>OX940790.1:65521885-66810686 GCA_954870985.1 Trifolium fragiferum
TGGTGCATACAGAATAACAAACATAATAACTATTATATGCTGTTTTTAATACATATTTCGCTCATAATAATATGATAAGATATATACATAATATTTTAATGACAAAAATAAGATTGTAAATTAATTATATTTTTAAAAAATATTATTTTCTAATACTTTGATTTTTATAAATATAAAAATTGAAATAAGAAATCAAATATTTTCATATAATTTAAAATAAATATAGTGACCAAATAAACATCTTAAATTTTTTATATGAACATGATGAAATAAATAACTTAATTATATAGGTTAGATAAGCTAAAGAAGTGTATGATATATTTTATATGTAAGTAATAAAACTACCATGCAAGAAAATTATATTTAATTTTTATTAAATTAAAATCAATATTCCTATTTTGCAATTTTTAATAATTATTTTACTTTAAAATATTGTAATTTTAATAGAATTTTTTTATTTAAAACTATATGAATTACAAAATTAACCTTGTGAGAAAATCGTGTATATATTTAAAAATTAATTATTTTGTTTTTAATTTACTATCATATTATTTTATTATTTATATTTTATTAATTTTCATTTTTTTAAAAAAATATATTTGGTCGAATAAATTAAAAAAATTATTTTCTTATCCTATCTTGCTGGTAACTCAGCTCAAATTCAGGATAAATTTTTTATCTAGAGAGACATGATAGGATAATTAATTTTCAGGATTAACTTATGGTATCTTGTTAGTTCACCAAATACTGGATTAAGACAGGATTTGATACAGTTATCCTATCATGTTTCTTAAACGGACCCTTAAAGTTGGTGTCTAATATATGTTAGTGTATGATACTATGATATATGTGATTACATTCAATTATATCATATTTTTTGAATAATTACCTTTGTCGATATGTCGGTATTTGACACGTATTAATGTTCGACACGACACTTAATTATTTTTTGGTAGTTTTAAAAAAATTTAAAAAAAGGCAATCAAAATAGTCTATTTCTTTCACAAATGCACAAATGTTTTTATTATTTTTATTTCAATTTTTTTGTTTCATTTGTTATCCCTTCCAATCATTAAAAGCTAGATATAAAAATATATAAAATTTGAAGGTTATCTTAATTTGTTGATTGAGCGAGCTAATCAGACAAACATGACAAATTATATGTAACCAAAAAAAAAAATGATAAATTATATGATACATTTAATTTTAAGAAGTTAATTTATTGAAAGTCTTTATCTATAAGTTCAAACAACTATTAACCAAAACAAAATAAACAAGAAATAGAATTTTTACAACATAAATTGATCAATAAATTTTTATCTTCTGTAAAAAAAAAATCATCTTTTCAAACTTAGAAGAAAAAATATGGCAAAAATTATTAAGTTTGTTCATTTAATAGTCATCTTTATTGCTTTATTTCTTGTTTTAACTCACTCTGTAACTGGTAAACCATTTTTTTTATCTCTTTTGAACTTTTCTGTTTATCTTATATACAAAATCTTTTACCCCTTTCACTAATATTTAATTCTTTTTTATATCACAGTGTGGAAAAACATTGTGTGTAAGGAAGATTCTGATTGTGTCGAATATTTATGTCTACCTCGTCAAGTTGGAAAATGTTTTTCTCCTAGATGTTTTTGTCGTCCAATAGAGTAACTCTTTGGTAAGAGATTGATAATTTGATATGGTGACAACTTGGCTACCCATTCTATAAGATTGGATCAGTCAGCCCATTCTAAATGTCTTAAATGTATTGGTTCATCAAAATGTCATTTATAATATTATTAAAGTATTGTTATTTTTCAATTGTAGCAATACAACTTTTAACAATTATAAATTGACCCATATTCCAATTCAAGATTTCTAATTTTTTTTATTATTCTCTTCCACCTTCTTCTTCTTCTTCATATGCATCTGTTTGTGTCAAAAGAAACAACAAAAATGAACCTTTTGGATTTCTAAAAAAATCTCATTTTTCTTCTTCTCACTAATGCCACTCCTTCTTCTTACACAATTTCATCTCTTGCATAATTGGTAACATACTATAAAGTTACTATGGATTAGGTTCAAATCCTGATATTATTTTAACAAATCTAGGCAGTTCTTCATCAAATTTCAATATTTATGTTTTTTTCTCAAATTTTGATTCAATACTTTTTTAATCGGAAATTAAAATCAAATTTATATTGTAAATTATTTGTATGTTTATGGGTTGTGTCTTTTATGTTAAAATTGATCTGAAACGTGCAAGTTTAAATCCTCATGCGCGGGTCGGAATCCGGGTCAAAGTGACCCGCTGGAGGTTGAAGACGAGGAGACGTGTCCTCTGTTTTTTCCCAGTTTAATTGGTATAAATATTAAATAACTAGATATAAGAATATTTAGCAGGTTTGTTCCAGCGTTTAGTGACTGTCTCCACAATGTGGAGGTCATGTGTTCAAGTCACAGCTGCGACTTTCTTTTTAATGTATTGCTTAAACGTTTTGAAACAATGAAAGCTTTTTTTTCAATCGATTGACACTTATAATTATGAGTTTAATCCTTTGTTAAATCAAGTTTTTCTTTTTTTCTGAAATTTTGTTAATTTATATTTGAAAATAACTAGAGTTTTTTTAACAAAAAAAAAAAACTTAAACTAATAATTAATTAGAAATTTTAATTTTGAATTGGTGAGATTGAACCGTCTAATTGTCAAAATTCAATTTTTTCAATTTTTTTATGTTCTTATTAAGGTTTCGATGAATGAGCCGATTGCGTTTATGGATTGGGCTCGACATGAGTATTTCTGATCCTACGTAACCTTCTGGGTTGATGGGACTCCTCTATTTTTAAAATTTAAATATGAAGAAAAAAAAATCAATGGGAATGTGCACAAATTAAATTAATTAAATATTACATATTATAATAATTAATTAAATATTTTTTGAAATAATATTATCGTGAAAAATAATATAAGTTCTAATTGGTAAAAATAGCGGACGAGCGTAGTGATAAGTTAGTTGATAGTTAGGGCTGGAAATAGACAAAGGTCGAGCTAGGTTTAAATAAGTAATTTTATTTATTTTTAACTAAAACAATGAGATTAAACTATTCTTTGATGATTAACAATATATTTTAGAGATTTGGACTGTTTATGACATCATATTTCAATTCTAATTATAATAATTCATTTATATATGTGAAAATTTAATGTAGATTAATAAAATTAAACTACTAAAAAGTTAATAAATTTACAATTATTCAAAGTACACGTGTAAGTCAAATTCTTACTTTAGGAGTTATTAGCATTGAACTTAAACAGGAGTGTACGTCTAGGTCAAACTTTAGGGTTCTTACTACGTAGATTAAACCGTAGTACATGTGTTGGTCCAATATCAAGGTTCTTACTTTCTAAATTTAATTATTAATATAATTTTTAAATATAATATTGAATTTAATTATTAAATAAAAATATTAAATGTATTTTTTAATTATTCAAATTCTTAAACCAAGGTATACGTGTAAGTCAAATTTTAGGGTCATTAGTACTGAACTTAAATGGATGTGTACGACTGTACGTCTAGGTCAAACTTTCGAATTCTTACTGCGTAGCTTAAACCGAAGTACATGTGTTGGTCCGATACGAATCTCCTTACTTCCTAAATTTTACTATTAGTATAATTTTTAAATATAAAATTTAATTTAATTATTAAATACCACTATTAAATATAAATTTTAATTATTTAAATTCTTACCGATGTATACATACAAGTCAAGTTTTAGGGTTCTTGGTATTGAACTTAAACCGAAGTGTAAGTCTAGGTCAAACTCTAGGATTTTTGCTACTTAACTTAAATCAGAGTACATGTGTTGGTCAAATACGAAGGTTCTTACTTCTTAAATATAATTATTAAATTTAGCAAAAAAAATATAATTATTAAATAAAAGTTTTAAATACAAATTTTAATTTCTAAATATTATATTGAATTTAATTTCTAAATATAACAAAAATATTTTAAATTAAAAAATATTTTATTTTTATATTTATTTTATTTATATAATTTTAAGTCATTAACTTCAACCGGAGTATAATGCTCGGTTAGTACTAGGGTTAGGATTAAATATTTATTTTTTTTAGAGAAATGGTTGGTTAATACTAGAGTTTGACTTAAAGCGTGATGTTGTTGTTTTTGATAATTGGGGTTAGGACTAGATTTTTTTAAAGAAATATTGAATTTGGACATGAACCAAAACATAAATTGAGAAGAGTAATAATATTTTTTTTTTACTTTAAAGAGTAGTTTTATTACAAAACTTTTAAAGTGTATTATCGACAATCGTTAGGAAAAAAATATATATTTTGCAATAATTGTTTTTTGACGTCGAACATTTCAATTTCGTTAATTTAAAATTTATAATTAATTGCAAGTCCAAATTATCTTTTTTTGTCAAAAAAAGAAAGAAACAAATCTAATTAGTTTTTAAAATAGAAATTAATAAAAATGAAAAACAAATTGGTTTAACATTGAACTCACCACAACCAATAGTTTTAAAAAAAATCAAATTAACACAAAAAAATGCCTCTACCAAGGCTTGAACACACAACCTGTGGGTGGAAATAAGCAAATTTGTAACCACCGATCCACAACGATAGTTTGCACTATACTTAGTTTCGCTATGTACATATATTATTTTTCACTCTAGCTCCCACTTGGGTTTTGGTTTAGTCCCCCAAGTTTGTTTGTACTCTTTTTTTTACTTTTTATTTTAATATATGATAGAGTTTAGCTTCAACCTCTAGCGGGTCGACCCACGATCAAAAACAGGTAAAAATGCGGGTCACTGTTCCAGCACATGTAAATTCCGTTTTTCAGCACCGTTTTGCACGATTTTAATCTGGGGTTGAATTGTGTTTAATCCGCTGTAAAATTCTTTAAAGTTTGAAAAAAATTTAAACTTTTCAAAACACAATTCAACCCCTCTTATAATTTTTCACACCTTCAAATTGTTCTACTTTTATGTGTGTAAATTTTTATTGGTTTACTATTTCATCTATTTACAAAAATAAAACAAATAAATTAATTTATATTTTATTATATTTTTATTCTTAACCACCGTAAATCATTTGAATGTAAAAAAATTGATAAGGAAACAAAGTGAACCCATATGAAATTGTCATAAGCCTATATTACAATTGGTTGATTAATGATTTCTTTTTGACTCCTTAATTGACGTGAACCTAAGCCTATGAATAGGTAATTAAGTGAAAATTGTTATGATATAATAAATGAGTCTCAAAAGTTGTGAAAGTAATAATTATTAAAGGGTTATGTTAACTTGTGTCCAAATAGCATATGATAAGCTAACTAAAAATAGAAATGTAGTATTTAATTATACAAAAAAATAATGCTTAGATAATTGAGTACTCCCTCCGTTCCAAAATATAAATTGTTTTGACCATATTACACAAATTAAGAAGTGTAATCATTGTTGTATAGAAAAAAGAAATTATGAGTAAGTTTTGTCTATTCTTATAAGAAAATACAGGAAATGTGTATTATTGATAAATATATACTATAATAATTACGAGATTAATATTTATCATTTATACTTAATTTTGTCTACTCTTATATGAAAAATACATGAAATGTGTATTATTGATAAATACGTACAAGACAATTAGTTCTTATCAATAAATATAAAAAATAATTTGGGCAAATATTTTCCACTCATACATAAAAATATTGGATAAATATTTGACACGGGTAATTATAATTTATTATTAAAATATACACGAGACAATAACTTTAATAAAACAAATTTATTCATTTAATAAATTTATATAAAAATATCGACCTTCAAAAGCAAAGTGAGAAGCAAAGTGCGAAAACACAGCATGCTGAATAGGATGCACCCCTTCCAAAGTTACATCGTCCACCTGGATAGAAGGCATAGCATTTCCCCTCCCGCGGCTTGCAATAACAGAGACTGCTGTCATTACTATGAGACAAGGAGTGAATGTCTTCTGTTACCCCATGCAATTCCTCCAACTCATCTGCTGACAAGTACTCTTCTTCTCTTTTGCCCTCTAGATCCGACAAGCGAACTTTCAAAGAGTCAATCCTGCTAGGCAGATTTTGAGAATGGGCCACATGCCACTCTTTCAGAACGAATTTTAGCTTCTTTAATTTTTCCTTCAAGACAAACCCTCCCCAACCATCGATCAGGGGTATTCCACTTATCACGCACTGTTCCTGTATGGAACTAGGGGGTATATATTTTGTATGCTTAATGTTGGTCCAAAATATGTATATTGTGTATCTGTTTTTCTTATTCGATTCTTTTTCAAATACTGGACCTCCTATTTATAGAGGAGGGGTGGAGAAATGCTCAGGAGATAACTTCCCACGATCCCTGTTGTGCAGAGTGGGGCAGTTACTCCCTTCGTGTGATCATGGGCATTCCCGCCCTTTTTCCTTGTTCATAGCAGAAGATCGTGTGCTAGGGGATATATGATAATTGGCCTAACTCAAACAATAATGGGCTGACCCAAACTTGAGGCGACCTCACATGTAAGGGCGATATCGCCCAGGCGATATTCTTTTTGGATATGGGCTTCATTCCTCAATTGGGCCTAGAAAATCCTGATCGGTACATGCACAAACTGATAATACCCTGTAACGTCTTTCCAACACTTTAGGATCCGGGATGGCCGAGGCCCCCAATTATCCTCATTTGCCATCAAAACCAGAGGGCAATGATCGGACAATCCCCGCAGTTGAGCCGCCTGAACACAATTGGCCCATGTCAAATACCGCTCCTCATAGAGCAGGGATCTATCTAGACAGCTCATTGAGAGCCTGTCTCCCTTGTACCAAGTGAACTTGTGCCCGCTCAAAGGGAGATCAATTAGGGCAGAGTCATCTATGAACTGATTTAAAGGAATATGGTCCGAGGGGCGAGGACCCCCAATCTTCAATGAACTTGAACTTTCACAAATAGTTTTTTTTTTTTTATAAAACAACACAAGAATGAATTCTCAACAATAATAAATATAAAACAAAATATTTATAAATGATACATAAAAGAAATTGAATAAATATTTGTTATTGATAATTATAATCTACTATAAAAAAATCATACACAAGCCATATGTTTGCCATAGCTTTAATATTAAAAAAAAATAATAATTTAATAACTTTTACAAGAAACAGCACAATGGTTTCACTTATATTTTAACAACATTTTACAACTAAATTTGAAATATTATATTCTAAATAAGTTTTATACCTTACTATAACGATAGAAAAACCTTAACAATATACACGCGACAACAACTTTAATAAAATAAATTTATTCATTTAATAAATTTTAGGAGAAAACTACACAATAGTTTCACTTATAACATAAAAATATTTTATAACAAATTCATAAATATTTTATTCTAAATGAATTTTTGACTTTATTATAATATCAAACTTAAATATCAAGAAAAAATCAATGAGCATGTGCATTTGTAAATAATTTTTATAAATAACAGAAGAATTAGTCTTATCGATGGTAAATTAAAAATATATGACAAATATTCGTCACTGTTACATAAAAGAAATTGGAAAAATATTTGTAATTGATAATTATAATCTACTATAAAAAAATCATACACAAGCCATATGTTTGTCATAAATCGATAAGCTAAATTTATTACTAACTTTTTAACATCTTCTAAATAAAAAGTCGAATAATTAGAACATATTAATTACTATAATTTATTTAAAAATATAATGGGACAATAACTTTAAGAAAACAAATTGATGATTAAAAAAACATATTTAATAATTTATTAGTTTTACAAAAAAAAGTATTATTAATATAATGACAAAATTAAATATCAAGGAAAGTTATTTATAGAATATAAATTAACAAAATTTCACAAAAAAAAACTTGATTTTACCATGGATTGAAGTCATAACCATAAGTGTCAATTAAAAAATGTTATAATTGTTTCAAAACCAAAGTGATATATGTGGTGGGGGTGAGGGGGAACGTTTAAGCAATAAATTAAAAAAATTGTCAATGCTGTGACTTGAACACACAACCTGCACATGGAGGTAGCATTAACTTACCGCTGAAACAAAGTTACTTTTTGTGCAGATGTCTAGTTATTTAATATATATATATGAGTACCTCTTTAAGTTGGGCAAACAAAAGGAGTAGTCTGCTCGTCTTCAACCTCTAGCGGGTCACTTTGACCCGGATTCCGACCCGCGCACGAAGATTCCAATTCGTAAGTTTCAGACCAATTTTAATATCAAAGATACAACCCATAAACATCATACAAATCATTTCTAATATAAATTTGATTTTAATTTTCGATTAAAAAAGTGTTAAATCAAGATCTAAGAAATTTTGAGAAAAAGTATTAATATTCAGATTTGGTGAAGAATTATCCAGATTTGTTAAAAAAATACCAAGATTTGATACATAATCCATTGTAACTTTATACTTTATAGTATGTTACCAAGGCGGAGGCTAGGGTGGGAAAGGCCAATAGGTCTCCCACCATGGGAAAATCATATAAGCCGTTGGATTAATAATATTATGATGCACTTCTTATAGGTGATAATTTTTTTCTCTCTCTTTCTATCATCTCTTTCTTCCTCCATGTGTTTCCTGTATGTTTTTCTTTCTTTTCAACTTCAAACCAATAATAATACAAAAATCTTCCAATTTAATCTCCTATTAAATTAATTGAAATTTCAAACCAAACAATCACTAGATCTATACATCATAAAACATTCATAAGTGAATAGAAAAGTTCAACAAGCAATTGAAGAATTAAGGAATTATCTGTATAAGCTTCTTGGTTGGTGTTCACTTACCACAACACAACAACCATGATAATAATTATAATAATAATGGATTTCAATTTTTTAAATTGTAACCAAAGCATACGTTTGGTACCATACTATTGAAAGAATTGGAGAAAATAAGAGTAGAGGTAAGAAGGAATTGGAAGAAAAGAATAAAATAGGAGAAAATGTGTAAACAAAAATCACAAAGATGAAAACTTGTGATGAATCTTTATTGTTTGAGTCTGAATCATGAATGTCATTGTGGTGAAGAGATGAGAGAAACAAGAGGTGATGAGAGAAAAGGTGAAAGCTGCAGAGAGAGAGAAGGTGAAAAGAGAGAGAAAAAAAATTATTACCTACAAGCAGTACATCATAATATTGTTAATCCAACGGTTCATGTGATTTTTCCATGGTGGGAGACCTATTGGCCTCTCCCATCCTAGAATCCGCCTGTTACCAATTATGCAAGAGATGAAATTGTATAAGAAGAAGGAGAGGCATTAGTGAGAAGAAGAAAAATGAGATTTTTTCACAATCAAGTGCATAAGAAGAAGAAGGTGGAAGAGAATAACAGAAAAAAAAAATAAAAAAATCTTGAGTTGGAATATGGGTCAATTTACAATTATTAAAAGTTGTATTGCTACAATTGAAAAAAATAATATTTTAATAATATTTTAAATGACATTTTAATAAACCAATACATTTAAAACAACTAGGATGGGCTGTGTGACCCAATCTTATAGAATGGGTTGTTAAGAATTTGCCATTTGATATTACTATAATCTTAAGAGTGAAAGGTCAAATTTCAACTAAAACAGTCAAATAAAATTGTCATTACAACCACTATTATTATTATTATTATTATTATTATTATTATTATTATTATTATTATTATTATTATTATTATTATTATTATTATTATTGTTATTGTTATTATTATTATTATTATTATTATTATTATTATTATTATTATTATTATTATTATTATTATTCATTTTGTCTTTTCCAATATTTTATTTGAATAAAATGTTATTATTGATGACGGTAATTATATATAATAGTTAATTGTATTTGCTTCTAAGCCTAAAATTTTATTTGCATATATCAGAATAACATTGTTACTTTTATCATTAATATGTCGCACTTTAATTTACAATATGTTGTCCTTTGAACTTCCCTTGCATTCTTAGAAGGGTATTATTGATAGGAAAATGTTTAATAGTGTCAAGACAATGTTTAAGGAAGTAAAATAATAGTAATATAATTTTAAATATAGTGCATTTAATTACTTAATTAAAATTTTTACTTTTATTTTTATTTCTTTAACTATTACTTTGGATGTATTATTTAGAATGATTCTTATTCATATTAAAAGAGAGTTTTAGCAGTTTTGTTTGTTTATGGACATATGATACGAAGAAAGACAATGTCACCAAATGATTATATTATAACTATATGCTATAATATGGTGTATGATATAAAGTGCACAAATATTTTTTATGTATTTCAAGAACCATTTTAAGTAGCTAACGTAACTTTCTAATTTGTGGAGCGTTTAACCTTAAAATTTATTTTTAGAAATATCGCCATGTTTTAAAATTAGGATTAGAAATACAATTGTTTCAAAAAAATTATTTGTTCGTCGAATTTTTTTTGTTGTTGAAACGTTCACTTGATTGTCACATCCAATACTTGTGATATAGTTGCAGTTGATTCCACTTCCTAAGAACTAGTTGCATTTAAAGCATTCAAAACTCTTGTTGAGTCTTGTGATAGTTGAAGTTTTAAGCCACATCCAACCGAAGGCTTTGAAGCTTTGGAAGCACATTGGAAATATATGATAGTGGGAAATACTATTTGATGCATTCAAAGAAACAAGGGATGACATTCCAGAAGCTGTTTGAATAGTGGGTGGGAGATTATTTGTTGGTGACATGCAACACAAATGGTTCTCTCTTCGTATCAAATTATAAGTAATTTTGAGAAATTTATATATATATATATATATATATATATATATATCAAATTATAAATCATTTTACATTGCCAAAATATTTAATTTTTTTTTCTATTAACTTTTAACTATTTATTTTTCTATCTTTTTTCAATTCTTCGATTGATCTTTCTCATACCAATAATGAAGAATAATTTTGTAAACTAACTCATAATTTTTTTTTCATACAACAATAATTACATTTCTTAATTTGTGTAATATGGTCAAAACGACTTATATTTTATTGAAAATTTATTGAAAATTCATGTAGTTATTAATTGAAGAGCTAGATTATTCTTTGGTTCAGTAATTTGTGTTATTAATTTTTAAAGGAAGTTGAAAATTTGAAAAATTGAGTCTCTTACAATTTGAAAATGTATATAAGGTGAAATTTGTAAATTCATTCACCAATTATCATTTAGATATTTTATTACTTTAATTGATGCATCAACTAAATGGCCAACAACTCATAAACAAAAGTTTGTGACATTCTTCTCTCAATTAATTTAACAAAAGTTAATTTTCTAAATTTTTCAGAAAGCATTAGATAAGTACAATATCATATATCAATTAAAATTGATACTCCATCTATTCCAAAATATAAGTCGCTTTGAGAAGAAAAAAAACTGTACCAAAATATAAGTCGCTTTATAATTCCAATAAACATTTATTGCTATTTTTTCAATTATACCCTTAACTATTTATTACTCTCTCTTCTTTCGCTTCTTCAATTTATCTTTCCAATTAATGAAGGACAATTTTGTAAACTAACTTATAATTTCTCTTTTCCATACAACATTAATTACATTTCTTAATTTCTATAATATGGTCAATACGACTTATACTTTGGAACGGATGAAGTATTGAATATCTTCGATATATGCTCATTAAAAAATGGTCTTGAAGATCCATTCTTTAGACGCTTAAAGTTAAATGTGATTGATACTTATGAAATCATAACATCAAAATTCTACTTTGGGAACATGAGATCTTTTATATTGAGTTTTTGCTTCGTATCAAGCCAATAAGTTATTATATGAAAGTTCTCCCCTTAATTTGCAATTAGGTTAAATTTAAGTTTATAACATAATATTTTCATATAAGCATTTTTTTATGTGTTGGTGTGTTACAATTTTTTTTTTGAATCGGCTAAATTTTATTAAAAAACAACTCCTCCACAAGAAGTGAAAGGAATTGTTGTGAAAACTACAACGAAAGGTAACGTGATATAACACAATTACCAAATAACAATACACCTAATCAGCACCCCAATCCACTCGTACACCAATAGTGATTCACCAAACCCACCAGAGAAAACCCCTACCCGGTCCTAGGAGACACCACTAGACACTAACTTCCGAACTCGAATTAAAATTACTCAGCCCATCAGGATCCAGAAAGCAGCCCCAAAGGTCGCAGGTTGAGGGACACCGGTAGGCAGAGAACCGACAGTCAACACCTGATGCAGTAGAGTTCGATCAGATACCAGAGACCTGCAAATCTCAACAGATTTGAACACCCCTCAGCGACTCAAAAGAGTCCTGCAAATCCCACCAGATTTGAAAATGGTCAGAGACTCTCATATGTTGGTGTGTTCCAATTGCTTCAATGTAATACACTAAGATGAATTATTAAAGAATAAAGGTCTTGCTAACGAGTGCCCCCAGGACACTCTTTAAGCATTCCATTTAAATAAACTTTTTATTCAAAAAGTTAAAAACTACAATTTTCATGCGTTGACTTTAAAAAAATTCAATAAAAATTTTATAAAAATTTACTATTTAAGATCTTAAAGAGTGCCCCGGGGACACTTTAAGGTTAAGCATATATTTCGTTATCTTAAAGATGCGGATTATTTAATGGTAGATCACAAACAAGTTATTTGTTTACATGTAGAGGTACAATAATTTCATGGAGATCTGTGCTACAAGCATAATTGCAACATCATCAAATCATGTAGAACTTTTAGCATTACATGAGGTGAATCGAGAATGTGTTTGGTTGAGGTCTATAATTCAATAGATAAAAGAGAATTATGGTTTATATGTGCAGAATGGTGATATAAGCATTCAACAAATTCGTTCGTGTGAAAATTTGGAAGACTTTTTTCACAAAGTCACTCTCAAGTAAATTTTTTGAACAACTGATACAAAAGAGTAGTCGCCACCGTCTTAGAGATGATTGTATTGTTTAGGGGGAAAAATAAATAAATTATATAAAAAGATGTTGTACTCTTTTTCTTTCACTAGAACTTTTTCCTGTTGAATTTTTTTAGTAAGATTTTAATGAGGTACATCATTAATAGACATTCAAGGGGAAGTGTTATGAATAATAAGTCTTAGTGGAAGACTTAAGACTTATTATTCATAATAATTTCCCTTGGATGTCCATTCAGGATGTATCTCATTAAAATCTTATGTTAGTCCAAATACATGTATCGTTTTTCATATTTTTATTTCTGTCTTATCTTTTTCTCTCTAGCAAAACAAAGACTAATTGTTTTTGGCCTTTCACTTTTTTCTTTGTATGCGATAAATAAAACTTTTGTTATAATGTAAAAATACACACATGTAAAGAGTTGAGTACAATGTTCTTATCTTATGCGTCTCTATTCTTCAGCTATAGAAGTTTATTCCTAACATTTTACTAGCTATTCATTTTTTAGTACTTATACGGGTCCCACGTATACACATCACTCATTTTTTATTTTTTAATAATAGTATCTAATACATACTCATTCCCTCCAACCCAACACTTCTAAAAAAAAGTCTAAATGGGTCCTACTAATAACACATTTCACCAATAACTCTAAGACCATCTCCAATGGTGAGTACCTATTTTTTAAGAATCGGTACCTAATAGGTACTCCCATTGGAGCAAAACAAGAATGAGTACCTAATAGGTATTAGTTTTACAATAAGTATTGGTACCTATTACATTTTTGTGGGACCCATAAATAATAATGTAGAATTATTGGTGAGATGTGTTATTGGTGGGACCAATTTAGAACTTTTTAAGGAGGATTGAGTTGGAGAGATTGAGTATTTATTAGGTACTATTATTAAAAAATTATAAATGAATGATGTGTACACGTGGACTCAGTTAAGTATCAAAAAATGAAGTTCTCCATTATGAATGCTCTAAATCATTAAAAGAATGTCTCATCAAAATAAAATAGGTATCAATGCTTATTTAAGAAGCAATACCTATTAAGTACCATTTTCAGTTTTGCTCCAATGGGAGTACCTATTAGGTATTGATACTTAAAAAATAAGAGCATCTCCAATGGTGATACCGCTTTAGGTATCATACATCACTAAAAAGTGGTCCCTACAATGCCATATAGTATTTATGCAACTCATACGGTTTTGCTCAAATGGTGATACCACTCTAGGTATCATACATTATTAACAAGATATTAATTCTATTTAATTCGATTATACAAAAAAAGGTAACATTAAATTGATGATACGGTACCTTAAATAAGGTACTGGTATCATCAATTTTGATACCCTCTATGCCACGTCATGAAACTCCAATGATAAAAAAAATAAGGTACGGATCATTAATTTATAATACTCTCTATGATACCCTTATTAGAGATGCTCTAAGTACCACCATTGAAAATGATATTTTTTTTTTTTTTTTCTTTCGATTTTTTGGTTTCATTAATAATACTCACCCTTTCAGATCATTAAAGACTAGAAATAAAAATAAATTACAATTGATGGTTATCTTTGTTGATTGAACGAGCTAAAAAGACAAACATGACAAATTATATGATACATTTAATTTTAAGAAGGTAATTTCTTGAAAGCGTAGATCTATAAGTTCAAATAAACAAAAAATAAAATATTTACAACATAAAGTGATCAAGAAATTTTTATCTCCTGTAAAAACAGAAATTATCTTTTCAAGCTTAGATATGGCAAAACTTATTAAGTTCGTTCATTTAATAGTCATTTTTATTTCTTTATTTCTTGTTTTAACTGACTCTGTAACTGGTAAACTATTTTTCTTATCTCTTTTGAACTTTTTTGTTTATCTTATACTAAATCTTTTACCCCTTTCATTAATATTTATTTCTTATTTTGATATCACAGTGTGGAAATACATTTCGTGTAAGGAAGATTCTGATTGTGTGGACTTTTTATGTCTATTATCTGATTATGTTGGGAAATGCATTCATCCTAGATGTCTTTGTCGTCCAGTAGAGTAACTCTTAGTCTTTGATAAGAGATTGACATTGTAATTTTAAGAGAGAAAGTTCAAATCTCAACTAAAAACAGTTATAAAAATCGTCATTAATTACAACCACTATGAATATTATTATTATTATTATTTTTATTATTATTATTATCATTCATTTTGTCTTTTCCAATATTTGATTTGAAATAAATGTTATTATTGATTATGGAATTATATATATATATATATATATATATATATATATATATATATATATATATATATATATATATATATATGATCAAATGACACCAAGGTGTCAAACTTAGTATCATGATACCTCCGATAATTCTTTATCGGATTATCGTATTACAAAATTCACCATTAGATTCAAAGCTATTATTGTATAGATCATGTCTATAAAATTTAACATCTATCGGAAATCATGTGATGGGTTAAAGAGAAGGATCAAAATTAACGGTTTTGACAAAATTTTGTAAGACGTTAATTTTTATGCATCTCATTGACATATCAAATGATTTCCGAATATTGATGTTAAATTTTATAGACATGATCTATACAATAATAACTTTGAATCCAATGGTGAATTTTGTAATACGATTATCCGGTAAAGAATTATCGGAGGTATCATGGTACTAAGTTTGACATCTGGGTGTCATTTGATCCTAATCCTATATACCCTATATATATATAACAGTTAATTTTAAATATTTCATCCATCTACAAGTATAAGTAAAAATGAGTAAATTTTTTTTGATGTATTTGGTTTATAATTTGGTCCAAATACATTCAATTTTGTTGATCAAATTTTGTTTATATTTTAGGACGGAGAGAGTATATACTTATGATTGGTAGGATACTGTATTATATATTTAAAAAATAATTAATATAACCATTTTAAAAGTATTTTTTATGATTGAATTGTTTATTTTGTTTTTTTTTCTTTTTTAAATCAAATTTAGTGGATTTCATTCATAATTGTAATTTCAAATTTCAATACAAGGAGGAGAATAATAAAAAAAATTGGCGACTAACATTAAAACGAGTTATTTAAACTAAATCATGAGTTAACCAATCGACTTGTCTTCTAACCTATGAAGTACGGGTAACTCCATTTTAGGAAGAGTACCAGTACCGGGTACCGGTACGCGTACGGTACTCCTTGGGTACGCACCGATGGCGTACCTAATTTTTTGTTTTTTATTTTGCAACGGGTACACGTGTGGTACTCCTGTGGTACGCCCGCGGTACTTCTGTGGTACACGAATAAAAAAAAATGCAATTTTTTTTCCTTTTTTTTATTTGCTTTTTTATTTATAGAAAGATTTGTGTTTATTATTTGTTTATAATATAAAAGTATCTTCATTGAAATGGAATAGACTCAATCTAATATTATTCATACAAATTTTCATTTCCTCTCGATAATGAGAAATATCAATAGTTATAATGAAGGAGCAACAAAAATATGCGATATTGATAGAGATAAATGAAATCTATTTGATATAGCTGGTATTCATGATGTTGTAAATTTTTCTCGCGAAGAATTTGAACTAGACGCCGCTCCTTTTAATGATGACGGAGAGGGAAACAATTTAAATCCTTTTAGCTAATTGCTTTTGAATTACTTGTGTAGTATTTTTTATGTTTAATTATTTGTTTTAACAATATAGTTCAATTATTTTATTTATATAATTATATTTAAAAAATATATACGGACGTACCCGTATCCTAGTTTTTCTAAAAATGTCGTACCCCGTACCAATACCGGTACCGGATACTGGTACCGTACCCGCACCTAGGCAACATAGCTTCTAACATATCTACTTTATAATTTTCATTCAACAAGACTAGGGTTACCCACAAGACTAACCTAAGGTCAATTCTCAATAATGTACCATATTGTGTATCATTATGAGGCTTATTTTTATTTATTTTTTTGTGTTAAATGAAGTGATAATCCACTGAAATTAAAGTCATATATAATTGTGAGGTCTCGGGTTCAAACCCAGATCATGACGTCCGATCTAATAATTTCGACATTTTACTAGTTGAGTTAGGATTTCAAAACATTATGAGACTTATTATTAATAGCTTATATTAATACGTTAATTTGTTTTTGGTACATACACTAATTTCTAGTACATACTAAAATATTGAATATTTTAATTTAATTTAATACTATAATTGCTGCTTTAACATGGAAACCAATAGCAGTAAAATATTGAATATTTTAATAGATATTCTGTTGTAAGTGTGTCGTATGCAGTTACAACTCTCGGCCGTTTGATTTAAATCGACGGCTGAAATTGTTTTATTATGTAATTTGATTATGCGGTCTAAACCGTTCGATCTAACATCAACGGTTTAAAAACTACGTAAAAATCAAATTGCAGCAACTCAAATGCACGGATGTTTTTTTAAATTTGTGTTGTTCATTTATTGCCCCCTTTCTATAATAAAAGGCTAGAAATAAAAAACAAATGAATTAAGGTTGTTTATGTCGATTGAGCGAGTGATACAGGCAAACATGACAAATTGACTACATATGATACGTTTAATAATGCCTCAAATTCCAAGAAGTATTCTTGAAAATCAATAAATTCAAACAAATATTTACCAAAACATAGAACTTTTGCATTATAAAGTGGTCAATAAATTTCTATTTGTTGCAAGCTTAGAAGAAAAAATATGGCAAAAATTATTAAGTTCATTTATTTAATGATCCTCTTTATTCCCTTACTTGTTTTAACTGATATTGTTAGTGCAGGTAAACCATTTTTCTTATCCTTTTGAACTTTCTTATTTATTTTATACAAAATATTTCATCCCTTTTCGTAATATTTGTTTCTTCTTTTTTATATCATGGGCACAGCAATTTCAAGAAAGTGTAAGGAAGAATCTGATTGTGGATTTTATCCATGTGTACCTCCTTATATTCCAAAATGCGTTTCTTCAAGATGTTCTTGTCGTCGTCGCAACTCACTTGAAATAGATTGATATTGTAACCTCAAAAGATTGAGTTTAAATTCCAACCGGAACAACATATGCATGTGAAATCGTCATTAAAATCACCAATATTAATAATAATTGTCTTTTTCAATATTGTATTTAATTTTATTGTTATCGATTATAGTAATTATAAGTAATTACAACCGTTAATTGTATTTGCTTCTAAGCCTAGAAATTTATTTGTATATCATAACATTGTTACTTTTATGATCTGTCGCACACTTTAATTTACATTATGTTATCTTAATAATGATTTGTCATCAAAATAAGTCATTTTGAATATGTTACATGAACTTTTGTAAAACAATTAAGATCAAGACTTCAAAGTTTAGGAACAAATATGAGACTATGTTAACTCGAAATCAAGATCAATTTGAGGTACAAATATGAGACTACGTTAACTCGAACTAACTTTTATCCACGTCTTTCACATCATTCATTTCCACAAGAGTGTGAAGTGTATTGTTATATACTCGACTGCTAAGTTCAACATCGGTTACAACAAGCTTTTGCAAGTAACAAAACTAACTCAACTATATGACAGTTATAACTAACTTGTGTTATTTCTCTACGAACTGAATTACAACTGCTAACAATATTTTTGCCAATTAGTTCATCATATATGAGATAAATTGTCTTCATCACAATGAAACTGTTCTCAAAAACAAGAACGATCTCCATTTTGTCACCAGGTTCCATATTTTCAAAGGAGGAAAGTGTCTCTCTCTATAGGCACATACTGAATAAGAATAGCAACATTAAAGAGCAGACTAGAAACTTGATTGGGAAAATTTACATGTCTTAGACTCACATAATCACATAGATAATTTTTTTTTAAGCATACTGTGATTTCAAATATTGTTTAAATTTTGAAAGCCTTCACTGCAAATTCTGTTGAAGTGTACTTTTTATTTTGTTGATCATTTATCAAGTATCTTGGTATGCAATAAAAGTGATTTTTGTGAATGAACATTTTATAATGTTTCTTTGGTACCTGATGTGAGAATAAAAACAGCAAACTCTAAGTCAATTATAAGCTATATAATCATGTAATATTAGTCTTTACTCTTCACCGCGGCTGCACTGCATATTTGTTTTGGTCCTTGATTTGAGAATGAATATGCCAATTTTAGGAATCACTTAACCATTGTCTTGCAAATGAATGAAAATTTAAATTGTTCAAAATTGTTCAAAAAGCAGGTGCCTAGTGGTTAGCAGTTGGCACATAATCCGAACATATCAAAGAGAACAAAGAGGAACCATAAATACTGAAAAACTCCTTCAGTATTCATCAACTTGCCAATCGAGCTGGCTACTTGAGGATAGTTGTTTCTATTGCATCATACTTAAGTACTCATCACAGAAAAGTTGCAGTTTTTCAAGCTATTCTTGAGGCTTGCTACGGAGGATTATACTACATGTATATTTGGAACCACATTCTTTCTATAAATAGTGTGAAGAATTGGATGATAAAGAGAGAAAGAGAAAGAAAGTTTGTGAGCTTAAGGACGAGAAATTTTTAAAGGGCATCATTATGATTCAAAGATACCAAACTGAATAGAACAAAATTTATTTATAAGAACAATGGAACCAAGCAATAATAATCAACCAAAAGCTAAACTACCAAAAACAATAAAGAACACAATTGAATTTGTTTATCCAGTTCGGTGTTAACGAACCTATTCTGGGGCAGAGAGCTCTCATTTCCTTATCAAACTTCTTCCTTCCTATACAAGAGTTATAAGAAATTACAGTTCTCTTAATTTCTAGCTTTTCCCAAATCTCTTCCCGTAACCGATTTCAATGATAAGTGTTTACAAGGTGAAAGAATTGAGTTACAAACACTAGACAATACCCAAGAGAAACCCCCTTGAACCCTAGACTTTATATTGCTTCACAACCCTTGAAAAACCCTATTCTTTTCACTGTTGCGGTTGCAGAAAACTGAAACACGAGTTTTATAACACGCACCCGCGCCGGGCGCAGTGTCCACGGCGCGGGGCGCAGACACCAGAATGTCCAGACCACCAAACAACTTGAACCTGCGTCGGGCGCGGCATGCTTGGCGCTGGGCGCCATTAGCAGTAGCCAAAATCATTTCCTGCAACTTGCTTCATGTAATTTCAAGGCATAATCCAACAGGATCCAAATCCAACACATCACACACTTGTTTTTACTTTTATTTCTTTTTCTATCTTTTGTTTCTTTTCTAATATAATTGGCATCGGTCCCACTTGGGGAGTGAACCCAACCAACACTTTTTTCCTGATTTTGTTTAAAATCATCTGCAGGCTCTACTTGAATAGAGATCCCCTTAGCAGCAGATTCATTTTCACCACCACTATCAACAACAAAAATTTTATCTGGTGAATGACATTGCTCCAATTTTTCGTCAATTGGTTCATCATATATGAGATAAACTGCTGTCTTCAACACAATGAAATTGTTCCCAAAAACAACAACAATCTCTACTTTGTCACCAGGTTCCATATTTGATAACACCCGCTGCCAGTCCTCGTTTTTAAAGCAGGAGAATGCCTCTTTATTATAGAGCTTAATGGTGGTCTTTGTGTGATTAATGACCAACACATTGTTAAGGCCATCTGAAGTTATGTTATCTGGGCTTGAGGAATAGACAAAGCACATCATTGTCTTCAAGTTATGCCCTTTCACTTGAGGAACTGTAAAAATTACAGAAGAACTTTTGGAATTGAAGGTTAACCAATTTGGATAATTATCACCAGGAATCAAGCAACCATCCAATGCATTGACAGTCATATTCTGTAAAAAAGTGAAAGTAGGCTCAAAATTTTACTAAATAAATATACGACATTAGAATAATCATCTATTTTTATAAGAGATGGCTACATTCAAGGGAGAAAGAGACCTGTAAGATGCTTTCTTTCAGAACATCGGCGGCTTGGCAATTCATTCCCATTCGAAACAGAAGAGACTTGAGGGATTTTTTTGTTTCTGAAATGTGCACTTGACCACAACATTCAATTAATGAAGAAGTCTTCTCAGTTGATACTTGTGATGTAGTTGCAGTTGATTCCAATTCCTTAGAATTAACTGCACTTAGAGCATGTAAAATTGAATCTCGTGAAAATTGAAGTTCTGAGCCGCACTCTACCCAGAGACTTCGAACCTTTGTAAAGACCTCGGAAATAGACGATAGACTGTGAGAACTACTTGTCGAGGCATCTAAAGAAACAAGAGAATACATGCCAGGAGGTGTTTGAACTAAGGATGACAACTTATTTATGGGTGACATCCAAGACTGAATGATGGAAGGAAATACTTCATGTGCGGATCCTTTATAGCCACACAAAGAAATATATCTAATGCTTTTCGACCTTGCTAGTGAAAAGGGAACTTCTGTAATAGCAGTGTTATCTGCAATCAGAGTGGTTAAAGATTCCATTTGTTCTATGTCCTCTTCCAACTTGTCAATCATTAAACATCCAGATAGAATAAGATTTTTCAGAGATTTCAATGTATAGATGGTCCTTGGAAGGTTAGAAAGGCTAATACAGTCTTTCAAATTTATCAGAAGAACTTTATGAAGATGTCCAATGGTATGGGAAACCTCCGACAGCCTTGGACAATCTTTGAGTATTAGCTTTTCAAGGTTAGGCATTTTTGAAAAGTCCGGGGTCTGTGTTAGATAATGAGAATGACTAAGATTAAGAATTTTCAGATTCTCCATCCTCTGCAAGAACAAAAATATTACAGTGAGAACTTTGATAAGAAACTTAAATATATAATCAGAAGCAATTACAATATTGTACTAAAAAAAAGAAGCAATTACAATGTATTACAACCTTCAGAGTAATAAGTAAAATATTTATGTAGGTGCAGTGTCATAATTGTTTACGTATTCAAACACAAAATACAAAAGGTGGGCTACTCTATGGAGCAATACGAGAGAAGCTCCAAGAATGCTCAAAAGAACCTAAAGTAAAATACAATGTTTGCCCTAGAATGGATCTACCCCTTTTCCATTCTAAGTGTCTCCTTTTATAGTCCAACTTTCCTTGACCTATTGGGCCTTTTCTAGGACTGAGACACGTGGGGTTAACGCACGTGTAGCTCACGTCACTCGACCATGCAAATCACGTGGAGGTGGAAAATGTGCAGCTCACGTCACTCCTCCGTGCAGATTGCGTGAAGCTGAGACACACATAGCTTACGTCACTATGTTCCTTCGTACAGGATGTGTGGCAGGCCAAGATGAAGTTCAAATGACTTGCATAGTTGAACTAAGTGAGCTCAACATGACCTGAATGATCATGATGAGCTTGTTGTGTTGAAGGTGGAGCTCCTGATTGAGTTGAGTTAGGCCGAAGATGGAGCCCTAGGTCGAGTTGAGCTGGGCTGAAGATGAAGGTCATGGTGACCAGTATGGTCAAAATGTAATAGGGTACATATGGTATGATCTCCCTTACCATTCCAGTCATTTTTTTAATACAGATATACAACGGTAAAGTATTGGTTTTTGCTTTCAAAACCTTCCAACCAAGGCTACATTTCAATTGTAATGTTCCATGTATGAGCAGTTTGATGAAAATATTAAAATTTGGAATGAAATATAGTTTGAAATTTAAATTGAAAGCTTCTTTATTCAAATAGTGAAAGATTGCATTCCTTTCATTTGACATCTTTTTACTATATCAAAGTGTTTGAACAAGACTTAGGTGTAAATGGTGATTATATATGTTTTTTCTTCTGTAGTTGAAGGAGCTTTCATAAATTGAGTACTAAATATATAAATATAACTCAACACTAGTACCTGCATCTCTTTCCACACAAGCTTGATATTGCTGTTTTCTAACTCAATGGAAACTAAGTTTCTTTGAACAAAGTTTGAAGGCATGCATGTTAAAGGAAATCCATTCCAACATAGCCATCTCAATCTTCTTGAAAGATATTTAAAATCACCATCAAGTTGTACACCAGAAAGTTGAAGCAATCTAAGTTTCTTCATGTTCTCAAATGCTTTGGTACTAAAACACTTTACATTAGGAGTCAATTTCAAAACTAGTCCCTCAACAGCTTGTGTTCCCTGTGAAATATAATGGACCAAAAAGTAAAACACACACAGATAAGAGATGTAAGGCAAATAAAAAACTTGTGATGAAACCAATCATTTTTACTAGGAAGCACAAAACAATTCACAACCAAACTAATATTCAAAGCTTTTGCGATAATCAACAGAACAGATGAATGTTGATAGCTGCCTCATTCAATCAAGAATAAAAGAAAAACGCTTACAGTTTGATCTGACAATACATCCAAGACATCTTCATGAAACCATAACCTGCTACGCTTCCCAAGTTCCTTTGGTGCTATTTCACGAACAATTTCTCTTCCCATATCTCGTAGCAAATCATGCATTTCAAGTTTGTTTTTATTATTAACAGTTACAAGGCTTCTCTCAACAAGGACACTTATTCCAATTTCTGCAAAAAGCCCACAACCATTTAATATCTGCACAACATCAAATCTATCCATCCCAATAAAGAAAATAGCTATGTCAAGGAAAATATCTCTCTCTGTGTCATCATTCAAACCATCATAACTTATTTTCAACTTCCTTTGTACTTGATCATTGGGAATTCTCTTGAGTTTCTCTAATACACATTCCCACTCTAATACCGGTCTGTCAAACAAATATGACCCGAGGACTTCAAGAGCCAGCGGCAGTCCCCTACAATAGTCAACAACATTTTTGGAAATTTCAGCAAAATCTTCTCTAGGAGTTGCTTTCTTAAATGCATGCCAACTAAAAAGCTCAACAGACTCATTGGGATTCATTTCTTTCATTATGTAGTCTTGGTTAACTCTATTCCCTTTAATTATTTGCTTATTTCTAGTTGTGATGATTATCCTACTCCCCGAACCAAACCATTGGCTTCCACACAAAGCTTTGAGTTGGTCCAATTTGTTGACGTCGTCAAGTACAAGAAGTACTCTTTTATGGCATAGTCTTTCCATTAATGCAGATTTTCCTGATTCAATGTTTTGTATCTTGGTTGTGGTTTCTTTGCAGATATCATACAAAATGCATTCTTGTAAATTCGTTGGACCACCATCTTGCTCCCAAACTTCCCTAATATTTGCTAAGAAGCATCTACCTTCAAACTTGCGGCCAATTTTATTGTAAATGGATTTTGCAATAGTTGTTTTACCAATGCCTCCCATACCCCACATCCCTAATAGTTGAACATCATTTGAAAGTGGGGTGTCAAGTAGCTGAATCATATCTAGAACTCGAGATTCGACTCCCACCGGATGATCAGCAATGAACAGATCGGTCTTGTCAAGCAAATGTGCAACTTTTTGAACAATATCCTTGATGGCCTCATTTTCATTCCTATAAAAAATGAACCGGTGAAAAATGCATATTTACGTGTGCATATATGCGCCAAAAGTAGATGGCAAATTTGAGTAAGATAAATATAAATGTATGTGTTATGGTAGTTGAATTGTTTGCAGAAAGTTGCAATGAATCTGCAAGTGTTGTCCAATAGGTTACTCAGAAACAAATTGTATGTGCAAGAAAGAGGAGATTTAAATAAAAATTAAGATGTCAACTATATGTTATATATTAAGCAAACAGGGAATGATTTTCTGCACGCACATGAGTACTTATGCAGAACGTGGACACTTTGAAGAAAAAACAGAAAATGAAAATGAAGTAATTAAGTTAAGAAAACTAGAACGGTAAATAAGCAAGTATATGTGAGTTAATAACCTGGAATTTAGGACAACAAATCCTGCAAGACCAGCGGCATCACGAAGCGAATCTCTCCACTTTGGCACCATGAATTCATTCACTTTTAAACTGTTCAGTGCATTTTGAAAAGCTTTACCAAACTCACCTGTTTGATGACGAACTTCAGACGGATCAACATCATAGAACACTGGTAAAACCACTTGACCTATAGTTCTACGACACTCCATAATTTTCACCAACTCTTGAAGACACCAATGCGAATCAGCGTAGTTTTTGGAGAAGATAACAACAGAAATTTGAGAATCTTCGATTGCTTTATGTAGTGATTTTGAAATGCGACTTCCTCTTTGAAGTGAATGATCGTCCTTGAAAACGATAATTCCAGAATTTTGAAGAGAGGAATAGAGATGTGAAGTGAAAGATGCGCAAGTATCTTCTCCTCTAAAACTCAAGAACACATCGAACTTTCTTCTGTCTGAACCATCAAAGTCTGGAGTATCAAAGTGTGGAGTATCCTGGTCTTTCCAGGGTGGTAACATGTAAATATCAGGATCCAATTCCTCGGCAGTGCGACTGCAGTGCAATTTTAAGCGTAGATGTGAATCATCATATGAATCAAGAGAAAAGGAATGTGTTGGGGAAGACATGATTTGTGATTTTCAAAAGAAATGGAACTTCAGTATGCAGAACGCAAGAACCTTTTTGGTTTTGCTTTTAGAGTTAGCGTCAACGATCAAATAATACGGCAATTTGGTCACAACCACTCCAACTAAAAGGATTTGGATTAGACCGGTCATGCAGTCGGCTGTAGTCAGCTTGTCAGGACCGTCTGATTTTAATCGAACGATTTCTGTTTAAAACAGTTTTAATTTTTTGTTTTATGTTAAATTTATATCATCAAATCATGATCGTTTATTATCAATCGTGCGGCTATGATTCTGTTGACTGCATACAGTCACTGACTTGTGACTGCACAGAACCCAAGATACTATGACAACGTATGCAGGGGCCAATCATGCGATTACTAAAATATTGAGAATTACACCAATTGTTAGTTGGTTCACTAGTGATTGCCGCTGAATTTGATAGGGAGAACTACGGTTCCCTGCAACGATGATCGGAAGACAGCTGTAACCACTTGATCCTAGAACTAATATTCGAACCAGATTAAACCAATGGTGAAAGTCAAAAAAAAATAATAAATAAAATATGGAGAATGACAAATCGTTAGTTGGTTTGGTTTTCTGATTAAATGCAAATTGTTAGTTGTTAGAATATTACAAAATTAGATTTAGTTCAACTATGGTTTGGTGATTGATGTTGAACGAAGTACTATGATTCGATCGTCGCAACTGCGATTGGAGAAAGTTGGAACCACTTAATGTCAAACCTAACAAGGTGAAAAAAAAAAATGGAGAATGGATTTATGACAACGCATGCACTAATTTGGTCATTAAAAAAGTTGTGGTTCATTGTCTTGATACGGCAATGTTTGTTTTTCCCATTGTTTTGCAAGTCTGTTTAGTTCATATATTAAAATATGGGCTTTTATCAATTGAAGATCAATGATTTGATATATGTTGTAGATTCAGAAACATGGATACTTTGATCATTTTAATTTTATTATATTTCAATCACTTTCATTTTATATATTATATTATATTTTGTTAGTATTTTTTCGTTGTATGCTATTAACTTGAATAATGTAAATTTATTCGCAGATTTATTTTTTCAGTTTTTAATAATATTAAATTTGTATTTGAATCTATTGTATTCTATTAATAATAAGAATGAATGAATGAATGTATATCGTTTTATTAACAAAAAATGAATAAATGTTGTTTTTTTAGTCAAAAAAGAGTGAATAAACAAAAGATGTTAATTACTTGGCAAAATTACATTAAGGGTTTTTTTTTTCTTTTTTATTTGTAACAAATTCTTCATTTATTTTTTCCTCCAAATTGGTCATTTATCATTATAGACATGCACAAATTAATTTTTTTATCTTATTTTTTGTCTACACAGATCATTTTTCTTTATAAGCAAGCATGAATTAATCTTTTATCTTCATAAACTTGCACGAGCTTATCCTTTATCTTAGACTTTTGTAGCACATAATGAAGGATTTGAAACATAGGCACATATATGAAGGGTTGAAACATTTCATAAAATAAAAAATGATGATGAACATTCATTTGTATCATCCCATCTTCATCATGTTCATCACATTTTTTTTTTCATGTAATAGGGGATCAAGACTCTACTAGTTGTATCTTGTGTAATGATAGTTTAGAGTCCTCTTCACATTTGTTTCAATTTTGCACGGTGACTCATTTGATTTGGTGTGACATTTTTAGGTGGTTGGGTGTTTCGATTATTATGCCTCAAAATTTATTTTCCCTCCTTGAAGTTTTGTATGGTGAGGCGAAGAATAAAAAGGTAAGGAAGGGTTTTTTGTTGGTGTGACATACAACGCTTTGGTGTATTTGGATTGTGAGGAACAATTTTATCTTTAATAATGTACCGAAGGGTCATTTGGAAATTGTTGAGGATATTAAGGTGTTGTCTTGGAGATGGAGTGTGGATAGATTAAAAACCCCCCCTTGCCTCTATTATGAGTGGGTGTGGAATCTGGGAGATTGTTTCCAAAGGTAGAGTCCGTGTTTTGTGTGTTGGGGGCTGCGGTGTTGCTTTGGTTGGTCTGTGTTGCTCTGTTCGTTTTTTTCTGCTCTGTGTTGCCCAGCTTCTGCTGTTCCTGCGGTTGTTTTAGGGAGTTGTTTGATTGTGCTTTTGGTGCCTCTGTTTCTCTTGGTTATGTTGGTTTTGGGGCTGCTTCCTTGGGCCCCTTAACAGTTGTAGTTTTTAGTTTCTCCTGGGTGTTGTTTTTGGTGTTTAGTGCTTCTCTTGGCTGCTCTTTGTAAGCAGTTTGTAGTATTGCTGTTTTGGTTTTCTCTCCTTGGCATGTCTTATGCTTTGGTTGAGTTATATATAAATAAAGTTTGCTTTTCAAAAAAAAAATGTTCATCACATTTTTCACTAATTTATAACAAAGTACATTCAAATACACCTTAAAATTGTACAAATCTATGTGTTTTGTTTTTAATCTTTTTTTTTTAATTTTTAAACTCTAAAATTGAAATCTTTAATTCTCATTAGACTCTACGAAATTTGAATTATTTTTTTTAGGTTTAATGAAATGTTTCAAACCCTTCACATGTGCATATATATAAATAAAGTTTGCTGTTCAAAAAAAAATGTTCATCACATTTTTCACTAATTTATAACAAAGTATATTCAAATACACCTTAAAATTGTACAAATCTATGTGTTTTGTTTTTAATCTTTTTTTTTTTATTTTTAAACTCTAAAATTGAAATCTTTAATTCTCATTAGACTCTACGAAATTTGAATTATTTTTTTTAGGTTTAATGAAATGTTTCAAACCCTTCACATGTGCATATTTCCGTTTTCAATCCTTTCATTATATTATAAATAAATTAATAAGATAAATTATTAACTCATGCAAATTTATAAAGATAAAAGACATGTGCCGAAAAAATAATATAAATGACAAATATGTTACAAATAAATAAGGTAAAAGATTAATTCGTGCACGTTTATAAAAGAAAATGACCAGTTTGAGAATAAAAAAAATAAAAGACAAATCTATTATAAATAAAATAAAGAATTTGTAATGTAATTTTTTTAATTACTCGGGATAAATACCCTTTTTTTTTTCTTCACTAAATATGATAATTTTTTTTTTATTCTTTCCACATATCTAAACAATGTGGCCTGTGGTCAAAAAAAAAAAAAACAATGTGGCCTAGGCTTGTAGTAACTAAAATTAAAAATTTTTTATTAAAGTTGTATTTCTATAAAAAGATTTCTATTTTAAAATGTAAAAATTCGATAATATTTACACCATGTGTGGCATTTTTTTTAATAATTCGTTTATTGAGTTTTTTTTTATATACTTATATTTGCAAAACATACTTTTAATAATACATAATAAACTTTTAAATATTTAATACTATAATGTCTACTTTAATATAGTTACCAATTATGCGAAACCATATAGAAAATTATTTTTAGAAAACGACAATTAACTAATGTTTCTTGTGTTTTTCTTATTTCTATTTAAATCTTTGTTATTTTATATTTTTTGCCCCTATGTATCATAAAAGGATAGACATTAAAAAAGAAAAGAAAAATAACAAAAGGTTGTCCTTATCGATTGAGTACGCTGAACAGGTAAATATGAAAAATTAATTATTTATGATACATTTAAATTTAATATTAATTAAATCTAATTCTAAGAAGTTTTCTTGAAGATCTATAAATACAAAATATTGAAACAAATAAACAAAACATATTACTTTTACAATATAATAAAGTGATCAATACATTTCTATTTGTTGCAAGATTAGGATAAAAAACATGGCTCAAATTGTTACGTTTGTTTATATAGTGATGCTCTTTATTTTCTTATTTGGTGTTGTAGCACACGACGTTACTGGTAGACAATTTTTGTATCTTTTTAACTTTCTTGTTACCTATCTTATACAAAATAATTCACCATTTTTGCTAATATTTGTTTTTTTTAATATATATATTACAGGATATGGGAGGCTAAATTGCGAGAACGATTCTGATTGTGCCGATTATTTTTGCGCCACTTCTTATTTTCCAAAATGTGTGTCTCTTAAATGTATATGTCGTAACTATTAAAAGTAAATTCGATTGTAAAAGAATAATATATTGTAATCTTAAACGACAAAGTTAAAATTTCATCTTGAATATTCATAAAAAGGCCATTAGAGCCATTGTTATTAATAAAAATATAATTTATCTTTTTATGTTCCTATAGTTGATATATACTCAATATATAAAAAAAAAAAAAAAAAGAGTAGTTGAGACACTCATGCCAGGCCCTTATTCGGATGTAGGGTGAGCGAAGGTTTTAAAATTTTGTAGGCTTTAATTCAAAATTTTAAAGTTTTATAATAATATTTATATATCGTTAATGTTTATAAAATATCAAATTTATTTAAAAGATTAATTTTAAGACCCTATAATAATAGTTATATATTACACATCTTTATAAAATGCCGATGTTTAGTTGGTTGGGTTGGTTTGATTTGATCCCAACTCGAGGACTGAGATTCGACACTAGCACCCGTCTGTGATCCAAAATTAATTAATATAACCAACGTTCATAAAATATTATATGTTTAGTAAAAAAATCCTAATCAAGTAAAAAAAAAGTACACGTTTGTTTATTAGCAATTTTCTCCCCTCCCAGCTAAATTTTCTTCATACACATGAGTTATGAAGTCGAACTTCCGACCACATGCTTAAGGAGACCAAGACGCTTACTGTTTGGACCAATTCAGTGTTGATGTTTTTTATCTTACTTATAATTCAAATAGATTCTTATTATATTTTTGATATTTTTTTTTATTAAAGGCCTATTTTTAATATTTAAAACGGACATCCAAATAGTCGGAACCGGTTCTAGAGACACCATGGTATTATATTTAAACACCATAACCTTCCAGTAGAAACCCCTAATTAAAAGAAAGAGTAGTTGACCAAATTTGTTTGGATAAAAAAATCTGTTATAAAAGAGGAATATAATTTATAAATAATTATTCATAGCAAATAAGAAATTGCATGTAATATGCAAGATCTGAGTTTGAATTTTGATATTCACTTATTCATCTTTAAAATATAAAGTTTTAACTACCAAACTACTTGAAAAAAAAATATCCTAGCAATACACTTATTTGTTGTAGCAATGGTAAAGCTACCATTATAATTATAATTATTTATACTTAAAAGTCACAGTTTCGTGAGCTTAACTCAATTGGTAGGAACATTGCATTATATATACAGGGGTTAAGGTTTGAAGCGTGAAATTTTTAACCCTTAAATTACTTGATAAAAAATATTAGCAACTTTGTACCATTAATTAAATGTGACAACTTCGTACCATAAAAAGAATTCATGTAATAAGTAAGAACTTTTTTTCTTTGACAAAAATCTTTTTTGCCAAAAAAAAAAATACTCATGTAATATGAGTAACAACTTTTTATCTTTGACAAAAATTAAGTAACAACAACTTGTTTCCTAGTAATCTTTGAAAGTAAAAAAACTAGTTTACTAGGATCTTGCACCACGCAATAGCCGCAATCAGACTGTAATATGTCAATTTTTTATTTTGGAGCATGCAATATATCAAGTTGTAAGCTCAGAATAAATTATAAACTCGTAATAAATTGAGAGCTTATTTTGTCATAGAAACTTATAAACGATAAAATATTTTATTGGTTTTGCCAAACAAATCCCTGATTAATATTTTTGATCCACATCTATTCTTTCATGTGTAATTAAATATTCTCAAAAAAAAAAAAAAAAACCAATCGTTAGTTGGTTCAGTGGTGATTGGCGCTGAACTTGATAGGGAGGACCACGGTTCGATCCCCCGCAACTGCGATCGAGAGGGGGCTGGAACCACTTGATGTCAGATCTGACTCCCGAACCAGATTCAACTGGTGGTGAAAAAAAAAAAAAAATTCTCAAAAAATCCTCGCGAGTATAGTTGAGTTGGTATGAATATTGCATGTAGAGTAATATGTATAGAGTATGTTTGAACTTTAATACTTTCACTTATTCTTTTTAAAAGATGAAACTCTAACCACTATACTATTTGACAAAAAAATATTCCCAAAAATAGTACCCACGCCTATTAAGAAAATTCTATAAATTATTGAAAAAGAGATTATAGTATTAAACAGCGTCTCTAATTTGCAATTTTTCATACAGGTCTATTTGGATAAATATATTATTTACAGTTTATTGCTTCAAAAAAAAAAGTTTATTTACTGTTTATAGGATAAGCGCTTAATTATCATTATAATTTCTTATGTATATAATATAAGTTATTTTAATAGCAAAAGATAAAATAAAGATAAATTATTTTTAGATTTGAATATGCAAATGATCCCTACAAATACAAGTCATTTGAATTTTGGTCCCTAAACTTCAAAAACATTTAATTACTCACTCTATCCCATTTTATAAGAGCTATTTTGATTAAATGACATTATTCACTCATTGTTTTGATCATATTTTTTAATAATATATAAATATATTTATTAGCACATAAGATCTTATTTGATTTGTTTTGATGGGTATTTTCAAAATATCAAGTTTTTATAAATTTTTTTACTAATAAAAAATTAAATATTTTATAATGATCAAAATTTTGCGTTGACATACTTGCAATAGTCATATTAATTCTAATATTTTGAGATGGATGGAATATAAAATGCGTATCCAATATGGTGACTAATCAAATTATGATCTAGATGGATAAATATGCCCTTATTGATCCAAGGGACGTGAATTCCTGAAATTCTGGTGGCAAGTGTCAGATGTGTAGCACGATGTGTACACTTTAGGAATCGTACGATGTGTAGCCTAATGTGTCAACATCGTGAACAACTGAACTTGATGAACAAGTAAACAATATAAAGTGCAGGAAACAAAAGAACACGTGAGTTTGTTAACCCAGTTCGGCACTTATAACAAGCCCTATTCTGGAGGATACCAATCCAGGGATGAATCCACTATGGTAGTATCAATTCAAAGCTAAACTCCCCCGTTTACAACTTCTCACTTAATCACTACCCGTGCTAATTCTACCTAGGAACTCCTAGATATGAGAACCTCTGCTCACTCCCCCTCAACCTTACCCAGTAAGGATTTAATAACAAACTCAGTTGGAGACACACTCCTAGACAAGCGAAGCACTCGTACCTAAAGGCTTAGAGTGTTGCACAATCTAACTCCTTGCTTCAAAGCTTTGGAGAAAGACAACTAGAGATTACAACTCTATAAACTCAGTCCTTACTTGCATCAAAACTATGATCCAAGTGAAGGCTCACAAATAACAATGAACAACTAAAGAACTAAAACTCTAAGACTCAATTTGTAGACTTAGCTTCTTGATTTCAGTTGATAAATAATTGGTCTTCAGTCTTCCTTTATATAGAACAAGCTTCATGGGCTTTGACGAGTTGGCCTTGATAAATTTTGCTTTGAGATTTATTTGATCATAATCTTTTAATTGTTTGTTTCAAATCTTTTTGATCAAAGTCGGCCAATAAAATAAAACAGAACCATGAAAGATTATCTTGTTCCTTGGCGCGAAAGCTGGCACGATTTAATTTGAAAAACAAATCTTTTTCAAAAGATCGCGTTTAAATAAATGAAAGCGCGTCCAGTAGGGCGTCCAGATGTGAACCCTGTTGTGCCACACATCATGCTCCACATCATGGAATCAGGCTTATTTTACCAAATGAAGCCAACACCCTAAAAGGTCTCAACAATCTCCCCCTTTGGCAAATTTTGGGCTAAAATAATCTTTGAGTCACCCAACTAAACTTGGAGAGATGTGTAGGCACATCAGAGGCATGCAGCAGCGGATTAGAGCCTCGCAAATAAAGAGAGAAATAAACTCTCACAAGATAGGAAAATAAATTCCCAAAGACTGAGAAAAGTAAATTCTCAGACACATACAAGCATGAGATTCCATGCACACATAAGGGAGGGTAGCAAACCCAGTAATAGTCTACTCCCCTTTGAACTAGAGCACTTTCCATGTACTCCCCCTAAATCTCATATTCCCTATAGGCTTCTTCAGAATGCATGGCCTAGAGAGATATAGAGAAGTTTTAAACTTGGCTTCTTAAGAATGCATGACCAAGTTAAAACTCACAGATGTGTCAAACATCACACAAAATAACTTCTACAGGCTTCTTAAGAATGCATCACCATGTAGAAATTAGATAACATCTTCAATTGGACTTCTTAAGAATGCATCACCCAGTTGAAAATGTACAGAAAAGGTCTTCAGAAGAACATGCTTTAGAAAACTAATTCTTCAAAAATTTGTTGATAAAATATTTGAAGAAAAATAAGCATGTATACCAGATGTGTAGTCAGATGTGCCACACATCAGAACTTCAGAAGCTGGAGAAGCTTCAGAAGCTGAGCAGAGCTTCAGAAGCTGAGCAGAGCTTCAGAAGTTATAGAGCTTCAGAAGCTGAGCAGAGCTTCAGAAGTTGTAGTGCTTCAGAAGCTGAGCAGAGCTTCAGAAGTTGTAGTGCTTCAGAAGCTGAGCAGAGCTTCAGAAGTTGTAGTGCTTCAGAAGCTGAGCAGAGCTTCAGAAGTTGTAGTGCTTCAGAAGCTGAGCAGAGCCTCAGAAGTTGTAGTGCTTCAGAAGCTGAGCAGAGCCTCAGAAGTTGCAGAGCTTCAGAAGTTGAGAAAGTTTCAGAAGTTCAGAAGTTCAGAAGTTGCCCCATGTGGATGAATAGAATCTTTTTCTTAATTCTCGTCTCAATTCTCTCGTTCTATTCTCTCTAATAACACATCACAATTTGCTGCAGTTAAGACTTCAAAGTTGTTCATTTTAATTTTTACTCCCCCTTTTTAGCCATAAATTATGACAAACATACTGAGAGTAAGTAACACACCATAGAATGCAGATAGCATGAGATGTAGAGATGATGGTGCATGAACAGAAAGAGGCACTCAGGCCGTTAATAGTGCAGCAAGTACAGAACAGGCACGCAAAGGTGCATCAGAAATCCAGGGCATAGCCCACAAAATACAAGCAAAAAACAAGGAAATACTGAGTACAGGGAAATATTAATGAATTACAATAATTCAAATATCCTGGCTCCCATCAGTTTCCTCAGCTTCAGAGTCATTGGGCTCCTCCTCCTCCAATTCCTCATCCTCAGCCATTGTTTGCTCATCCTCAAGCTCCAGTCCAGCAATGACTGCCTCCAGCTTGGCCTTCTTCTCATCCAGAGCCTTGCAAGTCTCCTTTAAAGCAGCAATCATGTCTGTCCTAGACATAGCATTGTTTGAGCTGGATGTGCCCACATCAGGAGTCACATCAGACTGCTTGAGACTAAAAGAAATAGCAGACTCTCTTCTGCAAGACAAATCATCCTTGCCCAGAACATCAGGTCTCTGGCTCAATATGATTCCACACAGTAGGGAAGGAAAGGCAATGGGTAGTTTGACAGCTAGGGTTTTGGCATGTTTGATAGTCTGATCAAAAATATAAGTACCAAAATCGAAGTTAACTTTGTTACCCACAGTATAGATGAACCTAGCCAAACCTGTAGCCACATCACAGTTGTGTGTGGTAGGCACCCAGTTAGCAGCAGCAATCCTGTTCAGGATGTTGTAGATTGGAGTGAGCTTGCTTGCTTGCAATTTTCCCTTCTTAGGCCAAGTCTTGACCTTTCCAGCTGTGATGGCCTTGATTATGTAGTTGTCATTTGCCTCCATCTCAGCAAAGGGCTCCTCACTTCTGCCCAGATACTTGTTGATAACAGTGGGAGAGAAGTGAATTTCTTTACCTCTCACAAAAACAGTTTGGTATTCCTTGTCCAAAGGATTGTCACAACCAGCAGGGATGTTTACCAAAAATTCTTTGACTACCTTCTCATAGCAGTCACCTAGTCCAGTAACAGTCTTCATCAAGCCAGCACGCTTGATCAACCTCATAACTTCCTTGCACTGCAAGGCTTCAGCACTGAGCTCCCTCTCCAGAGCTAACCTTCTATGAGCAATGTACTTCCATTTACCAGCATGTGCAGGGTTGTGGAAGGAAATCAAATCAACTGGGATGTCAGGAATTCCCTGAGGAATTTTCTTCTTCCCATAGCTCTTCTTCACAGCAGACTCAATGTGAATCACATCAAGCTCCATATTGCGTTCCTCAGCAGATTCTTCCTCAGACTCACTGATGTGAGCTACATCCTGCTCCACATCGTACTCTATGTCACTTGTAGGTGGCTCTTTTCTTTTCTGAGTCTTCTTCTTTGCAGGTGGAACCACAGCTTTACTAAATCCCTTCTTGGGACCATACATGACTTGCCTCTTAACAGGCTTCTTCTTCTCCTTAGTAGCAGCAGGAGAAATTTCAACAACAGCAGGACCTTTACCACTTCTAGTCCTTCTTGCAATACTCTCCTCAGTAAGCTTCTTCAAGGGGATGTCAGAATTGTAGCCTTCTACATCAACTGTATCTCCATCAGCATCCTTGTCAGAAGGATTGGAGTCTTCATGATCTGAACCTTCAACAGTTTCTTTATCCTTGTCAGACTGGGTATTATCTTTAGGCTCCTCAACCTCAGCAGGTTGATCTTCTTCAACAAATTCCTGTTCAGGAGAATCAGGAATGACAGCAGGTTTTTCAACAGCAGCAGTCTCTTCTTCAGCAGGAGACTCTTCTTCACCTTGTGGCAATGATGTGCCAACATCTGCCACAACATTAGGTTCTTGCAGGGCCTGGAGCACAGAATCAATGATCTTCTGAGTCAAGGGATGTCTTTGACTCTCAGGGATCTTCACAGCAGCCTTCTCAGGGTTAGGGTTTGAGGAACCTACACCCATAGATGCTTCAGCATTTGCATCACCAGATTTTGCAGGAAGAGGTTCAACATGCAGACTTTCCATGGTATGAACCCTCTTTGCTGAGCCAATCTTTGGCTTCTTGCTTTTCTTCTTCTTCTTTTTGGATTTTTCTGTGGAAGTAGAAGCAACAACATCTTCCCTTGCAGCAATGGGGGTTGATTCCCTTCTTGATCGTTTAGACTTCTTCTTCTTTGATCCAGATGGCTTGATCATTGAGACAGGAGTGGCATCGATGATCATGTCACCTTGAATATCTTCTTGATGTGGGGAATTTGGTTTTGGTGATGATGGAGGAGTGTTTGTTTTTGTGGAAGAAGATGTTTTGGTTGCAGTAGACATGATGATGATGATGATTTTGTATGAAGATTTCAAAGAAAATTGCAGAGAGATGAACAGAGGTTTTGAGAGAGATCAAGACAAGTTCTTGGTCGTTTGAGTGTTAGAGAGATGAATGTAGTGATCAATGTGGTAGGCAATAAGAGAAAATCTTGAATAAACGGATTTCTTGAAGTTTTGATCGTGAAATAGCCGTTGGAAATATTTTTGTAATGATTGCCTTTGGATTGCGTGCAACTATGGATGGAGGGAAAGAACAGGTAACCGTTGCACGTCTAAATAGCTATTATGGCTATTGATCCTCAAAGAGGCAAATACCAAGTTTGCCCCTTAACACCTCAAACCTATTTGCATCTAAAGCCTTAGTGAAAATATCTGCCAGTTGATTTTCTGTGGCAACATGCTCTAGAGTCACAATATTGTCTTCAACAAGATCTCTAATGAAATGGTGACGTATATCAATGTGCTTTGTCCTACTATGTTGGATAGGATTTTTGGAAATATTTATAGCACTTAGATTGTCACAGTATAATGTGAGCACATCTTGCTGCACATTGTACTCACCTAACATCTGCTTCATCCAAAGTAGCTGAGAGCAACTACTTCCTGCTGCAATATACTCAGCCTCAGCTGTAGAAAGAGAAACACAATTTTGTTTCTTGCTGAACCATGATATAAGGTTGCTTCCCAAAAAGAAACATCCACCAGAAGTGCTCTTCCTATCATCTGCACTTCCTGCCCAGTCAGCATCACAATAACCTAACAATCTTGTGTCTTCACCATGAGAGTAGAGAATTCCATAATCACTTGTACCACTGACATACTTGAGAATCCTTTTAACTTGATTTAGATGACTCATCTTAGGCTCAGCTTGGTACCTTGCACACACACCAACAGCAAAGCTAATATCAGGTCTACTTGCAGTGAGATAAAGTAGACTGCCAATCATGCTTCTGTATAGACTTTGATCAACACTGACACCATGCTCATCTTTAGAAAGTTTGAGATGGGTTGCTGCAGGAGTTCTTTTATGATTTGCATTCTCCATTCCAAATTTCTTCACAATGTTCTTGGCATACTTGCTTTGAGAGATGAAAATTGTATCTTCCATCTGTTTGACTTGCAGACCAAGAAAGTAGGTAAGTTCACCTACAAGGCTCATCTCAAATTCAGACTGCATCTGATTCACAAACATCTTGACCATTGGATCAGACATTCCTCCAAACACAATGTCATCTACATAGATTTGTGCAATCATGAACTTGCCCTTTTCTTCTCTGACAAACAAGGTTTTGTCTGTTTCTCCTTTTCTATAACCTTGCTGCACAAGAAATTTGGTTAGCCTCTCATACCATGCCCTAGGAGCTTGCTTTAATCCATATAATGCCTTCTTCAATCTGTAGACATGATCTGGATAATTTGGATCAACAAATCCCTTGGGCTGCTCCACATAAACTTCCTCATTCAAGTAGCCATTGAGGAAAGCACTCTTCACATCCATCTGGAATAGCTTGAATTTCAAGATACATGCTACTCCCAGAAGTAACCTTATGGACTCAAGACGTGCCACAGGAGCAAATGTTTCATCAAAGTCTACTCCTTCAATCTGAGAGTAACCTTGAGCCACAAGCCTAGCCTTGTTTCTAGTCACAACACCACTTTCATCAGATTTATTCCTATAAACCCATTTAGTACCAATGATGTTGACTCCTTCAGGTCTAGGAACTAAATCCCACACTTCATTCCTCTTGAACTGGTTCAGCTCCTCTTGCATAGCCTCAATCCAAAACTCATCTGTCAAGGCTTCTTTCACATTCTTTGGTTCTACCTTTGACACAAAACAAGCATTGGATACAACCTCTCTTGACCTTGTCATAACCCCTGACTCAGGATTCCCTATTATGAGTTCTTTTGGATGATTCTTTTGAACTCTAACAGAGGGACCCTTGTTCACTGGAGTCACATCTTCTTGCTGATCAGTCTTCTCAGGAATCTCTATAACTTCAGAGTCTTCAGGCAGGGGGTGAGATGTGTCCACATCAGGATCAACATCAGGTTCATTATCTGAACAGTCATCTATGACAACATTGATGGATTCCATCATAGTTCTTGTTCTGTTGTTGAAGACTCTATAGGCTCTGCTGGTTATGGAATAGCCTAGAAAGATTCCTTCATCACTCTTGGGATCCATCTTCCTCCTTTGCTCTCTGTCAGCTAAGATATAGCACTTGCTACCAAAGACATGGAAGTGTTTGACAGTTGGTTTTCTTCCTTTCCATATCTCATACAGTGTGGTTGAGGTACCTTTTCTCAGAGTCACCCTGTTGTGTATATAGCATGCAGTACTCATGGCCTCTGCCCAAAAGTAGTAAGGTAGCTTCTTGGCATGTAGCATAACTCTTGCAGCCTCTTGCAAGGTTCTGTTCTTCCTCTCAACTACACCATTTTGTTGGGGTGTGATTGGTGAGGAGAACTCATGCCCAATTCCTTCATCAGCACAAAACTCAGAGAATCTTGAATTTTCAAACTCTTTCCCATGATCACTTCTGATTCTAACAATGCCACTATCCTTCTCTCTTTGTAGTCTAAGGCATAATTCTTTGAATGCATCAAAAGTGTCAGACTTCTCTCTGATGAAGCTAACCCAAGTGAATCTTGAGAAATCGTCTACAACCACAAAAGCATATCTTTTGCCACCAATACTCTCTACCTGCATTGGTCCCATCAAGTCCATATGTAGCAGTTCAAGAACTCTGGATGTCACCTGATGTTGTAACATTGGGTGTGACATCTGAACCTGCTTTCCAACTTGACATTCACCACATATATTGCCTTCAACAATCTTAAGCTTTGGTAGACCTCTGATAGCTTCCTTGGACACAATCTTCTTCATTCCCTTCAGATTCAAATGGCCAAGTCTTTGGTGCCAAAGCTTTACTTCTTCTTCCTGACTTATCAAACATGTAGTGGAGTGAGCTGTTTCATCAGGAATCCATAGATAGCAGTTGTCCCTTGACCTAGATCCTCTCATCAACAATTCTCCTTTGTTAGAAGTGATAAGACACTCATTCTTTGTGAAGTTGACCTTAAGACCTTGATCACATAGTTGGCTTATGCTGATAAGATTAGCCTTCAAGCCTTTAACAAGTAACACATCATCTAGGTCAGGTAAGCTTTTGCTGCTGAGTTTACCACTGCCCTTGATTTCACCTTTTGCTCCATCACCAAAGGTTACAAAGCTTGTTGTATGAGGCTTGATATTAGTGAGAAATTTCTCAACACCAGTCATATGCCTAGAACAACCACTATCAAAATACCAATCATTACTAGAAGATGCTCTAAGAGAAGTGTGAGCAATATGTGCAGTTTCAGAGACTTTAGGCTTCCACATCTTCTTAGGAGTGACCCTTGCTGTTTTGGCTTGCACCTGAGGCTTTTTCTTGGGATACCCATAGAGTTTGTAACAGAAGGGCTTGATGTGACCATTCTTCCCACAGTAGTGGCATCTCCAAGCATTAAACTTCTCTTTGCCAGCAGGTCTCTGATGTGGAGTGTGGTGTGTCCACATTCTGCTAGGGTCAGGTTTCTTCTGAGCAGGAACAAACTTAGTATTTGTCTTCTTGCTGTGATGTTTGTTCTTAAATCCTACACCAGATGAGTCACCAGCATGCTTTCCTACTTTCAAAATTTCATCAAGCATGTTGGTTCCAGGGTTGAGCATCTTTACAGACTTGGTCATATTTTTCAAGTTGGTTGACAGTAACTTAACTTCACTTTCAAGACTAGCAACTTGACTCTGTAGTTGACCCTTCTCTGTCTCCAGTTGACTGATGATTTCCTTCTGCTCTTCATTGACCTTGTACAGTTCCTCACTCTTGATAAATAGCTTTTTATGGACTGAGGCTAGTTCATCAAAGGTGAGTTCTTCATCATCAGATTCAACATCAGTATTATCCACCCCAGTCATGGCACTAACATGATTAGCAGCAACATTCTCTGAGTCAGTGTCAGAGTCTTCATCAGACCATGATACAGTTAGGCCTTTCTTCTGCTTCTTCAGATATGTGCCACATTCTGATCTTATATGACCAAAGCCTTCACATTCATGACATTGAACACCCTTGTTCTGAGTTGACTTATCATCAGTTTTGGTTTTTGTTGAAGTGTTACCTAATTTACTGATGTCAGTCTGGATGTTCCTCACATTCCTCCTTGGTCTTCTGTCCACCCTCCTTTGAAGCTTGTTGAATTGTCTTCCCAACATGGCTAAGTCATTTGAGAGATCGTCATCTGATTCATCAGCTTCTTCTTCTTCACCAGCACAAGATGCAAAAGCTATACCTTTTCGTTTCTTCTCAGTTTGCTCACCTAAGTTCATCTCAAAAGTTTGAAGAGAGCTCACAAGTTCTTCAAGTTTCATACTTGGGATGTCTTGAGCTTCTTCAATAGCTGTGATTTTCATGTTAAATCTCTTGGGTAGGGATCTAAGCATCTTTCTCACAAGCTTTTCTTCAGACAATTTCTCACCTAGAGCCTCAAAGGAATTGTCCACCTCAAGCAAATTCATGTGAAATTCATGAATTGATTCTTCTTCTTTCATTCTGAGGTTTTCAAACTTAGTGTTGAGAAGTTGGATTCTTGAGCTTTTTACCTTGGCATTGCCTTCATGAGTGGTTCTGAGTATCTCCCAGGCATTCTTTGCAACAGTACACTGCTTGATTAATCTGAACATGTTCTTGTCCACTCCATTGAATAAAGCATTCAAAGCTTTGGAGTTTCCAAGCGATGCAGTGTCTTCTGCAGCTGACCAATCTTCCTCTGGCTTGAGTACACCAGTGTCAACACCATTAGCATCCAAGATTTTGGGATGCTCCCAGCCTTTGAGCACAGCTTTCCAAGTTCTGCTGTCAAGTGACTTTAGGAAAGCAGTCATCCTTGGCTTCCAGTAGTCATAGTTGGTTCCATCCAGGAGGGGTGGTTTGTTGACCGTTGTTCCATCCTTGTCCATGTTTCCAGAAAGTAACTTCCCTGGAGCTCACCCTCAAACAGGCAGGGTGCCTGCTCTGATGCCAATTGAAATTCTGGTGGCAAGTGTCAGATGTGTAGCACGATGTGTACACTTTAGGAATCGTACGATGTGTAGCCTAATGTGTCAACATCGTGAACAACTGAACTTGATGAACAAGTAAACAATATAAAGTGCAGGAAACAAAAGAACACGTGAGTTTGTTAACCCAGTTCGGCACTTATAACAAGCCCTATTCTGGAGGATACCAATCCAGGGATGAATCCACTATGGTAGTATCAATTCAAAGCTAAACTCCCCCGTTTACAACTTCTCACTTAATCACTACCCGTGCTAATTCTACCTAGGAACTCCTAGATATGAGAACCTCTGCTCACTCCCCCTCAACCTTACCCAGTAAGGATTTAATAACAAACTCAGTTGGAGACACACTCCTAGACAAGCGAAGCACTCGTACCTAAAGGCTTAGAGTGTTGCACAATCTAACTCCTTGCTTCAAAGCTTTGGAGAAAGACAACTAGAGATTACAACTCTATAAACTCAGTCCTTACTTGCATCAAAACTATGATCCAAGTGAAGGCTCACAAATAACAATGAACAACTAAAGAACTAAAACTCTAAGACTCAATTTGTAGACTTAGCTTCTTGATTTCAGTTGATAAATAATTGGTCTTCAGTCTTCCTTTATATAGAACAAGCTTCATGGGCTTTGACGAGTTGGCCTTGATAAATTTTGCTTTGAGATTTATTTGATCATAATCTTTTAATTGTTTGTTTCAAATCTTTTTGATCAAAGTCGGCCAATAAAATAAAACAGAACCATGAAAGATTATCTTGTTCCTTGGCGCGAAAGCTGGCACGATTTAATTTGAAAAACAAATCTTTTTCAAAAGATCGCGTTTAAATAAATGAAAGCGCGTCCAGTAGGGCGTCCAGATGTGAACCCTGTTGTGCCACACATCATGCTCCACATCATGGAATCAGGCTTATTTTACCAAATGAAGCCAACACCCTAAAAGGTCTCAACAATTCCAATTTTGCCCGTTCTCTCTAAATTTAGAAAACAAAAACACAAATGGGATGAATATATTATTGCCAACAATTCTCTAAAAACAAATAGGGGAAATTCTTTATTGGGGTTTTGAAAAATAGGTGTTGAACCTCTACAATACGTCATTTGGCATAATCGATCTTGCATTAGGCTTTGTTTGCGAGTTTAGAGGAGAAGGGAAGGGAAGGAAAGACTAAAAAGGAAGAAACAAGTGAAAGAAGTAGAGAAGTTTGGGAGGGAAGGAGTTTGGAGGGTTATTTTTTCTTCATAACACAAAAACCTCCCATTTTGGGGGAACTCAAAAATTGTATTGGATGGAGGTTTGGAGGGGGTTTGAAGGGTTTATATGAATTCTTCAAATTTAATTAATGTTGTTATAATATTCTTAAATTCATAATATATTAATCATAAGTATTTATTTGTCATTCTCTATAAAAAAATATTTTCTCAAAAAATGTAAAAGATTTCTCTAATTTTCTCTTTATTTCCCTCCCTCCAAAGCCCTCCCCTCCTCTCCAAACTCGCAAACAAAGCCTTACAGATTCACAGCTAAAGAAATAGTCTTGCAAAAAACATCTTCACAATACATAATAAACTTTTAAATATTTTACTGTAATACTATAATGGCTACTTTAATATGGTAACCAATGAGGTGAAACCATATCTATGTTTTAGAAAATTAATTATAACAAAAGACAATTGAACTATTTTTTCTTGTGTTTTTCTTTTACTATTAAAATTTTTGTTATTTTTTTTTTTTGCCTCTGTGTATCATAAAAGGATCCACATTAAAAAATAAAAGGAAAATAACAAAAGGTTGCCCTTTTTTTTTTTGAAACGGCTAAGTTTTATTAATAACGTAACTGAGCATAATATGAGCACAGTCCGTAAAATAGTTAAATATGAAAAACTGATTACCTATGTACATTTAATATTGAATATAATTCTAAGAAGTTTTCTTAAAGATCTATAAGTTCAAAATATTGAAACAAATAAACAAAACATTGTACTTTTACAATATATAGTGATCCCTACATTTCTATTTGTTGCAAGATTAGGAGAAGAAACATATGGCTAAGATTATAAAGTTTGTTTATTTAGTGATCTTCTTTATTTTCTTATTTGTTGTTGTAACTAACGTTACTGGTAAACAATTTTTGTATCTTATTGAACTTTCTTGTTATATATCTTATATACAAAATAATTCACTATTTTTGCTAATATTTGCTTCTTATTCTTTTTTTATATGTAACAGCACTGGTGAGGCTAAATTATTGCAAGAAGGATCTTGAATGTTCCAAGTTTTCTTGCATACCTCCTTTTCAACCAAAATGTGTTTCTTTTGAATGCAAATGTCGTCGTTAAGGGATGTTTGTTTCCCGGTTACAAAATGAATTTTCAAGAATGTAATATTGGAATTATTTATTCTCATGTTTGATAGAAGGGATTCAAAAATTATTTTCATCAATAAATTGTTCTCAGGAAATATATATACCCACATCCGCGGACAGCCATTTCAAGAAGGGTGTTGCTAACATGTGTCCTGGTGCATTAAATTAGTTATAGTCCCATTTATTTTATTTTAAAAAGGACAACAATCAACTTTAATTAATTCTATATTAAAAGTTAAGATCACACTATATTTAATACAGTATGTAACTTAAATGAATTGTATGACAAATAAAAAAAAAAAGCTGTAGGCTGCCATATGTTTGTACATACACGCGCGCCTAGATCCTACCCCTTTCAGTTATTATTATAAACAAAAAATCACTTTTTAGATGGATGATCTCCTGAAAAGTTCTTGTGTTGAACCTCTTTTTGCCATTAAAAAAAAAAGAGTTATTTTCCAGTGAATCTAAAAAGTGGTTTTTATTTTAAAATAGACAATCTCAAATAACCATAAAATAGCCATTAGAGCTTATTATTATTAATAAGAGAATTTATTTTAGGGTCATGCTAAATAGTGTCTTCGAGGCACTTGTTAAATATAGAAATAAAAAAAAATTAATATTGATTAAATAACTTTTTACATTATCGATGCATTGAATGCACAAGTTCCGAGATAAAATTTTCATATTTATATGCTTAACTAGTGCCGTTTAACATTTTCCTTTATTTTATTTTATTATGTTCCTATAGTTAAATATCTTATTTTGTCATATGAACTTGTAAACTATAAGTTATTTTATAGATCTTTTCAAACATACCCTTAAATTCATCCGGTTAATATCTTTCTCCACGTCTAATTTTCTATGTAATTAAATATTGTCAAAATGAGAAACTGTAATTATTAACAAAAATCTTTGATTCGTTGTGAGAACTATTACTGACCACATTTTACGTACTTTATGGCTGAATTCAAAATTATCGAAGTATGTTTCCCTTGGATTCAGAATGTTAATCAAAAAAAAAAAAAAAAAGAGATGATTGTATTTTTATCAAAATAAATTTACTCTATATCTCAAGGTATTTCTAATTTGCAATTTTTTATATGGGTCTAATTGGATAAATAAATTATTTGCAGCTTATAGGATAACCGCTTATCATTATAAGTGCATATATATATATATATATATATATATATATATATATTATAAGTTATTTTAATAGCAAACGATAAAATAAAGATAATATATTATTTTTATATATTCTACGAGCCATTTCTATAAACTATATTGGAAAACTTGTAAAAACAAGTTGAAAATTGGCATAAGTTGTTTTTATAGGGTCCTCCCAACCAGTCTCACTAATAAATTCAAATAAGTGTTGCTAAATAAATAGCCCTGCTAACAACATCTTCACAATACATAATAAACTTTTAAATATTTTAATACTATAAGGCTACTTTAATTTGATAAGCAATGACATGAAACCATGTAAAATTTGGAATATTTCTATAATTGGTCCATTATGCATCAATACTTAAAAACTATTTAAAATTTTAATGGCGGGGTACATTATTCTATAGAAATATAAGTTGTTGCATGATTATCTTATCTTTATTTTTAAGATTGCAATAATTAAGGGTGAGCATCGGTCGGGTTCGGTCGGATTCAGGCCGAAAATCGCCAAACCAATAAAAACCGCGACCTTTTAATTTGGACCCAATTCCGACCGTTTACGTCTTCGGTTTGTTCGGGTTCGGGTTATACGGGTGACAGGTCAAATTGGTCGGTTTTAACGGGTTAGATTGAAACGTTTTTGTTACATTTAAAATTTCATTGATGAAAAAATTATTAGTTTTTTGACAATTCATTCAATATTTCGTACATAATGCAACAAAAGATACAATAAAAATGATGAGATGAAATTAATTTGTTTCAAATTTGTAAATTCAACGACAATAATAGATAGTAGATAAGAAGTAAAAATTAAGATAAATCTAAAATATTATCTTTCACATCTCCTTTATCAACATATTACAAGTTAAAGCTTGTAAAATACAACATTTTTCTCCTCTATCAAAGATAGATAAAATTAACAAAGTGAAGAACATATTAGGTGCTCGAAACTAGAAAAAAATTAATTTGTATTTTAGAAATTGTTCGGTCGGTTTCGGTTATGAAGAGACGGATTTTTAGAGACCCGCACCCGCCCGTATACAACCGTTCATGACCGATTTTTCACAATTGTTGACCCGAGACCCGACCCGCACCCGACCGAGTGCTTCCATATGTTGGCGGTTATGTGGGTTTCGAGTCGGGTTGCGGGTTTGTGCTCACCCCTAGCAATAATGACTTAATTGACATCAGTTTTAAGTATAACATTGCAAAATTAAAATACAATTTTTATGAAACTAGCGTTAATCATGTCACTTTTAAGTCGTAAAGATCATAAAAATCGTGAATTTTTATTTTTAAATAATGTTGTCAACAATTATTACAATTTTTAATAATATTAAACACTAATCCACGGTGAACCACTTATATATAAAAATTGATGGTCCATTATAACACTAACCATGAAACCATATCGATGTTTTAGAAAATTATTTATAACAAAAGACAATTGAACTATTATTTCCTGTGTTTTGTTATTACTATTTAAATTTTTGTTATTTTTCATTTTTTTGCCTCTCGGTATCGTAAAAGGATCGACATTAAAAAATAAAAGGAAAATAACAAAAGGTTGCTGTTATTGATATTTTTCTGTAAGTGCCGTTATTAATTGAGCAAGCTAAACAGGTAAATATGAAAAACTGGTTACCAATATACATTTAATATTGAATATAATTCCAAGAAGTTTTTTTAAAGATCTATAAGTTCAAAAGATTGAAACGAACAAACAAAACATAGTAATTTTCCAATATAATAAAGTGAACCATACATTTCTATTTGTTGCAACATTAGGAGAAAAAACATGGCTAAGATTATAAAGTTTGTTTATTTAATGATCTTCTTTATTTTCTTATCTGTTATTATAACTAACGTTAATGGTAAACAATTTTTGTATCTTATTGAACTTTCTTGTTGTTGTAAAAATTGGACCTACTCATCAAAATAATAAATAATATATAAATATAAACAATCAAATTTATATATTGATGAGAATAAAATAAATTAGAGCGTATAGAACTTATCTCTTGTGAGTATAACAATTGATGTCGGCGCTACCGTGTAGTAAACAATCATCGATACACAAATAAGGATGACCTGTGAATAGTAACTCATGACACAATACCTGAGGCGTGCTGATCGCACTGTCCTTAAGGATTTATCCGCCTCATAAGCGCAAATCCCCCAGGATTCAACAGGTTCTTCTCATTGAGGATTCAACATGTCTTTCTCAATGAGGTAACAGAACTAGCAAGATAATAGACACCGGTGATGTAACCCAGGAAATAACAACTCGATTTTATATAATGAAGGGGAATATAATTTCTCTATTTTGGCAATAAGGTTTTCATCACATATAAAAATAAGGCTTAATTCATAATTTGGTCCCTTATGTTTATTTTAGCTCTCAATTTGGTCCCTTATGTTTTAAAACGTCTATGTTAGTCCCTTATGTTTTAACGTTACCATTAATTGGTCCCTTCCGTCAATTTTTTTTTAATTCCGTTAATTTTTTACACGTGGCGTACACTTGTCAAAAATTAAAGATAGCCACGTGTCAAAAATTAACGGAATTAAAAAAAAAAATTGATGGAAGGGACCAATTAATGGTAACGTTAAAACATAAAGAACTAACGTGAGTGTTTTAAAACATAAGGGACCAAATTGAAAACTAAAATAAACATAAGGGACCAAAGTATGAATTAAGCCTAAAAATAAAGAAAAGATTAGTTATCTGTTCAAAAGTGAATATAGCTAATTCCAATTATCTCTCTGTCTTTTTATTATTCTGTTCCATTCTTATATATATATGTTATGAATAATATCAAGATCACCTCAACTTTGCAAAACCATAATGCCTAATAATTAGGATTGAAACAAGGGAAAATAACGTGCTATATTGACCAAGTAATTAAAGCATGTTTAATATAATATTAAACAATATTAATTCCTTTTAAAATTATATATAAATTAATATTAAATAACTTTAAAATAAATTATATAATAAAAAACTCCAACAATCCCCCATAATTTATTTTAAAGTTTAAAGGATTACTCAAAACATTTCCTGGATTAACATCATTGATGTAATGCATCAAACTGGTGTAGCAAGCTATATGAACCAGTGCTAGACTGATAGTACTTAACACACAGTGACATTGGTGTAGCAAGCTATATGAACCAATGAAACTTAGCGTATGTTAGTAGTCTACCAATCACATTACACCCCACAGTCCTTGCCGTTGCCGCTGTGTTGCGCGAATAGGCCGTGCGCGTGCCTGGATTTATTCATGAGTGCTCTAGAGATTTCGCCAAAATCTCATACAAGCGGCCCCACTTGACACTCATATAGGTGATTTCATCAAGTGTATGCTGCAAATCATACACCACCCATAAGGGATATGAAATTCATTAAAAACATTATAGTTTATCCTCTCAGTAATGCAGTATCTAGCACTTTCTCATTTACATCATAGGAAGAGGACTAAAACAAAAATTAATTATTTAATTTTTGGTGCTAGCAGATCTAACAAGTAACTTGTTTTTACCCATATGAACCTTATTCATGGGATCTCCAATCACAAAGGTTGGGTTCCCATCACTTGTTGATTTCAATTGGCTTAAGTCCAATTCCCCTCGATGCGTCACAAAATTATTTCTTCCCTGGGGCTTTATTTAGTACGTACTTTACACAAATGATGAAGATAATTTTCTTTCATCAAAATAATATTGACTAAGACGTCTCTAAGTCAATTAATCTCAATATTTATCCAAGTCTATATTATAACAATGAACTTGGTCTCTACAATCATATTTATACATGTCTGCTTATATGACTATTAATAAGCGACAACATTCACGTGATGAGTAAAGTAACTCAAAGTTTGATCTCGTTGGAATTAAATTCCAATTAACATCATTATATTATTTTGATATAATGGCTCATCGATATTTCATATATTGTCAAATTGACTTTCATAATATATTTCATCAGTTCTACTTAGATAAATTCTAAGCGACAACATCTCCACAAAGGGAAAAATTAAATCTATGATTAGATTTATTTATCAGGTCTACTTGAAATACTTTCAAGCGACAACACCCCCACATTTTATAACATTGATGAATTTTTATTCAGGTCTACTTGAGTGATTTCAAGCGACAATCCCCTCACAATTAGGGCAATTTATAAATATACATTCCAGGTCTGCTTGAATGATTTCAAGCGACAATATCTCCACATCGAAGACAATTTATAAGTCTTCATGTAAATATATTTTCTCATAAACAATTTTCATTTATCATCATTGTATTATTTCAATACAATGGATATCCACTCCATACAATATTATAATTTCTAAAATTTAATTTTTAAGTGCCCACTACACCAAAAACAGAAACTAGCGACGGTCAATTTACGGCACTCCAAGCTCAACTGCCGCCGCTCTGCATCTTGCCGATGGTTGTTGCGGCGTTTTCGAACTGCAGCCGCTAAAAGCAATTAACGACACGCCATTCTCAGCAGTTTTAGGGTGGTAGGCGGCGGTTCCATTTTCATAGTCTCTTATTCTATCTCACGCGAACTCATTGATTCTGAAATTCAACTTCAGAAATGTTCAATTGATTTTCAGTTCAACATCGATTCATCATGGTTCCCTCTTTCAAAATCGTTCATCAGAATCGTTCATCCCTCAATCTTCAATTTATTGTTCATCCCTCAAAATCGTTCATCAGATTCGTTCATCCCTCAAGCTATTCAGGGTCGTTCTCTCACAGCATCGATTCAGCAAAGCTGGACGAAATCGTTCTCGGCTTCTCAAGTTTCAATTCAGTTTCTCATCAAAGCTTCGATTCATAACCTCTCAAGCTTCAATTTAGTTTTGTTCATCGTTCAATCCAGGTTCAGTTTATTGTTTTGTTAAATTTTTTAGTTGTCCAATGTTCCCTATAAACTGGTAATTAGGTAATTGGAAATTAGTTTAGTAGCTTTTATTGTGATTTTCGAAATTTAATCTATGATTTTTTGATTGGTTTATGTGGTTGTTATAGACTGCTCAAAGGTTGAATTTAGAATATTAGGAATGATAAGAACAAACATTTTTCCAAGAATTTAGTTCTTGCACAAATTTTTAAACAAGTTCTTGTAGATTCCGTTATGATTTACGTTTTGTTTATCGATATTTTGTTTCGTTAGAAAAACAGAGGAACTCGTTTGTGATTGGATTATCGTTAGGAAAATGAATCTTTCAGTGTGTTTAGTAGAGTAGTAGGAATCTAGATTGTAAATTTTATAGATTTGTTTTGAAGTTAAGAAATAAAGTTTGTTATTGGATTGCGATGTTGCTTGTGAATCGTGATGCTTGAACCGATTGATTTGGAAAGTAATAGTGTTTCTACTTTCTAGCATTAATGTGTGATTCATTTTTGGTGATTTTGTGTAGATTAGTAGGGATGAGGCTACTATAGAGTGATTTGAAAGTGATCGAGTTACTAGTGATGTTGGAATCTGAGTACTATAGTTTAATTGGTAATCCTTTAAAGACTTCAACTTTTAATCCTTTGATTTTTCGGGTTCTGCAGAGTAGTTAATGAACCACTGGAGAGCATTTCTGTGGATCTTGGATTCAATGGAAATACCTTGGCAGAAGGTTAGTTTTTTTATTAAAACCTGTACTTATTTTGATACTATCATGCTATAAATTTCTTATAATTTGATTTTTTGGGGGTTGATAAATGTAGGCCTGGTGGTGAGCATATGTCTTGGTGGTGCCTTGTTTGGATGTTTACTTAGTGGCTGGATTGCTGATGCGGTAGGGCGACGCAGGGCTTTCCAGTTGTGTGCTTTGCCAATGATAATTGGTGCTTCAATGAGGTTATACTTCCAGATTCAATATATAATTCACATTCTCTTTTTTTGAGGAATAAATGAGAATTTTCTTTGCAAATTTTCTTAACCCTCTTGCATTTAGGGTTGACATGCAATGTTAATTTTAAAATTTTATATAATTTATATACTGTGCCTTTGCAAGGAGAATAATTAGTATTAGTCTGTGAGGTTCTTTCAAGTAATAAAGCAAGTTTTCCTTGTCAATTTCGCGCTACTATAATATAGCTAAGATATGTTAATATCTATTATCGTTTTGATCAACAGAACTAGTATAGTATGGTTAACGATGTTCTATGAATGTATTTATGTGCTCATACTTGGTTTTTATTTGTTGACTTTCTAGTTTTAAGTTTGATCCCTTTACTACTGTGGAAGGACAAATTATATTAGATATGTGTTCTATAATGTGATAACATCTTTTTACTTCTTTCTCCCTCATTCCTCTTGCACCCCATTGTCAAGTTTCCATCTTATGGTTTCCATAAGGGCTCTTCTCCCATTATGATATTTGCATGTTATCTTGTTAGTTTTAGAAAAGAACATATGTTTTGCATCTTTCATATATTCTGAGTATGTCCTAAGATAATGGAATAGCAATAGAGCAAATCACCTGTTTGTTTAGTTTTGAAATCATAGGGTGAAAGGGTATTCTATAGCTGGCCCTTAGGCTTGATTTTGAGGTGCATGGCTTAGATTTCCTTATCAAAGTTAGTGTATATTCAAGTTGCTTTCCCTGAAACATCTGACCCCCTGTTTGTATTTCATTTTAGTTTGATTAGTGACACTTTTTACCTATAGGTTATCAAGTATAAGTTCTTATGGCTGATTTTCTCATTTGAAATTATGAACTTTCAGTGTAGCAACAAACAACTTGTTTGGCATGCTTGTAGGAAGGTTATTTGTTGGTACTGGCCTGGGCTTGGGCCCTCCTGTTGCTGCTCTGTATGTGACAGAGGTATGTAACTTGTTTGGCATGCTTGTAGGAAGGTTCATTGGGTAGGATTAAAGTATAGTGGTTATTCATGTGATTGCTATCTTGAATGATAGGTTTCTCCAGCTTTTGTGCGTGGTACCTATGGGGCCTTAATCCAGATTGCAACTTGCATTGGTATATTGGGCTCATTATTTATTGGAATCCCTGCCAAAGAAATTTCTGGATGGTCTGATAAAAATCTTACATTCATATTACTAGTATGTGATATTTATGCTTAATCTATTTTCAAATATATGCCTTTAATTTGTTAACTCAGGTGGCGGGTTTGTTTCTGGGTATCTATCATACCTGCAACTATACTTGCTCTTGCTATGGTCTTCTGTGCAGAGAGTCCACATTGGTTATACAAGGTTGACACAATAATATTTCATTTCAGACATCATCTCTTATTATCAATATATTTATAACTTATTGTTCTATATTTGTTTGAATCTCTTGAAGTATATATGTTAATCAAGCTGTTAGTTTGTTAACGTGCTCTGTGTCTTTTTACATTTTCAATTAAGTGCAAGCTTCATTATACATTAATCGAGTGTAATGATCAAATAAGAAGATAAAAAGTGTAGTGACGATCGTTAAAAATCAAAATGAAGGGAAATCGAATGCAAATAGTTGTCTTACACACTTTGGTTTGATTATTTTATTTTTTCCCCACTCCCCAACCTTGTCCACTTCTTTTAATCTCACCATATTTAGTCCTATGATTAGTCATCAAAAGCAATGAAAAGTACTCATATAGTGTTTATAATTCTTGAAGGCTTCTACTCGCTTTTATGAGTGTCCTCATTTCCCTTCTTAATAGAAGAATGTAGGAATAGTTTCAACAGTTAACATATTCTCCAAGTCTCTTTCTAGCCTTCTCTGGGATGATTTGTGATAGTTCTTGGTTCTTAATATTAGCTAGAGAATGAGGATCATTCATGTCCTAGTGTTTATGTACTCCACGAAAGTTTCTTCTCATAAGTGTTCATCCCTGCATCCTTTTAATAGTCCTTGATCATTTCTCTTTGTCTTCATATACTCATACAGCAAGGAAGAACTGCTGAAGCATAGGCTGAATTTGAAAGGCTACTTGTTGTATCCGAAGCAAAATTTGCAATGTCACAGTTATCCAAGGTAGATAGAGGAGACGATACTGATACTGTAAACTTCTCTGAATTGCTTCATGGTCATCATTCTAAAGGTATATAATATTTTATGTCCATCTCTAAGGATAGTTGTGTCATTGCGTGTATATGTCATTGTTGTTAGTTTGTCGCTGGTTTCTTTAGGTATCCAAAAGTCATTTTTTATTCACGAGTTCGTTTTGCAGTTGTTTTTATTGGATCAACCCTATTTGCTTTACAACAGCTATTTGGTATAAACGCTGTGTTTTATTTCTCTTCAACTGTTTTTAAAAGTGCTGGAGTGCCATCGGATTTTGCAAACGTCTGCATAGGAATTGTGAATTTGACAGGTACAATTTCATTTTCATTCTGATAGTAGAGTTGTTCTATTCTCAAATGCTAATTCTTTTTCCTGTTTTCGTTAGGATCTATCATTTCGACGGGTTTGATGGATAAACTTGGAAGGAAGGTTCTACTCTTTTGGAGTTTCTTTGGCATGGTAAATTATGCATAGATGCTCTATTAAATTTTTTCTTTAATAGTCTAATGGTAGCATATCATCATATTAAGGGCGATTTTCACACACATTACAGTACAGGGATAAGTTATCCTCTTTTAACTTTTCAGTCCTGCTTCGGTGTTTATTGTAAAACTTGAAAAATATGAATGACTGTATTATCATTCTTACAATGAATATCTACAACTATATATGAGACATAATTTCAGTTCCTCGATATTAGGAGCAAAACAGTAACAGCTAAACTATCTTTAGAAACTCCTGTCTAATAATGGAGGAAAATAAATAATGATTATAATTACAACCAACAGTAATGAAGAGGGGAATATCATTTGGAATGTGAATCAATAAGCACACAATATTGAAAAACGGGGGAAATTGCCATCGTTGCATTATGGTGTTTTAATTATTTTGTTATTATATATGAAAAATAAATAAAAAGATTAACCTCGTCTTTTAATCAGAAAAATTCTATATTATATATATTTTTTGTACTGTATAGGCAATATCAATGATCCTTCAAGCTGTGGGAGCAACTTCACTTTTACCAAGTGCGGGAGCTCTGTACTTATCTGTCGGTGGCATGCTACTGTAAGTTTGCTGTAACTATGAATTCCAAATTTGATTCTTGATAGATGCATTTGTAGGGAAAAATTACGAGTAAAACTACATTCATACTCTATAAATAGTGACTTGACATTTTCTAAGCTGGAGAGAAGCTGCTTCTACTAACAAATTAAGGTCACGCGTGGATGATGTTTCAAAAGAGAATTATGGAATATGTCTTTGACCAAAAAACAATAATAATCATTGATGTCATTTGGAAAATTCACCTTTGGCTAGGGTTTGCATGCTGTGTCTTTTTGGGCAGACACTGCCGAAAAACAAACACTGAAGTTTGTCTTCTTCCATGCAGGTTTGTTTTTACGTTCGCTCTCGGAGCTGGCCCAGTTCCAGGTCTACTTCTAACCGAAATATTTCCCAGTCGAACTATTGGCTAATGGTCAAGTTTCATCAATTTATATTTAGGTATTTTCATATCCATGTGTCTGTTATTCATAAATAATCATTGAGAATAATGCAGGTTTGCAACCATATGTGACCATTTTCCATTGGGACCTTCCCCAGGCCTTAGAGGATGAGTATCGCGGTTTTCTAAGCCCTCACATTGTGTGAGTGACACAAATTTTCAATCTAGAGCTATTTTTGCATGACTTAGTCATGTAAAGAAACCTTGCAGTAATTCTAATTAATTATTAACATGTGTAATTCGCGAGCTTGCAGGGATGATTTTAGGGACTATGCTGAACTTTGCTTCAAGGAATTTGGTGATAGGGTGAAACGTTGGATTACTTTGAATGAACCAAGGAGTGTGAGTAAGAATGGCTATGCAAATGGAAGGTTTGCACCAGGTCGATGTTCAGATTGTTTAAAAATGAATTGCTCAGGAGGTGATTCTGGGACAGAACCATATTTGACTTCGCACTACCAACTTCTTGCTCATGCTGCTGCTGCAAAACTTTACAAGACCAATTATCAGGTCACGTTCTCTATATTATTCAATTGTACAAGACCAAGTCTTAACTTATTGGAGCTGTTGTAATTGAACCAGTTAAAGATTTGTGTTAGCCATTAGCCTTACACATATTAAATATAGAATCTGATGGCAATAATGATTTATAAGATATACTACTTCATATTGCAGTCTGAGCTTCAATATTGTTCTGTATCATGGCTGACTTTAAGTTGAAATTGTTGTTAATGAATTTCTTTGTACAATTTGTAATCAGACAATGAGTTAATCATATGAGCATTACTTTCAATTTTGGTTTTCGATTATAAGACTTAAATTATTGTTTTGTGATTTGAATTGAAGTAAATACTTTTTTGGTAGAATGTAATGGTAAAAACCTTGGAGTCATCAATCTACTTTGAAATAATAACATGTAATTCACATAAATTAACGAATTAAAAGTTGCCTTTGTTAATTCAAAGTTGCAATGTTGATTAAAGTTATTCTTTAGGTTAAATATAAAATAAAAAGTTTCAAATATTTCAACAAAAATTAGGAAGAAAGATATGTCGCATCTCTCCAATCACTTGTTGAATCTCAATATGTTGAGAAGATTCTTCTAATTCTTCATTGCCCTCTGGTTCTTGTTCGTGTATGTTGTCAAATGAGTCGTCAACTATCTCTTCCTCTTCAGCTTCCATAAGCATCTCCAACGAGTCTTCCACTATCTTGTCGATTGATTCGTCAACTAGTAGTGACACACAAATGAAATTTGGAGGAGTTAATTATTATGGAAAATTGATGGACATCATTGAGTTGAACTACAGTGGATTGTTCACGGTTCCTTTGTTTAAATGTGAATGGGCTAATACCACTAATCCAAGAGGAATGAAGACCGACAAATTAGGATTTACGTCGATTAACTTTGCAAGACTAATTCATAATGGTGAACATGAGGATGACGAGCCATACATTAAAGCTTCAGAAGCTCAGATGGTTTTTTTTGTGGATGATGAAAAAGAAAATGGTTGGAGCATACCTATTCACTTAAAGCCAAGGGACTTGTATGACATGGGTCATGGAGACGATGAAATTTCGACATCTAATGAGTCTTACCCCTCGCGAAACTTGGAACAATTATTTTCAGATGATGCTTTACCCATACACTTGGCAAGAGATGCTACAGACGATGATCCTATGAATCTGACCATAAATGAAAATGTTGATAATGAGGACATGGTTTTGTAATTTTTTTTTAAGATACATAGTTTTCTAATTTATCTAGTTTTTGAGACCCGTGCATTCGCACAAATCTATTATTTTTATTTGATATTTAAGTTTAGCGATCAACATTTGTTCTGTGACGTTTTGAGTATCAATGATAAATATTAATCTCGTACTTCGTATAATATATATTCATCAATAATACACAACTCTTGTATTTTTCATATAAGAGCAGACAAAAATAGAGTATATTTCTTTATGCGCAAATTTCTTTTAACTAAAAAATTACTATTAGGTTATTAATCTTTGATCGTGGTTACTATTTTTATTTGGAAACAAAAGTTGTTATATTTATATTGGATTAATTTTTTTTATACTTATCTTTAGATGTGACTTATATTGTTATTTTTAATTTTCATATAAGAGCAGACAAAAATAGAGTATATTTCTTTATGCGCAAATAATATTTTTTTTTTATACTTATCTTTAGATGTGATTTATATTGTTAATTTTAAGAGTAGATTTACTTTATTTAATTTTTTGTTGTTATTTTTTTGTTATAAATTTGCTTTTTTTTGTTTTGTATATTTTTTTAATGTTTATTAAAGAAACAATCAGATTTTGTACAAAAAAAATTAAAAAAAATAAACAAGCAGATCGTATTCCTTCCCCCTAATTTATAAACTCAGAAGTCAGAACGCGTACTAAGTAGTCAGAAAGCATACACGAACCCTTGCTCCGCCTCCGACCGCACCGTCCACCTTCGTTAACCTCCGTCTGTGTTGGAAAGCTTCCGGCCGCCGTCGTCACCCTCCCTCCGCCTTCAACAGCCCCAGTCTGCCTCGTCTGGTAAGTTATTTGTGTCTGAAAATTATTCTTGTGTTTGAGTTACCATTGCCAGAAAACAAATACGATTGGAAATCCAAAATAAATTTCGATTATCCTTTATCCAAAACAAATTTCGATTATAAACAAAATAAATTTCTGATACCACATGTCTCTCAAAACAAAATCCTTTATCCTTTCCACATTATCCCTTTTTACAATGTATATGTTTGTTGTTTGTTTATAGTCTTGTACATGCATTTCAAATGTTTGAAGTTTTTTTGCCCTGGTCAGTCTTTGATTTTAAAAAATCAGTCACACTCGAGTCGTAAAAAGGTTCTTTAAATTTCCGACATATGATTTCAATTTGATGCTATTTGAAGAGTATCTTTTATGGACAAAATCTATGCCTGAGTGTATAGATATATTAAAACCTTTTAATTCAAACCTTTTAGGTGCTGCAGTTGGCTTGGTGTTAATCCTGGTCGTTTTTCCTTTTCCGGTACAGGGGCGTGCCCTTTCTTTACTGCTTGTTTTAGGGTGTTTGTTGTTGCCCTTGACCGTTGGTTTATTATGTGTATCTTGTTGTAGGTTCTGTTGTTTTGTGTAACAGGATTTTTTTTTAATTTGTATCGTTTGCCTCTAGTGTACGTCTTGTACATTAAAGTGATGCTTATATCCTAATGTTATCAAGAGGGGGTTAAACTACTGATATGTTTAACGGTTGTCAAAATATTTTATTGACTAATGTTTGTTGTTATGTATTTTCAGGTATGGCAAGAAAAAGAAGATTTGATCCTACCCCGGCTGCAAACGATCCCAGCGATACCGCACCGACTGATGGGTCTATACCAACTACAGACCAACCTATGTCACCCGAGCACCACTTAACTGAAAACAACAATGAATCAACACTTGCAATCAACAATCCAGCAAAGAAGTCAAAGAAAAAGTCTGTGAAATATTGGACGGTTGATGTAACAGGTACGTAGTTTACATGTTATATCAAAAAATTCATCTGTACTATTTCAAAATGGATTTAATTTAAATCATTCATGTTTAACAAGTGCTCACTGAATTACACATAATGCAAGACATGGTCCCAAAAATAACCTCTTCACGTGTTTTACCTAGTTTCTATTTATGACAAGAAATTTGAACATATATTTGTATTTTAAAAAGTTTAAAAGAGAAATAAAAAGCACTAAGATTTCACAATCATGCTTCAAATTAAAAAGTTAGTTCAGTAACATTTTATTCTGCAGAGGTAGATAAATAGAATTTTACAAAAGTAAATCATTTAACCATTTTCTTTTTGTGTATTTCGTCCTCACAGTTTACATGATTGTGCAATATAATTTCTTTTATTTATATCTAAAATGCAAACCCTCCTTTCCTAATTAGTGGGCACTACTTACGTTAGATGTAGTAGAAGCTAGAAAGGATTGTGCCCTTTAACTAAAATTGGAATACCATGGGTTTGGTGGGTTGCAGCCTCACACTCATTCTAAACTAGCCTAACATTGCTTACACTTAATTCTCATTTAATCTAAGTCTAAGTAGATTAATTGTCTTTGTAATAGTCCTACCTTTTTATTTATTATTAAAGATAATATAATTTGTAACTATAAAAGAGTAATAGTACTAGTATGGGTGATAGGTTCAATTCAAAATACTGGACATACAATCGTATAAGCTCAAAAAATAATCAATTATATGTGGTTTGAAAGTTATAAGTACTAGTATTTATTAATACTGATCAATATCTTAATAAAGATATAATTATATCAAACTTGACTTTAGATTTTATAAATATATATTGAGTTTAGGAACATGCTGAGTGAGAACAAAACATATTGCTAATTAGGTGAAACTGATTAGTTTAAAAGCTAAAACCAATCATCATAAGAGGTAATCAACTCAATGACCACCATAGAGTTCAATCAACTCAGCAGGGAGTAAAAATTGAAAGATTGTCAATAGAATCCATAGAACAATCTTCAATGACCACCATCCTGAATGCCATGTATCTCTTACTTCATTCATTTTAGAAGTTCTTGTAGTTGACCAAAACATCATCATAAAAAATAGCTAATAATAAAAAGTTAAGGTTCACTTTAATGATAAAAAAGTAGCTTTGTTTAGTTTACTGTAGATTTGTTTAAATGCTCTAATCATCAATTCAAAATTTCATATTCCACAGATGCTAGAGGAGTTGTTAAAGAAGTTCGTTTGAGAAAACCAGCTGTATATAGTCTTCCTCCAGGACAAAAGATACTGGTGGAATGGAGCAGGGACGATCGACCAGTTGGAGAGGCCGGTGGCCTCTTAGGGAGTTATTTGGGAGAACTCGGGGCAAGTTTCAATATTTTCCCTATAGACAAAGATAGGTGGCCCGACGTATCAAGCAAGATTAAAGACGAGGTCTATAGGAACACTATACAGGTATATATAACCATCATTATTTACTAGAATTAACTTTTAAATTATTTGCTATTGAGCGTTGTTCTGTAGCGTTTCTGTTTGTTCTTTTAAGGCTATTTCATTGAACCAAATTAACCAATCTTGTTTAGCAGTGGGCTCTGGACAATTTAGTTCATTACTATACTTCTTTGTTTTTATGTTGTTGTAGTGTGTTTTATGAAGGAAACAAGTATTGATTGGATAGGAAACAAGTATTGTTTTGGAAAGACTACTCCTTGTACTGACTGTTTGCATTATATATTATTTTTAGTTTAGCCTTTGATAAAAAATTAAAAGATATTGTGTCATTGATCAGTTTATTTATTTGGGTATTGAAGGCAAAATTTGATGTCAATGATGGCATCCACAAATCATATGTACTTGGTATACTTGGAAGGAGATGGAGAGACAATCGCAAGGCTGCATATGATCGCTGTTATGATCCATCACTAAGTTGGGAAGCAAATCTTGCTAGACGCCCCGACGGAATTGAAAAGGACAACTGGGCTGGTTTTTTGACCTATAGATTGAAGCCGGAGAATGTGGTATAAATATATTGGTTAAGGAAAATGTCGAGTACTCACACAACATTTATTCTATAATATTTTTACTATTTAACTAATTTTTTCATCTTTGGTAAAATTATTAGGCGAAGGCAGCTAAAAATGCTGCTAATCGTGCAAAGCAAACGATTCCGCACACTCTTGGGGCAATGAGTTTGCCTCGATTAAGGCATCGATTGGTAAATTAACTTATGCTTTCAAATTCATTCAACATTAAATGATTATTACTTTATTCTTCACTTACTTGAGTAGCAATTTTAGGAATTGGATGACGGACGCCAATATACAAGAGGTGACATGTATTTGCATCTCACACAAGAGAGTTGATGGAACATTTGTAAATTTGGAAGCACAGAAAAAGAGTGTAAGCATTTTTCCATTGTATGCCTTACAAAAAACAAAAAAAAAATACTGCATGACAAGCCGTGACGATGTTAATAAAATATTTTTGTGTATTATGCAGGAAGAGTTGGAAACACATCGCGTAGGAAATTCTTCTTTGACTGATGATGCATACATTGCAGTTTTTGGAAAAGAACATCCAGGACATGTTCGAGGCATGAGGTTTGGTGTTGTCCCATCTAAATACTTTGGGAGGTCATCGAACACTCCAACATCAACTAGTGGTGGTAACAATGTTATGAGACAAGAGTTGGATGCAAGAGATGATCAAATTAGAGTTTTGCAAGAACAAGTTGCTATGTTGACGCAACAATTTGCTTTACATTCTAGAGGCAGTCAGGTAATAAATTCAAAACATAATGATATATAGTCATGTGATGATGGATGATCGTGAAACAGATGATAATATCTTTTGTAATAATTATTTTTCTATGGGTTTTAATTTCAGGCTTCGGACATGGACGCACCTACAAGTGGATGACCTTCTCTTTTTCAACTAGTCAAGAAACGCTAGATTATGATTTAATGAGTTATCAGTTGCTACTTTGATATCTTTTGAAATAGGGTGGTTATTGAGTACTTTAGTATACTTATCCGAATACTATCTTTTGAAGGATGTTTAATATTTGGCATTAGGCTTAATTACTTGGTATTTGAAGTGCTTAGGGAAACATTAATATTTTGAAGTACATGGGATTATATGAAATTTCTTATTATGTTTACTTATTTATTTTTTTGGTAATATGTTTACCTATTATTTTGTTTTTGTTTGAATGTGTGTTTACTTAATATTATTTTTAGTTATATTTTGTTTGAATGTATAAATAAAATGTAAAGATCTATGAAAATGCATGGAAAAAAAAGTGGGAAACAAAAAAAAATTAAAATAATTGCGGAAAAGAATAAAAACAATTTTTGAAAAATTGTGGGGAATTAAAAAAATGTTGAAAAATTGTGGGAAACACAAAAAAAAAATTTAAAAAAATTGCGGGAGAAAATAAAAAAATTATGGGATAATTTATTTTTTGAAAAATTGTGCGAAAAAAAAAAAGTTTAAAAGAATGCGGGAAAGAAAAAAACAATTTAAAAAAAAATTGCGGGAAACTAAAAAATAAGTGTTGAAAAAATTGTGGGAAACCTTAAAAAATTGTTTTAAAAAATTGTGGGAAACAACCAAAAAAATTTAAAATATTTGTGGGAAAAAAAAAACTGGCAAAAAAAGGATAATAGCGGCGGTTCAAACCGCCGCAAATATATTTAAAAAATTTACAACGCAGTATCAATTAGCGGCGGTTACGAACCGCCGCAGAATAACGTAAACTGCCGCTAATATGTTTGCGGCGGTTATACCAGCGGTTCCTCAGAACCGCCGCTAATCAACATTTCAGCGGTGGATCCTGCGACGAATCCAAACCGCCACAAACATCATTTCGCGGCGGTTACAAACCGCCGCTAATTACCTCCCAGAACCGCCGCCGCCGCCTGCCTGTTTTGGTGTAGTGGCCATAGAACCACTTTTATCATAAGACACTAATCATATACAAACATGTCTACTTAAATTATTTTTAAGTGACATATAAACAAAATAAATTTATTCTCATAAATTTATATAGGATCACTTTAATAGTCTCTACCATTCATTTTCAAGAACATCATCTAAATAAACTCAAAGATTATCAAATTGGCCTCTCAAGAATCAAATTGTAGAATTCAATTATATTCTACTTATTGTCTCAATTAAGAATTATATCTCATTGTCAGCATAAACACAAAGTTTCATCTATAACTCACAATAAGTAGCATTTTAACAAATCAAAACACAAGTTCACATTTGACAACAAATTATTGAGGATTCATACAACAAGATTTCTCGTGCAATTATAAAGATAGAAATCACATTGAACTTAATCTCCAAAGAAAATTTGCAATGCCAAACTACCATAAATAGGTGTCAACTAAATATGCTTTGAGAAAAACATGTCAATCTCCAACAAAATCATGTTCACAAAATCTAAATATATGCTTCGAAGAAACATATTATTAATTTTCACAAAACCATAGTTCTCAATTTTACTTTATTTTCTTCTAGATATTTATTCTATCACAACAAAATTTGAATCACAATTTCAATGCATAAGGTTGAAACTAAGAGAAATAAAATCAAAAGTAATACATAAAACCTGTTTCGGCGATGAGAATAGATGAACTCCATTGACTACTTCAGTTTTTTCTAGCTCTCAAATTGACATAATTCTGTTAAATAACATAAGATAAATCCTTAAGATTGTTGTAAAAATTGGACCTACTCATCAAAATAATAAATAATATATAAATATAAACAATCAAATTTATATATTGATGAGAATAAAATAAATTAGAGCGTATAGAACTTATCTCTTGTGAGTATAACAATTGATGTCGGCGCTACCGTGTAGTAAACAATCATCGATACACAAATAAGGATGACCTGCGAATAGTAACTCATGACACAATACCTGAGGCGTGCTGATCGCACTGTCCTTAAGGATTTATCCGCCTCATAAGCGCAAATCCCCCAGGATTCAACAAGTTCTTCTCATTGAGGATTCAACACGTCTTTCTCAATAAGGTAACAGAAATAGCAAGATAATAGACACCGGTGATGTAACCCAGGAAATAACAACTCGATTTTATATAATGAAGGGGAATATAATTCCTCTATTTTAGCAATAAGGTTTTCATCACATATAAAAATAAAGAAAAGATTAGTTATCTGTTCAAAAGTGAATATAGCTAATTCCAATTATCTCTCTGTCTTTTTATTATTCTGTTCCATTCTTATATATATATGTTATGAATAATATCAAGGTCACCTCAACTTTGCAAAACCATAATGCCTAATAATTAGGATTGAAACAAGGGAAAATAACGTGCTATATTGACCAAGTAATTAAAGCATGTTTAATATAATATTAAACAATATTAATTCCTTTTAAAATTATATATAAATTAATATTAAATAACTTTAAAATAAATTATATAATAAAAAACTCCAACACTTGTTATATATCTTATATACAAAATAATTCACTATTTTTGCTAAAATTTGTTTCTTATTCTTTTTATTATACGACAGCATGGGTGAAGCTAAATTATTGCAAGAAGGATAATGAATGTCGCTGGTTTTCTTGTGTACCTCCTATGATTCCAAAATGCGTTTCTTTTGAATGTAGATGTCCTCACAGATAAAAGTAAATTCGATTGTAAAATATTGATATTGTAATCTCTCAAAGAATGAAGTTAAAATTTAATATAGAATAATCATATAAAATAGCTCTTAGAGCATATTGTTATTAATAAGAGAAGAGAATTTATTAATAATGTTTCTATAGTTGTTGCACTCAACAATATAGAAATGAAAGTGTAAGACCCGTAGAATTACTGTAGCAAAAATATGATTCTTGATATAGTAATTAGCTTATGCTATTTGTTTTTATTGATTCTCTGCTTGATTGTCTGTTTTGAGAGAATTTTTGCTGAGATTGTGCTTGCACGTAGTTTAACGTTTGAAAAATGGACACAATGATTTTATAAGCTTTAAATGAGTTTAGAAACATTTTTGTCTCGTCGAAATGTTGAAAATAATTTTCTAGTGGTTTTTGAGAAAACGGGCAAGATATACCCGCTGTTTGAAAATTTTACGGTTTCTGATTTCCGTCAAAATTTTAATGGAGACTTTATATATCGACTGTAATGAGAATTTGATCTCATTATATTTTTTTGAGCTAAGGAGCGAAAATTTATTCGGAATAAAATTCATACGAAAATTTGTGTATTGTTTTTATTAAAAGGTTTACGGTAGAATTTTTCTGTTTCCGTAAAGTTTATCGGTACGCGAGATACAGCTCGTTTAAGAGCGAACGTGGGGACTGAGTGAGATGAGTTGGCAAGCTCACAAAATATCTAGATATTTATGTGAGTTGCTTGGTGACCAAGTTTGAATGAATGGCAAGGATTTAGTCTTGCAACTTTTTACTATTTGATCCAAGGGCTAGGATTAATTGGAGAGATTTATACATAGGATTGGTCATGAGACTTTTCCATTCCTTTTCTCTTCCTCTCACGTGAACTCCCTCCCTCTCTTTCATTTCATTTTTTTTCTAAGTGTTGATAGAACACAAAATTCTCACCTTAAGAGAAATCTAAGAGGAATTAGGAGAAGGGATCAAGAGCAAAGTTGTTCCTCTCATCTTGGTGGTGATTATGAGCTAGAGTTTATGGTAAGACAAATTATTCTCCCTCTTTTCCTTTAATTGGCCGTGTGACCTTGGTGTAGTGAGTTTTAAATTTTTCCTTTGTTAAAGGTATAGATCCATGAAGTGATAGAGCCAAGAGAAACAAATTGTGATTTGAATCGTTTGATTTTATGCTAAAAATATTTTGTGAAGTTTTGATTTTCTTACTCTTTTCTTTTGTTAATATTGTTGTGTGAGTTATTGTGATTATGGATCTAAAAGAAAGTTTTGATTGTGAGCCTTTTAGAAAGTTGGTGATTTTTGAAAGTGTTGGAAATAAATTTATGTTATGATCTATGTGAAATTGAAACTAACACTAGTTGTTTTATGAGTTTAATTTTGGAAGCAAAAGATAGTAAAGCAAAAGCCCCAAATTTTTATGAGTTATGAACTTAGGGTTTGAAGAAATTTTTCTAAAGTGTTGAACTTAATCAAATTGAGTTTGTTTATGTGAAATTAGCAATTAAATAAGTGTTTTAACTGATTTTGTTTTTGAGAAAAATAATTTTGGTGTGACTTTTATATTCTGGCCGAAATTTGGGAGGATATTTTGGTCATTTTAAAATTGTTTTTGTGACCTAGAATCTTAACCATTTGATCCGTCTTTTCGAGACGAAGATTTTGGCGTATGGCTCGTCTCGATCGGATAAAAATTGAATGAGTTATGGCCGTTTTATTCGAGAAGTAAAAACTTGTAACTTGTGTTGCAAGAAAACTTTATTTTCGGTGAAATTTTTCGAAGAGTTGTTGGGCTGTTTTCAAATGGTTTTAGTGTGTGGAATTGATTGCTTTGGTGTTAAAAAAAAAGTATTTCATAGTCTGATTTGAAACGAAAATATTTTCGTGAAGTGAAAATAGTGTATTTAACTTCATGAATTTTTTATCAATATAGGGAGGTCTCGTAATCACTATCCGAGAGTGTTAGAAAGTACCTTAGACCCCTCTAGATTTTTGGGTTTTAGTTTCGTTTCGATGGAATACAGTGGGAGTATTTTATTGACATTACGCTGCTTAAATTTTAGGAAGCGCGATTTGTAGAGTTGAGCGAGAAATAGTTGTGGAAGCTTGCCGAGGTAAGGGCACCTTTATTTCTGTCTTACTTTTAGTTAATGGCATGTGTGTATGTTTGTTGTTGTGGTGTGTTTTGAATGCTTGGCATGTATGAATTATGTATTCTCGAGACGAGAAGTTTTTTAAAATACATGTGTATGCTTTACATATGATTTGCGAATATATGTATTGGTATGTGGAGATGATTACATTTGTGTATGTATATTGATTGTTGCATGAGCATGTATGGAACGTGTATGTTAGTGGAGACTACATGGGTGTTTGTCTGTGTGACTTCACCGGGGATTTGTCTGTGTGACTGCCCTATATATGCTGAAATATAAAATATGCTCATGCATTTCATAGTTGCGTGTACGGGTGTTAGAGTCTGTGTGGCTTCACCTAAGCACCGGGTGTTAGAGTCTGTGTGGCTTCACCTAATCCTGCGGGATTTTTATTGAGTTGGTGTTAGAGTCTGTGTGGCTTCACCTAATCCTGCGGGATTTTTATTGAGTTGGTGTTAGAGTCTGTGTGGCTTCACCTTGGTGTTATAGTCTGTGTGGCTTCACCTAATCCTGCGGGATTTTTATTGAGTTGGTGTTAGAGTCTGTGTGGCTTCACCTTGGTATTATAGTCTGTGTGGCTTCACCTGCCCTACGGGGTTTAGTAGGGGTTGGACCTACGACTCTCTGCGGAGAGGTTAAATTCCGGAATTCATGCATGTGGCAGCCAGTGATTGGTGCCACGCTCATCGTAGAGTCTGCATTGATAGGCTTTGTGTGCATTTGAATTATAATGCCTGTTGAGAAGGAAATGCTAAATGTCTATTTACTTTCCGTATTTGGTATGTCTATATTCAGTGTGTATTATATATATATATGTATATGTGTGGTGACCCTTGCCATAATACATGAACGGGCTCCTCCCACCTAGACGATGGTTTCCCGTCTGAGACTGTGGGTCGTGAGGACGACGGTGGCTTCCTGGGCCCTCAGTGATCGAGTGGCATGTTGGACCTAGTTAGGTGGTGTGCCGGTGTGTCTTGTACACCGTGCTTTTGGTTATAGTAGAATTCTAACTCTTTGAGATGACTGTATTTGAATACTTATACTTGTGGTCTAGACTGCGATATTTTGGGATGTAAGTATTCAGGTACACACTTTGCTTCTCCGAGAAGCACTATGATGCATATAGTACTATTTCAGTCACCTTGTTGGTCGTACTATTATTGCTTTAGTCCTGTTGTATGAATAATGCCGGCTCTTGTAAAAATATTTTCCGCGCACTCTGTCTCGTGTATTAAAAAAAAAAAAAAGTGCCTACCTTTGGGCCTTTGAAAAAAACGGGGTGTTACAGAAAGAGTAGTTGAGACACTGCGAAAGACAAAGTGTTGTCATAAAAGTATAAATTATAAGCCCAAAATAATTTATAAACTTGTAATGAATTGACTATTATGAAACATATTTTATTTTGTCATACGAACTTGTAAATTATAAGTTATTTTATTGGTCTTTTGAAACAGACCCCTTATCCGGTTAATATTTTTCTTCACATCTAATTCTCTATATAATTAAATATTGCCAAAACGAGGAACCACACATATTAAGAAAAATCTTTGATTCCTTGCGAGAATAATTATTGATCAAATTTTACTTATCTCATGGCTAAATTCTGGATTACCGAAGTCTTTTTCTGTTGGAACCGGAAGGTTAATGAAAAAAAGAAAAAAAAATGGAAAAGAAGAGATTATTGTATTTTTATTAAAACAACTTTACTCTCTATATCTTGATAAGGTATTTCTCATTTGCAATTTTTTATATGAGTCTTATTGGATAAAGAAATTATTTGCAGCTTATATACAATCGCTTATCTTTATAAGTGCATTCCGCATGCATATAAAATCATATAAGTTATTTTAAATACAAAAGAAAAAAAGATAAATTTATATATATATATATATATATATATATATATATATATATATATATATATATATATATATATATATGAGTTATTTCTATAAACTATATATTGAAGAACTTATAAAAACAAGTTGAAAATTGACATAAATTATTTTTATAGCTTTCTCAATCAGTCTTGTTAGTAAGTTCAAATAAGTCTGCTAAAAAAATAAAATTGCTAAGAACATCTTCACAATCCTAATAAACTTTTAAATATTTTAATACTATAATGACTACTTTAATTTGATAATGAATGACGTGAAACCATGTAAAATTCTAATATGAACCACTTTTATAATTGGTCCATTATGGATCAATATTTAAAAACTATTTAAACTTTTAATGACAACATGCATTATTGTATATAAGTACAAGTGGATGATTATCTTTATTTTTAAGATTGCAATAATGATTTAATTGATATTCGTTTAAGTGCAACAATGAAAAATTAAAATATAACTCTTATGAAACCGACGTTAATCATGTTATTTTTTTGTGAATTTTTAGTTTTAAATAGGATCATCAACGGTTATTACGATTTTTAATAACTTTAAACACTAATCCACAATGAACCACTTATATATAAAAATGGTCCACCGTAACACTAATCGTGAAATCATATCTACGTTTTAGACAATATTTATAACAAAAGTCAATTAAACTATTTTTTCCTGTGTTTTTTGTATTTTTCATTTTTTGCCGTTATGTATCATAAAAAGATCAACATTAAACAATAAAAGGAAAATAACAAAAGGTTGCCCTATTGATTGAGCAAGCTAAACAGGTACATATGAAAAATTGATTACGTATGGTACATTTAATAAGGCCATCCTAACCTATTACTAGCAAAATCAACAGCAAGAAGAGGAGGTAAGAAAGACCACCAAGAGTGAGTAAGGGAGTAGGGCAAAGATAGACCAATGTTCGCCATAGAGTCTGCACATTTATTTCCTTCCCTATAGATGTGAGAGACAAAGAAATTCATGTGGGAAATGTGATAAAGACAGTTACTCCATCTGTTCCTTAAAGCTAAAGGTACCAAGGAGGAAGTTTTGAAAGCACCAAGCACCAACATTGAATCCGTTTCCAACCAAAGATAATTCCAACCCTTAAGATGAGCAATTTCAATAGCTAACATTGCACCCATCAATTCAGCAAACAAAGATGATTGAGTTCCAAGGTTAATGGCAAAAACACCACAAAATTCCGCTTTAGAGTTCCTAAAAACTCCACCACAAGAGGAGGTTCCAGAGTTACCAGTCGAAGCTCCATCACTGTTGCACTTAATCCAATGAAGAATAGGAGGCTGCCAAAGAACCTCTTTGATCACAGGAGCATTGAAATATTTCAGAGGAACATGTAAAGCTTTAAGGATAACAAACTCTGACATGGAAGAGAAAGCATGTAACTTGGAAAGCTTACCCGATAGAGAAACACTAGCTATAATGGAATTAATAGCCGAAGAAACAAGGACAATTTTATCCATAAATCTATGTTGGTTTCTAGAGTACCAAATGATATTGATGCAACTTATAATGACAGCATGGATAGAAAGCTTACAAAGAGGAGACCAATTGTTATTGCCAATGGATAAAGCATCAGAAAAGTTGGAGAAATTACATTGAATATTGAGAAGAGAGGAAAGCCAAGACCAGATTTTCAAAGCAAAATTACACTCCCAAAAGAGATGGGCAGTGGTTTCACTAAAGTTTCCACACAAACTACAAATGGATGGCAGATTACAACCCCTTAAAACAAGGTTTTCATCAGTGGGAAGTTTGTTATGTAAACATCTCCAAACCAAAAAAGATTTCGAAGGGGGAATAAAAGTGTGCCAGATACAATTAGCCCAAGAAATATTTTGAGGAGTGGAACAATGAAAGGAGTAGGCATCTTTGAGAGAAAGATCACCATCAGCAGATAATTTCCAATAAAGCTTATCATCATTAGGAAAAAAAGGAATTGTAACTTTGTCAAGAAAGGATTGTAACTGAGGGTAAGCATTTAAAAGGCATAAAGGAATTGGCCATTTAGAATCAACAATAAAATTATCAACAGTGGATTGAAGAAGGTGGTGTAAGTGAAAAGGAATGTTTAAAGAAACAACCAAAGGCAAACCACACCAAGAATCAAGCCAAAAACGAATATTCTCACCATTGCCAAGCTGCCAAGCTGATTGATCTGAAACTTCAGCAAATTTGTGTTTTATACTACTCCAAATTGATGAGAAGATATGATAGGAGATAGGCTTAGAGGCATGAAGAACTCTACTTCTAAGAAAAACAGCCCATTGAAGATTGGATTGGTACAACTCCCAACAGAGTTTAAGGTTGTTTGCTTGATTGAGTTTGGCTAGAGATCTAATACCTAGACCACCTTCAGCTATAGGACAACAAACTTTGTGCCAGGCAACAGTGACAAGCTTCCTCTGAGTGATATCTCCACTCCAGATAAAATTCCTCATCCATTTGTCTAAATCCTTAATCAAGCTAGTAGGCCAAGAGTAGACAGAAAAATTATGAACAAGCATGCCTTGGATCACACTCTTTATGAGTTGAACTCTACCTGCCATTGATAAGAGAGAGGCCTTCCACCCTGCTAATTTGGATTTCACTCTATCTGCAATAGGTTGGAGATGAATTTTCTTAGGCTTGCCTTTAAAGATGGGGACACCCAAATAATCAAAAGGTAAGGATCCAATCCTGAAACCTAAGGCAGCTGCAATATTGACAAGTCTAGAGGGAGAGATTGAGCCAGCATAAATAAATGATTTCAGAGGGTTAACATGTTGGCCTGAAATCTCAGCATATCTTTGAAATAGGTCAGAAAGCATTTGAATGTTGGAAGTTGAAGCTTTACAAAAAAGCATGAAGTCATCAGCATATAAGATGTGGGATGGAACCTCCATATTTCTAGATCCCTTGATAAGCTTCAGTTTCCCTTTCCTCACAAGATTGGTAATGCTTCTGCTAATTACTTCTTCAGCAAGGCAAAACAACAGAGGGGAAAGAGGGTCCCCTTGACGAACTCCACTAGAGCAATTGAAGTAACCATGCTGGTTTCCATTGATAGAGATTGACAATTTAGCAGAATGAAGAATAGTGTTAATCCAGCTGCAGAATTTGGAACTGAAACCAAAACATTTCAACACTTTGAGAAGAAAGTCCCAATTAAGAGTGTCAAAAGCTTTTGCTATATCCACTTTGAGAGCAAGGTTTCCAATAGCACTTTTCTTATGCAACACATTTATGGCTTCAGAAGTTAAGCAGATACAATCCTTGATACTTCTACCTTTAATAAAACCTCTTTGTTGAACTGATGTAATGGCAGGCATTATGGAGGCCAGTCTATCTGCAAGAATCTTAGAGATAAGCTTGAATTTAAAATTAGCAAGAGCAATAGGCCTGTAATGGTTGAGAGCATTAGCATTAACAATCTTAGGAATAAGCACAAGAGTATTGGAGTTAAAATTAGGTAACAGACAACCAGTTGTGAAAAATTGCAAAACTGCATTGATCACATCCTGATTGACTATATCCCAATAGGTTTGAAAAAAAACAAGCACCAAATCCATCAGGACCTGGAGTACTATCATTATTTAAAGAGAAAACAGCAGATTTGATTTCCTCAACAGAGGGAATCAAAGTAAGCATATCATTAATTCTGTCAGTTAAAAGATTAGGAATAGAATCTTCAACAAGGCCATTGTCCACAAAAGGGGTAGTGTGATTGAATAGAGATGAGAAGTGATCAACAACATGTGCAGAGATTTCTTCAGTGCCATTAAGAGCAATTTCACCATTCATAAGGGTAGATATATGGTTGGTAGAAGATTTGATTTTGGCAATTCTGTGAAAGTAGGCAGTATTTCTATCACCCTCTACATGCCATTTGACTTTTGCCTTTTCACTCCAGAAAAGTTCCTCCATGTGCAACATATTTTCAAGGTTTAATTGAACTAATTTTTCTTGGTCTAACAAGGTATCAGAGGCACCATTGGTGTCAATAAGCTTTTGAACATCATCCACATTTGAAGCAGCCTCCTTTACATTAGCATGAATATTGCCAAAAATTTCTTTATTCCAAGCTTTGAGTTTGTCTTTCAAAAATCTCAGCTTGTAGCATAACACATACATTGGGCAACCAGGCACCATGATATCCCAACTACTCTTTACAATGTTAATACAGTCTTGGTGAGCAGTCCACATCTTCAAAAATCTAAAAGAGGATTTGTAAAGAGATGACAGGTTGTTGAATTCAAAAAGGAGAGGAAAGTGATCAGATTTGGATTTGGTAAGGGTGGAAACATTAAGAGTTGTGCAAGCATTAATCCAATCTTGGGAACAAATGACTCTATCAAGTCTTTTTTGTGTGTGATGTCTTCCACTTCTGCCATTGGCCCAGGTAAAGAAAGCACCATGAGTTTGTAGATGGATAAGGTTGAGTGAATTGGTCCAGTTTTGAAAATCTGCAATGGGGGTAGGTGCAGGAATGCAGTTTCCCCTATGTTCATGAGCTCCCAAAATAGTGTTAAAATCTCCAATGAAGCTCCAAGGTAAAGGGTGTTGAGAAACTATGGCAGAAAGAGCAGACCAAAGTTCTCTTCTCTTAATATAACAAGTGGAAGCATAGACTGCTGCTATACAGAAGGAAGAGCCTCCAATCTCCACAGAGACAGAGATGTGTTGATCATCATTAGATAAAACAGTAGGATTTAGATGAAGGGAACAAAGACACCAAAGATTAGGTAACAGGCTGCCCCTAGTATTGACAGCAACAAACTTTAAACCAACTCTATTAAGCCAAGAAGCAGAAATTCTATCTTTGATGATCCAGGGTTCAGAGACAAAACATAACTCAGGTTTATTAACTAAAATTAAATTTTGAAGAGCTAATTTTGTAGGAGAATTAGCTAAACCTCTAACATTCCAATAGAGACACTTCATTTAGAAGGCTTGTTTGAGCCAACCTTGGAACTGGTGATTATAGTTTTCTTCCTCTGAGACAATTTCTGCTTCTCTATTCTTTTAGAAGATCTGGAAGTAACTAACTTGAATCCTTCATTGTCATCATTACAAGGGACAGATGCTTCAGCAATGTTGTTAACATCAGGAGGTTTGTTTAGGGTAAAATCATCATCAGGGTTAATAGGCAAAGGTCTAGGTGAACTTTGTAGATTGGCTAATTCTTCCTGTTCAGCAAGATTGGCCCATGACTCTTTAAGGAAACTGATTTCATGTTGCACAATCACAGGCCAATTGACATTAGGATCAATAGGGGCTTCTTTTTGAATATTATTGTTATCCACTGGCATCTCCAGAATTTGTGTTGCATCAATGAATTCAGAGTTTTCAGAACTTACATCATCAACTAAATTAGGGATTACATTCACCAAATGGGAAGGAGGGGAGGCAATATGAGATGGGCTGAGTGTGTTTGAATTAGGGGTTCCATCCACTTGAATTGCAGGCTCAAAGTTTGATGTATGAGTAGGGCTATTCTGAATGGAGGGACTCTTAGGGGTGTCTTCAATTTGGTGAACAGAAATGTTGTTTAACTCTTGTTCAAGGATTTTGTCAGCTTCCCTTCTTAACTGCTCATGGTTAACATGAGTGTAGGGGGAGGTGTTGGCTAAGTCTACATCCACAATAGAAGGTTGTTTGTTGGTTTCTTTTTGTTTAACAGGCACATAAACTTTTGCAGGCTCATGAACTGAGGTTTTGACAGGAGGTTTCTGAAAGGATTCCATCTTCTTTTTGCAGAAATCAACATGATGACCAATACTACTACAATAAGAGCAATATTCAGGAAGGTTCTCATATTCAATGTCAACAAAAAAAGCAAAACCCTTCCTTATAAGAAATTAAACCCTTTCATTTATAAGAACAATTATTGATCAGATTTTATTTACCTTACAGCCAAATTCTAGATTACCAGAGTCTTTTCCCTTTAAAACTAGAATGTTAATGAAAAAAAAAAAAAAGAGGTTATTGTATTTTTATTAGAATATGTAAAAGATTATACAAGTTATAATAGAGTGAGCAAATAAACAATAATAGAACCTCGAACTCTAAGGTTCATCTCAATGGGCATTTTATCACGAAAATTCTATGGTGCAATCTTTGTTTTGGACTTTTTTTATGCACTCCTAATCTGACCAATGAGAAAGTGGTATTGACTTAGTCAATGACACTTAAAATTATATGGTACATACCACTCATATGTACTTACCATGTATCTTTATATCTATTAATATTGCAACTAAGTCCCTATCATATTAAAAGTTACAAAATTATTTCAATCTTTAAATTGTTTTTAATTTTAATTGTGATTGTAAATCAATAAAAACAACATCATTGTTCAGTTCAAACAAATGGCTTCTTCCATTTCTATTAAAAAAAACCTTCTTCCATCATAATTGTCGATTTGGGTTCACAAAATAAATCAAAAAATATTTCGTTATCCTCCTCCTGATTGAACGAGATCTGATTTATTAAAGGAAAGTTCATGGTTTAGATTGATGAATCTTCAAGTACAATAATCTAGAAAAAATTACAAAAAATAATAGATCTGGATTTAAATGTTGCAAAATAAGAACGAACATACCACTTCATCAACAAATTCAAATGCAGCAACTTTATTGATGTTTGGGTAACTGCTGAACTGTTTTCAAGTTTTTGAAAAACAGGATTTTGGGTTTTTTGTTTTGAACCATTTGAATCAAAATAATAAAAATTAAGTAAAACTTATAAACCTTAAAAGTTAAGTATAATTTGACCTAAAATTATACTCACGTTGAACCGAAGCACTATTAACCTTAATATTTTAACTTTTTTTTTAAAATATCAAAATTACATTTTAATTTATTAAATTTAAATTTTTACATTTTTATGTAATTTTCAAATCATTAATTTCAACCGGAGTGTAACTATAAAGTCAAAGACTATAGTTAATAGTACTCCAATTCAACTAGAGTATAATCTTAAATCAAAGAATATGGTCAATTGTGCTTTAGTTGAATCAAAATATAATTTTTAGTTAAACTGAAGTATATTCTTAATTATGACATTTATTTTAGAATAATCAAATTGCATACACGATAAATTTGAATCCATATAATAAAAATTACTACAACCTGATAAACCAAATTATATAATTAGGGAGTGCAATTGTTAACATGAAATTATCATAACCTAGTGGTTTGGACAATTTCTAATATGTACAAGTCTTGTGTTCTAAACTTGTCCATGCCATTTCTTAATTTTCCTTTCTGTATTTTCAAGGCTGTTTTTAACCAATGACGCGAAACCATAACTATGTTTTAGAAAATTATTTATAGCAAATGACAATTGAAGTTTTTTTTTTTGTGTTTTTTTTATTACCATTTAATTTTTTGTTATTTTTCATTTTTTGCCCCTATGTTGTTAGGGTAATCCAAGATAAGAGGAAGAAGATAACAAGTAAGAACTAGAGAGAAAACTAGGAGGAAAGTGTTAAGATTTTATTGATAAGAAAAAAAATAGAGAATGAGTTGTATACAATGCATGTGGTACACGCTTATTTATAAGGAAAACTCCTAACCCATCTATTACTTGTAACACAAGTAACCATAACTAACTAACTCAAGGTAGTTATGTAACCACCTCCTAACTACCTAACCAAGTCTAATAGGATTGAAGTTATAAAACATCATGCTCCCTTAACTTCAAGCCTAAGCAAACTTGTCTGTCCTTCAGAAATCCTTCAGAACTGCAACCTTGTCTGTCCTTCAGAAATCCTTCAGAACTGCAAGCTTGTCTGTCCTTCAGAAATCCTTATCTGTCATTCAGAACTCCTTCAGAACTGCAAACTTGTCTGTCCTTCAGAACTGATTCAGAACTTGTCTGTCCTTCAGAACTGCTTCAGAACTTGTCTGACCTTCAGAACTGCTTCAGAACTTCTTCAGAACTTCAAACTTGTCTGTCCTTCAGAACTGATTCAGAACTGCTTCAGAACTTCAAACTTGTCTGTCCTTCAGAACTGCTTCAGAACTTGCCATGCTGGGCGCGCGCGCCTGATACACACCAAGTTCACTTCTGAGCTTCAAAAACCTGTCTGTTTTCAAACTCTTAGTTAGAGCATCTGCAACCTGAGAATCTGTTGCACAATGCCTGACATCTAAGCTACCTTGATTCACCTGCTCCCTCAAGAAATGAAACCTAGCCTCTATGTGTTTGCTTCTACCATGCAAAACTGGATTCTTGGCTAAGTTTATAGCAGACTTGTTATCAATCTGCAGAACCACAGGTTTCTCTGCTTCAATTCCTAGCTCCTTCAACACAGTCACAATCCACAAAGCTTGGCATGCTGCATATGCACCTGCTATGTACTCAGCTTCACACGAAGACAATGCAACAACTGGTTGTTTCTTAGAACACCAAGCAACATGAGCCTCCATAAATCTGAAGAAATACCCAGTAGTACTCCTTCTATCTACTTTGTCACCACACCAATCAGCATCAGAGTAGCACACAATCTCAAATTTCTCATTCAGAACTGACTTTGGAAAAAGAATTCCAAACTCCATTGTGCCTGCTATATACCTAAGTATTCTTCTAGCTGCATTCATGTGTGACCTTCTGGGCTTATCCATGAATCTACTTACAAGCCCAACTGCAAAGCATATATCTGGCCTGCTGTTGCAAAGATATCTCAATGATCCAACAATTTGCTTGAAAATTGTAGGATCCACAATCTCTTCTGTCTCATTCTTTTCTAACTTCAAGTTCACCTCCATAGGAGTTGCAGCATAGGTACACTCAATCATGTTGAACCTCTTTAGAATTTCTCCTGCATATTTTCTCTGATGCAACAATAGACCTTTACCATTCTTCAGAAGTTCAAATCCTAAGAAGTAAGACACTTCTCCCAAATCTGTCATCTCAAATTCAGTTTTCATTACTTCTTTGAATTTCTCTATCTCAGCTGTGACACTTCCAGTTACTAGCAGATCATCAACATACAAACATATCAGAATGATGCTTGAAGCTGCTTCCTGCACATATACTCCATATTCTGACTTGCATTTCCTGAAACCTTGTTTCACAAGAAATCCATCTATCCTTTTATTCCAAGCTCTTGGAGCTTGTTTCAAACCATATAGAGCTTTGTTCAATCTGTAGACCATGTCTTTCTTCCCTTCAATCATGAATCCAGGTGGCTGAGTTACAAAGACAAGTTCTTCTAATGGACCATTAAGAAAGGCTGACTTAACATCCATGTGGAACATAGGCCATTTCCTTGCATTAGCTACAGCTATGACAAGTCTCACAGTCTCAATTCTTGCCACAGGTGAGTAGATTTCTGAGTAATCTATTCCTTCCCTCTGCAGAAAACCTCTTGCCACCAGCCTTGCCTTATATTTTGCTATAGAATTGTCAGGATTTAGCTTCAGCTTGAACACCCATTTTACTTCAATTGCCTTCTTATCTGATGGAAGTTTAACTAACTCCCAAGTTTGATTTCTCTCAATTGAAGCCAACTCCTCCTCCATAGCTTTCTTCCATTTCTTGTGTTTCAAGGCTTCTGTGTAATTGATAGGCTCAGAACCAGCCATCAATGCAATATGAACTAAGTCACCATCTGCATTTACCTCATTATCATTAACAATTTCACAATCCTGCAATCTAGCAGGAATGTTCCTTGTTCTGGCAGGCCTGTCTCTAGTCACAGCAGCAGGTGCTTCATTCTCATCACTAGAATCACTATCTTCTTCATTCATGATTGGATTCAATTGAGCTCTGCTTGAACTACAACCAGCAATCCAATCCCAGGATTTCTCTTCATCAATTACAACATCTCTACTGTAGATCATTTTCTTTGTGACAGGATCATACAACTTGTAAGCACCTGTGACATGGTATCCTACCAAGATCATGACTTCACTTCTGTCATCAAGCTTCTTCCTTTTTGCTTCAGGCACATGCTTGTGACATAAAGCACCAAAAATCCTGAAGTGACTTACACTAGGTTTTCTACCACTCCACACTTCCTCAGGTACTTTGTCTTTCAGCTTCTTGGTTGGACACCTGTTCAACACATACACAGCAGTGTGAACTGCTTCACCCCAGAAAGCTTTAGGCAGGTTCCTATGCTTCACCATACACCTTGCCATATCAAGAATAGTCATGTTCCTTCTTTCAGCTAAGCCATTGTGTTGAGGTGTATAGGGAGCTGTGACTTCATGTTCTATACCTTGTTCAACACAAAATGACTCAAACTTCTTGGAAGTATACTCACCTCCACCATCTGTTCTGAGAGCTATGATCTTCTTTCCACTTTGATTTTCAACTAATGCCTTAAAATTTCTGAAGACATCAAATACTGCATCCTTGGTTTGAATCAAGTATATCCACATCTTCCTGCTATACTCATCAACAAAGGTAACAAAATATCTATTACCACCAAGTGAATTCACATCAAAGGGACCACACACATCAGAATGCACAACACCTAGTACACTTGATGATCTCATAGGCAAACTCTTGCTGAAAGCATTTCTAGGTTGTTTACCAACTAAGCAACCTTCACATACTCTTTCTGAAGCTTCAATCTTAGGTAGGCCAAGTACCATTCCTTTGCTCCCTAGCTGATTTAGATATTTGAAATTCAAATGTCCAAATCTCAGGTGCCATAGCCAATTCAACTTCTCATCTGTTACTACCTTCATACACTGAACAATGTTTGTGTGAATCAAAGTTCTGAAAGTTCTATTCTTGGCCAAAAGAGTCCTCAGAATTAGGTTATTTGCAGGATCATAAAGTTCAAATTTCTCATTCTTAATGATAACTGAAAAACCTTTTTCTGCTAACTGTCCAACACTCAGAAGATTACAGTCCATACCTGGTACAAACATCACATCTTCAATTACTGCAGAGCTTCCATTGCTTCTCTTGATAACCATGTTACCAATGCCTTCTGACTGCAATGAACTGCTATTGGCCAGCTTCACTTTACTTTTCTTTCCAGAATCAAACTTCACTAACCAGTTTTTGTGACCAGTCATGTGATTGGAACACCCCGTGTCTAAGAACCAAGTCTCAGCATCAACTTTGTCTTGTGATTCTACCTCTGATAATGCAGCCATGAAAGTCACAGCTTTGTCTTCAACCTTTTCTTGCACAAGTTTTGCTTCATCATCAGAGTCTTGGCCCTTTTCTTTGCCTTTCTTGAACCAACAATCTGAAGCATAGTGTCCCCATTTCTCACAGTTATAGCACTGAATGTGACTCTTGTCCTTGCCTTTCCCTTTCTTTGAATTTGATGTTCCTCCTCCTTTCTTGAAGGATTCAGATTTTCCATCAAATTTTTTCTGAGAGCCATTCTTTCCCTTATCTTGTTTTTTTTCTTTGTGACTGTTAGCTTTCTTGTAAGCCTGAACTTGTAAGGCTTGTACAGATTCTTGAACCCCTTTCCTTTCATTTATCATCAACTCATGTGCTTCTAAAGATCCGACAAGATCCTCCAACTGTAATGTAGCTACATTCCCAGTTTCTTGGATGGCAACAATGACATGATCAAAATTTGGAGTTAGAGTTCTCATTACCTTCTCTACAATCATCCTATCTGTCATCACCTCACCACAGCTCTTCATTGTATGGACAATGCTTTGAACCTTCGACACATAGGCTCCAATGGATTCACTCTTATCCATCTGCAGAAGCTCATATTGCCTTCTCAGAGACTGCAACTTCACTCCCTTCACCTTTTCTCCTCCTTCATAATATTTCACCAAAATATCCCAGGCTGCCTTAGAGGATTCAGCACTAGATATCTTGTCAAAATTTGCAGAATCTACTGCAGCTTGAATTGCATACATTGCCTTGCAATCCTTCTTCTTTAAGTCTTTGTGTGCTGATCTCTGAGCTTCAGTGGCATTCCCCACCAAGTCTTGCACACCATTAACCACCACTTCCCATGTATCTTGAAAACCAAAGAGAGACTTCATCTGTTTGCTCCATCTTTCCCAATTCTTGCCCTCAAGAATTGGAAGATTGTTTGGTAAACCATTCCCTGACATTGTTTCTGAATGAAGGAAAATGTAAACACCAAACAAGACTGAATCTTTGTGCTTTCTACACTAAGAACCAAAGGGCTCTGGATACCAATTTGTTAGGGTAATCCAAGATAAGAGGAAGAAGATAACAAGTAAGAACTAGAGAGAAAACTAGGAGGAAAGTGTTAAGATTTTATTGATAAGAAAAAAAATAGAGAATGAGTTGTATACAATGCATGTGGTACACGCTTATTTATAAGGAAAACTCCTAACCCATCTATTACTTGTAACACAAGTAACCATAACTAACTAACTCAAGGTAGTTATGTAACCACCTCCTAACTACCTAACCAAGTCTAATAGGATTGAAGTTATAAAACATCATATGTATCATACAAGGAACGGCAGTAAAAAATAAAAAAGGTTGACCTTATTGATTGAACAAGCTCAATAGGTAAATATGAAATATATATTAATTACCTATGATACATTTAATATTGAATATAATTCTAAGAAGTTTTCTTGGAGATCTATAAGTTCAAAAAATTAAAACATAAAACAAATAAACAAATATGGCTAGGATTATTAAGTTTGTTTATTTAGTGATCTTCTTTATTTTCTTATTTGTTGTTGTAACTAACGTTACTGGTAAACAATTTTTGTATCTTTTTTAACTTTCTTGTTATACATCTTATATAAAATAATTCACTATTTTTGCTAATATTTGTTTCTTATTTTCTTATATGACAGCATTGGTGAAGCTAAATTATTGCAAGAAAGATCTTGATTGTTGCATGTATAATTGTGTACCTCCTTTTGTTCCAAAATGTATTTCTTTTGAATGTAGATGTCGTCATCGTAAGTAAACTTAATTGTAAAATATCGATATTGTAATCTCAAAGAATGGAGTTAATTTATTTTTTTGTCAACTAGTTTAGTGGCTAGAATTTCACCTTTAAAGATGAATAAGTTATAAGTGGGAGTATAAGAGTTCGAACCCCGACCCCTGCAATAATTTGAAATGTCCCTGCCAATTGAGCTATTCTCACGGGAACGAATGAAGTTAAATTTTAATCTTGAATTATCATAAAATAGCCATTAGAGCTATTGTTATTAATAATAGAATTTATTTTATTATTATAGTTGATACACTCAAATAGAAAAGAAAGAGTAGTTGAGACACTCAACCATATAGAAAAGAAAGAGTGGTTCTCATAAACTATAAGCTCAAAAAAAGCAATAAATTCGTAAAATTGACTGTTACGAAATATATCTTATTTTGTTATATAAACTTATAAACTACGGTCTAAGTTATTTTATTGGTTATGTCAAGCAGACCTTTTATCCACATCTAATTCTCTATGTAACTAAATATTGCCAAAACGAGTAACCATACTTTCTTTTATTAAATATTTGATTTGACTAGAAAAAAATGTGCAGAGAAGTAGTAACCTAGAATTTAGGACATCAACTCAGACTTGGATTGGTTGTTGTTGCCATGTCACGCAGTTACACGCAATAAGCAATTTCAGACATTGATTTATGATCTGACAAATCAAATTCAAATACTGTTCATTTAACATTTTAATATAGTATTTGATCTCATCCATCTTTGATCGGATGGTCTTAAACAGTTACCGTGTCAATGCAGTCACTACAAGAAATATGATATTGTTAGTGCAGGTAAACCATTTTTCTTATTTATTTTATACAAAATATTTCATCCCTTTTCGTAATATTTGTTTCTTCTTTTTTATATCATGGGCACAGCAATTTCAAGAAAGTGTAAGGAAGAATCTGATTGTGGATTTTATCCATGTGTACCTCCTTATATTCCAAAATGTGTTTCTTCAAGATGTTCTTGTCGTCGTCGCAACTCACTTGAAATAGATTGATATTGTAACCTCAAAAGATTGAGTTTAAATTCCAACCGGAACAACATATGCATGTGAAATCGTCATTAAAATCACCAATATTAATAATAATTGTCTTTTTCAATATTGTATTTAATTTTATTGTTATCGATTATAGTAATTATAAGTAATTACAACCGTTAATTGTATTTGCTTCTAAGCCTAGAAATTTATTTGTATATCATAACATTGTTACTTTTATGATCTGTCGCACACTTTAATTTACATTATGTTATCTTAATAATGATTTGTCATCAAAATAAGTCATTTTGAATATGTTACATGAACTTTTGTAAAACAATTAAGATCAAGACTTCAAAGTTTAGGAACAAATATGAGACTATGTTAACTCGAAATCAAGATCAATTTGAGGTACAAATATGAGACTACGTTAACTCGAACTAACTTTTATCCACGTCTTTCACATCATTCATTTCCACAAGAGTGTGAAGTGTATTGTTATATACTCGACTGCTAAGTTCAACATCGGTTACAACAAGCTTTTGCAAGTAACAAAACTAACTCAACTATATGACAGTTATAACTAACTTGTGTTATTTCTCTACGAACTGAATTACAACTGCTAACAATATTTTTGCCAATTAGTTCATCATATATGAGATAAATTGTCTTCATCACAATGAAACTGTTCTCAAAAACAAGAACGATCTCCATTTTGTCACCAGGTTCCATATTTTCAAAGGAGGAAAGTGTCTCTCTCTATAGGCACATACTGAATAAGAATAGCAACATTAAAGAGCAGACTAGAAACTTGATTGGGAAAATTTACATGTCTTAGACTCACATAATCACATAGATAATTTTTTTTTAAGCATACTGTGATTTCAAATATTGTTTAAATTTTGAAAGCCTTCACTGCAAATTCTGTTGAAGTGTACTTTTTATTTTGTTGATCATTTATCAAGTATCTTGGTATGCAATAAAAGTGATTTTTGTGAATGAACATTTTATAATGTTTCTTTGGTACCTGATGTGAGAATAAAAACAGCAAACTCTAAGTCAATTATAAGCTATATAATCATGTAATATTAGTCTTTACTCTTCACCGCGGCTGCACTGCATATTTGTTTTGGTCCTTGATTTGAGAATGAATATGCCAATTTTAGGAATCACTTAACCATTGTCTTGCAAATGAATGAAAATTTAAATTGTTCAAAAAGCAGGTGCCTAGTGGTTAGCAGTTAGCACATAATCCGAACAATATCAAAGAGAACAAAGAGGAACCATAAATACTGAAAAACTCCTTCAGTATTCCTCAACTTGCCAATCGAGCTGGCTACTTGAGGATAGTTGTTTCTATTGCATCATCCTTAAGTACTCATCACAGAAAATTTGCAGTTTTTCAAGCTATTCTTGAGGCTTGCTACGGAGGATTATACAGAGACATGTATATTTGGAACCACATTCTTTCTATAGTGTGATGAATCGGATGATAAAGAGAGAAGAGAAAGAAAGTTTGTGAACTTAAGGATGACAAATTTTTAAAGGGCATCATTATGATTCAAAGATACCAAACTGAATAGAACAAAACTTATTTATAGGAACAATTAAATTAACTAACTAAGTAACAAGTTGTAGATTATACTAACTCTAACTGCAAGTAACTAAGTTTCTACTTTGCTTGTTGAATCCATTCACAAAACTAAAACTGCACTCCTGATACACACGAGAGGATCCAAATCCAACACATCACACACTTGTTTTTACTTTTATTTCTTTTTCTATGTTGTTTTTCTTTTCTAATATAATTGGCGTCGGTCCAACTTGGGGAGTGAACCGAACCAACACTTTTTTCCTGTTTTTGTTTAAAATCATCTGCAGGCTCTACTTGAATAGAGATCCTCTTAGCAGCAGATTCATTTTCATCACCACTATCAACAACAAAAATTTTATCTGGTGAATGACATTGCTCCAATTTTTCGTCAATTGGTTCATCGAATATGAGATAAACTGCTATCTTCAACACAATGAAATTGTTCTCAAAAACAACAACAATCTCCACTTTGTCACCAGGTTCCATATTTGATAACACTCGCTGCCAGTCCTCGTTATTAAAGGAGGAGAATGCCTCTTTCTTATAGAGCTTAATGGTGGTCTTTGTGTGATTAATGACCAACACATTGTTAAGGCCATCTGAAGTTATGTTATCTGGGCTTGAGGAATAGATAAAGCACATCATCGTCTTCAAGTTACGCCCTTTCACTTGAGGGACTGTAAAAATTACAGAAGAACTTTCAGAATTGAAGGTTAACCAATTTGGATAATTATCACTAGGGATCAAGCAACCATCCAATGCATTGACAGTCATATTCTGTAAAAAAGTGAAAGTAGGCTCAAAATTTTACTAAATAAATATACGACATTAAAATGTTCATCTATTTTTATAAGTAATTTACTCTTCTAATATTGTCTATATAAAGATATAAGAAATAGATACATTCTTGTAAGATGCTTTCTTTCAGAACATTGGCGGCTTGGCAATTCATTCCCATTCGAAACAGAAGAGACTTCTGTGATTTTTTTGTTGCTGAAATGTGCACTTGACCACAGAATTCAATTAATGAAGGAGTCTTCTCAATTGATACTTGTGGTGTAGTAGCAGCTGATTCCAATTCCTTAGAATTTTCTGCACTTAAAGCCTTTAAAATTGAATCTCGTGAAAGCTGAAGTTCTGAGCCGCACTCTACCCAGAGACTTAGAACCTTTGTAAGGACCTCGGAAATATATGATAGACTGTGAGAACTACTTGTTGATGCATCTAAAGAAACATGAGAATACATGCCAGGAGGTGTTTGAACTAAGGATGACAACTTATTTATGGGTGACATCCAAGACTGAATGATGGAAGGAAATACTTCACGTGCGGGTCCTTTATAGCCACACAAAGAAATATATCCAATGCTTTTCGACCTTGCTAGTGAAAAGGGAACTTCTGTTATAGCAGTGTTATCTGCAATCAGAGTGGTTAAAGATTCCATTTGTTCAATGTCCTCTTCCAACTTGTCAATCATTAAACATCCAGATAGAATAAGATTTTTCAGAGATTTCAATGTATAGATGGTTCTTGGAAGATTAGAAAGGCTAATACAGTCTTTCAAATTTATCAGAAGAACTTTATGAAGAAGTCCAATGGTATGAGAAACATCCGACAGCCTTGGACAATCTTTGAGTATTAGCTTTTCAAGATTAGGCATTTTTGAAAAGTCCGGGGTCTGTGTTAGATGATGAGAATGACTAAGATTAAGAATTTTCAGATTCTCCATCCTCTGCAAGAACAAAATTATTACAGCGAGAACATAGATAAGATGCTTAAATATAAAAATAGAAGCAATTACAATGTATGACTAATGGATTACAACCTTCAGAGTGGTAAGTAAAATATTTATATGGGTGTAGTGTCATTGGTCACGTATGTAAACATAAAATACAAAGGGTGAGCTATTCGATGGAGCAACACAAGAGAGGCACGAAGAATGCTCAAAAGAGACTAAAGTAAAATACAGTATTTTCCCTATAATGGATCTACCCTTTTCCCCGTCTAAGTGTCTCCTTTTATAGTCCAACATTCATTGACCCAATGGCCTTTCTCTTGGATTGAGGGGTCTAGGCCGAATAAGCTATAACACTAAGATCCTTAAGCCGCTCGTCCGTACAGGACGCGTGGGGTTAACGCACGTGTTGCTCACGTCACTCGTTCGTGCATATCACGTGGAGGTGGAAAATGTGCAGCTCACGTCACTCGTCCATCCAGATCACGTGAAGTTGAGGCACACGTAGCTTACGTTCACTATGTTCCTTCGTACAAGGTGTGTGGCAGGCTAAGACAAAGTTCAAATGACTTGCATGTTGAACTAAGTGAGCTCAACATGACCTGAATGACCATGATGAGCTTGTTGTGTTGAAGGTGGAAAAATATAGTTTGAAATTTAAATTGAAAACTTCTTTATTCAAATAGTCCAAGATTGCATTCTTTTCATTTGACATCTTTTTACTATATCAAAAATTTTGAACAAGATTTAGGTGATAAATGGTGTTTATATGTTTTGTCTTCTGTAATTGAAGGAGCTTTCCTAAATTGAATACTAAATATATAAATATAACTCAACACTTGTACCTGCATCTCTTTCCACACAAGCTTGATATTGCTGTTTTCTAACTCAATGGAAACTAAGTTTCTTTGATCAAAGTTTGAAGGCATGCATGTTAAAGGAAATCCACTCCAACATAGCCATCTCAATCTTCTTGAAAGATATTTAAAATCGCCATCAAGTGTTACACCAGAAAGTTGAAGCAATCTGAGTTTCTTCATGTTCTCAAATGCTTTGGTACTAAAACACTTTACATTAGGAGTCAATTTCAAAACTAGTCCCTCAACAGCTTGTGTTCCCTGTGAAATATAATGGACCAAAAAGTAAAACACACACAGATAAAAGATGTAAGGCAAATAAAAAACTTGTGATGAAACCAATCATTTTTACTAGGAAGCACAAAACAATTCACAACCAAACTAATATTCAAAGCTTTTATGATAATCAACAGAACAGATGAATGTTGATAGCTGCCTCATTCAATCAAGAATAAAAGAAAAACTCTTACAGTTTGATCTGACAATACATCCAAGACATCTTCATGAAACCATAACCTGCTACGCTTCTCAAGTTCCTTTGGTGCTATTTCACGAACAATTTCTCTTCCCATATCTCGTAGCAAATCATGCATTTCAAGCTTGTTTTTATTATTAACAGTTACGAGGCTTCTCTCAACAAGGACACTTATTCCAATTTCTGCAAAAAGCCCACAACCATTTAATATCTGCACAACATCAAATCTATCCATCCCAATAAAGAAAATAGCTATGTCAAGGAAAATATCTCTCTCTGTGTCATCATTTAAACCATCATAACTTATTTTCAACTTCCTTTGTACTTGATCATTGGGAATTCTCTTGAGTTTCTCTAATACACATTCCCACTCTGATACCGGTCTGTCAAACAAATATGACCCGAGGACTTCAAGAGCCAGCGGCAGTCCCCTACAATACTCAACAACATTTTTGGAAATTTCAGCAAAATCTTCTCTAGGAGTTGCTTTCTTAAATGCATGCCAACTAAAAAGCTCAACAGACTCATTGGGATTCATTTCTTTCATTATGTAGTCTTGGTTAACTCTATTCCCTTTAATTATTTGCTTATCTCTAGTTGTGATGATTATCCTACTCCCTGAACCAAACCATTTACGGCTTCCACACAAAGCTTTGAGTTGGTCCAATTTGTTGACGTCGTCAAGTACAAGAAGTACTCTTTTATGGCATAGTCTTTCCATTAATGCAGATTTTCCCGATTCAATGTTTTGTATCTTGGTTGTGGTTTCTTTGCAGATATCATACAAAATGCGTTCTTGTAAATTCATTGGACCACCATCTTGCTCCCAAACTTCCCTAATATTTGCTAAGAAGCATCTACCTTCAAACTTGCGGCCAACTTTATTGTAAATGGATTTTGCAATAGTTGTTTTACCAATGCCTCCCATACCCCACATCCCTAGTAGTTGAACATCATTTGAAAGAGGGGTGTCTAGTAGCTGAATCATATCTAGCACTCGAGAATCGACTCCCACCGGATGATCAGCAATGAAGAGATCTGTCTTGTCAAGCAAATGTGCAACTTTTTGAACAATATCCTTGATGGCCACATTTTCGTTCCTATAAAAAAGGAACCGATGAAAAATACATATTTATTTATTATGCATATTTACGTGTGCATATATGTGCCTAAAGTAGATGGCAAATTAAGATGTCAACTATATGTTACATATTAAGCAAACAGGGAATGATTTTCTGCGCGCACATGAGTACTTATGCAGAACATGGACACTTTGAAGAAAAAACAGAAAATGAAGTAATTAAGTTAAGAAAACTAGAACGGTAGATAAGCAAGTATATGTGAGTTAATAACCTGGAATTTAGGACAACAAATCCTGCAAGACCAGCGGCATCACGAAGCGAATCTCTCCACTTTGGCACCATGAATTCATTCACTTTTAAACTGTTCAGTGCATTTTGAAAAGCTTTACCAAACTCACCTGTTTGATGACGAACTTCAGACGGATCAACATCATAGAACACTGGTAGAACCACTTGACCTATAGTTCTGCGACATTCCATAATTTTCACCAACTCTTGAAGACACCAATGCGAATCAGCATAGTTTTTAGAGAAGATAACAACGGAAATTTGAGAATCTTCGATTGCTTTATGTAGTGATTTTGAAATGCGACTTCCTCTTTGAAGTGAATGATCGTCCTTGAAAACGATAATTCCTGAATTTTGAAGAGACGAATAGAGATGTGAAGTGAAAGATGCGCGAGTATCTTCTCCTCTAAAACTCAAGAACACATCGAACTTTCTTCTACTGTCTGAACTATCAAAGTCAGGAGTTTCAAAGTGTGGAGTATCCTGCTCTTTCCAGGGTGGTAACATATTCATGTCAGGATCCAATTCCTCGGCAGTACGACTGCCATGCAATTTTAAGCGTAGATGTGAATCATCATATGAATCAAGAGAAAAGGAATGTGTTGGGGAAGACATGATTTGTGATTTTCAAAAGAAATGGAACTTCAGTTAGCAGAAGGATCAAATATTACGGCAATTTGGTCACAACCACTCCAACTAAAATATGACAACGCATGATGCATAAAGAGAGAAAGTGGCCAATCATGCAATTACTAAAATATGGAGAATGGATTTATGACAAAGCATGCACTAATTTTCTTTTAAGCTTTGAGTGCGGAGTTGTGGTTCATTGTCTTGATACGGCAATGTTTGTTTTTCCCATTGTTGCATGATTGTTTAGTTCATATTAAATAATAGGTTTTAATCAATTGTAGATTCAATCAATGATTTGAGATATATTGTAGATTCAGAAACATGGATATTTTGGTCACGTTAATTTTATCATAGTCCGATCACTTTAATTTCATTATATTATTTTTTGTAAGCATTTTGTCGTTGTTAGCTATTAACTTGAATGATGTGAGTTTGTTTGCGGGTTTATCTTTTTTGTTTTTAGCAATATTGAATTTGTATTTGAATCTAATGTATTCTATTAACTATAGGAATGAATGAATGTATATCGTTTTATTAAAAAAAATGAAGGATTTGAAACAGACATATGTGAAGGGTTGAAACATTTCTTAAAATAAAAAATGACGATGAACATTCATCTTGATCATCCTCTTCTTCACCATTGTTCATATCACTCACTTCTTTCATCCATGACTTCTCCGATCTTTGTCAACTTGCCTTGCTTGGGCCCCTCTTCATCCTCTCCAGCACTGATCGTCCAATCAGCAGGTACAAAGCCACTCGCACGGCAAAAACTTTTACCCAAGCCCTCAACAATTTTTGCGATATTCCGCTTAGTCAACTGCCACAACCATGTGTTAAGGGAGATTGAATCGCAATAACAAACTCAGAAGAGGAGTATCTTGCTGGAATAGGGAGAGACTTGCAAACACAACCTTCATGGAATCATATGGCTTAAGGGAACAACCCCATTAAGAGTCGATGCAGTAAGAAATAAGCTTTCTACTCTGGAAATCACTTAGTAAGTGGTGAATCAACCCTTTATGGCCATCGTCAAATGACCGAAAAAAGAAGCTCTATGATAACATTTTAGAATTCATAGTTGATAGAAAGTAAAATAAAATCACAAAGAGAATCACCTTTGTAATATTCATTCTCAAGGTAGCAGAATACAGTGAGAAGTATTTATTACAAATAATTCAACTACCAGAATTTTAAGACATTAAAATGCTTATCTATTTTTATAAGAAATTTACTCTTCTAATATTGTCTATATCAAAATATAACAAATAGATACATTCAATGGAGAAAGAGACCTGTAAGATGCTTTCTTTCAGAACATCGGCGGCTTGGCAATTCATTCCCACTCACAGAAGAGACTCTATCACATGTCCAATCGCAGTCTCTCTCACAGTTTATTGCTTTGAAGACCTGAAAGAAAATTAAATATGGAATGGCTTAGTAACCACTGTATGAGAAAAACCAAAAACTTGGCATTATAAAATCTTGAGAATTGAGAGTCAATCTTCTGATAATCTAGAAGCAATTATGCAGACCATTAATAAAATGAAGTTGAGTGCATCCTATGAATCTTTGAGAGCTTGTTAGATTTGTGTCTAACCATAAGAATAATTTAATTAAAAACAAGCGCACCAATGGAGTAAATGGCTCACCAGAAGAAAGTTAAAATAAATATAACGGTGCATTACCGAGCCAGGCAAAACCTGCAGCCGACGAATGTCCAGCTCGAGTAGGGAATAAGTTGAATGAAACAATGTGTGCGGCAATCAAGATGCTCATATACTCAACATCAAGGGCGCAGGTTTCTCTTAAAACAGTTCCATCAAAAATAAAAATCACATTCAGAAATAGAAATCTCCTACACCAGCAAGCAAAACCAAATTCCATCAATCAAAAATAAAAAAAGAAAAGAATGAGGGTTCTCAATGCAAGAATCTTAAACAAAATAATACGTCTTCTCTCCCGGCATTTATTTACTCAATGCAATACTGACGTCTCCTACATTGCAGGAGCTCATAGTTAAATGAGAAACTGCAAATCAGAAAATTTTTAACGGTTCAAAATAACCTCCCCACACATTATAGTTTACGGTTAATATTTTTAAAATAAAATCACCATTCCTTTCTTTTATGAATACAAGTATCCAAATTGAATATTTTAAAAAATTTAAAGCGATAACTAACCAATGAGATAACTAACAAATACAAATTTTGTGAGGATATGCAGCAGAAGAAAAACTATACCGAAGGTATAAACTGAATTCTTCTTGAAGCATTTTGAGATTCCCAAAATTGTCTACATTTTGAGTACCTTCAATGAAAACATAGTTGATTTCCACCTGCAAATTCTGTTAAGTATACAAGTATCCTGGTTTCCTTATCTTACTCCCCTTAAAGCATTAGGATCAGGGCTTCCCATCAAGCTCAAGTTGGACTTCTGTGAAACAAATATCCAAGCGTTGACTTTCCCAGGCATCCCACGCTTCAGCATTAGTAGCCACCAATATATGCATAAAACTTGTAACCCACAGTCAGAAACTATAATTCATCAATCAGCCACAACTAGCCGGCACCATGAGAATTAAATGCATAAACCCCCAAAATGATCATTAAAATTGTACAAATAAGGATAACTCGGAGAAGCTCTCTTTGAAACAATAAATTGTCTATCTTTTTAGTCCAGAAAGCCATCCTTTGAATTTCTCTTATCTCAGGGGACTAACCAAACAGCACAAAACAATTTTGCAGGACCAAATTGGCGATATACTCAAATCAATTGACTCAAATTAAAGTTTACCTGGCAATTCTTTCTCATCTTTCATCTTCAGTCAAGTTTTCTTCTTTTCTGTTTTTGTTTAAAATCATGTGCGGGCTCTACTTGAAGCGAGATCCTCTTGGCAACAGATTCATTTTCAACAAAAAGATTATCTGGTGAATGACACTCACTGCCAGGTTCATCATATATGAGATAAACTGCTGTCTTCAACACAATGAAATGGTTCCCAAAAACAACAACAATCTCCACTTTGTCACCAGGTTCCATATTTGATAACACTCTCTGCCAGTCCTTGTTTTCAAAGGAGGCAAACGCCTCTCTCTTGTACATCTGAATGGTGGTCTTTGTGTGATTAATTACCAATACATTTTTAAGTCCATCTGATATTAAGTTATCTGGGCTTGAGGAATAGACGAAGCACGTCATTGCCTTCAAATTATGCCCTCTCACTTGAGGGACTGTAAAAATAACAGAAGAACCTTCGGAATTGAAGGTTAACCAATTTGGATAATTATCACCAGGGATCAAGCAATCATCAAATGCATTGACAGTCATATGCTGTAACAAAGTGAAACTAGGCATAAAGTTTTACTAAATATAAGACATTAAAATGCTCATCTAATTTTATAATATTGTCTATATAAAAATATAAAAAATAGATGCATGCAAGGGAAAGAGAGACCTGTAAGATGCTTTCTTTCAGAACATCGGCGGCTTGGCAATTCATTCCCATTCGAAACAGAAGAGACTTCAGAGATTTTTTTGTTGCTGAAATGTGCACTTGACCACAACATTCAATTAATGTAGTAGTCGTCACAATTGATACTTGTGCTGTAGTTGCGGTTGATTCCCATTCCTTAGAATTAGCTGCACTTAAAGCATCTAAAATTGTATCTCGTGAAAGTTGAAGTTCTGAGCCGCACTCTACGAAAAGACTTAGAATCTTTGTAAGGACAGCGGAAATAGATGATAGACTGTTGGAACTACTTTTTGATGCATCTAAAGAAACAAGAGAAGACATGCCAGCGGGTGTTTGAACTAAGGATGACAGTTTATTTGTTGGTGACATCCAAGACCTAATAATAGAAGGAAATACCTCACGTGCGGATCCTTTATAGCCACACAGAGATATATATCCCATGCTTTTTGACCTTGCTAGTGAAAAGGGAACTTCTGTTATAGCAGTGTTATCTGCAATCAGAGTGGTTAAAGATTCCATTTGTTCTATGTCCTCTTCCAACTTGTCAATCATTAAACATCCAGATAGAATAAGATTTTTCAGAGATTTCAATGTATAGATGGTTCTTGGAAGGTTAGAAAGGCTAATACAGTCTTTCAAATTTATCAGAAGAACTTTATTAAGATGGCCAATGGTATGAGAAACCTTAGACAGCCTTGGACAATCTTTGAGTATTAGCTTTTCAAGATTAGGCATTTTTGAAAAGTCTGGGGTCTGTGTTAGATGATGAGAATGACTAAGATTGAGAATTTTCAGATTCTCCATCCTCTGCAAAAACAAAAATATTACAGCGAGAACTTAGATAAGAAGCAATTATAATGTACGACTAACCTTGAGAGTGGTAAGTATAATATATATGTGGATGTATTGTCATTTCTTTTAATGCCGATATACAATGGTAAAGTATTACTTTTGCTTTCAAAACCTTCCAATCAATGCCACATTTCGATTGTAATGTTCCATGTATGAGCATTTTGAGGAGAATTTAAAAATTTGGTATGAAATATAGTTTCAAATTTAAATTGAAAGCTTCTTTATTCATATAGTCAAAGATTGCAATAATTTCATATGCCATCCTTTTACTATATCAAAGTTTTTGAACAGGATTTTGGTAGTAAATTGTAACTATATATGTTTTGTCTTCTGTAGTTGAAAGAGTTTTCACAAAGAGGAATACTAAATATAAACTTGTTTGATTGGGTAGTCTCCTGAAAATTTCGTGTTGATTTATGCTTGGTGTAAATCTCACACTATCATCCAATTATGAGTTTCCAAATTATAAGGGAAGTTTCATTGTCAAAACCATTTTATTGGAAATCTGAGTATTTGATAAAGCACTAAAAAAAAAACTCAGAACAAAGTACCTGCATCTCTTTCCACGCAAGCTTGATATTGCTGTTTTCCAACTCAATGGATACTAAGTTTCTTTGATCAAAGTTTGAAGGTATGGATGTTAGAGGAAATCCATTCCAACACAGCCAATTCAAATTTCTTGAAAGATATTTAAAATCTCCATCAAGTTGTACACCAGAAAGTTGAAGCAATCTGAGTTTCTTCATGTTTTCAAATGCTTTGGTACTTAAACGTTGTGCACTAAGACCTGGAAGCTTCAAAGTCAGTCCCTCAACAGCTTTTGTTCCCTGTGAAATATAATGGACAAAAAAGTAAAACATTCTATATAGAGCCAGAAAGCACAATCATAGTTATAAAACTAACAGATAAAAAAACTTGTGATGAAACCAATCATTTTTACCAGGAGCTAGGAATCATAAAACAATTCACAACCAAACTAATAATCAAAGCTTTTGTGATAATCAACAGAACAGACGAATATTGACAGCTGGCTCATACATGTTCGTTTTGCATTGCTTTAGATATTTTAAATCAAGAATAAAAGAAAGAGTATATGAAGTTCTTACAGATTGATCTGACAGTACATCCAGGACATCCTCATGAAACCATAACCTGCTACGCTTCTCAAGTTTCTTTGGTGATTTATCACGAACAATTTCTCTTCCCATATCACGTAGCAAATCATGCATTCCAAGCTTGTTTTTATAATCAACAGTTACAAGACTTCGCTCAACAAGGACACTTATTCCAATTTCTGCAAAAAGTCCACAACCATTTAATATATGCACAACATCATTTCTATCCATCCCAATAAAGAAAATAGCTATGTCAAGGAAAATATCTCTCTCTGTGTCGTCATTTAAACCATCATAGCTTATTTTCAACTTCCTTTGTACTTGATCATTAGGAATTCTCTTGAGTTTGTCTAATACACACTCCCACTCTGTTACCGGTCTGTCAAACAAATATGAACCGAGGACTTCAAGAGCCAGCGGCAGTCCCCCACAATACTCAACAACATTTTTGGAAATTTTAGCAAAATCTTCTCTAGGACCCACTTTCTTAAATGCATGCCAACTAAAAAGTTCAACAGACTCGCTTTCATCCATTTCTCTCATTATGTATAATTGGTTAACTCTATTCCCTCTAATTATTTGCTTATCTCTAGTTGTGATGATTATCCTACTGCCTAAACCAAACCATTTACGGCTTCCACACAAAGCTTTGAGTTGGTCCAATTTGTTGACGTCGTCAAGTACAATAAGTACTCTTTTATGGCATAATCTTTCCATTAATGCAGATTTTCCTGATTCAATGTTTTGTATCTTGGTTGTGGTTTCTTTGCAGATATCATACAATATACGTTCTTGTAAATTCATTGGACCTACATCTTGCTCCCAAACTTCCCTAATATTTGCTAGGAAGCATCTACCTTCAAAATTGCGACCAACTTTATTATAAATGGATTTTGCAATAGTTGTTTTACCAATGCCTCCCATACCCCACATCCCCAATAGTAGTACATCATTTGAAAATGGGGTGTTTAGTAGTTGAATCATATCTAGCACTCGAGATTCGACTCCCACCGGATGATCAGCAAGGAACAGATCTTTCTTGTCAAGCAAATGTGTAACTTTTTCAACAATATTCTTGATATCCTCACTTTCGTTCCTACATAAAAAAATAAAATAAATAAACACCAATTCATAAGAAAATAAAATAAATAAACACCAATGAAGAATGCATTTTTGTTATTATGCATATTTACATATGTATATAATATATATGTGCCAATAGTAGAGGGCAAATTTGAGTAAGAAAATTATAATTGGATGTGTATGTATGTGGAAGATGAATTGCAATGAGTTTGGAAATGTGTTCAATAGCTTAATCAGAAACACATATATATAAGTGCAACTATCATTTAGTACATTGACAACATGCAACAAAAGAGGAGATTTAAATAAGGAAAATACTAACTATTATTTCAGAGGCAATAGTAAAATAATTTTGGAATTTATCTTTTTAAAATATAGAAAATCTTATTTTCCATATTAAATTTACCTCTTTTGATTTTCTTAACCGGTGCTCTGAGGATATTAGTAAACATAATATGTCAACTCTCATTATTGATACTATTATTGGTTGGATTCGAAGTGAATTTTTCACTTCAAAAATAATTTTGACATATAAAGCAGTGAGACCAACATAAAGTTTATCAAATTAAGATAAAGTCATAGGTGGTCACAATTTTGGACACAACATTTGGTTGCACACAAAATATACTTCGGTTATTATTATAAGAAAAAATTTGATTTATTCAATGTATTTAAACTATATTATGAAATAAATAAATTAAACATTCTATGAATATAAAAACATATTTTTTTCTTAAGAACGAGATGAGTGTAATACTGGTATCATATAAAAATGAAGAGAAAGAGAGAAACCTGGAATTTAGGACAACAAATCCAGCAAGGCCACCCGCCTGATGAAGTGCTTGTCTCCACTTTTGTACCATGTCTTTGTTCCCCATACGAATCCCATTTCCCCATAAAACATCATTTCCCCACTTAAACGCCAACGATTTCTCCTCTTGTGCAATTCTGTTCAAAAGATTTTGAAAAGCTTTACCAAACACACCTGTTTGACGACGAACTTCCGACGGATCAACATCGTAGAACACAGGCAGTACAATCTGTCCCGTTCTTTGACAATTCATAACTTGAACCAATTCTTGAAGACACCACTGCGAATCAGCATAATTTTTAGAGAAAACAATAACAGAAATTTTAGAATTATCAATTGCTTGCATTAGTGATATTGAGATGAGATCTCCTCTTTGAAGTGATTGATCGTCCTTGAAAACGGATGCAGAGAGATGTGAAGTGAAAGATGCACGAGTATCTTCTCCTCTGAAACTCAAAAACACGTCGTGATTTCTTCTATTAAGCTGCGCTTCCGTGCTCGGATTATTATAGCTTTCAAAATCAGTCCAAAAATTGTCTGAATATAAATCATCCAAATCCAAATCCAAATCGATCTTTGCACTGGGATACTTGGAAAATGAATCCACATTCAGACTAGCATCAGATTTCAAATTACTCCATATTGAATCGTCCATGGATGACTTTTGAGAAATCGGAGAGATCGGTCTTCACTTCAGGGCAAGTGGAGCAAAGTTTTTTTTGGAGTTGACGGTTGACTTGACACTCTCTCCATCAAAGGAAACCTCGACTTGACTACATAAGTTGGTGGACTGATGACACCCGGTCATACATAGCATTTTAGAGTTATTTAGTGTCAATTTTAAATCGCAGTTAGTATAATTGAGTCACATACATGAAGTTTAAAGGCAAATTATAGGAAGTTGAAGAATTGAATGCAAAGTGGAGAAAAACAGGTGTTTAAGAGCAAACCAATTGAAGAAGAAGCAAAAAGTCAAAGTTCAGCACCCTACGCATCGCGTAGGGTAAGCCACGCATCGCGTAGCTTCGCAGAAAATCCAAGGTGAGCTTCGGCCTTGCTCGCATCGCGCAGGAAAAGCTGCGTATCGCGCAGCCACGTAACAGAAATTTGTTTTCTCGCGTTTTCTATAAATAGCGGGTTCCAAGACTGACCTGGAGGTCGATTTTTCAGTGCAAACATATCAGAGAACTCGTTTTTGACGGTGCCACGGCGATTCAACACCTTCGTTCATCGAATTTTATGTATTCTTTCTCAAACTTCTTTGCTATGAATATTCTTAATATCAGTAGCTAAGTCTTTTATTGGTTAGATTCTTAGATGATCTTCCTCGGATCAATCTAGGTCATGTGAACTTACTAGAGGTTTATTATCTCAATATTAATCTTGTCGTTATTCAGTTATCTCTGTGCTTAATGCTTTTTATGAATTGACGAATTTATGAATTGAATTTAGGAATCAATTGATTACTAACCCTAACTATTGAACTGGAACTGAGATAATTGTTCGATTAATAATCACTTTAGACATATAGGATTATTGATTGTGGTTAATAGAATTAACGTACGATAAACTTCTTGTGATTATAAATTCATCTAAGACATTAGGGTTTTATTATTATAGGAAAGCGTTCTTAGTCACTAACCCTGGTTTGAACGATTTTGTTAATTCATCGTGCCGACAAGAGAGAGATTGCGAGATAAGCCCATGTTCATTCTAGATTAGGAAGAGGAAGAGATTCGAAGAATCTAATCAACCTTTTTATAAACTCGAATTCACCAATCTTTTACCTTTTTGTTAAGCAAATATTCTCAAGAAACACCCCCTTTTGTTCTATTTAATTTTGAGTTACATACGTATTATCCAATTGTTCGCGTCTGATTCGGAACAATCCCTGTGGAAACGATAATAAAAATACACTTGCTTTTGTACCTCAACAAAATGGCGCCGTTGCCGGGGATTGTTGAGTGAATCAACAAGGCAACGGACATACGTAGAGTAACTTTTACTTTTTGTTTTTAATTTTCGTTTTCTTTTAATAAACAGAAAAACCAAAAATAATTACTGAATTTGTTTTATTTCTTTTGTGTAGTGCAATTACCACTAAGGTATTTCTTGTTTGTGTGCATGCGAGGTAAAGCTCAGGACGAATTGCAATACGACCCTGAGATTGAGAAGACTGCCAAGAAAAACAGGAAAGCTGCTAGGTTAGCCCGAGAAGCTGCTCGGCTAGCATCTATTACACAAGAAGAAGTAGAAGGAGAAGTTTTGAGTCCAATCACCTCGGACGACGAAACTGAAACCATGGGGGATAATCTACCTCCTCCACCACCTCCTAGAAGGACTTTGGGAGATTACGGACAGAACAACAACGCTGAAAATCCTAACTTGGGTTTTCAACCAGCTAACCCGGTGTCTTTCGACATCAAGAACACTGTTTTGAATGCGCTTAAAGAGAACCCGTTCACAGGATCAGAGACACAGTGCCCAAATCTTCATCTGGCACGCTTCTTTGAAGCTTGCAGCTACACTGATCCGACTGGCATATCTGAGTCAGACAAGAGGTTAAGGTTGTTCAAACTGTCTTTGACAGGGAGAGCACGTGACTGGATTGACACTCTACCACCAGGCACTATTGCTACTTGGGCAGAACTTGAAATCAAATTTCTGGACAAATATTTTCCTATTCATAAATTTCTGGAGAAAAGAGCAGAAATCACAGGTTTTGAACAAGGGGATGCAGAGTCACTACATGATGCTTGGGAAAGGTTTAAGCTATGTTTGAAGAAATGCCCCAAGCACGGTCTCGACAGTCACCAACAGATGCAGTACTTTACTCAAGGGTTGAGGCCCCAGACTAGGATGTTGCTAGATGCTTCAGCAGGTGGTTCTCTGAAAAATAAAGATGAAAGTGAAGCAAGAGAGTTGATCGAATCTATGGCCCAGAACGAATATCGAGTCCAGAATGATCGGGGTGCAAAGAAGAAGCCTGGCATGCTAGAGCTTGATACAGGAAACGCAATCTTGGCTCAACAAACCAAGATGAACAACACAATGGAGTCCCTGTTAAAGGTTTTTACTACTACTCCTACTCCACAGGTACAGGCAAAGGCAGTTCAGGGTGTCACTTGTGATTTTTGTGGTCAAGGCCATGCTAATGGTGAATGCTTCCCAGCTGGATCAGAGGAAGCTAATTATCTTGCAAACTTCAAGAGAGGAAATTCAAACTACAATCCAAATTCTAACACTTACAATCCAGGGTGGAGAGACCATCCAAACTTCGGTTGGGGTGGAAACAAGAACCAGAGTGCTACTCAATCAAATCAACAAGCTCCTCCTCCTGCTAACAATCAACAAAAAGCTACAGGTTCGTTAGAAGACACACTCTCTCAATTCATCAAATTTACTCAAGGGAGTTTTGAAGCTGTTAAGATCAGTCAGGATCAGATGAAGGCTAACCAAGAAGTCGCTAATAAGAATACTGAAGCCTCCATCAAGAATCTAGAAACCCAGATTGGTCAGTTGTCTCGACAGTTTGCAGCTTCACAAAACAACGGGTTTGAAGGCTCGGCAAAGGATAATCCTAGGAATGAAAATTGTAAGGCTATCACCTTAAGGAATAGAGTTGTCCCTTCACCTGAAGTTACCCCTAAGAAAAAAAATGTGAGTGAGGGAGAAGTTGAAAAGAAACTGAGTGAGGAAGAGGTTGAGAAAGCTGTGAGTGAGGGTGAAGTTGAAAAAGAGTGGGAAGTAGTAGAACCCAGTGAGAGTGATTATGAGGATGTAGTTGAAAATCCGAGGGAGAAAAAGATGGAAAAAAATAGAGGTGTGGAAGAGAGTGAAGAAAAATCACCGCATGCTAAGTTACCATACCCACCCCGGAAGAAGAAAGTGAAAGCCAAAGATCACCAAAACTTCAAAAAGTTTATGAAGATGCTTCACAATCTCCAGGTAAACATTCCCTTTGCCGAGGCATTAGAACAAATGCCCGTTTATGCCAAGTTCATGAAGGAGCTTTTGACAAAGAAGCGGAAACCTTTAGATGATGATACGGTTGACATGACTGAGGAGTGCAGTGCAATAATACAAAAGAAACTTCCTCAAAAGAAGAAAGATCCAGGAAGTTTCACTATACCGTGCTCCATAGGTAATATCACGGTGGGAAGAGCATTATGTGATTTGGGGGCAAGTATCAACTTGATGCCCCTATCTATGATGAAGAGAATCCCTGGTGCAGAGGCAAAACCCACCAAAATGCAACTGTCATTGGCGGACCGTTCCATTGTACATCCGTATGGGATACTTCATGATGTTCTGGTACGAGTGGCAGATTTTGTTTTTCCAGCTGATTTTGTCATTCTAGATATGGAGGATGATGCTGAGGTAGAATCTGTGCTTTTGGGTCGTCCTTTCTTGGCGACTGGAAGAGCATTAATCGATGTGGAGATGGGAAAATTGATGTTGAGAACCCATGGAGAAGAAGTGATGTTCAAGGTGTTTGAGGCTATGCAACAACATGATGATGAGCCTCAATGTTTCAGTGTAGACGTAATAGAAGAGGTTGTCAAAGATGTTTTAGCTGAAGAAACTCCTATACCTCCTTTGGAAAGAGTAATTGTTAATTCCATTGATGATCTAGAGGAGGAGTGGGACAAAGAGATAGAGATTTGCCTCCGTCAATTAGAGGCAAGTCCCATAGAAGAAATTTCAGCAGTGAAAGAAGAGGTATCCATTCAAGAAACAAAGGGAAGTGTCGACAAAGAACTTGTAAGTACTATTCCTGAACTAAAAGAACTTCCCTCTCATCTCAAATATGTTTTCTTGGGAGGAAACTCCTCATATCCGGCAATCATTAGTAGCACGTTGAGTTCTCTAGAGGAAGAAAAATTGGTTAGAGTTTTACAAGCCAACAAAGAAGCCATGGGGTGGAGTATATCTGATTTGAAAGGTATTAGTCCAGGGTTTTGCATGCATAAAATCCACATGGAAGACCAATACAAACCAGTGGTTCAACCTCAGAGAAGACTTAACCCAACAATGAAGGAAGTTGTCAAGAAGGAGGTGCTGAAACTCCTTGAAGCTGGAATGATATATCCTATCTCGGATAGTGCTTGGGTGAGCCCGGTGCATGTGGTCCCTAAGAAAGGTGGTATGACGGTTGTGAGGAATGAAAAGAATGAGTTGATCCCTACTCGCACCGTCACAGGTTGGAGAATGTGCATTGATTACCGGAGACTGAATTCGGCAACACGGAAGGATCATTTTCCCCTTCCGTTCATGGATCAGATGTTGGAAAGGCTTGCAGGGCAAGCCTACTATTGCTTTCTAGATGGATATTCCGGGTATAACCAGATTGTAGTGGACCCGGCGGATCAAGAGAAGACGGCCTTCACATGCCCTTTTGGGGTGTTTGCTTATCGAAGGATGCCCTTCGGGCTATGCAATGCGCCGGCTACTTTCCAGCGGTGCATGTTGTCGATCTTTGCCGACATGATGGAGGACACAATCGAGGTATTTATGGATGATTTCTCTGTTTTTGGTAAATCTTTTGATAATTGCTTGACCAATTTAAATGCCGTGTTGAAGAGATGCATAAAAACCAATCTCGTTTTGAATTGGGAAAAATGTCATTTTATGGTAAAAGAAGGTATTGTGCTTGGACACAAAATCTCTTCAAAGGGCATTGAGGTTGATCAAGCAAAAATAGAGGTTATTAAGGAATTGCCTCCTCCCGTTAATGTGAAGGGGGTTAGAAGTTTTTTAGGACATGCCGGTTTCTATCGGCGTTTCATAAAAGATTTTTCTAAAATAGCAAAACCTATGAGTAACCTCTTGGTTAAAGAGAATGAATTTAAATTTGATAATGATTGTGTGAATGCTTTTAATGTGATTAAAGAAAAGTTGGTCACCGCGCCCATAATTATTGCACCAAATTGGGACCTCCCATTTGAATTGATGTGTGATGCAAGTGATTATGCGGTTGGAGCGGTACTTGGCCAACGACAAGCGAAGTTTTTCCATGCAATTTACTATGCGAGCAAAGTTTTAAATGATAACCAAGTGAATTATACCACAACGGAAAAAGAATTGCTCGCCGTAGTGTTTGCCTTGGAAAAATTTCGCTCTTATCTAATTGGTTCCAAAGTGGTTGTTTTTACAGATCATGCAGCACTGAAGTACCTCCTCACAAAAGGCGATTCGAAACCTAGACTCTTGAGGTGGGTACTTCTCTTGCAGGAGTTTGACCTGGAAATCAAAGACAAGAAAGGTGTTGAGAATGTGGTGGCTGACCATTTGTCAAGGTTGGACAATCCAATGGTGACCAACAAGGAAAAGTGCATCAATGAGGAATTCCCGGATGAAAAATTACTTATGGTTTCTCAGAGACCTTGGTTTGCTGACATGGCTAACTTCAAGGTAGATAATAAAGTTCCGGAGGATTACTCTTACCAACAAAAGAAAAAATTTTATAGAGATGCGCACTTTTACTTTTGGGATGACCCATACTTGTTCAAAGTCGGTCAAGATGGTTTAATTAGAAGATGTGTGGATGAGGAGGAGGCAAATAAAATCATGTGGCATTGTCATAGTTCATCGTACGGTGGGCACCACAGTGGACAACGAACGGCGGCTAAGGTACTCCAAAGCGGTTTCTTTTGGCCGACATTGTTTAAAGATTGTGTGGAGTTCGTCAAGAATTGTGACAATTGCCAGAGGACCGGCAATGTATCAAGGAGGGATGAGATGCCGCTAAATAATATGCTTGAAGTGGAGCCGTTTGATTGTTGGGGGATAGACTTCATGGGACCTTTCCCATCATCTAAGTCTAACCTTCATATCTTAGTGTGTGTGGACTATGTAACAAAATGGGTTGAAGCTATTGCTTGTCAAGCTAATGATGCCCATACTGTGGTGAAGTTCTTAAAGAAAAACATTTTTACCAGGTTTGGTGTGCCAAGGGTTCTCATAAGTGACGGTGGTAAGCACTTTAACAACAAGTATTTAGAGAATCTTCTGGCCAAATATAATGTCAAGCATAAAGTGGCTACCCCATACCACCCTCAGACTAGCGGTCAAGTGGAAGTGTCTAATCGACAGTTGAAGCAAATCCTAGAGAAGACGGTTTCCAAATCAAGGAAAGATTGGTCTATGAAGCTTGATGATGCTCTTTGGGCTTATCGGACCGCTTTCAAGACACATCTGGGTTTCTCACCTTATCAGCTAGTTTATGGCAAGGCGTGCCATTTACCGGTTGAACTTGAGCACAAAGCCTATTGGGCTGTAAAATTTTTAAATTTTGATGCAGGTTTAGCAGGTGAAAGGCGGCTATTGAAGCTGAATGAACTGGAAGAATGGAGGTTGCAAGCTTATGAGAATGCGGTGATTTTTAAGGCCAGAACCAAGAAGTATCATGACAAAGGATTGATAAAGAAAGAATTTCATCCGGGACAACAAGTATTGCTATTTAATTCAAGATTAAAGTTATTTCCCGGTAAACTCAAGTCAAAGTGGTCTGGTCCTTTTGTTATCAAAGAAGTGTCATCGCATGGAGCCGTTGAATTACAAGGTCCAGGTTCGTCCCAGACATTCAAGGTAAATGGGCAAAGACTCAAACCGTACAAAGGCGGAGAGATTCCTACTGAGAGGGTCTCAATGGTGCTGACTGACTTTTAAGGTCAACAAGGGTCAAGCTAGTGACGTTAAAGAAGCGCTTAATGGGAGGCAACCCATCAAAAAAAAAAAAAAAAAAAAAAAAAAAAAAAAAAAGAGAAGCTGAGGAACAGGAACACGAGGCTGCGCGATACGCAGCACCCACCACGCGATGCGCAGTCAAGGCAAGAATAGTTGGGAAGCTTCGGGCTCGCTCGCAATGCGGAGCCTAACCCACGCGATGCGTGGGTTCAAAAATTTTGACCGTTCTGTCACCAATCCGTCCGTTGAAGTGCAGCAGTCGAGGCCTCGCGATGCGTAGTATGAACCACGCGATGCGTAGGTTCGATTTCCTTTAAAAAAACCTGCAGATTCAGAATTTGCATTCTCTCCCAACCCCTAACTTCAAATTCCAGCCGGCCCTAATACCCACCCACACGAAAATCCTTCATAAATTTCCTTCCCAATCAATCCAAATCCTCAAATAATCACCCATCATCTTAAACAAATCAAGAATCCTTTCTACCTCCCACAATATTCATCTTCTCCAACATCCAAAACCTCAATCTCCAACCTCCATAAAACCACTCCTCCTACACAAATTCAACTCTCTCTTCCCCAAATCATATCACCCAACATTCATAAACACCAACCCAACATCCTCCACCATTATCCTTATCAAAACGCAACAAAAAATCCAACCTTTTCTCCCAATACACATCAACTCCGAATCTTAACATTCATAAACACAAACCCCATCAATTCCCACCATAACCAACACATAATTCATCCAAATTTCAATCTTTTCTCCACCCCATACCCAAATCCGAACCTAACACCTCTCACCCATCATGGCACCCAAACGAAAACTTACACGGGGACAATCTTCAACCAACCCTCAACCCGACGAGAACGAAATCCCACCAACCATACCCCGATACCGTCAATTCATTACCGAGGAGCATCAAGAACGGCACCGAATAATATCTTTGAAAAATTTTGTGCCGGGCCGAGCATTTCATGTGGCGGACCAGGCATGGCCAGAGATGCGTCAGGCACTTCGACGCGCGGGGTTGTTTAAGTTGAATTCTATCATCGGCCCTTCCAACAAAAGTCTCGCTTTGGAGTTCTTGGCAAATGCTATGAGGCGAACAGGATATGGGCAGACAGATGTGGTACATCTCAGAGGCAAGACAGTCTCATACAGTGCAGAGTCAATCAACAGGTTTATGGGGATTAGAGCATTCTCGGGGCCAGATGAGGTAGAGTGTGCGGTAGAGCGACGGTACCGTGAGGCTGAGGCAATGGATGCAGAGCAAAGGACCACTCAGATTTTGCATGATCTCTGCAGGGAGGGAGCACAGTGGTATCGGTATTCAGAAGGGAGACTACCAAGCAAATTTATGCAAAAGGAGATGAAGCCGTTACCGAAAGCATGGGCACACTTTGTGGTGGAAAACATCGAGACAAATTCTAACCACACCGAGGTCCCACTCAAGAGAGCAATCATAGTGCAAGCAATCATGGCGGAGGAGGCAGTGAACTTCGGCAAGTTGATTTGCGCCGACATCAATAGGATCGCAAACGAGAGTCAGCAGTCCTTCTCTCTAGGTCATTGTTCATTGATTACTACCCTTTGTGAAGCTGAAGGAGTGCCTAGGATTCCGGGGGACATGGATGACAAGCCAAGGAGCGCAATGACACTAGCCTGGTTCCTCAGACAGCCGGACGGACCGCTTCAAGTTGTGCAACCACAGCCAGAACCAGAAGAAGCAGAGGAAGAGCAACCCCAACAGATGGAGGAAGAAGAGCAAATTATCCAGCCACCTCCACCCCCATACTTTAACACCTATAATTTCGCAATGGCGAATTTAGCGGAGGATTTTGCTGGGATTATGCTTTCAGATGTGCCACAGTTTGATCCTGAGTTTAAGTCTGCTGCTGACAATTATCGACAGGTACACCCTCAGCAGCCATACCTCCGATTTCAGGGAGACCGTCAGGCCATGATGACACATTTTACACATCAGCATCAGCTACTGCAGTTGAGACAGACCCAGACGACAGAGTTGTTCAATCAGCAGGAGCAGCGTGCCCGTCAGTTCGCGCCAAACCCAGATGACTATCCAGGCGGTTCAGTTTTCGGTCACCCAGGCAGTTCCTCTTCTCATCAGCAGTACCACGGCCAGGATTGATTCGGGCGTCTCATCCTGGCCACTTATTTCACTATTTGAAGTTGTTATGTATTTTTATTTTTTTCTGTCAGTACTTTCCAGTTGTTTTGTTTGTGATTTAGGTGTTAAGACATTTATAAGCACCCCTCTTGTACTGTGATTGTTTATTATTAAGTAATGTGTCTGTTTAATGAAATTTTCAGTTTGGTAATAGCTCTGTTTGCATGATGAGAATCTCGGATTAGCTTGGAAGAAGACACTATGGTTGTTGATACGAGTTTCGATGAAAGTTGGAACGACTGAGAGATGATACAGACGAGATGACTTGGCACAGTTCAATCGAATCAACCTTCAGATACCTCAGCTAGTGAGCGCTTTGAGCCAAATAAATTCCACGGTATACTCTTTCTTTCACATCTATTGAGCGTATCCATGCTTTGCATATCTTCTAGAACTTGCGACTATTCTCTATTGTTGATTGGTTTTTACATTTACACACATAGAGGCATTTTTTTTGGTACTCTGGGCCTTTCAAGCTATCCAATATATGTTTTATCTTTGCTAAACCAACTTTGAGCCTAAAAGAAAAAGATATACCCCTTTCTTTCGGTGACAAACCACAAAATATGAGCCTTTGTTGACCTGAACGTTTGTATCCCTTTACTATCTCTGGAGTTAGGTAGAAGCTCGAAAGTTCCTTGTCATGGCACTGTTTTAAGTTTGGGGTTGCTTCTGGTATTAGCAACGCTTTAAGTTTGGGGTAGAGGTACTAGAGAACATATAAAAAGGAAAAATACAAAACAAGAGCAAACATCATCAGTAGTCTCTTAAAAAAAAAAAAAAAAAAAAAAAAATTCAGTTCTCTAAGTACCAAATCATCATGAAACTAAACCCAGGTAATGGTTAATTCTCAAAAAGGAACAGTAGGGGATACATAACTCCAGTTTAAGCCTACTTTCCCAAATATATCCCACCGTTACCCAAGCCAAGTTATAACCCTGAAGACCTCAAAAATGTGTGTAATGTGATAACTTTGATTGACATTTAGAATTTTTTCAAGCTTATGGCAAGATTGCATTTGCATGTTGATGGAGTGAATACCCTGTCAAAAATTGAGTGAATTGGTGAGTGAGAGATAAGGTTGGATTGGTTGGTCTGTGCTAATAATTTCTGAAATGTTCTGATTGAGGTCGTGAAGACAGGATTCTGAGCTTAACATTGACACTATAGTGAAGCCGGAGGTTCCATATCCGGGCGAAAGAAAGTGTTTGAGATTCTTATCATCCAAAGAGATTTGTTAACTTACTGACTATTTTATTTTGCAGAGATGTTACTTGAGGACAAGTAACGGTCCAAGTTTGGGGTTGTGATGACACCCGGTCATACATAGCATTTTAGAGTTATTTAGTGTCAATTTTAAATCGCAGTTAGTATAATTGAGTCACATACATGAAGTTTAAAGGCAAATTATAGGAAGTTGAAGAATTGAATGCAAAGTGGAGAAAAACAGGTGTTTAAGAGCAAACCAATTGAAGAAGAAGCAAAAAGTCAAAGTTCAGCACCCTACGCATCGCGTAGGGTAAGCCACGCATCGCGTAGCTTCGCAGAAAATCCAAGGTGAGCTTCGGCCTTGCTCGCATCGCGCAGGAAAAGCTGCGTATCGCGCAGCCACGTAACAGAAATTTGTTTTCTCGCGTTTTCTATAAATAGCGGGTTCCAAGACTGACCTGGAGGTCGATTTTTCAGTGCAAACATATCAGAGAACTCGTTTTTGACGGTGCCACGGCGATTCAACACCTTCGTTCATCGAATTTTATGTATTCTTTCTCAAACTTCTTTGCTATGAATATTCTTAATATCAGTAGCTAAGTCTTTTATTGGTTAGATTCTTAGATGATCTTCCTCGGATCAATCTAGGTCATGTGAACTTACTAGAGGTTTATTATCTCAATATTAATCTTGTCGTTATTCAGTTATCTCTGTGCTTAATGCTTTTTATGAATTGACGAATTTATGAATTGAATTTAGGAATCAATTGATTACTAACCCTAACTATTGAACTGGAACTGAGATAATTGTTCGATTAATAATCACTTTAGACATATAGGATTATTGATTGTGGTTAATAGAATTAACGTACGATAAACTTCTTGTGATTATAAATTCATCTAAGACATTAGGGTTTTATTATTATAGGAAAGCGTTCTTAGTCACTAACCCTGGTTTGAACGATTTTGTTAATTCATCGTGCCGACAAGAGAGAGATTGCGAGATAAGCCCATGTTCATTCTAGATTAGGAAGAGGAAGAGATTCGAAGAATCTAATCAACCTTTTTATAAACTCGAATTCACCAATCTTTTACCTTTTTGTTAAGCAAATATTCTCAAGAAACACCCCCTTTTGTTCTATTTAATTTTGAGTTACATACGTATTATCCAATTGTTCGCGTCTGATTCGGAACAATCCCTGTGGAAACGATAATAAAAATACACTTGCTTTTGTACCTCAACATGGACCCATTTTTTAAATATTTTATCCAAAACTACATCAACTAATTTTTAATAATTCGTCCATACTCACTAATATCTTATTCGATTCTTAATATAAGAAGAAATTCACTTTTTAGATACATGTCAATTTCTTTTTATATTAATGACTGAAGGGAATATTTAATGTTTTTTATTTGAGTTTATTTGAAATAATTATCCGAAGAATAAATCAATTAGGTGGATTTATATATGATATTCACAACTAACATTTTTACATACTTCATCAGTGAGTATTCTTTTACCTCATGAGCTTTTATGATATTTTATAAGCTTTTACCTCGTGAGTATTCTTATATTCTTTATTTCTCTTATGAATATGATCTCATCTCTATGATTTCATAATTCTTTTTACGCAAGCAAACTTAAGGCATTTCATTCATAATAATAGTGTTGATACAACTCGGAATGACATCAAAAGTAACGCGAAAAACATGGATTAAAGTTGCCCATGCAAGAGCATGAGCACTACCGTTTGTTTGACGCCCAGTAAAAGCAATAATAAAAGCGCTGTAATTTGAAAGTAAAATTCTATATTCATCAATAAGTAGACTATACTCAGAAGCATTTGGTTTTTTATTGTGCACGTCAACCACCGTCTTGCAATCTAGCTCAAAGATCACTTTGTGATATCCTAACATCTCCATCCAAATAATAAGTCCTTGGTGCAATCCCTATGCTTCTCCCTCGGGTGGTGACATCACATCATTTATATACATTGATTTTGCTGCTACAGAGTGTGCTCTCTCATCTCTAATACAAGCTCCTATACTAACATGCTTGTGTCGAAGATGATTGCGTCAATGTTACATTTTAAGAAGCCTATTGGTGGTGGTTTCTATTGGACTTGAGGCTCGGCATGATGTTGTGTCGTGCTGCGCCATGGCTGGACTAGTGATGTCGTGCTTGCTGCCATAGTGCCATGGACACTACACTCTACACACTTTGAGCTTGTGCTACAACCGGTTCAACAGTTTCATTTTTATTATCCCATAACTTTGTATTCCTTTTCCTCCATATGCTCCGAGCAATCATCGCAAACAGGTCCAGCCTCCACACAAGTGCAAAGTGTGCGATGGTATTGGGCCTCAAAATATTCAGGGCCTCGAGTTAAAATTTGAAGACCCTATAATAATAGTTAAATATTGCTATATTTATAAAATATCATATGTGTATTAATAGATTAATTTTGAGACCCAATAAAAATAGTTATATATTATCAATGTGTATAAAATATTATATGTGTATCAATAGATTAATGGTAGATAAACCATGATGTTTTTGTGTGCAAGGTCATTGGTTCAACAAATTCCTACATTGATATTTTTTCTGCATAAATTATTTCTAATGTGTTTCTTATGTTATTTACAATTTAAATATATGACAATTTTTTTTAGAAGTTCATTTTTAATATTTCACCGGGCCTCCAAATAGTCGGAGTCGGCCCTGATCGCAAAGATAACTAGTTGGGGCTGATCGACATGACGAAATATATTTGTAAAAAATTGAGAAAAAATTTTCAGTTTGTTGCATAAGTCTTTCAAGTTTATTCCAAATGTTCACTTTCATCCAACAAACCATACTATCTGCACAATTAAGAAAAACATGTCAATTATATTCTGTATAAGTTAGACACATGATTCCATTCTTAAGAAATCACATGTGATATTTCGTATCGAGAGTGTATTGCATCATAGTAAAATAATTTTGGCCACCACAGCAGAGAGAGACTCTTAGCCAGCAGAGAGACCCAATGCCAATCAACCAAATAAAATTAAGAAAATTTTAAACAGTGTCTCAGAGCACTAATTAAACATACAAATATAGAAATTATATATCGTAATTTGTGCATTCAATGCATCGAGAATATAATAAGTGCCCTGAAGACACCGTTTAGCATACCCATAAAATTATTCACCACCTCCTCATAAAAAGGACCAATTTAACTTTAAAATTAAAGAAGAATTAATGTTTTTGACCGAATGTCCAAGGTGGCTCCTGGATAGAATTTGCTCTCAAAAATCATTACTAGCAAAAGAGCTAAAGAAATAGCCCTGCTAAGAACATTTTCAATAATACATAATAATTTTTTAAATATTTTAACACTATAATGTCTACTTAATATAATTACCAATGATGCAAAATTTATGAAACACGGACTCTGACACGGACACTGCGATACGACACGACATGGACACTTCGACAACAATAAAGTAGAAAATATACGACATCGACACTGCTTCATATTTATAAAAACTATAAATTTAGAATTAAAATACATACATATGCATTTAAATTGAACAAATTTTTCATTAAAAAAAGTTTTAAAATAATATATGATATATTTATTTATCCCGCTACTATCGAAAAACTAAAATTCATGTAATTAAAATGTGATATATTTAATCTCTCATTGATCAATATTATTATTTCGACACATTTTTAATCGTTGTATATATGTCTGATAAAAGTTGAAGCAAATAAAAAAATTATTTTGGACACTTACTCCGACATGTTTGTACGAGTATCTTATAGGTGTCGAACAACGATTTAAGGAGTGTCAAAATAAAGAAAAATAAAATTTTTGACACATTTTCGACACATTTGCACGAGTGTCATACAAATGTTATACAAGTGTCGGACACTGACAAGTATCAAACACTGCGACACGTCTAATCATAAAGATGTCGATGCTACATAGTGCGAAACCTATGTTTTAGAAAAAGACAATCAAACTATTTTTTCTTGTGTTTTTTCTATTTCTATTTAAATTTTTTGTTAATTTTCATTTGTTTACCCCTATGTATCATAAAAGGGTAGACATTAAAAAATTAAAGGAAAATAACAAAAGGTTGCACTCTTATCGATTGAGTAAGCTGAATAGGTAAATATGAAAAATTTATCACCTATGATACATTTATTATTAAATGTAATTCTAAGAAGATTTATCTATAAATTCAAAAAATTGAAACAAATAAACAAAACTTATATTACTTTTTCAATATAAAGTGATCAATACATTTCTATTTGTTGCAAGATTAGGAGAAAAAACATGGCTCAAATTATTACGTTTGTTTATATAGTGATGCTCTTTACTTTCTTATTTGTTGTTGTAGCACACGACATTATTGGTAGACAAGTTTTGAATTATTTTTTTTTAACTTTTTTGTTATCTATTTTATACAAAATAATTCACCATTTTGCTAATATTTGTTTCCATTTTTTAATATATATACTACAGGACATGGGAGGCTAAATTGCGAGGACGATTCTGATTGTGCCGATTATTTTTGCGCCACTTCTTATTTTCCAAAATGTGTGTCTCTTAAATGTATATGTCGTAACTATTAAAAGTAAATTTAATGGTAAAAGAATAATATATTGTAATCTTAAACGACGAAGTTAAAATTTCATCTTGAATATTCACAAAAAGGCCATTAGAGCCATTGTTATAATTAATAAAAATATAATTTATCTTATTATGTTCCTATAGTTTGATCATCATATACTCAATATAGAAAGAAAAAAAAAAAAGAGTAGTTGAGACACTCATGCCATGCCACTGATGCCAGGCCTTTCTCCATACACATTAGTCATGAAATCGAACTTCCGACCACATGTTTAAGGAGACCAAGACGCTTACTGCTTTGACCAATTCATTATTGATGTTTTTTATGTTACTTATAATTTAAATAGAGGATGATTCTTTTTATTTTTTTGACATTTTTTTATTAAAAGTCTATTTTTAATATTTAAAATGGACCTCTAAATAGTTAGAACCGACTCTAAAGACACTATGGTATTCTATTTAAACACCATAACCTTATAGTAGAAACCCCTAATTAAAAGAAAGAGTAGTTGACCAAATTTGTTTGGAATAAAAAAATCTGTTATGAAAGAGGAATATAATTTATAAATATATATTTATAGCAAATAAGAAATTGCATGTAATATACAAGATCAGAGTTTGAATTCTGATATTCACTTTCGTCTTAAAAAAAAATCCTAGCAATACACTTATTTGTTGTAGCAATGGTAAAGCTACCATTATAATTATAATTATTTATATTTAAAAATATCAGTCTCGTGAGCTTAACTCAGTTGGTAGAAACATTGTATTATATATACAGGTGTTAAGGTTTGAAGCGTGGAATTTTTAACCCTTAAATTACTTGATAAAAAAAATTTAGCAACTTTGTACCATAAATTAAATGTAACAACTTCGTACCATTAAAAAAATTCCTGTAATATAAGTAAGAACTTTTTTTCTTTGACAAATTTTTTTTAAGCCTTAAATTACTTGATAAAAAAAAAATTACCAACTTTGTACCATAAAAAAAAATCATGTAATATAAGTAAGAACTTTTTATCTTTGACAAAAATTAAGTAACAACAACTTGTTTCCTAGTAGTCTTTGAAAGTAAAAAAACTAGTTTACTAGGATCTTGCACCAAATAATATATCAAGTTGTAAGCTCAAAATAAACTATAAACTCGTAATAAATTGAGAGCTTATTTTGTCATAGAAACTTATAAACTATAAAATATTTTATTGGTTTTGCCAAACAAATCCCTGATTAATATCTTTGATCCACATCTATTTCTTTCATGTGTAATTAAATATTTTCAAAAAAATCCTCGCGAGTATAGTTTGAGTTGGTATGGATATTACATATAATATGTATAGACTAGTGTTTAAATTTTGATACTTTCACTTATTCTTCTTAAAAGATTAAACTCTAACCACTATATTTGACAAAAAAATATTCCCAAAACTAGAAACCACGCCTATTAAGAAAATTCTATAAATTATTGATAAAGAGATTAATTTTTTTTATTTTTTATTTTTTGAACGGCTAAATTTTATTAATAACGCAACTGAGCTCAAGACGAATACAGTGCGCAAAACAAACACAAACGAGCACATTACAAGAAAGGAAATAAGCTAAAACAACACCTAAATACACCAACACCCATATCGGGCCCTTACACCTGTCGCGCCGCGAAAAACGCCCGAGCGTCAGAACACTCGGTAATGACACAGAGTCGCCACCGAACTTTATTTATTCCCAAAGGAAAAGGAAAATATCGATAAAACCTAAAAAAAGAAAAATGGTCGTCGCAACCAAATTTCGAGTTCGGGAGTCGATTATGCAAGGGGAAGGTACTAGCACCCCTCACATCCGTTGTACTCAACGGGAACCTTCTTGTTAATTTAGGGTTTAAAATTTGTTTTTAAATTGTTTGCATTAATTTCTATTAATTATTTAAATATTTACAAAGGGGAAAAAATTAATTTTTTATTATTATGCTTGACGGTTGTTGGATTCCGCTCCTACGTATTCCCAAGTGCAATGGGAAATTCAAAGCTTACGTAGTTCTTTGGGTAAAAAATATTTGTGTGTTGGTTGATTTTAATGAACGGTATTTTAAATCGCATTCTAGTGGTTAAACGTATGCTGCTCGCGCTTGGGAGGCTTATGCGTTGTTTGTATCACTGTAGAAGGATTAAAACATGTTCGTTTATGAAAAAGAGTTTGTTTTTGTTTTAATGCGCTAAGGCAAAAAATTAATTTGATGTGTTGAGTTTATTTATTTTTTTTTAAAAGAATATTTTTGGTATGGAAGACAAATAGTCGATTGACAAAGCGCACGCTAGGTCTCGGCTATTCGAGAGACAAACGAATGTACATTCGTCGGTCCCCTCTTTAATCCACGATTTTTAGAAAAAAGTAATTTTGATGATTTAAATAAAAAGAAGATTTAAACGAAATAAATTCGTATTTTTGCATTTTTGAGAATATTGTATTGTTTTTGGTATTTAGTTTTTTTTGTTAAAGGGAGTTTTTGTTTTATTTGAATATGAACGATGAACGCATGTATATATTTTTGTATTTTTTTTTATGATGTGAAAAATAAATATAATGGCAATGCATATTTTTTGTATTTTTTATGATATGAGAAATAAATATAATAACAATGCATATTTTTTGTATTTTTCATGGTATATAACAAATGAACAAGACAAATATAAATGAGTAGATTGACATTGAGATAAATAAGCAAGCAAATAAATAAATGAGCAATAAAAGCAAATGAAAATAAGTAAAAGAAAAAGAAACAAGGGGTGTGCAGTGAATATGGGGGTGTGTTAGGAAAAATAGTAGTGTAAACAGAGGGGTGAATAAGGGCTGTCTGATCTAATCAGACTCCCTGATTTGATCACAGAAAAACGCATCAGGGGCGTTAGATCAAAATCGGAAAGCCTGGAACTCGGTGGTATATGGTGCGTCTTCTGGGAACGCGTGTAAGGGATAAGGGAGAGTGAGCCGTCTGATTTTAATCAACAGGTTCACATGGCGCAGGTGTATGGTGTGTCTAAGGGAAGAGCGCGCACAGAATCATAGAGGGTATAAATACCTAAATTCTTCAGAAATTTTCATTTTTTAATTCCCTTCTCTCTCTATTCTCTACCCGTTCTCTCAACTTTCTCTCAAATCAACAAGAACACCAAACAAAACCCAGAAACCGGCGCGGCGGCCGGCCATGCCAGACGGCGGCGCCACCGCGCCGGAGATTCCAAAACCCCCCAAAATTAAATCTTTAAAACTCTAACCCCATCGTTTTTCCCTTCTAAACCCAAATCCAAAACTCAAATCCCCAAAAGTCTTACCAATCGACGGGATCGAAGACAAGAACGGCGTCGGAAATTTTTCCTCTCCTCTTCTATTTCGGTTTCTGTTTCTTTCCTCTCTCGTCTCTGCTTTTCTTTTCGTTTTTTCTTTTTTTTTTTTGTTTTTTTGATTCTGACTTGGTTTTGGTTTTGGAGTGTGGTGTTGTTTTGATTTCGGTTCTGAGTTGTGTGTGTGTGCGTGTGTGATGAGTTTGTTACTGAGTTTTTGTTCTCAGTAGAAAAATGAATTTTTGGTTCTTGATTGTTCTGTGTGGATGTGTTATGAGAATTTTTGGCTCTTGGGTTTTCTGTGTGGATTTTTTCTGTTTTGTGTTGGTGAAATCGTGTTCTCCTCCCCTCTTTTTTGTGACTGTTGTGAGATTATATTGACAACTTGTGAATTGGTTTTGTCCTGTGGTATTAAATTCCTCACAGTGGAGGTTATTGGGACCTTGCAAATTTTTTGCTCTGATCAATGCTTTCCTCTGATTCATGGTACTGTATTCAGAAAAAAAAGGAAAAGAAATCCAAAACCCAGGGACTCCTCTGCAACAATTCTGCACTGGCCTTTTTTTTGATTTTTTTAAAATAATAATAATAATAATAATATAATAATGCTAATAATCAAAAAAGAAAAGAAAAAAAGGAAGGGGAAGGGATGAGGCGATGAGCACGTGATGCTCATCTTCCTTTATTGTTATTTTTTAATTAATTTTTTTTACATCTTATGTTTTGTTTTAATTAATAATAATTATAATTAATAATAATAACAATAATGATAAATAAAAAGGAAAGAAATAATATGATATTAATAACAATAATGATAAAAGGAAAAGTTAAATACTTAATATATTTTTGGGATTTTTCAATGATATGATTAAAAACTAAATTGACTTATTTTTTTTGAATTTAATGAAAAAAATAAAAAAGGAAAGAAATTATACACAATAATAACTAAACATTATAAAATATTTTAAATAAAAAAGAAATTAAAACTAGACAATTCGAATGTGAGCAAAAGAAAAAGTCGGGCAAAATTTAGGGTATGACAGCTGCCCCTATTTAAATATCTTTAATCAAAACGAACGAGTGATGTCGATACTCGTGTTTTGATAGAAGATAGTTAAATACCAAAAGATCCTAAATTTTGTCCGATTGGACAAAGAAAGTTGCAGACAAAAATATTGTTATCTTGCATGGTGTTTGAACAGAAAACATAAAAATTGTCGCAGACATAAGGTCGGACGACTGTCGCAGGCATAAGGCCGGACATGTGCTGAAAATAAAATTGTCGCAGGGATAAGGCCTGGCGACTGTCGCAGGCATAAGGCCAGACATAAACTGAAATGTAAAATTGTCGTAGGGACTATCACAGGGAAAGGCCTAGACATAGACAGAAAATAAAATTGTCGCAGGGATGAGGCCTGACGACTGTCACAGGGATAAGGCCTGGACACAGACAGAAAATAAAATAGTCGTAGGGATAAGGCCTGACGACTATCACAGGGATAAGGCCTGGACATAGACAGAAAATAAAATTGTCGTAGGGATAAGGCCTGACGACTGTCACAGGGATAAGGCCTGGGCACAGACAGAAAATTAAATTGTCGTAGGGATAAGGCCTGACGACTGTCACAGGGATAAGGTCTGGACACAAACAGAAAATAAAATTGTCGTAGGGATAAGACCTGACGACTGTCACAGGGATAAGGCCTGGACACAAACAGAAAATAAAATTGTCGTAGGGATAAGGCCTGACGACTGTCACAGGGATAAGGCCTGGACATAGACAGAAAATAAAATTGTCGTAGGGATAAGGCCTGACGACTGTCACAGGGATAAGGCCTGGACATAGACAGAAAATAAAATTGTCGTAGGGATAAGGCCTGACGACTGTCACAAGGATAAGGCCTGGACACAGACAGAAAATAAAATTGTCGTAGGGATAAGGCCTGACGACTGTCACAGGGATAAGGCCTGGACATAGACAGAAAATAAAATTGTCGTAGGGATAAGGCCTGACGACTGTCACAGGGATAAGGCCTGGACACTGCTTAGAGATGGTTTTACCCGCTTTGGAGCTATGGGAGGTTGACACCCTTTTGCATGCCATGATGCATGTTATGCTTATGCTCTTTTTTATGCATGATTTGTTTTATTTTTTTTTTTTTTTTTATTTTTTTATTTTAAAAATGCATATTGTGATTGGATGCGTATGTAACATGTAATGCATGAGATGACATGTTGATTGAAACTTTTTTTCTTTGTTTTTTCAGTTGGCCAAGCAAGAGTTAGCCCATCGGGGATAGGACCCTCGTTATTTTCCTGATACTAGAACCGTTGATGATTTTCTGTCTAAATCTTTGAGGTGCTGGAGATGCCCCAACTATGCTGTAGATTTTAGCCAATGCATTGTTGCTTTTGTTGAGGCGTATGAAGATCAAAAGTCAACTTGTATGGACTTACAAAGCAAGGAGATCTAATGCCAAATTGATGGACTTACAGAGCAAAATGAGGTCTAATGCCATATTAATGGACTTACAAAGCAAAGAGATCTAATGCCAAATCGATGGACTTACAAAGATGAGAGATGATGAATTGCCATAGTGTATGAGTTGGGCAAACTGCTACAAGTGTAAGAACCTGTACAAAAGGGATTGATAAATTGTTGCAGGTGTAAGAACCTGAACAAGACTAGTAAGATGAATTGCCACAGGTGTAAGAACCTGAACAAGACTGAAAATAAAAATTTCTATCGGTGTAAGAACCTAGCAAAGATTGGAAATGAAAATTGTCGCAGGTGTAAGAACCTGGACGAAACTGGGAATGAATTGACGCAAGTGTAAGAACCTGGACAAGGTTTTTCTTTGCCAATGAAAATTGAGCTTTGATTTTGATTTGCCAATGAAATTGGACTTTTGAATTGATCACTTATTAGGGAAACCAACGAGTCTTTCTGATGACATAAACTCGCTCTACAATTGCAGATGGTTTAGCTAGGGATTGGTATGGACCTCCACGAGCAGTCACATAACCTTTGATTATGCTATGTATGCATGTTTTGTGCATGATGTTATGATTAGGGATGCATGTTGTATGACATGTTGGGAAAGAGATGTCGATTTTTTTTCTTTATTGGTTGAGAATTTGACTGCCAATGAAGATGGGCTTTGAGTATTGGGTTGATGAAAAGTGAGCTTTGGGTGCCAATGAGAATTGGTCTTAAGATGCCACGGTTTATCGAGCTCAAATGGATGCCAATGAAAATTGGGCTTTAACAGATGCCAATGAATATTGGGCTTTGGTGGTGCCAATGGAAACTGGGCTTTGTATGTTGCCAATGAAGATTGGGCTTTGGTGGTGCCAATGGATATCGGGCTTTTGAGGATGCCAATGAATATTGGGCTTTAGGGGATGCCAATGAAAATTGGGCTTTATGAAACGCCAAAGGATTTTGGACTTTGTGCATGCCAATGAAGATTGGGCTTTGGAGGTTGCCAATGAATATTGGGCTTTTGTGCATGCCAAAGAGTATTGGGCTTCAAGGCTGCCGATGGGATATTGGGCTTAAACGGATCCCAATTAAAATTGGGCTTTGGGCTAGAGGATTTTCTCTTTTATTTGAGGATCAAGAGATCTTGAAACATATGTGTGATGCAAGGTGCATGAATGTTATGTTATGATTGATACAATGTGATGCATGGTTCGATGCATGCAAGATTAATGCAAGATGCATGAATGATGATTGTGCAAAATGACATGCTTAATGCATGACGATGTAGCTCATTTGTTGGTTTGTATGTTCCAAAAAGTTTCCTTATGGTAGGCATTGGAATGGTTAAGACTGAGAAATGTTTTTTGTAACAAGGCTTCTCGTCCAAGGTTATGGGATGTTTTGCTAGCATGATATCCTGACACTCGTGTTTGAACTTGATGGTTGCTTTTGAGAATATCGAGAGGGCTTGCCCCTTATTGTTGCCCATTTTGCCCTTTTTTTTCCTTCTTGAAATCCCTTAATTTTGCCTAGCCTGCTCTTTTCGAGTTTTTAGTCCACCAGGAGTATACCCTTTTTGTATGCCCCTAATTTTTGCCTAGACCGCCTTTCCAAGTTTTCGATCTACCGGGGCGCTCTCTTTTGCCTAAGTCGCCCTTTCAGGTTTTCGACTTAGCGAGCTCTTCTTTTTTTTCTCTTTTTCTTTAGGCACGATATTTTTTAGGTTATTGAGCATGGGAACTCCTCTCCATCCATGGTAGTGATTATCAAGGTTCAACTAGAAAATGTCTTTTTGGAACATATGGCCATTCAATGGGAAGTACTGCCTCCATGCCGTACACTATAGGAACAGGAGATGCCCGAAAAGGAAATAAGGTCCCATCATGATATGGTATGACCTTTATGTGGACTGCCCCAACATTGGAAATTCAAAGGGTGTGCCCTTGATTAATCGACAATTGATTTTGGTCGATTGGTCCTTGACATGCTTTTGACCCCGATCATTAAGATTTTCAAATGATCTACCCCTTGGCCATATGGTTTTGCTCTTGATTAGCATGATCCCTAGGTGACTTGCCCCTAGTTAGGAGCGTCTTGAACCGTTTCGCTTTTGATTAGACCCTTGTCAAAGTTTCCTCGATGAAAAGTATTGATTTGCGAGAAAAATTGTTTCTTTTGAAAAGTATTTATGATACAATGCACATGCAAGTTTTTAAATCCACATTGTTACGGGGAACAAATATGGTGTGCACAATGAATGATATTCGGTCATGAGATTGACACGAATGGAGGTGTGAAAAAGATATAACCAAAATGGTTAATGATGATTCGCAAACATGTGGAGTTAGTTTAACAACAATTTTGTTGAATATGCTTTCAGAGTGAACCTAGCTTCAATTAGGTCTTTTAAAGGTCGTAACGTGGCCTGGTTCATGTTTTTGAAAAAAAGAGATTATTAGGCTCAAAGTTCTGTTTTTACCCACCCGCTCTTCGTTGATGTCCTTCATTCCTATATTCAATTAATTCATCAGACATGCTTTGGTTATCCAGAGGATTTCTTTGATATTTGATATTTGAGATTTGACGCTTTGGTCAACAAGAGGATTTTTTGGAAATATTAATATTCGAAATTTGACGCTTTGGTCAAAACTTTGATGAGACTCTTGAAGTGACAGTCACTTTTCATTCACACGCTCTTTTTTTTTTGTTTTTTTTTTTTAATCCCTTATGTTGTATGGACCAGTTTTTTTTTTAAACTTTGTGGTCCATCGGGATGCCCCCTTTTTTTTTCTATGCCTAAGTTTGTTTACTTGGCGGGCTCTCTTTTTTTTTTTTTTTTTTTTAATTTATATAGGAGAATTGTGACTGCCACATGCTATTTGTGAGTTTTGTCCTCTCATGATTTCTTGTATCTCAAACAAATGGATCCTCTTGCATTAGGATGTATCATTGAATTAATCGAAAGACTACCCTGCCCCGGGTCAAGATTAAGGTATTTTTTTTGTAAAGAAAGAACACCAACTTCTGGCTCAAAGGGGTTGAATACGGATTATCTCCTTATATCTCCGGTGTTTGGGAAGTAAAACAATGCCTTATATCATCAACCGGGTCTTACTATTGAAAGCATTTGTCAGCAAATTCAATTTATATTATTTACATCATCCTCCCTCCAATTTTGTTAATATGCGAAAAAAACAAAAACTGGAAAAGTATATGATGATATAAGAAAAGAGTGAATACGAATGGATAGATTCCAAAAACATGCATGCTCATTTTATTAGAAATACTAGTCAAAAGCACAATTTAAAAACAATCAATACTTAGCAAGAAAGAAACTACAATTGAAAATGAAAAGTCTAATGTTTCTAGGGATGAGCCTCCTTGTTGATCCACCGACTTTGAGAGGTGCTTCTTGAAGTTCTTGTGTATGTCAAGGTAGGGGTGACCATTTATGAATGTGATTACTCCTTTAAAAGTCCTCTTCTTTCAAGCATACCTATTTTGCTGATAGGGCCGTTGCGGCTGCTGAAAATGTTGTTGTCGATGTGGGCGAGACACCCATGGTTGGTTTTTGAAGCATTGGGTTGCCTTCTTGTTTCAACAAGACCCATTGATCAATTTCAACCGAGTCTTCAACTGACTTGCCTCCCCTTTTCAACAGTTCCTGGCCTCTCTTGAGTTCCTCCGCATTTTCTTGAGGCATGCTTTCAAGTTTGAGTATCAGGAAATCAACTAGCAGTGTATGGTTGATGGAGGGTGAAGGTGGAAGATGTATGAGTTTCATGATTTGAAAATGGTGAATGCATGTATGCAGATGTATGAGTATGCAAAAAGATTTTTTTTTCTTCAATGTTATGCCAAAAATAAAATTTAATGTCATGTCATTATTTGATGTGACCGAAGAAGGTCAGAGTGTGGCATCAAGCGCAGGTTTGACAATACATAACCTTAATAGTGGGCTCCCTACGATAAGCTGGTTCTACATATTGACTACCCAATCCCCTCACATGTAGGTTATAGGGGTTTTTTGTGTGAGGGAGACAACCAAGGTCACGACCCTCGTTTGAAACCTCCCGCAAAATAGCGGGTCACCCTTAGGCGGAGTTATTGGGTTCTACGCAAGGTCCCTAGAGTATTTGATCAACATTCAAAATTCCGTCAAGAGGATGGGCTAGCCAATTCGAGATAAAACTTTGAATGGATTTACTCTAGGCGGAGCTTTCATATATCACCGAATGAGAAGTGCATCTCATGGGCCCATACTACTAACTCCTAACTTAACTTATGTTTTTCCTCAAGCCCGTGTGTAGAGCTTCTCTCAAGAACATATCCCAACCACAATTTTTACAAGTATTCACATAAATAAACATGATATAAATGCCAAAAACAAAACATATATACATATATAAAGAAAACAATAATACAAACATAAAAATATAATGCAAACAAAACAAACACAAATAACCCTAAAAAAGAAGAGTGGGCTTGACTCTCTAATGAGTCCCCAGCAGAGTCGCCAGCTGTCGCGCCGCGAAAAACGCCCGAGCGTCGGAACACTCGGTAATGACACAGAGTCGCCACCGAACTTTATTTATTCCCAAAGGAAAAGGAAAATATCGATAAAACCTAAAAAAAGAAAAATGGTCGTCGCAACCAAATTTCGAGTTCGGGAGTCGATTATGCAAGGGGAAGGTACTAGCACCCCTCACATCCGTTGTACTCAACGGGAACCTTCTTGTTAATTTAGGGTTTAAAATTTGTTTTTAAATTGTTTGCATTAATTTCTATTAATTATTTAAATATTTACAAAGGGGAAAAAATTAATTTTTTATTATTATGCTTGACGGTTGTTGGATTCCGCTCCTACGTATTCCCAAGTGCAATGGGAAATTCAAAGCTTACGTAGTTCTTTGGGTAAAAAATATTTGTGTGTTGGTTGATTTTAATGAACGGTATTTTAAATCGCATTCTAGTGGTTAAACGTATGCTGCTCGCGCTTGGGAGGCTTATGCGTTGTTTGTATCACTGTAGAAGGATTAAAACATGTTCGTTTATGAAAAAGAGTTTGTTTTTATTTTAATGCGCTAAGGCAAAAAATTAATTTGATGTGTTGAGTTTATTTATTTTTTTTAAAAGAATATTTTTGGTATGGAAGACAAATAGTCGATTGACAAAGCGCACGCTAGGTCTCGGCTATTCGAGAGACAAACGAATGTACATTCGTCGGTCCCCTCTTTAATCCACGATTTTTAGAAAAAAGTAATTTTGATGATTTAAATAAAAAGAAGATTTAAACGAAATAAATTCATATTTTTGCATTTTTGAGAATATTGTATTGTTTTTGGTATTTAGTTTTTTTTGTTAAAGGGAGTTTTTGTTTTATTTGAATATGAACGATGAACGCATGTATATATTTTTGTATTTTTTTTTATGATGTGAAAAATAAATATAATGGCAATGCATATTTTTTGTATTTTTTATGATATGAGAAATAAATATAATAACAATGCATATTTTTTGTATTTTTCATGGTATATAACAAATGAACAAGACAAATATAAATGAGTAGATTGACATTGAGATAAATAAGCAAGCAAATAAATAAATGAGCAATAAAAGCAAATGAAAATAAGTAAAAGAAAAAGAAACAAGGGGTGTGCAGTGAATATGGGGGTGTGTTAGGAAAAATAGTAGTGTAAACAGAGGGGTGAATAAGGGCTGTCTGATCTAATCAGACTCCCTGATTTGATCACAGAAAAACGCATCAGGGGCGTTAGATCAAAATCGGAAAGCCTGGAACTCGGTGGTATATGGTGCGTCTTCTGGGAACGCGTGTAAGGGATAAGGGAGAGTGAGCCGTCTGATTTTAATCAACAGGTTCACATGGCGCAGGTGTATGGTGTGTCTAAGGGAAGAGCGCGCACAGAATCATAGAGGGTATAAATACCTAAATTCTTCAGAAATTTTCATTTTTTAATTCCCTTCTCTCTCTATTCTCTACCCGTTCTCTCAACTTTCTCTCAAATCAACAAGAACACCAAACAAAACCCAGAAACCGGCGCGGCGGCCGGCCATGCCAGACGGCGGCGCCACCGCGCCGGAGATTCCAAAACCCCCCAAAATTAAATCTTTAAAACTCTAACCCCCATCGTTTTTCCCTTCTAAACCCAAATCCAAAACTCAAATCCCCAAAAGTCTTACCAATCGACGGGATCGGAGACAAGAACGGCGTCGGAAATTTTTCCTCTCCTCTTCTATTTCGGTTTCTGTTTCTTTCCTCTCTCGTCTCTGCTTCTCTTTTCTTTTCGTTTTTTCTTTTTTTTTTTGTTTTTTTGATTCTGACTTGGTTTTGGTTTTGGAGTGTGGTGTTGTTTTGATTTCGGTTCTGAGTTGTGTGTGTGTGCGTGTGTGATGAGTTTGTGACTGAGTTTTTGTTCTCAGTAGAAAAATGAATTTTTGGTTCTTGATTGTTCTGTGTGGATGTGTTATGAGAATTTTTGGCTCTTGGGTTTTCTGTGTGGATTTTTTCTGTTTTGTGTTGGTGAAATCGTGTTCTCCTCCCCTCTTTTTTGTGACTGTTGTGAGATTATATTGACAACTTGTGAATTGGTTTTGTCCTGTGGTATTAAATTCCTCACAGTGGAGGTTATTGGGACCTTGCAAATTTTTTGCTCTGATCAATGCTTTCCTCTGATTCATGGTACTGTATTCAGAAAAAAAAGGAAAAGAAATCCAAAACCCAGGGACTCCTCTGCAACAATTCTGCACTGGCCTTTTTTTTGATTTTTTTAAAATAATAATAATAATAATATAATAATGCTAATAATCAAAAAAGAAAAGAAAAAAAGGAAGGGGAAGGGATGAGGCGATGAGCACGTGATGCTCATCTTCCTTTATTGTTATTTTTTAATTAATTTTTTTTACATCTTATGTTTTGTTTTAATTAATAATAATTATAATTAATAATAATAACAATAATGATAAATAAAAAGGAAAGAAATAATATGATATTAATAACAATAATGATAAAAGGAAAAGTTAAATACTTAATATATTTTTGGGATTTTTCAATGATATGATTAAAAACTAAATTGACTTATTTTTTTTGAATTTAATGAAAAAAATAAAAAAGGAAAGAAATTATACACAATAATAACTAAACATTATAAAATATTTTAAATAAAAAAGAAATTAAAACTAGACAATTCGAATGTGAGCAAAAGAAAAAGTCGGGCAAAATTTAGGGTATGACAACACCAAATACCGACAATCCCGCCCATCCAACTCAAATTCCATCACGCCAATAACAATCCCAATGGCAGCCCCTAAGACAACACCAACACCCATGGAGGACCTGAAACGAACAGTTGTCTCCATAATAAAACAATCGGAAGCAAAATAGAAACACACCAATTCCAAGACGCCAACGCTAGCCAGAAACCACAACCAAAGCAACCGACACAGTGTAGATCGCTGAGCACCACAAATCCAAATCCGCTCAAAAGAGAACTACCATCTGACGGCATTGCAAAAGCAACCACGTCGGAGCGCCAAACCCAAATCAGAGACCAACAACAACCAAAAGCAAAACACAGAAACTGCGACGTAAAGGACTAAAGAAGCAGCGAAATGTTTCGGAGGGAGGTTGTAACACCACAGTGTTTCTCTTGAGAGGGAGAGAGGGAAGATAAACAGCATAACGGCGAAACCACAACCGCACTTGGAGTTGCGACAAAACACAGAACAATAACAATGGTAAAATCACACAAATCATTCCACCTAGGCTTCCAAAAACGCAGCAACAAAACCATCCCTAGATCCACTAAACCCCTCAACACTAAAATCCTAGAAACACCTCCATGGAGGTAACACCAAAGCCCCACCGTACAGGAACAAACATAGCAGCACCATAGGAGGCAAAAAAAAATCTCCACCATCAAGTACCAATCAACATTCCCATACCAAAATACTGATCCAAAACAGTACCACCAAAACATAAAAAACACTCGGTCCCAATCCTCACCACCAGACCTCTGAATCGACTCCAACTCGGGTCCGTATTATTGTATTTTTATTAAAATAACTTTGCACCCGATATCTCATTAAATAGCGTCTCCAATTTGCAATTTTTCATACGGGTCTATTTGGATAAATAGATTATTGACAGTTTACTGCTTCAAAACAAAGATTATTTACGGTTTATTGGACTAGCGCTTAATTATCATTATAATTTCTTATTTATATAATAATATAAGTTATTTTAATAGCAAAAGATAAAATAAAGATAAATTATTTTTAGATTTGAATATGCAAATGATCTTTACAAATACGAGTCATTTGAAATTTTGGTCCCCAAACTTTCAAAAACATTTAATTACTCGCTCCGTCTCATTTTATAAGAGCTACTTTGAGTTTGACTAAATGACATTATTCACTCATTGCTTTGACCATATTTTTTTAATAATATATAGATATATTTATCAGCACATGAAATCCTATTTGATTTTGATGAGTATTTTCAAAATATCAAGTTTTTATAATTTTTATTAATAAAAAATTAAAAATATTATAATGATCAAAATTGTGCGTTATAAGACTGTCTATCCAATATGGTGACTAATCAAATTATGATCTAGATGGATAAATATGCCCTTAATGATCCAAGGGACGTGAATTCCATTTTTGCCCGTTCTCTCTAAATTTAAAAAACAAAAACACAAATCGGATGAATATATTGTTGCCAACAATTCTCTACAAACAAATAGGGGAAATTCTTTATTGGGGTTTTGAAAAATAGCTGTTGAACCATTACATTACGTCATTTGGCATAATCGATCTTGCATTACAGATGCACAGCTAAAGAAATAGTCTTGCTAAAAACATCTCTTCACAATACATAATAAACTTTTAAATATTTTACTGTAATACTATAATGGCTACTTTAATATGGTAACCAATGAGGTGAAACCATATCTATGTTTTAGAAAATTATTTAAAACAAAAGACAATTGAACTATTTTTTCTTGTGTTTTTCTATTACTATTTAATTTTTTTTTTTGCCTCTATGTATTATCATAAAAGGATCCACATTAAAAAATAAAAGGAAAATAACAAAAGGTTGCGCTATTAAAAAAAAATAAATAACAAAAGGTTGCCTTTTTTTTAACGGCTAAATTTTATTAATAATGTAACTGAGCATTACCTATATACATTTAATATTGAATATAATTCTAAGAAGTTTTCTTAAAGATCTATAAGTTCAAAATATTGAAACAAATAAACAAAACATTGTACTTTTACAATATATAGTGATCCCTACATTTCTATTTGTTGCAAGATAATTAGGAGAAGAAACATATGACTAATATTATAAAGTTTGTTTATTTAGTGATCTTCTTTATTTTCTTATTTGTTATTTTAACTAACGTTACTGGTAGACAATTTTTGTATCTTATTGAGCTTTCTTGTTATACATCTTATATACAAAATAATTCACTATTTTTGCTAATATTTGTTTCTTATTCTTTTTCTATATGTAACAGCACTGGTGAGGCTAAATTATTGCAAGAAGGATCTTGAATGTTCCAAGTTTTCTTGCATACCTCCTTTGAAACCAAAATGTGTTTCTTTTGAATGCAAATGTCGTCGCTAAGGGATGTTTGTTTCCCGGTTACAAAATGAATTCTCAAGAATGTAATATTGGAATTATTTATTCTCATGTTTTATAGAAGGGATTCAAAAATTATTTTCATCAATAAATTGTTCCCGGGAAATATATATACTCACATCCATGGGCAGTCTATTCCAAGAATGGTGTTGCTAACATGTGTCCTGGTCCATTAAATTAGTTATAGTCCCATTTATTTTATTTTAAAAAGGACAATAATCAACTTTAATTAATTCTATATTAAAAGTTAAGATCACACTATATTCAATATGTAACTTAAATGAATTGTATGACAAATAAAAAAAAGTTGTACGGCTGCCATATGTTTGTACATACACGCGTGCCTAGATCCTACCCCTTTCGGTTATTATTATAAACAAAAAATACTTTTTAGATTTATTAAAAAAATTGATGAATTTGATCTATATTATATATCAGATTCATTAGTTTTCCAATGAATTAAAAAAGTGATTTTTATTTTAAAATAGCCAATCTCAAATAATAATAAAATAGCCATTAGAGCTTATTGTTATTAATAAGAGAATTTATTTTAGGGTCATGCTAAACAGTGTCCCCAGGACACTTGTTAAGCATACCAAAAATAGAGATAAAAAATAAAATTAATATTGATAAAATAACTTTTTACATTATCGATGCATTAAATGCACAAGTTCGAGACAAAAATTTTATATTTATATGCTTAACTAGTGCCCCGGAATACTGTTTAGCATTTTTCTTTATTTTATTATTATGTTCCTATAGTTAAAAAAAATCTCAGTTATGAAACATATCGGTAAAATAAAGATAATATATTATTTTTATATATTCTACGAACCATTTCTATAAACTATATTGAAAAACTCGTAAAAACAAGTTGAAAATTGGCATAAGTTGTTTCTATAGGTCCTTCCAACCAGTCTCGCTAGTAAGTTCAAATAAGTCTTGCTAAATAAATAGTCCTGCTAAGAACATCTTCACAATACATAATAAACTTTTAAATATTTTAATACTATAAGGCTACTTTAATTTGATAACCAATGACATGAAACCATGTAAAATTTGGAATATTTCTATAATTGGTCCATTATGCATCAATACTTAAAAACTATTTAAAATTTTAATGGCGGGGTACATTATTCTATAGAAATATAAGTTGTTGCATGATTATCTTATCTTTATTTTTAAGATTGCAATAATGACTTAATTGACATCAGTTTTAAGTATAACATTGCAAAATTAAAATACAATTTTTATGAAACTAGCGTTAATCATGTCACTTTTAAGTCGTAAAGATCATAAAAATCGTGAATTTTTATTTTTAAATAATGTTGTCAACAATTATTACAATTTTTAATAATATTAAACACTAATCTACGGTGAACCACTTATATATAAAAATTGATGGTCCATTATAACACTAACCATGGAACCATATCGATGTTTTAGAAAATTATTTATAACAAAAGACAATTGAACTATTATTTCCTGTGTTTTGTTATTACTATTTAAATTTTTGTTATTTTTCATTTTTTTTGCCTCTCTGTATCGTAAAAGGATCGACATTAAAAAATAAAAGGAAAATAACAAAAGGTTGCTGTTATTGATATTTTTTTGTAAGTGCCGTTATTAATTGAGCAAGCTAAACAGGTAAATATGAAAAACTGGTTACCAATATACATTTAATATTGAATATAATTCCAAGAAGTTTTTTTAAAGATCTATAAGTTCAAAAGATTGAAACGAACAAACAAAACATAGTAATTTTACAATATAATAAAGTGAACCATACATTTCTATTTGTTGCAACATTAGGAGAAAAAACATGGCTAAGATTATAAAGTTTGTTTATTTAATGATCATCTTTATTTTCTTATCTGTTATTGTAACTAACATTAATGGTAAACAATTTTTGTATCTTATTGAACTTTCTTGTTATATATCTTATATACAAAATAATTCACTATTTTTGCTAAAATTTGTATCTTATTCGTTTTATATGACAGCATGGATGAAGCTAAATTATTGCAAGAAGGATCATGAATGTCGCTGGTTTTCTTGTGTACCTCCTATGGTTCCAAAATGCGTTTCTTTTGAATGTAGATGTCGTCACAAATAAAAGTAAATTCGATTGTAAAATATTGATATTGTAATCTCAATGAAGTTAAAATTTAATATAGAATAATCATATAAAATAGCTCTTAGAGCATATTGTTATTAATAAAAGAATTTATTAATTATGTTCCAATAGTTGATACACTCAACAATATAGAAAAGAAAGAGTAGTTGAGACACTATAGAAGACAAAGTGTTGTCATTTAAATTATAAATTATAAGCCCAAACTAATTTATAAACTTGTAATGAATTGACAATTATGAAACATATTTTATTTTGTCATACGAACTTGTAAACTATAAGTTATTTTATTGGTCTTTTGAAACAGACCCTTTATCCGGTTAATATTTTTCTTCACATCTATTTCTCTATATAATTAAATATTGCCAAAATGAGGAACCACACATATTAAGAAAACTTTTTGATTCCTTGCGAGAATAATTATCGATCAAATTTTATTTACTTCCCGGTTGAATTCTGAATTACCGAAGTCTTTTTCTATTGGAACCGGAAGGTTTATGAAAAAAAGAAAAAAATGGAAAAGAAGAGATGGATTGTATTTTTATTAAAACAACTTTACTCTCTATATCTCAATAAGGTATCTCTCATATGCAATTTTTTATATGGGTCTTATTGGATAAAAAATTATTTGCAGCTTATATTACAATGGCTTATCTTTATAAGTGCATTCCGCATGCATATAAAATCATATAAGTTATTTTAAATACAAAAGAAAAAATAAAGATAAATTATATATATATATATATATATATATATATATATATATATATATATATATATATATATATATATATATATAATCTACGAGCTATTTCTATAAACTATGGAAATGGATTGATTGTCATGCAGTCAGGGTGCAGAATCAGACGGCTCAGATTTAAATGCAGTATTGATATTTTAAAATGTTTAAAATTTTGATGTTAAATTTAAGCTGTTCGATCTTAATCAAATGATTTAGATTCAACTGAATGTATGCAGTCAGGGGTGCTGACTGCACCCAATCCAGATCCATAAACTATATTGGAGAATTTATAAAAACAAGTTGAAAATTGGCATAAGTTTTTTTTTATAGGTTTTCCCAATCAGTCTTGTTAGTAAGTTCAAATCAGTCCTGCTAAAAAAATAGAATTGCTAAGAGCATCTTCACAATACTAAGAAACTTTTATATATTTTAATACTATAATGACTACTTTAATTTGATAACGAATGACGTGAAACCATGTAAAATTCTAATATGAACCACTTTTATAATTGGTCTATATTATGGATCAATACTTAAAAACTATTTAAAATTTTAATGACAACATGCATTATTGTATAGAAGTACAAGTGGATGATTATCTTTATTTTTAAGATTGCAATAATGACTTAATTGATATCCGTTTAAGTGCAACAATGAAAAATTAAAATATAACTCTTATGAAACCGATGTTAATCATGTTATTTTTTTGTGAAATTTTATTTTTAAATAGGATCATCAACAGTTATTACGATTTTTAATAACTTTAAACACTAATCCACGATGAACCACTTATATATAAAAATGGTCCACCATAACACTAATCGTGAAACCATATTTTACTGCTATGTATCATAAAAAGACAATATTTATAATTAACAAAAGACAATTAAACTATTTTTTCCTGTGTTTTTTTTTTTTTCATTTTTTACTGCTATGTATCATAAAAAGATCGACATTAAATAATAAAAGGAAAATAACAAAAGGTTGCCCTATTGATTGAGCAAGCTAAACAGGTACATATGAAAAATTGATTACGTATGGTACATTTAATATTGAATCTAATTCTAAGAAGTTTTCTTGAAGATCTATAAGTTCAAAACTTTGAAACAAATAAACAAAATATAGTACTTTTACAATATAGAGTGATCCATACATTTCTATTTGTTGCAAGATTAGGAGAAAAAACATGGCTAAGATTATAAAGTTTGTTTATTTAGTGATCTACTTTATTTTCTTATTTGTTGTTGTAACTAACGTTGCTGGTAAACAATTTTTGTATCTTATTGAACTTTCTTGTTATTTATCTTTATACAAAATAATACACTATTTTTGCTAATATTTGTTTCTTATTTATTTTTATATGACAGCACAAGGGAAGCTAAATTGCAAGAAGGATCTTGATTGTAACATATTTTCTTGTGAACCTCCTTCTGGTCCAAAATGTGTTTCTTTTGAATGTAGATGTCGTCACTATTAAAAGTAAACTCGATTGTAAAATATTGATATTGCAATATCAACGAATGAAGCTAAAATTTAATCTAGAATAATCATAAAATAGCCATTAGAGCTGTTTATTAATAATAGAATTTATTTTATTATGTTCCTATAGTTGATACACTCAACAATATAGAAAAGTAAGAGTAGTTGAGACACTATGGAAGAAAACGTGTTGTCATAAATTATAAGTTCAAAATAAGCTATAAACTCGTAATGAATTGATGTAACGCCCCGAACTTGAGACTAATAATAATATAATTTTTAAAACACTTTTTCAAAAATCCTCTTTCAAAAACATTTATGCAGCGGTTAAAATAACTAGAATATTTGGATCCAATATCAAAATTATTTAAAAATTATTATAAGGATAAAACATATAAATTTTTTTTCTAATAAAATACATTTGTTATAAATAAAGTAGTCAAGACATCCTAGACTCTAAAACTTCTTCCCAAGTGTCACGATCAGAGCGGGCATCCCTTGACTCGAATTCGAACATGACAACCTGTAGACACTGCGATTTCACAAACGCAGGGCAAAGCCAGACAAGACAAAAAGCAAGGGGTGAGAATACATTCACACAAGGATCGGTGTATTAACACACAAGAATAGGAAAAACATAAAACACAAAATATCATCCTTTGGGACGATCAAACACATAAGCAAACACAACATCATGTACATAACAACTCGATCAATTAATAAAATTCAACTCAATTAGACAATGAATGCAATGCGACTTAAACATGCATGTGGTACCAATAGCAACGTCATATTTTCAACTTCATATATACAACATCAATAAACAACGTCATTTTCAACTTCATTAAGCAACTTCATTGGACACATGAATGAATGCATGAACATATTTCGACTCGACAACATCAAATTCGACAACTATCACAATCAACAGCTTAAAGAACAACATCAATAATCAACGGCTTAAAGACAACATCATTAGAAGTTCCATAGTTTCAACATCATTATCAACGGCTTACAATCAACAACAACAATAGCAACACGACAAACGGTGGCACAACGGCCACTACGACATCAAACAACAACACTAATTATATTTAATAATCATTACCAATTAAACCAACACCAAATAAATCAAACACCATATTAATTCAACACCTATTAAACTCAACACCAATCTAATTAGACGCCAATTTAGTTCAACATCAAATTGATCCAACTCCAATTCAATTAATACCAAAACGCTAATTAAATATTAACAAGAGATTCAAAACAGCTACTCGAAGGAATGTGAAAAATTCTATATTGAGGTTAACCTAAAACTTTCTGGAAACAGACTTGATTAATTGAAAAGCTTAATCACAATATTAATAAATTAAAATTAAATCAAAATATTCAAAATAGCCATAAAGTTAATTCAACCAGTTTGTTCTAATAGAAATCATTTAAAATATAATAGAGTTGAAAGCAAGGTTCATGCTCAATTAGAGCATAGAGACTTTTCTATAGTTACGGTTTGTATAGTTTCCAAAGCATGTCATGTGATTAAAATAAATATTAATTTAAATAGTATATTGATAAGTGCACTGAGTTGCAAAATAAACATATTAACAAGAATTCATATAGTTGATAGTGATTTATATTTCATTGAATTCATATTTCAGTAACAATATTATGCAAAAAGGTTGGGTCACTTAAAGCATATATACGAGTTCATGGATCAAGTGAATAATTTAATAAGACACACACATATAGCATTTAGAATACCATTATATAAATAGGTTAGACAAATAACATATACGAATTTTTAGTAAAAAAAGACAACAATCAAAAGAAAATTGATAGATAACTCAAGAACATCAAAAGAAAAGGGAAGGAGGGCAAGGTCCTCTCGACTACTCTTATGGTTAACACTAGCTCTATGTGTAAACAATCTCACCCCCTTACCTCGAATTTGCATATTCTTTATTCTCCGCTCTCCTTTTGTCTTTGCAATTTTTGTGGTTAATCCTAATTGTTTCAAGCTACTCTTATTTATAGAAAAAGCTTAGGTTTCTTTTTCCCAATGAAAAGAGAGATTATCATGAAATTTGTTTTAATTTTAAAGCCTGATAATATCTTCCAAAAATATTTTTCTCAAAAAAATTATTTGTTACAAAAATATATTCCTAAAGCATATTTTTAAAATATTAGAAATTAAAATAGATCTCTAATTTTTGTGGCCAAAAATATATTTTCACAAAAAGATACCTTTATAATTAATTCTTTCATTCTCTACGGTTTTACTAATTTGCACCCCCTCAACCTACTTATTTCTCTTTTTAATGACTACACATATCAAAACAATTACGTAAATACTAACCGGATAATTAAAATAAGCCAAATTCCAAATAAATAAGTAGTTCTAAATTTTGGGGTGTTACAATTGACAGTTATGAAATATATCTCTCTAAATGAAAAAAGAAATTATTTATTAAGAAAAATCTATAAATAAAAGGGTTTAATTTCTTATAAGAACAATTATTGATCAGATTTTATTTACCTTACAGCCGAGTTCTAGATTATCAGAGTCTTTTCCCTTTAAAACTAGAATGTTAATGAAAAAAAAAAAAAAAGAAGAAGAAGAGTTTATTGTATTTTTATTAGAATATGTAAAAGATTATACAAGTTATAATAGAGTGAGCAAATAAACAATAATAGAACCTCGAACTCTAAGGTTCATCTCAATGGGCATTTTATCACGAAAATTCTATGGTGCAATCTTTGTTTTGGACTTTTTTATGCACTCCTAATCTGACCAATGAGAAAGTGGTATTGACTCGGTCAATGACACTTAAAATTATATGGTACATACCACTCATATGTACTTACCATGTATCTTTATATCTATTAATATTGCAACTAAGTCCCTATCATATTAAAAGTTACAAAATTATTTCAATCTTTAAATTGTTTTTAATTTTAATTGTGATTGTAAATCAATAAAAACAATATCATTGTTCAGTTCAAACAAATGGCTTCTTCCATTCCAATTAAAAAAACCTTCTTCCATCATAATCGTCGATCTGGGTTCACAAAATAAATCTAAAAAATATTTCGTTATCCTCCTCCTGATTGAACGAGATCTGATTTATTAAAGGAAAGTTCATGGTTTAGATTGATGAATCTTCAAGTACAATAATCTAGAAAAAATTACAAAAAATAATAGATCTGGATTTTAATGTTGCAAAATAAGAACGAACATACCATTTCATCAACAAATTCAAATGCAGCAACTTTATTGATGTTTGGGTAACTGCTGAACTGTTTTCAAGTTTTTGAAAAACATGATTTTAGGTTTTTTGTTTTGGACCATTTGAATCAAAATAATAAAAATTAAGTAAAACTTATAAACCTTGAAAGTTAAGTATAGTTTGACCTAAAATTATACTCACGTTGAACCGAAGCACTATTAACCTTAATATTTTAACTTTTATTTTTTTAAAATATCAAAATTACATTTTAATTTATTAAATTTTTACATTTTTATGTAATTTTCAAGTCATTAATTTCAACCAGAGTATAACTATAAGTCAAAGACTATAGTTAATAGTACTCCAATTCAACTAGAGTATAATCTTAAATCAAAGAATATGGTCAATTGTGCTTTAGTTGAATCAAAATATAATTTTTAGTTAAACTGAAGTATATTCTTAATTATGACATTTATTTTAGAATAATCAAATTGCATACACGATATCCATATAATAAAAATTACTACAACCTGATAAACCAAATTATATAATTAGGGAGTGCAATTGTTAACATTAAATTATCATAACCTAGTGGTTTGGACAATTTCTATTATGTCCATGCCATTATTTCTTAATTTTCCTTTCTGTATTTTCAAGGCTGTTTTTAACCAATGACGCGAAACCATAACTATGTTTTAGAAAATTACTTATAGCAAATGACAATTGAAGTTTTTTTTTTCTTGTGTTTTTTTTATTACCATTTAATTTTTTGTTATTTTTCATTTTTTGCCCCTATGTATCATACAAGGATCGACATTAAAAAATAAAAAAGGTTGACCTTATTGATTGAACAAGCTCAATAGATAAATATGAAATATATATTAATTACCTATGATACATTTAATATTGAATATAATTCTAAGAAGTTTTCTTGGAGACCTATAAGTTCAAAAAATTAAAACATAAAACAAATAAACAAATATGGCTAGGATTATTAAGTTTGTTTATTCAGTGATCTTCATTATTTTCTTATTTGTTGTTGTAACTAACGTTACTGGTAAACAATTTTTGTATCTTTTTTAACTTTCTTGTTATATATCTTATACAAAATAATTCACTATTTTTGCTAATATTTGTTTCTTATTTTCTTATATGACAGCACTGGTGAAACTAAATTATTGCAAGAAAGATCTTGATTGTTGCATGTATAATTGTGTGCCTCCTTTTGTTCCAAAATGTATTTCTTTTGAATGTAGATGTCGTCATCGTAAGTAAACTTAATTGTAAAATATCGATATTGTAATCTCAAAGAATGGAGTTAATTTATTTTTTTGTCAACTAGTTTAGTGGCTAGAATTTCACCTTTAAAGATGAATAAGTTATAAGTGGGAGTATAAGAGTTCGAACCCCGACCCCTGCAATAATTTGAAATGTCCCTGCCAATTGAGCTATTCTCACGGGAACGAATGAAGTTAAATTTTAATCTTGAATTATCATAAAATAGCCATTAGAGCTATTGTTATTAATAATAGAATTTATTTTATTATTATAGTTGATACACTCAAATAGAAAAGAAAGAGTAGTTGAGACACTCAACCATATAGAAAAGAAAGAGTGGTTCTCATAAACTATAAGCTCAAAAAAAGCTATAAATTCGTAAAATTGACTGTTATGAAATATATCTTATTTTGTTATATAAACTTATAAACTACGGTCTGAGTTATTTTATTGGTTATGTTAAGCAGACCTTTTATCCACATCTAATTCTCTATGTAATTAAATATTGCCAAAACGTTGTACCAAAAAAAAAAATATTGCCAAAACGAGTAACCATACTTATTTTTATTAAATATTTGACTAGAAAAAAAATTGCAGAGAAGTAGTAACCTAGAATTTAAGACATCAACTCAGACTTGGATTGGTTGTTGTTGCCATGTCACGCAGTTACACGCAATAAGCAATTTCAGACATTGATTTATGATCTGACAAATCAAATTCAAATATTGTTCATTTAACATTTTAATATAGTGTTTGATCTCATCCATCTTTGATCGGATGGTCTTCAACAATTATCGTGTCAATGCAGTAATTGCGTAATATCCAATCCCCATCAAATCCTATAAGGCCGGCCAGCTGCCTAACTCTCCTTAAAAACAGTAATTCCGCCCTAATGCAGATCTTCTGGACAAAATACACTAGCTCTTTGGAATTTGAATTGCATGCACTAAAAAATGCATGCACTATGCAGTTAGATTAAATCTGACTATCTATTTAACATTAGACTGTTACACGCAGTTAAATCGGACCTAGATTGGCTGTTGTTGGTGTGTCACGTAGTTACACGCAATAAGCAATTTCACACATTGATTTATGATCGGACGAATCAAATCCAATTACTGTTCATTTACCATTTTAATATAGTATTTGATCTCATCCATCCATCTTTGATCGGGCAGTTTCAACAGTTACCGTGTCAATGCAGTAATTGCACAATATCCAATCCCCATCAAATCCTGCAAGGCTAGCCGCCTAATTGTCCTTAAAAACAGTAATTCCGCCCTAATGCAGATCTTCTGGACAAAATACACTAGTTAATTAGAATTTAAATTGTAAGCGGTCAAAATTGCATGCATTATGCAGTTAGATTAAATTTGACTGTCCAATTAAGATTAGACGGTTATAACTTAACGAAATTTAAATAATTATTACATGGTAAAAACTTTTGTCACTTCTCGAATATTTGTACATTATTTTAGAAAACATTTATGTTAAATAAAATTGATTTTCATACGTAATATCAATTACATAATAAAATTTTAAATGTTTTAATACTAATGTCTACTTAATATAGTAACCAATGACGTAAAACCATATCTATGTTTTAGAAAATTACTTTTTAAAAAGGCAATTGAACTATATTTTCTTGGTATTTTTTATTTCTATTTAAATTTTCATTATTTTTCATGTTTTGTCCCTATATATCATAAAAGGATAGACATTAAAGAAAGAGGAAAACAGTGAAAGGTTGCCCTTATCGATTGAGCAAGCTAAACAGGTAAACATGAAAAATTGATTACCTATGATACATTTAATAATGACTCTATAATTCTAAGATGTTTTTTTGAAGATCTATAAGTGCAAAAAATTGAAACAAATAAACAAAACATAGTACGTTTGCAACATAAAGTGATCAATACATTTCTATTTGTTGCAAGCTTAGGAGAAAAAAAATGGCTGAAAGTATTAAGTTTGTTTATTTAATGATCGTCTTTATTTGCTTTTTTCTTGTTGTAATTGATGTTAATGGTAAGCAATTTTTATTTTATCCTTTTGAACTTTCTTGTTATCTTATACAAAATAATAATTCATCATTTAATATTTTAATTTTTTTTTATATATTACAGCCCAACGGAGGCCAAAATGCAAGGAGAATTCTGATTGTTCCGAGTTTCCTTGTGTACTTCCTTTGGTTCCAAAATGCGTTGCATTTAAGTGTAGATGTCGTCTCAATTAAAAGTAAACTCGACTATAGATGTCGTCTCAGTTAAAAGTAAACTCGACTATAAAAGATTGATCGATATTGTAATGTATCCTCTTAATTGATTATTTGTGTTTGATTTTGCGGTGATAATAATTGATTTTGATAGAATTGATTTTGTAAAATTGATTCTAGTCAAAATTGATTTTAAACTAAAGTGATTTATGTTTGGATATATTAATGCAAAAGTGAGTTGAACAAAAAATTTGAATGTAAAAATCAATTTTAGAATCAGAAGCTATAATTTCTAACTTCAAGTAGAATCAATTCTTGAATCAAAATAAATTATACTTTTCAAAAACCAAACAAGTCGGAATCAATTCTGACTACTCCAGAATCGAAACCAAACGTACACATATAATTTTTAGTTTTTAATTATAACTTCACCTATCGTTCGGACTATGTTTCCATTCCTAACAAACGGCATGAGATCTATCATATTTATTAACCTCCAACTTTTTGTTCAGTTAATCGATACAATAGTCCAACGGTGGTTTCTGACCGTAAATCTAACTCTATTTAAAGCACTTAATAAATCAAAAGAGAATTTCAAGGTAGTTAATTCTTAATTCAGAAAAGCATTAAGGATCGTTAGAGGGTCGTTAATTCCAAAAAAATCACAAGCTGTCTATAAATCTGTCTCAAGTTTGGAAAAGAAATACCGAGGGATCATTATGAATAGAAGATACAAAGCTGAAGTACTGAATAGATAAAAGCTTATTTAGAGAAGGAATTAACTAGCTGAAAAAAACTTGTAGATTGTAACCAACTCTAGCTGCAGCTGCAACTAAACACTGATCTTGAATGGCAGAAACCACTATAATTTATTTCAATGGAAGTTCATGCATGGATAACCTAATTAAACACTAATCTTGAATAACAATATCCACTTCAACCAAACATTTTTGTATTTCTCTACTTTTCTTTGTTCCATGTTTCATTTCTATGAATGTGTTGTATCTGGTATCACGTGTGGCTGTAGTAACAAAACCAAATTCCACCAATCAAAAATAGAAAGGAAAAGAATAACAATTCTCAATTCAAGTATCATGGCACACCAATAAAAACTATAAAACAATATAAATCTTCATTCTTAGATAGTACATACTATGACATGATACAGTAGTTCTTTCTACATCAGAGGAGTTCATAGGTAAACTCAGAAAATGCAGCAGAAAAAAAAAAAACTAAACTCTATAGAAACACACGAATAGCAACATTAAACAACAAATTAGAAACTTGATTGGGAGAATTTAAAGCATGTCTTAGACTCACATAATCCTGCAGTTAAGTTCTTCTTGAACTGAGATAGCCAAAGATTGTTTGCGTTTTTAAAGCCCTCTTTGCAAATTCCGTTGAAGTGTACTTTATATTTAAGCATTTCCGTAATTTACTCCCCTTAGCATTAGGATCAAGGCTTTGAAATCAAGCTCAAGTTGGACTGATTTGAACCCAAAATCCCAAGCAACTTGACTTTGAAACTGTAAACTGTCCAAAATGCATCCTTTGAATTTCTCTAATTTGAGGGGATTAACCAAACAATGATCAACAATTTCAGGACCAAATTGGAGATTAAGTTAAAATCATTTGCTGGGTCTACTTGAAGAGAGATCAAACCCTCTCAACAGTGCATTAATTTTCATCACCACCAATAACATTCTTATACGGTGCATGACATAGGTCTATTTTTTGTCTGATTGGATCAACATATATGACATAGGTCTTTATCTCAATGAAACGGCTCCCAAAAGCAACAACAATCTCCATTTTGTCGCCAGGTTCTATATTTGTTAACACTGTGTCATTCCTCATTTTAAAATGAGGATGACGTCTTTCTTATAGAGTTGAATGATGGTCTTGTGTGATTTATCATCATTCATCGACACATTTTTAAGACATCTAATATTATTTCATTGAGGTTTGAATAATACACAATGCATAACATTGTCTTTATTATCATGTTTCTTAGTTTCCTTTGGTGATTTCTCGCGAATGATTTCTCTCCCCATATCTCGTAGCAAATCATGCATTCCAAGCTTGTTTTAAGGCATCTAATACTATGTCATTGAAGCTTGAATAATACACAATGCATAACATTGTATTTATTATCATGTTCCTTAGTTTCCTTTGGTGATTTCTCGCGAATGATTTCTCTTCCCATATCTCGTAGCAAATCATGCATTCCAAGCTTGTTTTAAGGCATCTAATATTATGTCATTGAGGCTTGAATAATAATACACAATGCATAACATTGTCTTTATTATCATGTTCCTTAGTTTCCTTTGGTGATTTCTCGCGAATAATTTCTCTTCCCATATCTCGTAGCAAATCATGCATTCCAAGCTTGTTTTTATCATCAACGGTTACAAGGTTATTCTCAACAAGGATACTTATTCTAATTTCTGCAAAAAGTCCACAACCATTTAATATATGAATAACATCAATTCAATATATGTTTATCTCTTGTTGTGATGATTATTCTACTCCCTGAAGCAAACCATTTACAACTTACACACAAAGCATTTAGTCGGTCCAATTTATTCACATCATCAAGCACAACTTGTCACCAACTTGCTTCCCAACCTACCAAATATTTGCAAGGAAACTTCTACCTTCAAAATTGCGGCCAATTTTATTGTAAATGGTTTTTGCAATGATTAAATGTTTTACCAATTTCACCCATTCCCCACACTACTAGTAGCAGAACACCATTTGATTGTGAGTGTCTATAAGTTGAATCATATCTTGCACTCGAGATTCGACTTCCACCCAATTATCAACAAAAAACAAGTCTGTCTTGTCTAGTAGATATGTAACATTTTCAACAATATCCTTAATAACCACACTTTCACTCCTAGAAAAAAAATCCACCAAAAAAAAAGCTAATTAACTAGTTCCAGATAGAAGGTTTATACCAATTAAAACAGCAATTGCAAGACCTAAGAAACAACCATAAGCAATTATAGGACAAGCACTTATCATTATAAGTGCTTATGTATAAGCTAGCATAAGCACTTATAGCAAAAGATAATATAAAGATAAATTGTTTTTATATATCTCATGAGCTCTTTTCATAAGCTATATTGAAAAACTAACGAAAATAAACTGATTTAAACTTATGAAAATTGTCATAAGTTGTTTTAACTTTTCATAAGTCTTCCCAAACAATCTCACAAAACTTTAAAATTTTATGCGGACAGATAAGTTCAAATAATTTAATCTAATTCTAAATAGAATCCAAACAAGCCCAAAAGCTATCATGGAGAGCTTGCTTATTAACATGTTATAATACGATTCCATAAACTCTCATAACAATTCTACAAGCTCATATAAATTACTGTACATAATGAATTATATATATGATAAGTGTTTATATTGTCCAAATAGTACTTAAAAACACAAAATAATACAGTATCAAGAAAGGATTAAAGTTTAGCGAAGTAACCTGGAAATTATGAGAAAAAATCCAGCGTATTGAAGAGATGCGGAGAAATGTGAAATGAAGGATGTGCGGGTGTCTTCATCTCTGAAAAGATGGCGATGAAACAGATCTAGATCTGGAGCAGACACGGAATCTGGATCTAGGTTCAAACCATCAACAGAAAAGGAAACATTCAATGAAGACATGGAAAGAATTGAAGGAAGAGATGGATGCTGAATTTCAGATCGATATCTATTGTATATGCTATATGGGGGTGGGTGGGTGGGTGACGATTTTGGGAAAAGATCGAATCTTTCAGTTGCCACATGTTTGCTGACACCGGTGTTCACGGGTCAGTGTACTCCTTTCGTGTAAGACCATGTACAATGGTAACCAATTTTCAACACCCTCAACATTCACTTTTTACATTCCACATCATCTTCTCTCTCTTCCACCTAATCATTCAACATCCCATTCAATTTTTACCTCTCCAATAATTTTTTCATTCAACACCCTACCCCACCACCTTCTCTACCCCACCACTTTTTATTTCATATTCTTATTTAAATTTAAATTTTTGTTTTTTATGATTAAATAAAATTATAATTATCGATTAAAATTAAATTAAAATAATAAACATTTAACAAAAAAAATTTAAATAATTTTTTTTTATTATATTCTTAATTTAAAATGCAATACATCACACAAATAACGTAATTAATACGATACAAATTAACTTAAAATGCAATACAACACACAAGTAACATAATTAATACGATGCAAATTAACTTAAAATGCAAAACAACACACAAACATAATTAATACGAAACAAATCATCTTCAATTCAGATACATTCCAAACTTTGTCCATATGTGTTTCACTAGATCTGCTTGCAATTCATGATGAACTGTTTGATCACGGAGCTCGGACCTAGCACGCACATGATTTGCAAAAGCGGGTAATACCTCGGTTGAATATGGTTGCGGTGCACTAGATCCACTTTCCTCAGACTGCTCAAAATCGGTCCAACGTTGAGAATATGAATCTCGTTCATCCTCAACAATCATATTATGTAATATGATGCAAGACCTCATGATGATGCTCAAATCAGCTATGTCCCACAAGCGAGCTGGTTCACGGATGATTTTAAATCGAGCTTGAAGCACTCCAAATGCACGTTCGATGTCCTTCCGACATCCCTCCTGATATTTTGCAAATAACTTATCGGGTTCACTTTGAGGAAGTCTAATTGATTTGACGAAAGTTGGATAAGAAGGGTAGATACCATCAGCTAGATAGTATGTCATATCATAGGGACGTTGATTCACATAGAAATTCACACTTGGAGTCTTTCCCTGTTCCACGTCATCAAAAACAGGTGAACGGTCTAGAACGTTTATGTCGTTCAACGTTCCCGGACATCCAAAAAAGGCATGCCAGATCCATAGATCATGAGTTGCAACTGCTTCAAGAATAACTGTGGTGGTTCCCTTATCCCCCCTAGTAAATTGACCTTCCCATGCTTTAGGACAATTTTTCCCCTCCCAGTGCATGCAGTCAATACTGCCAATCATTCCCGGGAACCCACGTAGTTCACTAACATGTAGTATTTTTTGCAGGTCATCTTGGGTTGGTGCTCTGAGATACACTTGCTCATATAATCGTATGATTCCTTTACAGAATCTACGTAAGCACTCTAATGCTGTAGTACTTCCTATTTTGATGTATTCATCGACCGCATCTGCTGCCATACCGTATGCTAACATTCGCATTGCTGTGGTACATTTTGCTAAAGGTGATATACCTTCTTTGTTGGTAGCATCAACTCGCTGGGTGAAATAGTTATCACTACTTGAAAGGTCCCCAACGATTCGAAGGAAAAGTTGTTTCTGCATGCGGTACCGACGACGAAACATTGCATCGTCATATGTAGGCTCATTGGCGAAGTAGTCGTCAATTAGTCTTTGGTTTGCAGTTGTATGATCTCTATTGAGATATTTTCTACTACGACGTGCACCATCTTCCAATATTTTCTTTCGACGCTCTCTAAATCGGTTGCGTACATAAACGTCTTCAATTTCACGATTTTTAGCGTAGGTTGCGACATCAAAATCATCATCTGATGAATCCATTGTTTGTGTTATTGGAAGTATATTCGATGAGATTTAGGATATTGGATGAGATTTGGGATATTGGTACATAAATGGATGAGTCCCTATATATAGATTCAATTTGGTACACCGACGGATTTGAAATAATTATTGTATAGAGTTAATTATCAGATAAGGATTGGGTGGTGGACACAATAACTAAAGCAAGTTGGGTGGTTGACACAATTATTAAAGCGCACACTGACATATTCGAATTGGGTGGTGGACAGCTTGCGAATTTCAAATATGTATTGTATAGAGTTAATTATCAGATAAGAATTGGACACAATAATCAAAACAAACATGTAGCACAGACTACACTGATTTATTCAATCACAATAATTCAAGCAAACACTACAGACAAATACTTAAAGCAAATAGTAGACTGACATATTCAACACAATAATTAATGGAAACACTACATGCAAATACTTGATTGAAATTAATTAGGAAACAGTTCTTGGGTCAACGAGTCCAACATGGCTTTCTTCCGGTCATCCAGATTCTCATCGGAAGTTAACTTCAGATACAAATCCATTTTCTTAAGTTTGTTTTTCTCTTTTAATGTCTTGTTTTTCTCTTCTTGATTAATGGCTATCCTTGCCAAATGTTCCACCTCTTTTTCCCTCATTATTCTGTAATCATCCCAGTTTATGTCCACCACCTCCATGGCAGATTTCTTTTTACCCTTCTTTTTGGCTGCCTCTCTACCTATAAGACGAACACTAGATCTTACAGAGTTTGAGGCAGAAGCATCATCGTGAGATCTCTTAGATCCACTACTTCCCGAGCCAATAGTTCCTCCTACTTGACTTGAATAACGCGGTTGATCACGGAGAGCATGCCATTCTTCCATTAAGGTGAATTGAATATTCTTCTCACAGGCGTATAACTCCTGCGCTTTTGCCAAAACATCATTTTCCGACCAACCGCTTGCTTTCAAACGTTTAGCGCTATCATAAGCGCCAATCCATTTATTCAGTATCTTGTTCATATAATTATAACGGTTTCGGCATGCAATTACATCACGCGGAGGATCGAATGAGCAATGCTCATTACAATATTCAGCAATTTTGCCCCAATATGCTTCACTTTTTTGGTTTCTTCCGACAATACTGTCTGTTCCAAATTTTATCCACCCACTAATTAGCACAAGATTTTGTTCAGTGTTCCATCGTGGTTGATGGTTTTTCTTGCTCTTAGGAGTTAAATCATCTGAGTTTGTAGCGATGCCACCACTAGGAACATTTTCATTCACCATTGGGACATAACCATTAAACGGGGGTGTTTGAAATGAATTTCTCATCATAGATCCATAATATGGATTAAAGGTTGGAACAGAGGATGGATTGTTGAAATTTTGTGCAAAATCAAAGTTAGGTATGTTTTGAGGATGTTGGTTGGAAAATTGATTTGGATTTGGATAATTGTTGAAATTTTGATAATTGTTAGGATTTGGATAATTGTTTGGATTTGGATAATTGTTAGGATTTGGATAGCTAAATGGATAATTAGAAGAATTTTGGGTGTTGAAATTATTATTGGGATCCATTTCACTACTAAAAAAGGACTAAAATTGCAAATTAAACACTAATAGAAAGATAAATAAGATTAAGATAGTGAAAAAATTGGGTTTTTTTTTCTGTGTCCAAATGAAATGAACCAAGTCTCTATTTATAGAGAAAAAAAATTTACGAATTTTGGTGAAAAAATAAAAAATAAAAAAATTAATTTGCAATGAAATAATTGAGTTCAAAGATAAGGATGAAATAAAAATCGAATCAGCCAATCAGAATGTGCCATGTGTCCCGCGTCAGCTTCTCTCTCCGCGTCCCCTGCCTCTGACGCGCCCTGTCTGCGCGTGTATGCCACGCGCCCTTCGCCAGCCAATTTCGTTTCGCCACGTGTCTTCTCGGTGCAGGTTTCAACTTGTTGAATGGTTTCATCTTCTCTTCCTTCCACATCACTTTCAATACCCAATCTCCAATGGTTTTCAACAATACCCCCATTGTGGGTGGTCTAATGTACATGTACTTGTTGTTCCTTTCAGATTTTTCATTTTTTTTTAAATGATTATTTATTTTGATTTTAATAACAAAATAAATTTTCTACTTTTTTTTAAGGTATAAATTTGCTTACTTGACATATATGAAGTTCTAATACTTCAAAATTAACGAAATATTATCTCCGATATTGATATTCGTACGATACTTTTGATATTCGTATTAGTGAAGTATCAGTCAATTAAAATTATTTTTTTAAAAAAATAATTATCGATACGTTTTGGATATTTCTCTGATCGAAAAATTAATGTTTTTTTACGATAGAAATGAAGGAGTTGAGAGTTGAGACTAGGGTTGGGAATAGGCCAGGCCGGCCTACAGGGGCCTACGGCCTAGCCTACATAGGCTCAGGCCAGGCCAGCCTATTTCTTTAAACAGAGTAGGCCAAGGCTTTTTCATAAGCTTATTTGGTTAAATAGGCCAGACCTCAAGTCATTAAAAAAGCCTTTTAGGCCTACTAGGCCAGCCTATTTAAATAAATATGAGTAATATTTTTACAATTATTATTATTATATATTAAAATTTATACTTTGATTACATTATAAATTTATTAACTTTTTCAGTAATTTAAGTTTATTAATGTAAATTAATTTTTCACATATATAAATGTATCATTATAAACTAAAATTAAAATATGATGTCATATATAGTCAAATTTTTTAAAATATCATGTTAAAAATAAAAAAGAAGTTTAATTTCATTGGTTTATTAGCTCATTAATATATTTAAAAATAAATATAATTAATTATTTAAATATGTTCATGAGAAATAGGCCGGCCTAGTAGGCTAATAGGCCATGTCAGGCTTTCAAAAGGCCAGACTCAGGCCTAAAAAATAAGTCTATAACAGGCCATAGGCCAGGCTCAGGCCTTCGATTTTTTCACAGGCCAGGCTCAGGCTTGGCAAAGCCTACCTCGGCCTAGCCTATTCCCAACCCTAGTTGAGACTAATACAATCTGTGTTTTTCTCTTAAATAATGAATGTTTGAGTATGATTTCTTTATGCATTAACAACCATGTGTTTTTTGAATAGTGCCGATGATTTTTTTTCTTGTATAATACTAGTTATGTCCTTTTTAGATAGTACTTAATTAACTTAAGATATGTATTTTTTTTAAACAACTTAATATATGTAATTGTCACTTGTTTACTTAGTTTGAGTAATTTGAATATTAATTTGTTATCTTTATCGATTTTTGTTATGTTTATACTCCCTTCGTCTCATATTATAAAAGAAAAAACAAAATCACATTTATTAAGGAAAAGTAAAACATAATGATTGAAAGTATATTTTTTTGTAGTTTCTTTGAAAAAAATTGCATGAAAAGATGTAAAAACAATTTTTATTGGTTATGAAAAAGATAAGAGAGAGAGTAAATTTTTATTGAAAAGCTAAATGTTTGTGTTTTACTCTTATATTTTGGGACAAAAGAAATGGACTTTTTTCCCTTATAATATGGGACCGAGAAAGTATATTGCATGTGTATGTGTATATTTAATTTTAAATTTAATATTTAATCAACGTATCACGGCCGTCCCGTATCGGAAATTTTTCAAAAAAATCCGTATCACCGTATCGGTATCGTATCACGTATCCTGACTTCATAGCTTGACATTATTAATTGGTAGGTACGTGGCAGCGAAGAAAAAGTCTTACATAGACACAAACATAAATGAATATATAGTATTTAAACACACATATATAAAACATAACATCATTTACTTTTTTAAAAAATCTTTGAAATTAAATTATTTTATATGGTATCTCTCTTCATTAATGTGAATGTGCTTAAACATAATACACTTATATTTGTGCCTATATAAAACAAGAAAGGGTAATAAAATCACACAATAAAATAACCCATTGAAATGAGTTGTTTTTTTTCTCTATGTTTAGATATGAATTTTAAATTTATAATTTTCTTTTTCAAGATGCTTTCCGTAAAAAATATATGTTACGTCTAAAAGAAAAATAGGCTTAAATGCAGTTTTGTCCCTCTTTATTTTGAATAAATTGGAATTTTATCTTCCCTTATTATAAACTCCGGAATTTTACCCTCTATATTTTTAAATCCGGAATTTTATCCCTCCTATTTTATAATTCTTTAATTTTGCACTCCTTATACACTGCAATAAAATATGGGATTAGCTACGACAATATTTACTGTTAATTAGTAGCTATTTTTTAGTCAAATAGAGTTAAACAACAAGCACAAATGCAAGAAATCTAATTTGCAACTAATATAAATAAAATCTAACTAATGAGTTATGATATACACCATCGTAGCTAATCCCAGAAATAGCCAAACTATGCTTTACTAGAAAATAACTATAAACTAACTACATACGCCGTTGTAATTAATCTTAGATTTTCTTGTAGTGTATAGAGGGCAAAATCCAAAGAATTATAAAATAAGAAATAAAATTTTGAATTTTAAAATAATGGGGTAAAATTCCAAATTTTAAAGTAGAAAGGGTGGAATTTTGATTCATTCAAAATAGAAGGATAAATCTACATTTAAGCAAAAAAAAAAATTATATTTTGAACCTTAAAAAATCATATGCAAAAATGAATGAAGGATAAAAAAGGACAAAAACGACAAGAAAAAATAAAATAAATGACCAAGTTGACACATGAAATTAACTTAACAGACTAAAGGTAATTTTATTAAAAATTGTCAATATCTAAATTTGATTGTTTTTCACCTTTTATAAATTAAAGTATTGAAATTAGAAAAGGACAAATTTTTTAAAGTGATTAAACTTCAAAATTTAAAAATAGATTTTTTTTTTTTTAGAATTAAAAAGTGAAAAACATATTTAGCTCTCAAAAATATAAAATATAAAATTATATACGATGGATAATGTACAAAGAAACATGAGGATAAAACTTTGGGAGCTAAGACATCATACATACATGGCAGCACTCTAATTGAGAAGATGATTACCCTCAAACCCATATTTCACCCTTCTTTCTATCCTTCTTCTAATAACACCACAATAATTACTACTCTGCACCCCTACCACAACACAAGAATAAGAAGAAGTTCTGTTTTTCTATGTCTTTCTACCAACAACTCCAATAATGAATCTGATAATAATTCAAAACCTGAAGGTGATGTTAAAAGCCAAGAGCTATTGGCTCAACTTGCAATGCTTGAGACAGAAAAACTTCGTCTAACGGATTATTTGGATGAAAGATCTGAATATTTGACTCAATTTGGTGAAGAAGCTAAAGCTGAGCTTGATAAGATTGGTGAAGATGCTCTTAAAGGATTGGATGAATCTAGTGATAGAGTATGTATGCACTTTCCACTTTTTACTTATTCAATTTTTTTAAAACCATATATGTATTGATTCAAGTTACAAAATTATTCATTTTACATTCCTATACTAATGATGCTAAATAGTATACCGGGACGGTTGTTAAGCATACCAAAAATAAAAAATAAAATTAATATTGATAAAATAATTTTTTATATTCTCGATGCATTGAATGCATAAATTTCGAGACAGAATTTTCATATTTATATACTGAACTAATGTCTTCATTTTCCATTTTTATAAGATAAGATGGTGTTAAATTAAAGCCCATCTCTTCTAATCCACTCACCATCACCAATTTATCTGTGTGTTTTTTTTTTTTCAAACAAAAGTGTGATCTATGCGCAATTGTCAAGATTAATCTTTTAAAATAACTGAAATCCATTTAAAATGTTAACCTTTTCGTATAAATTTTTTCATACACATTGCGAGAAATATTTGCGGCTTGTGTCACATGTTATTGATATTTATGTGTGTATCAAGTCCAATAATGTTTGGCTGTGAGGGGTGTATTATATAAAAACTTATATTATATATGTCTATTATGTATTTATACTAGTTAGGAGACAAGAAATTTGTTACTCTTTAGACATTGTATAAACTTTTTCTGTCTTTAATTATCTCTATTTTATGTTAAGTAGGACTTGAGTTTTTTTTCAATAAGGCCTATAGAAGAATAGAGTCATAGAGATAGGGCATGTGATGAGTTTCTGACTCATTGAATTGCAGAAAAGAGTTTATATACAATATGTAATGTCAGTAACTAACTTCCAACTACCTAACTAACATAGATAACTGATCTAACAAAATTCCTAACAGTTAAGTTAACGATAACTTGTGCGCAGATGATATCTTTAGTTTAACAAAAAAAAAGGTTAGCAATGACCTATTTACATTAGTGCTAATGTTATGTATACTCATAATATGTATAAATTATAGAATATGGTTAAATATTTACACACACACATGACAAGAATTATGCAAAGTAATGACCCTTTTACATTCATTTGTGATATGAAAAATTCGACAGATAACAGCAAAATTAGAAAGCGAAATGCTAGCAATTGAGGAATCTAATGAACTAAACAGACTAGAGATTGATGAAAGTGAAAGCAGAGTAATGGAAATTGAAGGTCAAATGGAGGTTGATCGAAATGAAGGACTATTCTTTAAGAACTTAGGACAAAAAGGACCTAATGTTGATAGAGCAAAAGCCAAGGAAGAATTTGAGAATATGAAAGATGTAACAACAAGAGAAGAAAATGGAAGAAAAACAAGGAAAAATATTTACTTATTCTTCATTGGACTTTTGACATATGGAATAGTTGGTTCTATTAATGTGTCATCTTTAAGTACTACTGATTGGAAAAGAGTTGCTGTTCTTGGAGCTATTCTTGTTGCTTTGTTTTCTCAGTTCAGTTATGAACAAAATAAAGACAACAATCAGAAAGATGATGAACAATAAAGAAAAAGATGATGAATATTCAAACACAAATATTGTCAAATTCACCTTTGAGTTATTTATTAATTGTTGATTTTTGCTATTTATTTATTTTTTTTGTACAAAGGAGCCAATTAATATATTTTTTTTCCCAAAAAGAGTGGAGCAACTTAGAGTTGCCTCCACCAAAATATATTAAAAGAGAGATATACAAAAGGGAGGGGGCCCAAACCAAACCCTCTCTGGAGTAAACCTGAAGTTACCAATCCAAGTTTATTCCTAGTAAAACTATTACAAATAGGTAATGGAGCTATATTCCAAAAAGTAAAATTCAAAAGACCTAAACCCAAGTTTGCTAAAACATCAGCACAAACATTTCCTTCTCTATAAACATGTGAAACTATAAAGTTCATGCTTCTGGTCTTCAAGAAACAATTTAGCCAACTATTCCTTAGAGACCAAGGAATCGAAGAAAGATTGCTAAAAGGTCTAGACCACTAACACTGAGTCAGTTTCAAGCCAAAAATTTAGCTAATGATTTTGACGTGCAATCTCAATAGCTCTAATAGCCCCTGATAACTCGGCAAAGAAAGCAGACTTGTTACCTATGTTTTCAGCAAATCCTCCCATGAATTGCTAAGTGATTTCTGAATAGCCCACCATAAGCAGTTGTGCTTGAATTAGCTGCACCATATGTGTTGCCTTTTATCCAGTTAATCAAAGGAGGTTGTACTCTCTAATTATAGGAGCTTTAGGAGGATGTATATTGATTCTAAATTTTTTTAAAATTGTAAAGTCTCTCATGGAAGAATTAAAAGTCTTATTTGTTTTGTTGCCTGACAAAGAAATATTGGCAATTATCATTGAGATATCAGACTTTCAATAAATACTATTATCCCTAAACCTCTTTTGATTTATCACAAACCAAATGAATTTTGAACTTGTTGATTGTGTTTGGAGTTCCACATTGTTTAAGTTTCCGGACCCGTCGAGTGTATAAATATGTGAGAGCAGCCACACCCTTTGAACTAACTTTTGAAGTTGAGATCCAATCATAGTTAACATGGTATCAGAGTCGGGTTAAAGATTGCAATGTGAGTGTTTGACCCAGGGCCACGCTAGGTGTGAGGGTGGATGTTGAATGTGTTTAAAGTCTCATATTGCTTAAGTTTTCGAACTGTTAAATATATAAATATATGAGGACAACCTCACCCTTTGAGCTAACTTTTGAGGTTGATATCCAAACATATTTAAGAGAACCTAATCCTTCATTCATGTATAATATCTAAACTCCTCACCAATAAACCAATCATAGTGACTTAGATTTTTACTAGTTACATCTCTTATTTTCTAAGCCATTTAACAATAACACCTAAAATGTTTTTTTACCTCTTATTTAATTTTTAAACCATTTTATTTTCATTGTATTTTGAGTATCTGCTAGTTTTTGTTATTTTGTTCTCAGCTTGAAACTCATACGCAAACTATTCTGTTCTCGGTCAAACTGCATGTGATCACTGCATCTAAATTGTCCAATTAAGATATGACGGTTCAAATTTTATAATTGAATTTTAATTATTTATAAATAAAAAATTTGTAATTAATTTTTGGATCGTTTGATCTTAATCTAACGGTAATTATTAGACCGATTACACTACATTCAATATTTTTTTTTGGTTTTCACCCTCTGGTTCCTAGGGGAAAGGGGCCCTAGTAGTCCAGAGTTCGGGGCGAGTCCCGGCATCAAGTGGTTCCAGTCCCCTCCCAAATGCAGTTGCGGGGAATCGAACTGTGGTCCTTCCTACCAAATCTAGCGCCAATCACCACTAGACCAACTAACATTTGGTACACTACATTCAATATTAAACCGACTACATTGTCATCCCTTCATTTATTCTTTGTCATAGTGATCTTATCTGTCACAAAAGTCACATAAATATTTTAATTCTAATAATATAACGTATATTTTAATATGATAACCAACGAACAAGAAAATCTATATATCATTTTAAAAAGATAAATTTTTTAGTACATATTAATTTAAATGTGTATCTGTATATACTTGTTGAAATGGACAATTATTACAGGTTCATATATAGTATTTAACAAATTTTTATATTAAATATTATTTGTGGACCTATTAAAATTATATATCTCAACTTGTACAAAAAAACAATAATTATATATCTCAATAATGTACCAATATATGTTCAAATAAGATGTATATCGAAGTGTTCACGTTTAGAAAATTATATTTTCATAAACCGACAATTGAACTCTTTTTTTCCTTATTTTTATTTTAATTTTAATTTTTGTTGTTTTTCATTGTTTGCCCCTATATATCATAAAAGGCTAGACATTAAAAAAAAAGAAAATAATGGAAGTTTGCCCTTATCAATTAAGCAAACTAAAAAGGCAATCATGAATAATTGATTAATTAACAATGATACATTAATTAATAATGATTTTAATAGTAATTTTTCTTGAAGATCTATAAGTGCAAAAAGTTGAATGACAAAACATAGTACTTTACAACTTAATAAAGTAATCAATACATTTCTATCTATTGCAAGCTTAATTATGAAGTTTTTTAATGTAATGATACTTTTTATTTCCTTATTTCTTATTGTAACCGACGTTGTTGGTAAGAAATTTTGGTATCCATTTAAACTTTCTTTTTTTTATCTTATTTCACCACTTTTAGAAATATTGTTACTTTTTATTATTATTTAGACAATACTTTTTTTATTGTAGAAAGTGCAAAGATGAGGTGCCAGAGTGATAAGGATTGTTCCGAGTTTTTGTGTGCAGTTACTTCTGTTCCGGTGTGCATTTATAGTCAATGTAACTGTCGAGTCCGTTTAGGGTACATGACCTGAATAGGTCTCTCACTCTCACAGTAGAAGTCATAAAGAAAACTTTTTTTAATAATTAAAATGACTTATGTTTGCAAGTGGTTGCACAAAATTAATAAATATACTGTAATTATATATAAATGAAAGATAAATGAAAAATAAGTTGTGTCCCTAATTCTTTTAAAATGGTAAAATTAATTATCTTAAAAATGATATTTTTAGCTCTAGAGATACTATATTGCTATTCATGACCTTTTTAATTCTTTGTATAAGACTCACAGCCTCTAACCTCTGGTGCTAGGAAACCAAAAGTGTCAAATGCAAATAGTATGAAAGCATGTTAATTGTCAAAACATGTTTTCTCATGTTTGGCCACTTTATTTGAAGCAACTTTGAGGGCTGCTTGTCCCATGATAAAAGTCCCGGCTCTTAATCTAACAAGTAACGAAACTCCATACATGCATACTTTTCACCTACCCACTCATACATCATAACGTTTGTCGGTCTGAAAGTTAATTGTCCTTCCCGTGGGTCGGTCAAAAAGCTTACAGACGTCTCTTGTAATACCCAAACCCATAATTATATAAATTATACTTTTATAAAATATTATTGGAAAATACGCAACGGAAACTATTCAATTCACAAAGGGTTTGGTTCGATACTTCATAAAATAATTACTAACAACTTAATTAGTAAAATATTGTTATACAAAATATTTCTAACTCGATACATCCTTAAATAAATAAAAATAAGTGATAAAGACTCTATATACATTTAGAGAACTCTATCCCCGTGTCATGATCGGAGCGGAGCTTCACCGGTGACTCAGTCACAAACATAACCTGAGAACCTGAACCCCCAAAGATTCAGCACATACACAAAACGGAGGGTTAAATAATATAACCATAAAAAGAAACTAAGTCCAAGAACACACTTAACACTTAGGACATAGTATGCTCATGTCTAACAACTCAATACATAAACATACATTATTCTCATGTTATTCTTATCTCATTGTCATAAAAGTACAACACATCACAATAATAATACATACTTAATCAATAGACAAGTATACACAACATCATCAATTATCAATCATTAATCACACATCTTATAATACACTTAATCACTTTAAATTAAGGATTGCCAATCAATGTCAATTACCAAGTATCACATTTAGTCACATAATCCTAATGCAACTAATGTCAATTACATAATGTCATGTCACTCTAGACATAACTACATGCATGCGGTACCATTCACCTCATATTAGGATAAACATATATATCATTCACCTCATTTTCAGTTTCAAGTCATGAAGGACTCACCACAAATAGACTTCTGAATGCATGAATGTACATATACCATATATGATGACACTATAAACAATCACCTCATAAAATATAGTATCACTCAGCCTATATTCATCTCAATTCACCTCATCATATCATCATTATAGACATACATTCAAGCACATATCATACATCAACAATTAAGTTATTACAACTCATTATCATCATCAGCTCAACTCATCACACATCATCATCTCAATTTATTATCATCAATCATCATCCTAATTCATTTAGAATCCAAACATAACACATTATTAATTAATCTCCATTCACCACATATCATTAGTTAATCAGCATGCTTTATTAACCAAGTCTCACACCTCATAAATCATCCTACATATCATATATATACATAAGGTTCACTTCATACTTCAAGTTATTATTCGTTAAATCAATCATGCAACCACAAGCATGATATTAACATATCCTCAAGATATAATCAAATTAATCCTATAATATGTTTTTTTTTTACAATAATCCTATAATATGTTATAAGATCATAATCTAATCATGTTATAAGCATACAAATCATTTTATCGAAGTTATAACAAAGTTGGGTCAGACGACCCTCGCTCAAGCCACACCTGGCGAGACCTGGCTAAACAAAATCAGGGGTTCCTCGCTAGCTAGCGAAACGAAGCGAAGCAAGGCGAGCTTGCTCGCTAGGTGTCGCTAGGGCTCGCTAAGCGAGCAACACGTTTTCTGGGCAGAGCACTATGAACACGAGTGCTTGCCCCAAAACTCATGTGGCTCGCTTCAAGCGACCAAAACCCATAAATTATCCATAAGCTCGGGTTTGAACTAAAATCCATCAAAAACATCATTTCTCAACTTATAAATTCATAAAGCTATCAACTTTAAACATATATAACTCATATAAGCTTAGAAGTACAACTTAAAGCATCATCAAACATCATTTCATGTTCTAAAGCATAGATTTTCATGTATTAACTCATAAAACCCATTTATCACATAATAAATCAAAATAAAATTTCAAGCAATCAACTTTATCATGGATTTCATACGACAATCATAAGTAGAAGCATATTATACATGAATCATTATCAAAGCTTCAATTATAAATACCTTCCCAAAACCCTTTTCTTCCCAAAACCCAAAATGAGTGAAGAGAGTTTGGGTGTGGAGTCATAGACAAACTCCCCTCTCTTTGATCACCCAAAATTATATTATCTAAGCCTCTTACCTTGATTGAAGCTTGAAATCTATAAGCTCTACACTTGGACTCCCTTCTACCTCTTCAAGCTTGGTTCTTCTACCTCCTCTCTCTACCTCTCTTTTTTTTGCAGATATTCTTGCGCGCCTAAAAACATTTAAAAAGACATTTATGACAAAGTTGTGCCTATATTTGAAGCCTGAAAGCTCTCTACAATGTACTGCGTGCTCCCCAAAGTTATTCAAGCATGCTTTACGACAAACAGGGCAAACCTCATCAATAGAAAACAAAGGAATCATGAGGCAATATTCAAGGATAGTACGATACTGAACTAGTGACATATGCTGACATAATCCATCAATAGGAATAGTAAGAAGCAAATATTGAGCACGTGCTACTTGCAAACACTGAAATACCGCTTTCTCTCTTATGGTCATATTAAACTTAACTTCCATGCCCTGAACAATTTTACCAAACAAAACACGCGCCAAAACATGTTGGGCTTTAAGGGGGGCGATGTTTTTCCTAGTAAAATTGCTCAAGTCAAAACTAAGAATAGTTTCATGAAGACCATCCAAAACACTATCAAAATCAGAGTTCATACCACATACCCCACTATCTCTCAAAATATAATCTTGTAATATCCAAGATTGCGCCCTTAAAGCCACATAAGCATATGAGGCAGCCTCTACTGCAGAGTAAAAACTCAATCCTCCAACCTTAATAAGTAAGGAAGCCACCCTCCATTGAAGTTCTAAAAAGAAAGGACATCCACCAACCACAATGTCTTCAACTGCCCACAAACCTCTTTATCAAACAAAATAGTTGCATCCTCCATGTAAATCGGTTGACATGTCCTTAAACCGAAAAAAGTTTGGCAATATCCATGTATGATCGACGTAAAAGGAACTCACTTTGGGGATCTTTTAGTTGAAGAAGAAGATGCATTAACTCAACAACTCTGACAACTCTCTTCATGGCCACCCTAGTGATTAAACCTCTATATCGACTAACGACCCCCAAGCAAGGTCATCCCCACTGTGGTCTCCCAATGTTTAGAGGAAACAATCCATCACAAAGTTTATTTCTATCACATGAAGGCCAAAAGACTTCAGTCTTCTGTATATTCAAAACAATGCCCAATCTTGTTCTTATACAACAGTCACATCGTCAAGATACCAAACATGGAGAAGAAGTTTGCAATTGTCTCTGGTCTTGTGAATAAGAGGGTATAACACGAGAGCAAAAGGAGTGGCTTCAACGAGTTGTCTTGTTGCACTCCAGTGGCCGACATGATATATGTCTGTCCTCAAGGTATAACTTTGCTGGTTGACCATAGAGAAACTCAACCCATAGAGAAATAGATGGACATTTCACCTCATGCAGTAGTGTCGACCTGTACTTTACCATGTTAAAAACATTTGAGAAATCTGTTGAGTATTTGGTATTGGCTGCATTTTTCGTAAAATAAACCTTGTAGCAGGATGTGCGATATGATGCCTCAACATCGTATCACGTTTACTGGAAGTGTTCGCGTGCGTGTTCTATTTATGGAAATCGTGTTTCTCTCTCTCATGAATCATATCTGACGCATTCAATCAAGCTAATTATGAGGATCATTATTTAATACTTTCAGATCCTGGTCAAGAATGTTTTTGTAGAGAATCTCCTTGAAGTATATTTTTGGAAAGAATCTCTTTTAATTAATATGGAGTAATTGCTCGGGTCAAACAAATCAAGCCCATGTTATTTCTGAATCAATGATGTTTTGCCTGGAGTATTTAAAGGAGGAGCTAAACCTAATTCCAGAGTGGTTGTTGTAGTTGTTCACGCCGTCTTGTGACTTGGTCTAGAACTTAGGTTTTGCATGTGTATTTTGTTGTGAGCCTTTCTTGTGTCTCATTGATGCAAGCTTAAGACGTGTTGTTTTGAGTTGTAATCTTTGTGATCCTCTCCTAAACTTTGAAGTACGGAGTTAGGACATTATGTGTTTTTTAACACTCTAAGCCTTTAGGTACGAGTGTGTAGTTTTTAGGAGTGTGTTCTCCAAAACTTTGTTATTCTTGTGTTGTTGAAATCCTTGCTGTTTGTAAGGTTGTAAGGGAGTGAGATGAGATCTCAAACTTAGGAGTTCCTAGGTTGAAGAGTCATTGGTAGTTGCTAGGTTATGAGTTGTAAACATGGTGTTTGCTGAGAACTTACAACTAGGACTGCTATAGTGATATTCCTTCCTGGATTGGTATCCCCCAAACTAGGGCTTGTTTTAAGCGCCGACCTGGGTTAACAAATATCCCGTGTCTTTTACTTGCTTTCAGTTATTTGCTTATTTTTATATTGTTATAAAAGTGTTAAGGTGCTTAGAACATCGTATCGCACATCGTGCTTAGTGTTAAGGTGCTTAGAACATCGTATCGCACATCGTGCTTAGCGTGCCAGAAATTTCAATTGGCATTAGAGCGGGAACCCTAACATATTTGGGTGAGCTCCAAGGAAGTTATTTTCTGGTACTATGGACATGGAAGGAGGATCTGTTGGCAGACCACCGCTTTTGGATGGCACCAACTATGATTACTGGAAGTCGCGTATGATGGCTTTTCTAAAATCTATGGATAGCCAAACTTGGAAAGCAGTTATCAAAGGTTGGGAACACCCTGTGATGAGGGGAACAACCAATTTAAAGCTAGAAGAAATCTGGTCTAAGAAAGAAGATGAGTTGGCTCTTGCAAACAACAAAGCCTTGAATGCTTTATTTAGTGGAGTGGACAAATACATATTCAGGCTGATCAAGCAATGCACTGTGGCAAAAGATGCTTGGGAAATTCTCAAGACCACTCATGAAGGGACACCCAAGGTAAAGATGTCAAGGCTCCAACTTCTAACCACTAAGTTTGAGAACCTCAGAATGAAGGAAGAGGAAAGTGTACATGATTTTCATATGAACGTGATTGATTTTGCCAACTCATTTGATTCGCTTGGTGAAAAGATCCCTGAAGAAAAGCTTGTTAGAAAAATTCTCAGGTCTCTACCTAGGAAATTCGACATGAAAGTTATAGCCATTGATGAAGCTCAAGATATCTCAAGCATGAAAGTGGATGAGCTTATTGGATCACTTCAAACCTTTGAATTATCTATAAATGAAAGATCTGAAATGAAGAATAAAAGCATAACGACTATCTCCAACACTGATGATTATAATGAGATTCAATGTGACATGGAGACGAATAAAGGAATTTCTAATGTTATTATAGATCTTGGGAAGCAATTTAATAAGGTGCTGCAAAAGATGGATAGAAAACCAAGACCAAATGTTGAGAACATGTCATTCAACATCAGTAAAAATAGTAATGTTAAGAGAAAAGGTGAACCTAATGATGAAACTGTTGAGCATATTGCAGCATTCACTAGTAGATATGAATCTGATGAAGATTCTTGTGATGAAGATATAACTTTTGATGAGCTAGCTGCCACCTACAAAGAACTACTCACAAAGTATGAAGAGATGTGTAGAATTCTTGAGAAGCAAAAAAAGACGATTAACAAACTCCAAGCTGAAGTAAACAAACAGGTTGAAAAAGCGTCAGAAGCTCAGGATGAAGTTAGTCAAGTTAATGCTCAAATGGATGAGTTAAGGAAACGAGTGAGCCAGCTGAACCCAGGAACCAATTTTCTTGAGAAAATCTTGGATGGTGTACCAAGTGGAAAGGCAAGGTCAGTTGGGTACAACTACACAAGTTTTAACCAGCATCAATAAAATCAGGAAACCAAGTTTATGCCCGCTGAATGAGCTTTTGATCCTTACACTGGAAACGTGATGTTGAAGCATCATACTCAACATCCTAGAACCTACCCCGTTCCAAATTTTGAGTCCGATTCAAAACCCCATGTGCACCAAAGACCTAAAAGTCAGAGGAGATATCGAAGGTGGGTGTGTCACCATTGTGGTAAGAAGGGACATGTAAGGCCTTTCTGTTTCAAGTTGCATGGGTATCCCAATCAGTATCAGCAAGCAAAGCCTGCACCTGAAGTGATAAATGTGAAGAAGGAATGGAAACCCAAAGATGGCACCTCTACCTTAATCGCCAAGGCAACTCCCATTACTACTGTTCCAGTGATTACCGCAAAGAAGAATAAAACTTCTACTGTGAAGAAAGGAACATTTATGCCTGTAAGTGAGTCTCCCTCTGCCTCGATTTATGTCCCTTTTGGTACTGAAACCAGGCCACTAGTAAAGCCTAAATCTGATGAAACTCTAGGGCAACCTAGTTTGAATGTTGCTGTTGAATGTGCCAATATGTCACCTACCAAGGTTGTTGATACTGTTATTGATTCGCTCAAGGAAACTCTACATGAGTCGAATGTTGTGCCAGATGTCTCAGCATCTGTGGCCTTGCCTTGCCTGACATCCGATTTGTTGTTACTATTCTGATTCCGGGCCTTGCCCTGGATATTTGAGCACTCTTCAGTGCATATGGTCTGTAATATTAGTAAGTACAATGTGGTCTACTCTGCTGCTACACTGCTATGGTTCCTTGTTCTTATATGCATCTTTGTCAAATTTGTGGCAAAAAGGGGGAGTAAATGTTATGATTAATTTGTTGGTTTGGTTACCTGCTCTTGTTTCTGGTATGTGTTTCTGATACGTGTTGTGACTGTGAACTGTGTCTGTTCTGGTATGTGTGCTTTGGATGGTGGTGTATGCATTTGCTGAGATATGCAAGTGTTCCGGGGGAGCTGATTTGTGTTCTGAAGGGGGAGATGTTGGATACGATGCTCCAACATCCTATGCATATGTGTAGGGTGAGATGTTCTGTGAAATGTTGAAGCATTCTACTCAACATCCTATCAATGTTTATTTTCCTGACCATTTAAGGCTAAGTAGTTTTGTGTGTTCCGCTGTTGCATGCCTCTCTGATAAACCTAAAAGATACATCCTTATTCTTCTCTACTGTTCTCCATGAAGGAGTAGTATGGAAACTGTTTTGAAGGATAGTCTCTACTGATCTTTATGCTTGTGTGCTTATGTTGAGAAAAAGAAATGTAGTTGAAGTATCTGTTTAAGTATCTGTATGGTCATAATTTGTTTTAGCCAAAAATTTGTCAAAGGGGGAGTTTGTTGAGTATTTGGTATTGGCTGCATTTTAGGTAAAATAAACCTTGTAGCAGGATGTGCGATATGATGCCTCAACATCGTATTACGTTTACTGGAAGTGTTCGCGTGCGTGTTCTATTTATGGAAATCGTGTTTCTCTCTCATGAATCATATCTGACGCATTCAATCAGGCTAATTATGAGAATCATTATTTAATACTTTCAGATCCTGGTCAAGAATGTTTTTGTAGAGAATCTCCTTGAAGTATATTTTTGGAAAGAGTCTCTTTTAATTAATATGGAGTAATTGTTTGGGTCAAACAAATCAAGCCCATGTGTAACACCCTAACTAATCTACGCGTATATATTTAACTTAAAATATAAAACATGCAATTATTCAGGGCATTACAATTAATTAATATAAAATATAAACACATATACATGGTAATTCAACATACACTTAATGCCGCAGCGGAATCATAGAACCTGTTCTAATCATCTACAACATAGGAACAAGACCTTATATCATACTTCAAGAATAATTCAACCATGCATAACCATTAAGTTCCAAAATATTAGTTCAACAGACTAATCCAAACATGCATAAATATCATAGTCATAATAGTAATACAATCATCCGTGCAACATAGTAATAATGGCACAAGGCCCCAAAGACATAAGTCCAACAAAATATATAAATAACAATAAACCTACGGTGTCACAAATACCAGAGCATCTAAACTAACAACTCGCTAAGTTTAGAAACTAAGGTATAGGGTAGCTCAAGCTAAACCCCTCACCTAGGATCAAACTGAATATGACAGTCGGCAAAGCTAAGCACTAGGAGCAGACTCCTCAACCTGAAACTTTGGACGCCCAAAGGTCCAACAATTACACAAAACAGAGAGTTAGTAAATGAATTTTAAATAAAGTGAAACATATCACATGCTATACACTTCAAGAAATAAATAAACATACATCATTTACGTATATAATTATCTCTACATATTCAACATAATCATACACGTTCACTACATATAACCAATCACACACATAAATATGACATATGCATATTAATCATCAATATCAAGCATTCAATGATTCACAAATATTACTAATGCACAAGATTATACCAAATACCAATTACCAAATAAATGTCACATTTAACCTAATGCACACTATGTCACATGTTCATGTCATGTCACCCTAGGCACATCTAAATACATGTGTTATCATCTACTCATTGTTCATTTTTAAGTCATTACGGACTCTACAAGGATAAACATATATCCCAATGTTCATTTTTAAGTCATTTTTAAGTCATGACGGACTCTACAAGGATAAACATATATCCCAATGTTCATTTTTAAGTCATGACGGACTCTACAAGGATAAACTTATATCCCAATGTTCATTTTTAAGTCATGACGGACTTTTCATAAACAACAACCATTTTACTCAATCAAGTATAAGCATTTTACTACAAAAATTCATCATTTCGAAGGTTAGATAAAGTGATTTAATTAAGATAAATTGGATAAAGTAATTTAACTAAGTAATTTTAACTATATCAAATAAAGTAAGTTAACTAAATTAAACAGGGTAAAATTCACAACATATATGCTTCGGGTAAGATCTTGGATAAACAAAATTGACAAGTTTAAGTAGATCAAGTTGTAGAAAATGGTGGCTTCATTGTCACTGATTTATGCATAAGTCTAGACCCAATTATATAAATATTCATTTACTTATTACAAGGAGTTTTCAATTAATTTAGACTTGGTCAAACACCTCACATATAAAAAGGAATTGAAAGCACTAAAAGTAAGGATATTAAACAAGCTTCTCAAATGTGCATAACTCAATTTTTGTTAGCATTATCAGTACCCACAACAAGTTATGCATCGAAATTTGTATACATGAGGATACAAAATCTAATGGTTCCATAAAGACCCACAACAAGTTTTTGCCTCAAAAATATGTACACGGGAGAATACGAAATCTAAAGGTTTCACAAGTACCCACAACAACAAATTTATCATTTATCTCAATTAGAAACATATAACAAATATATATTAACATATAGAATCACATGGAAATCATTAAAGCTTAATAAAAATCACATTCCCAAATCCCAATCCCAACCTAGAGATGAAAGAGTTTGGGTATGGAGAAGAGGTTCTTCTCCCATCTTTTTAGCCATCTCATAATTAAAATTCTTTTACTACTCTCTTACCTTGGTTGGAATTGAAGCCTCTAATCTTCTTCTCTTCAAGCTTCAAGTCCCTCCTCTCTTGGTTTTCTCCTCCTTCTCTCTAGTTTTCTTTCTTTTCCCACTTTCTCTTTCTACCACTTTTCTTTTGAAAATGTTATGACCTTATCTTTCTCTACATCTCATAACTTAACCTAATTCTATCAAAATACCATTTATGCCCTTCTTATCCATTACTTGCTCTTGGACTTGGCCCATTAATCTAATAAGTCCATTTAACCACATGACTAACTATTAGTTCTAACTAACTTCATCTACTTCCTAATTAATTAACTCACACTAAATAATTAAGAGTTCTCAACTAGTTTAATGATTCTATCAAATTACTAAAGTACCCCTTTAACTCTCTCAAACTTAATAATCAAATAAATCACATAGTCACATAAATTCGAATAAATAATAATTAATCACAAAATCCTATTTATTTTAATACGGGTGTTACACCATGTTATTTCTGAATCAAGGATGTTTTGCCTGGAGTATTTAAAGGAGGAGCTAAACCTAATTCCAGAGTGGTTGTTGTAGTTGTTCACGCCGTCTTGTGACTTGGTCTAGAACTTAGGTTTTGCGTGTGTATTTTGTTGTGAGCCTTTCTTGTGTCTCATTGATGCAAGCTTAGGACGTGTTGTTTTGAGTTGTAATCTTTGTGATCCTCTCCTAAGCTTTGAAGTACGGAGTTAGGACATTGTGTGTTTTTTAACACTCTAAGCCTTTAGGTACGAGTGTGTAGTTTTTAGGAGTGTGTTCTCCAAAACTTTGTTATTCTTGTGTTGTTGAAATCCTTACTGTTTGCAAGGTTGTAAGGGAGTGAGATGGGATCTCAGACTTAGGAGTTCCTAGGTTGAAGAGTCATTGGTAGTTGCTAGGTTATGAGTTGTAAACGTGGTGTTTGCTGAGAACTTACAACTAGGACTGCTATAGTGATATTCCTTCCTGGATTGGTATCCCCCAGACTAGGGCTTGTTTTAAGCGCCGAACTGGGTTAACAAATATCCCGTGTCTTTTACTTGCTTTCAGTTATTTGCTTATTTTTATATTGTTATAAAAGTGTTAAAGTGCTTAGAACATCGTATCGCACATCGTGCTTAAAAAAATGAATAATTATAATTTATAATGAATAAAACATCAAACAAAAATAGTTTATAGAGAGAAACAACCATTGTAGTTTTTGTTACTTTGTTCTCAGTTTGAAACTCATACGCAAACTAAATACTAAATTCACGTAATTAGAATCTAACTCAGAATCTTGCTCAGACTCTGGTGATGAAAATGAGGTATATTCTAATCTCTATAACTTGCTCAGACAGATTAAATCTAGAAAACTTGCTAGAATGAAGAGACATTATAATGTTATTTCTGGTAAGCCAAAGTTTTCTAAAGAGAAAATTCTTCTAACCAAGGAAACTTATGATTAAATCCTCAGAGAGGAAGCTTATCAAGAGGATATCAGAAGCAAACTTGTTTACATGACTAGTAACTCCAACATGAAAACAACGAAAAAAATGATTAACATGTGCACATATTGATATATAAAGGACTCCAACGTAACAAAATAGAGATAAAAGACGAATGTGTTATAATTAAATAAGATAAATGATCTGTAATGTAATTTTGCAATCACTAAAATAACTACAATGCATGGTGTTAGTTAGGAGTTAAAAAAACGCAAAAAATTTGAGCCTAGACTTTAAGAGGAGCATACTCTAAGGTTTCAAATCTTTATCACAAGTACAATGCATATGGTTAGGAGTTACAAGAACACCAAAGATTAGCACAAGTTATTCCAAATTAATTTTGAATAGAAAATTTATTACACTCTAAAGAGGAAAAAAAAACATAGTGGTATTGCAATCAAGTTTATAAGAAAAAAAAGAAAGAAGAAAACGTACATACCAAGTCATGGCAAGATAATTGATAAAAACAAAGAAATTAAATTTCTCTCCACAATCTCTAAACTCTTTTCTCCAAGTAAGAAGAATCTTGGTGTAGAGGATAAAGATCAGTAGATGCTGAAGAATATGTCCATGGCCCTTCCATTGATATAGTATCCTCTTTATAATATAGTCTCATTGCTTCCATTTTCTTCTCATCCAATACCTCACTTGACTCTAAAATCAGCTCTTGAGTAGCATCTTTACCTTCTAGCATGCTTACCATTGAAGACATTGCAGGCCTAAGTGCAGAAGTCACATTAGTACATAAGAGTGCCACATTTATCATCACTATTGCTTCTTCTTTGTTGAAATTTGAACCCAATCTTTTATCAACTAGCTCCAATATATTATCTTCAGCTTTCAAGACATGTGCCTGGTAAATAGAATAATATATAAAATGAATATTTTTACATTCTTGATGAGACATTGAATATATTTATATAGCTAGAAATGGAAGGCTAAAACTAATGCAAAGTTAAGTAGTTAGTTAACAAAGTAATCCTTTTGGAATCAAATATTAGCAAAAAAGATTTAAAAAAATTCAAATGAATTTGGCTCAACGTAAAGATCAAATATTCTTTTATGAAAGGGGGCATCGAGATAGAATCGCAATAGTATGAATTTTAACTTTAAAGTTTAATCTTACCAAGAGGGACTATATTAGTCGATAACTCAATATTCTTAAAAGACAATAGGTACGAATACAACACCGGAATACTTACCCAATCAAGAAGATGGAATGCTTCTGATCCTTTTTGTCGAAGAATTGTATTGTAACTACCTTGTAAGATTTCCAAGGTAACAATTCCAAAACTATAGACATCTGCTTTGTCGGTCAAATAACCATGCATAGCATATTCTGGAGCCATATATCCACTGCATAGTTTAAAAAATTATTAGCAACATTAAGAAACCAGCACAAATTCATTTGTATTGCAATAATGACAACAATGTCTTGTTTTAGTTTGTGAATCAGATCATTGTTCAATGGATACGTTTATCATATATTTTGGTTTTCACTACCAGTATCCGGCCTACTGGACCGCCTAATTTGGTTCAGGGATCAGTTTTGGTATCAAGTGGTTACATCCTCCTCCCGATCGATACATTTATCATATGTACATAATAATCCATAATAAGTTGCCTAAATCATATTGTACCTATAATTTTGTTTCTTTTTAATTAATAAAATCATGTCAAACATGTAAAAACATTTTTTGATAAAATTTCCACAAAGTAAATTTAATTAAAGAACTTACTATGTCCCGGCTATTCAAGTGCTAATGTTAGTGTTCTCCTCTTCATCAAGCCTGGCCAAACCAAAATCAGATATCTTTGGATTGAGATCTTTATCAAGCAATACATTAGTGGCTTTAATGTCCCTATGAACAACCTTCAATCTTGATTCTTCATGTAGATATGCTAAACCTCTAGCGATACCAACACAAATCTTGTATCTTGTTGGCCAATCCAATTTTATTTGGTGTTCTGCATCCCCTTTATTTGCGAAAGATACAGATATAAAAAAAATGATATCATTTAGTCATTGACATAAGTTAGAAAATGTGGAATATAAATGAAAACCAAAGTTGACCATATAGGAAGAATTACCAAACAAAGCACGAGCAAGACTATTATTTTCTAAATATTCATATATTAGCATTAACTGATCTCCCTCCACATAACATCCATATAGTTTAACAAGATGAGGGTGGTTCAAAGCTGAAATCATGCCAATTTCATTTAAAAACTCGCGATTCCCTTGCTTCGATTTAGAAGAAAGTTGCTTGACTGCTACCAATGTTCCATCAGATAGACGCCCCTGCATTTTGAAGAATGTTACATATAGTTATAGTTATTGAAAGTTTTAGCCTAAATTGCATTTTTGAACCCCTAACTTTCACAAATTTGCGATTTTGACCCCTTAACTCCCATAATAGCACTTTTGGTCTCTTAACTTTAGCCCCTATTTGCAAAAGGCTGACCATAACTGATTTTGACCAAGTCAACACACACGTGAATAGTAATTCACATGCCACGTCAGCATGTCATGTGAGTCATCGTCCACATGTGTGTTGACTCGCTGATGTGGCATGTGACTCATTGTCCATGTATGCGTTGACTTGGTCAAAATCAGCGGGGTCAATTTTTTGCAAAATGGACTGAAGTTAGATGGTCAAAAGTGTTATGATGAATGTTAGGGGATAAAATTGCAAGTTTGTAAAAGTTAGGGGCCAAAAATATAATTTAGCCAAAGTTTTAAAACAAATATTCACTGAATAATACTCGACCTTATAACATAATACCTTGTATACTGGACCAAATCCTCCTTCGCCAATCTTATTGGCAGGATTAAAGTTATTTGTTGCTCCTTTGATTTGTCTTACATTAAATAAACTCATTTGTAGGTTTAAACCCTTTACCTCTGTTTATTGATGCAAAATAAAGATCAGTTATATCTTTCTTTTGATCAATATAGTTAAATGGTCTTGAAAGTTAACATGACACATTAATTAAAGTACTTACTGAAACTTAGTTATGTACTAAACATGCATGAATTTATTCTTGGCACATGAAAAGTCCATAATTTATTCTTTATAATTACCTCTTTCTAAAGAGCTTTTCTTTCCAAAATAGCCTTTCCGCCGAAGTATAACAAATAATAGGATGATAACAATTGCTACTGCAGCCACAATTCCAACCACAGCTCCTGCAGATATGCTACTTCCATTTACAGAAGGAGGTGGAAAATCTGCAAGATTAGTATAGAATTATTTGATTAGATCACGACAGGGACATGGTTTTAAATTGTTGTCCCCAATCTAAAAGATTTTAAGGTATCTGCATTAGCTGCATTTTTTTTCTTCACATTTTACTACAGTATAAAGATATCGAGCATAACGTAGAGCAACTGCAACCGTAACTACAAAGTATAACCTACCTGATTCAACGGTTATAGCTGATATAAGAGGACCGTATACTGATCTAAATGGTATGCTAGTTGTCCCTTTTCCGGCCCAATATAAGCGGATCTCCAAGGTATTACTACTCACAGCAGCAGTGAATTGTTTTGTGATTGCCTTACCAACTCCTCCTGCTTCTTTTGCAATATTGAAGTCCTTTTGTACTAATTCTCCCTATTACATTTCAACTCAAACGTTAATACTTCATAATGATTACAAGCCTAAATATCTATATACATAGAGTCAGGATCCGTTGAATTTTATCAGAAATGAAAGATAATAGATGACAGACATAAGTATGAATAAATATAAGCCGTGTACCTGAATATAGATATCAAATATACGCCTTCCTAGGCCTTTATATTTTTTATCATCAGTAAACATGATTTCTGCAAAATGTAGATTAACTGTGTAATTTCCGTTTCCCATGCATAATCCGTAATAAGTCAAAGATGTAGGAGAAACTCGTGCATTCTTGAATAGGTCTGCATCTGCATTGGCCACAGAAAGCTTAGATGATTTAATCGACTTGACATAAAGCTGATCAGTGCTGTCATTATCCATGAAGTTGCCTGTGTTGCTTAATGCCCAATTGTAATATCTATTCTTGTAGAATGCAGCTGCTCCTGCTGCATCAGCATCATCATCATCATCATATGTGCTTCCATTGACTTTTGCAGGCTCTCCACCACAGTTTATATGAAGAGCATATGATGAGACTGAAACAAGCAAAATAAAGTGAGAAATTACTCAAATACTCAGCTAAGTAAGAAAATTATTTTTCTATTCTTTTCTTTTGTTATATAAAAGTGTTGGGCCAGTTCACAGCGCTATCACCAAGGAGAGTATGTGAAATTTGGATTCTCTGAGTCACTGCTTGGACGTATTCATGCAGTAATGTACTGACTAAGTGAATGCATGCAATCGGTGACTGCTGGGAAGCCGAATACGATCATAGAGTGTCTGTTTTCTTAGCAGTCAATAGAAGCTTCACCACCAAGAAACTTACTATTAGGACAGATGTTTGTCAAACATGAAGCAATTCCTCTGAGACAATAACAAAGGACACAATGAGTTACCCTAATCCCAAATAATCAATTCAAGTCACAGAAATTAAAGAAATAATGCAACATGTATAACAACGAACTTACGAGTCATTGCGAGTCGAATAGCTAGAAAACAAGTTCCTGTGATATATAAGAAATGTCTGTGAATCAAATAGGTTCTTAATTTCCAAACAAATACACATAAAGTCAAATATTCTTACACTTTTCCTTCTTGACATTGACTCCCTTTGCTTAAAGTGAAGTTATTGTATGAAATATCTCTATATACAAGTTATAAAGAGAAATAGTGAAACATTTAGGAAATAAAAATAATATCAACACAAAAATAAATAATTGTATAATCATACTCCAATAGTAGCATTAAGCTTGAATAAGCTATTTTTATAGCAAAAGATAAAATTAAGATAAATTGATTTTCTATAAGGTACGAGCTGGAAAACACTTATGAAGATTGTCATAAGTTCTTCGAAATAGTGTCACAAAACTTATGCGAGTAGATAACCACAAATAAGCCAATTCAAACAGACCCTAAATGTTAATTATATTTTCCAATCCAAGGATTAGGAATCATGTAAGTAGCATTTCAAAGAGAACTCACAAGCTATTATTAGCTTCTTTTGTCCATGAAGGAACTGGTCCAGTGAGAAGGTTTCCAGTTAAATATCTACATTAAAAAAGTATAAATAATTCAATACATAGAATTAATTATTTATTAAGAACTTAACACTTGTGGATTATGAGCTATTCTTACATGTAATCCACTTCACTTAGGCCATCATAGTTACTTGGAATTTGTCCACTCAATTTGTTAAAGCTGAGATCTCTGAAATAAAAATCAAGATCAAGAATTTAGTTTAAAAACCACAGAAGAAAGTTATATCCATCCAAGTAGGAAGTATCAAAGGTAAAATACTATATGTTACAAAATCATATAAACATAATATAAAGAATTTAATCATTAATTCAAATCAAACAAAATGGAAGAAATTTGGTATTACAGGTTTTTTAGAGTAGTCATTGTCCCAAGATACTGAGGCAGTGTTCCATTGATGTTGCAATTCCTTAAAATCCTATGAAACAATAAGATAGACAATGTATTATCAGTACCTTTTTTGTTGAACCACTAACACTCCTCAGATTAGGCGTGTCTCTGCTTATCCGACACCGAAGTATATGATTACATTGAAATATATCATTTTTAAAATTATTATCAGTGTCAACATGTCAGTGTCTGTATATGCGCTTCATAAATTTCTAAAAAGTCAGTACAATCAACTCACAAAGTTTTCAATTTCATATCATTAAGTTTTGGAAAAAGTGAAAATTCTGATCCATTTAAATCACTTATTCTCCTGCATATGACATCAAATTCACAACTAAATTAGTAGTTAGTAAATAAAATTAAAATGAAACTTAATTTTGAAACATTGTTTAATAAATAAAATACAATATCATACATACAAGTCACTTAGGTTCTTCAAAACTGAAATTCCAGAAGGAATTGGCCCACTTAATCCACTCCCTTGAATAACTCTGTCAAAGTAAGTTAAATCGACAATAGATTAGTTCATAAGATAAAAGAGATTATATTCAAGAACTAGAAAGAAAAAAAAATATAAAACAAAATTGAAAATGAAAGTTGTTACAGTTTTTGGAGACTTGTCCAGCTTTGAATAAAATCAGGTATCTTCCCAGAGAATTGATTGTCTCCAATTCGACTATATATATAGAAAAAGTGTATGAAACAAGAAAAAGTTAATATATGTTCAATAAATAATATTCTATAATTTAGTCATGATTCAAGACTTCAATAAAAATTTTAATCTTACAAATCTTGTAATGTGGTGAGTTTGGCCAATGTACCAGGTAATTCTCCATTGAAATAGTTGGAAGAAAGTAACCTAAATATAATTAACAACAATAAATTGTGAATCTAATTAAGCCATTGACATCAAATTAGATTTCACTTGGGAGAAATATATACGAACGAAGGTCTATTTTAGCAATTAACATCTTTTTATTTGGACTAAAATATTCAATTATTGAACCAAATGGTTTTTATAAATTGTCGGTTGATCACCCGATTTTTACAAGTTTTAACTGGTTCAACAGCATATCCTATTCAATAATGAAACCAGATTGGTGACTCTGCCAATTTCCAGATCAACCGATTTGACCAGCTGGTACGGTCTGATTTTTAAAATACTGAGCGCTTATATTATAAGCTGCAAATAAACTTTTACGTAGAGATCCTTAATCTATTGAATTTTCTTCATTGATTTAATTTTTTCTTACAGTATCTATTGGATGTTAAAGGAAAATAAAATAAAGTGCTTACAGTGTTTGAATTTGGGTTAGGCTCCCAAGCTCTGGAGGAAGAATTCCAGAAAATTGGTTGGACTCCAATACCCTATCAATTTAATGTTAATGCTCTTTAGTACAAACACTCCTTGAAATGTGCCAACATAGTTTAGTTACAAAATAAATAAATAAATAATTTTTTAGGCTCATTGGATAACTCATATATTTGATATATTATAAATTTAGTATATAGTAGTTATTCAATGAACATAAAAAAATTCAATTTTTAGTCTCTAAGTCCTAACTCAAACTAGCAAAAATATGTCGGAATTGTTAGGTCAGCTGTCATGATCGGAGTTCGAACTTCGACTTTCTCACTTATTATATGTGTGAGTTTATTATGGCTTTGATATTTCATTTATGTACAAAATAAGCAAATTCCTATTTATAATAAGCAACAGACGGAGTAAATGGAAAAAAAAAAAATTCATTTACTATAGGTGTGCAATGAGAAACTCACAAACTTTGGAGAGTTGATATGTTTGTTATAGCTATTGGTATTGAACCAGTTAATCGATTTCCAAGGAGGGAGCTGAAATGATTTATCAACATTTTATCATTAGTTTCTTCTTAACTACATGAAATTAAATTATAATATAAGAAAACAATTATTATAAAATAAAATGTAATAACAAAGAAATCATACATGGTAACAAGATTTATTAAGATAGTTAGAGTTTATTGGTGTTAGTTGGTTAATTAGAAATTATTTATAGTTGGTTATTCAATTAGTTAGTTAATTGAGTCCTATAAATAGAACACTAATGTACACATTTTACCATTCTTTTATCATTCAATATGAATTCCTGTGAGTTACTTCCTCATGAATATTTTTATGCTCTCTACCTTTCTTATGGATTTGATCTCCATCCCTATGATTCCATGATTCTTAACATGGTATCAGAGCGATACCCGAGGGATGAAGATGAAGATTTTGCTTCCGCTTACGGTTCTGAAAGTTGTGAAGAAGATGAATTTGCAGCTGCTGAAATTCTCAGCAATTTCCCTCACGATCTAGATTCTTCAACTTCACAAACTTCAATCCTTTTTGGTAGCTTCGCAAGTCTAATCATTCCGGTTTCTATTCCTTCGATTGCATCAGATTGTGATGGTTTCTCCATCAAGATTGGGGAAATTACTTGTTTTCTTGGTGATTCTTGCTGCATCGATGTCGATTTCACAATCATCGCTTCGGAAGGAGACAAGCAACCGAAGAATTTCGAACCTGAGTTTGTGTTCTCTGCAGTCAGCCAGAAATTGGAGAATCAGTACGGTGTTCAAGCGCTATCTTCTCCGATCAAGGTCGAGCGTCAACACGACGGCAACGTCCGATTCTCGCACGATCAAGATCAGAACAACAAGAACGGTGAGATGATTTCTGATTTGCTATTATGTTCATCGAAGAACGCCACTTTCTTTTCTCAGTATAGTGGTTTATGCATCACTGTTTTCGATCCCGGCGGTGTAGTCGTTTTGCCTCTTTCTGCTGCGAAGGTTCTTGATGATTACGGAGAAAATCTTCGCCGTGAACCTCAATCTCACAATGATGGGAAAACAGATTATGTAATCACAGTTTTTGATCCCGGTGGCAATCACCGTTAACTGTCGAATTATTTTATATATATAAAAGATAATTACACTTGAATAAAAGGTAAACGGGCAACAAGCTGCGCCGCTAAACCTTTCTGTATAACAAAACTCAATCTCTGAAAGACTACATTCTTAGACCTAGGCGACACAACATTACTATGCATGACCCTTTGAATTCTTTTTAGAAGATCTACTGCATCTGGTGCTAGGAAGCCAAAAGTATCAAAAGCAAACGGTATAAAAACGTGTTGATTGTCAGAGCACGCTTTCTCATGTTTGACCATTTTGTTTGAAGCAGCTTTGAGGGCTGCTCGCCCTACTGTAAAATCTCCAACCCCTAATCCGACAAGTGGGGAAACTCCAGTCAAATCTACACAAGCATGTTTCCCTCATGTCGAATTTGGTTTTTTTTTCATTTCTTTGAATTTGAAGCCCAATTGCAACAAATTTATGTATAATTCTTGAGTTTTGGTCTTGGCTGTTAGTTGGTAACCAGTGCTCTTTGAAGATAGTATATTGTCTATGATATAATTGCAGTTTTGTGTGGGAAATCTGATCTGCTGCTTAGAATCGTTACATTTGGTTTATTCATGAAGTTTGGAAATATCAATGCTCATAAGATACTTGGTAAAGGTCCTCTGTGATAATGGATTCCATTGGCTCTCTTTGTAGTTCATTGGATTTGGTTTGTTGTTAATCACATGGAAGTCATTGCTGGCATGATAATTGACTATGATTTTCACATTTTGGATCTTTATTCTAGCAATAGTTGTGTGATTACCTTGGTTTTAACAAGTTGTTTGAGTTTGGCCATTATTCATTTTTGCAAGAGTTGGTTCTGGTGTTTGTTTAAAGGTCTCAGTCCAAATTGACAGGTCACTTGCTGCAGAATATGGTGTTGAAGATATAGGTTAGTTACAAGATAGTGTTAGTAATTTGTTAGTAGTTAGTTAGTGTTTAGTAGTGCTTAATGCCTATATAAAGATGTAATCACCTCATTAGTAAGTATCTTTTCTTTTTTTGTAATATTTCAATATACTCAATACAATTTCATCTTGAGTTTTTCTCTCCTTTTTCCATGGATGCCATGTTTCTTAACATATGGAAGGCGTTATAAGGCTAGTTGTGCAGATTTTATGTTGCATTGCTTAGAATTTATGGTTTGCAGTTTGTTTATTTGTTTGGTTTTAGCTTTGTATTCTAAACTCATACCAAGAATTCTCTTATTATGAGTTTAAGGGAGGTTATTACAATATAGAAGTTTTGGTTCTGCAACAATGTTCAAGCTTGTTTGATGGTTAGTTGCTTATGGGTTCAGAATGTGATGCAGTTTTGCTCTGTGCCAAGATTCATTACCAGAGATGGGAATTTTTGCTTGAGTATAGATCATGATATAGTGGAGGATTTGGTTTAAAACCTCCTTGGTTGTGTGTAGTTTTGCTGCTGCAAGTTTGTTCAGTTTATCAACAAAATACAAAGAACTTCATGTGGCTCAGTGGAGTATTGTTTCTTTTATCTTTGCACCATGTTGCGAAATGATGTGAAGCAGCTGGATCCACCCTTTTTTCAGTTGCCTTTGGTCTATTGTAGTTTTTGTTTTTTTTTCTTCAATGTATTTCAAACTCAAATTGGTAAATTTTCCAATATTGAGTTTGAGGGAGGCTATTAAGATAGTTAGAATTTATTGGTGTTAGTTGGTTAGTTAGAAATTAGTTATAGTTGGTTATTCAATTAGTTAGTTAATTGAGTCCTATAAATAGAACACTAATGTACACATTTTACCATTCTTTTATCATTCAATATGAATTCCTATGAATTACTTCCTCATAAATACTCTTATGCTCTCTACTTTTCTTATGGATTTGATCTCCATCCCTATGATTGCATGATTCTTAACAAGATTCATGGAGCTCCATTCTTTAGGAATTGTACCATTCAAGTAATTATAGGAAACGTCACTGTGATATAGGGAGAGAGTAATATATATATGATACTCCCTCCGGTTCTATATATAAGCAACTTTTGCATTTCTAGATTCATTGCAAAAGTAATGAATTTAGACAATAATATTGCCTATATTCATTACTTTTGCAATGAATCTAAAAATGCAAAAGTTGCTTATATATAGAACCGGAGGGAGTACATTAATATTAACAAATTGTCCACGGTGGACCACTTGAGGAGGTGGTCCACCGTAGCATTCGCCTACAATATAGTAATAAATACGTAGACATGCAAAAGTACATTAATATGTAAAAGCTAATGAATAAATGATACATACAATACTTGAAGATAAGGCAGCCTGACCAATTCCTTTGGGAGAGTGCCCGAGAGATCTTGTTGTTTCAAAATTCTACAAGGTCATTCAAAAATTAAAATAGTTAAAATATAATAAAAGGTTTAAATCTGTTTTTATTCCTGTAATTATGCTTTGTTTTGAAAAAAGTCACTGTAAAAAAAATAAATTGATTTTACCTTCTGCAATATCTCAAAACTTTTAAAATAGATCTGACTGAATTTCTTGATGATATTGTAGGGACTATAAGATCAAATTTTTATTTTTTTACAGTGACTAAAATCAATTTTTTATTTTTTTAAAGGTACTAAAATCATTTTTTTTTTTATCTTTTTACAGGGTGTCTTTTCAAAACAAGGCATAATTACAATGACCAAAAACATATTTAAAATTGGCCGCATCGGCTCTAAATCCAGTCAGGGACTATTTTAAAAATTTTGAAATATTGTAGGAACTAAAATCAATTATTTTTTACATGACTCTTTTCAAAACATGACATAATTGCAGGACCAAAAATATATTTAAGCCATAAAAAAAAATGTTAAGCGAAGTATTTAATTATAATTGGTTGGTGATACAAATCATTTTTGGTTTTGAGACTCATGCATAATAGAATCCCAATTGATGAAAATTTAATGGTTAGAGGTTGTCACACTCTCCTTCCATTTGTAACCTTTGTCTCAACGAATCTGATATATTGAGACAGAGGTAATACAAGAAAAAGTCAATGAATCTGATAATTTCTCTTTTACCCATCTTTATCTGATATATTGGAAGAACAAAGTTTTACAAAAGGGTCTTATATATTGAGGCGGAGGTAATACAAGAAAAAGTCAAAGAGACATTACTCTAACTTATTTAGTTTTCTTAATGAGTGTAAAATAAATCTTTTTTAAATAGTCTAGCGGTTAGAAATTTTATTCTTATAAAATGGATAAGGGAAACGATCAATGTTCGAACATTGATCCTCTACATACATAATACATTATTTTACCAATTAAACTAAGCTCACATAATAGTGTAAAATAATTTTCTTGCTTGTAATAAAAGTACTAATTCTTCTTAATTTTTAAATTCCATATCCAGCCTTTATTATTTCGGTCTAGAATAGCAACTACCTTAAATCCATAATAAAATTGACTAGACCTTAGGTCCAAAAGAAAAGTAGGACACATCATGTAGTATTTATTGTCATCAACTTGTGTTCTTAATGGTGTATGTATTTATTGTCATCTACTTTGTGTCCTGAGAATGGTAACTGCGTACGGAATCCAAATCTATTGATAAGTCTAGTTAGTTGACTTCATCTAAGACTTAGATTTTTGCTAATGATTGATTTGCAGCAAATTTGTGTGGTCGCAAGTGTGTATTGTGAAACTTCCAATTCATTTTGGTTTTTTTTTTTTTTGGTGTACGGTTTCTTATTTATTTAAGACCTATTGATATTTGATAGAGTGAATGGTAAATTTATGATATATTGAGAATGCCACAGTGACAATGTCACACAAGCGAAATGGACTCCAAAACTTAATTGAGATGAATTCAGCAACATTTTAAATGTTAATATTTATTTTTATAAATTAGTAAGAAAATATGGTCAAAGCAAGATATGTGAAAAATGCATATGATCAAATTGACTCAATCAAATTGGAACGAAGAGAGTAAACATATACTAAAATTGGGGGAGTAGAAAGTCTAATTCAAATGTCCACATATCCTAGCTCAACTGGTAAAATATTGTCGAAATTGTTAGGTCGAACGTCATGACTGGGGTTCGAACCCCGACTCCCTCACTTGTATGTGTGAGTTTATAATGACTTTGTCATTTCATCTATGTACCAAAAAAGTCAAATTCATTTTATTCGTCTATAATTGCCATGATTAATAGGACAATATTTTACTTTGCAGCTAAAAAATAGAGAAGGGACAGTTGTGTCATGTGTGAGTTTTATTTCAGTGGATTTACCACTTCATCTAATAAAAAAAAAAAAAAAACAGAGAAGGGGTAAGAGATGTACATGTGAGTCACATGACAAACATCGGGACAATAGCATGTGACAACATTTTCACTCCCTTTCTCTTGATCAGAAGATGTCGAATTATTCCAACTGCATGGATCTACACTGAAATTCCAATTTGTCATTCCAAGTGTCTTAGCTTTATCTTCAAGAGCTTCCACTACAATGCAAAAAAATAAAATAAAAAAATTATAAGTCATAAATATATACAATAAAATATGAGTTTTGCTAAAACATATTTAGAGATGTAAGTGGATCAAAAATATCCAATTGAACATATGATAAAAAACAATACAAAAACTGAAAAAAATAAAAATAAATTATTATTCGAATTCAAAACCGAACTGAACCAATTATAAATCGATATGATTTGATTCAGTTCTCGGATTCCGTTTTTAAGAATCGATGAATCAAATCAATAGTTGTATTATTAGCCATATATTTAGTTCAACCCAATAACACACAACAATCTACATCTAAAACGAGCCCAACTTATTGTTAAAAAGAAATTTAATCCACCTTAGTAACACTCAGATTGCATTTGTCTCAAACTCTAACTTAAAAATATAACACTCTCACACCTCAGTTTCGCTACCGCAACACTCATCTCAAGCATGCAACAGCCGCAACACTTTCATTGGTCACTACTTTGTTTTTACACTTTCACTGGCGGTTGTACATACATTCAATTAATGTTCTATATTCTAACTATATATTTCAATTTATTATTTTAGGATGGTGCATTGAAGTGAAAAATAAATTGAAATTTTATTTTACTTGTACTTTATTATTTCATGTTGAACTTATGAACTTCACATATGTCTAAATTTAAGTTTAAACACTACAAAAAAACTGGAAAACAGCGGCGGTTGGATTGAGTATGCGGCGACAGTATAACCGCCGCTAAATGCTTAGCGGCGGTTATAACTGCCGCCGTATACTCAATCCAACCGTCGCTGTTTTCCAGTTTTTTTTGTAGTGAAACATGAGACAAGTTAGAAGATATCATGACTTGACTTTGCTTTTATAAATATGTGAGTAAGAAAAATATAGGGTAAGCTATTAACATATACCTTCATCTTTGGACAGAGTAGTGGCTTCAAAAGCTAAGGTGGAAAAGAAAAAGATTGAAAGGAGAAAAAGGAAGAAGAAACCATGGAAATTTATATTCATGCCTGTTGATATGATGACTAAAAGCAAAGCTTCAAATTCAGTAGGAGAAAGTAACGGCTAGAGATATATTATATAGATGTATGCATATGAAAAAGTAAATGATACCTCAATTATAGGGGTCAGTACAATTTGGACTTATTAAAGGAATGGTCCAAGTTCTCTCTATTTTAAAATATAAATAAAATTTGGGTAATAAAAAGAATGTATTTTGATCAAATTTTGAATTAAACACATTAAGTTTTCTTTGATTTATTTTTACTTATATATATTTTGAAAGGAAGAAAATATAATAGTAGCTATTAATTTATTATTATTTTATTTCAACGGATGAGATTTTAAGTTGTGTACTCCTGATCAAGTTTCATTGATATCTAAGCCTATGTATGTAAGCTTGAGCATAGTTGATTACTCCTTTTCTTTGTCATACTAAAGAATTTCTGCATTTGGTTATTTATTTATATCTTGTCGTGGTTTGATTATTCTCTATATATTTTTAACGTGTATTAATTTCTTTTGACAATCAATATGTAATCTCTTAATCTCAAAATGAATGACACAATTAATCACTTTATTTTTATTGATGTATAATAAATTTGATCATTAATATTTTTAATTATTTATTATTATAAATTATAAAAAATGTATATTTTAAAAATATTCTCTGCGACAAATCAAAATCTTATTTACTAATATTTATATTTATACATTAATTAAAAAAAAAATATAGTCAAAATAAATTATCTGAATAGTGTGATGGCTAAATTAAATTATTTATTTTGAAACAGAATGTATTAGTTTCAAAAGTAGCTTAGTTTATTTTAATCAACTTTAATTTTAAAAAACTTATTTCCGCCGATTATACAATTACAAGCACTATCAGTAGAATTCTATAAATAATTGGTACATTCAAATAACAACGCATGTATATTTGATAAATTTAAAAATATCAATGACAGACATTATTTCAATTGCCAAAATTCTGTAATGTCAAAACAAGCGTTTTTTTATTCCTATTGACACACATAAACAAACAAGTATACTTAATTACTCATATAATTAACTTTTTTTTTTACAAAATAACAGACCTAAGATTGTCGCAGCTCTTGTCTCCCTATCAGGCTGGGCTTGGGGTTAAGTTACAGTCGTAACTTGTGGGTCCACCAAATTTTGTGATCTCTACAAAACAAACTACTAATTAAATTAGAATGCTACAATTTAAATCGATATAAATTAATATAAAAATTTGAGTATGAGTAATTAGGAGTGTATATGGTCGGTTATTTTGTCAAGTCAAATCATATTCAAACCAAAACCACATATATAAATTTGGATATATGACCATAACTATTAATTTTTATAAATCGGTTATATAACCAGCTATAAATATTTAGATACGGATACATAACCAGATATTTTTATAAAACTGATTTAAAAGCGAATAATTTTTAAATTCAGTTTTTAACTGGTTATTTTTAAAACTGGATTTTAATAAACGGTTAATTTGGTCTGATTTTTTTTCGCAGATGAAAAACATATCAAAAACCGTAAAAAATTACATTTTTTTTTTATTTTTTTTTACAGTAATAATCAGCTTTAAGTCAAATTGCTTCTGATATATGTTTGAAATAGATGGAAAAAAGCATATGAAGAAGAACATTCACATTCCTTTTTCTAGATTTCTTTTTTCCAATTCCAACAAGATAAGTGTATACAAATTGGAGAGAATGTGTGGGGTTCAATTGGAAGAGAATATCGTCGATTAGAGTTCAATTGCAGATTTGAGATTTAGTGTTCATCGCAAATCACAATTGCATAGATCACACATACATGGTGATGGTTTGTGCGTGAATTAATTTTAATAATTTTTTTTTGTTGACAAAAACAAATTTGAAAATGATATTTGTCTTTTTTTTTTTGACAAAAACAAATTTGAAAATGATATAATAACCAATTTAAACCATATCCAAAAATTTAATTTGGATGATAACCGACCAAATAAAAATGGTTTGGTTAATTACCATATACCAAAATTCAGATATTTTAAAACGGATTTGGATCCAGTTATGAGTTTGGACCTTCTAACCGGATATTTGGCATACCTCTATGAGTAACAAACCAAACACTAAAATACGAGTGTTACCTTATAAAAAAGGGTTAATATGTTTTTACTCCCTGCCAAGTAGGCGTGTTTTGTTTTACCCCCTGTAAAAAAATTCTTTAAGTTTCCCCCTTGCAAAATATTTTTTTTGGTTTTCTCCCTTGGGTGCAAGGAATTTGCATTTTTTAAATCGATTGAGCAGAATAACCGATGTAAAAACAGAACCTCTTAAATCGGTTGAACAAAATAACCGATTTAAAAAGTGCATCCAAGGGCGAAAAACCAAAAAAATATATTTTGCAAGGAGGGAAATTTTTTTTAAAAAATTACAGGGGGTAAAGCAAAACTCGCCTACTTTGCAGGGGGTAAAGCAAAACGCGCCTACTTTGCAGGGGGTTAAAGACCTATTAACCCAATAAAAAAAATAAAGTACATATAGTGTTATTTTTGAAAAATAAAATAAAAATAAAGTGTGAAAGTTAGTATTACCTCCAATCCTAAATATAGGAGAAAAAGTACTTTTAAGATTTATTGAGAATTCAATGTATTTAACTTATATTATTGACTAAATATATTAGATTTTCAACAAATTTAAAAAGTAATTTTTTACTTATATTTAGGACGGAGAAAGTACATTTACACTACAGTGGGCCCCACTCAAGTCACCTTTAATTTTTGATGTTAAAAAAAAACCAGATGAAACCTATTATAATAGGTAGGGGTGTACATAGATCGAATTTGGCCTAATCCGTTATACGATCGGCCGTTCAATATTTATTAGGTTGAGTTCATCATCAAATCCTTACTTTTACTATCAAATCTGAACCAACCCGATTATTAACGGATTGGGTTGGGTTGGATACGCAGGTTGTTCATAAAATAAAATAAAAAATGTTTGGCTTAAATATCATTTCAGTTCATGTATGTTCCCAATTTTTTGGTTTTAGTCCCTGTAAGTTTTTTTGTTCTAAATTAGTTCTTCAATGTGTTAATTTTTTCGTTTTAGTCCCTTCCGTCCAATTCCGTTCAAAAAACGTTTAGGTGGCAAACGGAGGGACTAAAACAAAAAAAACAAATTTGCAGGAAAAATAAAAACTATATTATTTAGTGATCAAAATTTTAATGTGTATCAAAATTAAAAACTATATTATTTAGGGTAAATAGGCTTATACCCCCTTGTAATGTAAGCGTGTTTTGTTTTTCCCCCTTGTAAATTTTTTTTTTGTGACTCGCCCCCTGTAATGTTGAATTTTTTGGACTCGCCCCTTGGATGCACGTACTTTTTAAATCGGTTATTTTGTTCAAACCGATTTAAAAAACTTTTTTAAATCGGTTTATCTTTTATACCGATTTAAAAAGTGCAAATCCCTTGCACCCAAGGGGGGAAACCAAAAAATTTTACTTTGCAAGGGGCAAATCACAACAACAAAAAATTACAGGGGGGAAAAACAAAACTTGCCTATATTACGGGGGGTAAAAACCTATTTACCCTTGGGAATTTAGGGCTGCAAATTCGTTTTTGGATTTTAGTCCCTACGTTTGCCACCTAAGCGTTTTTTGAACGGAATTGGACGGCAGTGACTAAAATGAAAAAAAAAAAAAAAAAAAAAACATTGAAGGACTAATTTAGAACAAAAAAACTTACAAGGACTAAAACCAAAAAATTGAGAACATACAGGGACTGATATAATATTTAAGCCAAAATAATTTGATAGAAAAAATAGTACCTTTTCTAAAAACTTTGAAAAAAACCTATCTACAATTTAACACAATTGTGATACATTTCTAGCACTTAAATTAAATAAAACACACTCGTTTAACTTCAAATGAAAATTCATCCATAATCATTAATAAGAGTAGCAAATTTCCACGAAACACATCATTTTCATTAGATCTATAATTTGAAATAATGACATGTAGCAATAAAAGCAAAGTGTAAAAAACATAAGTTCCAATAGACATTAGTAACAAATTAAATAAGTTCTAGTAGTAAATTACATAAATTCAACAAACAAAATGTATATACAACAAAATCTTTTAAATATGCATTCAATGGCCGGGTTGGATTCGCCGGTAGACGGGTCCAAAAACTTAAATTCAATATCCAAACCAATTACTTGTGAGTTTGGCGGATTAGCTAGGCCGAATTCTACCCATAAATAAATGGGTTCAAATAAATAATGAATTAGATTGCATTGAGGGGTTTCACTAATTGACCCGTACCCATAGGTCATTTAGTTGGTCAAAATACTTCAAAATATTGAATTGATCCAAGCTGCTAAATGCACCTCAATTATTGGTGGAGGTTATTTTATAGAATAGGTAAATTCTAATATAGCAACTTCTACAAGTGGTCAATCATAAATTATAGTACTTGAAAAAGGGTTGAGTTATTATGCATAAGGAATATCCTTATGTATGGTGCATAAATAAATCTCCACCATGCATGTTTTAGTGCATTTCATTGATCAAAAAATATAATTGATCAAAAAAGCATTGGATGGTGGAGATTTATTTATGCACCATGCATAAGGATATTCCTTATGCATAATAACTCTTGCCCTTGAAAAATATATAAGGTGATGACCATTTTTACTTTTGCGGCTTGAATAATGACTTAATTAATATTAGTTTGATTAAAATAATAAAAAATAAAATTGTAGTTTGTATAAAATTGATGTCAAATAATCATTATTTTAGCTGTAAAGACTAGAAGAGTCTTAATTCTTTTACTTTAAAAAAATATTATTGATAGTTATTAGAATTTTTAATAGTTTTAAACACTAATCTACAATGAACCGCATATTAACCGAATAGTATAATGAGTACATAGCAATATGACAAAATCATTGATTGATACGCACAAAAAGAATACACAAAATGTGTTCTGAATTTGATTAATACAAAGTCAACTCTTGAGATGTTACCCATTTATGTAACTTTGTACTAAGTATATATAATTAATATTTAGTAATAGTGGATAGAGGTCACTGTTGAATGTAGCTAGTTGAACAAAAGACAAATGTTACTCCACTAAAAATATAGTTAGATACAAGGGGGCCAAGAACATTTTATACTGATAACTGATAAGCATGTATGTAGAACATGTATACATTACACTCAAATTCAAATCATTTTGGCTATGGCAGTTGCGATAATAATTCTAACTAGCTACCAACGGTTCTTATTAATGACAACGAAAAGTCTAGTACTGTATAATGTTAGGTTATGAAGAGTTCAGGGGTACATAAGTGAGTTAAGGCATTAGGATAATGGGTTTTCACAGTGTTGGAAGTTTTCTTCATCCACTTGCACCTTCGTTGGAAATCCATCAACGGGACTTGAACATTCGGATTTAAGAAGACTTTCGATACAAATAGTTAGTTTAATTATCGACTCTAATATATATCACTATTGGGTCATAAGGATCCAAAGATCATTACATTGAGTCTTGAACATAGTCACATAATTCGCTGGTCTAATGGTGAACCATGAACCAGTTCGCGCGAACCAGTTCACGGTACTTTTTCAAACCGGTTCGTAACAATTCACATAGAATTCATAGCAAACCGAGTACCAAATTCACAGTCAACTACGGTGAAAGAAAAGCTTTAATAAGCGCATTGTGACAAAGTAGTCGTAAATAAGTATATACTGGCACGGGCCCATAAGAGCAAATGCAGCACCATCCTATACTACTAGTACTATTTGTCTCTTCAATGTTTACGGTTCTCTCCATATACTAATAGTCTAATACTAACAATTTTTTTTAAAGTTCATACTAATACTAACCTACTATATATCTCCTTTTATTTTTTTACTAAAACCTACTATCTCCTTAAAACTTAAACTCTGTGTATTCATTCCTTTTTACTAATAACAAATTGTCTCTTTAAAATTCAATTCTTTTAAAACACCATATCACTATTACATTAAAACATCACTTTTGTTCCTGAAAACGATTTGTATATTAAAACGTACTGCGTACTGAAATAGTATATCGACTATGTATACTCCCCACGTATCCAATACTTTGAAAGTTGCGTACCACATATCCGAATTCGTATCACGTACCGAAATAAATTGTGAACCATGTGACTATATATGATCTTCAACAATCACATAAGTAATTAGTTTAACGTCATGTTTTAACTCAAAATCTTAAAACATTAAATTTATGAATCCTCACACTTATAAAATATTTAATATCATTCTTTTATTTAATGTAAACTTCAACTCACACTTAAAACATCTATTTAAACAACATTTTATACCGATAAGCATGAATGTAGAACATATATACGTACATTACAATCAAAGTGAACATGACAGTTGTAACAATAATTCGTATTAATGACAATGAAAAGTACTCTAGTACTCTGAAGTCTGAACCAAACCAATGGGCACCAATATATGGCAGTATAGCATCCGGTTCTTGAAAGTCTCATATGAGAAATGGAATAAAGATTTGTTCCTACAGTTTATGTAATAGGATTAGACATTAGTCATAAAGATTTGTTCATATAGTTTATGTAATAGGATTAAACATTGTGTTATGGGAGTAAGATAGATTTGATGATGATAAAAGTAATTCGGCATCGATATGTAAGTACAACTCAAATAATAGATTTAAGGATATTTGATGCTTTGTTGTTAGGATGTGGATTTCAATCTGTAATTTTTCGTTTTTTATATAAAGTAAGATTTGACATGATAATTTCAAATGTATTGTGTTGGATTTTAAAGTTTTTCGTGAGATTGGATAAGTTAGAAGTCAAGAGACAAAGTAAAAACTGGAATTTTTGTTCCCACTGAACCACGATACAACTTTTATTCTCTTCACAAATTATTTAAAATATCAAAACAAATTTTTGTCATGTATTATCTTATACCGTCATATACTGTTATGTAGTGTAGATTCTCGATTCTAAATTATTTGACATGTATAGTGGTGTCACACCATTACTTGATATCATTAATTGCTTATAGAACACTAACAGGTAGACCTTTGAATTGTCCCACCCACATCTACTTGCCATGGTCATGAACTTTTAACAGTTTAATAATCAACTTTAAGGGGGTTTTTTATTGCCGTGCATCCAGTAGGAATTGAATCTACGAGTTTGCCAATTATGAGCTGGGTGCTTTAACCATTCAACCATGGATGCTTCACTGGAATCCCCTTAGCTCGTGAATAATAAATATTTGATATTCTATATTTTTTCTAATAAGGATTCTTGTGTACTCCCTAGGCGCAAATCACAAGCGTCAATACTGATGCAATTTATGACCTGTGCGAGGTGCAGAGCGCAATCCCGATATATAGACTATTGTTTTTTCTGATTGAAAAATAAGGTTTCTAAAACCAACTTAAAGCTAGGGTTTATAGAGAATTCTTTTGGTAATAATTCTACAGGTTGGTATCAATTCATCTTGCATAAATACATAATTATATTGAGTCTTTTGGTCACAAAAAGAGATTGTACATTGGGTAAAGTTAGGTTTTGAAGGCTAGTTCTTATAACCCGATTGAAATCTTTTGCAAACAAGTACCATGGGTTCGAAGTGAGATATTGAGAAGTTTACCGGTAGTAACAACTTCAGGTTGCGAAGGTAAAGATGAGGGCATTATTAATCCAAAACAAGTGTGTTGAAGCGCTATATATAAGGAGAAGCAAAAATGCCAGCGCATCTGACACCTGCAAAGAAGTCTAAGATGAATGATAAGGCACTGTGCCATTATCTTGTACCTTGGAGACAAGGTGTTGAGACAAGTATCAAGGGAGAAAACCGCTATATCTATGTAGAATAAGTTTGACTCATTGTATATGACTAAGTCTTTGGCACATAAGCAATGTCTAAAACAACAATTCTACTTTTACAGAATGGTGGAGATGAAATTCATAATGGAGCAACTGACGGAATTCAACAAAATCATTGATGATTTGACCGAATATTGATGTAAAACTAGAAGATGAAGACAAAGTCTTACACCTACAGTGTGTGCTACATAAGTCCTTTGAAAATTTTAAGAATATTATGCTCTATGGCAAGGAAGACATTGTTACCTATGATGAAATTCAATCGGCTTTGAGAACCAAGAAGTTAACAAAGTTCAAAGATTTAAAGATTGAGAACGTGTGGATGTCTTTAATGTGTCAAATGGAAACTGTGGAGATAGGGGTAAGAGGTCTAAGTCAAAGCCAAATTGTTTATGTTTTAATTTTTATGTGTATTATTCATGTTATTCTTTCTATAATTTTTTTTATCGACTAAACTTTTTATAATTTCTTTATTGTTTCAGTTTTGTCACGACTACAAAAAGTACATTTTACATCTGGCGAAACATACATTTTACATCTGGCCAGAGTGGGATGCAAACTTACATGATATAGTAAGTTAGGCACTTTTTACTTCTGGCGAAGGTCAGATGTAATACGCGTACATTTTACCTCTGTCCCTAACTTCTCTTGATGTGAAAACCATTTTTTATTTTTAAATTAAATTGGACTTTTTACATCTGGCCAAGTTCCACAGATGTAAAATCTTAAAAAAAAAAAAAAAAAAACTGCATTTTTTCTAAAATCCTGCTTTTATTTTTGTAATCTAACCCACAAACCAACATCCAAAACATAACTTGCATATATTATAAACATAACTTCACAACAAATCATAAATCAAGAACACGATACTACAAATTCCTTAACATTCAACATCCAAAACACACAACTGAAGAGAAATAGCAGCACCACAAATCACCACCAAAACATCACCATAAAGACAAGAAAAACTTAGCAGAACTTAAAAAAAATATCAGAACTCATGTTAATAACTTGATGCATGATTATGGCAAAATATATTAGATTTGATCTACTAATTATTTGAAGATGTGTTAATATTGATAAAAATAGTACTATACAAAAATAGTACATCACCATAAATCAAAGATATTCTTCCATTGCTAACCTTTAGCAGAACAAGAACATACATTGCAAAATGCATATTTACCTGAAAAACAAAAAACAAGGTTTAGCTCTCGGGGTCCAATTTTAGGATTTGTCATGCTTACCATTTGAAAGAGTGCATTTATCATGCTTACCATTTATTTTATATTTCGGAAGAACTAGTAGTAGTTTGCTTCTAATGCTCAAAACCATCCTGAAATATGAAAAGATAATTGAATCCAATTGATTCAAAACTAAACAGAGCACTAATAATGATCAATGAAGCACTTGCATAAATACATACGCGTTACACATGTCACTAACACAATGTCAATCAAATTTCAATAAAGCAAAATATAGTACCTCCGTTCATTTCTTTGTAACACTAGTAGAGACAATGTCAATCATATTCTTCATTACATAATATCCACAGTCATTGCCGTTGGGCTGTACCCTTGTCTATATATGAATGATATTTAGTTAATACATATTAAAAAAAACCAACCATGTATTATGAACGTAAATAAATAATAAAATTTACCCCATGCTTATTTTGGGAAATACCTGTGTAAAAATTCTATGCCTGAAGCATAGGATTTGTATAGTCCCTGAAAAATAATGGAAAAATTCAGTATTATTAATCATTGACACACTAACATCTAAAAGTTAAATTATATATGGAGAACAATTAGTTGAACATGTTGGTCATAGGGATTATCATAAACTGCCAACATGGATCCAACCTCTTCAGACATGATATACGGAGAACAATTAGCTGACACAAAACAAATCAAATTTTTAGGATGAATCATAAATTGCTTGATGAATCATAATTCACTATAAAGTTAAATTATATTCTAATAGCAATGGCATCATTATAGGGGTTGAAAACATTATAATTTCAGCTTTTTATCTTAAAATTGGATATCCCCACCTATTGTAACTTTCAAATTTATGGAGAAGATGCATTTGAGCAGCCCTTCTTTACAAGAACCATTCCATCACTACCCAAAACTCATTATAAAGTTAGGCAAGGTGACAATGTTGGAATATTCTACGTAATTATATTAGTTATTTATCAATTAAGAGTCTTAGTTGATACATGATCAAATTAAGTGATAAGACAAATCATATTTTGGAATAAGAAAAATCATAATTGACTATCACCCTATATAAGCTAGGATGGGCAATACACAAGACACAATGCATGCTAACTTGTTTATATCCTAACTTGTTTATATGCATGCTTACATATATCTACTTGGTTTCTTCACTAAACTATGATCGAGCATGTTTTGCTTTGAGTTTGTTTCTCTTTTATGCAGCACCACCAACTAATTAATATTATTTGGTCTTAGAGCTTACTCAAGGATTCAACTTTTCATTCTTTTATGAAGCATTTACATTGGACTATTGGCATGTCTGTTTATGTTCAAGTCTCCAACAAAAAGCTACCAAATCAATAACTATTGAGAAAACATGAAAGTAGTGATTACCTGCAAGATGGATCTTGAGAAAGTTTCCTTTTATCAAGTCTTCATACAACCCCCCAAGATAATCATTAAGAACATCAGCTACAATACAAAGAAAGTAAGCATTGAATTTATCAAGTCTTCCTTTGTTATGAAGGGAAAAGTGCATGTATAATGGAAAATCACCTCAATCAGAGAACAACCTAAATGAAACAAATAAGTAAGGACTATGACCATGTTACTTAATTTATTTAAGTGTAGTTTAATACAAATACAACTTTTTGAGCACAAAAAATTGTTAAACTTAAACAAGAGCAATACTTTTTCTTTAGATATAATGTGTTTGTCTAAGTCCAATAGCCTTGAAAGCAGTTGCTACATCTTATGTTAAGATAATAGGTATTCAAAATAGAACAGTGAAGACATCCAAGTAAATATCCTAAACTAACCTTTTCATCTATGTAAAAAACTCAATTTTTCATGCAAAATAAAACAGTTAATGTAACCTATATAGATCCTCAGGAACTCACATTTTTGGGATGCTTCTCCTTTAAAGAAAACAAAATTGGAACTGAAAATGTGGTAATAATTATCTTTGTCTATTGGCAATTGAATTTAAACCAAAGCATCACACAAAATAACAAGCATGTGTTCACTTAATTCTCTCTTTTCTTGCATTAACAACATCTAATGCTAAAGAACATTTTTAGTTCTTCACCCAATTGATACTGATGCACCTAGGAAAATGTCATTGGCTAAAGTACACAAAGAAAAATGCATAATTTTCCCCCTTTACATATAGTTTAGAGGACTATATTTGCAAAAATACCTTCTTGTATGATTAAGAATGATGCATATGCCAAAAAAAAAACAGTATCTATCACAATCTAAACAACACATGTTATAAAACATTTGTCTTCTAATCCTATAAAAAACAAGTGATGCTAAACACCATAATTTTTCATGGACATTTTATCAAACACCTATGATGCGTTTTATCAAACACCTATTCTAGTCTTACTGAACTATCCACCCCAAAAATCAAGCAGTTTGACAACTAAAACTCAACATTTTGACTAAAACATAAAGATTTCTAGATTATGAAGGGAGTAAACCACTGCAGCTATTATTATGCATAAAAGTTATGGGTAAAAACATGAAGAAGATAGAAATTTACCAATTGATGTGGTTGGGGCATGAAATTTGGATCCCTGTGAAATATTCACAAATGAAAATTATAGCTTACAACAAATCACAAATCAATATAACCTTCTCATCAATCACAAAGAATTGAAGGAAACCGCCATTTTCCCGAAACCAGACGATTTTAGCATAACCTAACCTAACCTGCAAATGAATCGATTTTAGTATAAACAAAAGTGTTGTTGATTGAGTAAGAGTGAGTAACCTAACATCTTAGTAGTAATAGACCACAACCTAGCATAACACTTAATTGATAAAATCTCAAACCCAATCCCCAAATCTCAAACCCAATTCCCGCTTTCCACGCTCAACAAATTAAAAAAAAAAAAAAAAAAAAGAGAACATAAACAGATCGAACCGGTACCTGTTGCGTTTTAGTAAGAGGAAACGAGAGAGCTTCAATTTGTGTTTCAGTGAGTTTAGGGTTCATGGAATTTAAGTTTCAGTGAAATTGAGATTCAGCGAGAGGGAACGAGTGAGAGTGATGAGCGATCGAGAGTGATGGAGGATCGAGAGTGGATGGAGGCAAGATGAGAGAGTGATTGTTACAGTGTTAGGGTTCAATTCGCGTGAGAGAGAGATCGTGATTGTTGTGTCTTTCTCTACTCTTCCTGACTTATAATTTTTCCATTCAAATAAAAAGGAAAAAGAAAAATTACTTGAAGGCCTTTTACATCTGGGGATATTATGGTCAGATGCAAAATTATTTTAGACAATTTTCACAATAATTACAAGATTGCCACGGCGTTTACTTTTACATCTGTGATATTATGGCTGGATGCAAAACGTTGTGTCTATGTATTTTTTACTTCTGGTAAAGTTAAAACCAGATGTAAAACGCACTTCATATTTCTTTTTGCATCTGTTATTTCTTCCACTGATGTAAAATTCTTATTAATAAGTTAAATTTGTAGTAGTGTGTTCTATAATCTTTTATAATGACTAAGTTTTCTATAATATTTTTGTTGTTTATGTTTTGTTTCTATTTTATGCATATATTGTTAATTAATAGAGCAAAATTACAATAAAGGATATAAAATTTAAAATAGGCTTAATTGCAGTTTTTGTCCTCTTATTTTTAATTTTTTGCAATTTTGATCTCCCTATTTTAAAACTCGACAGTTTTGGTCCTCTTAACATATATTTTGTCTCAAATATGATGATACAACATGTTTTAAATGAACTTATTTTTCTTACAATTTCATCGATGTTATTAGTTTTTTATTATCGAATCATATACCACGTCGTTTAAATTAGGGTTAATAGGTCTTTACCCCCCTGCTAAGTGAGCGTGTTTTGCGTTACCCCCTGCTAATTTTTTTTTGAAGATTGCCCCCTTGCAAAGTTTTTTTTTTTGGTTTCCCCCCTTTCCCTCTCTTGGATGCAAGAAATTTGAACTTTTTAAATCGGTTGAACAAAATAACCGATTTAAAAATCATAACTTTTTAAACCGGTTGAACAAAATAACTGATGTAAAAAGTGCGCTCAAGGGGGGAAACAAAAAAAAAACTTTGCAAGGGGGCAATCTTCAAAGAATTTTTAGCGGGGGGTAACGCAAAACACGCCCACTTAGCAGGGGGTAACAACCTATTAACCCTTTAAATTATATCATATCGTCAATTTATAGTTAAAAATTATGATAGGGAGACCAAAATTATCGAGTTTTAAAATAGGAGACTAAAATTGCAAAAATAAAAAATAGAATGACTAAAACTGCTATTAAGTCCGGCCTTTAAAATATTATTAAAATTGATAAAGACAAATTAATAAATTTAGTACTAATCAATTATATTATAGTAGTAGATTTAAATTTTTGTTGTTTTTCATTGTTTGCCACTATACATCTTAGAAGGCTAGACATTAAAAAAAGAAAAAAGTAATGGAAGCTTGCCCTTATCAATTAAGCAGGCTGAAAAGGCAAACGTGATACATTATTAATTGATAATGATTTTAATTGTAATAGTTTTTCTTGAAGATCTATAAGTGCAAAAAGTTGAATGACAAAACATAGTACTTTTACAACTTAATTAATTTCTATTTATTACAAGCTTAATAACTATGAATTTTTTTAATGTAATGATACTATTTATTTCCTTATTTCTTGTTCTAACCGAGGTTGCTGGTAAGAAATTTTGGTATCCTTTTAATCTTTCTTTTTTATCTCATTTCACCACTTTTAATTAGTAATATTTTTTTCTTATCTTTTTTTATTATAGAAAGTGCAAAGTGCTTGAAGGATAAGGATTGTTCCGAGTTTGTGTGTGCAGATAATTTTGTTCCATTGTGCATTTATAGTCGATGTAAATGTCGTCGTGCATCTATAGTCAATGTAAATGTCATTAATTATAAATAAATTTTATCAATTGTTAGTTGGTTCAGTGATGATTGATTCTGAATTTGGTAGGAAAGATTACGTTACGATCCCCCACAACTGCAAACGGAAAGGGCTGCAACCACTTAATGGTAGAACTGACATCCGAACTAGATTAAATTTTTATATTATGAGTTGTGTTTTATTTTCATATGGTGTTTTTTAGTTTGTGATCTTGAGAACTATTGTACTTCTATAGTTCGATTTTATTAATAAAATTCTCTACTTATTTTTTTTTTAACTGCTAATTTTATTGAGAGACACTAGGTAGTAAAAGGTGTACACACTAGGCCAAAGGAAAGTACAATAGGAATACCAATACAAAGCATGAAAAGCAACAAACAAACAACACCCCTGGGGCGGCAACATAAACCAACGCCAACAGCCTAGGAAAAAGAAAAAAACCAAACTGCTACCTAAACAAACAGAAGCAAAAACGCAATAGCAGGTCCACTACCAAAACAGCACCAAAACCGGTTCAACATCTCACCGCAGCATGCAGTCACCTGGGTCCCACGTCCATTCGTAAAGTAAAAAAGGCCCCTTCGCGGTATTATTCATAAACCACGTCCAGGAAAGGCGCTGTACCAGATCCACCACCGTCGACACATCCACCACAACATTATTAAAAATCCGATCGTTCCTAGTTTTCCAAACTACCCAAATAAATGCTAGCCAAACAACCGACAACCCTTTCCTACGTTTTTTGTTCGACCCACAACCAACAAGGAGAGCATAGGACATAGGTAGAGAAGGTGGAATCACCGAACACACACCATACCAACGGTTAATTGCATACCACACCTCCGCCGCAAAATTACAATGAAGAAACAAGTGGCACGACGTTTCCACCTCAAGAAGACAAAGCGGGCATCTAGACTCATCCATATTCAACATACCTCTCCGCCGGAGATTATCACGAGTAGGGATTCTATCAAGCAACAATTGCCAAGAAAAAGCACAAATCTTCGATGGCACTCCACTCTTCCAAATAAACTTGAACGCAAAGGATTGCAACGAGGATAACGGTTCATGAGCATGCAAAAACCTATCAAGAAAAACATACGTCGATTTCACCGAAAATCCGTCATCAAGCCCCGGGTTCCAAACCCATCTATCTTCTACCATCGAAATGTTTGTGTGAACGAGTACCTCCAACAACTCATCACGCAACTCCTCCTCCCAAACAAAGAAATTCCGGCGCCACTCCAATCTCCACTTCCACTCAACCCCCTCCCACCAACCCATATCACAAATAAAGGAATCTTGTTGAGACGAGATCCCAAATAGGCGAGGAAATCTATCCTTAAGACTTTGGTCCGCCACCCACACATCCTTCCAAAACTTGGTAGAAATACCATTTCCCACTTTTTTGGTCGCCGCTTGTGTAATCCACCCAAGACCATTATCCACTCTACAAATATCACGCCACCACACCGACCCACCCGTCCGATAGTCAACCACATGCAAAGTAACATTCCCCAAGACATCCACTCCATATTTTGCCACAACAACCTCTTTCCACAATTCATTATCCTCCTTAAGTAACTTCCACCTCCATTTTGCAAGAAGGCTAGAATTCATTAAGCGTAAATCTTTAATTCCCAAACCACCCTCTCTCTTCGGTTTACAAATTTCCGATCATTTCACCCAACACATCCTATTCCTATTTCCAAGGCCCCCCCAAAAGAATTTCCGTTGAATTTTCACCACCTCCCGCCAAACTTTCACCGGCATCTTCATGTAGGAGAGAAAAAAAATTGGGAGAGAATTTATCACCGCATTTATAAGCACAATCCGGCCGCCAAGGCTAATATACTTATTACCCCAAGAGCCAAGTCTACCTTTTATCGCATCTAACATTGGAGACCAAGTAGAATAGAGCCGCGGATTCGCACCAACCGGGAGACCCAAGTACTTGAAGGGCACAACTCCTATCCGACAATTTAAATATTCGGAGGCCATAGCAAGGAACTCATTCGCAACGTTAACACCAATAAGACAACTTTTGAAGAAGTTTACTTTCAACCCGGAAGCCATCTCAAATCCTCTAAGCACCGCTTTAATGGCCCATAAATTCTCCACCGAGGCCTCACCTATCCACAACGTATCATCGGCATATTGAAGTAATGACACCGGTAACCCACTCCTCCCAACTTTAAAAGGTTGGAAGCGACCTTTAACAACCGCCATTCTCATAAGAGCACCCAATCCTTCCGCCACCAAGAGAAAAAAGGAGGGGAGCTAGAGGATCACCTTGCTTCAAACCCCTTTTAATGTTAATTTCTTCCGTGGCACACCCATTAACCAACACCGACATACTTCCGGTACAAATACACGCTTTCATCCAAGCTCTCCATTTATCACCGAACCCAAACCTCTTCAACATATAATCTAGAAAACCCCAATTGACCGAATCATACGCCTTTTCAAAGTCTACCTTACAAATCAAGCATTCTTTGCCCGATTTCTTAGCATAATCAACCACCTCATTCACCACCACCACCCCCTCTACAAGTTGTCTACCTTTGACAAAGGTTGATTGAGAGTTCGGAATAAGGATATCAATAACTTTTGCAAGTCGAGCCGCCAAAACTTTCGCCGCTAACTTGTAAAGGCAACCAAGGAGGGAAATAGGACGAAAGTCCCCAAGAGCATGAGGGGAGGGAACTTTCGGAATAAGTGTAAGGAAATAAGAGCACACACCTTTGGGGAGACAAGCATTGGCATGGAATTGATCGAACATAATCCGTACATCCTCTTTAAGAAGCTCCCAAAACTCTTTAATAAAGGCATAGTTAAATCCATCCGAGCCCGGACTTTTAGAACCATCACAACACTTGACAACCTCCGTGATTTCAATTAAGGAAAAAATAGTCGTCAAGCCCTCCACCTTATCATTCGGAAGTTGAGGGAAAACAATTCCATCTAAGGTAGGCCGAGGCCAAGCATCATTCTCAAAGTGATCAATGAAGAAAGCAACCACTTCCCTCCTAACAAGAGTCGGACCTTCAACACCCCCTAGGCGTCCTCAAAGTCTTCAAAGTATTTTTCCTCTTCCTAACATTGATACAATCATGGAAAAACCGGGAGTTAGAATCACCCTCCTTTAACCATCGCGACCGAGATCGTTGAAAAATCATGGCATCAATATTTTTGAGAAGGCACCACAAATCTTCAAACAACTTCTTCCTCACCAATACTTCCCTATCATCCAAATCGTCGGCTTCACTTTTAAGATCAAGAACCAATATGTCTTTGATAAGACCCCTCTTTTTTGTCTCCGCCGCACCAAAGGTCGTAGCATTCCACGTCTTGATAACACCCTTAAGGCTTCTAAGTCTCTCCTTGAGCACATGACCCATCCACCCATCCACTCATCCACATCTCACAAATTCCACGCATTATAGACAACCTCCTTGAACTCCTTATGGAGAAGCCAAGAATTATTGAAACGGAACGGTTTTGGACCCCAATCATCGGCGCTATACCGGATCACAAGAGGACAATGATCCGACACATCTCTATCCAAAACCCTCACCAAAGGATCCCCCCACATATTATACCAAGATGGAGAAATAAGAACTCTATCCAATCTACTCATATTAGGGTGGAACCATGTGAAACTTCTTCCCGTTAAAGGCACATCAATCAATTCCAATTCCTCTAGAAAATTATCAAATTCCCGCATCTCTGTACTTCTAACATTAAACAAAGAGCTAGCACCTCTTCTTTCATTCGATTCTCTAACCGAATTAAAATCTCCCACAACACACCACATACCACCATCACCGAACCCTCCCTTTGACATAAGAATGTTACCCCAAAGCCTTCGTTTATGATGAATTTGGCATTTAGCATAAACATTAATAACAAAGCATCTCCTATTCTCGTTCACTAGATCAAGACACACACCGACAAAACCATCATCAATAAAAATAAAAACGAGGGAGGCTTTTACCTTACTCCAAATCAAGAGAATGCCACCACTATTTCCCATCGACGGAAGGAATTTCCACTCACAATCATCATTCCCCCACAGCCCGTGCACAAGGGAATCCGGAATAGTCTCCATCTTGGTTTCTTAGATCGCCATAAACTCAATTTTTTCCTCCCTAATTAAGTCCCGAATTTTCCTCTGTTTCACTCTACTCCCCAACCCTCTAATATTGATAGAGCACACAATCATTGATGACCGCTTCGTTGCTCCCAATCAATCTTCAACAAACTATCCCTTTGTTCCAAATTCAAACATCTCTCCACCACCTGTTGTTCATCTTCATTGAAAGACATGCCCAAATCCTCTTGTATATCAATAATATGGTAAGCATCCCCCCTTTCTTTATCTACCATCCCCTCAGTCACGTTGTCACCAAAATTACCAGGGCCATCCTCTGAAATCAAGCCAGCCAAACCAGAATTCCCACTACCATCCCTTCAAGGCACTGAGATTGGAGACGCCTCTGTATCAGACTGTTGTAGAACCACCTCTAGCCCTATGCCGTCGAGATTGCGAAATTGTTGGTGTTGCCCAGGTTGTTCACCGCAATTAGAAGAAGAAATGGGGTCGGATTCAGCCGAGGTCGAACGCGAAGCATTGGGATAATCACGAGTTCCCAGCTTTCGCTTTGCCTTGTGAACACCCTTGCATAATTCATGGAATTTTTGTTGTTTGCTGCCAGGGAGGTATGGGTGATGTTTTCTCATAGCTTTTTTGATTCTCCCCCCTTTGCCTCTACAAGGAATTAGCACCGGAATGACTGACGGAATCGCCTCCTCCTTCTCCAGCTGGGTCGGATTTGCGATGACCTGATTTGGATCATCCAAGCCCAAAGACAAATGGCCCAACGTAGCAGCCTGAGTAGCCTTACTTCCCCCACCCCCATCTATCTTCTCAACAGATAAGTCACCAGATTTAGTTCTCAAAAATTTGGGCTGAAAGGAGTGAGGCCCAATAACAACATTAGGTGAGCAATTTTTGGAGCCCACACGGGATACCTCACCCCCTTTAGACGCGCGTGGGCTAGCCAATTGCCTACCAACACTACCCACCTGTCTCACCAATGACAAATCAACATGCTCCTCTGGAGCAACAACTATGGCCCTACTAACATCCAAAATCCCCTCCACTTTATCAGCTTGATTAGAGTTGACCCCATGAATATCTTTTACCAAGGAATTTCCCAAACAAATGGGAGCATAACCTGACACACTTTTGCTTGGGACTTCCTTCTCTCTAAAAACTGTGACAACTCCTTTTCTATCTTGTACATCTTCTGCACCTAGTACCCCTTGCCTACTTTCCGACCAATCACTATCATTCCCATTCTCAGACGCCTCATCCACCAACGCCGCCGCCGATCCTCCATCACCGGGATCATCACAAGATCGATCATCAGAATCCTTCCCACACCCGTGACAACAACGAGCTTCCTCCAGGCACACCCCATCACCCTCCTCCACTATACGGATATCAAACTTTACACCAAGAACCTTAACATGAATTGTTGAGTCGATCATCTTGTTGGAGTCTGTAGCAACTCTGATTCTTGCCATATCCCCTCTACCCATGTTTTTGGTGCAGGAATCTATTTCAACAAATCTCCCAAATTTGAATCCTAGAGCTCTAAAAATAGCGTCACCCCACGCATGTAAGGGCACACCATAACAGTTTAACCACACCACCCTCTGGTTAAAGACGCAGGTAGGAGACCAAGCTTCAAATTTTTTAAACCAGGTTGACCACCACCCAACCGATCCAACCACCTCCTGCACCTCCCTTTCAACACAACTTGAGATGAGAACTTTCAAATGTCATACTGGAATAACCTTGAAATTCTGATAGCCATCCATAATGAAGTTGCGTTGGATCAAGAAAGGATCACGGATCTCCGATAACCAACCAACGTACGCGCCTTTGAGCCTAGCAAGCGCCACTACCTCTGTTTCCACCTCCCACACAATCTCTCTGCAGCCCTCAATAACATTTTTGTCGTCGTTAGGTTCCTTACCACCACTACGTCCCTCCGAACAGACCACCAAAACTTCTTTGAATGAACGCCCTTCAACCACCTTATCTGCCCCTCCAGTATTGGCTATTGCAGAACCCTTTCCTTTTCCCACCTCCTCCTCCCTAGTCGCCTTCGTCGGAGCCCCCTTTAGGAAGCGTGCCAAGTTAACGCGCAGCTTAAAGGTGCCGATCCAAATATCAAAAATAAGTTCCAAGTGTTGATGTGCATCCCTAATCTCTCTGAACTTAACGAACCCGAACCTTCTCCCTTGTTTGTCCAGCTTGTCAGGGATGTATACCTCTCCCACACGACCAAAGTGAGCAAACTTTGGCCAAAGGTCCACCGCTTTGACGTCATCGGGAAAGTTGGTGAAGAAGAAGGATGTTGCAACTTGGTCAAGTCGATGAACATACCCTTTTTTTTCTCCCAACTTTCTCCACCCACTCTCTCTCTTCTTTCTCTCTCATGAGACTAAAGAAAGAGAAGTAAACTCGATTGTAATAAGATATTGTTATTATAATTTCAAAGATGAACGGAGCTAAAGTTTCATTTGAGGTTGTACCAAAAAAATAATTAATTCATTTGAGGTAATCTAACAAGTTATACTGCTGGACTTCAGAATTTCTTCAAATCTTTTGTTGGACGTACATATTATCATAGCTTAGCTATTACAAATGTGTACCTTGTTATAGAATGATAACATATATTTTTGAATGATTTTTTTTATGATTATATTTTGAACATTATAAAATGTTTCTTCGTAGAAAATTGACTCAAATTTGCTTTTTAGTTTTAGATTTATTTTTATCTTGAACTTTTAGATTTTTAGAAAACCATATTTAATTCATATCCCATTTTAAAATATTCTAATTAAATCTTAGTAAATGAACATTTTATAAAATATTAAAATGCCTACAAAAAGTTATTCAAAAATTTAAGAGCAGCGCCCAAAAGCCCCGAGCAATTTGTTTGTAAGAAAAAAAATGCTATAAAAATATTAAGTAAGAACAAAACTTAAAATTTCCTTATTTTATAGAGACAAAAATATATATTTAACCATAAAATCGATCAATCATAACAGTCACATTATTAGAATTGTTTGATTTTAATTATTATTGCTTATAAAGATCACACACACACACACACACACACACACACACACACACACATATATATATATATATATATATATATATATATATATATATATATATATATATATATATATATATATATATATAAATATATATATATATAAAGTCTTTGTGAGCTTAGCTAAGTTGATAGGCACATTGCATTTATATGCATGGTTTACAGTTCAAACTTCAAACCCTAAACGTTCACTTATTTATCTTTAAGGATAAAATTTCAACCACTAAACTACTTCACAAAAAAAAAAAAAGGCACACACATAAATGAATGTGATATATTTACAGTATTGCATAAAATAAAAATCAATTTATTCTATTCTATTTTATCTATCTTATAATTTTCTGCATTTATTTTCTTAAAAATATTTATTTATGATGGCAACAACTATTTTTTATGGCAATAGATTAAAATGATTAAACAATTTTTTGATCCTACAAATAAGCATCATATCACTTTGTCAATTATAATGAGACTATCTCTCTCAATTGTGATACGACATAAAAGACTTGTCTAAGTCTTGGACTACTCGAATTGGTGTTCTAACAATAACTATTTTGTAGAATCGAATTGTGTTATATTCTTAGAAAGATATGTAGTTTTTGGTACTTCAATTTATTCAAATATTAATTATATCACTTTCATCGGCTCCTTTAGCGTCATATTCCTTCAACAGAAATACTTGCGACAAAACAACTTTTGTCTTAGAATGCGTTATTGGATTAATATTCTTGGGTATTACCACAAATCCACATTTATCTAATTTGGAGTTAAGTTTAATTTATCCAACAAAATTTACAATCCCAAATTATTATAAAGATAAATCTATAGTGTCTTTTCAATTATTTAAAGGGAAATGGATAGAGTAAAGAATAATGTTATGTTTTTTATAGAAGAAATATATACATAATTCTTTTAAATTTTACGTTTATAACAGTTATATTCTTTAACTTTTTTAGAGAATTAGGGTTGGCCCATCGTACTTCGCGGCCCTAGGAAAATTAAATATTGAGGCCCTTTGAAAAATTTATTTTTTGTAAAATTAGTTTTTTTTTTATTATTTTTCAGAAGACAAAATTGTTCTTGGTAAAAAAAAAAAGATAAAAATGTTCATTAAAAGTCCTTAATATAAAAAATACATTAGATGGGAGTTGAACCAATTTAAATTTTTGTTGTTTTTTCTTTTTGCCCCTATATATAATAAAAGGGTAGATATTAAATAAACGGAAAATAATGAAATGTTGCCCTCTTCCCATTGTGGAAGATCTATAAGTGCAAATAATTGAAACAAATAAAAAAGACATAGTACTTTTAATACATCATAAAGAGACCAATACATCTTTCTATCTGTTGCCAACTTTGGAGAAAAAAATATGGCTGAAATTATTAAGTTTGTTTATTTAATAATTGTCTTTATTTCCTTATTTCTTGTCGTAACTAATGTTACTGGTAATCAAATTTTGTACTCTTGAACTTTCTTATTTATCTTATACAAAATAACCACCTCTTTCATCATTTTATTTTTTTTTATTACAGCAACAAGGGTCTTGATACGTTGCAAGAAGAATGTTGATTGTCGTTGGTGGTTTTGTATACCTCCTATGGTTGCAAAATGCATTACTTTTAGATGTAAGTGTGCAATTAAAAGTTAATAAACTCGATCGATTGTAAGAGATTGATATTGTAATCTCAGAAGACCGGAGTTAAAATTTTATTTGGGATACTACGATTAATAATAGAATTTATTCTATGTTTCAGACAAATGTAATTTATTCTCTTGCATACCTCTATAGTAGCTGAAATAATATGATAGTATTACATTTTATGAGAAATGTTATTTGAACAATTATTTTTTAATAACTTTTTGACAATTTTTTTCTCTTACTCACATTATATTTGTATTCTTTTTCTTTCTTTTTCTCTCCCTATTGTTTTTGTTCAATAAGAGAAGGAAAAAACCAAATTATCCCAAAGTTGTCAAACATATTTGTTTTAATAATGTTTCTCATATTTTATTTAGACACCAGAAACTTCAAAAGTTGAAACATCGAAAATAATTAATGACTAATTTTTTTTTAAGCAAATGGGGAGTAGGTGGCAAGTCAGCTGCAACACCCTAGATAAATTAAAATAAAATATAATACAAAAAGAGAAGGGTAATATAAACCAAAATCTTCTCAAGCAAAAAGAGCAAGAAAGAAAAGCAAAACAAACAAAAAAAAAAAAGATAAAAGAAGTATATGTAATTGAATATTTTATTTTATCTTAACAATAATATCTAATATACTTTCGGATTTCTATTTTATTTTAAACCAATTTTTAATATTCTACGTACATTTCATTGTATATGTAATTGAATAATTTAATTTTTCCAAAAGTTTTTGTTAGTTTGTTCTGAGCCTAAGACTCATACGCAAAATAAGTTCACGTCAATTAAAAAAAAAATAGTTTTAGCAAGATTTACAAAAACTTTTTTTTTTATAAGCGGATATACAAAAACTTAATTTATGTCAATTCTAAATGTTCGGATGTTACATGAACTCAATTTATGTTGGTGTACATGAATTTACTTTTTATACCACAATTTACATAAATAATTCACCACCTACACATGTTTGTATTTTGTTTGCATTTGTTTCCGTGAACATATTTCATTTTTATGTATGTGAATTTAGTTCTATATATTTCTTCGACATTGAAAATAAAGTGAGAGGAAGAGAGAGACAATGTAAGAGAAATAGGAAGAAGAAACGGGAAATGAGATAAATATTATAATAAATCAAAAAAGGGGAATGGTTAAAAATATGTGGTTTGATTTGGATTTTGTGAAAAATGTTTTCAAATAAAAAAAATTGATAAAGAACATGATCTTTTGATTCTTTTCAATGTGCTTGTCATTTAAAATAATTAACTTAATTTATTAAATCTAAACTAATATATATATGCATATTATAATTTTTTATATTCAACAAAATCTGCTAAGGTGATAACAATAGATAGGTTTCGTTCATTTGTTTATTAGAGATAAAAATTAGAACCAATTAATAACTGGCGTTTTGATCGGTTTTTTGCTATATTTTCTCACAAAAATTGGGCAAAATCAATTTTAATTAAGAATATTTTCTGAATAAATGTACACAGGAAAATATATTTATCATTAGTAATTAGTTGAAAAAAAAGAGCATATACACAAATCAATTGAAAGATAAATATATATTACATTACTATGTATGTCTTCAATGTAAAATATTGTAAAGTATTATAATGCGCTTTTTGTGTACAACTCTCATTCACGCAACAAATATATTTCACTCGTTAATTAGTTAAAAGTGTGTCTTTTACGAATCAACTATTTAAAAGAGAAATATTTACTTTGTTTATAGTGGGTTTCTTAAATATATTATAGAGTCAGTTTGTAAAAAATTGTTTGTGAAAAATTTCTCACAAATGAAGAAAGAGTCGATAGATGCATGGCTATCCTATAATATTGATGGTCGATGTATGAAATCTACAATCAGCCACACACATAAATTATAGAATATCTTAAAATGGTGTAAAAGATTATATATCCTACTTGCCCTTTAAACTTTTCTTCCTAGATATATTTTATTTTTTGCCCCTATATATAAAACTCCAGACATAATAAATAAAATAATGGAAGCTTGCCCTTATAAGCAAGCTGATCGTACCTGTGCGTAAGGAGTAGGATCGAGGGCCAGCAACGCCGCCTTGCACGGTGGTTGGACGGTTGAAAACGGAGGGGGTTTGTACCTACAGACACTCCGATGTTTAAGTCAGCAAGAGTACAAAGAGAAGAGGTAGAGAGGATGAGTTGAATGTACCTGACTCCTCAGTAAGGAGGAGTATTTATAAGCCCCCAGCGCGGGGCCAACGATTATCCCTATTGGGCCGTTGGGCACGACCCAATAATGGATAACTGCTAGGTTTCTGCGTGGGAGCAGGAGAAACCATTGAGGTTCTCACCTGAGGTTTATCCAATACGCGGGAAAAGCGTGAGAGGAAAGGTAGGGATGAAGCAACGTGGAACACGTGTTGAGACGCCGTCATGGAGCTGTCGAGCAGCTGTGCTCGACAGGGACTGCAAAGTTGTTGGAATGGAGTTGTTGTGCCCGCCATTGCGGGCAGGAGATGTTGTTCAGCACAGTGTACTTTGGAGGAGATTCTTATCCGGAGAACCGTCCCCGACGTTATCGAGGGGGCCTGCCCGGAGGCGTAGGTCCAGTCCAGAACACAAGCTAAACATGAAAACATGAAAAATTGATTACGGATTACCATGATATTTTTTATAATGACTCTAATTGTAATTAAGAAGTTTCCTTTAAGATCTATAAAATTAAGTACAAAAAGTTGAATGATAGAACACAATACTTTTACAACATAAAGTGATCAATACATTTCTATTACTGAATATTTTATAAGTATTAAATACAAAATTATATTTAATACTTACATTTCTATGTAAATCAATATTTTTATTACGACCATAAAACCGTGCAATTACGGCCTATTAGATTCAGCCAATGAGGAAGATGTTGAGAATGCAGAAGGAGCTGATAATGAAGACTATGACTATATGCTTCCTAATAGCATTAATCTTCTTAACATCTAATTATGGCTGTTTGGATCTATTTGTTGGGGTTAAACCTTAATCACTATGAACAAAGATGAAGAACTAAACGTAAATATGAACATGAATGATTAATGTGAAATCTATTTGTAGAAAATCAATAACGGAAAAGAAGTCAATTTTATTAATTAATCACATAAAGCACCTTTTATAGGTGAAGAATACAACACAAATAGAAGGTAACTTGCAACACAAGTTAGCTAACAAACTCCTAACCTCTCTAATAAACTAACAGAATACAACCGTACACAAATACTAACTAACTCATATAATTGTCATAACAGACACATGAACACATAAGCTTGCTAAGCCACTCATCTTCTCGCTAAGCCAACATAAAGACAGATTGAATTACAAAAATCAACACTATTGAGGTGTTTGGTTCTTTGATAATATTAGATACATGCGTTAGATTAATTAATCTAACAATTATAAATATAGGGTCATGCTAAACAGTGTTTCCGAAACACTTATTAAGCATACCAAAAATAAAAATAAAAGATAAAATTAATATCATATCTATGTTTCAACTGCTACTTTTTTCCATATTTATGTACAACTTTAGTTTTCTTTCTTTCTTGGAGTATTTCTTAGGTTAAAAAATGAGCTATTTCAATAAATTTTTGTTGATTAAAAAAAACAAAAAAAAACTATCAATTAGTAAGAGAAAGACTGTATTAGAAATAATTAACGGTAATTTTAATGGTCTTTTTATAACTACTCTAGGTGAAATTTTAACTTTGTCCTTTAAGGTTACAATATCAATCTTTTATGACATTTACATTTGAAAGAAACACATTTTGGAAGCAAAGGAGGCACACACAAAAATCGAGGACAATCATAATCACCCCTGCATTTTGCCGCCCGCATTCCTGTAAAATAAATGAAAAATAAATATTACTAAAAGTGGTGAGTTATTTTATATAAGATAAATATGAAAGTTCAAAAGGATACAAGAATTTATTACCTCTAATGTCAGCTACAACAAGAAATAAAGAAATAAATAGGATTAGTGAACAAACAAACCTAATAATTTCACCCATTTTTTTTATTTTTTTTTTGCCTAAACATGCAACAAATAGAAATGTATTGATAACTTTATGTTGTAATATGTTTTGTTTATTTGTTTCAACCTTTTGCATTTCTAAATCATCAAGAAAACTTGTTATAACTAAAGTCATTTTTAAATGTTTCATAGATAATCAATTTATCATTTTTTCCTGTTTAGCTTGCTCAATCGATAAGGGCAAACTTTCATTATTTTCCTTTTTTAATGTCTAGCCTTTTATGACATATGGGGGCAAAACATGAAAAACAACAAACAAACAAAAAAATTTAAATTGAAATATAAAAAGGACAAGAAAAAATAGTTCAATTGTCTTTTAAAATAATTCTAAAACATAAATAGGTTACCATATTAAATAAAGTAGACAATATTATAGTATTATTAAAGTATTTAAAATTTTATTGTAAAATAGATAATAGGGTACAAAAAACTTATTTACCATAAATGCTTTCTAAATTTACAAATATTTGAGCAGTGCTAAAAAAAATTCCCCATATATTATTGTCAGAGTACTACTCCGGTTTCATATGTAAGTAAGATTTGACTTTTTAAATTCATTGAAAAATTAATATATAGACATCAAAAGCAATTAATTAAGGACTAAAAATTTCATAAAAATTAATTAAGGATTAAACTTAGATATGGTCACCATTTTGTAATATCAAAAACATTTTTTTTGTCTTAGAAATATCAAAAACAATTTAACTCTATTTAAAATTACCTTCTACCTATTTTTTCTTCCAACTATTCAATGTAGAACTTCTTGAATATGCTCACTTTAGCATAACACAATCAACTATTAAAACAGAAACATTTATTTTGTTTGTAGTGTGTTTCTTAAATGTCTTATAGAGCCATTTTGTGAAAAATTGCTCACGCAAAACTTCGCACAAATGAAGAAAGACTCGGTAGATGCATGGCTACTATAATATTAAGTGCCTTGTATTGTAAACTTTTCTTCTAAGAAATATTTTATTTTTTGACCCTATAAAGATTGAGCAAGCTAAACAAGCAAACATGAAAAATTGATTAATTACCTGTGATATATTTAATAACTCATTTAATTAATGACTCTTAACAAGTTTTCTTGAAGATCTATAAGTACAAAAAGTTGAATGATAAAACATAGTGCTTTTAGTACAACATAAAAGTGATCAACATATTTCTTTCTATTATACAAGCTTAGAAGAAAAAACATGGCTAAAATTATTAAATTTATTTATTTAATATTAATACTCTTTGTTTGTTCATTTCTTGCTGTAACTGGCATTGCTCGTAAGAAATTTTCATATCCTTCTGAACTTTCTTTGTTTATCTCATACAAAATAATTCACCACTTTTAGTAATATTTGCTCCTTATTTATTTTTATTTTTTTTACAGTATTCTGATTTTTTTTTTATATTGTAGAATATGAAATATTGAAAAGGTTCAAGGTTGATAAAGACTGTTCCCGGATTTTGTGTGCACATCCTTTGGCTGCAATATGCACTTCTAGTAAATGTAACTGTCGTTTGTTATCCTTCGGATGAAGATAAAATAATTTAATAATAAATATTTTTTTAAATAGATACATAATATAAATATTTATGTGTATGTGCCTAAATACTATTTATTTTTGTTTGTGCCTATACAAAATTTGTCTATAGAATTGTTAGTAACATCATACCCCTTAAATTTAAAATATTTGACAATAATATGATTCTGGCCTCCTATTTAATTTTGAAACCCATTTTATATATTCTATTAACATTTTCATTGTATATGTATTTGACTATTTTGCCTTTTCTGCTAATTTTTTTATTTTCCTTTTAGATAATAACAATAATTTTAAAGGTCATTTTATAGATACGGCCATTTTATAATTATTCTAGATAAAATTTTAATATCGTCCTTTGATATTACATGCAATAACAATCTTTAACGACATGTACATTTAAAAGAAAGGACTTAATTGATAATCACTTTTTATTTTTTAGGAACTAAAATTTTTATTAAAACTAGCGATAGACCCGTGCTGTCGCACGGGTCGTAACGTTACGCGTTTTTTTTAGTTGTTACCATTTTTTGTAGTAACAACTTAATAGCAAAATTGTCAAATGTACTTCAATTGATTAATGTCAGAAGAAAATGAAATTTATATAGAAGTGATACAATGAAGAAAAATTGATGTTTGTTTAATATGAGAAATTCATTTAACCTGAATTCATTACATGATAAAAAAGAAACAAAATAAACTTTCCACATATGAAGGAAAGCTGTATAACATTCATAGGATTAGAGATTTTCTAGAGAATATTACAAAGAGCAAATTATCCATGGTTTTATAAATTGATATTACATATGCTTGACAATAATGACATTATATTCCAAAGTTTCGTCCAAGTTGAATGTCAAACGGTTTCCTGGTTGAATATTGTTAAGTTCACAAAAAGTTATCCAACCTTCTGCAAGCTTAAAATCAATGCCAATTTGTAGTTTGCAATTCACAAAGTGTCCTAATGGTCCACAAACTTTAAAGGTAGATTTCTTAGTTGCAGCTAGAAAATGTCCAAATGGTCGAGATAGAACCTGATTAAGTAACCAAGTAGAAACAATTAAATCAATATGATGAAGAAGATATACGTTATGTATTTGTTAAACATGAAATAAAAAACAATGACAAACCAATTCAGAAGAGTTATTGTTGTTTTCTCCAATGAAAACTAAAAAGGTATGATCATGGCAAAGTTGAGTGCTCATTGAATGGAAAGATGGAAAATCAGTTGTGTCGATTTTGCTTTCTGATTTAAGCATGAGAAAAGTATTATCTCCATAGTAGAAAAAGGATAGAAGTTGAAATTGATTCCAGTGATAAAAGTTTCCCAATTCATTCCAACCATTAGTAATACATGGTTTGGTTGTACAACCATTGAAGTTAACATGGTGATCTACTCCTTCGGAATCAATTAAGCGCCATTTGCTTCCAAGTTCTTCAAAGAAATTAATTACAAAATATGGATCTACTTCACCTACAGTCTATAATAATGTTCGATCAGTTAGAGATAATATATTTAATTAGTTAAGATTCAAAATAAAAAGTATGTATCACCTGAGTTGGAATGTAAACAGTAGTAAAAAAAGTTTTTGGAGTTCCCTGCAATATTGAATGAGATCTTGTTGCCATGATATACTTATTTTGATAAGAAGATGGTGTTTGATGACTTATTTATATATTGCAATAATAGAAAAGTTACTGATGAAGAGATATTGTTACATAAAAAGTTAGTTGGATTTAATTAAATTTGTAGATGAAATCTTTAATGAATGACAGACTTTGGTAATGTACAGTGATGAAACATAAATTTTCATTGAAGAACCAAGTTGGATTGAAAAGTTAAATGAGTAGTCAAAAGGAAGTAGGTGTTTTCAATTAAGGCTAATGAATTTTACGGTTGGTTTTTGTTTCACAATTGAAGATATACAAAGATATTATTTGAAAGGTGTGATTGTTGTCACACAATTATAAAGACAAACTGACAAATGAATTTGAAAATGAGCTATGTTAAAAATATGAAGTGAAACTCTTTTAAAGGATTTGTGACATTAAATTTGATAAGTAACAATGAAATTTAACATTATAGGAAATGAAGAATAAAACAAAGACGATTAAATAAGCAAAAGGTAATTCATTACAATTGATATCATTAACGTCTGTCTGAAACAAAATAATATTCAAGAACTGAAGTACAAACCGAAATATAAGGTAATGCATCTGATACACATAAAATGTCATTCTTCAAGTACTACATATTATAATAACATCACAAGTTGAAAACTAATATGGATTGTTAAGTTTTTAGGTTATAAGACACTTCAAACAATAGGGTTACCGGTTTCTTGGTTTCGTGCTCCTCCGCGAACAATATCAATGACCAAAACCTCAGGAGGATCCGAGAGTTGACATTTTAAGAGGTCACCAAATTTGAGATCATTAGCTTTCTGGAATTCATACCAACCATGTGTTATTCTCATCTCCTCTCTGATCTTTCCTCCCACCTTTCTTTTATATATCTTGATGGTGCACTTAATGTGGTCCATGTTGTGCAACGTCCTAATGAAAATCGACTTCTTTCCTCTCAAAACATTTTCAGCACATTTTGCAGGAATATGCTAAAATCAGAAACGAAATTAAAATTAATAAAAATATATTTGCATAGAAAAATGAATGTGAATTAGAAAATTGAACCTACCAAAACTTGTTCGTTATTTGCAGATGAATAAGCCTCAGTAATAGGTACTTCCCAACCAAAAACTCTATCATTGCTATGTTCCCACAAATTGTAGTCATCAGTATCAGAGATATATATTGTTTCAGCATCATCATCACTTGAAACATCAACAACATCATCATTCTTTATGAATGATAAAGTGAAATTATTTTCTTCAACTTGATAATGAAAATTGACTTCAGTAGGATTCCTAATTCCATATAACAATGCAGCACTTTTACCATTTGTAAAATGGCTGTTATCATTTTGTAAGCTTAATTCTAGCATTGCTTTTTTACCATTTGGATGACATAAGATGCCCCAAGGATGTTCATACAATTCATTAAGCCAAGCAGATTTGAAAGTAAGAGGAATGTCAATCTGATCCTAAAATATTATATATCATACAGTCAGCATTAGTATGATTATGAAGATTATACAAACAATATAAAGAGTATAGAAGCTAAACACTTCCATGATTAAAAGCATTTAAAAGACATATACTAAAACTTTGATTTTTAAATGAGTTTTATCACCTGATTTGGATCAATTATAGTTGAAAAGCTTTTGTTCCTATTAATCAGGGATTGCATCCTTGTCCTTCTGTACGAAATTGGTAGCCACAGAATTGCAGCTAAGCAAATTTTTGAATGAATATTATAAAAATGAAATAAGTTATGAATCAGTTTGACCTACACATGAAAATCTGGGCATAAAAACAAAGGATCCCAAAAATTTGAAGATGGTCACACGCCAAATACTATGCCATATCATAATAGTTTAAAGGAACGAAACACAAAGTGTCTGAAGATGGGAATTTGATGTGTCATGCTAACCCTAACTTCAACATTGATACATTATGACATAAATGTAGATTTTACTTACAAACTGAATTTCAAATGAACCAAAGTATGTTTTAATTGATATTGAAAATTGAATGTTTAATCATGTAAATAAGTGAAAGAGAAGAGTAACTAACCTTGACGAAGAAGATGAAGTCATCTCAGTTTTTCACTTTGATTAGGAAATGGTATTGGGAATTTAGGTTTTGAGTAGCACCGACACAATATGAGGGAAAAAAGACAGTGATGTGTAAAAATTTGGTGATATGCTGTAGGTAGTTGTTGCAATACTGTTTGCACGTGTGGGAAGAGAAAATAAGTTAAAATGATTGTAGTACTACTCATTCAATTACTGCATCCACACTTTATGTCATAATATAAAGTAGGTAAACTAAAATTAAAATTTTATTGTGTCATAAAAATTGAGCAATATTAAAAATTCATTTGTAATAATTTATGGAGTAGTGAAATTATGTCCTATTTTTATATAGCATTAGGTAAATATAAAAAAAACATATTGTTTTTGTAAAATCTAAAACTTTGTAATTTATTTCATTGGGTAATTTGATCACAATAATTATGGTTCATGTGGCCCAGTGAATTTATATAAACACTTTGTATTAAATATAGTTTGTTGATAAAACACACATTATAGTTTTGTATATAGTTGATAGTTTGTCTTAGTCTGATTTAATTATTAAATAGTTATTGAAGGACAACTATTATTGTCTAAAATAATTTCAAACTTCAATGAAAGTTTATTTTAAATAATAACATTTAGAAATATTTTACTTCAATGAAAGTTTATTTTAAATAAATAGATTTATTGTTTATTTAACTTACAACTTTTATCGAAGAGATTAAATATGTTGGATATATTGTCAAATTTAGTTAGGACCATGTGTCATTTTGTATTTGTAAGTTTAATGCAATACTTGATTAAAATATTCAATTATTTGTATTCATTGTTATGTGCTTTCATTATATAGATCTGTGTTGTAATTTGAGTATATGGTTTTATTGGTCAAAACAAATATTGTTATGTTGAAGAGATGAGGAGATCTTATGCAAACTTTTCCTGAATTCTTGTTATAAATCAGGTAAAAATTAATGTTTGTAGTGTTGTTTTCAACATATGTATTTGAATAACAAATTGCTCATTTATTTTGATCAGGTTGAACTGAATTATATTGAATTGAATTAATAATGAAAAGGTTGTTAACTTTTCATTTGAAAGATGAAGTTATCAGTTAAATTGAGAACTGATATAGCTGAAGTTGGAGAAGGGATTGTCTGCAGAAGATGATGGTAATGGAGAAAGATGGTGATAGTTAATATGTTTGGTTCAAATTGATTGGTAAGTCTACAGATTTAATTTTGCTAAAGTTTATGATACACATCCAATTTGGTCGAAGTGAATTTATGATTCAGCTGCAAACAACTCTTGTTCCAACCCAGAACTGTTAACATGATATGGCTTCAGCATCCTCAATTTATGGATGCAGATCTAATTGGCTTCAACTTTGTTCAATATATCAGGTTTGTGATCTGCAACACATATTTTTCTGAACATCATTTGTTCACTTTCAGATTTCACAAAATAGATTGATAGTATATGAAGCAGATCTAATAAACTTATTAAGATAATAGGATCATTTAGATTTTAGATATGTATTGAATACGAAAATATGGTTGCTGAACACATTTTAAAGCATGTTATTTTACAGTTATATAAGTTTTTCATTTTGAAGGTAACTGAAGTTTGATATGAACCTTATGATAGTTGAAGTTGTTCATAAATAAATTAGGAAGAAGTAAAAGATGATAGAATACTGATAACATTATAACACAATACTGCAAACAGAAGTACATAACTTATATTAAAGACACAAAGTTCAAACGACATTGTTACAAATTGATAGTAGATCAACACAGATTAGGATTGGAAATTGACATTAAACAAAGCATACATAGTGAAACTAAAACTTAGTACTACCACAGCAGGAAATAGGGAGACATATACACCAAACTGAAACTGAGTTAAACTAAAAACAGATGTCATTATGCAGATCAACATAGATTTCTTCCATTGTTAAGTTCCATATTCCAACAGCTGTTCAGGTTAGAGTGTTTTGAATGACAACCCTCATGATATTGTTTGTGTCCTTGTCCAGAAACTTGAAGTTGAGCTTCTCACCATTGATAAAGTCATTGCTTTGCACAAACTTCTTCCATCCTTTACCTATTTTGATTGTTCTTTTTCTGCGCAGTATTGAGCAGGAAAATTCATCTCCACTTGGCCCAATCAGCACTAAGTCTTCATAGGGACAATTGTTAATGTAGGCTGCAAAGTCTTTTGTCAAAGTCTGTAAAAACAAAAAATCATGTCATCTTAGATAGGCATAAATGAAAATTGTATATAAAGAATGGAATCAAATGTTTGAGTTAGGGTAGGACAATTACCAGTTGAGATCCTGATACCAGATAAGAAGTCATAGTAACATCAAATGATGTTAGGTCAGTATTGTAGGTACGATATGAGTGCCAAGAAGGTAAAAGGTTTGGATGAAATTCTTGATCAACAAACTGCATTAGGAAGTGTCCTTCACCAAAATATGTCATTAGAATGATTTGGTTTCCAGTAATGCCAAAGACTCTCCTCATTCTCAGCCATCCAGAAACAATCATTGGATGCTGAACAGATCCATTAAACTGAACAGGAATGTTTTTGTTGTAGATATCATAGACTCTTATGAAGGTTGAAAAACACACAAGAAGGGGGGGGGTTGAATTGTGTGAGACTTTTTCTAAGTTAAAACAAATTGCAGCGGATAAGGTATAACACACACAATATATGAGGATAGGGTTAGAGAGAGATGCTCAGAATTTTTATACTGGTTCCTCCCACTAACAGGAGTAGTCCAGTCCTCTTGTCCTTCACAAGAGATTTCACTATAATCACTCAGATTACAAATGCTCAAGCACTAAGCAAGAGACTTCAAACTGCTCAAGCACAAAGCAAGAGACTTCTAACTGCTCAAGCACAAAGCAAGAGACTTCCAATGCTCAAGCACAAAGCAAGAGACTTCCAATGCTCAAGCACAAAGCAAGAGACTTCCAATGCTCAAGCACAAAGCAAGAGACTTCCAATGCTCAAGCACAATGCTCAAATGTAGCTTAACACTTATATCTGACGAGCCTTCAGATTTTGATAGGCTCAGAATTACTTGTTTCAGATCTGATGAGCTCAGATATTCTTCAGATTTTGATAGGCTCAGAATTACTTGTTTCAGATCTGATGAGCTCAGATATTCTTCAGATTTTGATAGGCTCAGAATTACTTGTTTCAGATCTGATGAGCTCAGATATTCTTCAGATTTTGATAGGCTCAGATTTACTTGTTTCAGATCTGGTGAGCTCAGATGTTCTTCAGATTTTGATAGGCTCAGAATTACTTGTTTCAGATCTGGTGAGCTCAGATGTTCTTCAGATTTTGATAGGCTCAGAATTACTTGTTTCAGATCTGGTGAGCTCAGATGTTCTTCAGATTTTGATAGGCTCAGAATTACTTGTTTCAGATCTGGTGAGCTCAGATGTTCTTCAGATTTTGATAGGCTCAGAATTACTTGTTTCAGATCTGGTGAGCTCAGATGTTCTTCAGATTTTGATAGGCTCAGAATTACTTGCTTCAGATCCGGTGAGCTCAGAAGTAATTCCTTCAGAAATTCTAAGGTTCAGATAATAACTTCAGAGTTTCACTTGCTTCAGATCTGGTGAGCTCAGAAGTAATTCCTTCAGAAATTCTAAGGTTCTTTAGTACGCAAATTTTAACTTTTAATCCTGCACACTGAATTAAATTATTAGTATTCCAATTTAACCTTAAATACATTGTTATCATCAAAATCAATTAAGGAGATACAAAATCATAATTTTGTTCCAACATCTTAAAACTGGACCAAGCTCATGATGAATTTCTTGAATAAATCTGGGACTCATTTCACCATATGGCCTCACAGAAAAGGCTTATATTAAAATATTGAATCAGTAGCAAACATATATACAGGCCTGGTGAGACTGATAAAGACACAATCTAAAATTAGCAGTAAAGATCAGTATAAAAAGCAAACTTTGAACACATATATATTGTGATGGTTAGTAATTTATAAGAAACATATATAGTAGACTGATGAAACTGATCAAGAGACAATATATAGTTTAGCAGTAAAGATAAAAAAATGGAACAAAAAACCTAAAATTAAACATGTATTGAAAGTAAAAAAGTCAACTTTATTGTTTGTGTCATAAGATTTGTTCAGATGATAATGAAAAACTAAATAGGATGAACATCATTGTAGACGAAAACGAAAGATTAACAATTTTAATCATAAAATAGAAGATGAAAAGATGAAAAATAAAAAAAATTTGCATGTCAATCATATAACCTGTCCCATGATGTGAGCTGTTAAGAAACCACCACGGTTTTCGACATACTCAATTCTTCGTTCAGTTGTTGGAGTGGTTTGGTTAGCAGTTCTTGAAGATTCAGTCATTTCCTGAAATGGATGCATTATTAGGCTGATGTGTGGAATGAGTAGAATCTTTACAATTTAAAGCAGAATTAGAAATTGGGTGAAGATGATTTGAACCAAAGTTAGGATTGGAAGAAGTGGTATTTACAGGAGATGTAAATTTGTTAGGAATTGTAGTAGTGGTATTTACAGGAGTAACTGGAGATGAAAACTTGTTCAAAAGATTCACTCCACAGGTCTGGTTTAAAATTGATTTATGAGGTGGTTGAAATTGTTTGTGCCTCTCTGATGGTTGTGAAGCAATTGTAGAGGTAGGATTTGTATTTATAAGCTGAGAGACAGGAGAAGAAAACTGGTATTGAGATGTTATTGATGATGTTGATGCAGTTCCAGCTGCATTGATAAACTTTTTAGATGGTTTTTGATTTGATATTGATAATTTCCTTTTATCTCTTGCTGCAGAAGCAAGTTTTTTGGAACTGTTATTGGAATTATCCATGTCAAGAGGTTGTGCAACAATGGTGAGTGACTTGCAATGTTTGGTTAGTGTTTTAAAATTGAGTAAAGTTTGTTATGGTGTTTGTGTTGAAACATAGAGTTAATGTTATGTTTTTAAGTAATTAACATTTCATTTCAAAATTTCGTAATTTGTAACACATAATTCAAAGTTTGAAATTTTTCAGATTATGAATTTTTTGAATTTGGCACTTTAGTTCACGAAATTTGAAAATTTGAAGAAGTTTTGATTTTGGTGGGAGAAATTTTGGTGTGAACTTTTGAAATTCGAAATTTTGCCCTTTGTATAATGTATTGACAGATGATATTGTTGTAGGTGAGGAAGCATTAAATGTAAAGGAAAAGGTGGAAGAGGAGATGTCTTGCTTGTGGAATGGAGTATACATGTCAGCTGCATTTAATGAGCTGAAAACTTACTATATTGAAGTATTAGTACAAAAGTAAGTCTATGTCTATCTAATAGCTAATATATTTGACAGCTTGGGTTCTGTTTTAGTGAAATGGTGCAAGAAAGGGTACGTCCTTTGGTTTATAGTCATTGGGTAACTATGGTCCTAGCAAAAATGTCACATCTTTCATTATAATATAATAAACATAGATTAAGCAAAAAAAATATCAAGATAATGAGGAAGTAGTACTTCAGTACTCATGATAATTAACAATACAAAGTATTACAAACAAAACTGAAATATGATTCCAAACATTGTAGCTAATATAATTTACATCTAATTTTCAACTTTATCAACATCAACTCTATTACTTTTCTCGAAATCAAAGAACTTAAATTTGATTACATCTCCATCAATGAAACCATTTTCATTACATAATTTATGCCATACCATGATTTCAGGTTTACCTTCGTAAATTTCGATTGGACAATACATTGGTTCTGTTACTGGTCCTTCAAGCCATAGATAATCATATTTCTGCATAATTTTTTTAGCCAAAAACTTGTTCAATATCTGCAAAGAATAGTGGAGTGGTCAATATTCATGTGGTTAACTTGAAATGATATAATGCAAATTTAAATAATTTATAGGTTACTAAATTTGTAGATGAAGAACTCAACTAATTCTCTTCTTTCTTCACCAGGAGAGCCTAAAACAATTTCAAATGTAAATGGATCAGGAGGTTTGGTAGATAGTGTGTGAAAAGAAGGGAATTCATGTGTTTCAAGTGGTTTTGTTAAACATGGAATAAGATGAAACATGCTATCACCATAGTAGACAAATGCAATCTGATGATATTGAAATTGAAATTCAAAGTGATCACGCATTTCAGTCCATCCAGATGTTATTCTAGGTTGTTCAACAGATCGATTCCACCTGAGCAAGTGTAAGTATTTGCAACAATAAACCTTCCAATGATCATCTAACTCATCAGAATACTTATGGGCAAACATTGGATCAATTTCCCCATAAGGCTGAAAAAGTCAATATTAAAGTTAATTAACCTGTATAGTTAAGATATTAAGACAGAAAAAAAATGTTAAACAGAAATAAGAGCTTACAACATCTTTGATATGGACAGTAAACATAATGCATTTTTCCCTCCTTGAACCAAGACTCGTATTGATATCTTCGTCTATGGGAATAGGCTTGTTCATGTTGATGCAATATGGTTAGTTTGTAAGTTGTTTCATGAGTGTGAGGTTATTTTTATAGGATACAAAGTTATGTTAAAGCTGTCATAAATGTGGAGCAGAAGTTTGGTTTGATAATAAATAAAAGGAGTTGGGCAATTGAATTGTGTATACGAAATTGTATGCAGTTAAGGACACATCAGTTTGTTGTGTTACCAATAAATGAAATATTGAGAGAGAATAAATATGATAAATGTAAAGAAAAATTAAGTAACCATAATGAGACATTCAGAGATAAACGTGAAAATGTAAATATTAGATGAAATAAGCATGTCTTAAAGTAGCATACAAACATAGGTTATCTTCAAAAGATTTTAAGTACATATGATAACAAAATAGGGATTTGTTGAATACTATTTGTGATATAATAATCCCATATCAAAAACATATGTTAAAAGAACTACTGCTACTCCTTCTTGGGTATTTTCAGTTCCTTCTTTGAAGCTAACTTGGCAATTTTCATTATTTTGGTTGAAGATAACTTGGCACCAATCAAATCATCATTATCAGTTTTGATGTCAGTCTTTGCAATTTCTTTTCCTGGGCGCTTCTGTGGATTAATGACTTTGGTAGAAGATAACTTTGAACCAATCAATTCAAGCGCATCAGATTTGAGGTTAGTTTTTTCAATCTCTTTGGCTGGGCTCTTCTTTGGTGTTTCAAATTCAACATTATCAGGGTCAATCTCATCAGTTGCAGATAAATCAACCTAAAAACAAAACAGAATTTAGTATAGCGCAATCCATTTTTTGTTTAAATTGAAAACAACTCAAAATGTGATAAGTTAAAACTATATACCGTTGGAATGACAATGTTGTCATCAGATTCAACAGCCTGAATGGCTAATTCCTACAACTTAGAGTATAAAATCCATGAATGTATGTATATCAAAAGAAGATGGACACATTAATGTAACGTAAACTATTTAATATCAAGCGGTAACTAAAATTGGAAGTTAGCAAAAAACTAAGAAGACCTGTTCATTGGGGAATTGAGATAGAACTTGGTTGATAAAATCAGTATTTTGACTAATAGTCATTACTGAGCCAGATTTCCAATTAGGCTGCCACTTAACCTTAATTGCCAAAGTTTTTCCACCAATGTCATCAATGACTTGTGGATAATCCAAAGGATCATCGATGCCAGCCTAAAATATTTGTGAGAATTTTTAAGATTAGTGATTAAATATAATAAAGAAATTTGTTTGGGTTGATGTAAACCTTAATCATCTCATCATGAAGAACTTCTGCAGATTTATTAAGTAGCTGTGCACATTCTCTATCCCAGAAAACAAAAGACGCTTTATGTTGACCATTTCCCACTTCAACATCCAACTTGTATCTAAAAATTATAACACAAATAAGTATATCTCTAAAATGCAAGAAAGATAAAAAAAAATAGGGGTAAACCTGTATAATTCAATTTCTGTTGAATGGTCATCAGCACACTTATATGGTGGAGCAATCCCAAAAGTTTGTTTGGGACAGCTGAAGCAACTTAAATAAAACCAGCCAATTTTGTTAGATTTAACCTTAATTGTGTTGACGACAGTGACACATTTTGTCTCCTGAAAATCAGTGAAATGAAATTGGTGATTTGCATATTAATTAATATTATAACTTGTTGAGGTATAATAACAGTACCTGTCTAAGCTGCAACATTTCACTAAAAGGCAGAACTTCAGCATTGTGATAGAACTTCTGTTCAGGTGTGAATTGAGATCCTGAGCTATACTGTGAACCTCCTGGAGATCTGTACTGTGAACCTCCATAAGACAGTGTCAATCTTTGTGAAGTTGTTTCAGAGGCAGGTGAAATAAGCCCATTCTTAATTGCAGCAATATAGCTGCAAAAAAGCAAACAAAAGAAAAGAATCAGAAAACCAAATGGACATGCAAAAATAACAGAACAATTTAAGTTAATAATATGGTAAACCTTTGTTTGAAAGCATGAATCTCTGGTAGCCCATCATCAATGAAAAGTTTAGTGGTACTCCATGTATTTGAAACAGTAAGTGGATATTTGCCTACAACAAATAAATTAAACGGTGTTATAAAATAATGTATAATCTACGAACATAAAAATAACTTGTGCATTAATGCAATTATTGACTAAAAATATATGACCTTCTTTCTTAACTTTTGCATATTTGATGCAAACAACTGTTGGTCCAGCATCAGTCTTGTTGTTGACATAGTTGAGAAAGTTGGTTGCATAATTTTCCCAAAAAGTGCATTGAATGACGTTGTCACTACAAATAAGAATTTAGGATTATCAGTTAAGAAGTAAGTTTCAGTTAGATTGATTTAGAAAGAGATTTGCATACCTAAGGTCTTTAATCTTAAGATTAACTTGAATTTTCTTACTCCCTGAATGAGGTTGAGTATAACCTATCTCATCCACAGCTCCAATGATATCTGGGAAGGTTCACAAAAATAAAAAGTTAATCATTATATAAGACGGTAATATTTGAAAAACATACTGAAGAACCTAAAAAAGACGTAAATTCCTACCATATAAGAAATCTTCACGAAAATCCTCAGCTATGATGTCCTTAAAATCTTTGAACTTAAGTATATCAGGAATATCATGTTTATTAACATCAAAAACACGTGTTCCACCATTGAACGTTAACATGAATTCATGATGAGATGATTTGAATTTTTGCTGATTTCTTGTGACTTGAAAATTTTGCATGCTGTAAGTGTTTTTCTCAACAATAGCATTTTCCTTTTCGTATTTGTTTTTGAACTCATTTGGAACTATTATAAAAATATCATCTCCCTGAAAATATAGCAGTGTTTCAGCAATCATATTTTGATTCATAATTTGTGATATGTGAATTTCAAATAGATTTTCATGTTTTTGAAATAGTAAAAGCTGAAATCTTGTAAATACTTACTGTAACTTATTTTTAAGCTGTAACAGCTTCTTTTAAGCTGTAACAGCTTTTGCCATTTGTATCAATAGTACTTCCTTCTCAATACCAACAATACTATTTCCTTCTCATATAAACCCAAAATTGATACTTACTCTTTAAACAAACTTAACTTCAGCTAAAACATAATAATCTATCAACAACAACCATTACAAAATACTCATATAAACCCAAAAACAACAATAGTTTGAACATGGTGAAAGAAAAGAACTTACTTTGGAGTCCACAACAACCATTTCAAAATACTCTTTTCCATCTTTGGACGCAGACCATTTATCTTTGACCTTCACAGCTATTTTCCATAGATCCTTTCGATCTGTTATGTCTTTGATAAACTCGAATTTTCTTGCCATTTTTCTTCCTGAAAAAATCAAAAATTATTGTGTTTAAACGCGTTTGAATAAAGAATAAAAAGAACATAGAACACAGCAGAAGAAGAAGAGGATGACACGCGTATCTTACCAAGGAAGAAGAAGAAGATGGTGATTGTAGTGGTTGTTTGTTCTTGTTGTGCAGAGGAGAGAAATTTTGTATATTCTTTTGCAGAGGAGAGAGTATTTGGTTTGAAGTGTGCAGAGGAGACAGTATTTTACTGTTGTCTTGAGTTTGGGGACAAAAAGTGACATGACTTTTTAAAATCTTTGACTTCTCCAACCAAACCTAACTAATTTCCAAATGGCTGACTTGTATCCAAACCGTGGCTCATGAAAAAGTATCATTTTGTTCACAAAATATGATAAATGGCTTAGTTACTTAGAAATATGGCTCGGTTAACAACCATCTTAGTTCAGTTAGTAAATTTTTAGACACAAAATACCCTCACATATGCCAAGTGTCAAGATTTGAAGCAAGGTTATTTTTATTATTTCCAGGTACAATAGTTTTCTTATATTGTATTTGATTAGATAATCACCACTTAGTAGTACCAAAAATATATTTATCCTTATTTATAATTATTTTCTACCTTTTTTTTCCTTCTAACTATTTGATGTGAAATTTCTTGAATAATTGCTCACTTTAACACAATATTTATTTTGTTTGTTGTGTGTCTCTTAAATGTCTTATAGAGCCACTTTGTGAAAAATTGCTCACGCAAAACTTCTCACAAATGAAGAAAGACTCAATAGATGCATGGCTACTATAATATTAAATGTGGTCGATGTATGAAATCCATAACCAGCCACACACATAAATTATTATAAATCCTAAGTGCCTTATAAACTTTTCTTCCAAGAAATATGTTATTTTTTGCCCCCATAAATAAAAGTCTAGACATAAAATAAAAGAAAATAACGGAAGCTTGCCGTTATCGATGAGCAAGCTAAACAAGCAAACATGAAAAATTGATTACCAGTGATATATTTAATAATGACTCTAATTAGAAGTTTTATTGAACATCTATAAGTACAAACCTTCAAAAAAAAAAATCTATAAGTACAAAAAGTTGAATGATAAAACTTAGTACTTTTAGTACAACATAAAGTGATCAATACATTTCTTTCTTTTTTTTTTATTTGGTCTTACAATACATTTCTTTCTATTACAAGCTTAGAAGAAAAAACATGGCTAAAATTATTAAATTTATTTATTTAATAATACTCTTTGTTATTTTATTTCTTCTTGTAACTGACATTGCTCGCAAGAAATTTTCATATCCTTTTGCTCTTTCTTTGTTCATCTTATACAAAATAATTCACCATTTTAGTAAAATTTGTTTCTTATCTATTTATTTTTTGACAATATTCTTTTTCTTTAATTGTAGAAAGTGTGAGGATAAGGTGCAGGAACGATAAAGATTGTTCCTGGATTTTGTGTGCATGTCCTTTGGTTGCAAAATGCACTTCTTATCAATGTAAATGTGGCTTGTTATTCTTCTGATCTCAAAGGTTGAAGTTAAAATTTCATCTAAGACGGTTATAAAATGATAATTAAAACTATTGTTACTTATAATAATATTACTTATTTTTTTGGTACTCATAGTTGATGTCCTCGATAATATATGGAACTTAGACGCCAGAAGCTTGAAGTTGAAACCCTTAAAATAATCAATATTGTCAAAAAAAAAAAAAGTAATGGCGTTCTTTAAGATGTACTATAATGTCAAATTGTGGAATTTTAATATGAACACAAATATAAGTGCATAGTGTTTAGGTACACTCACGTGAATGAAAAAAGAGAAAAAGATAAAATAATTTACTAATAAATATTTTTTAAATAAATAAATAATGTGAATATTTATGTTTATGTGCCTAAATACTGATCATTTATATTTGTGCCTATATAAGGCTTTCTCTATAGAATTGCTAGTAACATCTCCTATTTTCTTAGTTATACCCCTTATAAATTTTAAATATTTGACAATAATATATATCTAAATTGATTCTGGCCTCCTTTTGTTTTTTTTTTATCAAATAGTCTAGTGGATAGAAAATTCACCTTAAAGGTGAATAAGTGAAGTATCCGGATTCAAACCCGGCTCGTACACATATAGTGTTATATCCCTACCAATTAAGCTAAGCTCATGAAGACTGACCTCCTATTTAATTTTGAAACCCATTTTATATATTCTATTAACATTTCATTGTATACGTAATTGACTATTTTGCCTTTTCTTGCTAATTTTTCTTATTTTCCTTTTAGCAAATATGTTTTTTGTCACTATAAAAATTATCAAATTTTTGGTTATCTTCCCTCTTAATAATTACATAATATTAGGATAAACGAAGGTGTACATCGGGAGGCTTCGGAGGATGTTATGATAAGAATAATTAAAAAAAAAAAAAAAAAAAAACTTAGATTAATATTATTTGTTTAGGATTAACTTAGATTCTAATAAAAAAATGTTTAGTTTGAACAAAAAAAATGACAGGAAGAGAAGGAAGAAACGGGGAAGGAGGGGAATATGAAGATAAATTAGAAAATGTGAATGGTTAAAAATATAAAGTTAGCTTTTAACCGATGTGAAGGGATAAGGGAAATCAAACTAAAAGAAGTAAAATTAGGAAAAAAAGAGCTTTGTGAAATCCGAACAAATCGAAACTGAAACCATGCATGGTTCACACAATAGCAATTGCTCGGAGAAGGAAGAGTGGTGGCTGAAGCATCGTTGAAGATAGAGGAATTGTGAGATCGAGAAATCTGAGAACGTGTGAAATGGAAGCATTGTTGAAGAATGAGGAGTTTCAAGGGCAAAGAGTGAAATTGGAAAAGTGAAAATAGAAAATAATGTGGGAGAATCCAAAATACGGCGCTTTTGTTGAAACAATACAGAAAAATACTTAGCCACAGTTAAACACGTAGCAAATGGTCCCAAATGCCCATGAACACCACAACCGTGGCTAATTGATCATGGGTAAAGGCCGATTTTTTTGTAATGTACTAATTATTTTTCATATTATGGTTGAGTACATTTTATTTTATTTTTTGACGAATATTATTGTTGAGTACATCTGCATCAACCATATGGATATGAAGAAAAAAATCTATTATTGATAATTGTAACTTTTTTGTACCAAAATTAAAATAACTGTAACTTTTTTAAGCATAATAACAGTAATTTTAATGGTCATTTAGTAATTATTCTAGATAAACTTTTAACATCATCCTTTGATATTACATGCAATAACAATCTTTAGCGACATGTATATTTAAAAGAAAGGATTAAATTTAGATAATCACTTTTTATTTTTTAGGAATTAAAACTTTTGTAAAAATAAAGTAAGAACTAAACTTATAAAATTACTTCTACCTCTTTTATTACTCGATGTGAAATTTCTTTAATAATTGCTCACTTTAACAAAACATAATCAACTATTAAAAACATAAACATTTTATTTTGTTTGTACTTTGTAGTGTGTTTCTTAAATATCTTATAGAGCCACTTTGTGAAAAATTGCTCACGCAAAACTTCTCACAAATGAAGAAAGACTCGATAGATGCATGGCTACTATAATATTAAATATGGTCGATGTATGAACTCTACAACCAGCCACACATATAAATTATTATCATTATAATAAATCCTAAGTGCCTTATAAACTTTTCCTCCAAGAATTTTTTATTATTATTATTATTAACACAAGATGACCTAGACCCTCTTCCAAGAAATATTTTTGTTTTTGCCTCTATAAATAATATTGGTTTTGTAAGCCAAGCTCTGAAACATGGTTGCAGCTTCTGAAGCTCACAAGCTTCTGAAGTGTCTCAGGTTTTGAAGCTCAGCAATTTCTGAAGCTTCGCATCTTCTGAAGCTCAGCAACTTCTGAAGCTTCGCATCTTCTGAAGCTCAGTGTGTTCTGAAGCTTTGCTTTTCTGAAGCTCTGTTTCAGTGAGCTATGTACAGCTGTATTTTCAGTTAGTTTTTTTTTGTCCTAGGTAGTTAGGAAACTCTTGTATATATACACCTCATCCAATCAATAAAAAAAATACTTTTTCATTTTTCTCAATTTTTTTCAATTACCTAAAACTTTTCTCTACGTTGTTCTCTTTGTTTGATTCATCCCCAACAAAGTGGTATCAGAGCATTGTATGTTCCAAGGGACCTTGATCAAGAAGTGATCAAGACTTGATCTTTACCAAGTCTTTCTGGTGTAGAAGGATTTGTTGGTTGATCACTACAATCAACCATGGCTGGAAACAACAATTTTCATGCAAACCTGCCAGTGTTTAATGGGAAAAATTGGGATACTTGGGTGAAGCAAATGAAGGTGATATTCACTTTTCAAGAGGTGTATGATCAAGTGAATGCAGAGGTTGCTCCACTCCCAGCAAATGCAAATGAAGAACAAAGAACAACTCACAGAGAAGCCAAGAGAAAAGACAACAAAGCCTTGTTCTTGATTCATCAGTGTGTGGATTCAAAGGTTTTTGAAAAGATAGAAGATGCAGAGACTTCAAAAGGTGCATGGGACATATTGCAGAAGTGTTATGGTGGTGATGCTAAGGTAAAGAAGGTCAAATTACAAGCATTAAAGAGGCAATATGAATTAATGCAGATGAAGGGTGATGAAAAGATCTCAGATTATTTCACAAGATTAGTGACACTCACTAATCAGATGAAGAATTGTGGAAGTAATCTTGAAGAACAAGAAACTGTAGAGAAAGTGCTTAGGACTTTAACTTCAAAGTTTGATCACATAGTGGTGACAATTGAAGAGACTAAAGATCTAAGTGAGGTGAAGCTTGAAGATTTGCATAGTACATTGGAGGCTCATGAGATGAAGCATGGTGATAAGGACCAGGTCAAGGAAGATGAGCAAGCCCTGTATGCAAAATTCAAGAAGTTCCAGAACAATAAGAAAAATTGGCAGAAGAGCAAGAATGGCAAAGAAACTGTTGAAGACAAGCCTGAATCCTCTAATGGAGGAGGAGGGAAACAGAAGAGCAACTCAAAGAAGAAAGACAAGAGTCACATTCAATGCTTCAAGTGTTCAAAGTTTGGACACTATGCAAGTGAATGTGGGAATGAGAAGAAAATCAAGAATCAGAAAAATGGTGAAGAAGCAAATTTGGCTGAGAACAAGGATTCATATGATGATGTAAGTTTCATGGTGACTATCACTGATGAGACTGCAGAATCTATGGAATGGTACTTTGATACAGGTTGTTCAAACCATATGACTGGAAACAGGAACATTTTGACTGATTTTGATAGTTGTCTCAACACAAAAATTAAACTTGCCAACAGTAAATCCATTGATGCTAAGGGAATTGGCAATGTAGTCATTCAGAGGAAGAATGGAAGAAAGTCAGTGATTGAGAAGGTCTTGTATGTGCCTGGGATGCAGTGTAACTTGATGAGTGTAGGTCAGTTACTTGACAAAGGATTCAAGGTGGTTTTGGAAGATGGAACACTGAAGTTGTTTGATTCAAAACAGAATTTGATCCTTAAGTCAATTCAAAGCAAGAACAGGACTTTCAAGACACAGCTGAAAGCAATTGAACATGAGTGTTTAGCTGCATCAACTGAGATCAAGGAAAGTGAACTATGGCACAAGAGGTATGGTCATTTGAATTTCAAAAGCTTGTCACTATTGAATTCAAAGAACATGGTGTTAGGTCTGCCTAGTGTAATAGCTCCTGTAGAGACCTGTACTACCTGTCTACTTGGAAAACAGCCTAGGGATTCATTCAAAAATCATCTACCAATGAGGTCTAGTGAGGTGTTGAATGTTGTACACTCAGATGTTTGTGGACCTATAGATGTGTTATCTACTGGTGGAAACAAATATTTCATAACATTTGTAGATGAGTTCTCTAGAATGACATGGCTGTATCACATAAAGGCTAAGAGTGAAGTCTTTGATGTGTTCAAAAGGTTTAAGGCACTGGTTGAGAAGCAAAGTGGAAAGCCAATCAAAGTGTTGAGAACTGATGGTGGAGGTGAGTATACTTCAACAGAATTTGAGAATTATTGCAAGAGTCAAGGCATAATTCATGAAGTTACAGCACCATACACTCCTCAACACAATGGTCTTGCTGAAAGGAGAAACAGAAGTATACTTAACATGGCTAGAAGCATGGTTAAGCAGAAGCAGCTGCCAAAGAGGTTTTGGGGAGAAGCAGTGGCTACTGCAGTATACATCCTCAACAGATCACCTACAAAGAGATTGGTAGACAAAGTTCCAGAGGAGGTTTGGTCAGAAGTCAAGCCAAGTGTGTCACATCTGAAGGTGTTTGGTTCCCTATGCTATAAGCACATCCCTGATGCCAAGAGAAAGAAGCTGGATGACAAGAGTGAAGCTATGATATTGGTAGGATATCATAGAACAGGTGCTTATAGACTGTACAATCCCATCACTGATAAGGTTGAAATCAGTAGAGATGTGAAGGTTATTGAGAATGATAACTGGGATTGGAAACAAAAATCAACATCTAAGAAAGCTTGTGAAGTGGACTTAGTTGATGATTCAGATCAGAACAATGAACCAACCACATTTGTGAATCAGAATCATGGTACAGGCCTTGATGAAGATATGCAAACTTCAAGTGATGATGATGACAGAGTTCAATCAATTAGACCTCAGAGACAAGTTCAAATTCCTAGAAGACTAGCTGATTGTGAGATGGCTTCAGATAACATAGTAGACAATGAAGGAGAAATTGTGCATTATGCTATGCTAGCTGATACTGAGCCTATTAATGTGAAGGCTGCACTAAAGAGCAAGGTCTGGAAGGAAGCTATGAATGAAGAGTTAAGGTCAATTGAGAAGAACAGGACCTGGGATTTGTGTAATCTACCATCAGACAAGAAAGCAATTGATGTGAAGTGGGTGTATAAGGCAAAGCAAAACCCTGAAGGCAAGATAATCAAGTACAAAGCAAGGCTTGTAGCTAAAGGTTTCCTGCAGAGGCAAGGGTTGGATTATGATGAAGTGTTTTCTCCAGTGGCAAGGCATGAAACTATTAGGCCAGTGATTGCTCTAGCCTGTAGTAGAAGGTGGCCCCTATTTCATTTAGATGTGAAGTCAGCATTTCTGAATGGACCCCTAGAGGAAGATGTTTATGTGAAACAACCTCCAGGTTTTGAGCTAAAGGGAAAAGAGGACAAGGTGATGAAACTGCACAAGGCATTGTATGGCTTGAAACGGGCACCAAGAGTATGGAACAAGAGAATTGACAACTTTCTTGTTATGCAAGGTTTCAAGAAATGCAGTGTAGAGTATGGTGTTTATGTAAAAGGCAGTGATGGCAAGCATATGTTGATCATATGCTTGTATGTTGATGACCTGTTGGTGACAGGTAGCTCACCTATAGAAATAGAGGAGTTCAAATCACAGATGAAGTGTGAATTTGAAATGACTGACCTAGGGAAGTTGACCTACTTCCTAGGCATGGAGCTCTTGGAAACTCCAAAGGGAATGATACTACATCAATCCAAGTATGCTACTGAGATTCTGAAGAAGTTTGAGATGCTTGACTGCAACTCCTCAGTCACACCTGCAGATACTAAGGTCAAGCTTGAGGAAGAGGCAGATGGTGACAGTGTTGATCCAACTATGTTCAAGCAGCTAGTTGGTTCATTGAGATACCTGTGTCAAACCAGGCCTGACATAAGCTATGCAGTAGGTTATGTTAGCAGGTTTATGAGCAAACCATTGAAATGTCATTTGCTAGCAGCAAAGAGGATACTGAGATACATCAATGGTACAATCCACTATGGTGTGCTGTTTCCATACTCTAAGGGTAATGGAAAGCTAGAGTTGTGTGGATTTTCTGATGCTGACTGGTGTGGTGATAAGATAGAAAGGAAGAGCACCAGTGGATACTTGTTTAAATTTCAAAATGCACCTGTGTCTTGGTGCTCCAAGAAACAGTCAGTCATAGCTCTCTCAAGCTGTGAAGCAGAGTATGTAGCAGGGTCTTTAGCAGCTTGTCAAGCTAATTGGTTACAATCACTTCTCAGTGAGATTGGGATTGTTGAAGACATCACAGTGGTGCTGAAGCTTGACAACAAATCAGCAATCAATTTGGCTAAGAATCCTGTTAGTCATGGCAAGAGCAAACACATTGAAACTCGGTTTCATTTTCTCAGAGACCAAGTTAATAAGGCGAAGTTGATCCTGGAGTATTGCCCCACTGAGAACCAACAAGCTGATCTAATGACCAAGGCTGTGAAGAGAGATCAGTTCCTCAAGCTCAGGAGGGAAATAGGAATTGTATGTTTCGATAGCTTGTCTTAAGGAGGAGTATTGATTTTGTAAGTCAAGCTCTGAAACATGGTTGCAGCTTCTGAAGGCTCCTAGCTTCTGAAGCTCACAAGCTTCTGAAGTGTCTCAGGTTCTGAAGCTCAGCAATTTCTGAAGCTTCGCATCTTCTGAAGCTCAGCAACTTCTGAAGCTTCGCATCTTCTGAAGCTCAGTGTGTTCTGAAGCTTTGCTTTTCTGAAGCTCTGTTTCAGTGAGCTATGTACAGCTGTATTTTCAGTTAGTTTTTTTTGTCCTAGGTAGTTAGGAAACTCTTGTATATATACACCTCATCCAATCAATAAAAAAATACTTTTTCATTTTTCTCAATTCTTTTCAATTACCTAAAACTTTTCTCTACGTTGTTCTTTTTGTTTGATTCATCCCCAACAAATAAAAGTCCAGACATAGAATAAAAGAAAATAATGGAAACTTGCCGTTACCGATTGAGCAAGCTAAACAAGCAAACATGAAAAATTATTTCCAGTGATATATTTAATAATAATGACACCAAGAAGTTTTTGAAGATCTTTAAGTACAAAAAGTTGAATGATGAAACATAGAACTTTTACAACATAAAGTGATCAATACATTTCTTTCTATTACAAGCTTAGAAGAAAAAATATGGCTAAAATTATTAAATTTATTTATTTAATAATACTCTTTGTTTTTCTATTTCTTGCTATAACTGACATTGCTCGTAAGAAATTTTCATATCCTTTTGCTCTTTCTTTGTTCATCTTATACAAAATAATTCACCATTTTAGTAAAATTTGTTTCTTATCTATTTATTTTTTGACAATATTCTTAATTTTTTTTCATATTGTAGAAAGTGCAAGGATAAGGTCAAGGTGCAAGATTGATAAAGATTGTTTCTGGTTCTTGTGCCCATGTCCTTTGGTTGCAAAATGCAGTTTATGTCGATGTGGATGTCGTTTGTTATTCTTCTGATCTCAAAGGTTAAAGTTAAAATTTCATCTAAGACAGTTATAAAATGACAATTAGAACTAATGTTACTAATAATATTACTTATTTTCTTTCGTACTCATATATAGTTGATGTCCTCAATGATATGGAATTCTATATAGACACAAGAAGCTTGAAGTTGAAACACTTAAAATAATCACTATAGTAAACTAGAGGACTATAAGTAACCGAAAAGAAAGACATTGTTCTTTAAGATGTACTATAATTAGGGGTAATTGGACCAGTTTAGATTGATTTTGAGTGAATTTAATATCTGAATCAATGAACTCTCGATTGGTTCGGTTTGATTCGATTCTTATTGTGTTCCAAATATGAATCCGAACAAAACTCATCGGTTTGATTTGAATACTTTAATCGGTTTTACATCCCATTTTTTTCAATGTATTCTATGCTATTTTTTTTCCTGAACGGTATTTTTTTCCATAAATTCATCAAATACAAAATACACTTGAATCGCCAATGTTTCATGCTCATTGTTCATCATGTTGTCATCCCGTCAATGTGAACTTCACGACTAGTAAGATGTATTATGGCAATTTCTAAAAATTTAAATAGACACATAAACAATCAAACATAATTAGTTTCATAATGTCATCAATAAGTAAACAATTAAAAAAGTTTTAAATTTTTTTATATCTTCTTCAAGTTGTTGCACTTCATCCATTTGTTGTCATAAATCAATCACCTTAAGCTTTCTTATTCAATTTTGGATACAAATCAATGCTTGAGGATGAGGTGAGAGTCGCGTTTGTTTGCGACTGTGAGTATTTCTAAGTTTGTATTTCTAAGTTAGGATTTCTAACTTCTAAGCGAGGCAAAAATATTTTTTTAGAAGTAATTGAGCTTGAATCAGTTGTAGTTTTTGATAGATGTGGAACCGAGAACCAAACTAAACCACGTCGATTTTTAATTAGTTCGGTTTGATTTTTTTTATTCAAACTATAAAAAATAGTTTTTTTCCAATTTGAATTGATTTAAATCATTGATTTAATTATATTTTCTGATCTACTTAGCCCCCCTAACTATAATATGGAATTGCTAGTAACATCTATTTTCTTAGTTATACCGCTTAAATTTAGAATTGTTTTTAACAATAAAAAAGATGGCAGACCATATATTTTTACCAAATTCAAAATAAGAAGCAGGAAAAAATGAGAGAAAGAGGAGCAGGAAGAAACGGAAAAGAAAAAATATAAAAATAAATCGCAAATCAGTTGAAATCTCAAGTACAAAAATCAGAAATTCTGATTGAGGTCCCTGCAAGCTGCGCTAGTCGCAGAGCGCGCCTCTGTTTGGAAAAGTCTTTGCCTCCTGCACTGGCGCAGGGAGGGCTATACTAGGCGCAGCGCGCATAGGAGTTGATTTTGTGGAAAAAAAATGGTTTGCTGAAGTATTGATTTGGATTTTGTTTCTTTTTACAGCAGATTTGTTTCTACTTTTAAGATATATAGTTTGGATCGAATAGGATAAATATATTATCGTGTGTTTTTCTCTCGTTCTCGTTGTTAATCTTTTGGATTATTATCATTGTCTCTATTCTTTTTAATATTAGCTGCTTGATACTTTTACTCCACACAACAAATTCTTTATTAGTGTGATTTTTAACGAATTCATAACAACCTGTGGTGTCTAAATAGAGTAACATAGTATTTCAGCTACTAATTATTTTTCATATTATTGTGGAGTACATGTGCATCAACTATATGGGTTTAAAAGAAAGTAAATTATATTTAATGATGGCAATATTCTTTTAAGCATAATAACGGTATTTTTAATGGCCATTTTATTTTCGTTTATTTATTCTTTTTAGATAAACAATGTTAATTGTTAATATATTATAATGTTAATTTTTTTTAATAAGGCCATTATATAATTATTTTAGATAAACTTTTAACATTGTCCTTTGATATTACAATAACAATCTTTAACGGCTTGTACATTTAAAATAAATGCATTTTGGAAACAAATAAGATACATTTTATAATATGTTTTGTTTATTTCAACCTTTTGCACTTCTCTTCAAGAAAACTTCTTAGAATCAGAGTGATTTTAAAATGTATCATAGATAACAATCTCTCATATTTGCCTATTTATCTTGTAGAATAGACAAGGGCAACCTTTCATTATTTTCTTTTTATTTAGTGTCTACCCTTATATTATATATAGGGGCAGAAAACGAAAAACAACAAAAAAATTATTTTGAAATGAAACAAAAAACACAAGAAAATAGTTCAAATTTATTTTTTGGAAAAATAGTTTTCTATAAAAATAGATAGGCTTTCACGTAATTATCACCTCATCTCTTATAAGAAAGTTTCTTTCGGTACCCTCGAATTCACACCTACTGGTTAACTAATGAAGACTTGGACGTCAACGTTGCAGATTCGGATGTATAAAAGTTTCGGTTACTTTTATTTTGTTATATTTGTAGGCACTTTCATGATGATGTTGTATGCTATTAATTTAGCTGCTGCAAGATTGTTTGTAGATTCACCTTTTTCAGTTTTTAGCAATTTTGAATTTGTAATGATTAATGTATATTTCAGTTTGAATAAATAATTGAATATTTATTTTTGTCAAAAAAAAAAAAAGTATACTTTAATATGCCTAACAAATATTTCAAAAATATCTAACAAACCTATATTGTGGCTCCCTTTTTTGACTAACCAATGACGTGAAAGCCATCTATCATCTATGTTTCTATAGAAAATAATTCTTTCAAAATAATAAAATCAAACTATTTTCTTGTGTTTCTTTTATTTCAATTTAAATTTTTTTGTTTTTTCTTTTTGCCCCTATGTATAATAAAAGGGTAGATATTAATTAAGTGCAAATAATTGAAACAAATAAACAAGACATAAATTGTACTTTTACTGCATAATAAAGAGACCAATACATCTTTCTATCTTTCTTTTTTTCTTTTTACTTCAATACATCTTTATATCTTCATTCCTTTCTCCGGCGTTGTCCCGTTCGCCGGAGCATAGTCCGCTGACGACAGCACAAACGACAACTACTATAACCGTGTGAGTCCTTCGATGGCAATAATAATAGTTATTCCCATCGTTGCTCTTTTTCTAATGGGACTTTTCTACCTCTACATTCGTCGATGTGCTAATTCACCTTCCAACAGTATTCGAAACATGGCAGGTATTGTTGGACGTTCACGACACGCGGCGCGTGGTCTTGACGCTTCGATACTTGAGATGTTTCCGATCTTTGAATATTCGGTGGTGAAGATTCATAAAATTGGAAAAGGTGCATTGGAATGTGCTGTTTGTTTGAACGAGTTTGAAGAAACTGAAACGCTGCGTTTGATTCCAAAGTGTGATCATGTGTTTCATCATGAGTGTATTGATGAGTGGCTTGGTTCTCATACCACTTGTCCGGTTTGTAGAGCTAATTTGGCTCCCCAACCGGGTGAATCGGTTCACGGAATTCCGGTTTTTAATACTGAACCGGAAGATCTCGAGATGCAAAATGATGTTGTTCAATCAATTCCTGAACATAAAAATGAAGAGGGTTCGATTAAAGAGTCAACGGAACCGCAAGTGTTGAGTTTAAGCAACACGTTGAACCAGAATCAGACAAGAGGTTCGCAGTCTGGTCGGCCCCGGTGGTTTTCGCGGTCTCATTCGACTGGTCATTCAGTGGTTCAACCGGGTGAGAATACTGAACGGTTTACTTTGAGGCTGCCGGTGGAAGTGAGGAAACAAATATTACAAAACCTGAAATTGCATCGGGCTAGAAGCCTGACACAGGGAGGGCTAAACTAGGCTCAGCGTGTGCATAGGAGCTGATTTTTTGGAAAAAAAATGGTTTTCCTGATTTGAATTTTGTTTCTTTTAACATCAGTTTTGTTTTTAGTTTTAATACATATATTTTAGACCGAATTGGATAAACATATTATCATGTGTTTTTCTCTCGTTCTCACTGTTAATCTATTGGATTATTATCATTATCTCTATTCTGTTTAATATTAGTTGCTTGATATTTTTATTCCACACATCAAATTCTTTATTAGTGTGATTTTTAACGAATTTACAACGGTTTGTGATGTCTAAGTGTCTAAATAGAGTACCATAGTGTTTCAACTTCTAATTATTTTTCATATTATTGTGGAGTACATGTGCATCAACTATATGGGTATAAAAGAAAGTAAATTTTATTATTAATGATGGTAATTTTTTTTAAAGCATAATAACGGTAATTTTAATGGCCATTTTATTTTTATTTATTTATTTTTATTAGATAGACAATGTTAGTTGTTTATATATTACAATATTACTTTTTTTTATAAAGCGTTTTGTAATTATTCTAGATAAACTTTTAACATCATCCTTTGATATTACAATAACAATCTTTAACGACTCGTACATTTAAAAGAAATGCATTTTGGAAGCAAAGGAGATACATTTTATAATATGTTTTGTTTATTTGTTTCAACCTTTTGCACTTATCTTCAAGAAAACTTCTTAGAATCAGAGTGATTTTAAAATGTATCATAGATAATCAATCTCTCGTATTTGCCTATTTAGCTCGTTAATTGAATCGACAAGGGCAACCTTTCATTATTTTCTTTTTATTTATTGTCTGCTCTTATATTATATGTAGGGGTAGAAAATGAAAAACAACAAAAAATTATTTTGAAATGAAACAAAAAACACAAGAAAATAGTTCAAATTTATTTTTTGGAAAAAATAGTTTTCTATAAAACTGAATAGGCTTTCACTTCGTTGTCACCTCATCTCTTATAAGATAGCTTCGTTTGGTACCCCTTGAATTCACACCTACTAGTTAACTAATGAACTCAACTATCATATGCGTAAAAAATATCGGATTAAATAATTTTTTTCCCTATAAATATCTCGAGTTTTATTTTTAGTCTTATAATTTTGTTTAGCAACTTTTGGTCCCTTAGATATTTTCTATCACGATTTTTTGTCTCTACTTTTAATCAAACTCTTGTGTACTTTCTTATTTTTGAACGATTTTTTGTATTCATGTTTATAATATTATAAAAACATCATCTAAAGAAACTTAGAAATTTTTAACATAAGATGAATTATTTATGAATTTTTATATGCAAAAAACTAAAAAAAAATCATATTTAATTTATCTCCTGTTAAAAAAAATTAATATTTTGCAACAAAGATACATATAATGTACTAAACTTGACCATAAAAAAATAATTAAATTTTAAATGATATGCACAGATTGAATGAAAAGTATCGATCAAAAATCATGATAGAAAATACATTAAGGACCAAAAGTTGCTGAAAAATTTTGTATAGACTAAAAACAAAATTTGATATATTTATAAGGATCAAAAACATATTTAATCCAAAAAATTTAAACACGCCAATGTTTTCAGATTTCATGCTCCCTAGAGAACCTCCTGACAATTTTTTAAATTTTGTCATTTGCTACTTCAGTAGTGAACGACTCTGTTGCAAAGAGAAAAACATAAATTAAATTGCAACTTTAAATTTTAATAAGAATTTTTTTTATTAATTTCATTTCAACAAAATACAAAATTACATTAAACAGAAAAATGCATCAAAAAGTACCTCTGAGGGTAAAAGTAAATTTGGACAGATGCCTCTCGATTAATCAGAAATAACGAAAATAAAAAATACCAAACATAGAAATGATAGATGAAATGGGAGAATGAGGGAAATAAAAAGTTTCAATTTATAGATTTTTTAGTTGCATTTGATTGGTTGAAACAAAGTAATAGTCGCTACCAGTGGCCAATCAAAATTGGTCACCGTCGTTGTCTATTGACAGTTGTCAAATACCAATAAATTTGACCACCGTCCAGTCCCATACTTAAGTAGTGAACTAGTCGGTGCCGGAATCAACTACTTAAATAGCAAACTAAACTAATATAGGATTTTCTGGTCTAAGACACACCAGGAGGTTTATGTGGTCGAAAATGCACCAAAACTTGTATAAATAAAGGATTTTTGTTTCATTTCTCATTCATTCATAACTCAAAAAATGGACATTTTTCAACTCCAAAGTAACTTTCACTTAGTTGCAGTCTACTACAACAACGGAAAACCGAATCTTTACAAGATCAACATTGATATTACATTAGATGATCTGAAGCATCATTTGAGCAAACTCAACAGCCTACTCAATCGCCGCAATGAAAAAGGGTGCCCAATGTTAAGTATCACCGTCTGTCGGCATGCTTAAAAGGGTGTGTCTTGTTCGCCAACATGAAAATTCAAATCGACGGTGATGAAAACCATACTCTCTATTATCTCTCAAGATATATATGTTCAAGCATGATCCATTTGAGGACCTTTTTATTAAAATGCAGATTGCTTAATTGAACCCGGGAAAAATGAAGTCAAAGTAGTTAATTTATTCGATCCTTAGTCATGTTTGTGTTAAATTTATGTTTTAAAGAACATCAATAAAAATATTATAAATATCGACGAATGATTATGTGGCTATTCACACACAAAATGATAAAGATTAAATTAAAGAAAAAATGAAGAAAAGAGAGAAAGAAAGATGAAGAGAATAAATAATGAATGAGCAAACCTTTAGTTAATACAAAAGACTTAATTATTGATGGTTCGTTACTTAAGTAAAACCAAATGACTTGAGAAATTTAAATATATGCCGTTGAGCGAAGCATATTTTTTCACTTAAATTTTTTCTCACAAAAAAATGACATCAACATTCAACAATTTAATCATTTATGTTAATTGAAAATTATTTTAGAAAGTGACATCAATAGTAAAATTTATTTATATTTGAGACCCACTAAATATAATCATTTTCCCCCCTACAAAACAAATAATTTAATTTATTAAAATTTATATCTCTAATATTTTTTTTAAAAATTATTTTGACAAAAAAAATGGATAGTTTGTTTGTTAGTATACAAATATAAAAAATAAAAATAAAAAAATCATTTTTATTATTATCTCACAAGTCTCAAACACTTCTTCACCTTCAAGATTCAAACTTTGATTCCAATTCGCAATTTGAAGACAACCCAGAAACGATTTCAGCTCAACCCAACAATCTTTGCATCATTTCAAATTCTGGGTCACTATGAATTTCAAGAACAAAGATGATTTCTGGGTATTTTACATGAACCATCATTCAAAACCATCAACAAGAAAATGGCACTTCATAGGAACACTGTTCAGCATTATTTTCTTTCTCTTCTCAATAATCTTCAGTTGGCTGTTCTTGTTTTTTGTTCCTTTGTCTTTTTATGGATTTGCTATGTATAGTCATTTGTTCATTGAAGGAAATTTTCCTGCAACTATTGGATACCCTTTTTGGTCTCTTTATTGTGATTTGAAGTTGTTTTGGTTTATGGTTACTGGAAAATTGGATAGAGAGATGAAAAGACTTGGGAAGAGACCTGTGTTGCAATTGTTCTGATTTTTTATGTAAGTTTTCTTCAATTATTGTTTGTTTGTTTAAAAAAATGAATATAAATTTGTTACTTTTAATGTTTAAAAACAATTTTTGGGGTAATGTTTTTTGAGTGGATAATTTGTATAGTTTTGATAACTTGTTTTTCGGTCAAGTAGTATAGTGACTAGACTATAGTTATAAGTGTGGAGAAGTGAAAATTTTGAGGTTGGAAACTCCGACCCCTCCAATAATATTCTTAGTAGCTACCACCAATTGAGCTACCCTTATGGGATAGTTTTGATAACTTGTTTGAGCATGATGATTCTGCTAAAATATTGTAGCTTGAGTGAGTGTTTGATATTGCGACTTGATGGATGAGTGATTATGGTTTGACCATGATTGACGCTGATAAGAAATAGATCACTGTGGTATAAACTGAGTAGTTTAGATAACTTATTTGAGCATGGTGTTCCTGCAAAAATAGTATAGCTTAATGAGTGTGTGTGATAATTCAACTGGATGGATGAGTGATTTTGTTAAGGCCGTGAACGAGATTGATAAGAATTAGATGATTGTGGTACATTTTCTTGATATTTTGTGAAAGAAATTTAAAGTTTGATCTTTCTACTAGACTACAATTTCATTATTCTATGATGTCCTTGAAAATTTGAAATATTGCAAATGAGAAATCAATTTGAATTTTGGAGCAAACAAACGTTAGAGCTGCTAAAATGCCAATTCGATCATCTATAATGTAGTTTTGTTGCTTGTTAATTTTTATTATAAGATTGTTGATTGTTTATTGCCTCATTCTAATGTACTTGGAATTCATGATTTCTCGTAAGATGTGTTTGAAAGGAACCTCCATTTTCATTCCTAATCTTAGCAAGATTGTTCATATTAATCTCTACACTAGAATTCATGAACAATAATTTGCAACCTGTTTTCGATTGGTAGTGTCAGCCCTTAAAAAAGATACGTCGAGAATTTTTATTTGCATTTCTTTACCACAAGGATTAATATGAAAAATCTTATTAAGGCTAAGAATAAAAATGATAGGTTATCATAAACCTTTCACTTTACCCTTTTATTCATTTTTGTAAGCATTATACAAATACAAACTACTAACTTCAAAATGTAAACTTAAACCTTCATGTTCAGATTGTCTCAAAAAACCTTAAAAATAAGTAGAGCTATTCTGCAAGCATGTTGTTTATTTAATTTCTTCATGAGGATGTTGCATTCCTGCATTTTTTTTCTATGCCATGAATTATGTTTACTATTAAGAAGAATAGAAAAAGCGTCTAAAATAGTATGATATTCGCTGAAACTGGACATTAGATTTGATATTCTTCGGCCTCATTATTCATATCTATAGAAATTATTGAATGTCACCAATTGTTCATTTTCACCATGGAATGAGGTCTAAGTTTGTGGCTAACTGTTTTAAATGTTTGCCATAAATTTAAGGTTGCGGTTGATAATTTATATGACACCGATGTTTCATTTCTTTTTTATTTCAGTTTCTTCGGCTGTTCTTTCTCGCAAATTTGAAGTTTGTCTAGAGAAATTCTTCTTCAATGTGTAAGTTTTCTATCTAGAGTTTTCACAAGATTATGGACTGTTATGAAGTTTATGGTAAGTTGCAGAAAATGACTGACTCTATTTTGTTCATACAGGTGCAATATATACTGCAGTCTCGATTTCAACAATATTATTTGAAACATGATAGTGCAAATACTTTCATTCAAAGTCTAAAGTGGGAAATTATTGGTGAAGATATTCTTTGTATATTTAGCAAGCAATCTTATTTAAGCAGGCTATGCGATGATTATATGCGCACACATAGCTAACGAAGTGTAATGCATAGATGTGTTTGTTAATCATTCTTTTAAAACTCTTGAATAAAAATTGTGGTACTCTTTTGAGTCACCTCATCATTAGACCACACACCCTTGTAGAATAAGTTTTTATTAATCCACCTGTTTGGGAGAACTATGATCCACCGCGCGGTCAAATGGCACTTTACTGCAAAAAACCAAAAGCTATAAGCTATAGTTTCGATCTCACTGCATGTTTCACATCCACCTCCACCGTGAATTATTCACCGCGAAAAGAAACACATGCTTTGTTGATTCAAAAGTGTGCCATGCTTATGAATTTACCTATTTGATCCATGAAAACATCAATTTTATACATAGTACAACCCTACAGTTCTCTTGTACTTGTACACTTAACACACATGATGTAATCAATACACTGCACAGTTACACATGATTATCAACATATGTGAAAAAGAAATGAGAACATGTATGACAAAGTTTGCTTGGAAGTGTATTGGTGTACCAGAATTACTTATTATTAAGTAGAAAATATATGATAAATAAGAGAGTTTTCCCCTTTGAGTAAATTCACTCAACTCAAATTAGTTGGATAAAATAAATAAATAAAATCTTTGCCCAATATTTATGAAGAAAGAAAAGTTACATGTGAACAATCAAGAAACAATTCCATTCACTGTCCTATAACAAGGAGTGCAGATCCATGTGATCTCACGAGTTCAATTAATGATATATTATATTTGATCATGTCATTTAACAACTTTCACAATGCTTAAAATATCTAAAAAAATCACGTCTTTTACTGTTTTATTTGATCATTTCCACATCCTAAAGTTGTAACCAGAACTAATTAACAAGGAAAAAAAATGAAAATAAATCATAGAAAACTATATATTATTATAAATATCTATTCCGTTATAAAGATGCCAAAAAAACTAGTTAAGTTCTACATTTCAGTATGCGATTACACTACACATTAAGGGCAACATCCCAATATCAGGATCTCATTCACTTTGTTGCAACCCTCTCTGAACCAAGCTTGAACAAATGCTTCTCATAAAATATCCACTTTGACTATGCGATCAAAGCTCACTGCGGCACACAGGTGTAACTCAATTTGATGTAAAATTCACATTTCCTGAGCTCAAAGATGCCTAGAGCGATGAAACAAAATAATCATCACTAATCATTGTTCCTTGAGAATGATGGCAATGGCACTGCACCTTGTGGACGAAGGATGACAAGGACGCCAAACATCCCAAGCATTGGAAGAACAAGAAGCCACTTCAACAATTTATAGTAGTGCATATGGAATGTAAGGGAGAAATCATCTGAGAAATATAGTCCATTTTTGTCGACCATCTCAACCAAAACTGTTCCTGAAGTCCTTACCCCTACGGTTGGCAGCTTAATACGATGTTTACCAGGTAGAGAATAGGTCTGGTTCTGCTTTATTGTTCTATCTCCTTGATAATTACCAGGGACAAGCAACGTTGTCTGATGAGTTCACACCATGAAAAGGGAAAGAAAAAAACCTTGTAAACTGAATGCTCGATAGGTGAATTAGTGATCTAAAGTAATTTGGTTGAGAACTTACAGTGACATGGTATGGTCCTTGGTTGCCAGATGGGTATCTGTAATTATCTACAATCTCAATTTCCACCCAAAAACTCTTGCCTTCCTCATCACGGAATGCTCTAGAAGGATGAGTAATGTAGATGCCTTCACGACCGTACCGATTTGCTACGTTATTTCTTCCTTGGTTAGGTAATCTCCATGCCTAGAACATTGATATAAATCAATTTAGCAAAAGACGGGAGTGTCAAATTGTCAATGACCAAGTTTAAAAGATATCCTACCTTGAGAGGATGGTGAGGAGAGGGAGTTGAGAAGCATAAGACGTTGCCATTCATTGTTGAGACAATCAGATCAAGATCATCCCCACCATCTACATTGTCTGCCAAGACCATGCTATATCTGCATAAAAAATGACTCATTCATACAACTTCTGGGAAAATAGGATGGAAAGAAAATTCATGAAAGCATGCAACAAAGGTTAAAGAGTAGAGAATTTCTTACGAAGTTTCACCAATGTCAACAACATCAGCACAGCCTGTAGGTCCATCAATGAGGTACAAATAACCATCGAACGAAGTGGTCACAATAGTCAACCCCTTTTTCTTTTCCTTTTGTTTACTTAAATCAACTAGAAGAACTTGATTCATCACTCTTCCATGAGTTATAAATGGATACCGTCCAATAGATGATCCATCCCTTCCATCAAGAACATGAATCTTCCCTGATATTGTTGGCACAACAAGCTCAGTATGGCCATCGCCGTCAATATCACCAATAGTTGGAGCCTGTGGAAAATTAATTTAGATGACATTGACAAGCCAAATTTTAAAGTGATATTTCAAATATGAATTCTATCATCGGAAAAGAGGAGTCCGTGTCTTAACAATTTGGGAACAAAGAAAATTAAAAATGTAAAACTGACAGCTCAAAAGAATATATAGACCATGATCAAAAGTGTTTCCATGACCAATGCAAGATGGGGATTCTATCTCTTTCAGAAATCTAATGGCATATGAGAAACAATAAAGCTAAAATTATTCAAGTCCTAGCTTACATTCTTCATTCTTCCTTTATCTAAAAGTCATGTATGCTTCATTTTCACTAGTATACATTAGTCTCTGACTTCTCCGTCCATCCTATAATTATCTTGTTGAGAGCGCCACATTGGATGTGATATGGCGTGAAAATGTGTTTAACAAGAAAAAGATATCTTTCATCTTACAAGCCAATTGTGTAGGTCCGAGTCAGGTTCAGCCCGAATGCTAAGATGGTATTAGAGTTTGTCATAAACCCATGGTCCCATTATCAGGGTCAAACCCTAGATGTTAAGACCTGAGTGTGACAGAAGGTGTGTTGAGAACCTCACTTTAGATTTAACATGGCCTGAAAAAGTGTTCTTAAATGAAAGGCATCCCTAATCTTACAAATCGGTTTTCTAGGATTTGGGTTAAGTCCACCCCAAATTCTAAGATATCCCATAAAACCAATTTAAAAATGCTATTAAACATACACATTGTCTTCTCCAGTCAATATTCAACAAGACAACAAAAAATGCACGCAACCATGCTACACTCATTGACATGCTAAGGAAGATTGAGATAGTACGTTACATGTGGAATAAGACTCTTCAGATGCTTTTCCCATATCAAATCTCCTTTTGGGGTCCATACAACAACATTTCCATGTGTATCAGCGGTAACTAGCTCAATTTTCCCATCATCATTAACATCAGCTGCAACAACTCCTCCTTGAATCTCAGCCATTTCAAGAGGGAACTTTTCTCTAATTTTACCTATTTGAGAAAGAAAATTTTTTTATCAATATTTAACGAACCAAGGAATACACACACATATACATGTACACTATGCTGAAAGAATAGTTAGCCACCCATGAAATTGAATCATATTTAACAGCCCCTAATTATGCTTATAAAAAAAGGCCCGAGTTTTAAGATAAACATGTCCACCCTTGCAATGCAAAATCTGACTGTCAAGAAACGGCAATAAACAAAAGCAGAAAGCAGCAAAAATAAAATTCAAATAGGACCGCAGAAAATAAATGCTTCTACTTTGCATTGATAATTATGAAACTTGGGGAAGAATCCTCTGTACAAAACAGTAAATTGTAATGGATGGAGATGAATCTCCTTATAAGATGAAACAAGTAAATGATAATCCACAATAAGAGTACCCCCTCAAGAAGTTATCTGTTCTTTAAACTCTGCTGTCTGACCTAGTGACCCAATGCCTGTTGGCATCACATTTGTTACAACTTACCAGCTAACACTGATATTTTATGGCTGCCGACCCATTACTTACAAGGTCTTTGGCCTATTCATTCTATTTCCTTTACTACACTGGTTTCTTCTTTTCCCATGTTCTATCTAATCTCTCTTTTTACTTTACACTTCACAGAGAACATTTAAAGAAAATCAAAGAAGACAGCCTAGAAACATATAAAGAACATTTTTAATACAAGAGAGTAGTAGGAAGCAGGCTACAGGCATTACCATGATGATCTAGCACATAGAATAGGCCATAAGAAGTTCCAACAAGAATGTCCAGACACCCATCACCATCCAAATCTGCAACAGTTGGAGAAGAATATATGTACCCTCGGAAGTTTGTTGTCTCTGTACTCAGATCAAGATCTGCAGTCCACTTAACTTGTTTTGTATCCAGATTAAAAACAACAATACCACCGGCAACATATTTCCCAATGTCAATATCACCCAGTTCTTTCCTATGCTCCTGGTTGTCATAATACCTGTCAGCTTAAAACATTGCTAATTACAACCAGACCACTAAAGTAACGAATAATCTTTGTAATTGTAGATCAAATTCTCATTCCAATCAATGCCAAAAATCTTATTACACTGGCTGCTATTCTTACCATAAAACTATAAACTATAATATATATATTTTGTTTTTAGCTACCCAATATCCTATACAGCTGCCAACGGAAGCAAGAACATATTTTACAGAATTGGGTGCTAATTAAAAAAGAAAAACTCAGTTCATGAAGATTGGGTTGAATACAAAGTAAAATTTTATCTTCCAAAAATACCCTGTTTCCAATACTGCAAAACAGAGAGCATGTTATTGAGCTTTCTACCAGTGCCAACTTTTACTGTGTTGTCTACATATTCACCGATACAATTCATTACCACCAGATGATGGTTTGCCTTCCTAAATAAAAATTGTAACAGAAAAGGTGCACAGCTACCATCCTATTCATATAACTATTGAGTTCCAATTAGAATTGTTAAGATAAAGAAAGCAAAACAAAAACATAATTGAAACTTAAAAATAAAGTGTAAGGATAGACTCACTCATTGTCAAAGAAATAAGAAACAGCAATAATCATTTCTGATACACCATCATTGTCAATATCTGCAATGAGCTGGCAAAGCCAAGAAAAAAAAAACTACAGTGAAAAGCCGACGTTTTGATTATATTTTCTCCAGGAATTTAACAAATGCAGAATTAATAAACTCTAAATTAATAATTGCCTAAAAAAAACTCTATTAATAAAAAAGGTTTAGGAAGAACTAACAGGAGTGCACAAGATATGTGAGTCGACATTCACGTAATCCTCTAATTTCTCATGTTTCTCTTCAGTCCATTCTTCATCACCCCACAGCGATTCATCAACATAGTCATCATAATCATAGCTGTACTCATCCGCCAGCTCATCACTATTGCGGAATAACTCAAAAGATGAATCAGCATCTGCTTCCAGGCCTTCATCATTTTCCACAGTTGCAGCATGAACATCTTCCTTACCTTTGGATTCAGAACTACCTTGTTCAGCTCCTTTTAAGTTGTTATCTTCCAGCAGACGCCTCCCAGTGCTGGTTTTATTATCTGCATTAAGAGTCTCCACAGAACCGGCACCCACAGAGGAATTATCAGCAATTGTTGGCACTTTAATGTTCTCTTCTGATTGGCTTCCATTTATTTTGTTTTCAGGCTCTGGATTAGACACGCTTTTTGTGTCAGGGTGACTTTCTGTGTCAGGGTGACTTTCTGTGTCAGGGTGATTTTCTGTGTTAGGGTGACTTTCTGTGTCAGGGTGACTTTCTGTGTTAGGGTGACTTTCTGTGTCAGGGTGACTTTCTGTTGATGTGGCAGTTGAGGAATTAACTTCGTGTCGGCTTCCATTCATTTCTACAAGGAGAATTATTACCCAAAAATAAAATTAGATTAGATAAAATACATTTCGCAATCACATGCAGCCCAAAATTATACAATGATTGAATCCTCCGTCCAAAGCTGTTTTATTGTGAAGATAATGAAAATATAAGGATCTTCAAGCTATATGCCTATATCCAACAATTATCTAAGTGGTAAGCACAGCTAAAACTTACTGGACACAGAATTTGCGATAGTAGCTTCTTGGATAAGTTGGTCATCGTGAACATCTGGATGGGAACGGTCCACTGGATCAGGATTCAAACCCACATACCAATTTTTAAGCACTTTCCTACGTGGGACCTCAAGCTTATCTGACATGATATAGCCGGAAACCCTAAAAATGAAAAAAATTATTATAACAACCTTAGTAAAAGCACCTCAAAGCAATGGGTAATTTGTAACCCAAAGAAAAATTTGGAAACTATATAAAAGTCACCTGAAAAAAAGCACTTCGCCATTGTAGGTTGCCAAAGCTATTTCTCTCACCCCATCTTTGTCTATGTCATATAGAAGAGGACTAGAATGCACAGTTGATTGATGGAAAGCAGGCCAGCCTAAAAAAGTCGAATCAAACATGAGGTGATCTATCACATTAAGGATAAGTATTGATCATAAGCATTTGTAATCATTAGCTAAACCTAAAAACCCCATTTACATTTATCCCCTTCAGCTCACCCTTTCACAAGAATATATAATATCCTATGCTACCTTAAGCTGCTAGCTATCCAGAACTATAGATCATATTAACAAGTTACTAGTATTAGAGATATGCTAGATCAAGTCCATTTAAAATATTTTATTTTCAGCACAGCTACGCCGCACGCCACCGTGAATTACCACTATTGACAACATGGGAAGAAGTCCTCATATAGTACACGTGGCAGAACTTCAAGGTCAAAACCTTCCGATATCCAGAAGTCCTAACTCTTTCAATTGACATGATGCCCTCTCTTTAATTACTTCATCTTCTTTATATACATCACAACCTAACCCTTTATATACATCACATTGTAATTTGTAACAGTACAAGGAGCAACTCTGCCTATGTGGTTATGCCAAACTTTTACATGACTAGTAGTATCTAACCAGGTAAAAGAGGTGAGTTGTATAAAGAAAACGGAAACCAACATAAAACTTTGTCCAGTCATATACAACATGAATCAGCAATACAAATACACCGATGCTAGGTCATTATTACCCGTGTGTGACACACTATGTAGCTCAAGTATAGTTTAATGAGCAAAAGCCATTACACCAATTTACAGAAGTGGTGCAAACAGGCATGGTAATTTTTTTGTAGATATTGATTGTGATGAAAATTCAAGCCACATTTGGGACAAATGGCCAAACTATCATTTTAAAGTCATTTACTTCTCTCTGGTCATAGACCCCAGTTAGTAACATAGTCCTTGTCTTCACTATCTTCCAATTCCTTCTCTTATGGCCTGCTTAATTCTGTCTAAATCTAAATCCTTTCAACTAGTCTCAAGCCCACCTCCATGTTATAACGAAACTACTACAAATATCATCAAGAGAAGAAGCACGTATCTAATGATCTAATCATTCATACACATATCTTATACCAAAAATGAAACAGAAAACTTTGACAATCTTTTTACCTGGCATTTTGTCCCCATCGGTTCCTTCTAGAACTTCAAGGTAGTGAAGAAAAGAGGGAACCACTATGTCAAGCTTCCCATCACTGCCAAAACAAAATTGCAGTCATTTGATTTGACAACACAAGAAAGCAATCAATACTCAAGATTATTAAGCTACTCCCTTCATTCCATATCTCGGGTAGTTTAAGGTTTATACAAACAGATTAAGAAACCATTTAATTGATGTATATTTATACCAAAATACCCTTAACTTTATCATTAATTGTTTTACAATTTCTTGTTTTTCAATGCAAATAGCATAAATACACTAACAAAAAAAGAGTGCTAAAACAAATCCATTGTTTTGACTTTTGAGTAAAGGGTATTTTGATACAAATACACATCAATTGTTTTAAACTACCAAAATTTTGACACAAACCCCCCCTCTAAAATCCTCCATCAAACATACCCTAAGGGAGTGACTTAGATTTCTAAAGCATTCATTAAAAAAAAATGCTACAACTGCCAAAGATTTGTAATGGTGGGGGCAAGTACGAAACTAGGTCTGCCCATAAACACAGCTCAGTTGGTAGCTGCAGAGACATTCGAATCCGCAGTTCCACACTTAATGTGTGCAATTCTCGCCTTGACCCAAAAAATATTAACTAAGAAAATAGGTCCAGCACACACACATTCATGCAAGTCAACCATTAAAACTACATCACCAAAACAAAGGACGGAACGTCAAGCGCACACGCACACACACATTACCTGTTAATATCAGCAATCAAAGGATTTGCATAGACACTAGAACTAACTTCCGTTTGCCATCTTAGCTCTAAATTCATAGGACATTTTGAATTCACCAAAGCATCCTCATCTCTAAACCACCAACACATAACAAAAACAAAAAATCAATAAAAAAAACAAAAATCAAAACCTAAATTAACAAAATCAAAGCAATAATGTGAGTACATTTCAGGGTATCCAAGAGCATCATCGGAGGCTTCACGTTCCCGGAAAGCATTCTTCTTAGAATCCTCAGAGAAAACGAATGAGGAATTAATGCAAAGTAGAAGAAGAAAAAGAAGAACTTTTGTGAACGAAAAGGGTTTCATATGAACTAATTAGGTATTGGTTTGGGTGAATTGAAGAATTGAAGATTGATTTTGAAGATCAATTCAGCATTACATATGTGAATTGAAAAACCCTAGATAAGAGTAGAAGTAGAAAAAGGGTTTATGTTGTGTGCGATCTGAGAAGAGTGATGAAGGTTTTGGTGATGTGTCTGTGGATTTACGGGTTGAAAGCAGTAGCAAAGCAAGCAAAGAAGGAGGAAGACACCAATTGGACTCAAATTTGTCTATACAATTTCACATTAAGACAAATTAATTAATTTGTCTATACAATTAATTATTTAATTTAATTACTAGTATTCGTTTGATTTTAGTTTTGGTGATTTGTTTTAACAATTTTTAGATTATTGCATCATGTTTATTTTATTTTATTTTTAAGTTAAAGGTATCATCGATCCGCGTAACTGCAGAAATTAATTCTCTCGATTAACTGAGATTCGTTTAAGGGATTAATTCCTCCCAATAAATGTTAACCTCTAATTCAACAAATTTCATACCTCTTTTTAGAAAACAAAAAAAAAAAAAAAATTATTTTGATCTTATTTCTAATTCATCAATTTTAGTCCTTTAATTTTATCAATTTTGAAAATTAGATACGTCAATTTTTTAATGTTGAGCATTTTAAATTGATGTGATAAAAAAAATATTATGTTGGCATGTCAAAATAATTAATAAAATAAATATTACTATATTGTTAATATTTTTTTTCCTAAATGTATATCAATTTTTTAAAGAAGCTAGAGAATAAAGTTAAACGTATGTTATTAATAATTTTGTCTATATATTAGAAATTTGCATCATTATACAAAAAAAAAAACATTGCATCATTATAATGAGAAAATTTCTAGCCATTAGTTGACAAAAAAAAAAAATGTGCATCATCGACAATTTTCATTCTTGTGCATATCATCTTCAGAGAAAGTTTTGGTTGGGCACAACACTAATATCTCACATTTAGGCACACACTCATAAATTAATAAAATTAAAAGAAAAATAAAATAATCACATCAATCAACATCACTCTAATTATTTTTTCTTTAATTTTTTACATATAATGTGAGTGTGCCTAAGAAAAAATGATTTGAATTTGTGCCCATATTAGAATTTCCCTCATCATCAACCCACTTCCACAAATCACCATTGGATTTATGTAAATATATAAAAGCACGGACTATATACTAAGGTCAAACTCTTTAATTTTGGTGGGACAGTTAATTTATTATGAAAAGACCGTGACTCTTTAATTTTCTCTCACTAGATAGATTTTGATCGGGACTTATAGTACAATATGATTAATCACACTAAGCAGATTCATAATTCTTTAACCCAAAAATTATCATTTGAACCAGAATGTGAACACTGTTATAGTATGAAAAAAAACCTATGTTTGGTGAACTCAAAATGAATATTGATGGTGTTCATTCTTGTGCAAATGGAGTTTGAGCTTGTGGTGGCCTTATCTGTGATCACAATGGTCACTTCATAAAAGATTTCTTTGCAAAGGTTAGTTCTGATAGCTCTCACTTTGCATAAATGCGGGCGTTGAGCAATACAATTATTTTAACGCGGGATCTTTGAATTAAGAGCAAAGGTTAGTTCTGATAGCTCTCACTTTGCATAAATGTGGGCGTTGCGCAATAGAATTATTTTAACGCGGGATCTTTGAATTAAGAACATTATCTTTGAAACTGACTTTCTCACCATTTATAAAATGGTCAAAAAATGTCATACCAACTATACTCCTCTTCTTTTGTTGCTTAAGATAACATCAACTATGCTTCATATTGCAAACTAGACTACTTTTATTTGTTTTTCTCCGAGAGAAACTAATAAGTGTACCCATTCGGATTTCAATCGTTGAGCTGAGCATGTTGCTCCTATTTTAAATTCGCTTTTGATGTATGATGCTAGAATTTCTATCTCCCACGTTTATTATTAGTTAGTGCAAGGCCTCATTTATTAAAAAAAGGTCAAACAAGCCGAGGTTATTTCTTTTCTTGTTCATCGGCAAATACAAATAAATCCTTCAATTTTAGTTACCAATTTATAGAATTAGGAGAAATATTCAGTTAGGCACAACACTAAATATTACATATTAAAGACACATATAACGATATAAAAAAATTAAAGAAAAAAGAAATAAAGTAATATTAAATGATGTGACAAAACTTAATTTTTTTTTATTCTTATGTACTATATGCATAAATTGTGTGTCCAAATATGTAAGACCACCTCTTGAGTTAAAAAGGAATTAATTGTCATTGAACATTGCCAAAGCCAAAACTCAATAAGAAGGTTGGTGGAAAAAGTTATGATGAGTCAAACCCATAGTACATGTTCTCGAGAAAGACTCACCACTTCAAAATGATTGTCAACGAAAAGATTTGCAAGTACAATAACCAGTACTAAAGATTAGGCACACAACATCTAATAACCTTTTGCCTTTGCCGTTGTAAAGAGAGGAGGGAGTAGGTGACAAAATGTTGCAGAAGAGAGATAGAAAATCAGAGAAATTCTGTTGTTGGGTTAGGAGAAAATGGGAAGAGACACAAGATAGGCAAGCCCTAACATTTCAATTCCCTTGGTAATATGTGAAGAAAAGGTAAAAACAATGAGGAAATTATCAAGGTCAGACCCAACAATTATTTTTACATAATTAAGGAACACGTAAAAAAACTTGAGACTAATATGTTGCAATTAAATAACTTGGAAATGGACTAGAAAATTTTTGCATTAAAAAATCAACAAAACACCAATTTTAAAACTTGTAATTCACCTTCAAAACATAAATGTATTTATTTTTAAATAAATTTAAAATGCTCAAAAGACTATTACGGTATTATTTGTATTATTTATGAAAATGGATCCTCTCATGTAATTGGTTAGAGATAGTCTCTGACCAATTACAGCGAGAGAAACAAAAATATAAAAAATCAGAGATAAATTTCAATTGTGAAATCCTCAAAGTGTAGATTTCACCGGAGGGGGAGAAATGAAAATTCCCACTCTTAAAACTCCTTCTACCCAAGTTTTTTTTTTATATCTTTTTACCTTCCAATGTGTGACCTAGATTTTACCGGATGGACATTGCATGGGAATGAATCCACTCCCAATGAGAGATTACACATTACCCTCACAAGAGGATCAAATCTCATTATTTACGGTGTTACACGGTAGTTATTTTCAAGACCTACCCAAGTGAGGTGCAACGCCAATATGTTGCAACTCACAATCCAATTCAAGCGCAGATGACAGGTGCAAAATGCATGAATGAAAACTTCACGCCTTAAACAGAATAGAAGACTTGCTACTACAAATTAAATTAATATACTCATTGGAAAAATTCTAAACAATGTAACGGAACTTGACTCTAAGAAACAACTACCATTTGAATAAACTTATAATCACTAAAGAACAATAAAATTGATAATATACAATAATTCCTAAACCTAACCCTATTGATCTAGACAGCTACAGGAAATGGATTAAGGATGAAATTTGTGTGGCGCGACTCAACAGCACTGCTGCAAGGACTAACTAATTACATAAGCAACCTTTGGATGATGGCCAAATGCATAGCCAAATCCCATAAAATTTCCAATAAATACCCGCGAAGCAGACACCAATGGTTACATATGATTGTATGTTCACCTGATCTCCTACACTACAAACATCACATTCTCCCACCAGTGAAATAATTTAAGGCATTATAAGTCCCTATCTAACCACAACAAATCACCTTCGCTTTGCAGCATTAGCATGCTGAGTTGCTTTGCTATCAGTTTTTATCCTGTCCGCGTACATGGGAAGGCGAATTATCTCATTTATTTCATTCAACAAGTCTTCCTCTGTGATGTTGTCTTTTATGCTTCGCATCACCTATAATAAATTAAGTAAATTTCTGAAGCCAAGTAGAGTTAGAGATGACAGAAATTAAAAAATAGGAGCAAGTATTGTACCTTTCTGTAAGTATTAAACTCATTTGGAGTTGATTTATCTGTCCTAATTCGCAAGAATATCCATTCCAGGTTATCAAAATCCCAAGTACACTCGATGATCTTTCCGGAATAAAGTGACGGATCTGAACCATCTGCAGATTTAACGTTGTCATTAGAAAGCAATTGAAGCATGTGAAACTATAATAAAGCGAGCTATAAACTGCAGACTTGAAAATAAAATAAAACAATACAATACAATATCTTCAAAAAAAAAGTACAAAATCATGCAGTAGCAGCATTACTAAGGCATCATCCAAAATAAATTGATAGGCAATTGCATCCTTCCTAACCCACTTTTTGCTTGGCATTAGAAATTGATATGAACATGTGTCACATTAAGAAATAAATAATGTCATTAGGTATGCAAATACACCTATTCATGAATTGAGTTTTTAGAACCAAGTGATTGGGTTCAAGTGGTTAATGAGCTCTATGTAAAGAACAAATCGTTTAGGAGAACCTGAGTTCGACAACTAGGTGAAACAATTTTTTGGCCGAACTCTAGATTACCAGGGCCCCTTTCTCTGGGAACCATTCGGTTAGCACCAAATAAAAAATGAAATAGTTAATATTAGCTTGTTACAATTTTCGATCAAACTTTGTTGTCTAGTTAAAGAAACATACACATACTTGAAAGTAAATATGATTATTCAAATGAGTCAGTCTTTATAGGCTTGACTTTAATAACTCAGGTATGCAAATTTCTATTTTATTTATTGCATTTACCTAGAGAATTATAATAGTTAAGCCATGAGCAAACTAAAGCGGTTTTAAATTCAAGCAACTTGGCTCTAACTTGTTTACCGCCCAAATGTCATAGCTTTCTAGATTGCCTATTCTAAAGATAAGTACAATATAATAGTAGAAACGGAGATGGAAATATAAAATGAATTGATTTTTGTCTGAACTCTGACCTTTGAAAGCAACCTTATTCCCATCCATGAGTTTCTTCTTTCCCCGCTCATTCACAAAAAGTAGCTCCCTGTCACCTTCAACCTGCCAATGAAAGCAGCTACAGATTAGATGGCGGCATCAATATCAATCAACTGACCAAGTAACGTTATAAATTCCCAACACCGTACAAAAGAAGGTGATGATAACCTCAAACAGAAAGTCAACTGAGTTTAAATTGGCGTATTTCCACTTTAAGAGTCCTTCGTGAGTGCGTGGTACATAAGGATCGTCCCAACCCTGGTAAGTAATATGATCAGAAATGAACTTCATCGAATCCAAAACAAAAGAAAAAGAACATTATATGTTCACATGGATTTGGAATTAACAGGAATGGACCGTGAGGCAGATGTAGTCTATTAAATTTGTTCCTTTCCTTCCAAATCTTTAACCAATCTCACATCAAGAGTCAACCACAAGATATTCGCATACTGATTATGTTGCAATAGTAGTATTATTGCATTAGATCACATTTAAGGAAGCAATCAACAGATTCAAAAACAAAGATCCAAAAAGGGAATACCAAACTGCAATTATAACAATAGTAACCGAGTGACTTGCTAGCTTGGCATAGAACAGAAATTATCATTCTGGTGTCGAGTACACTAAAAGTGCTCACTGATCACAATTCACAACCCACCTGAAATATGAGACCATCTGCCTCATGCGAGAGTCTTTTAATGAATTCCCTTAAAAGCTTTTGGACTGTAGAAAGCAACCAAAAATCTTTCCTCCTCACCTGAACATTTCAAAAATATCAATAGTAAGCCACAAGAGAAAAATCAGGCTTCAAGTAGTATGCTGTGATCAATTTAAGGCACAAGATACATGCCCTGAACGGTTCCAGATCATATCTGTAGTAAGGATTTCTGCTCTGGTAAATATGTTGGCGTTCAAAATTCCTAGGTTCGATCACTTCTTTCTCAAGCATCTTCCATCGTTCACAGAAGGGTCGCTGCACCAAATTTGAGCTATCAATCAATAAGCATACACAGTTATTAAGAATAAAAACGGGTCGAAAGAAAGTAGAGCAGATATGAACAACTCAGGAAAAGAAAAACACTTTTCAAATTCAAACATTTCAAATTATGATGCATCAAATCAAGGTTTTCCGCCAAATTTATTTTAAGAAAGCCCAACTCCAGTGTTGCCACAGGCCCACAGCATCCTTAGATAATTCACTCTTGACAGACAAATGTGATGAAGACTGCAACCCATATATAATTACATCCCAACCATTGATTGACCTTTACAATGGTTCCAAAGGATACTGATTCGTAAGTGACTTTCTGATAGTAAAATAACACCTAAAAACAGGTTGTTGGCTTCCGAATTCCAGTATCAAATCGAGCAAAAAGACATATCTCCAGGAGGTGAGGAAGATATAGATTTGACAAAATCACTGTTAAATTAAATATGCCTCACTGATCTGAATGACTAACTGAATTTTATCTTATAATATATAGCCAAGAAGACTACAAGACCAAAATAAATCTGAATTAACAACAATGCAATGAAAATATAATTGCACAAAATATAGGATTGCTTCCCATCAGACTTAGATAGCATGTCAGGGGAGATAAACGAGACAGACACACATGATGGAATTTGTCTAACCTACATAGCTGAGATGAACTATATAGACAATAAAGAATGCACTAGATTACACTTATCTTAGTCTTATTATGCGATACTATTACTCGATTTCATTCCAATAATTCTAACGCAGTAAAAAAATAAATTGGATCACCCAGCATTATTTTGCACAATAACTTTTAAACCAAACCTCTATTACTGAAACATGGTTGATAGCCATGAGATCATATATAAGGTATCTTCTCTCCTGCTTATGTGAATCTGGCAGGGTATCGATGACCATCTCGCCATCAAGTAATGTGAAATGATGGGTCTTCTCGCCCAAACCCTTAGAACCAAAATATATAAAATCATCAGTTTTAGCATAATAATTAACATAAAAACAGAGTGCAAGAAGAAAAAAATTGTCTCTCTTGGCTGCACACAGATATTTTATTATGGTATAATTACAACCAACCAAGAAACTAATTACAAACCAAAGTAACAAAAGCACCAATGAATACTGGACACATGCCAGACTTGGAACACAGCAGGAAAAGTCACCACCGAAACAATGTTGAAACATTATTTTGGAACTGCATTACTCATAATATATAGTAAAATATATCGAAGCAAAGAGTTTACTGCAAGCTGACCATTAACTAACTTACCACCAGATCACTAGATAATGTAAACTACCACAGTGGTGGCTGATAACGGTATTTACATTACAAATGTTCCAAAATTTATTTACTTTTAAATAAGCTCAAAGAGTAACAACCTATATCAGAAATTTCAAATATAAAGCAGCATACATACCTCATTCGTACTTCTGCAAGGAAACCTCATTTGGACCCTTCGACAGTTAAAACTTCTATCAATCAAGTAACACCCATCCATTGTTATTAGCATCATATACCGTGTACCATCAGCCTTCCATGTTGCATAATAATAACGTTGTCGTAATAACTGCAAATTATCCCTGCATACCAACATAACCAAAGTTAATATAGATTTACCGACAAAAATGTCAGATTAATCAGGGACTGTCTTGAACACAGAAGTGCATGAATAATTAAATTTAATACTTTCTTTTTTAGGTAATTATTGAAGATAAATATATTTTTTGTTCATGAAGATGTTTTGTAAGGTCGAACATGGACAAAAACTTCACTTTTAAATAACTGGGAAAAAAGGTTTAGCAAAATGGAATCTGATCATCCAGGGATATGGTTTGCTAACATGTATTCACTGATTTGTTTAGGAATAAATTGTAAAGAATGATATTCATATTAAGATGATGCCTTGAATACTCTGTTACCACAGGGAGGTATGTAAAAAATCGGTCACTTACCTTTGTTATAAGACACTACTAGACAGGATTTAGACGTAAGTTAGTGGTATAAAATCTTTGAGCAGGAAGATACATGCCAGGTTACAATTTAAGGTCCAATTACTTGTGAAAACTATCCTCCGGTAAAACTGAGAATCTATACGTTCTCAGAAACAAGTTCTGGTTATTGTTGTGGATAAAACATAAAGCGAAAAAATGACAAAAGGAAAATGCACATAAACAACAAAATACAAGGCACAGTTGTCCGAGTCAAGACATAACAATAACGCAATGGAGCGATACGGTTGGCTTGGTGGATCGGGTGGGAGAGTTAAGGAGTGAAAGGGTCATTCACTCATCCCCAACATTTAACATTAAAAAAAAAAAAAAAAAAAAATACATGTGGTAGCAAAAGAAATAGCAGCACCACATTAAATGTATAAGTAATGAAATCAATATAATTCCATGGGTCAAATAAATAACCTGTTGAGAGAAACTGGGTGTGAACCTGGAAATTGTGCATGTCCTCTGGCCTGCATACTAGTAGTTAGTGAACTGACTATGCCAAGCATGAGAAGTACATAAAGCAGATAAATCAAAAAAATGAAAGAGGGAAGAGAAAGGCATGATCTGTGAACAGATTTTGAAAAAATCAATGTTTTCACTTGCTTAGTTCACCCATAAAAGCAATTTAGAACACAGAATTCCAAAAGAATATACTGCATCTGGGTCATTTGATGAACATTCAAAATAAATGACAGATAAAAACTAAACCCTGAAACTAAGAGATTATTTACTGTAGAAATGAGGAGTCGTGAAATTATAAAGAGCTATTCGTACACATTTTCCACAAATTTCACACATATTAAAATGTCTCACATACTTACTGACATACAAGTCAACATGAAAAACGTCCATAGCAATATATGTCTTATAACCAAATTTACCTAAAATGGATACTAATAGATTACATAATTTTTAAAACATAAACAACAAGCCCAATCACATCAAATGACAAGTAAAATAGTCTAATGTAACAAAATAAAGGGTTGGACCAAATGATTGTTAAAAACTAAAAGAACATGCACCAACAATTCCTTTGTTGTAATATAATATAAGTGAATAAAAATGGAAAGATGCAATGACATTATTAAAACTTCAATTCATAATTTTAAAAATGAGTTCTCAAATATAAGAATAGACCCATGCATGAAAATTAAAAGGCTTACCCCAACACCCAATCTAAGTGTTTGATAACAGAACTGTCGAAATGCATCTTGCTGATCAGCAGGTATCTCATCTCCTAAAATATCATCATTCGTCATCTGAGCGCCTGTCTCGTGGTTCTCCTAAGAGAATAGAAAAAAAAAAAGTTTAAAACATGTCACACAGCTGAGTCCACAATTGTTATGAGTAATAGTATGTTACCATTTGTCTCAAACTACGCAAGGATAACTTACAACCTCCCTTGATAAATGATAAGTTATAGTCACTGCACTCCCTTCTAATTTAAAAACATAAACTTACCTCTATTGAGAAATCAATATGTGCTACATTTTACTCTATTTTAATGTGAACGGCTAACTTTGGATCATTTTTTCTGTCTAAGATTCTTGGCATCATCCGCAGCTTGTTTTGATCTTAATTTATCAACTTTGGGAGTTCAGAAGATAAAATGAAGATTTTGGTAAAATACCTAAGTAATAGTAAGAGTATTTAAAACATTATTCCCTCTTCTGTAGTCCTAAATATGATATAAACATATTCAACTTTAGATTCTTTAACATCAGAAGTCTAGAAGGCTCATTTATAATTTTTTACCGCTGCAAAGAGATTTACTTACATTAAAACCGACTGTTTTTAGGTGAGTGTTTGCAAAGAGTAATTTTTTAATGAATTTGATTTTGTAAAATTGATTTGGTCAAAATTAAGTGATTTATATTAGATATTTCACTTCATTCTATTTACTCTCTAGTAGAAACTCTTCATTTGGACTTTGGAAATCAAACACAGAAGCCTTTTGAAATATATAATTACTAGAAATACTATCCTAATTTTGAAAAACCCAACCCTTCCAACATATTTATATTCAAAAAGAGTATGTTTCTTATAGGGTTCAACCAAATTCATTCATGATTATACAATAAACCTTAAACCAGTGCCTTTAATAACCAGTGTAGTATTAAAGCATTTTTTTCTAATGACAAGATGTCATCTTGTTTTCCTTCTGTTTCCTACTGTCAAGAAGAAGCCTAGTACCTATCAAGAGAATCATAAAAAATAGGATTTACACTAAATCCCACACAAAAAGCAAATGGATATTCATTGACAAAATAGAAAAGGCCAAAATATCAAAAGTCATTATGTATATTATCCTTACCTGCAAATCAGGACCTGGTAATCCATCATCATCATCGTCTGGAACTGCTTCACCATTGAGATCAAATTCAGAAGATCTTTTCCACTCCGGAGTAGGAGGACAAACTACCATCTCAGGCTTTTTCTCATGATAAAATGTGTACAATGCATCAATATAATCGGGTTTATAGATTCCTGGAGGGCGTGCTTCAGAAAATATTTTAATTGCCTACAAATTGGGAAAAGTGTATTTATTGAACTTGAGCAACAGCTTAACTCTTAAACAGGCAAACAGAATGACAGAGAGAGAGCTACAGTATTAAGGTGACTCCAATACTGACCTGAGTAACTGACATTGACATAGCACGCATTAAATAATGGATAATCATGTATCCCGTACGATTATGCCCGTGTGTACAATGAACAAGTATATACTTCTTTGACTGCTTTTGGCGTGACAAAAATTGTATAACCTGGAAATATAAATAATAACATTGTTAAAAATTAATAATCACGGTAATTCTTACACCTTCGAAGAGAGCTCTTTGGCTGAGTAGCTTATGTGGGAGACATTTGGCTTCTATTTGGCATAAAGCATGTAGTCTATCTACGAGTATATTTTTACCAAAAATGCTGACAGAATAAATAGTATTGCTTCCTTGATGCTTTCTTATGTACTGTGAGTTTTTTCTTTAGGCATTTTACGAAGGATCTCCCAACCTCAAAATTAAATCTTCCTAAACATGACTGAATATTATCAAGAAACAAACCTCGTAGACGAATTGATTCACAGATGAATTTTCAGGTACAGAATCGCGCCCCCTGCATTGAATCTAAACCAAAACAATCTTCAAATATAAGAACAAGAATGAGATGTTGAAGTTGTAAAGAAAGTTGTAAAGTCTTGGGTTGGTGAATAAAATATGGCTAATACAAACCTTAACATGCTTGATACCCTCTTTTTTTAAATCCGTTACTGGATAGTATCGGGAGGTATTTGTCAAATCAATCACCAGACCAAGCTGCAAATCAAGAGAATAAAATGTAAAAAAGCAGAAAAAATTGCAGACAAGTTTTTTTGTATGATATAGAATTTTCGGTCTCTAGATCATGCTGCTAAATACACTTTTAGGATGATATAGAATATTCGGTCTCTAGATCATCCTGCTTAGAAAATTAAAATCCAAGAAATAATCAATGACAAAGAAGCGTAAGAAACAGACAAACATCTAAATGAGGTATTACATTTTTAGGATGATTTCTACTTACTTTTCTCCCTAAAACTCTCTGTTGATGTATCACTTGTTTAAATGAGTATCTTTTACCAGGAAAAATGCAGTCATTGAATGATTCACCAAGAGGAACCTTAGAAGGTATCATGCAGCAAATCTCCTGCCCAGATGCAGGACAATCTAACCACCCTGTATGAAAAGAAGAAAATAATAAGTTTATTTTCATTCGCGTGTACAACAATCTTAATTTGTGACAATGTATTCCAATAATCTCAAACATGACTGAAGTAAATTATAACAGCTATCAATCTGGATTTTTTAAAATAAAACTCATTTGTTAACTGTGACTATCAACTGACCAGCTATAAGTTATAAGTTACCAGACATCAGCTATAAACTATCAGTCATTTGCTATTAGCTAGCTAATCAGACATCCGCTATTTTTACCAAACAGAGCCTTAGTATCAACTGAGTCAGTGATGGCAAAGACTTCAAAGTTCATAAACAGAGACAATGTGTTAATACTCAAATATTCCTCCATCAAACTCGAGGTGTGGCTGAAGCATGGAAAAATAATCCAAGACCCTGACTTTGTCATACAATTCATAGAACCTCCGAGCTGATAAAGCCTTAATCAGAGACTAAGGTAGCCAGTCTTCAACTGATCAAACCTAAATAAGTCAGCTTGCTATTTAGATCCCTATTATGTCTATAAGATTGTGTCAGATTGACTTATAAAAGAAACAACTCAAGCGATTCTAGTAATTCTAAAAAATTCATCTCTCATTCTTTACTGGTTGGATTACGGGTTGTGGGATCTAGTGCTTCTGATCACATAACCAGTAACTCTACTCTTATTTCCATGCTTCCTAGGTTTAAGGGAGGATAACAGTGAAGTAAGAAGGTTAGTTTCAGTTAGCTGTCAATATCCAAATAAAGATGTATTACATTTACATGTGCACCCATTTAAAGTTACAATTTTTCAGTTACAATTTGAATGAAAGGGCTAAAATACCTTTAGTTACCCGTTCACAATGTTCTTCACTTTTTCATAATTTCATACACATCATCAGGTTTCATCAAAATGTAATAAATCTACTTCAAATATAGGTCGAAATAAAAATAGAATTTTGTAAAGAAATATCTTAGTTCAATCACATTGCTGAATATCACTGTCAGCAATTGGGCCATGGAAAGAAACCCTTACCCGGAGGAAGCCTACTTGTATCATATGATTTAGGGTTTTTTGTATGAAATTGTTGATCATATCGAGGCGACTGTGATGGGTGCACAGTTCTATCATCTGGACGCTCTCTTTTCAAGCGTCTCTTTCTTTCCTCACGCTCCTATAAAAGAAACAATTCAGGACTTGTGTTAATGAAAAGCCAGGTATATACAGTTTGAAACTCTAATTACTAATGAAACCCATGTATACTTGATAGCCAAAAAGAATCATTGTTTCAAATAGATATTTTTGGGGTTGCAGCATTTCCCCCTGTTTTTTACTTTTAAAAAATACATATCTATATCAACAAAAAAAGAACCTATCAAACTCTATCTGCACACTAAGCATGCCCACAAAAATCAGCACTCTCAAAGGCATTTTTATTAAACTCTATACTGAACACAAAGAGTGCTAATCCAAACAAGTAATGGCGGTCAGTATGTGTAGAAAAAGAACAAAAAGACATGGGAGGAAAAAGAGACAGTTGATTCTTGATATTCAAAAATCAAAATTGTTGACTAATCATTTAACAGTTAGCTGCAAAATTGGATAGAATTCACCTTTAATCATAAATCGAAAATTTTCTTCTACTGCAATTTGCAGATAAATGAGATATTCAAAACAATTTCAACCATATTGATAGGAATCTAAACTCAATGATAAACAGAAAACAGTATTATTGATTGCAAATAGATGCATTACAGAAGGATAACCCCTGTAACCAAAAAAAGCAAAAGCTCCTTAGAGAAGAGACATTTCTCTCTCTGCCCAAATCCTAAGATTTATAACAGAATAATTCTGAATGACTCTCAACTTCCCCTACCTCTCTCCTATAACAGAAAATTCCTAAAATCCAGGGAATATCATAACAAACTCTTATTGGGCTAAGGCCCAAACCCGATATCCTAACACTACCGGCCGCTAGAAAACAAGTTAGAATTAGATAGATGCTCTACTACAGTACACAAACTTGTGCTATCAAGTCACAAAAAAGCATCACAATGTATTCTGACATAGGTCAAAGTGTCAAACTGTATGCCCATCATGGATTAGCATGATATGTGAACTCAGCTCCTTTCCCTGTTAATGCTCTAAAAAACTATAATTTGATAATGTGCCATGTGAGATTAACATAAGTCCCAAACCCACTGTCACAACCCAAATATAAGAAACTACCATCACATTACTTCTACAGTTCTACTCCAGATCACTGTAGCCAACATACTATGAAGGCCATGAAACCAATGATATCAAAAAGAAAAAGAGAAGAAATAGTACCCGGCGTGCTATCTCAGCTCCGCTTTCTACACGTTCTTCAGGTGCAACATACTCTTGAACATGTACCCTATCCTCAAAAACATCTTCATCTTCCTCCGGTACAGGAGACGCATTCAAGTCCATAGCAACTATCATCAAGCATCGAACAACATTCACACCCCGCCACAACAAAAATCCCCAAACACTACCACTTTATCACTGATTACAACAAAAATCCTTTTTTCCTGCACCATTCAAACAACTTCAATCAATCCAAACAATAAAGTGAACAAAATTCAGCAATCAATCATATAGTTGATTCAATTTTCAAGCTAATTTTTTCTCCAACCCTTAATTTTGAATGCACATGAACAAATGAAGAACGAAAATCACACGCGGATTCTATTTCACTCGCATCATCAAATCCTAATCCAGCTACTCGTTATGCGTAAGTAGAATCGAAACGAAAATTCAAATATAAGGAAAGTGTAGAAAAGTCGCGATTTGACGAACCTCGAGCTGTGAATGAGAGGGAATCGAGGATGAAATGAGGAGAATCGAGAATCTGTGGATCACGAAGAGGAAAAGTGAACCCTACGATTGTTGTAGAGTTCGTGTTGAAACCCTAGAGAGAGAGAGAGAGAGAGAGAGAGAGAGTGAGGTTTGTTTGTTGAGGTTAGATAGAGAAAGAGAGAACAAGTGAGGTTTGTTCTTGTCGGATTATCATTTTAAAAAATATTTTTATGATATTTTTAAGGATTTAATGGATATGCACAATCAGTGTAAAATATTTTTACACGGATATCCAATAAAACTCCACTAACTTGCCACATCACCCCACTCATGTATGGTTATTTTGAAACTACATGTATGACATGGAAGAATGATGATTTCTTATTGGTTGAGTGTTTAAAATTTTTTTACTCCGTCTGCCTATATCCATTAAACTCTATTTTTAAAAATAACATATTATGAACCATTTCGATTCGCCTTATTTTTTAGCTTATAAAAATAGTTATATAAATAAATAAAATTTTATGTTAATTTATAAATTTTAACTAATAAAAATTGTATCTCTAAAAGTTATTTTCTCATCGACTATCTTAAAAATTTATAATATTACATAAAAATTTATTTATTTATATAAGTGGTTTCATATAAATTTAAAAATAAAATAATCCAAAAGAATTCTATATAAATCTTTTTTTTTTAAGTTAAGCATTAGATTTTTTAGGTTTTTTAAAAAGTGAGGTTTGTTCTTGTCGGACAATCATTTTTAAAAATTATTTTTATGATATTTTTAAAAATAATATACTATATGAATTTTTTTTTAAAGTTAAGCATTAAAAAATTTCATAAAAATAATTTTTAAGATTTTTACTAATGAAAAGAAAAGTCAGCGAACAATTTGCTTGTAAATTTATTAACACAACAGCCAAGCCAACACAAGCTAAACAAATTAGGATGAACAATCTATATAGAAACAGTGGTAGATAGATACTTCCTACTCATAACATGGTTATTGATCTTACCGGGATCAAAATGATGGCGGAACGGTGGTGTTGATTCAGCAAACCCCCTGTTGAAGCGGAGGGGGGATGTGTACCTGTTTACACTCCGACGCTCAAGTCAGTGAAAGTGTAAGAAAAATGGTATCTTAGGTGTGTGTCAAAACGTATCTGGCTCCTCTGAAAGAGGAGCTTATTTATAACCCAGCGCTGGGTCAAGGCCCTTAATGGGCAATTAATGTCCATTAAGTGGCTGCCGGAATTCTGACCGTTTGACCATGATGAGCAGTAAATGCCATCATTCCGGTGGTCGGCCGTTACAGATGGTGAGCATCTGGCCGACGGGCAGGGTGCCCATCAGGAGGGCAGAGCCTTTAACTTTAAGGGACTTAGCCTCTGAAGTCCAGTCCAGAACAGATATAGAAACACCAAGGGATGAAAACAAATGGAGTGCTTCTAGCTTCCTTATTTGGTTCTTCATCGACACTGATAGCCATAAATGCTTTCTTCCTACACGACGTTCTTCCAACACTCATATAGTTCACATTCACATTTTGTTCACCTAATATGTTTCCAACTAGGCCAAACATTATGGGCTGATTAAAATGTCTGCCCAAAATCAGATTCCCTTATAAGCTGACATCGACACGGAAAGATTCTACACATGTATGGCGTGGTGTACTGTACTTTACTTTTGCGTCAATGCTTATCTGACCACTCTCAGATACAACACTTGCGAATTTGGACTCCTCGTATGACATTCTTCAAACTACTCTTTCCTCACTTATGCAAAGTCCTTTTTGCTTCGCAATGTAATCAGCATTTACAAGGTTGACAATTGTGTTTGATATTGGTTCGATGATGCCTTTTGTGATCATGGCACGGAGAAGTCTAGTGTCTAGGTCACCGGGGCCTCTAGCTGATCGGTAAACCACTTTTATAGATTGGATTCCGCTTTCTACAAATACCAACTGCATAACTAACCTTCGTAGCTTCTCAACCAGCACAACATATGGAGCCAATTCGGATAAAACCTGGTGAAATTGCCAATAGTTATTACATAAATAAAATAGAAGCAAAAGAAGAAAATGCACATAAATCATAATTTACGAGGTTCTTATTCATGATTTGGCTGGAAAAAAATATAATAAAAAAACAACATCGTATCAAACATATAGAACCGCAATGGACATAAAAAATGATGTCCACCTAACAATTGTCAAATTTCGTCACCCGCCTCGATAAATACTTATAGCCACGAGTAAAAAAGAAAATCTCATGTTGGTGTTCTAAATATAGTATAGTGTTAATCCAAATTCTATTATTTTTCATGAAAGAATTTTTAAGAAGTTTGAGGTAGTTTTTTTTTTTTTTTTTCCTTATAAATTAAAGACTTAAAAGAGTACGACAAATCCAAAGTTTCTAAAAATCAACATCGTGGCATGGTTTCTAAAATCAATCATCCAATAAACACATTCACAAACTAAAAAGATACAATATTATTATGTGTAATTTGATTTCTTACAAATTTTGTTCCGGATAAAAATAAAACTCAAACCATTTATTAATATTTTTATAATAGAGAGATTAATTTATTTTTATTAAGGACTAAATTGAACCGTAAAAGGAATTTTGTTTGAGTTGTTACAAAAAAATATGACTTATATATCATTGAATGTTATGTGAAAAAATAAATTAAAATAGTATGCAAACATACAGACTACAATGAAAAATGGACTAGTGCGTGCACTAGTGGAAGGACCTAAGGCATAAACTTCATTTTAACTATTCTCTAGCTTATAAACACACCATATTTTGCTGCATATTAACTATTCTCTAGCTTATAAACACACCATATCTAATTAAGAATTGACCTCTTATTTGGAGCAGGAACAAATGTTCTAAGCCACCTCAGAAACACACATGGCCTGTAGATTTCAAGGTTACGAGAAGTTTACTGTCATATGCTACTTTGTTAATCCACCTCAGAACCATTTGAAACACTCAAGAGTTTGCATAATGCATTTGTTAATATCTAAAAGGAAGAGTTGTTCCAACATTGTAGCTTATGCTCAATAAGTATAACAACCTTTCCAACATGAATCTCTTAATACTTAACTTAATACAGCTACTATAAGTTCCAGCCTAATCTCTTAAATAATACCTTACTTTCTCAAACTAGCAGATAATGAATTTATGCTCAGAAGTCATCACAGTTTGAATAATACCTTACTTTCTCAAACTAGTAAAAATTATGTCTTAAAGATGTATTTTCTATCAATTTGATTGAATGTATATTGTCTGTGTCAAAAAAAATAATTCAGATTTTAATTATCTTGCGATCGAATTTTAAATTACTAGTCAAATTCACCTAGAATGTAGTTGAATTTATGCTTGGTGATCTTTAAGTTATGGATTATTAAATTGAACTTATGAAAGTAGCATTGTGTCATATATAGTTGTGGTGCATGGTTTGGGTTTACCTCTTATGACATTGTTGTTCGGTGAAATTATTCTCTCTAACTAGCAACCACTCTTTTTGTACCTTTTCTTTCTTCCTCTATCCTCTCTAGGGGTGTTCGCGGTGCGGTTTGGTTCGGTTATGAGCGAAAAAGTCATCCTAACCGCGAGATAAAAGAGCATGCGGTTTGGTTTGGTTCGGTTGGATTTTAAAAAGTCATCCAAACCAAACCAAACCAAACCAAACTGCGGTTAGGATCGGTTCGGTGGCGGCGGTTTACGGCATAAAAAATTTCTATCATGATCACTTGACACACACATGAACTTGTTACAAAATAACATTACAGTATCAATAAAAGTTGTTTATTCAAAATAACATTAAGCACCTTACAATTTTAAATATCCAAAAAAGAGCTTGAAGTTCCAAAATAACATCACATTATTGATAAAAGTTGTTGATATAAAATAATATTACAATACTAAAGTAATATTACAATACAAAAAATAAGAATGACTTGAAGTTTCATTAATTTGGTGGACTGACTTGATAATTAGACTATGTATATTGGATTATAATAGAAACTTAAAGGAGTTTTCGAGGTATTGGAATATAATATAAACTTAATTCGGTTCTAGCGGTTAACCACGGCTTTTGCGGTTTTAGCGGTCGGCGGTTTTGCGGTTTGCGGATCAATAAAAAAGTCATCCAAATACATCCAAACCAAATGCGGTTTTTGCGGTTTTCGGTTTGGATTGGTTCGGTTTGCGGTTTTACTTTTGGATTGATTTGGATACGATCACCCCTAATCCTCTCCACCAATTCCACCTTCATCTTCCTCATATCTCAATCATCACAACTAAACGAAAAACTATTAGTCATATTCAATCTTTTGATTTACACACACATAAACTATATCTATCACCTTAGGATGAAATTGTATTGAGATTTGTTGAGTCTAATTAGGATTAATGAAGAAAAACACAATCTTATAGTGTAAGGGGAAGCAAATCAGCAATATTAGACAATGAGCTATTTATACACTTTAAGGGCATTATTATGGAAATACTATATAGAATCTGTGAAAATTGCTGTATTAAGAATCTCTTCAAGAGAAGTCCATATTGTGGAAGGTCACGTCTTTCAGGATCGCAAAAAAAACTCGTACATTCTTATTTATTAAGCAATATTGTGTCATATAGTTGTGGTGCACATTTTGAGATCAAATGTGTCAACAACCCCCAATGGTGTCTAAAATATGTGAACTCCATTACCTTTAATGCAACAAATTTTTGTCCTCCCAATTTTATCGATGGCAATTGGTGTAATCCTCCCCCACAAACACTTTGACTTGAGCATGAAAATGTGGTTGGATCCAATGACACATAATTGGGGACAAGTTTGGCATACAGGAATGGATCCCATGTGTATTTTGGTAGAAAACAAAATTGATAACTAAAATTGATAATAGTTTCAAGAATCAAATACCAAACATTTACAAAATTGATAACTAAAAATTGACTTTAAACCAATACAGTCACCGTTCAAAACAAAAAATTGCAATTTGCACTCATGAAGTTTCTTTGTTTTAATTGTACAGCATTTCAACTATACTTAAAAAACAATGAAAAATATCAAGAGAACTCAAGAGAGGTCCAAGCCTCAATTGTACATGCTTTACCGCACCAATAAATAATAAACAAAAGAAACAGCTGAGCTACAACTAAATTTCACACAAAAATGCTTACATGATATAATATATCAATAGCAAACACAGTAACCATATACACCGATCATAAACTAAGGTAGTGACACATGTATAGCATATTTTCAAAAACAGGTATAAATTTGGGCATCAACACCATTCTAATCCAAACTGGTATAAATAATCACCAATTCTTTAAAAAGAAAAAGGAGACGTCAGGCATATATGCAAATTGTACATCGAGCAGCAGGTGAATTACCTATCAAGGGACATATTGAAAGAAGTAGTCATCATCATCAGGATTCAGGATGTTGAGGGCACAAAACTAACACAATCCACTAACATGTGTCTTTCAAAACAAACTACTGAGGGACGAAAACATAGAGGATGAAGGTAAAAAACTTGGGAACCAAATTACTCAGCAATTAATAAAAAATACCATCTAATCTAATCTAGTTAATCAACAGCTAGAGGAGAAAAAATATCATCACAAATGTAACCCTCAAGGAGTTTTTACTACAAATCCAGTGTGAAACAGCAAATGTCAGAAAATATTACACAATATCTAGCAAAAATGGGGTTGAAAATATCATATCACAAAACAACCCTCAAGCAGTTTTTACTACAAATCCACTGTGAAACAGCAAATGTCAGCAGAGATTACACAATATCTAGTAAAAATGGGGTTGAAAATATCATCACAAAACAACCCTTGAGCAGTTTTTACGCAATGTAATACCAAATTAAAAAGCAAATCATATACTTTCCTAAAGCAGTTTATGCACTACTATACTTTCCTCTACTTGTTATTTTTTTTCCTTGTTGATGGCTGAAGTGAGTTTCATCATATGAAAAGGTACTTTATTAGTGGTTAGGTCAATTGCAGCAGTATCATCAGAAAGGTCTTGAGCGATATCAGTTTTCTGACTATCAACCATAGACATCTTCTCAGCAATATCATCTTTCTCACTATCAACCATAGACAGCTTCTGAGCAATATCAACATTCTGACTATCAGCCACAGAGATATCCTTAGCAATACCAGCCATCTACAAACATCAAAAATAAATAAACATCTAGAGAAACATATAAAGAAATGAATGAACATAAATAATGAAATAACGAAATTCACAGGGGAGCAACATTTATCTTTAACCTAGATTTAGTTGTAGATAAATAAACATGAATGTATGAAACATAAATGACTGAAACATAAATAACTGAAACATAAACCTCTACAAAGCTAGATCTACATGAACATGAAATTGAATTAAACAGAAACCTAGATCTAAATGAAATTTCTAACCCTAAACAACTAAAATGTTAACAAATTATTATAAACAAATCAGCATAAACAAAATTCCAAAATCTAAAATATCCTCCACTAACATAAACGACAGAATTCAATTAGGGCAAAAACGAAACGAACCAAAACATGCAACATTGATTCATGAAAATGAAACCCTGGCTAGAAATCATGAATTTGACGAGAAAAAACAGTGTATAATACTTACAACGAAGTGAATGTGAGAACGAGTAAAGCGAGGTTGTTTGAGATGAAATGAAGTGTGAATTGTGATTGAATAACCAAAAAAGGGTAGTAATAATATGTTTTAGCGCCAAAATAAAAAAAAAAATGGGCTGGGTCGGAGTTGGGCTGTTGATTTAAAAATTAAATACAGTCAATATTTTTTACGGGGGTGTGAAAAACAACTGCACCAATTTTTAATTAAAAATTGATGAAAACATACCTGGATGGCTTTCCATCTTCAATGATGATTTTATCTTCTGTCCCCACATTTCCAGAATTGAGGACGGTAATGGAACGAAAGATGGTTTTTTTTATTGCCATAGGAGTGATTTGTGAGAGAGATCTGATGTTGTAAGGAAGGAAATGGAACAAAAGATGGTTTTTTTATGTGATGGCAGTGATTTGTGAGTAAGGAAGGGAAAGGAACGAAAGATGGTTTTTTCTTGTCATAGGAGTGATTTGTGAGAGAGAAGGAAAGGAACAAAAGATGGAGTTTGTTGAAGGAGCGGAAGGAAAGAAGGAGTTTTTCTGTGATAGAGAGTTGATGAGGGAATAGAACTAAAGATGTCCGCTTAATATAGGGTTAGGTTAAAACAACGTTTTTTGACCCGAAATATTTGGGCCAACTATTGGATTGGACTTTTAGTAATATATTGTTCTTTTTCACACCCCCCCACTCTCACGCGTCCACTGGCATTAATATATTTGGGGCAACTAATTTTCTGAGAGATTGGCATTAATTATTTTTTTTAACACAAAGATTGTCTTTTATTAATCAGTAGTAATTAATTTTTTTTTGTTACGTTATTTAAACAGTTAAATCTTTTTTTTTGTGCAAAAACAGTTAAATTATATAATGTATAAAAAAGCATTTAAATTTATATTAATTTTAAATTGATATTTTCTTCGATCTTAAATATAAGGAAGAAATAATAATTTTTAAATTTATTGAAATAGAATTTTTATGGTCTAAAATATAAATTGGATATATAACTTTTTCAATAACTCTACAAAGTTATTTTTTGCTTATATATAAAATCAGAGAGATTATAAAAATAAGTTATTGTGTATTAATGTAGTTAAAATTATTCCTTTCGGTTGCATATATAAGTAAAAAAAATTATATTTATTAAAAAAATGGTTTATTTAGTCAATAATATAAATTAAATACATTTTTTTAATAAATATAAAAAATCAACTTTTACTTATAGAAATTGGAGTAGTAAAATGTAAAAGTAGTGTTTTGCAACGGATTTGGACTCTCTCTTATGATTTCTCTCCAATTCTTTGTTTTGTGAGTGTGAAGAGAGAAATTAAAAATTAAAAATAAATAAATGATGATGAGAGAGAAGAAATGATGAGAAGGATAGACACATAAAAAAATTGGAGAGATAATTGGAGAGAAAAAAAGGAGAGAATCGAAATCGTTTTGCAACCTTAACCCCCTCCAATTTTGCTTAATTAATGTGGGCCTATTTTTTCTTTTTTCTTTTATTTCCGTTTTTTCTTTTTTATTTTATTTCCTTATTATTTTTCCTAATACATTTATTGCTTGCACATATTACTGATTATTCATATTTTTGTTTTTCTCTTCCCTCCAAAACATCACAATTAATGTTTGGTGATTTTCCATAAACCCTTTCTTTGAAAGGATGCTGTCAGTTAATGTAAGATAAGAAGTAATTATTATTTTTACTTCCAATACGTTTTTTAATATGAAAGGTGCGGCCCATTAATTATTTAGTTGCTCCATATGCTTCTTTTTTCGTTAGTATTATAATTTGATTTGGAAATTAATTAACATCTGCCTTGGAACAACAAGAAGGATATAAACGCACCGTATACTCCTATTCCCATGTACAAGTACTTTTAATTTTTTTATTATTTCCATGTACTATTTTAATGCTTTTCTTCCACACAGAGATCATTCTTTCTTCTTCCATCTCCCACCGGACATTCTCCGTCCGTCTCTTCTCGTGGCTACCGACCTTTATATTTTATATTGATATTGATTATATTGATTTAATGATTTTAAAAATCCTTTTTGATTTTATTGTACCAGCTATTTTAAGTTTTAATTTCATTTTATTCTTTTGTTTGCAATTTAAATTAAATTGTATATCCATCGCTTCATAAAACCCGTACATTAGAGTCTAAGAGCATTCACATTCATGCTGCTTAATATTGTGGTATAAATAGACCCGACCTAATTTTTTTATATTATTTTACACTTTACAACTCCTTAAGCAACTCATCTATTTTTCCTAAATATCAATGCTACTCATAAAAAAATTTAAATTGAGTCCCACTAACCTCACAATATATCCCAAAGTAACTTTTAATGTGAGTTAAAAATAAATAAAAAAACAATAGCAATGCAAATTGAAAAATTGGACAGAGCTCTGCTACAGTGCATTAGTTGGATACGAAGCCAAATGAAGCCAAAGAGTTATTCTCAAATAGTAGTAGTTTTATTGACAATGGGTTCCATTCGTGCTGTAGCACCCACCAATATTTATGCTTTAATAGAAGGAAAAAGTGAGTGTGAATTGGTGACTCATGATCAGGGTCTTTAACTTGGGATAGTACCAAGATGCGTAAGGGAATCTAATCCCAAAGATTTCTTTGACCATCATTGATAAAATCTAGTGCAACCATACTTACCTCTTCTGACACCAGACAAAAGCCAATCTCCCTTAATCCTCATGTTCAAGACATGCCTTAAAAGGCAAGATATATTGATTCATTGTGTGCAAGTGAACCATACTTACTCGACAAAGTGTTTTAGCTAATGATGTGTTCCACACTTGATCACCATCTCCACATATAAAGGTTCTCTAAAACTTCTAAATTTCATCAAGACAACATTTAGGAGCAAGAGTTAAAACTTTTAACATTAGTATTAAAGTTATTGAATTGAATGTCAAAAAGACTTTCTTTTATATATAAAAATGAATTTGAAATAATTTTTATTATTTTTAATGGGTCATGCTAAATAGTTTTATCATAAAAATCATTTTTAAAAATACAAAAAAATCACTTTTTAAAAGCTAAAACAAACATCTGGCCATTCAAACAAGCCTGCATGGTTTCTACCCTACACTAGATTTAACGTGTAAATTGTAGAAGAGAGGACAACCACTTGTTTGAAATATTAAGTACTCTAACATAATGTTAGTTTTCACAATTGAATTAATAAATCATACCATTAAATCAAATATCAAATGAGACTTGATAAAACTTATTGATTCATGATGAAAAACACATTTGTGTATATATATATGAAGACTATTTTACTGGTTTGAATTATAAACAAAACTTAAAAAGGATTTAGATCCTCTTCAATTTTTCCTTATATTTTCTCTCTTTTTCTTATCTAAGTGTGTTTAGTTACGAGAAGAAAATAAGAAGAGAGAAAAATGTGAGAGAGAGACTGAGAGAGTATTTTTTGGTGTAAATCGGATATCCTCTGCGCGCAACTGTTGAGACTAATCCCTCGAGCCTTGTGGGATCCAAATGGGTGGCAAACTCTGAGATAGTATGAAAAGAGAGAAATAAAGAAAAAATAGAGGAGAATTAAAGTAGATTTAGTATATTGTTTGGTATAGGAGAAAGAAGAGAGAAATAGAAGAGAAAGAAATATGTTTATTTTTAAAAGGTTAAAAATACCCCTTAATTAAAAAACCAAAATATAATTGTGTATAATATAATTTATGCTTAATAGATCTTTAAGTCTCCGTATGTTCGTGAATTTTTGGTTTTGATCATTCTATCTTGTTTTGTTGCAAATAAGTCCCTGAATGTATAAATATTTTTGGTTTTAGTCCATAAAGTCAAAATCCGCAAAAAAATCTGCAGTTTTCGTGGAGATTTTCCTTCAGATTTTCCTGCGGATTTTGACTTTAGGGACTAAAACCAAAAAAATTTGTATATTCAGGGACTTATTTGCAACAAAATAAAATACAGAGACTAAAATAAAAAATTCGTGAACATTACAGTTAATGGTAGAAAATTCAAAATATGGTTAAAGCTGTTGAGGAGAAATATATGTTTTTTAGTAGTAGTTCTTTATAGTTAGTAGATAGCACAACAAGTATTGATATTAATCTTTGATTGTGGTCACTATTCTTATAGGAAAAAAGTTGTTTCTTATCAGCGACAATATTTATCCAATTTTTTTAAACATGAGTTAAAAATATTTATCCATAATTTTTTATATAATCAACAAGAACTAATTGTCTTGTTTTAAAAAATCATGGTATTAGTTAATCTTTTTGTATAAGGATCAACATTTATCTCGTAACGTTTTAAGTATCAATGACAAATATCAATCTCGTATTTTTCAATAAGAGTAACCAAAAATAGAGTAGATTTCTTTATTATGCGTAGATTTCTTTTAAGTAAAAAATTATTTGTTCCTATTTTTATTGTTTATATTTTTTTTCTTCTTATTTTTACGTGGTGAACACTCCGGTACACATATTATGTGGCGGTGTATCGGTACATTACTGATATGGATTATTATGATTGGTTTACATAAAAGGAAATTTTTTGGTAATTGTTGACATGGTTAATAAATGACAAATAATAAATGCAGATTTTGTTTCTTTTATTAATTTTCTATTTTAAATGCTACTTTTTAATATTTGCAAATGTATCCTTGCATTAAATATAACCATCAATAATGTTCCACAATAAATCAAAGCATCTAATTTTTTTTTAACAAGATTCGAATAGTTTTTTTGGTAGACAAATATTGTAATTCATAAATTATTAAAATGTGAATCCTTAATTTTTTTGCCGTTTGATTAAAATATTCATCCTTATAGCACTAAAAATAAAATATTGTTCACCTTTATATATCCTTCAAATATTTTAATTTTTTTCTTCTTTTTTGGTACTCTTCAAATATTTTAATTTTTAAGTTAATAAAATGTGTATCCTTATGTAGCCTTCAATGTTTTTTTTTAAAATATTATTAGTTTAAAAATACACCATATTTTGTTGTGTGAATTTGCAAGAATGATACATGACTATATATAGAAGGGTTATATTTTTGAAGAACATCAAAATCGAAAGATTTTATCAATTTTAATTTAGAGATGTAGTATTTTTGAAGAAAATCAAAGTAGAAAGATCTTGTTGATTTCTGTTTACAAGAGAAGTATTTTTGAAGAAAATCGACGTTGAAAATCTTGTTGTTTTTTGTTTAGAATAGTAGTATTTTTGAAGAAAATCAAGTTGAAAGATCGTGTTTTTTTTATTAACAATATAACACAAAAGATTAATATAAAATAATAACAAACAATTTCAATTAACAAAAGGATCACTAGTCTTGTTGGTATGTTGTATGCTTTGCTAAAGTAAAGGTCATGGGTTCAATTCTTTAATGGGTAAATTTTTATATTTTGCCTTTTTTTATAATAAATTTTTAATATTTACAAAATGATTTTTTAAGGGCAAGTTTGAATTAACTTATTTTTGAACTTATAAAAAATAACTTATGCAAGTAAATAATGAATAAATCTCATGGGTTAATTTTTATATTTTACCTTTTTTTAAATAAATTTCTAATCTTTACACAATGATCTTTTAAGGGTATGTTTGGATTAAATTATTTTTGAACTTATAAAAAATAACTTATGCAAGTAAATAATGATTAAATATTAACTAATTGAACTAACAGTTACTGAATAATCCTTCACGAACCAAATTCTATTTTTTTTAGCTTATACTTATCTCAAACAATTAACTTATTTCTGATAATCTAATGGTAACTGAACTTTTTAATTAAGAATCTTAATTCCTATGAAAGGACAATTAAGTCTCAACTAATTCTACCGATCGTGATTTCTCAAAACAATAGTTTTCCCGATTGTGTCAAAGGAAACCAAATTTTCTCTCAAACAATTCAATACTACTTAATTGAAATGACGCACATACTCAAAAACCTAGTTATCAGAAACGAATTACTAAGTCTCTACCAATTCTCCGGATAAGAACTAAGGAAATAAACGCCAACTAATTAGATTACTTACGACTATGAGAATCAACTAATTTTCTCAATTGTGACTATGAGAATCAATTCATCTCGGTTATTCTACTCTACTTGACCTAATTGGAATAATAACTCACAAACCAACTAGATTGAAATGGATTAAGAAGATCAAATATCCCAGTCTAACTGTTCAACTTGACCAAATTGAAATGAGAAGCACTTAAGAATTCAAATTTCGACAATCAAACAATTAAGCCTGAACTCGGAATATTAAATATGAAACTAGTTCTTAAGAAAATCTAGTTAAATCTCAAGTAATAATGTCAATTGTGACTAAAGAAATCAAAAATTATAGATCATACCCTAATAATGCTCTATACATATTTGCAAAATAATTATAAATACACATCAACTTAATAACATGACTAAAATTGCTGCATAAAAATTTTGTACGAATGAAAAAATTTAAGAAGATGGGAAATTAAATTTAATACTTTTGCAGAGATAAAACACTTATTTAACTCTATAAAATATTACGAATCACTAAAAATTAACAATATTATGATAAAATATACACACATATTAAATTTAAAAAAAAAAATGTACAAAAAATTAATTTATGGTTAAATGGTAAATAAATTTTAAACTTTTTAAACTAATAATATTTAAAAAATAAATTTGAAGGATACATAAAGATACACATTTTATTAACTTAAAAATTAAAATATTTGAAGAGTACAAAAAAGAAGAAGAAAAGAATTAAAATATTTGAAGGACACATAATGGCGAACAATATTTTATTTTTAGTGTTATAAGGGTGAATATTTTAATCAAACGGTAAAAAAATTAAGGATTCACATTTTAATAATTTATGAATTACAATATTTTTCTACCAAAAAAACTATTTGAATCTTGTTAAAAAAAAAAAAAAATAGTTTAAAAGATTTGATTGATGTTTTGATTTATTGTGGAACATTATTGATGGTTATATACATGCCAAGGGTACATTTGCAAATATTAAAAAGCAGCGTTTAAAATAGAAAATTAATAAAAGAAACAAAATCTGCATTTATTACTTGCCATTTGTTAACAATGTACCGATACACCGCCACATAATATGTGTACGAAAGAATTTTCCTTTTTGTGTTTTGTCTTTTTTTTTATCTTTAGATCTAAATTTTGATTTAAGGTAGAAGATTTGAAATATGGTTAAAAAAAAAACAAACAGAATCTTTGTTGATTTATGTTAAAAATAAAACAGAATTGTTTTCTATAAATAGGTAGAGTTTAGAAAAAGTTGGGAATAATCACAATTACCCTAAACAGAAAAATCAGTGAGGAAAAGACTAAAGAGAGAGTTGCGCGTGGGAACTACAAAGGAAGGGAGAGGTCATCACGAAAAAATTAATCATCAACTCTAGGGAGTTCACTGCAAACAAAGTAAGGGTGTCTAACCATTCACTTTTTTTTTTTACACAACCATTCACTTTAAGGAACTGTTTTTGTTAATATGTACTCCCTCCGACCTTTTTTTATAAGCAAAAGTTGTTTTTTAGATTCATTGAAAAAATAATGTATCTAGTCTTAAATATAAACTTGATACATTACTTCTTCAATGAATCTAAAAATCAACTTTTACTTATAAAAAAGGCCGGAGGGGGTATGTTATTAATCATCAACTCTGTTTTTTTTATTTTATTTTATTTTATAAACATATGCCATATGTATGTTATGATCTGATCAAATTTAAATTGGTGGCTACTACTCTACAGGGTTCAAATTCAATTGAAAAACAAGCAATTAAGTTTGGAATTGCATAATTTCAGAGTTTCATTGTAAAAAAAAAATAAAAAATCAATGGAAGAAGCAATCTTCCCTGAAGAAATTATGCTAGAAATCACATCATGGCTTCCGGTGAAACATGTTATGCGATTGAGGTGCGTTAACAAGTTTTTCAATACCCTCATCTTTGATCCTCACTTCGCTCAAATACATCTCAATAAATCAACACGAAATTCACAACTGGCATTAACATGTTTTGAGAATAAGAGTCATGATGATCCGGAGGCTTCGGATAATCTGGATGATTTGAATTGCGGTTTGACAACTCCCTCCATTCCTTGTTTACTCCAAAACCAATCTACCATCTTTCATCATTATGATCCTTACTATATTTTGTGGGACAATCCACAAATATTCCGATTGATTGTTGGCTCATGCAATGGATTGCTATGTTTGCTTGGTTTGTCATGCCCATTCTCATCCCCTTATGATCAATATGTTTATTTATGGAACCCAGCTACGAGAAAAGAATCTAAAAAACTTGCATTATTTTTCAATATCGAGAACACTAATTATAACTTTTCATTTGGCTATGATAATTCAACTCAAACATATAAAGTGGTAGCATTCTATGTGGATGTGGAGTCTGGTAGTAATCCAAAAAGTGTGGTTAAAGTTTTCAGCTTGGGGGATAATTCTTGGAGAGATATTCAATGTCTTCCTGCGCTTCCACTTTATTGCCTTCTTGATATTAATTATAATAAAAATGATGGTGTGCATTTGAATGGTACTATTAATTGGTTTGCCCTTGACAATGCCATCACTATCAATATCAAAAGTAGTATTGTTCCTGTTGATCAATGTGTGATTCTTTCACTTGATCTCTCCACCGAGACATACACTAAATTGTTGCTACCTCGGAGATTTGATAAGATGTCAATACCTTATCTCCCAAAGCTTGTGGTTTTGATGGATTGTCTTTGTTTTTGTCATGATTTTGAGAAAACTCATTTGATTATATGGCAAATGAATGATTTTGGAGTTGAAGACTCTTGGATTCAATTATTTAAAATTAGTTATGAACATTTCTATACATGGATGGATCTGTTGCCATTGTATCTTTCTGAGAATGGTGATACACTGATATTGGCAAATGTTAGACGGAACGAGGCATTTATTTACAACTGCAGAGACAACAAAGTAGAGAAAATTGGAATTGCTAGGCATATAAAGTGGTCACATAGCCAGGGTTATGTTGAAAGTTTGATTTCGACTCATTGAAATTTGAAAGTGAGTTTCTTTTCTACATATTATTTGTTTGAATTTATGTTACTTTGTATATTGCTATAAAAAATAGATTGTGTGTGCGAATATTTTATGTGATGTCTTAGCCGCTTAGCTTGTTTATATTGTTGAATGAGTATATATTGACCATTGTTGTATGTTTGGCTCTAATGAATTGGATGAATTTTTCTTTATTTACATGCTTATTATAAGTTTGAAGATGATAATTCTTTAAAGGTAGTATTATTTAGAATTGAGATGCATTTCTTGACAGGCAGACTTTAATAAGAATTTCAATCATTTACTTAGTACTGCCTGTAAATTAAAATTTTGAAATTCAGTATATCTTTAGCTTGTGTTCTTATTGATCAATAAGTTCATTATAATCACTAGAAATACACAAGAGGATTGCTGCAATTGTCTTCTATGAATCTTATTTTATGATGACATAATGAGTTTTAACTTTATTGTCTTATATATCTTACGTATTTTGCAGACACTATGGCTAGAGAAATACACAAGAGGACTGCTGCAATTGATGATGTTGATGTTGAAGCATCACTCACTCTTAAACTTTATTTTTCAATTAGTTATAATGTGTTGTTATCTACCAAATTTGAACTCATTTTTGTTTTCAGACCTAGCTATAGAATTTGGGTATTTATGAGCAAGTGAAGAATAACAATACAATATTATGACATCAAATTGAATGTTTCCAATTTATTTTTTTTGGAAAAAAAATCCCGATATTTTTGGGGAATAAGTTTCGATATCAAATAAATACAATTTTAGAGTTTTTTCTATAAAAAATTTACAATCTTTATTCGGGATAAAAGTTCCAATTTTTTTTGGAAAAAAGTTCCCGATATTTTGAAGATTGTTTTTTTCAATTTCAATCTTTTTTAGGATTAGGGTTCATTTTTTGGAGAAAATATTAGTTTAAATAAAAAATTAATATAGGATTGATTTAAATGAGTAATCTAGTTTTTTTTTTTAAAAAAACTATTTATAAATTGGTTCCAAACTGATTATATACCATATCCAAATTAGTTTTGCAAAATAACCAATTTTTTCTTAAAATGGTTTTGGATCTAAACCAAAACCATAAATATGATTTGGTGTGGTGTGATTTTTAAACCATGTTCACCCTTACATAGAACTAGATAATCTATCAAACTTAAATTCATACGGTAAAAGTTATTGAAAACAATTGAGTTTAACAACGGTTCTAGCGAAAAATAATCTCCATCCCTAATTCTAAGAATAGTCTATAAAAATCAAGGCTTAAATATTATTTCTATCTTTGTATGTTCGTGAATTGTTGGTTTTAGTCCCTGTATCTTTTTTTGTTGCAAATAAGTCCATGTATATTCGCGAATTTTTTATTTAGTCCTTAAAGTTAAAATCTGCAAGGAAATCTGTACTTTTCCTGCAAATTTTCTTACGGATTATGACTTTAGAGACTAAAACAAAAAATTCACGAACATACAGGGACTTATTTGTAACAAAAAAAGATACAAGGATTAAAACAAAAAATTCACGAACATACATGGATCAAAAGGTCATTTAAGCCAAAAATCAATAACAAAAAGCATAAAGTATTGGGATTATCGTTTAATACAAAAATTACTTGTTAGCAGTATTCCCTACGCACAGTATATATTTTTTTTTTGGCTTTTACCACATGTTTATTTTGGTTCGGTGGTCAATTCTGGCCTCAAGTGGTTTCAGCCCCTCCCGATTGCAGTTGCGGGGGATCGAACTGTGCCCCTCCCTATCAAGTTCAGCGATAATCACCACTGAACCAACTAACAATTGATAAAATTTATTTATTTTTATTTATCTCTATTGCTGACGCGTCAGGCAAAAAATCAAGTTTTTTGCCGACGTGACAATTGACATGTTGCCTGCCATGTCAGCAAAAAGGGAGTAAATCAAAAAAATAAATTTTGCAGAGGGTAATCCAAAAATATATTACAGGGGTAAAACAAAACTCACATACTTTGCAGGGGATAAATGTCTATTTACCCTAAATTTAATTGTGTTTTTTTTTTTAAAAAAAGAAAGAAAACTCAATGCATTTCATTTATCAAATAAATATCAATACAACGAGGAATCAACTCAAAAAACAGCGACTAAACATGAAATATGTCGTCCTTACTAAAGAATAAACAACAATATTCATTTGTGGTTTAACAAACTTGACTTAAACGTTATTATACAACAATAATACATTTTTAATATTAGAAATCAAAATACTAAACTCAGTTAAACTATTTTACCTATAAACTATTTTACCTATAATGAATATCATCAACTACTTAACCTTAGTTTGAACAATGTACATGATAAAGACTGATAAAAATCAAAGCTTTTCTAGCTCTAACTCTAAACACAAATCGATAGAAAGTTTGCAGATTTTAGAAATTCATAAAACACAATCAACAATGAAGACTCAGACAACTCACTCACATCATTGGAATCACATTCTGTTTAAATATTTCTTTTAAGCAAATTTTCCTCCCTCCCTAACTTGCTTGCAGTGGATTGTGTGTTATAGCATTTTTGGTTAGGGAGAAAAAGAAGACGAAGAATTGAGAATGAACATTGATGTATTTTTGAGTTTGAATAAATTTTTAATTTGATGACTTTTTAAGTTTTTTTAATTTTTAGTATCTCTATTGTTTGAAGTTGATGGAGGGATTCATTTAAATTACCCAAAGCAAATTGAGAGACAATTTTGCTTTTTTTTCTTTCAAACAAAATGTATCGTATGAACTCTAGAGATTAATTTCCTCGAGATAATTGAAATCTATTTAAGAAGTTGGTGTCTATCGATAAATATTTTTCTATATACACTGACCGAAGATCAAACTTAGAACCAAATAATTATTTATTGTGTCATATTAATGACTCAAAAATAAAACTGACTCAAAATTGCTTATTGTTTTTTTCATTCAAATGCCAAAATAATTATGACTTCGGTACAAGTTTTTTTTTTTTTTTTCTCGTACAAACTTGGGGTACAAGTTTATTGAACGACTTTATGACTTTTCAAGTCAATTCACTTGCCTAAAAAAAATAAGATAAGTTTGTACCGAGGGCAATTCCGTCAAAATAAAAAAAAAGTTTTTAACTACTATATAAACCTTGGACCTGTGTCCCAATTTAGAATATCACACTCCTACTTTTCTCTCCAAGGTTTTAGAGCTGCTTTTTCTTCGATGTAAGTCTCCCCTATTTCATTCTAATTCATGTACTATTCCTATAATAGGTTATAGTATTGTTAGTGACTGGTTTTTTGTTTTGGTTTATGTTTTTTTTGTTATAATAATCAGTTTCAATTTTCTTTTCGATCTGTTATGATAATAATGGATTATGATGATCATATGCTAGGATTTATGTGCTTGTTTAACTGTGATTATGAATTTAAATTGTGTGATAATTGTTTATGTTTTATGAATCCGTAGTTTTAATTCGATGCATATGATAATGAATTTTGAGTTTGACCTTACTTCTGTATTATTGACAGATCTTGATCTTTTGTGATTTTAAGCTAGGGAGAAGTGTTTTGTTTTCATATCTGATGCATGTAAAATAACAGACATGTACGCCCGATCATATAATATAATTTATCTTTTTCAGAGAAATACTTATGGCCCGTTTGGGTTAGTTTATTCTTTGAGCTTATGTGAAACAGCTTATGCAAATAAATAAACTTTTATGTATTATTATAATAAAATTTTCAAGGTAGCTTATGATAGAACAACTATAAAAATACAATTTTTATCGGTAAAAACTTATAAATCAACCTAAAACTTTATTTATTTGCATAAGCTATTTCGATAAGCTAAAAAATAAGCCTAATCCAAACTGGCCCTTAGTGCTAGTGATTTGTTTTTGAATCAGATTTTGTTTGCTCAAACTGCTGAAACACGTGTCTTCATCGCTTGATATTTCATTGTTGATTGTGCATTTTTTATTTGTCTACTGCGTGATGTTGGTGGTTTTTATATTTTATTTCTTTTGAAGCATACTTATGTATTGGTTTTTGTTTGGAATAGCAGATCTTTTGTGGTTTTAAGCTTAAGTCCAAATGGGTAAAGAAAAGGTTCACATTAACATTGTTGTCATTGGCCATGTCGACTCTGGGAAGTCAACAACCACGGGTCACTTGATCTACAAGCTTGGAGGTATTGACAAGCGTGTGATTGAGAGGTTTGAGAAAGAAGCTGCTGAGATGAACAAACGTTCATTCAAATATGCTTGGGTGCTTGACAAGCTCAAGGCTGAACGTGAAAGAGGTATCACAATCGACATTGCTTTGTGGAAGTTCGAGACTACTAAGTACTACTGCACTGTCATTGATGCCCCTGGACATAGAGATTTCATTAAGAACATGATTACCGGGACATCCCAAGCTGATTGTGCTGTTCTGATCATTGATTCCACAACTGGTGGTTTTGAAGCTGGTATTTCTAAGGATGGTCAGACCCGTGAACATGCTCTCCTTGCTTTCACTCTTGGTGTGAGGCAAATGATTTGTTGCTGCAACAAGGTATTTGAATTTATTTTTAGAAAGAATTTGCATCATTTGATGTTGGATTTGATTATTTTTATGATACTAATTTTTTAAAATCTTGAACAGATGGATGCCACGACACCAAAGTACTCCAAGAGTAGGTATGATGAAATTGTGAAGGAAGTTTCATCGTATATGAAGAAGGTTGGCTATAACCCAGATAAAATTCCATTTGTTCCCATCTCTGGTTTTGAGGGAGATAACATGATCGAGCGCTCTACAAATCTTGACTGGTATAAGGGTCCGACCCTTCTTGAGGCCCTTGACCAAATCACTGAGCCTAAGAGGCCATCAGACAAGCCCCTCCGATTACCACTTCAGGATGTTTACAAGATTGGAGGAATTGGAACTGTGCCTGTGGGACGTGTTGAGACGGGTACCATGAAACCTGGAATGGTGGTGACTTTTGCGCCAACTGGATTACAAACTGAAGTCAAGTCTGTGGAGATGCATCATGAATCTCTCACTGAGGCCCTTCCTGGTGATAATGTGGGATTTAATGTTAAGAATGTTGCTGTCAAGGATCTCAAGCGTGGTTATGTTGCTTCAAACTCCAAAGATGACCCAGCCAAGGAGGCCGCTAACTTTACATCTCAAGTTATCATCATGAATCACCCTGGCCAGATCGGTAATGGCTATGCCCCTGTTCTTGACTGCCACACTTCCCACATTGCTGTCAAGTTTGCTGAGCTTGTTACCAAGATTGATAGGCGTTCCGGTAAAGAGATTGAGAAGGAGCCCAAATTCTTGAAGAATGGTGATGCTGGTATTATTAAGATGATTCCAACCAAGCCCATGGTTGTTGAGACTTTCTCTGAATATCCTCCACTCGGTCGTTTTGCTGTCAGAGACATGCGTCAAACTGTGGCTGTTGGAGTCATCAAGGCTGTGGAGAAGAAGGATCCCACTGCCTCTAAGATTACAAAGTCAGCATTGAAGAAAAAATGAACCGTGCGTGATTGTTTATCCAGAGAAGTATCTCGTCGTTATTACAATAAATGGTTCATGGTTTTTAGTATTTCTATTCCCCGTCCAGTTAATTTGTTTTTCGTATTAAGTGTGAAGTCCGCACCATCATCTCGTACCTTTTGTTCCCAGAACTGGGTTCTAGATCGACGGTGGCATGACTATTTCTTTTTTCTGTTTATGCTTTAATTATTGTGTCTTGTGTGAACACTGGGATTGTGTAATCAGCAAGTTTTCAGACTTGTTGATTTTGTTATGAATATATCAACTCTATGTTTGTGTGTTAATTCCTTTGTGTGATGTTTAAGTACACATACCTTGCACTGCATAATGCTTCTATCATTTGTTGTTCTTGTTCTCTAAATTTTACATTTGCCAAGTAGGAACCACCAAATTTACAAAACTTATCTTTGCCAAATGCCAATGTTAGTATTTTACCGGACATGCCATTGAAAAAGAGGAGGTACTAGTTCAGGTTTCAAATGTCTGATGTGTGTCTCATGTTACTACAAAAAACAATGTAATCTTTATAATTTCATGGTGTGCTTGGTCTTGACAATCTCAATGAATAGTGGAATCTATCATTGAAACGTGTTCAGTGGTCACCAAGCTCTTAATAAGAGCAAAATGTAGTGTTCATTGTGAAATGCGATATCAATGATGCTCCAGTTTTGAAGAAGTTTTTTGAAGTTGTTCCTCTTATTCATGCTATTCATTTGGTTGCTCAAACTAATCACAAACTATAAAGTTGTGACACTTTTTTCTGGAATTGAAGAGAGCTTAAAGGCCAACAAAAGAGATTACATTATGATTAGACGCAGAGTACCTGCTCCACATAGATCAATGATTAAACCGCTCCTTATCTTGCTCAGGGCAAGTATCATAAAACACCATATATGCTGCTAAATGGAAAGCCATTGTAACAAAGCTCATCAACAAAGCAGTTCTCCTCAAGATAAACTTGAGTCACCTTGACTTCCCAATTAACCTACATCATCTAACCAATGCGATGTACCAGTCGGTCAGGCTCCTGCAGCATTACCACTCGCGCCATCTTGTAAGTTTGACCACCTAACTTTAGAATCAACACGAATTTTTACTTTGTAAAAACCTTTCTCTCAAGCCAATTTCAAACCCTCGTACACGTCACATAATTCTGCAACATACATCGAGCACTGACCAATATACTCAGAAACCACCCATCCATTCTCTGTTAACTCCTCGTAATAATCCTCCACACCCGACACTCTAATTATCTTTGCGAATAGATTGAAATATGGGTAAACTGTCATTTTGGTTTTTGAATATGTGAAACATTGTCGCTAAAGTTGTTAAAAAAAATATACACTGTATATAAATGTGTCTCTTGTTTGTTATATTGGTAGTCCATTGTATCTTTGGTTTTTTTTATAAGCACCATTGTATCTTTGGTTTTTTAATTTAGTCATTGGATACTTTTTTTATTGGTCAATTTAATTAGAGCCAGTTATGTTTGAAATTTAAATACTTACAAGAACTATAACGTCCGCATCTCACACATTGAATGACTAGAATTTTCTTTTGTTTTAAACAATATTTGGCTAACAATATGTCATTTTTTTGGTGTGCTTTATGCAATTTGTAATTGTGGTCTAATGAGAGGCAAATAATTTAATTTTTGTTCACTCTCTTGTCCCTAATTTGTCTAATTCCAAATGCAATTTTAAATTAAAGGCAATAATACAATTGAGATTGCCATATTGTGTCCTCTATTTTTTTTAACACATCAAAACACACCTCAAGAGTATTTCTACATCTTAGTGTTTTTGGTTTTTACTTTGTCCATTTTGCAATTTTTTTTTCAATTAGCTATTGGTTAGATTTACGCACTTATATTGCGAAGAAATGAAAAATGTGAAGTTCGAATTCCAGCTCCTACAAATAATGTCACTTTCATTAGTACTATAAACTAAATTAAACTTACAAAGCATCTTGCAAACTTTATTTAAGCAATAAATTATTTTTTTAAAAAGAGTGATACCTATTTTGGTCCCTCACACTTTTTTGATGATCCAATTGAATCCGTACAAAAACAAAACCCAAATTAATTCATGATACTTTTGTAGCAATGATAAATTAGTCCCTCTATTATAACGAACCAAAAACTAATTTGTCATTTGTATGAATTGTTAGAGATTTTATATACATTGTTATATGCTGATAAGTGAGAACATAGTTTGAATTTCAACGCTTCATTTATTTATCTTACTTAGACACCTTACTACACTAGAGCTGTCAAAGGGGCCGGTTCGTCTCGGCCCGGGAGGCCATGACATATGAAGGGGCTCTCAAGTGGGCCGCCCCGATAAGCCTCATGGCCCGGCCCGCCAAGCTCAACCCGATAAGCAAATGACTACATGATCCGATGGGCCGGCCCGACAAACTTTCAAATTTTTCTTTTTGGCAAATGTTTTTTAGAAAATAAATTATATTATACCTATATGAATGAACCAAACCATAAAGTATTAATACATTACCTCTAGTGCTCGAAGATTGTTATATTATGTTTATTTTCTTTTATTTCGTGACCAATTATAATTTGATTAATTTTTTTCTTATATTTTTTTTATAATGATTGAATAAGTTGTTATTAGTTTTTTTTTCAAATAAAGATAATCATAACAAATTTGGTTTAATAATTATCTCTTAACTAATAAATCTCATTTTTTGTTACTTATTTATCTAAAAAATTTATGGTAATTAAATCTCCTTATTTTTAACTAAAACTATTTTTAGAATTTGTAAAAAATTATTTTTTTAACTCTTCAAGGGGCCGGTCCAAAAGCCCGTGGGGCCAGCCCTTGATGGCCCATTGAAAAGATAGGTTCGAAGGGCCAACCCAATAAGACCTGATCAATTTTTTACAGCTTAACGCTATACTATCTGACAAAAAAAGCTGACTCCATCTTACATTTTTTTCTTTCAAGTTTTCTTCTTATGATTTTTTTTGGGGATAAATCAGATACCCTCTACTACATGTCCCAATTAAAAATCGAACAAAAAACTTTGATTAAATTAGAGTCTAAATCGAACAAAAAACTTTGATTAAATTAGAAAAGACTCGTATCATCAAGCGCTCATGGATTTCATCTTACCAACTTTATCTAAGCAAGAAATTTGTGAAATTTAACATGTTTATCTTTTTTTTATCAAAAAAATAAAATAAAAACATGTTTAACTTTTTTTTTACTAAAAAAACATGTTTAACACTTTAACTTTAACCGTTTCTTTTTTTGACACATTTAAAAGATTTGATTTTTTTTTTTTTGGATTAAAATATTTGATTTGAATCCTTAATTAATTCACAAATATTGGAGCAGTCGGTTACTTTATAAACCCTGAAACTAACCCTTCCTATATAAACCCTACCGATACTCTCTCAACTCCCATTCATTCATTCTCTTCCTAACGCATACGCAGCTTTCTCTCTTTCAACAAGGTAACCCTTCTTTTCCGTTTCTCACCATCGAGATTCATACGTTATTCGTATCGTTTTATTTACATTACATGTTTCTGCTTTTGTTTTCGATTTCAATCTTACTGGAATTTATGTATGTGAATGTTAAATCGCAATTTTCTGAATCATGATCGTGTGATACTTGTTTTTTGTTCATGAATCGGTAGTTTTTACCTAGGGTTTTGTATTTTCATAGATGAATCGTTTTTCTGTTTGAATCGCAATTCTGAATTGTTTTTCATATTCGATGAATGGTTATTTTTTGTTGTTGTTTGAATTGCAATTCTGTATTTTTTTCATAATATATGAATCGTTTTTTGGATTAAATTGCAATTCTTAATCCATTGTTTCACCGAAGGTTTTATACATAACATACAATTATATGATAAAGGTGTTCTTTTTGAGTAATATGCTTTGTATTTGTTTTGGTATCAAACATTTGTTTCCTCTATCTGCTGAAACAATTTGTTTTGAGTAAAATACTTTGTATTGAGTTCGATTCTGTATTTTTTATTTGTGTTTTTTCTTTGGTTGATACTTATGTATGTATTGTTTTCTTTGTTGAATTGGCAGATCTTTTTGTGGTTTTAGGCTTTTAAGGACAAATGGGTAAAGAAAAGGTTCACATTAACATTGTCGTCATTGGACATGTCGACTCTGGGAAGTCAACAACCACCGGGCACTTGATCTACAAGCTTGGTGGGATTGACAAGCGTGTGATTGAGAGGTTTGAGAAAGAAGCTGCTGAGATGAACAAGCGTTCATTCAAGTATGCTTGGGTGCTTGACAAGCTCAAGGCTGAACGTGAAAGAGGTATCACAATTGACATTGCTCTATGGAAGTTTGAGACTACTAAGTACTACTGCACTGTCATCGATGCCCCTGGACACAGAGATTTCATTAAGAACATGATTACCGGGACATCCCAAGCTGATTGTGCTGTTCTGATCATTGATTCCACAACTGGTGGTTTTGAAGCTGGTATTTCTAAGGATGGTCAGACCCGTGAACATGCTCTCCTTGCTTTCACTCTTGGTGTGAAGCAAATGATCTGCTGTTGCAACAAGGTATTTGCAATTTTCAGCCCCTTTAAAAGGGCACATTTGATTTATTTATTTTTTATAATTAATTTCTTCACATACTAAGTTTTTGCTATTTTGAACAGATGGATGCCACTACACCCAAGTATTCCAAGGGTAGGTATGATGAAATTGTGAAGGAAGTTTCATCCTATTTGAAGAAGGTTGGCTATAACCCAGAAAAAATTCCATTTGTTCCCATCTCTGGTTTTGAGGGAGATAACATGATTGAGCGCTCTACAAATCTTGATTGGTATAAGGGTCCAACTCTTCTTGAAGCCCTTGACCAAATCAACGAGCCCAAGAGGCCATCAGACAAGCCCCTCCGATTGCCACTACAGGATGTCTACAAGATTGGGGGAATTGGAACTGTGCCTGTGGGACGTGTTGAGACAGGTATTTTGAAACCCTCAACAGTGGTGACATTTGCCCCCAGTGGCCTGACAACTGAAGTTAAGTCTGTGGAAATGCATCATGAAGCTCTCACTGAGGCCCTTCCCGGTGACAATGTCGGATTTAATGTTAAGAATGTTTCTGTTAAGGATCTCAAGCGTGGTTATGTTGCCTCAAACTCCAAGGATGACCCTGCGAAGGAGGCCGCCAACTTTACATCCCAAGTTATCATCATGAATCACCCTGGCCAGATTGGAAATGGCTATGCCCCTGTTCTTGACTGCCACACCTCACACATTGCTGTTAAGTTTGCTGAGCTTGTTACAAAGATTGACAGGCGTTCAGGTAAAGAGATTGAAAAGGAGCCCAAATTCTTGAAGAATGGTGATGCTGGTATCATTAAGATGGTTCCCACCAAGCCCATGGTGGTCGAGACTTTCTCTGAATATCCTCCACTTGGTCGTTTTGCTGTTAGAGACATGCGTCAAACTGTGGCTGTTGGAGTCATCAAGGCTGTGGAGAAGAAGGATGCTACTGTCAAGGCTACAAAGTCAGCATTGAAGAAGAAATGAACCGTGCAGGATGATTTATCGAGAAGTGTCTATCATCCATATTATAATAAATGGTTTGTGGTTCTTAGTGTTTCTTTTTCTCGTCTAGTTTATTTCTTTTTCGGATTAAGTGTGAAGTCTGCACCATCATCTCGTAGCTTTTGTTCCCAGAACTGGGTTCTAGATCGACGGTGGCAAGACTATTTCCTTTTTGCTTTTATGTTTTAATCATCGTGTCTTGTGTGAACACTTGGATTTTGTAATCAGCAAGTTTCTAGACCTGCTGATTTTGTTTTTGAATGTCAACTCTATATTTGTGTGTTTATTCCTTGGTTGTGATGTTTAATTTATTGCTGGGGCCTGTGTCTGATTGTTTTAGGCAGGATCATTACAAAGAATGTCTGGAGCATTTAAGAACCTTGTTGTTACGCGAATAGCATTCTCTGTGCCATTCACGCAACACTTGCAATGCTTTAATAATATTTTACATTTGCTAAGTAGGAACCCCGTATTTACAGCATTTATCTTTGCCAAATGCAAATGGCATCTGTTATTCGAATATTATCGTGTTCATATGCAATGATTCTGTTAAACTGATCATTGATCGGAATTTGTTTTTCCCTTGCTTTGCACTAAAAATTTATCTTTAATGCTAGATAACACTGACTGAAACTAAAATAAATAAATAATGGATTTCATAATGCCTGTCATATACTTATCCTAGATTTGAATGCTAAATTTATCATTCCCTTTCCTGAATGTGATCATTTTTAGTCTATAACTATAAATATCAATTGAGTTTGTAATTGGATTAGATTCAGATTTTTTACTTATGAAAAGTGAACATTCTATTTAACTTTTAATCAGGTCTTTTGGGAAGTAAGTCAGGTTGTAACTTCTAAGCAATTCACCATAGTTATAGATATTGTTTGATCTCTACACCTTTGAACAAGTTTTCATATTTTAGAGACAAAGGTGGTTAGCATTACATGGTTTAGTTTAGCAGAAAACTGTATCCATCTTCAGTTTTGTAGCATTGGTTTTTGTTCATACTATTTTTTCTTGATTTGATAGTCTGGTTTTCTATGTTTTGGTGACTTAGAGTTGGTTCTCTGTTTGCTACTTTATTCACAATGCACACCTATTTCTGTACCTCCTCGGGCAAATCGTTTCAGATTATTCACCAAGTTAACTTATTTTTCTTTTCAAATCTTGGAGAACATCTTAATGAAGATATCCTTTGTAGGAGTATCATTTAGTACTCTTATATAGTGGAGAAATCCCTGGTTTTGAAAATCTTGTTTGGATGCGACTCTATTTTAATTCTCTTTTTATTTCATTTATAATGGCAGGGTTTCATTCAAATAAAATTATGTACAATTTTGTTGGACACTACTACATAATGTTATTCTGTTTTTACCACTATGTCTTAGGTCTGAGGATACTTGCATCACAGTTTCCTTTAAGTAGACTTCAAAACCAAGAAATATTTTGTCTACAATATTTATCACCGTAGTGTTTCTTGATGTACTCTTTTAGTAGTAACTGTTTTACTATATGCTTTGTTTGTGTTACTTGTTAAATAATAATTTCTTGTCGCAGGGACCTTTTTATATGCTTGCCTTTGGTTTGGTGTGTGTGTGTGTCTTTGAAATAAGTTCAAGTGCTTCTTCTCTATCTTTCTTTGATTGGATTGATTTATTTGAGTTTATTAACATAAAATTTGTGAAACAATTCAAGATAATTTATGAAAACTTATGACAATGTTTTATAAAGTTATTTTCAACTTATTTCTATAAGTTCTCTAAAATAACTTATAAAAACAACTTTTTTTTATTGAGAATTTATGAAAATCTCTTACAATTTATAAGAAAACAATTTAATTTAATCTCAAAAGTAAGCTAATTCAAATAGGTTCATTGTTTATACATAAGCACTTGAACTATAGCGCACAAATGACTTTTTTCTCTATAGAAGTTGGAAGAGAATGATTCCTCAACTTTTAGTCCTTTAAACTCTTGGCTATTTGTAATTAAAAGCGAAGTCATGCCAAAAGTTTTGTTGGAACCCTTCGGCCTGGCCTATTCCCAACCCTACCCTCCGCACTCAAACGTAGTTGTTATGTGCCCTGTCTTGACAATTTCAATGACTACACTATACTATGATATCCATTTCAATTTACCTTCCACGATGGATAATTATTGATCTCAAAAACACTCTTTTAAGGTAAGCCATATACCTAATGAAAAATGAGGCTGTTATATTTAATATAGATATAGATATAAATATTTTCTTCACGTAATCATTAATAGGAAAAACTAAACAAAACGCACATGACACAAATTAACATGCACACGGAATTGAGCATACACAGTCTATTTAAGAGGATGGTCTCTTAGTATCAATTTCTTTGAGGGGATTGTTGCTTTGAACATAGATGGTAGTGTATATGTTGGTTGAAGGGTTGGGAAATCTCATCCATGATCATCTTGCTCATTGTTTTTTTTTTTTTTTATTTTTTTTTTATGTAAAAAAAGTATGACTTCTATCACACATTATTGAATTACTATATTCCTTCGATCACACCAGAACATATCAATGAATCTCTAACTATCTTAATACTACTATATATTATCAAGAAAATTATCCCCCTTATCTTATACAACAAAGGAGAGGAGGTGAGAAATAAGAAAGCATCTCAAAGATAATGAAAATATCTTCCTAAGATTCTAACAAGACTTTTGTCATATTTATAAGCTGTAATTTTAAGACTGCGTTTGATTTAAAAGAAACTGATCTAGATAAGATATTATATAGTAAAATTATGTTTCTTCTATGTTTTTAGTTAGATCGGTTTAATAAACTTCTACTTATCAACAAAAGACCGTGAAATCTACTTTATTAGCTATTCAATTGCGCAAAAGATTTAAAATTCTGCTAATAAAGTCTAACTAAAAGCATTCCTAATCTGTATATTTTGATTCCCAATCAAGCCACCGAAGAAAATGCTCGAAAATACCGTTAAGTTATCCACACTGTATTGTATCATCATGGTGAGATGTCTCATTGTCACTTCAAATATTTCCTTCAATCCATTGTTATTAGGATTGTGGAAACTTGTATTGAATTTGCAAAATAGAATAACACTCAAGGTATTCTCAATTTGAGTTCAAGCATAACAGATCACGAACAAAATGAATTATACATGAAGATAGAAAATCATCCTTTTTAAGTATTAACCAATGTTTCTTTATACATAGGTTACCTAGTTGGTTAGGAGGTTAGAAATTTAGTTAAGGAGTTAGTTAATCCAAGAAGTTTTATAAATAAGCTACTGTATTGTACATTTTACTCATTCTTTAAACGACCTATATTCATTCGATAAGAATTCTTAAGAATATTCCTATGCTCTCTATCTCTCTTATGAATATGATCTGATCTTCATCCCTATGATTTCATGATTTCTAATACATATATTATATCACAAGAATCAACCACCAACAATAGTCAATAACTCAATACTTACATTATCCTCACCAGAGCTTCTATGAGAGTCACAATCTGAGCTACCATCATCCAATGATTCGAAACTACAAATTTCTGAACACAAGGCAAAAAAATCATAATCAGAGTCCACCAACGGCGAAAGCAACAAACATGTTGAAGCTACTCAAGCCGGCTCTCTTATGAACGGAGAGTGGTATATTTTTGACAGTTTATATGCAGCTCCACAGCACCTTTCCAAGTCTTCTCTTGCAGCCTACCTCGACTCTTCGAAAGGCTCTGGATGGAGCATATTTGTCGTCAGAGGAAATTTTCCAGAAGAGTTTCCCATCTCTTCAGCTGAGTCTTCCAATGGTTTTGGGGAGTGGTTTTCACCTGAATATGCTGAGCGGATAAACAAATCCTGCAACTCAGGACAGCAGGCTCCACAAGAAAGAGATGTTGAAAGACAACAACATCCCAATCAGTTTGGTTCTGACGAAGAATATGACATGTTTTCTGAAATGGATTATGATTTGTTTTCGTCGGATGTGGAAGATGAAGATCTAAATGCTGAGAACCGCATTTATATCATCATCTTACATGTCTGAAAACATTTCATAATCCATGTCAGAAAACATTTCATCTTCTTCGTCTAAACCAAACTGATTCAAATGTCGTTGCCTTTCAACAACTTTTCCTAGTCGAGCCCGCTGTCTTGAGTTGCACGATTTGCTTTTCTTTCAGCATCTTCATGTGAAAGCCACTTCCCAAAACGATTAGAAGACTCAGATAAAGAGTCGGGAAACTCTTTTGGAAAATTTCCCCTCACCACGAATATGCTCCATCCGGAGCCTTTCAAAGAGTCGTGGTAGGCTGCAAGGTAAAACATAGAAAGGTGCTGTGAAGCTGCCTAGAGACTGCCAAAGTCATACCACTCTCTATTCAGAAGAGAAGCAGCTTCACTAGCTTCCACATGTTTGGTTAGGATATATGTATAAAAAAATTATTGACTACTATTGGTGGTTTTGTGTTGTAATATATGAAGGAAAATCAAGAGAATAGCCGAAGATCAATAGATACAAATTACAGCATATTGCGTATGAGAAGGAAACAAGAATAACATACCTGGTATTTTAATCCACAAAAGAGAAGTTAGTTAGAGTTGAGGGTTCTTCTACCTCTTATGTATAAAAAAATCTGGTTAAAGCTTAAAAAACAACAATTTTCTATGTTCATGTATACTTGAGTTAGAAAATCATAGAAGATGCATTTTAGTTTGTTCAATGCTTTTTGTTATACATGAACTAATCCTAAAATATTTTCAATTCGAGTTTACTAAACCTGAACAACTATGAACTGGATAATTCAATCTCATGTGCATTTGAAAGATGAAAAATATAAAAAAATGAAATGAAACTGAAAAAGATAACAAGATGGAAGAGAATCATCAATGATATTTTGAAAAAAAATTTCTTTGGAGAAAAAGTCTCATTGAGTCATATTGATTCAATAAACTCAATTGCAAATCTCATTTTTAAAAATCTCATATGCATTTGAAAGATGAAAAATATAAAAAAGTAAATAGAAAAATTGATGTTTATGAATATGAACTTCAAGTTGTGGTGATTGTTATATTTATATTGGTATAATTCAAAACAATTAAAAGAAAAATCTTTATAAAAAATAAATAAAATTTTACTAATTAGTAAAGACTGTAAATGACAATTAAAAAAACTAATTAATAAATCAAGTCAACATTCAAAGATTTTTTTTGATATATTCAACATTCAAATATTGAAAACCATTAAATATTGATATGATATATATATTTTATTTGGTGAATAATGATATTTTAATATATAATGTCTTTTTTTGTAAAAAAATATATAATGTCATAAACTTTTTTGAGGCATATATGTTATAATTACAGATTTGCACATAAATTAAGTCAAATTTTTCAAAAGATACTTTCCTCACCATTATAGAAGGTAACAAATACAGAAAAAGAAAGCACTCTTAAGTATTAACTACGTATATAGCCTCAAATCCGAATACAATACATGTATCGTAATATGCATGAATTTAATTTAATGCAGGAAAATAATGTTGACCATAATTAAATTTTTATAATTATTTTTAAAGTATTCTTAAATTATGTCCAAGTATAAAAATCTATATAAAAAAAAACTGGATTAGTATAAAATAAATAAATATATAAAAATATCTATAAAATAGAGAACATAATATTACGCATAAACGCTTTTTTGGATGCATCAAAAAGAAAATATTTTCTTGGAAAATAATAGTGTCTTCGGCCTAATGATTAAAGAAATTTAATCTTAAAATGATAAATTTAATATCTTGAAATTTTTAAAAATATTATTTTTTATTTAAAAATATTGTCTTTGTTTTTGTATTTGTTTCCGTAATCATTATTCTGAGAACATTGTTTAACATTATCCATACTTATGTGCTTCCTTTGATCTCTTAACTTTTAAACACGGTCATGTTGGTCTTTTAAACTATGTTGGTTAATGTAGGTTTTTTAAGTTTTACATTTGTAACAAATCGACCCTTCAAGTTTTTTATGTAACAAATAAATCTTAAGTTTTACGTTTGTAATAAATAGATCTTTTAAGTTTGTAATTTTAATTTATAACATCTAGGTCCTTACAATGATCCTCCGTTGCTTAAAAAATAGGATCTAGATGTTGCAAATTACAAACTTAAATGACTTATTTGTTATTTAAAAAAACTTAAAATCTATCTGTTACAATCATAAAACTTAAATGACCTATTTATAACTAATCGATTTGGTTTGATTCGATTCGAATACTTTAATATGTTTGCAACACTTTTTTACCCATGTATTCCCTGCTATTTTTTTTTCTAATATATTCATTGCTACTATTTTTTCAATCACACATAACACTTGATGGAATCAATTATCACCATACATAAAACAAAAGACAATGACATAATTTTCAAACACATATTTCAATTGAAACAAAGCTGACAATGACATGCTGCATGCGTGACATGTGTGTTGTGTTGCAGTTGCGAGTGAGACTGAGATATGAGATAGTATTGTTTCTAAGTTAGAGTTTGAGAGAAGCGTAATGTGAGAGTGTTACTAAGTTGGGCCAAAACAATTGACAGTAAGTTGAGTCACTTTTAGATGTGGACTGAACCAGGGGTGAGATGTGTAGTTCAACTGGTTAAGCTAGTTGAACTAAGGGTCAAGAAGTTGGAGGTCCAGTCCAGGGTTCAAGTTCCGGCAAGGAGAAAAAAAACTAACATATTATAAAAATACTAACAACTAACAATCCTGATCCGTTTACACCTCTACTTTTATCGACTTAAGCGTAAAATGCTTGAAAGTACATGTTCCATCACCTTTAACCTAGTTCACTACATGACGTCGTCCACCAATTTTGTTCAAATCGGATCAGAAACTATCCTCATTATTATTAGAATCACACATGTAACACAATTAAGACGACAATCAACTCCAATTTCAAGTAAACAATATCAAATTCTTGATAGTTTTATGATATTGAAATTAAGAGAATAACATTAATTTTATATTATCATGACCAAAATTATATGATCGTTACCTTACATTAATTTTAGATTTTAACTCGATACCATATTAATCCATTATATTATTGATGTCAACATAAATTTATTATTTGCATCAAATTTTGAATTAACTGTATAAGGCAACTACGAGACACTTATGAATGTTTTTTTTTTCCCTTTACATCGTCAAATTCATGAAACCGTCTAATCTGATTCAGATCTATTATTGGATTATATTTTAACATTAAATGAAAATTATCCATATGTGTGATAGGTATGTATCTTAAAAGAAACAGAGTGCAGTTTATGCCTCTTTCTCCCAAGTAACGCAGTTTCGTGTTCCCTCAGTTCCAATTCCTCAAATTCCATGGCGCCCAACCTTTTCAACGGTAACTTCATAACTTCTCAACCCTAACTCTAACCCTAAATTTTTATTGAAAACTGCTAATATATTTGTTGAAATGTGAATGAATCATCAGACTCAGAGGATAATAATATTCTTAAGCAGTTGAAAGATGGTACAGCAAAATTTGAGATTGTTTCTTCACTTGTTCCTTCCATTGTTCCTCGTATTAATCGGAATTCAAGCTTTTCTGGAGCTGGAAATTGTAGCTCTCTCTTTTTCGCTAGAATTGGCTCATCATCACAGTGAGTAATTTGTTATCTTTTTTCCCTTTTCTTATTTTGCTTCGTTTCTTTCTTGTGCATACTAAAACAAAAATTGGGCAATGTAGCCATTTTGATTCTAGGAGTGTAACTAGTTTTCACATTGATCCTTGTATGTATGGAAATTGCAAATACATCGTGGCTCGTTACTCGTTAGTTAGTAATTTTATTGATTAGATCGATCGATTGAAAAACATATTTGAGGACTAAAATGACTAATAAAAGAGACACGTGTAGATGTGTTTACAATTTTGATACATTCAGGGACAAATGTGATAGCTAGTTCCACTTTGAGGGATCAAAATGGTGGTTTTCCGAACCAAATGTGATTGCAACTCTTTGTGTATCAATCCACTTGGGACAAATGTGATTGCTAGGTTGTCACATTGATCCTTGTATGGATCGAAATTGCAAATATATCGTGGCTCGTTACTCGTTAGTTAGTAATTTTATTGATTAGATCGATCGATTGAAAAACATATTTGAGGACCAAAATGACTAATAAAAGAGATACGCGTGGATGTATTTGCAATTTTGATACATTCAGGGACAAATGTGATAGTTAGTTCGAGTTTTAGGGATCAAAATGGTGGTTTGCCCAACAAAATATAGTTTGTATTTAGCTATAAACGAAGTGTCAAACACCACATTAAACTCACACACAACTCCGAGGTTCTGATTCGAACCTGGTTGAAGGTGTCCAACCTAGCAATATCGGCATTGCTAGTTGAGGACCTTATTTAAAATTTTAGTGTTTCTATTGTCACCTTAATTAGGTTGAAATATGCTTTTAATTAGAAAGGAATATTTCACTTTTTTTTTCTTTTATCCTCATGAGCATTTAGTTTTCCAATTCTTCCTAGTGATTACAAATGTATTGAGTAAACAACTATTTTAGTACATGAATGTGCCGAGTGATATTGCTATATAGTCCTTGGATTTATCAAAAATACAAAAATATTTTGTGTTTTGTTCGTCAAGTTAGTTCTCAAATGTGTTTCTTATTAGTTAGTTTGGTCATTTAATGTGGTGTTAGTCAGTTTGATATGTGAAATTACTATTAACAAAAGATATACTCAAAAATATTTTTGTAATTTTGATACATTCAAGTACTATAGTGATACAAACTCACACATTTAGGTGCCCCCAAAACCACTGTTTACTCAAATGTATATTAACCTTTTTATTTTATTTCTGTAATCTTTTGTTGGGAAGGAAATGGTATACCTATTTGCCTGAAAGCTTTAGCCACTTGACATTTGTATGTTAAATTTTCCAGGAATTTATCCTTATGGGGGTTTCAGAATTATAGTTTGGTTGATAGTGTTAAATATAAGTCTTGTAGGTTGTATTTGGTTTGCGGGCAATAATGAGGAGGGGAGGGATTATTTTAAATTTGAGCTGTTTGGTTCAATTGTTTTGGGGGGAAGGGACGTTAAGATAAAGCAAGATGTTTCTTAATTTTAAGGTTCTATATAAATTCACTAGCATTGTCTTTCTTGCTAAAAGAAAGTATATTTATCAATAATGGATAAAATTTGAACTCTTTTTCTTATTCGTTTAATCTTCACAGTGGTGGACAGGCAATGAAGAAACTTGAACGTTTTTCGGTTCAGAAGGTTACGGGGGATGGACGGTGTCTGTTTCGTGCACTAGTACATACCATCTTTCATTCCTTTGTTTTACATTTTAGTCAGTTCTCTGCTTTCTTTGCAGTTGAATACACATGCTGATTTGATTTATTGTACCTTTTGTTCGTTTTCATCTTTTGTTGTTTTAGCTATTTAGTGACCTTTCAATATTTTTAACTTAAGAAAATCGTATTCAACTGCCTAGATTCTTGAGTTATATTTTGATTAATCACTGAAAAATGAAATAACTAGAACCCAGATTCATTGCTTAAAACATTGTCAAGTAGGGCAACACTTATAATTTGTACCTCGCACATGAAAGGCATGACGGCAGTTAATTGCACTCTTAAGTCTTAAGCAATACATAAGTTGAGTTCCTTTTAAAGACACAATTGGTGCTCAATCCAATTGTTGTATAAATCTCACCAAACTTGTTAGTCCATACAAATATGTCATATGTAAGTTACTAGGTCATTCATTAGTTTGAGCTTTCACCATAGCAAGTTATTCAAATTAATTTTAGAGGTAAGTGGTAACAGTTAGTTCAATGAAATCAGGTCAAAGGAATGGCTTACAACAAGGGAGTAGCTCTTAACCAACGCGAGGAGAGAGAAAATGCAGGTGTGCTGATATACTTCCAATAAGCCATCGATAAAGATACCCTTTTGTTTGTTTTGCTTTCAGTTAATGAATTGTTCATTATGTGACACAAAGCTTGTGCATTTTAGTTTTTCTGGTTCAACTATTGAGCCGAGATACATATCTTGTTTTATCTTTATTTTATGCCGTATAAGTTATGACCTTTCTTTTCTCATTCACTTTGTTTGCTTATTCAATGTTTCGACTTTCCCCTGATAACACAGATGAATTAAGAATGGCAGTCAAAGAAGCTATATGTGAAAATGTAGGAGATCGTAAGTTATATGAAGAAGCCATCATTGCTGTCACGGTTGATGAGCCTTTACAACGGTATGTTTTCGAAACATCGACATAAAATGAAGATCTTGAAGTATGTTTATAATTTGTATCTAATGCCATGATTGGTTGTGTTATTTTGCAGTTACTGCAGACGGATTTTGCAACCTGATTTCTGGGGAGGAGAATCAGAACTATTGGTTAGTGATCTCACTTCTTAAATCCTACTTGTGTTTTTATCACTTTAAGGACTAAATACAATCAGAACTTACGTAAAACCCTGTGAATGAAAATTCAAATACTTCCCACAAGGCTCGAGGGATTAGTCTCTGCAATTGCATGCAGAGGATAACTAGTTTATGCCAACAAGAAAATTCAAATACTGACCAATGTCCAATTGTCAATACTCTTGCAGGTACTATCAAAGTTATGTAAGCAGCCAATTATTGTGTACATACCAGAGCACGAGGTATGCCGTATGCTCTTCAACAACAATACTTGTGTTTATCATTTGATCTATTTAATATTTTATAAGGTTTTAGAATTTATCTACTAACATATCATGTTGTCTCTACGAAAAACAAAAAATGCAGCATCGAGGCGGTGGTTGGGGATCTGGTTTCATTCCCATTGCAGAGTATGGAAGTGAGTTTATAAAGAGTTCTAGCAGAAAAGCTGTGAGGTTGCTATTCAGCGGTAAAAACCATTATGATCTTTTGTTATGAGGAATTGTAACGAAGGAGAAAAAAGAAACATAGTATCAATAGGACTCTAGTTATACTCAAAGTTTCACTTCTGTAAATGTTATTCTGATTCTTTAGGATTTATCTTATTTTTATTATTTATTTTGAAAATGACATTTGTATGCTTCGGTCTCTTCTTTTATAATAATAATAATAATAATACTACCAAAAAAAATAAAAAAAATAAAATAATAATAATAATAAAATGATATTTTGTATAAGTGAAAAATTCATCGCCTGGACCAAGTGGTTGGACGCAAGTGATTATAATGCACTTTAGTTAAGGTCGAATTTTTTGGTAGAATCCAATTCAACCCGTCACATAGTTTGAGTTCAACTTACTATTTTTCTTTCTACAATAAATAAATCATTAAATGTGCTAAGTTTGGTTGTTACTAATAGATATCTCAAATATATATTGTTTAGACATCTCATTAAATGCCAACATTGTTTTTTATTGACTCTACAAGAGGGTTGGAAAACTAATTTTCATATTTCTGAGTTTTACAGTACACTAATCCTAATGGATTTACTAACAATGTTTGTGTTATGAAAGGCTTCCTTTTTACCAGAATTGAGCGAGAATGTGTCATTCCTCAATGTTTAGGATATATTGACTCCAAAAGTAATTTTTTAAAGTTACTCCACATTCTCACCTTTGATTTTATCTTAATCCAATGATCAATATTAATTCTAATTAATAATGGTGTGACCTCAACTTCCTTAATCATTCTCCCAATATTTATGGTTTCCTTTTATTACTCAATATTTACTCTTTCCTAAATTACAATTAATATTAATTGGTAATAAAAAGGGAAGAAAAAAAAGAAGAAAAACCAATCCACATGATTCTTTCGACACTATCCTCTGCAAGCATGATTTTGTAACCATTTTAATTTGAGGATAAATTATGAAAGTAAAATGAATGTCAAAGGCACATTCCATCTATATGTATAATCAGTTGAATAATTGAATTTGTTGATGATTTTGTGTTGTTACAAAATTTGTTGATGATTTTATCTATAGTAATCGATGTCATAATTCTTCAATAAAAAATTTGTCTTCCAATCAAACATATAACCATTATCTTCCTCTTCCTAATGATTTTAATCTACAGAGAGACAAATGCAATTCCTTGATATTTTTTTTATTGATAAACTTAAAACTCTGATTGATTTTGGTCTTGCAAAAAATAAAATAAAACAAGAATGAGTAATAAAAAGAAACCATAAATTTTGTACCAAAAAAAAAGAAAGAAACCATAAATTTTGAAAAATAACAAAAAAGGAAACCAAAATATATTGTGAGGAATAAATAATCAAGGAAGTTGAGGTCACACCATTAATAATTAGAATTAATATTGGTCATTGGATTAAGAGAAAATCAAGGGTGAAGATGTGGAGTAATTTTAAAGAGTTACTCTTGGAGTCAATATATCTCTCCTCTTAATATATGTTAACTTACAAAAGTAAGCATTTTGCTTTACAATTGTGCATTGTTATTTTGATTGAGATAAGTCAATACATTCCTATGTGTTAAATATATTATAGTATAATGACCCATGCTTTACAATTGTGCATTGTTATTTTATTTTTTTTTTTCGGTTTTCACCACCAGTTGAATCTGGTTCGGGGGTCAGTTCTGGCATCAAGTGGTTCCAGCCCCCTCCCGATCGCAGTTGCGGGGGATCGAACCGTGGTCCTCCCTACCAAGTTCAGCGCCAATCACCACCGAACCAACTAACGATTGGTTTTGTGCATTGTTATTTTGATTGAGATAAGTTTATGTGTTAAACTAACAATGACCTCACATTCCTACTCATATTAAGAAAAGTTGATAATGTAATAATTATGTACTTTTTGGGTATTATAATTATTAAATTGTCCTTTATGAAAAAAAATTGTAGTTAACTTTTCGTATTTCAATGCAAAGTAGGGTTATGTTTGGAAAAATAATAATAAATGCATCTAGGGAATTGAAAATGAACTTATATTTAGAGACAAATTTTATCTTTGATAAGATGTTTATAATTAGGGACGGAGAGAGTATATGGTTTCAATCATTGGGTTGAATGATTTTTTATCTGAAGAATTACAAATTGGGAGAGAAGGGTTTCTTTTTCACATATACCATGTTTTCCAACTTTCTTAAAAAAAAAGTTAACGTTTATTTAACAGAAAATGTTAAATAGGTTGATATTGTGACTATAATAAAACATAAATGACCAATTTGTTAAAAAAAAAAATAAAGACCAAACCGTTACAAACTCAAAACTTAAAGGACCGTGAAACCAATTTTACCTATTTTTACTTTGTTTGGTTACTTAACTAGTGTCTCAAACGTTGTTTTTAACATTTTACTCTAAAACAAAAAACCACTATCGAGTTAAAACTTAAAACAAGCATAGTATAGCAACAGCTAGAACATGTACCAAAAAATCTTATAGGACATCACATCAAAAATCTTATAGTAAGAAAGCCTGATATTGGCACATCAGGTAAAGTTATCACCAGATAAAGTCATTCAATCCAACTTTAGGAGTCTTCTTCTCCAATATATTAGTAGCATCATAGAACATTATTAAAAAAATCTCTGGTATTGGCACATAAGGTAAAGTGATCACCAGATAAAGTCATTCAATCCAACTTTGAGAGTCTTCTTCTCTAATATATCAGCACCTTCCTCCATTTGTCTTATTTCATATGTTCTCTGAGCAATTTTAGTCTTTAGCTTCATCAACGAATCCATGTCGTATATCAGAAACCAAACACATTAGCATCTTCCTTGAGCAGAGCAGCATAAGAGTTCTTTATTTGCTCTTAAACCCACCCGATGCAAATTGTCCCATCTTGTGGTTTTCAATAGATTCACCAATCCATCAAACCGGCCAGTTATAGTGGTTAGTTTCCCTCTGTTATCAGAAACTTTTAACAGTAGTTCATGATATTTATTTGCAAAACTTTGATGTTTTGTGAAAACATCCGTCAAAAAATATCACTGCACTCGTAGGTAGATGGAAAACTACGTAAAATCTCAAAAATTTACCATCGGTACGGTCCAGTTTCGACAGCTTTATACACACACATCTCAATTGAATGGATCGGGGTTCAAATTTCGGTCATGGTGTTCAACACTAACAATTTTAACATTTCCAGTTGTTTAGGATTTGTAAACATGTTGCTTTTAATTCTAATTTAACCTTTAACTTATTTTTCCTTATATTATTATTATTATTATTATAATTTCTATATTTATAAGAGGAGTGTTTAGGAAGACTCTTCAACTTATTTTACGCTTTTAAATTTTTGTTTTTAAAAAATTATATTGAATTTTAATTTTAGTACAAAAATAAAAATAGGGAATTTTTGTTTTTATATAATTTATTTATTTATTTTTTGTGACCATGATTATGTTAATATCTAAATTATGATAGTTTTATACTTTTATGTTTAAAATGTGTTTATGTTATGTTTATTTATTATGTCAAACCTCCTTATATTAATTTATATTATATCTAAAAAATGTCAATGACATTCAAAAATTATGTTAATTATACTTATAAAAAAATGTTAGACAAAATAATTATAAGGAGAAATGCTAATATAGGCACAAAACCAAGAAATGCTAACATAGGTACAAAACCAAGAAAAATTAAATTAAATTAACATAGGCATAAAAACATATAAAAATTAAATTAATTCATTGCTCGAGGCAACGTGTATAGGGAGAAATGCTAACATAGGCACAAAACCAAGAAAAAATCTTTTAGGCGCACACACATGAATACCAAAATTTAAAGAAAAAATAACTCAATGATTCGATAATATTAATTTTGTTTTAACTTTTTTGCATTTGTGAATGTATGCTTGAATAATGTTTTCTTGGGTTTGTGCCAAGTAAAAATTTCTCCAAATGTAGGATGTGGAGACTCACATTTAATGGAAGATTGTTGGATTCAATAATGAGTTGTTAAGTCTTACATTGATTATGAATGAATTAAATATTAAATATATAAGAGAAATGACTCATCATATATTCAATGTCTTAAAATTTTGAGTCAAAATATGACATTTTCCTCTCTTAATAGTCCAGACATGAAAAGATCGACTTTGCGATTTTCTTATTATGCAAAATAGTACTTATCTGCACAATAGTATTTTACGCCCTTTCGGTAATCTCAATTGACCGACCAAATGAGTCTTTTTTTTTTTTTTTTACACTATAGAACTCATCAAGAATTGATATATTACAACAAGTGCATATGACTTAAGAAGAAAGCATTAGATACAAATATATATACAAAAAAGATTTTGTATAGATGTAAAAAGATCAAACAAATGAATGAACTAGTTCGACTAATCAACTCTGGCTGGTTCAAGTCGTAAAGAGTTTGGTTCTCTCTATGCAAGGTTTTGAATTCAAGTTTTATGAATAAAACGAATGATATCATGAAAACTTTACCGTCCTCTCTAAGTCCATCCGATTCAACTCAAATTATACGGAGGGTCTAGACCAAAAAGAAAAAGAAATTATCTCGACTCATGAAACATCTTTCTTCACATTTGTGCATTTAGACTGATGATGTTTCTTCCGTTTCGACTCTCTTAAGTTGCGCTGATGTTTCTGCAGATTTGTAGTCGCAGAGCATGGCAAACTCATGCTTCATATATCGCCAAGGGAATAGAACTTCAAGACCACAACCCTTTGGAGAAGTAGAAGAAGAACCATAAGCATATGAATGTGAATGTCTACCTGATTCTGATAAGAGTGATGTTATTTGTACATCCAAAAGTAGACAACTTATTGGACAACCACTTTTTTCTATAGCAACAAAAAAGAAAAATTAGAGGAGGAGAGAGAGAATAAAAATACAATGAGAGTATGTGAGAGAGAGTTGTCCAAAGTTGTCCTTTTTTTAGATGTACAAATATCAGTATTGTTCTGATAAATAGCATTCTGGATAACTACAAGTATTGTATTACAAATATTATCTTCAAAATCACTACGGAAATTCAAAGCAGATGATGATGCAGCCAAAGCGGTTGCATCCGGAAGAAAACGGTTGATCAAGTAAGTCGGAGATTGATAGCCACTACACTCTGCAAGCTTTAACTTCAAACTATCATTGTTATCACTATGAACTTTCTCTGATTTTATCAAGTTTCGCTAGGAAGAAGAGGTGCAAAAAAGTAAAATTAAAATAAAAAAGGCAAGCTCAAAATAAATTAGTGATAAAACCTTGTGACTAAGAAAATGAATATGCATGAAGTCTGAAAAAAAAAAAAATGGATTCAAATTGGGTTAAAAACCCGTAGTTTTTTTAATCTAAGTAGTAGTTAACAAATCAATTTTGTGAGATAGAATTACTCTCAACCGAAATTCTAAAGTTACCACAAACAACTTAATGGTACTGGCAACAAAATTGCGCAAACTATGTAACTAGAGCTATCACAATCAGATAGAAATGATAAGGGTCTTAAAAATCATTGTCAAAACTTCATAAATATCATAATCAGAAAAAATGTTGAAGGGTATTCCTTACAGTTTATAAATCATGCAATTGATATGAGAATGTGTATACTGCACAGCACAATGACTTTAAGCCACTGATGTATGTTTCAACAAACTAAACAGGTATAGATTATTGTCCTCAATTGCAAAAACAAATCAGATGCAAATTAAACCACAATATTCTCTCAGTGAGTGTTCTCTTTATTCTGGTTTTCACTTTGACATTTATCGCCACCTAAAGAAGATGCGACTTGGTCGTTTTTATCATTCGGAAGAGAACCAGCTTCAGTAGCTTCCACATGTTGGTTTCTTTCATCACTGGGAAGTAGACTAGCTTCAATGGTTTCCACTTCTATACTTTTCTGTTTATCATTATTTTGCGGAGCACTGGCTTCAGCTGGGGCCGAATCCATCAGACTAGCTGCTATAGCCGCCTTCAGATCCTCATCTTCCATGTCTGAAAACATTTCAGCTTCCTCACGTGAAAGAAACTGATTCGAATGTTGTTGCCTATCAACAACTCTTTCTTGTGGAGCCTGCTGTATTGAGTTGCAAGACTTGGTAATTCTCTCAGCATCTTCAGGTGAAAGCCACTGCCCAAAACCATTGGAAGACTCAGCTGAAGAGATGGGAAACTCTTTTGGAAAATTTCCTCTCACCAGGAATATGCTCCACCCAAAACCTTTCAAAGAGTCAAGGTAGGCTGCAAGGTAAAACTTGGAAAGGTGCTGTGGAGCTGCATAGAGACTGTCAAAGTTATACCACTCTCCATTCACTTTGCGGATACAAAACCAATGATCCTGCAGATGACAAATGAAGGCATTTTCTAGCTCAGGGTCAATCTGGGCAGGCTCGGCAACTGGAGAATCAAGGGGAATGACTTGTAGGTCCCACACTTCCAAAGCCTTTTGTAAAACCTACAGGAAAATATTTGCACAATTAAGTAACACAATTGCAACAGATCCAAGTCCTAAATTGGCTGTCCAAAAAATTATTGGATGCATGCTACAAAAATCTCATCAAACAGAAACCACTGTTTTACTTCAAACTAAGATGTTTTTCCCATAATTTGAATCGTACACACAGGGCACCAAAGGTGTGGCAACATGCACAAATATAATCCTAAATGTTAATTTCAACAACAGATGAAAATATACAAAACAGTTATAGAACTTGGATTTCGATAATGAAATTCAGAGACTGAATAATGCTATATATTAGTATATCAATTGTGTCCTGGCTAGTTTATTGTATAGAACAGTTATATCTTGTAAATAGAGATAGCATATTATGTAATTATTCTATTTGTTCATTGCTTTTAAGCCTATAAAAATAGGAACGATCTAATATATATGTTGCACACAACATGTGGTCGAGCAAGAATATTTTAAAAGGGGTTCCTTCAAGGTCACGGAAAGAGGTATGGGCAGGACTGAAGTTACAGTGGTATAAGTAATTATGAGATTTAGATGGACACTGTACAACTTATATATGAGAAGAAATGGATGATGCAAGGAGGGCAAGGGAGTAGAAATGGCTGAACGGCAGGTTGTAATAGGAGTAGGTACTAACACCACCCAAGAAGGTTGACACACCAGAATCAGAATTGCAAAGAGTCAGAGGATGGGAACAAAAATAAAATTTCAAGCAATGAAGGAACTAGCAAACAAGGCGAAGAAGAATAAAACTTTAGTAAATGGACTGGGAAAAAAAGTCAAGTGGCAAACATAATGAGGGAGAAAGAAGCGGACCAACACCCGGTAGAAGAGAAAAAAAGAGAGAAGTAAATAACAGTATGTTTCAAAGATCACCCAATGGGTAACAAGGTAGCGGCAAAACAGAGAGTATACGCGTGGGGGTCACAATGGAGATAAAGAGAGAAATAGACATTGACTACTATAGAGGCCATGCGTGTTAACATGCCATCAGAACCCTATAACTGAACAACCCAAGGTCATCCACATAGTGGGAGGGGTCTTCAACAATGAAGGAGTGTTCGGCCTTTGACATATCATTCAAGGTTCACTCGTCTGACAGTACTAGACAGTGGTACTCGTATGGTGATTGCCACTTGTGTTGTGTAGACAATGTAATTTAGATACTTGGAATATTCAGAAGCTATATGAAAATGGGCATACTAGAAGTTTTCAATTGGAAACTTAGTTATATGAAGCTATCAGGTGTTTGATATTTTGGGATATTGGAAATACAAAGCTATCCAGATTTTACTCAAATTAGGAAAGCATGGTTATATTGGAAAATCTATTTTTTCTATGTTCCGATTATTAGGTTTTCCCATATGAGCAGCAATGCACTAGTCAGGGCTTAGACGATTGATACACAAATCCTAGAGATTAAGCAACTCTAGAAACATACTAAGCATCTGAGACAGATGACCTACGAGAGAAGTCACAGGAAAAAAATATGGATCATGCTGAAGTTTTAACAGACCGGTCCACATTCCTTCTTTGCTTAAATTTTTTTTGCAGCAGTTACTGCCAATGACTTTGAACCCGTTTGTTTGTGTTTTTTATGAAAAAGTCACTTTTATCTAGAAAAAATCTTACCAAAGTTTCTAAGCTGTTTGTTTAAGCTTTTACAATACTTGAATTTGAAAATAAAAAATTGATCACTACTTATAAAAACAAAATACGGTAATAATAAAATGTTACCAAGGTAGCTTCTAAAATGATAACTACCTATTAAAACAAAACATGATTTTACAATAGTAACAAAAAGATTAATAGCTTCTGCTTTCCAAAATATAAAAAGCTTAACAAATGGGCCCATAATGGTATGTTTTGGAAAAAGAATTTTAAAGGGAAAGGGAGATCAAGATAACAATTTGTATAAAACTCAATTATTCTGTTTCAACTTTCAATGAAACATGTATGATGTAATAGGGCCGTTGCGAAACATAGAGTCAAAAACAAAATTTCCTCAAAAAAAAAAAACAGCGTACCGACTTTTTCTGTTTAATTGAAATTCGAACAACCCAAAAAAGAAGAAAATTTCAAAGAAAACAAAAAACATCACACTCAGTCATACCATGAATTTAAGCTGTTTTCAAAACTCGCCTTTAATTTGACCAACACAAAAGAAAGGAGAGACAACTATAACACCAGACATAATAACATGTTACCATTTTATTGACGTAATATTCCACTATAAAAGGAAGGGGGGAATGTCAACTAAAACTAGAAGTGTGTGTGAAGTGCTACTCCCAAAATCTCCATACATCATTGCTCAAGATATATCCTATATATAAAATTCAAGTATTCAGTGTCAATTAATGCATGCATGCGAACTATTTGCTTAAGTTAATAGTATTGGTTACACAATACGCGTGAAACTAAATAGTATCCTCACTAAATACAAAGCTCATAAGAACCATCTATGACGTATACGGCGTTACAATTCAACTCCAGCCAAACCAAAACAACTTTCACACTAACGCCACAATGAGACTTGTTTGTATTATTAGCCATACACACACAACAAGAGAATCAAAAACAAAATTCCTCAACAAAATAAAACTTACAAACTGTTTCCATCTAATTTAAATCCAAACAACCCAAACAAAATTTTCAAAATCAACAAAGATGATACACTCAGTTATAACATGAACATAAGCTGTTTTCACAACTCACCATCGTCAACACAAAAGAAAACGGCCACATATATAACTGAAGACATTCTTTTCAAATAATCAAGGTTGTCAAATAGCGGTTATAACATTATAGTGTAGCATAATTTTAACGTAATCATTGTTGTCAAATAGTGGCTATAGCATTATAGAAAATGTAGCCAATGTAAACAAATTGATATTGTTATACAATACACTATTTAGTACAAAGTTATATCAAATGGCATCTATACCGGTGCTATAGCACTAATTCAAAAACTGCTATCTTCTAAATTACAAAAAGTTTAAGTGGGCTAAATCTCGAGGACTTGTCAGGGTTACAAACCCTGAATCTTAGAAATTATACACCAACAACAAGGTCATTACATCGGCAGTTTCGAACTCAATATAATTTATGCACGAGTTAAATCCTTAGCAATTAAACTCGGTATGTTTGGTTATGCAGAGAGAAAAATATGATTTTTGAGTAAATTGATTCCGACTAAAATTGAGTTGAAGGTAAAATGATTTATGCTTGGATTGGATACATTCATGTAAAAGTTACTAGAACAAAAAAATTTAAGTGTAAAAATCAATTCTAGAATTAGAAACTACAATTTCTAGTCTCAAATAGAATCAATTCTGGAGCCGGACTCAATTCTACTATAGAGAAACCAAACATATCAAAAATTAATTTTGGTCACTCTAGAAGTGGAAGCAAACATAAAAATTTAATCTTTGACACACTAAACACATAATAACTTAATCTAATTACACCCATTTATAAGCATTTCTTACCCATGATAAAAAAAAAGGCTAAATACATAAAAAAATAAAAATAACAGAAACATGATAAAATTAATTTGATTATGAATAAGAATTATGAAATAAATAAGAAGATGAGATTGAGAAATGAACCTGGATGCTGAAATCACCATCAAGAGAAACATTATGAGAGAATAAATCAGCGGAAGCAGAAGAGTGAGCGGGGAGCATCATCATCTGTCGTTCTTTGTAATCGAGATCGGAAGCGAGTGCAGCTAAGTCAAATTCAGAGAAAAATGGACCTTGAAGAACTGTGTTAACGCAATGAACAGCACAAAGCTTCGATTCTTGTACCTCGTGATATAACATGCCTCCATTGCTTGCTCCTTCCATCATCGTTTCGATTCGATTGATTTTACAGAATCAAATACTAATAACTAAACCCTAATTATATAATTCAATTGATTCTTTTCTCTTTTGTGTCGTTTTTCTTTTGCTTTTTGGATTGGGTGGGTTATTATTTGTGTGTTACAAGACGGAAATGGAACAAAATTTCTAGTATAATAAATAAATCGGGTTCTTAATTAACGGTTAAATTTAATTTTAATTATTTTACGAAATTGTCGGTTTTAACTTTTAACTTAAAATTATAAGTCATTTTTGTTGTTTTAGGGCTTTTTCGATTTTGTGATTGTATGCTGCATTTGTTTCGGTGGTGTCATGTTTTTTGCCGCGTGTCAATTTTCAGAACATAAATAATGATATTAAAAGATTTTAAATAAAATTTTGGCCTGTGTGCATGCCTATAAGCATGAGTCGAATTGATCATCAATTTTCTGATCGAAAATGATGAATTTTTTTTTTAAATAAAACCAGTATTACCTAGATGCGGGTACAATACCGATACCCGTTAAGGGTACTAGTACGGAATACGATAATTTTTTAAAAACTAACGAGTGTATGATTATAAGGGGGGTGTATTGAATTGAGATTTCAAAAGATTTTAAAAGACTTTTTTATAACAAAAAAATCTTGAGGTATTCAATTAAGATTTTTATGGAATGTAAATAAATCTACTGGTATTCAATTAAGACAATTCAATTTTTTTTTTCAAGGCAACGAAATTTGTTAGTATTCAATTGAGATTTGTCACTATTTATAAATTGTCTTTTGGTATTCAAAAATATAAAGATTTCAATGGATTCTATTATGGAATGGATTTTGTGAGACTTTTTAATTGAAAATACACATGTTTTTTTCTTACAACAATCTCACGTAAAACTCAAAGACTTTTCAGATTCACTCCAAGACTTTTTTTGTGTGCATTATCGATTCTCTCTCACTTTTCTCCACATGGAGGTTGCCATGGAAGTGGCTTAACCATTCTTATCTGCACCACCATACTTCCTTCACATATGCTCATCTACTTCCTGTTATATATGTTCCACTTAATTCAAATAATGTTCCTATTCTATGAAACTCTTCAATCAAAACGATTTTTTACTTCTGATTTTGATTGATCTTTTGTTATGCCTTTTTTTTTTTTTTTTTTAGGCTGCTATTTTTCTAAAATGTGTATTGGTTTAGTGTGCTATTGTAATATGACTTCCTACTAATGTCTTTGGCTGCTGTTTGCGGTCAGTTTATTGTGCAATGCAACCTCTATGTTTGTTTTGATTGTATTGGTTGTTTTCTTTTATGATTGATGGTGCCCTTCAAAGTAGAAAATAGGGAAGGTGTCGTCAGGAAAAAAAAACAAGCAAAAAAAAGGCAATCTTTTTTTCTTTCAACATATAAAGTTTCTTTTATTTTTTATGGAATTGTTTTTTTTGCTATTGATATTGTGCTATTTTTTTGTCAAAATTTATTCAGTCATTAAAATCTTAAAAGTCTACAAAGTATTTTGAAATCTTAAAAATCTGTGTCATTGTCATAAATCCATAAAATCCTGAATTCAAAATCTTGATTGTAAAAGAAAATCTCACAAAGTCAATATAATCTCATAAAATCTTTTCAAATCTTCATGATTTTTTTTAAAAAAATTGTCTTTCAAAATCTCGATCCAATACACCCCCTAAATTTAGGTATGGATATATAGTGATACGGTACATATTCGGTATCTGTACTCTCTCAAATGCAGTGCAGTGCATCACAGAATAAAACTCACAAATAATTTTATACTCAATGCGAAAATTAATTAATAAAATAAAAACACAAATTTTGTTCTGTTTTTTGCTGAAACAAATCCTTTGTTCGTCATCTTCTTCTCCTTGATCCCTAAAATGGGTTCAATTCAACGTTTGTTCGACACTGAAATAACTCTTCATTATATCGTTGGAAGTGGTCAACGTATACCATTTTCTCATTTTGTTTGGTTAAATTAAATTTCTTTTTATTTCGGTACTAATTTCGAAAAGAATGATTCTTTGACAGTGAAAATTTGTTTTTGAATGAATGTGATGTTTGAATGCAGTTGCAGACTTGATACTATGGAGGAAGAAGAATCAAACTGTGATGATAATGATATTGTTGGAGGAAGAAGAATCAAGGTATACCCTCCATGTCTTTAAGTTGTTTTCATCTTATTTCCTTAAACTCTCCAGAATAGCTTATGAAAACAACTTATATGAAAACACTTTGACTTTATTTTATAGTTTGTATAGAAATAACGTGTAATACATAAGCACTTATATGATAGGGCTTTATGTTATAAACACTTAATTAAGTTGTATAAGTGTGGTGAATTGTAAAAGGGTTTATTGATCATTGATTTCTGCATTTCAAATTCAGATATTGATTCTGATCTAGAATTGTAAAATATTTGTAGTGTTTTTCAATTTTTGGTTTACTTGGTACTTAGCCAGTTGTTTTAATGGTAAAAAGTAGTATGATTTGGATGCTCAAGTTTGTGTAACATGTATATTGTATGCTTAAACTGTATATGTAAATGGAGTTTGTGGATTATACATTCTTAGCTGTTGAAGATTTAAGAAATATGATGAAAAGTTTGAAAACTTAATGCTCTATGTGCAGCGGTTAGTGTAAGTTTTCATTAATGTTTACTGTTTAGTACTTGCTTTATAGATTGGAGAGACAATAGTTATCGGGGATTTGGATTCTATGTCGTAACTGTGTGATCCAATAATTGCATGACGTAGTTATTGATTTTGACTTTCTAATCTCAAAATCGATGTCGGAGATCAATCAATGTGTGTAACTGATGTAACACCAAGTCTTAAAGTGCGATGATTAGGGTACTAACACATCAATCCTCCAAAGAATTTTATCACCAAAATTAGTCTCCTCAATGATTAGGTATCATCCTCTAAAACTTTTGTTACAAAATTAGTTCCTCAAACCTCGTTACGCCCAAGATGGGACATCTAGAGTGTAATCCAAGTCACCGCAGGTGGTCCAACGGATTTTGAATAGGTTCTTATATCATCTTAAAATTTGAAAGTCTAGGTTGGTTTCTCAAGATATTGCACTTGGTAAGTATTCAAGGCTGTTTCTCAAAGTAGCTGCATACTTCTTGGTCATTTTTGTTGTTGGTGGCTTCAATGATTTTCTTACCTTTGCATACACAAGTAAATTTTTGAGCATTATTTGGTCAAAACAGACTTAGGGACGGTTTGGATTAGACTATTTAAGTTTATCTATTAATGTAAGCATTTGTGAGACTATCCTGACCTTCTTTGTCCGACTTTACTTACTGACCGAACTCGATATTACCAAGTTTTTTCTTGGTAAATTAATCAATTTAACTGTTCATTAAGAACCCAATTTGTTATACAAATTTTCTTCCATTTATGTCTTCTAACATATACAACACAAATAACAGCCCGATCCAAAAAGCAAAAGGAAAAACGGCCGAAAAGAGAAAATAATAAGAATAACGAAAGAATAATGAAGATGGTAAATGTTAACATTATAAATATCATAATTAGGGTTTAGTTAGTATTTGATACTGTGAAATCGATTCAGCTCGGTTCAATTGAAATCAAATCGAAACGAAGATGGAAGGAGCAAACAATGGTGGAAAATTGTATCATGAGATACAAGAATCCAAACTTTGCGCTCTTCATTGCATTAATACATTGCTTCAGGGTCCGTATTTCTCTGAAGTCGAGTTGGCTGCACACGCTTCTGATCTCGATCACAAGGAACGGCAGATGATGATGCTCCCCGATCATTCCTCTGCCGGAGATTTCTTCTCCCATAACGTGGCTCTTGACGGGAATTTCAGCATCCAGGTTAATTTCATTTCTTATTCATAATCAATTATTCTGAATTAATTTTATCATGTTTATATTCTTTTGATTATTTTGATGTATTTAGCTTTTTGATCATGGATAAGAAATGCTCATAAATGGGTCTAATTAGATTAAATTTTGTGTCTAGTGTGCTAAATAAACTTAGTCTAATTAATTGGTAAGGATTTAACTCATGTGTACACAATTTATTGAGTTTAAAACTGCCGATGTAACAACCTTGTTATTGGTGTATAATTTCTAAGCTTTAAGGTTTCTAAGAACCCTGATGAGTCCCCGAGATTTAGCTCACTTTAAACTTTTTCGTAATTTACTGTGATAAATTTACGTGTGTTGTCAGTTGCAGAAAATAACAATTTGTTCAAATTAGTGCTCTAGCACCACTATAGTATTTGACAGCACTTTGTCTTACATTGTTTATTGCAAAACAATAGCGATTTGTTTAAATTTGATAGACTATAATGCTATAGCCACTATTTGTAAACAATGATTATTTAAAAAGAACGCATGTAGTTATATCTGTGTTGACTTTCTTTTGTATTGGTGAAATTAAAGGTGAGTTATGAAAACAACTTAAATTCAAGGTGTCACTCATGGCATTACCTTTGTTGATTTTGAAAATTTTGTGTTGTTTGGATTTAAATGAAATGGAAACATTTCAGAAGTTTTATGTTTGTTGAGGAATTTTGTTTTGATTCTCTTGTGTATGTGCATGGCTAATAATACAAACAAGTCTCATTATGGTGTTACTTTGAAAGTTGATTTGGTTTGGCTGGAGTTGAATTGTAGCGCCATATACGTCATAGATGGCTTTTATGATCTTTGTACTTAGTGATGATACTAGTTAGTTACTCGTGGGAGATATGAATCTCTTTTGTTTTCAAGCTGTTTTGTAACTGATACCATTAAGCATTAGTACACATTCATGCATTAATTGAAACTGAATAATTGAATTTTATATATAGTATATTTCTTGAGCAATGATGTATGGAGATCTTGGGAGTAGCACTTCACAGACACTTCTAGTTTTATTTGACATTTCCCCCCTCTTTTTTGAACTTTTATAGTGGGAACATAAGCGACATGATATTTTGAAACTGTGTGTGTCCACCACTACACAACGCCGTGTATTTTTATAGGCTTAAAAGACATAAATAAGTAGAATAGTTACATAATATTCTTTTTCTGTTTACAAGATACAATATGATATAACTATTTTATGCAATAAATATATGGATTCTAATCTTATTTTCAGCACAATTGATATACTATTATATAGCAGCCATTATTCAGCTATCACTGTTTTGTATATTTTCATCTGTTATTGAAATTAACATTTAGGATTATATTTTTGCATGTTCTTTATGTACTGTGTACAATTCAGATTCTGGGAAAAACATCATTAGTTTAAAGTAAGATGGTAGTTTCTGTTTGATGAGATGTTTGCTGCATACACATCCAATATTTTTTTGGGGCAGGCAATTTAGGACTTCAATCCATTGCAATTGAGTTACTTAATTGTGCAATGTTTTTCCTGTAGGTTATACAAAAGGCTTTGGAAGTGTGGGACCTACAAGTCATTCCTCTTGATTCTCCGATTGCCGAGCCTGCCAGGGTCGACCCTGATCTGGAAAATGCCTTCATTTTTCATCCGCATAATCATTGGTTTTGTGTCCGCAAAGTGAATGGAGAGTGGTACAACTTTGATAGTTTATATGCAGCTCCACAGCACCTTTCCAAGTCTTCTCTTGCAGCCTACCTCGACTCTTCGAAAGGCTCTGGATGGAGCATATTTGTCGTCAGAGGAAAGTTTCCAGAAGATTTTCCCATCTCTTCAGCTGAGTCTTCCAATGGTTTTGGGGAGTGGTTTTCACCTGAAGATGCTGAGAGGATAAACAAATCCTGCAACTCAGGACAGCAGGTGCCACAAGAAAGAGAAGTTGAAAGACAACAACATCCCAACCAGTTTGGTTCTGACGAAGAATATGACATGTTTTCGGAAATGGATTATGAATTGTTTTCGTCGGACATGGAAGATGAAGATCTCAATGCGGCTATAGAAGCTAGTCTGATGGATTCGGTCCCTGCTGAAGCCAATGCTCCGCCTCCTCAAAATGATGAAAACAACCAAGTCACATCTCCTTTAGGTGGTGATAAATCTCAAAATGATGAAAACAACCAGAATAAAGAGAACACTCCCTGAGAGAAGATTGTGGTTTTATTTGCATCTGATTTGTTTCTGTAATTGAGGAATATAGTCTATACCAGTTTAGTTTGTTGAAACATACATACTAGCTTAAAGTAATGGTGCTGTGCAGTATAAACATTCTCATATCAATTGCATGAATTATAAACTGTAAATAAAACATTTACTTCTTATGATTATGATATTATCAAGTTTGACAATGTTTATTAAGATCAATTATCATTTCTATCTGATTGTGATTGGCTCTAGCTACATAGTTTGGACAATTTTGTTGGCACTTGGCTGTACCATTGCTGTTTGTGTTAACTTTTAGAATTTCGATCGAGTTTAATTCAATTTCACAAAATTGATTTGTTAACACTGCCGGATGATCCAACCGGAACCAATCCGTGCATTATTGGATTGGGTTGGCCGGTTTGACAAAAAAAATATAACGAATTTCTAGTCTAATTGAAACCGATGTAATTTGATTGAGTTAGAAAAACGGGTCTGAGAAAAATCAACTCAACCAAATCACTGGACAAATCTAATGTGATTCAAGTGGTTTGATAAAATACGAGTTATCAATTCTTTAGCATATTTTTTTCTTTCAGACTATGTGTATTCATTTTTGTTTGGTCAAGGCTCTTTATCTCCAATCTATGTTACAGAATTAAGTTTTGACGTTAAATGGGCGTCTCTATACGTTGATGGTGAAATTGACATCCATTAAATTAATCATTCCTTGAGCCGAATACCAAGTCTTAATGTTTTAAGAAAACTACTTAGGAGCTAAACCTTGCACTAAAAGCACTACTAAAAACATATAGTAATGTGGATCAAACCTACTTAAGCTAAGCTCTTGTGCTAATCCAATGACAGAAAACAGGAAGAGGGTTTCCCACGGTTACACTAGGGTGCTTTAACAAATATGGACTGTCTGATCCATGTTGAATGGTTGAGATTATTTTGTTTATAAATCTTTATTTGAAATTCGAACCGTCTGATTTTAAATCAACCGCCAAAACCTATTAATACGTGAAACTGTATGCTTATTAGTTATTACGCTGCCATGAATCCGAATCCCAGAAAATATACGCGAGTACATTAGAGATAGTACATTTAATATCATATTTTTCTCTCAAAAACATGATATACTACTGATATATGTACTATTTGAAAGTAACATAAAGGTCACTTTTCATTATGAACAAAAGGACACTTTCAATTCAATTTTATTGACATCAACTTGAAATCTTCTTTTAAAAAAACATAGTGACTTGAGTAAAAATAAATAAAAATAGATGGCCACTAAATATCTAAATTCTAAATATCATGAAAAATATTTGAGATATATTTGTTTGTTAGATAGTCTAATGGATATAATTTTATCTTTGAGGTGAATAAGTTGAGTGTTCGAAATTCGAACCTCAACTATACTGTATATAAAATTCGATTTTTCAATCAACGGATACAAATTCTAGCTCAACTGACAAAAATACCGAAATTGTTATTATCAGACTCCATAATCGAAGTTCGAATCTTAATTCCTTTATTTTATGTGTGTGAATTTTTAATAATTTATCATTTCATCTATATGTGACTTTATTTACTTTGTATCTAACTTTAAAGTGTTTTATTTCCTAACGATGAACAAGAGATTATTACTATTTTATATTTGTGTAAAAATATCATAAAAGAAATACATAAGAGATTTTTTTCCTCACCACCATCTGGAATATTTAACTGCTTCTATTAAAATATAAAAATATTGAACTTGATATATAGCACCCATTATTTCTGCCTAAATCACAATGCATTTTCCACAATTTATCCATCAAAAAATGAAAGGAAAATACAAAAATGAGATAATGACATCTAATCAACAATCACCTCCCCTAGAAAAGTTTAGTCTTAGCCACCCACTGCAACCGAAAGTTAGATACCAAACACAAATAAAAACAAACATTGATAGTAAAAATGACTTCTATCTTGAAAAAATGAAATTGACTTCATCTTTGAGATCGAGGTTTGATCCTCTCTGGTTACATTATAATTTAGTAGAATCTCATTAAGATCGATATTTAAAATATAAAACAAGGAGTGGGCATGATCGATCCAACGATAAGAGGCCTAAAACGAATTTTGAAAAGAGATTTTATATATTTTAATAATAATATTTTTGTTAAAACAAAAGTTATGAATGATGAAGTTCTCATATATAACTAATCTGATCAAACAAACAAATCAAGAATTATTGTATTAATTTATTTTATGGTTAACTCTTGAGGGAAGCCTTTTTATTTTCATAATAAACTTCTTTTTCGGCATTTGAACTATTAAACTTATTATTACTTGTATGAAGCCTTTTTTTTTTTCTTTCTAAAATTTTGTTTTTATTCGAGGTCTAAAACCCCTTACTTGAGTCGCTTGACCCTTCGACCCTGGGAGTGAGATAGGGTTTTAATGGGTAAGATTTAAAAACAATATCATGTATGCATTTCATTTGCTGAAAAAATAAATTACATCTTATTTCTTTATCATTATTTTACTATATTAGTCTTTAAAATATCTCTGCAATTATCATTTTTATACGAATCATGCATAGTACCAATTAAACTTTTTATTTTCTCCTCCTTAATTTTTGTAGGAAACTTGTAGGTTAGCATCAGAAACTGAAAAGCAAAGCAAAGAATGGCACTCCACTTTTAGGCTGGAAAACAAAAGCTTGAGCCCATCAAACCCTCCCTAGAAAATAGAAATAAAATAATTCAGGGACCACTGTTACAATAACTCAAAACTTAATAAGAAAAGAAAAAAAGCAGCATGAAAATCAATAAGATTAAGTTTTACTTCGTACAATATTCATATGACACTTCTATGATATAAATCAGACAAGTGTCTTAAAAATTTATTTTCTCCTCCAGTTTTACATTTTTTACATTGGTGTCCGATTGCTATAACATTTGTGCAACATGTGTTTTCTTTTATTCTGATACTCCTTAGTCCTTAAACACATGTACAAATATTAAAAATGTATCGAAGCAATATCGATCAATATCGAGTTAAAGACATTACTAAATTTGATTATAATATATTTAGCTTTTTCAATAATAGATGAATAAACAAAAATCAAATTCTATCAAACGTTTTCTTAAAAATATTTCTAATAAAATAATTTGTCAACTTAAATGCACATGTACATAGTGCCGATGTACTGTTCTATATTTTTTAAATTGATAATATCGACATATTAGTGTCCGTATCGTATCAGGTTTCTGCGTGTTAGGATTCAAGCTTTATATATAAGAAAACAAAACTATGTATTAACTGCATTAAGAAAACAAAAGCACAGTCCACTGTATTTCTTCCTTTTCTGTGGATCATCTCACGGCTCTCTACTTTTTAGTAATAATTTATCCTTCTTCATCATCATCATCATCATCTTCATCCATAAAATGGGTTCATCTCAACGATTATTCAATAGAGAAAGAACTCTACATGAGATCCTTGGAGGTGGTCAAGGTAATACATTTTATCATAGTTTTTTTTATTAAATATCTTAACTTTATTGATCATTTCATTTAAATTCTCATTGTTGTTTTGTTTATGTTCATTTGATTCTATTTCAAATTTAAATAGTCAAATGGGTTGTGCTTGTATTTCATTTCATTTTTTCTTTAGTATTCATTTGGAAAAGAATGATCCTTGACATTGTTTTTTGAATGAATGTGATGTTTGAATGCAGTTGCAGATTTGATACTATGGAGGAAGAAGAATCAAACTGTGATGATATTGTTGGTGACATTAGCTACTTTTGTTGTTTTTGAGAGATCTGGTTATACCCTTTTGTCTCTTGTTTCAAATGTTCTTCTTCTCCTTGTTGTTATTCTTTTTCTTTGGGCCAAATCAGCAGCAATTCTCAATAGGTAAATTTATATATTATTATACATTTATGTTTCTTTTGACTATACTTTGACTTGGATCGTCTTGATTTCCATTGCGATGTTTGAACTTTAAGGGCCGGTTTGAATTGACTTATTTGAGCTTATCTATTGACATAGAAACTTATTAGACTCTTTGATAGAGCTTAAGAAATAAGAAGAATTGTTTGAAAACTTAATGCTCTATGTGCAATTGTAGTGTAAGTCTGCATTAATGTTTATCGTTTAGTACTTGCTTTTTAGATTGAAGAGACAATAGTTATCAGGGATTCAAATTCTATGCAGTAACTGTGTGATCCAATAATTGCATGACGTACTTATTGATCTTAACTTTCTAATCACACACGGTGAAGATAATTTTAAGTTGATTTGGTGATATTGTAATGTGAGCCTACCGATCTCAAAATCGATTTTCTAGATCAATCAATATGTGTAACTGGGGCACCACCAAGTCTTTAAGTGTCTTGATCTTACATCCATTTAGTTAGAGTTCATTTTGGTTTTGAAGTGGGATATACATTATGCCTTATTTGCATCTCAATACCTGTGCTATATGGGACATCACCACGCAGCTTGCCGTGCTGTAGCATGCGTTTTCTACTAGTTAAACTAATAAAATCCAGTTACAGTACATTGGATACCTATATATGAATTGGCTTGATGAAGATATGTTGAGTAATCACTTAGCTTCCTAAACATTAGGGTACTATCACATCATCCTCCAAAGAATTTTATCACCAAATTAGTCTCCTCAAAGATTAGGTATCGTCCTATCAATCCTCTAAAAAATTTGTTATAAAATTAGTTCCTCAAATCTCCTTATGCCCAAGATTGGACATCTAGAGCTTATCCAAGTCACCGTGGGATGCTCTGATACCATCTGAAAATTTGAAAGTCTAGGTTGGTTTGTCGTGGTTCAAGATTTTGTGGAAAGTGTTTTTTCCTCGTTCCTTCAGTTGAAACGATGTACTTTAAGCTTTCATCATCTTTACAAGTAATGTTCAATAATTAGCTTCCATCATTTGTTGAGTCAAACAGATATTAATAGTTATTAGAATTTGGTTTGGACCTAACTAGGGTGAGGATTTCCCCTTAACACCCTCTTATGCCTCAAACTAAATATTTGGATTGTAACTTGGGTGGCCTGACGAATCTAGGATAGAATCTCATGTCATATTAGAATTTAGCTTTAACTCAACCTCTCTAAAGCTAGCTCATGGGTTGAGGGGTTCCTCTGTATGTATAACCATTATTTAGGCCATATCAATAAAATTTACAAATGCATGTTAAACTTGTTTTTTTGCAGACCTGCTCCACCTATACCACATTTGCACCTATCAGATGAAATGACAAATGAAATGGCAGCTTTTATCCAAATCAGAGTTAATAATCTGTTTTCAGTTTCTCAAGATATTGCACTTGGTAAGGATTCAAGGCTGTTTCTGAAAGTAGCTGCATACCTCTTGTTAATTTCTGTTGTTGGTGGCTTCACCGATTTTCCTACCTTGGCATACACAAGTAAGTTTCTCAGCATTATTTGATCAAAATAGACTTAGAATCAATGATTAAATATATTTTTTATACATACAAATATACCACATTTTGATTTTAGTCCAAGAGATTTATTTTATGTTAAACCTTTCAAAACAAAGAGTAAGGATCAGTTTGGTAAACATTCGTGGCCTAGCGGATAAACTAGTTGATAGCAGATAACAAATAAGCTAATAGATTGAATTTGAAGTGTTTGATAAAATTAATGGTTGAACTAGCTAATAGATATAAAATGACATAGTGAGTGTAAAAATGTGAAAAAAATGAGACACTATAAACTCAAACCCTACTTGAAAATAGAATCTAAAAAAACACGATAAACTAGTGAAAACACGTCATCATAAGCTCATGACAGAAGGGTCGTTACCAAACAATTGTGCTTTGATGTACAAGCTTACAAGCACTAAAAATATAAGTAGTAAATTTGCAGGGAGCAAAAATATATTAAAATTTACAATCAATTAGGATCAGTTTTCGAAAAGTGCAGTGGCAAATTTTCAGAAGAAAATTGAATTTGTTATTGTTTTTTGACTATGTGGCAGGTCTCTTTATTGTTCTTACTTTACCTGCACTCTATGAAAGATATGAAGATTACATTGATAGATTTGTTTTGAGGTGCTACAAGGAATTATGCCAATTGTATAGAAAAATAAATGAAGAATATATTAGCACAGTTCAATACTGGATTCTGGAGAAGAAAAAATTGAGCTGAATTTTTGGTAAATTTCTTTGTAACTTTTCGAAATATTTCTTAATATGATCATTGGTCATGTTCAGATTGTGGTTGTGTGTATAGGATCTTCTCCCACTTGAAATTGTGTTTATTTTGCATTTTCCAACTTCAATGATTCACCTCTCAAGTCTTAAATGTAACTTGGTCAAAGTTTTTGCTCCTTGCTACACCAATAGCATCAAGTAAGGCCGAGGCTTCTCTTTCAAATGTTGTGTATCTGTTAGGCATCCATTTTGTTCCTGCTACCTCAAATTGTCCACCATTGTCTCGAAAACACCAGCCTCCGCATGTTGTCCACACGCACCATGAAAACTAACGTCAACATTGCACTTCAACCATCCGTGTCTCGTTGATTGCCACTGCGGTGTATGCTGGACCTGTTCAGTTTGGTCACCCACTCTCTCTGCAATCCTTGCACCGCAAACTACTCGCTCCGAGCGAGTGTCGCTTCACATATGCTTTGCTTAAGCTCCCAACTGTGTTGCTGTGACTATTATTATTCCATAAGCCATTATTTATACTGTTCCAGATTATCCAGGCTATTACCGCCACCCTTTCAGCCACTTCTGTTTCCTCTTTGCTGCATATATTAAAAATCACTTCTTGAGTTGATTGGAAATTTTGTAGTCTGCATTGAATTACATCTGCTAGTCCTGATTCAATCCAACCCTCCTTGCTATCTGCACACTCAAATAGAACATGTGTTGACCGAAACTATTCGAACCAGACGTAGTGGTAACTCAGAATTTAGTTTAATTGTTGTTGACATTGTCCAAATTGTGTTATCTTGTGTAAACTTTGTTAGAAGACAAACGAATATGATTGCTCATACTCTTGCTCGAGCGGCTAATTCTTCGAGTAGTTTACATAGATTTGAGATTATTCTCCTATGTATCAATGTTTACTAGTTAATGAAATTCATTAAGTGTGTTTTATTAAAAATAATAATAATATTTTCATAACAAAAATAAAAAATCCGCTAAGCATAATATTCATAAGATAAAACAAAAATCCAACTTTTAAATTTGACTAGTCAGGATATCCGTGCGAGACGCACGGGGTCGCGGCCTTGCTACTCCTAATTAGCACATTTATAACAACGTGATACATTTGATGATGAGAAAATACCATCATTGATGAAATTGTAAGAAAATATCTTTATAAACTTAATTTAAAACAAGTTGTATTATCATATTTTAGCCAAAATATTTGATGGATGAATCAAAACTGTCAAATTTTAAAATATAGTACACCTCCAGAATTCCAAATTTGCCCTTGAAAGTACCTACCGAGAGATAAAACTTAGCGGCACCTTACCATGAGATAAAATCTAGTAGGCTAACTTTGGCTCTATTGGGGGTGTTGAGAATAATGCCTAATAGTATTTTTTTAAAGATTTTTTATTTAACCAATATATTTTGAAGATTTTTTTTAATTTAAATATTGTTTTGATTTATATTTTAGATTTAAGATTTGTTTAGAATATTATTTAGGATTAGTTTATTTTTTTAAAAAAGATACGATTTAGAAATTTATTTTATTTGTTTATAAATAAATAGACTAAACTAAAAAATCAAGTCTGTATCTTCTTCCGGAAGCAATGGAAAGGAAGAGATTCTCTCTGAAATCATCATGTTCACAGCAATTTGTAGATTTTCCTGATGATTGCTGGGAACGGATTTTCAGTTTCCTCAAAAACAACTGCGGCGACGACAACAACAACAACTTGAAGTCTCTCTCCGTTGCTTCAAAACAGTTTCTGTCCATCACCAATCGTCACAAATTATCTCTCACTATTTTGTATCCAACGGAATTTCATCTTCCTCGTTTACTACAAAGATTCACTAATCTCATCTTAATCAATCTCTCCTCATACTACGGTGATAATCTCGATCTTCTTCTCTCTCAAATCTCTTGTTTTCCATTGAAACATCTTAGATCCCTTAATCTCTCCAGCCAAGACAGGATTCCTGCAATTGGTTTGCGAGCTTTTTCCAAAAACATTACAACTTTGACTTCTCTCAATTGTTCCAATATTCATACTATCCATGGAACTGATCTCAAACTTATCGCCGATTGTTTTCCTTTGCTCGAAGAACTCGATCTCAGCTGTCCCAGATTTTTAGTTAATGATGATCATGTTAGCTGCTATGCTGGAGTAGAGGTTATTTCATTGTCACTTTTCAAACTCCGCAAAGTTAATCTCTCAGGTCATGACTACGTCAATGATGGATTGATTTTGCAATTGTGTAAGAACTGTAAGTTTCTCGAAGAGGTTATTACGCTTTCCTGTCCACTTATAACAGCAGGGGTTGCTTCTGCACTACGCCAGAGACCAACATTGAGGTCTATATACTTTCAATGTTTTGATATTCATAAACCTGAACAAGTTACTTCACTTTTCATTGACTCCATTCTAAGTTTGAAGGATTTGACTTCTATTCATTTTTCGGGATGGCATATCTCAGATCAGTTTCTCTCCTCTATTGCAATGGAAAGTCTTCCTTTGAGGCGCCTTGTACTCAGTTGTTGCACTGGTTATACTTATTCTGGAATCTTTTATTTGTTATCCAAGTGTCAACGTATCCAACATTTGGATCTTGAAGAGGCTCGTCTTTTGAATAATCATCGTGTTGCAGACTTGTCTTCTTTACTTCCTGAGTTGGTGTCTATAAACCTTAGTAATATTCGCACCATCTCACATTTAGTGTTGTTCACACTCGTTAGGAACTGTCCTTTACTTATTGAGATCAACATGAAATGCACCGTTTTTGAGGATAATCCTAATTTTTTGAAGGATGATCGTGTCGTAAACCCTCAACTCAAGTATCTCTTTCTGGGTAGCAGTTTTCGGGTACGAAATGAAAGTATCATAATGTTAGCTGCCACTTTTCCCAATTTGCAGCACCTTGATTTGAGCAACTGCTTCTTCATAACTGAACAAGGCATTGCCCAGGTTTTAAGGAGTTGTCCTAAGATTAGACATTTAGACTTAACCGGTTGTTCAGATGTGAAGTCACTTGGAATCCACTTTGAAGTTCCGAACCTTGAAATGTTGAACTTGACAAATACAATGGTTGATGATGAAGCACTATATGTTATCTCAAAGAAATGTCGTGGGCTTTTGAAATTGGAACTCCAATATTGTAATTATATCACAGCGAAGGGAGTGATGCACGTGGTAAAAAGCTGCACGCAGCTCAAAGAGATCAATTTGATTAGTTGTTGTAAAGTGCATGTTAATGTTGTTGCGTCAATGGTACTTTCAAGGCCATCCTTGAGAAAGATAGGACCTCCACTTGGTTTTCCTTTGAGCTGCAGAACTAGGAAACTCTTCTCCCGTCATGGATGCCTTCTTAAAACTATTTTTTCCGACATGGATTGGATACTTTTTGAAAATTTGAACCCGGAAATGTAAGATCTTTTTCGTTGAGATTTACTTCTCTGAGAAATTACTTTTTTTAACTTATTGCTTATCAGTTTGTGTGTGATAATTGCTTAATTTTTTGTTTAAATTTCATTTAACTTATTAAGAAATTAAGATTCTTTTTTGTTGAGATTTAACTCGTTGTGAAATTTATGAGTAAGATGCTTATCAGTCTGTGCATGATAATTGTTAAGTTATTGTGTAATGCAAGTTTTATAATGTTTCTTTCTTTGTTAACCTCATCACATAAACCAAATCATTCATTTATTGTGTAATGGCTATCAAATGTTGTTGGTTCAACATTAAATCCAACTGAAAATCAAGAAAAAATGGGAAACATAAATCCCCAAATTGTCATAAAAGTTAAAACCACCGTGAAAACTGTTAGGGTAATCCAAGATAAGAGGAAGAAGATAATAAGTAAGAACTAGAGAGAAAACTAGAAGGAAAGTGTTAAGATTTTATTGATAAGAAAAAAAATAGAGAATGAGTTGTATACAATGCATGTGGTACACGCTTATTTATAAGGAAAACTCCTAACCCATCTATTACTTGTAACACAAGTAACCATAACTAACTAACTCAAGGTAGTTATGTAACCACCTCCTAACTACCTAACCAAGTCTAATAGGATTGAAGTTATAAAACATCATGCTCCCTTAACTTCAAGCCTAAGCAAACTTGTCTGTCCTTCAGAAATCCTTCAGAACTGCAACCTTGTCTGTCCTTCAGAAATCCTTCAGAACTGCAAGCTTGTCTGTCCTTCAGAAATCCTTATCTGTCATTCAGAACTCCTTCAGAACTGCAAACTTGTCTGTCCTTCAGAACTGATTCAGAACTTGTCTGTCCTTCAGAACTGCTTCAGAACTTGTCTGACCTTCAGAACTGCTTCAGAACTTCTTCAGAACTTCAAACTTGTCTGTCCTTCAGAACTGATTCAGAACTGCTTCAGAACTTCAAACTTGTCTGTCCTTCAGAACTGCTTCAGAACTGCTTCAGAACTTGCCATGCTGGGCGCGCGCGCCTGATACACACCAAGTTCACTTCTGAGCTTCAAAAACCTGTCTGTTTTCAAACTCTTAGTTAGAGCATCTGCAACCTGAGAATCTGTTGCACAATGCCTGACATCTAAGCTACCTTGATTCACCTGCTCCCTCAAGAAATGAAACCTAGCCTCTATGTGTTTGCTTCTACCATGCAAAACTGGATTCTTGGCTAAGTTTATAGCAGACTTGTTATCAATCTGCAGAACCACAGGTTTCTCTGCTTCAATTCCTAGCTCCTTCAACACAGTCACAATCCACAAAGCTTGGCATGCTGCATATGCACCTGCTATGTACTCAGCTTCACACGAAGACAATGCAACAACTGGTTGTTTCTTAGAACACCAAGCAACAGGAGCCTCCATAAATCTGAAGAAATACCCAGTAGTACTCCTTCTATCTACTTTGTCACCACACCAATCAGCATCAGAGTAGCACACAATCTCAAATTTCTCATTCAGAACTGACTTTGGAAAAAGAATTCCAAACTCCATTGTGCCTGCTATATACCTAAGTATTCTTCTAGCTGCATTCATGTGTGACCTTCTGGGCTTATCCATGAATCTACTTACAAGCCCAACTGCAAAGCATATATCTGGCCTGCTGTTGCAAAGATATCTCAATGATCCAACAATTTGCTTGAAAATTGTAGGATCCACAATCTCTTCTGTCTCATTCTTTTCTAACTTCAAGTTCACCTCCATAGGAGTTGCAGCATAGGTACACTCAATCATGTTGAACCTCTTTAGAATTTCTCCTGCATATTTTCTCTGATGCAACAATAGACCTTTACCATTCTTCAGAAGTTCAAATCCTAAGAAGTAAGACACTTCTCCCAAATCTGTCATCTCAAATTCAGTTTTCATTACTTCTTTGAATTTCTCTATCTCAGCTGTGACACTTCCAGTTACTAGCAGATCATCAACATACAAACATATCAGAATGATGCTTAAAGCTGCTTCCTGCACATATACTCCATATTCTGACTTGCATTTCCTGAAACCTTGTTTCACAAGAAATCCATCTATCCTTTTATTCCAAGCTCTTGGAGCTTGTTTCAAACCATATAGAGCTTTGTTCAATCTGTAGACCATGTCTTTCTTCCCTTCAATCATGAATCCAGGTGGCTGAGTTACAAAGACAAGTTCTTCTAATGGACCATTAAGAAAGGCTGACTTAACATCCATGTGGAACATAGGCCATTTCCTTGCATTAGCTACAGCTATGACAAGTCTCACAGTCTCAATTCTTGCCACAGGTGAGTAGATTTCTGAGTAATCTATTCCTTCCCTCTGCAGAAAACCTCTTGCCACCAGCCTTGCCTTATATTTTGCTATAGAATTGTCAGGATTTAGCTTCAGCTTGAACACCCATTTTACTTCAATTGCCTTCTTATCTGATGGAAGTTTAACTAACTCCCAAGTTTGATTTCTCTCAATTGAAGCCAACTCCTCCTCCATAGCTTTCTTCCATTTCTTGTGTTTCAAGGCTTCTGTGTAATTGATAGGCTCAGAACCAGCCATCAATGCAATATGAACTAAGTCACCATCTGCATTTACCTCATTATCATTAACAATTTCACAATCCTGCAATCTAGCAGGAATGTTCCTTGTTCTGGCAGGCCTGTCTCTAGTCACAGCAGCAGGTGCTTCATTCTCATCACTAGAATCACTATCTTCTTCATTCATGATTGGATTCAATTGAGCTCTGCTTGAACTACAACCAGCAATCCAATCCCAGGATTTCTCTTCATCAATTACAACATCTCTACTGTAGATCATTTTCTTTGTGACAGGATCATACAGCTTGTAAGCACCTGTGACATGGTATCCTACCAAGATCATGACTTCACTTCTGTCATCAAGCTTCTTCCTTTTTGCTTCAGGCACATGCTTGTGACATAAAGCACCAAAAATCCTGAAGTGACTTACACTAGGTTTTCTACCACTCCACACTTCCTCAGGTACTTTGTCTTTCAGCTTCTTGGTTGGACACCTGTTCAACACATACACAGCAGTGTGAACTGCTTCACCCCAGAAAGCTTTAGGCAGGTTCCTATGCTTCACCATACACCTTGCCATATCAAGAATAGTCCTGTTCCTTCTTTCAGCTAAGCCATTGTGTTGAGGTGTATAGGGAGCTGTGACTTCATGTTCTATACCTTGTTCAACACAAAATGACTCAAACTTCTTGGAAGTATACTCACCTCCACCATCTGTTCTGAGAGCTATGATCTTCTTTCCACTTTGATTTTCAACTAATGCCTTAAAATTTCTGAAGGCATCAAATACTGCATCCTTGGTTTGAATCAAGTATATCCACATCTTCCTGCTATACTCATCAACAAAGGTAACAAAATATCTATTACCACCAAGTGAATTCACATCAAAGGGACCACACACATCAGAATGCACAACACCTAGTACACTTGATGATCTCATAGGCAAACTCTTGCTGAAAGCATTTCTAGGTTGTTTACCAACTAAGCAACCTTCACATACTCTTTCTGAAGCTTCAATCTTAGGTAGGCCAAGTACCATTCCTTTGCTCCCTAGCTGATTTAGATATTTGAAATTCAAATGTCCAAATCTCAGGTGTCATAGCCAATTCAACTTCTCATCTGTTACTACCTTCATACACTGAACAGTGTTTGTGTGAATCAAAGTTCTGAAAGTTCTATTCTTGGCCAAAAGAGTCCTCAGAATTAGGTTATTTGCAGGATCATAAAGTTCAAATTTCTCATTCTTAATGATAACTGAAAAACCTTTTTCTGCTAACTGTCCAACACTCAGAAGATTACAGTCCATACCTGGTACAAACATCACATCTTCAATTACTGCAGAGCTTCCATTGCTTCTCTTGATAACCATGTTACCAATGCCTTCTGACTGCAATGAACTGCTATTGGCCAGCTTCACTTTACTTTTCTTTCCAGAATCAAACTTCACTAACCAGTTTTTGTGACCAGTCATGTGATTGGAACACCCCGTGTCTAAGAACCAAGTCTCAGCATCAACTTTGTCTTGTGATTCTACCTCTGATAATGCAGCCATGAAAGTCACAGCTTTGTCTTCAACCTTTTCTTGCACAAGTTTTGCTTCATCATCAGAGTCTTGGCCCTTTTCTTTGCCTTTCTTGAACCAACAATCTGAAGCATAGTGTCCCCATTTCTCACAGTTATAGCACTGAATGTGACTCTTGTCCTTGCCTTTCCCTTTCTTTGAATTTGATGTTCCTCCTCCTTTCTTGAAGGATTCAGATTTTCCATCAAATTTTTTCTGAGAGCCATTCTTTCCCTTATCTTGTTTTTTTTCTTTGTGACTGTTAGCTTTCTTGTAAGCCTGAACTTGTAAGGCTTGTACAGATTCTTGAACCCCTTTCCTTTCATTTATCATCAACTCATGTGCTTCTAAAGATCCGACAAGATCCTCCAACTGTAATGTAGCTACATTCCCAGTTTCTTGGATGGCAACAATGACATGATCAAAATTTGGAGTTAGAGTTCTCATTACCTTCTCTACAATCATCCTATCTGTCATCACCTCACCACAGCTCTTCATTGTATGGACAATGCTTTGAACCTTCGACACATAGGCTCCAATGGATTCACTCTTATCCATCTGCAGAAGCTCATATTGCCTTCTCAGAGACTGCAACTTCACTCCCTTCACCTTTTCTCCTCCTTCATAATATTTCACCAAAATATCCCAGGCTGCCTTAGAGGATTCAGCACTAGATATCTTGTCAAAATTTGCAGAATCTACTGCAGCTTGAATTGCATACATTGCCTTGCAATCCTTCTTCTTTAAGTCTTTGTGTGCTGATCTCTGAGCTTCAGTGGCATTCCCCACCAAGTCTTGCACACCATTAACCACCACTTCCCATGTATCTTGAAAACCAAAGAGAGACTTCATCTGTTTGCTCCATCTTTCCCAATTCTTGCCCTCAAGAATTGGAAGATTGTTTGGTAAACCATTCCCTGACATTGTTTCTGAATGAAGGAAAATGTAAACACCAAACAAGACTGAATCTTTGTGCTTTCTACACTAAGAACCAAAGGGCTCTGGATACCAATTTGTTAGGGTAATCCAAGATAAGAGGAAGAAGATAACAAGTAAGAACTAGAGAGAAAACTAGGAGGAAAGTGTTAAGATTTTATTGATAAGAAAAAAAATAGAGAATGAGTTGTATACAATGCATGTGGTACACGCTTATTTATAAGGAAAACTCCTAACCCATCTATTACTTGTAACACAAGTAACCATAACTAACTAACTCAAGGTAGTTATGTAACCACCTCCTAACTACCTAACCAAGTCTAATAGGATTGAAGTTATAAAACATCAAAAACTAGAGTTTTTCCACCCACTTGAAAATATGTGTTTGATTATTTGTTCATCCTGTTTGAACAACACAAAAGAATATTGATTATACTATTTGGTAGATTAGAAAATACGTGTTAGTGTAATTTGTGTTTGTTTCTTAGATTAAATTGATAACTTTATCTCTTACAATGATTATAATATGTGATTTGGGGGTTTGAGTTTGATGAATGATTTGCATATTTTTTTTAGAATGAATTATTTGCGTTTCTATACGTTTGTGAAACTGTTTTTGGGACAACGGAGAGGAAGAAGAGGGGAGAAAAAGGAGATTAGTTATAGGACTAGTGGTGAATGATAGGATTAATAAAACTCTTAAATTCAACCCTTGATCTAATTATGAGCATCAAAGTTAAGATTTGTGCATGTTAAATGACACCAATAATTTAATGACAGAAAATAAATGGTACAAAAACAAAAAAAAGAAACGTACTTTATTCACAAATGATGTGGTCGATTCAATTTTCAAAATAATGAATAGAGTACCAACTTACAAGCCAAGACATTAGCATATTTTGAATAACATTTTACTAAAACATTGAGAGTTTGCACAAAAGTTTCATAAACTTTTGCTTGAAAGTAGTGAGGATGATCATGAACAACTTATCACAATAACAAACAACTTTCGTGCTTTGATGGAATTGCTTGCAACAACTAAATGGAAAGACATTTATAACGTTGTCAACAATTGATTGTTCAACCCAGGCAACCTCAATTTTTGCTTTTTATATTAATTTAAAGTAGAATGAGGATTTGAAGTGGTGACCATGAGAAACATAATAATATATCATCCATTAAAGCAAATACATGTTTTTTTTAAAATTGCTTTTTATATCAATACTTGCCACATCATGAAGGAAAGTGACAATAAATGGTAAAATGTTTTTTTGTGATAACTTTTTAATTACGAGAAGTGTTATTTTGACACTATTTTTCTTACACAATACATACACTGAAGAGAGAAATCAAAGGAAAAAAAAAAGAAATGAAAAGAAAAAATATTACAAAACTGCCCCTGTGTAAGTATTGTGTAAGAAAAATAGTGTCAAAATAATATTTCTCATTACATGCTTCTGCGTGGTCTTTGACTCTTTTGTTTTCTTTGCAGATATCAAGATGAATTTTAAGGAAATGTTGGTCCGTAAAAACGCTCTTGATGAGAAAAAGGTTGCCATGTCCTCAGGTTTTGTGGCTACGACAGGTGCCGAAACATTAGTTAACATTTTTCTTACTCCGTATTATACTAAAGATCATATATTTTTTGTATGTAGTTTAAAATACTATTTTATTCTTTCGAACTTATAAATTTTTTTACACACTATTTCAAATAATGTTTGAACTTATAACTCATTGTCTTTTACCCTTTATTCAATTTTTTTAATCTTATTATTTTAATTTTATATTCCTTTATTTTTATTTCAAATAAAATAATCACTCACTCACATAAAACAAATACCTACTTACATAGGACTGGCTTTGTAAGAAACATAGGGACTTGCTCAGCTATCATGTCAGAATTATAGGGTATCCTTTATGCTCTCCAGGTTGCCAACGAGAAGGGGTTTGATAGGGTCATTATTGAATCCGACTCAGCAACGGCTGTTGATCTCATTGTCAAGGGGTGTCCGTCAAATCACCCTTGCTCACTTGTAGTTACCCGCATCAATCGCCTTACAATGCAGCCAAGGGAGGTGTCGTTTCATCATATCTATAGGCAGGCAAACCAAGTTGCTAACTGACTTGCAAAACACGTCCTTACTATACCTTCTGGTCCATAATCTTAATAGTCCATTGCCTGATTGTTTTAACCTTGTACGGCAGGATAATGTTGGCGTTCATTTCAATTGTAGAATTCTTGTGTAATCTAACCTAATTGGCCTCCCTTATATAAAAAAATAATTAAATTTACCAAATACTTTAATTTTATTTCTACTAACTTTTTAGCTTTTAATTATAAGTTAACTTATCAAACTAGCATAGCTTAATTTTTTCAATTAGAACCTAAATCCAAAAATTTGCTTGTAGATTTGAAATGAATTAACTTTTTAGTCTATGTAAGGGTATGATAATGTAACGATAGCAGTTCCGTAACACCATGTCAAAACATTCCCTATTATTTATTTCTTGTCTTTATCAATCAATAATAATATGGACATCTAAAGTTTTTATTTAAATGTGATCATGAGTCTAGCTCGATTGGTAAAGAACGTTACACATATGTGTAGGGATTGATGTTCGAACTCGATATGTCCACTTATTTATTTTTAAGAGGTGTTTCTAGCCGTTAGGCTACCTGACAAAAAAAATAATTTATTTAAATATTTATAACCATAATTGACGTCGAACTTAATACAAAAGACCACATTTGATCTTCACAACTGCAATAAAAAGAATTGAAATCATTTAATATCAAAATTAAGTTTCTAATCAAAATAAACTAACGGTAAAAGAAAAATAAATAAATATTTGTGACCATATAAAATATTCTTTCAATAATACAATTTTAACCTCAGAAAATAACCATTTTCATTGCACGTTGTCTTTTTGGACTTTGCTAATCCTTGATTTTTATTTTGTCGCATGCAAATCCTTGGTTTAAATTACGGAGTACTTTTAAAGTAGTTTGATTTTTTGACTGAGATTACTGTCAAAAAACATATAAATTAGCAATTCATTTGCTGTCAAAAAACATTAATTGGCAAATTATATCTAAATATTATATTTAGATATTTTAGATTTAGATAACAAAATAGCTTGCAGCAAAATATTACAGAGAGAGAGAGAGAGAGAGTGGCCGTTTGAACGGCCACCACCATCTCCACCTCAACACACCTGGCTGGCCACTCCTTCATCTCTCTTATTCCCTTTCCCATCCTATTTTCATCTTTCTCTCTTTTCCTCCAAAAAAATAAAAATAAAAAAACAAAAAAAAAAGGAGGAAAAAACAAAACAACAATCTGGGTTAACCCCATCATAGAAAAAACAAAAACAACCAATCTTTTCTTCTTCCAATGTCACCACCACGTTAGAAGAAAAAAGAAAAATCATTTTTTTATTCAATTTAATTTTTTATATTTTTTGTTGTTGTTTTTGTTATTGTTAAGGTTGTTGTTTATGTTTTTGTTGATGTCAAAGTTGAATTATTGAAGAAGAAAATGCAGCACAACATTTTCGCTACAATGCGTAGTTTAAAGATCATGGATGGTTGCAAAGGTTCTCAGGTTTATGCTGTCCACCATCCTTCTTCTGGTGGAGGAAGCAGTGGAATTGGTGAAAAGCTTCTTCAACAGCTTCATGATCATATTAAAAGTCAAACCTTCAGAAGCAAATCGGTTCGAAATTTCCAATCTCCGAATCAGACACCGTCTGAGATTGTTGCTGAGGGTTCTCTTTTGCCTTATGGGCTTCCTATGACAGACCTTCTTGAGCCGAAGATTGAGCCGGTTTTAAGGCCGGTTGATTTTGTCGAAAGGTTAGCTGAATTGCATAATAAGATTGAGAATTGTTTGGAGGTTGATAGGTCTGAGGTTTATTTGGAGCATTGTTCGGTTTTTAGGGGATTATCCGATGCGAAATTGTTTCGCAGGAGTTTGAGGTCAGCACGACAACATGCCGTGGATGTCCATTGCAAAGTCGTATTGGCCTCCTGGCTTAGGTATGAGAGGAGGGAGGATGAGATGATTGGCTCGTCCTCGATGGATTGTTGCGGAAAGAATATTGAATGCCCTAAAGCTACATTGGTGGCAAATGGGTATGATCCTGAATTGGTTTATGATCGTTGTTATTGTCAACGTGATGGTGAGGGTGGGAATGAGGAGGATTCAATGACGTTGGTTGATGATCAAGAATGCTCTACCTCGGATGAGGATGATGGAGGTGGGGATATGTCGTTTTGTATTGGTGATGATGAAATTAGGTGTCATAGGTTCAATATGGCTTCGCTTTCGAAGCCATTTAAGACAATGTTGTATGGTGGATTCATAGAATCAAGGAGGGAGAAGATAAATTTTTCTAAGAATGAGATTTCTGTTGAGGCAATGAGGGCTGCCGAGGTTTTTAGTAGGACAAAAAGTTTGAGCACGATTGAACCTAATGTGGTTTTGGAGTTGTTATCTTTGGCAAACCGATTTTGTTGTGAGGAGATGAAGTGTGCTTGCGACGCGCATTTGGCGTTGTTGGTTCGTGACATGGATGATGCCTCATTGCTCATTGAGTATGGACTTGAGGAGACTGCATATCTTTTGGTTGCAGCTTGCTTGCAGGTGTTTCTGCGGGAGCTACCTGTTTCGATGGAGTGTTCAAATTTTGTGAAATTGTTTTGTAGTCCAGAGGGCAGGGATAGGCTTGCTACAGCAGGGCATGCGTCGTTTGTGCTGTATCATTTCTTGAGTCAAGTTGCCATGGAGGAGGAGATGCGGTCGAACACAACCGTGATGCTGTTGGAGAGATTAGTAGAGTGCGCAAAAGATGGGTGGGAGAAGCAACTAGCATATCACCAATTAGGTGTTGTTATGTTTGAGAGAAAAGAATACAAAGATGCACAACATTGGTTCGAGGCAGCAGTGGAGGCAGGCCATGTTTATTCGTTAATTGGAGTTGCTAGGGCAAAATATAAACGAGGTCATACATATTCGGCGTATAAGCTGATGAACTCCCTTATTGATGATTATAAACCTGTTGGTTGGATGTATCAGGAAAGGTCTTTGTATTGTATTGGGAAGGAAAAAATGATGGACTTGATCTCGGCGACCGAATTAGATCCAACGCTTCCGTTTCCTTATAAATTCCGAGCTGTTTCTTTGCTTGAGGAGAATAGGATTGGACCTGCCATCGCAGAAATTAACAAAATACTTGGTTTCAAAATTTCTCCTGACTGCCTTGAATTGAGGGCTTGGTTCTTGATTGCCATGGAGGATTACGAAGGAGCACTCAGAGATGTTCGGGCAATTTTGACATTGGACCCAAATTATATGATGTTCTACAGGAATATGCACGGTAATCACTTGGTAGAACTACTCGGTCCTGTTGTGCAGCAATACAATCAGGCTGATTGCTGGATGCAATTGTACGACCGATGGTCCTCTGTCGATGATATTGGTTCATTGGCTGTTGTACACCAGATGTTAGAAAACGATCCAGGGAAAAGTCTTTTGCGTTTTCGGCAATCTCTCCTTTTGTTACGGTGAGTGTAATCCTTATACTAATTTTGACTTCGTAAGTTTATTCCATATAAAAAATTTCGGTGATTTGAGAGTTTATTATCCAATTTCCTCTAGTTTTTAGTTATTTATTTCTCGTAGAAAGTGTTTTTTGCTATCAACTTGGGGAGCCATTATATCTTTATCATTTTATGCACAAATCTGATTACTGTGAGTGTTGATTTTCCTGAATCTTTCAGGCTAAATTGTCAAAAGGCTGCCATGCGTAGTTTGCGGCTGGCTAGAAATCATTCTACTTCTGACCATGAAAGGCTTGTCTATGAAGGATGGATATTGTATGACACTGGTCATCGTGAAGAAGCATTAGCAAAGGCTGAGGAGTCCATTTCTATTCAAAGATCATTTGAAGCTTACTTTCTCAAAGCTTATGCATTGGCCGACTCAAGTCTCGATTCAGAGTCTTCAAAGTATGTTATCCATCTCTTGGAAGAAGCTCTTAGATGTCCTTCAGATGGTCTTCGGAAAGGACAAGTAAGTGCTATATCTTTTAGTGTAAACACTCATTTTGAGTCTTATATGTGTGAGGCGTTATTACAATAGTCCTTGAATGTATCGAAATCATAAAAACATAAACGCGCTTTTTCTTTAGTTAGTTTGGTCCTCAAATGTGTTTTCCGGTAGTCAATTTGTTCCATAAAATTACTAACAAAAGAAACAATTAGGGATGCTTTTGCAATTTCAATATATTCGGGAACTACATTGTCAGCGTCTCACATTTAGGGATCAAAATGGATGTTTACTCTTATATTTTACTTTGGATTATGCATGTTAACTTGATTTCTATGCCGAAGAAGTGTATTTATTATTGTCATTTTATTTTAAACTATAGGCACTGAATAATCTCGGGAGCGTCTACGTAGATTGTGATAAGCTGGACCTTGCAGCTGACTGCTACATGAATGCACTCAATATCAAGCATACACGAGCACATCAGGGGTTGGCGCGTGTATATCATCTTAAAAATAATCGCAAAGCTGCATATGATGAGATGACAAAGCTAATAGAAAAGGCTTGGAGCAATGCATCAGCTTATGAGAAACGGTCAGAGTATTGTGATCGTGACATGGCAAAGAGCGATCTTACCACGGCAACACTGTTGGATCCTCTAAGGACTTATCCTTACAGATATAGGGCAGCAGGTGAGTCATATACATACCAATAGTTATATACTTATTCTCTGTATTTTTATTGGGGTTGTGAAATGTGAAAGGAGGGAATGTGGCTGTGATTATAAGTCATTTTTGTGTTTGTTGCATTTGTTTTCTGATGCCTTAAATTTTTTTGTCATGTATTATTACTTAGTAATGTAGGACAGGAACCATTAGTATCCCTCTTAGCAAGGTTTTCTATTTTTTGGGTCTTAACCCTTTGGTTTTTAGGGGAAAGGGGTCATAGTAATCCGGAATTCAGCCAAGAGGTAAGTCTGACAAAAAAATGTTTGAGCTAGAAATCGAACTTGGATGCTTCCAATTGATTCGGCTTTAATCGAAGCTCATTAACTACTTGATTGAACAAGGTTTTCTATTGATATCCTAGAGTGCTCCTCCAATTCAAATTTCATATACTCTATGAATGAAGATTGAAGAATACTGAAATTTTACAATAAACAAAGTTTGTTGAATGTTTACAGTAAAGGTCTATTTGTAGATCTGGAAAGTCAAACATGATAATATGCTACCCTTATTCCAAACTGGAATAGGATAATCCAAAATAGAATTAATCCTCTAAATAAGAATAGATAATTCCATATCAAAAACCTTTGTTTACAACCCTAACAATAAACCTAAATGATTCAATGAAATGTAGTCTCCTAGAAACATCAAAGTCTAAGGATCATGAGAAATGAGGTGTAACCGAGTTCAATCCCTGACTGAAACAATTCTTAGCTAGACTTTACTTACCTTCCTTCTGAACTCTGGATTCCTGGGACCTTTTCCCTTAGAACCGGAGGGTTAAGGCAAGAAAAAATAAAGAGAAATATCTTGCACATTTGTACAGTAGAAAATGAACATCAGGCAATGCTTTGAATGTCGAAGGAATACCATTGTAGTTCAGATAGATTTTCTTTTCATAACTGGCCTATCAAATCACACTATTGCAGGGTGCATGTTCAGCTGGGTTTGTTATACTTATGAAGTGAAAGATTTTGCGCTTATTCTTGTTCAAGAATATAACTATTAGTGGTCCTTTGTTGCTTTGTGTTGTCTGAATCTTTCTCTGCATACACACACAAGCTTATTATGTTCTGACTTTGGAAATTCTGTTTACCAGTTTTAATGGATGATCATAAGGAAGCTGAAGCAATTGAAGAGCTTTCAAGGGCCATTGAATTTAAGCCAGATCTGCAACTGTTACATCTTAGAGCAGCCTTTTACGATTCAATGAATGATTTCGCTTCTACCATCCGAGACTGTGAAGCAGCACTTTGTTTTGATCCTGGCCATCCCGAGACACTTGAGCTTTGTAATAAAGCACGAGAGCGGATTAAAGAACAAAAGTGAGAGAATCAGAGATTGGAAAGAATCCATGTTTTTTCTGAGTGTTCCCTGTGGACACAAAGACTATTCTCGCCAAGCTGTAACTTTGTCAAAACATGAAAGACCAGTAATCATCAATGCTATTTATATGTTAGCTTCTGTCTCCAGCAAAATGTATTGGTTTATATCTTTCAACTGGCCTTCTGGATACATGACTACAGAAAGGAAAAGTTTAGAAAGCTCATTTGAGTTGAAACAGAAAGGGAAATTAGAGGAGCAGGATAGCTTGTAAATATATGTAATGACTTGTGTTCTATGTATTACCGACACTTCAGAGTCAGACCCTGACACAGCACTGACACATGTATAATGTAGTTACATTCATTTTTTTTATTTATTATCAGTGTGGACGTGTCAGTGTCTGTGTTTGTATTTGCTTCATAGCTTCTGTTTTTGTCAGAGGTAGTGCACAGTTGTGGCTGCTATGCTCTACTATATCACACCAGCAAGAATGGTGAGGAGAGTTCGCTGTTAGACAAAACATGTACATGAAAATTCAATTTATGTTGAATCCAAGATTTAGATGTTGCAAGATTTTGTCACTTCTCTGTTGTATAAAACACAATTTTCCTTGGCGAATTTATGTTTGTTATGAGTTCTTTTTGGAGAAGCTATATCCATACATATCCAGATATTTTCAGTTTTTTATGGTTCACATGCAATGCAACCCTCTTCATGTTTCAATCTGGTTTTTTTTTTACTATTAGTGAGATTAAAAATCAGGGAAGATAAAAAAGGAAAGTAAAAAGAGCCTGCAATGTCATATTCCGATAAAGTGTAAGCTGAAACTACCTTGTTTGTCATAAGTTCTTGTTCCTTGTTTTTGTAATAGTCTCTACCCACGTGGAAGTGCTTTTTCCACACACCTGTGAATACATAAAAGTAAAACCTTAGTATTAATTATTCTCACGAGATATCCATATATTCAACTGCTACTATTTATTCCCCCAACAAACTAAATGTGATATCCACTCTAATACCAATTTTTACAAATCTTTTGTCATAAAGTTTATCTCAGATTCTCAATCTAGTCATTGAAGTTCATCTTAGCAGAGACAAAGAAGTAACAGAAGAAGAAGAATAAGAAGGCGGTTTTCAAAACCGAACCATGGATCGTTCCAAACGACATAGAAAGTTAAACTTAAATGCGCCGATAATGTCAACACGGCGTTTTGGTTCAGTTTTTGCGGATACGTCATCAAGTTCATTAGGTGGTGGTACATTTCAAAACACAAGTCGAAGAGTTCCATTTTCGTGGGAGAAAGAACCGGGAAAACCGAAAGATTGCTCCAAGTTACCTCCCTGTCATCGTTGGTTTCCGCGTAAAGAATCAGCTGATCAACCTGATAAGAATGTAGATAATTGTTGTGACGACTGGGATGACATTGACAATAAAGACGATCTTTTCTCAGATGCTATGGATGATGTGTTTTCTTTATCAGAAGCATTAGATATTGTTCAAAGAAAATCAGAGAAAGCTCATAGTGATAACAATGATGGTTTGAAGTTAAAGCTTGCAGAGTGTAGTGGCTATCAATCTCCGACTTACTTGATCAACCGTTTTCTTCCGGATGCAACCGCTTTGGCTGCATCGTCATCTGCTTTAAATTTTCATAGTGATTATGAAGAGAATATTTGTAATACTTGTAGTTATCCAGAATGCTATTTATCAGAATCAGGTAGACATTCACATTCATATGCTTATGCTTCTGGTTCTTCTTCCACTTCTCCAAAAGGTTGTGGTCTTGAAGTTCTATTCCCTTGGCGAAATATGAAGCATAAGTTTTGTTCTATAGAGAGCCCTGTCTTGCCATGCTCCGCTACTACGAATCTGCAGAAACATCAGCGCAACTTGAGGGAGTCGAAACAGAAGAAACATAAGTCATCAGCCTACATTCCTTGCACAAATGTGAAGAAAGATGTTTAGTTTCTTTTTGGTCAAGATCCTCCGTATAATTTGAGTTGAGTCGGGTGGACTTAGAGATGACGATAAAGTTTTCATGATATCATTCTTTTTGTTCATAAAACTTGAATTCAAAACCTTACGTACATAGGGGGGAGAACCAAACTCATTACGACTTCAACCAGTGAGAGTTGGTTAGTCGAACTAGTTCTTTCATTCAAAATCTTTTTTGTATATATTTGTATCTAATGCTATTTTCGCAAGTCATAATGCTATCTTCTTAGGTATAGATGTAACGTTTTTCTAATATTTTAATGCATTAGATGAATACAATAGATGAATAAGCTACGTCTCTATCCAAAACACCAGAATGTTAAACTTTTCTAATATTTAGTTCATTTATAGTTAATGTTAAACTTAATTAAACACCAGAATCCAATATTTAGTTACATAGTTTTTCGAATACAAAATCATTTGATGTATATCATTCAAAATTATTAAAAAAAAATACACTTGAATCCAAATTAGAAAATGCTTGAAAGACTAAATTTTAAACAGAAAATATTAAGTTTTTTTATTTATTAAAAGAACAACTCTACAATGTGATGGTCATTATTATATGGGAACACTCCCTTATTTCATATGTTGTTGACCTACATCACTTTCCATCCTTTGGCAAGTTTTGAATTTCAAAGGACCCTTGTATGCATTGCACACATGATTCACTAGATCATCCTGCACAAAGGAATTAATGTGCATATTAATTATTAATTAGGAAGATAAATGTAACTATTTAAATAATTAAAGAAGATTAAAATGTTACTAACAATATCAGCATCTACATATTGGCCATTCACAATGAGCCAGGGTACATGAGTACGAGGTGGGTTTAGCCCATTTGTTTCTTTACCATTGCGTATGTGGAGCTGCAATGTCAAATTTTTAATCTAGAATTAGTATGAGAAATTCACACACATGACACGCACATATAAGTTGTGCCGCTAAACCTTTTTGTATAATAAAATTCAAGCTTTGAAAAACTACATTCATAGATTTAGGCGACACAACATTACTATGTATGACTTTTCGAACTTTTTTCAAAAGATTTACAGCCTCTGGTGCTAAAAAGTAAAAAGTGTCGAATGCATAAATTAGATATCCTTTGAGTCTCAAAGACTAACATCTCGAGTGTTGTGAGACCTAAATGAGCGACAAACTCTCCCGTTGAATTCAAGATATTATTTAAACTAGAAGAAACTCGCGTCATCTTATTTAAGCAATTTTAGATTTTAATACTATTTTTTTTCTTAACAAAAATACTAATTGAGTTATAAATGACAATAAAGTAACATGAAATATTGATATGAATCTGACCTTATTTCCATGTCCACTTGAATAACATTTCTGAATGTGGTTTGGGTCCAATCTGAGACGGTTGCAACATGATCCCCATACATTTGGGTTTCCATTTGTAAATAAACCATTCTCAACACAAAAGATGAATTGCAAACTAATTTTCTTAATCAAATTTTAAGATAGGTCAAGGTCAAAGAAAAATTTGTTAGAATATTAAAGAAATCTCATTTAGATCATATAGTAAAAAATGTTTACTAAGAAAAATCCTTACTAATGGCCAAGCTTCAAGAGCACATGCTTCTATGATATTATAGTAGCATTCATCAGGACCATGCTACATATATCAAAAATAATAATAATAAAAAATTATAACTCTTGCGAAATAAAGCTAAATGTGAATTTGGATTATGAGAATTTTGCTTTCACGTAGTTGAAACTTGAAACATAAGATCAGACGGTAAAACCAAAAATACTATATTTAAATATTTTGTTTCAACTATATAAACACAATTTTTTTTTGAAAGTAGAAAATCTAAATCCGATAAAACTATAAGAAAACAGAAAATTTGTAACCTGGCAAGAAACTGTTCCATTTTTACTTGTAAAAGCATTGCCATAAGGCACCAAATGAAGGTTGACAATAGACATAACATCTAATTTAATGAATTTCTTAAGTACTTCCAAAATGAAATCTTTGCTAAATGGACACAAAGATTCATAATACAAAGAAACATGGACAAGATCATTTCCACTATTAAACTCAGAAAAATGAGATTGAGATGGATTGATGATAATCAAAAGCAGATGAATTAAAGAAAGAAACCGAAATGAACTTGGTGAAGTCATTTCTATGTGCATATAATTTTTGATATATTGGTGGTGTCTCTCTATATGACTCTAAAGAGTTTATATATTATAGTATTATTGCATTCGATCTTATATATAAATATATAATGTCTTTCGCAATATACTCAACCAAAAGACAACTGTTCGAGAGAACTTTAATTTAAGTGGAATAATTTTTTTATCATATTTTATTTACATTTTCATCAAATTTTAGAATATAGTGGACTCTTCATCTAAGAGCTAAACGATTTAAAAAAATGTCATCGACCCACAAACAAATTTTATAAATTCATTTTTACATTGTTTATTTCTTTTTGGTTAACATGTAATTAGTATAAATTTTTCACCGCCATTTTGAGATTACTATAAATTCGCCATTTTGAGATGACTATTTTTTGTCGAAAAATCTGTGGAAACATATATAGTAGTTTTTTTCTTCTAACAGATTTTTTAATACGTATAAAGTTTTCACCGTTTTCTTAAAAGGACTATTCTCTGTTGTGAAATTTATGGGGATATATATATAAATTAGAGTCTTCCTTTCTGGAAGAATTTCTTTATACGTAAGAGTCAAGAATCGAACTTTTTATCGGTTACCACTTTCTCAAAGGACTAAAATGCGTTTTCATTTGAATTGATTCATTGTTGGCTAAGTCTGTTTTTATTTTTTGGTTATTTGCCGTATAGACTAATTCATTAAATCAAGTAGTGATGAGACAAAAACAACTAAATAAACTTCAACAATTGCTTCAAAATAAATAAATAAACATCAACAATAATAGCAATAAAGGAGTAAAATATTGTAAATATGACCGTAAGAAAAAGCAATAAAGGAGTAAAAAATTGTAAATTAGACTACATCAATTTTAACATAGAAAACCCCAGATCGAAAGTATAAAATCATGAATCTTTATTATTTTATTTTCAAATGCCTTCTTTATTTAATTTATCTCGAGTCTCGAAATGTGTTGGGTCAATCATGCTTATCAAACATAGGTACCTTTTATTTTGGTCAAGTACACATAGGTACTTTATCTCTTATTTTAATATTATATCACAAATGCAATATATTCAGCAAGGTCAATATGTGTCCTACCAAAGAGCTTGAAGTGATCATGTGGCTATGTAACATTTTTCTTCAGCAAGAATATGAATAATTGAACTTATTTCTCATTTGCATTCAATGAACATTGCAAGCTGCTGGAATAGCATCACCTTTATAAGTCTTGCAAACATATTGTGTAAAATTTTCATAGTCCTGAATTAACATAAACATAATGAGTAAGTATTTTGTCAATAATTTTGAAATTAGACCAATGTGTGTGTGAGAGAGAAAATCAAGAGGAATTAAAAAAGACAAACTTTTCCAATAGGTTGATTGTTCACCACCACCCATGGCACAAATGAATGAGGAGGGTCTAGTTTTGCTATTTCTTCAATATATTTTTGTCCAAGCTGCAAAACAAATTCAAATTTAATAATGTTAATTTATACCAAAGTAATAATTAATGTTAGTGACATTTAAACAAGCATTTAACTAAAAAAAATAATCATAGAATTAGAATATTTTTCCCATTTTATATAATATATCATTTTAATTAACAATGCATTCATTCAAAGAAATGAGCAAAATTATAACCTCTGTTCCATTTCCTTTATTTAAGCAATTTTTAATAGGCTCCAAAGGCAAACCAAGTTGGTTAGTACAGTTCTGCCACATCTTGTTCTTTCCATCAATTGCTAGAAACTCAAAGCAGTTAATTAAACCATAATGTTTATTCTGCATCACAATTTAGATATATAATTAGTATGACTTTTTTTAATACTTTAATTCATATATACACAGTTAGTGTACATATTTTTTACACTATTAGCAAATCATAATACTTTGATTATTAAAAACATTTAATTTTAAGATTTTACATGCCGGTGATTGTGAGTTGTCGACGGTATAAATCTTTTTACACCGTCACTATATCAAAATTAAACTTTATAAAAAATTTACATAATAATGAAGATATATGGTTTCTAGGTTCTCAAAATACTTACCACATTAGGCCAAATATTGAGGGCACATGCTTCCAAAGAATTTAGTTCACATTCATCTGGTCCATTCTGATCATAAGTATTGTGTGTGAAGATACAAATTTAAAATTGAATAAATAATCATTATTACTGTAAAGCTTTGGAAATTATTTTTTAAAAAAATAAAATTGATGAAGATAATGAAGAAAATAATCATAAATTTAGTCATAAAAATAATCATTATGTTCAGAAATATGGCTTGACTACAACAACAAATGTTAATTGACCACATAATTTAGTAATAAAAAACTTTAAAACAAAAATTATATTTAAATCCTATTTTCCCACATTGAAGTGAAAAACATCATAAAAGAAAGCCAAAAATGATAAATATATGAACAGTTCATACAAAAAAATAACTTAAGAAATAAAGCAAATTGATATCAATGAAAGTCAATTTTTTCAAAGAAAAGTCAATCATTTTAATTATTGAATTATTTTATAATGCATTGCAAAATATAATTCCTACAGTATAGCAAAAAAATAGAGAAAAATTAAAACCTGACATGATATGGAATTGTTGGTCTTATTGACATAAGAATTGGCCCAAGGAACTAGTTGGAGATTGACAATGTCAATGAGATCATTGTTGAATATGTCTTCAAGATTCTTAACAATGAAAATTGCACAAGATTTGCATAGACTATCATAGTATATTGATAGATTAACTTTACTCATAGATTCACCCTTAATTCCATAGGTGAAAAATAAAAAGACTAATGCTATTACTATAGTGTTTGAAAGTTTTGGAGAAACCATTTTTTTTCTTCTATCCTTCAAAAGTAGATAGATTTTGCAATTTCTCTCTAAAGGTAAGAATGTGAACTCTAAATATTTCTTTTGTACTCAATCTCTTATATACATTTTATAAATGCGTTGAACTGATTTTGACTTGTTTTGTTTTTGAATAGAAGTAATTTTTTCTCGAAATTTAATATTTAGCTTTAACTTTATCGTCGAAATTCATTTACATATAAATCACTTTTTTAGTATAATCAGTGGCAACTTATTTAAACCTAAGTCGTCACAACTAATACGAGCGAAATGTCTATCTATATGTGTCAACCATTATTTTCTATATACAACACATATTTGAATTTACAATGAGTTGACAAAATCACAGTAAATCACCATAATATTTCTTGTTAGATCTAATCTCAAATCAATTTCTTAGATTGTTTTGAAGTTAGGAAATAATACCAAATAGTCTCTCTTTTTGTTTTCAAGTAAAAATGAGGGCACAAAGGGAAAGATGCTATAATTCAACCTTTTTCAGTCGTGATCATCCTTAATTGATAGTATTATTTTTTGGGTACTGCCGTGTTAATTAACCTTCCTCTATAAGTTTTTCAATATACATGACATTAATGGTCATTCTTAATCTTAACCTAATATCCTTTTACATCTTGTACTATTCATATTAGTTCAAATACAATTTTTTCTCCTTTAGATTTTACGATCGTTTAATTTTGATCTTTAAAATTACAATTGTTTGATTTTAATCTTAAGTTTTAAAATTGTTCGATTTTGGCCTCTCAATTTTGACCATCATATTTACCCATCTTTATATTTGTTAGTTTCATGTTGATTTTTTGATAAACTTTATGTAGTAAAAATTGAGAATTTGTTTTATAATTTAAAATAGTATTAAATTTAAATCTAAATTATTTGATCTTAATATACCGATTATTGACATTTTGAATGTGTAAATTTATAAAACAAAGAAGGCGTGTTGCTTTTTGTTGGGCCCAGCCCATTTTCAATCATGTCCACTTGATTGGTCTTCAATAGCTCTAAGTATTATTTGGAAAATTTTCTTTTGCCACCCTACGTTTTATGGGGCGCGTCTTAAGAATTTACCAATATACCTATGTATGTGGCTTAAGTAATAGACACAGTCAGTATCTAAAGCAACAGATGTGTGAAATTTTTTTAACGTTCTTCACATGTGAAGCGTTACATATCAGAGGCACCCTACTTAAAAAATATACATCCGTGACTTAGGACACTGACCGTTTTTTGACCGTTTAGAGTTCCGTTGCTTAAGCCACGGACGATAACTATCTATAGTAACAAAACGTTCAGCTGCAAACATTTTTTCTTCGTCACCACCTTTCAAACAAACCCTCCAAAAAAACCTTACTATCATGCAAATGGTGTTTCCAACACACAATCAAAGCATCAAGGAACTCTAGGGACATCTTGCTGAGCTGAATACAAAGGTAATGTCCATCTAAAACTTTCTCCGGTCAAGAATTGCAAAGAAATGGCACTAGGGAAGCAGTCAGAATAAAAAAATTAACCAAAACACATGATAAAATAATGCATTCGAATTTATTCGTTAGACACAAAAATTACATATATTTTTCGATTCGTAGTTTTTAGCACTTGTTGAAATAAAAATTACATAAAAACTAATAATAACACAATTCATAACACAATTCATAACGACCTCTAATAAGTTCAGGATGTCACTTCCGTAGTCTATTTGAATTCATTTGGACATTTACAACCGCGGCAGCTAATCCCTTCCACTTCAAACGGCAAGGACGTTTCGATTAGTCATAAAGTATCCAAAATTAGAGACGAAAGTTCGGTGTTGATTAATTATAACGATACCAAAATTCTCATTAAAGGGGACCGAAAGTATCGTTATGCTTATGCCTAACCAACGAGGCACTTTACAACCGTTCCGACTCAAAATACCAAAATCTAAAAACCTAACATTAAATAAATAGAAAAAAGAAGAGAAGAAGAGGTGTGAAACCTCAGGAAGCTTAATGCTTCATTTTATAGGCATTTTGGCTGCACACGTGGCAGACCTTTGACTTAAATAGAGATGTCTGACCACCGACTATTTCGTGACTTAAGGCACGGATGACCGGTGAAAAATTACTCGCTAATTAATCATTTTTACACATTCGTGACATAAGTTACAGAAGGGTATTTTGGAAAACTCGCAGGACGCGCGAGCAACCCTTAGAGTGGCAAAAGTAATTTTCATTATTTGAACTTAGTCAATTTCCCACCAAATATGATGTATAGTATTTTTTTAATTTTTTTTTTATGTATTAAATCTCAATTTTACAAGTAAATCAATCATCAAAAGAAATTCTATGTTAAAGAATACCTGAATTCAATTCAATAAATTTGGCCTTCAAATTTTGAAAACTGAGATTAATTATTGATTTTTTCTTGTGAGCCAAATAATAAGTAGATAATTGGTAGAATGTGAGCCAAATAATAAGTCTATGTTTTATAAGCCCTATTGAGTGTCTAGTTTGTTAGAGTGTGCTATATGTTAATTTCGACTCTGTTTAACTAATTAATATAAGTAGATAATTTACGAAGGAAATAATACACAAGAAGAATATTAAAGATAGTTTTTGATAAAGGAAATAATACACAACTGTATATGTTTTTTTACGACTCTGTAATATATTTGCATATTCCTTTTCAAATCTATTACTATGTTTTTTATTAAACAACTTTAATTTTGAGGTATCTCAATAATATATCAATCAATTTTGAGGGAAAGGGATTATGTTGGCACAAATTCATACTTTTTATAATAGAAAAAACACCGGCTATATATCACCCTCCAAACTCTTCCTATTAAAAACATCATTGTTGTAGATATCCGAGAAGACAAACACTTCCATATAATAAGCACTAGAAATGTACATAGGCACTATGTCTCTTATTTTAATAGTATATCATAGATATGTAATATATATATTCAACAAGATCATATCAATGTGTCCTTCCAAGAGGTTGAAGTGATCATGTGCACATGTATGCATGCAACATTTTTCTTGACTAACAATATGAATAGTTTTTGAATTTATTTCCCATTCAAATGAACATTGCAAACTGCTGGAATATCATCACCTTTATAAGCCTTGCAAACATAGTATGTAAATTTTGCATAGTCCTGAATTTAAAACAAACATTAATCTTGTCAATAATCTAGAAATTAAATAAGACCAATTGTGTGTTTGTGAGAGTGACAAAAACAAGAAGGAGAAAAAACATACTTTTCCAATAGGTTTATTGTTCACCACCACCCATGGCACAAATGAATGAGGTGGGTATAGTTTTGCTATTTCATTAATATGTTTTTTTCCAAGCTGCATACAAATTCAAAATCTAATGTTAATTTAAGAATTAAACAATCTCAATCAAGACAACAAGATTCTAGACAAGTTTTATGGTAGACCACTTGGTCCAACATAGATCAGTATTTGAAAATTGTTTAAAATTTTAATAATTTTTATCGTAACTCAAAGATACTGGTTTAATTTGATTCACATTCATAACATGTGAACCTCAATAAATAATTAATATTTATTTTTACCAATTGTAACGACGAATAACATTGATCTATACATATATAGTAATTTTTTTAGTTAGGTATATACCAAATGCTCCATATTCCTTTTCTAAATCTATTACTATGTCTTTTATTAAACAACGTTGATTTTGAGGTATCTCAATAATATAGCAATTAATTTTGAGGGGAAAGCGATTTTGTTGGCACAAATTGCATATTCATACTTTTTATAATAGAAAAAACACTGGCTATCACCCTCCAAACTCTTCCTATTAAAAACATCATTGTTGTAGATATCCTATTAAAAGAAGTCTCCATGAGAAGACAAACACTTCCATATAATAAGCACTAGAAATGTACATAGGCACTATGTCTCTTATTTTAATAGTATATCATAGATATGTAATATTTATATTCAACAAGATCATATCAATGTGTCCTTCCAAGAGGTTGAAGTGATCATGTGCACATGTATGCATGCAACATTTTTCTTGACTAACAATATGAATAGTTTTTGAATTTATTTCCCATTCAAATGAACATTGCAAACTGCTGGAATATCATCACCTTTATAAGCCTTGCAAACATAGTATGTAAATTTTGCATAGTCCTGAATTTAAAACAAACATTAATCTTGTCAATAATCTAGAAATTAAATAAGACCAATTGTGTGTTTGTGAGAGTGAGAAAAACAAGAAGGAGAAAAGACATACTTTTCCAATAGGTTTATTGTTCACCACCACCCATGGCACAAATGAATGAGGTGGGTATAGTTTTGCTATTTCATTAATATGTTTTTTTCCAAGCTGCATACAAATTCAAAATCTAATGTTAATTTAAGAATTAAACAATCTCACTCAAGACAACAAGATTCTAGGCAAGTTTTATGGTAGACCACTTGGTCCAACATAGATCAGTATTTGAAAATTGTTTAAAATTTTAACGATTTTTATCGTAACTCAGAGATACTGATTTAATTTGATTCACATTCATAATATGTGAACCTCAATAAATAATTAATATTTATTTTTACCAATGACGATTAGGTCATCATGACAATTGTAACGACGAATAACATTGATCTATACATATATAGTAATTTTTTTAGTTAGGTATATACCAAATGCTCCATAGAATCAGAACACTTTTTCCATTTCCTATGCTATAGAATCAAAGAAATGAAAAATAAAATATAACCTCTGTTCCATTTCCTCTATTAAAGCAATTCATAAGAGGCTTCTTAGGCAAACCAAGATTTTTGGTACAATTCATCCACATCTTGTTCTTTCCATCAATTGCCAGAAACTCATAGCAGTAAATTAAACCATAATGTTCATTCTGCATCACAATTTCGATATATAATTGAGATAAATTTAATTTATATATACCGTTTGTATAAACACCGTCAACTAATAATAAATTTATAATATTTTGATCATTAAAAATGTTTGACTTTAAATAAAAAAAAATTATACCGACGGTACATCAAAATTAAAGTCGTATATGATTAAGTAAAATTAAACTTTTGAGGTATGGTTTCAAGGTTCGCTTACTTACCACATTAGGCCAAATATTGAGGGCACATGCTGCTAAAGAGTTTATCTCACATTCATCTGGTCCATGCTGCCAAGTTATGTGTGTGAAGAGACAAATACAATTAAAAAAAAAATGAACAAACCTTAATCATCATCATGGAAGTTTTGGAGATTATTAATAAATTAATTAATTAAATTGATGAAGAAAACAATCATTAAAGTGAAAACATCATATCATATGAATTAGAAAAGAAAAAAATAAAATGAATATGATTCTATGAAGAGTTCATACAAAAAAAAAAAAGGCAAATTAATATGAATCAAAGTCAATGTTTCAAAAAAAGTCAACCATGTGAATTATTGAATATTTTATAATATTTTGCAAAGTATAATTCCTAGTATAGCAACAAAAATTGAGTAAAAAAAATTGCATAGCAACAAAAAACAGAGAAAAAAAAATAAATTAAACCTGACATATTATGGAATTGTTGGCTTGATGATTAACATGAGAATTAGCCCAAGGGACTAGTTGGAGATTAACAATATTAATAATATCATTGTTGAATATTTCCACAAGATTCTTAACAATGAAAGTGGCACTTTTTTGGTCTAGACTTTCATAGTATACTGATAAATTAACTTTCTGATGATCAAATGATGTTTTGTGTGAACTAGAAGAAAAAAAATAAGATTCACCCTTAGATTCATAGGTGAAAAATAAAAGGAATAATGCTACTATTACTATAGTGTTTGAAAGTTTTGGAGACACCATTTTTATTCTTTCAATCCTGCAAATAGTGTTTCTAAGGGTAAGAATGTGAAGTGTGAATATTTTATTTGGAACTCAGTCTCTTATATAGTTTGATTTCACTTTTGAATTGATTATTATATTTTGAATGTGCTCGAGTAAAATCTATTTTTTGCTCTAAAAGCAATTTTAACTTGAAGTTAGAATTTACAGATTTTGCTTCTATAATTGATTTTTAAATTTTATTACTCAAACTCATTTTTACATGACTCAATGTTGTATTAAAATATAAACTACTTTATATTCAACTCGTTTTTAATAAATATTAAAGGAAACACGTCTCAAGTAGAGTCAGAAATTTTATAATTGAATTTGAATTTTTTGTTTTTTTTTTAGGTTTGCAAAGGTACCATTGAACTTAAGTATAATAATCTATTAATGGGAGAATCACTTATTCAAACCTAAGGTAGAAACTAATATGCAAGCAAAATGTTTGTCTATCTCTGCCAACCCATTATCTTCTATATAGTGTATGTTTCAAATTGTAGCTTATAAGTTTCATTTTAAAATTTCAACCATCATACATAATTTCAAAGATAGTGGACCCTTTCTGTTTGGATATGCTGGCAAATCAATTTCCTAGTTTGTTTTGAAGTTAGCAAATAGTCACTTTTTTATTTTCAAGTTAAAAATAAGGCATATAGGGAAATAAGCTATAATATAATATCTTCGGTCATTATCATCTTTATTGATATTAATCAATAATCACTTTGTAGGACTCATATTTTGGTATTGCCGTGTTAACCTTGCTATATTATAAGTTTCAATCTATATGATATTTATGGCCATTTTTGTCTCTATATCTTTTTATATCTTGTACATTTTTACATCTTTATTCCTTTTCTCTTGTCTCATGTCACCAACCATCACATGTGTGTGTACATATCCTTTTGTCATTTACCATTTTTTACTTTTCTTTACAAGACTCAAATTAACTCATTTCTTTTAAAATGTTATCTATCCTTAATACAAATGGCGTATGATTATGAGTTTATGACAATAAGAATTAGCATGTAAAAATGACACCCTTGTCTAACAAGTGTGTCACATTGTTGCTTGTCTCCTTATTTTAAAGTTTGGTAAAATTTTAAGTGAAATTTTATAATAGGTAGCTCCCAATTCGAAATTGGTAATGAATTTACTAGCAATATTATCAACCATTTGCTTACAATAGAGTTTTATTGGCATCAACGTTAAATTCATGTTGCCAAGTTATTCCTTATCTTAAGGTTGTGACAGGGTGTGAAACCCTGATGCTTTAACTGCAATTAACTCTTCGTTGTCGCCTTTAAGACATGTTTCAACACCATAGTGCCCTTGTTCTGTGAATAAAGCCGCATCTACATCTATCTTACCTCACCACAATTAAGTGCAGTCGTGATTGCATGCAGTCAGCGACTTAGAGCCGTCTAATCAAAATCATATGGTTTAGATTTTAAGACAATTTTTTTTTGTTTGATATAAAATTTTGAAATAACATCTAGTCTGTCTGATAAAGATCGGATGGCCTAAAGTTATTGATTGCATAACTGCATCACTTTTCGAATTCACTGAATCCATGTTCTTGGGAGAAATTTCTAGAGAAAACGTATTTCGAAAAATGTGGCATTTGACAGAGGCACACGCCACGCAAATGTCAAGACCGACAAAAAAATATTAATTAAACTTCAAAACACAACATAGATCATGTGAGTTTGAATATGTCGGTGCGTAATTTGAGACTATTTTTGAGAGATTTGCGCCTCACACCCTTAGAAATTGTGCAACCGCTTGCAAATGTGCACTTTATCTACAAATTTGATTGGTCTGACAACGCGTTTCTGACAATTTGTGAGGGGCTCTACCCCTGTCAAGCTCTTATTTAAATCGAATGCAACACTTTCATTCATTCATAAACCATTCCCTTCTTTCATTTTATTGCCTCTTATTTTCTTCCATTCACATAACCTTCACTTCCAAATTCTTTAGATATTTTTTCAATCTCGTTCAACAACAATCAAAAGCTCTCATCCACCGTAATTTCTCCCGAACTAGCTTTAATTTATTTTTTTTCTCAACCTTCACTAAGGTAATTTATCTATTTCATTGTTTTCAATTTAATTAGTTTGTATTTGTACAATCTCCTACTCAAAAAATTCTTTAAATCACTATGGCACCATCGGACCACAGTTCTATATATGTGGTTCCAAACCTTACAATATTCCTAAGCATGATCAACACCAACACCAAATCTAAATTTCATCCTATAAACGAGGATGGAGTCGTATAAGTCCATCACTTTTTTAGGAGGACCAAAACCAAGGTGTAGATCCAAGTCAATTCTAGATTTTTAATTGCCCATCACTTGATTTGTAATATATAACGATAAATTTGTTAGATGGATGATCACTTGTCTTCTTTCTCTTATTCTATCTTTTCTCTTTACTTTTTATTCTTGGGTCCTCTTTAGGTACAACTACAAGTTGTACATTTTGACCTAAAATTTTAGGGTGTCGTGAACATTTTGGTACTCTTCCATTATTTGTAAGGAGTTGAAGTTTTAGTTGCAAATCACACAACTATGGCTACCTAATGGTTGACCATGATGCCACCAGATAGCCACAGTTGTGTGATTTGCAACCTGAACTTCAACTCCTTACAAATAATGGGAAGATATCAAATTGTTAACAACGTCCTAAAGTTTTAGGTTCAAATGCACAACTTGTAGATGATCAAAGAATAAAAAGTAAAAAAGGGAAAAACATAAAAAAGAGAAAGATTACAAGTGGTCATCTCTCTAGCAAAATTGTTATTTTACCAAATCAAGTGGTCGCGTGGCCAATGATGAATCTAGAATTGACTTGGACCTGCACCTTGGTTTTGGTCCTCCTAAAAAAGCAATGGACTTTTAAGACTTCATCCTTGTTAAGAGGATGAAATTTAGATGTAATATTGGTGTTGGTCATGCTTAGGGACTTTGGTTGATATTTGGTTTGATGTGGTTGTTTTTTCCTTGTTTTATCTATCTATTGGTGCTTAAGATTTTTTTAAATATGCAACAGAATTATTGTCTTATTATGTATTTAGTAATACATTGTCGTTTAGAGATATATATATATATTCTTTGGAATGCAAGTCCTGTAGTAGACCAACACAAATCGTAGTGGCAGCTACCTAGACACAGTTGGCTTAAATGCAATGTCTACGCCGGTTTTCACAGAGTTGCATGCCCTTCAAGTTGGAGGTGGTGTGCTCGAGACAATAATGTATGTCTTTTATTGGTTTTAATGATGTTTACTAAAGTATATTTTGATTGAATGACTAAATTGATTAATATTTTTCAATCTAAGGTACTAAATTGCTATTTCGTAAACTTGAGAGATTGAATTGACCGATTCTTATGATTTCATGAATTATAAACTTATTTAATTCAAGAACTTCTAAATTAGTTAAACCTATATTATATGTGTGCACAAACAAAGAAGTTAAATAGAGGAACAAATCAACAATAGCTTGAACCTATAGATTAGCCAATAGCTTGAACCTTAAGACAAAGTGAAAGTTATATTAATACATCAAAATGAAACAGACCAAAAATGCATTCCAACTTCATTTTCATAAGGATTTATTTACTCCTTAATTTAGTGATTGATTAGTTGTAAGTAAGGTCAGATTTTTTGCTTCATCTACATAGCAAACAGGATGAAAAGAGTTGATTTTTGCATCATAATAAGTTTTTGTTGAAAGTGATGATCTACAAGCATCTGGTTTCATACTTCCCTTGTATGCCTTGCAAATATATGCCACAAAATTTTGGTAGTCCTAAAACCACAAAAAAAAAATAGATAGAAGAGGTTAAGGAATAAATATTATAAAATCATCAAATAGTAAATATCAAGCAAATATTATAAAAATAAAAATAAAATGTTGCATTTTAGTGACAAACCTCTTGGAGTGCTTGGTTGTTGACAACCACCCATGGAACAAATCTATGAGCAGGATTAAGCTGAGCAGTTTCCTTAGCATACTTTTGGTCAATCTGTTTTGTTTTGTTAGACATAAATATCATTATTAGCCTTCATTCAAAATTAAGTCCTTGACAAATAAATTATTTGCAGCTTATAGCTTAAGTGTTTATGTATAACAAAAGATAAAATTAAGCTTAATCATTTATGTATATGCTATAAGCTGTTTTCACAAGCTATCTTAGAGAACTTGAGAAAATAAGCTGAAAAAAGCTTATGAAAAATGCCATAAACTGTTGTTATAAATTTTTTCAAATAGTCTTACAAAACTTATGTCAATAAATAAACTCTAATAAGTCGATCTAAATTAACCTTAAAACTCAAAATACGAATTTCTGATCATAATTCAACTGTAACAATTTTTTAAAGGAAAATGCTAACGTGTCCCCGTGGCACTCTTTAAGCACCTTAAATAGTACAGTAAGTTTTAGTAAACTTTTTATGAAAATATGTAAAGTCAACGCATTGGAAATTTGAATGCTTTACTTTTTACATAAATAATTTCTTTTAATAGAAAGTTTAAAAATGCTCCGGGAGCACTTGCTAGCAACACCTTTTTAAATTCAAATTCAGAATACAAAGGTGAAAATTGAAATTAAAGTATAGAGTTCAATAAAATAAAGATAAGAAAATAATGAACTTACAGATTTTCCATTGCCACTTTTGTAGCAATTCATAGGCAATGTGGACAAGCCAGACATATGGAAGCAATTAAACCATTCATTATGCCTATTTTCTAAAGTGAGACGCTCTATGCAGTGTATAAATTTGAAATGTTGTGCCTGCATTATATATATATATAGAGGACATATCCTATGAGAATGGTAACTTTATATAAGAATGATGAGAATAAAGCAAAGCCATTGGATTAAAATAAATGGTTGAAATTAAACCAAACATTTTATTTTGTCATGTGACTTCTCGTAGATACATTCTATCTTTTCTCTCTCTGCTCCTTCACTTCTCAACGTGGCCGCCGCCTCTCGCCTCAGCTTTCCACCACCGCCACTGAATCGCCGTTGTTAGTCCTCCCCGTCGTTGAATCATCGTCGTTTTCTTGCCACAACCTTCTACTCATTCTTGAATTTCTCCATTTGCACAAGAAGCAATTTTAAATATAGGGTAATTCATATACAGGATAGATGTGTTTTAAGTTTTCTCCAGATTCCAATTCCAACAAGAATTTACCTTAGAGCCAAATTGGATGTGCTAAATTTTAATCTAAAGACGGCAACATCAACAACAATATTCAATAGTGATGGTTGGGTTAAGAATGAAACTCCAATCTGAAATTTTTCCCTTCTTTCCAATTCATTATAATTTTATTTTATTTTTGCTTTTGTTTAAAATTGAAACCCAGAACATTAAAAGGGTAGAAGAATTCAACTATATCATCGTTACATGTTGTAATAGGAGCTTTAGGTTGTTTCCAGCAGAACGGTTCATGAGTGAGAGAGAAAGAAAAGATGTAGGAAGGGAGAAACAAAGCACGTGATTGAATTTCTAAAGTCACATAACTCACTTAAATGATATGTTTTAATCTTAGTCTTTCATTTGAATCCAATGGTTATTATTTATTCTCATATTCTCATATAAGGATGTCATTCTCATATTATACATCCTCTATATATATATATATATATATATGGTCATAATAATATATTAGTGTATTGGATTTGCAATATTTGGCTATTAGTAAATTGGAATAAGGATATACACTTTGGAGGGTAATGTTTAATGTGAAGACGAAAAGATTTGAATTTCCTTAATCTTGCAAGTGTTCCAATAAAAAAAATCTTGTTGCAATTGGGTCAATATTGAACCACTTATATTTTAACTTTAAATTATGTCTTTTGTGTGAAGATATTGATCATTGTCAATTGTCAATTTTATGATATGAATCATTCGATCTTGCATGAAGATGATGATTGTCCAACTACATTATTATGGTGATTGTTTGTAATTGCAAGTAATCTTGATCAGCAACCACACATAATTTCATATTGAAATTTTACCTAAAATCTTAAGACATTATAAATACATGATCTCATTCATATATTACTTTTTTTTCTTGACAAATCATTCATATATTGCTTAATATCTATCTTTTGATTCAGTGTGAGACTTCTAAATCACATTTGCTATAAGAATAATAGAATAAAAAAAAAAAGTTGTTTCATGAGAACGTACCACATCAGGATATATTTTAATGGTGCAGGCTTCAACAGTGTTTAGAACACATTCATCGTTTCCATGCTGCAATATTAAAAAAAAAAAGTGAAAAACATGAGTAATTTTTTATATAAAACAAATAAAAGTTAAGTGGTTTTCATTAGAAAACATATAAAATAATCAAACACTACAAACTCAATCAATTATTCATTATTATAAACGAACTTATAAACTAATTCTTATAAATCGTATAGCATAAACTACTCACTTTTTTTTATAACATCCTACATAAAGAAAGATTGGGGGGACATAAAATCAACTGATTCTTAATAAGCGCAATTGATAAAGGCCGATTGGTGAATGGACCTGAAGTCGATCGATTGGTTGAAACCAACCACTAAAAAAAGTAATTACTCTTCTCTCTTTAATATTGCTCGAATTCTTTTATTCTTATTGGAAGATATTTATCGATAATGTAAAATTTTATCAAAAGATATCTTGTAATTTTGCAGCCCAAATGGAAAACAAAGTAACCTTATCAGAAATTTTATCTCAACCTTAATTAATGAAATTATGGCTCAATGTGATGGGTTGCTGGAGAATACAGTTGGGAAGGTTATGAATCAACTGGTCAACACTAAACATAGGGGCGGGAATTTATTATTTTCACAGTACAAATAATTATATTTCTCTGATCCTAGATAATGACCCATAACTATTTGTTACATGTTTACTTTAACATCATAAATAAATATCTCATGCAACCCTGGCTCTGACCCAGAAAATTCTCACAAAAAGAGTGGTGGTAAGTACAAGGGTAAAAATTCATTAATTCAGCTTTTGGCATTATATGTAAGCTTTGCTATTTTTTTTGTCAGTTAGCGGCTAGAAATTCATCTCTTAAAAGAGAATAAGTGGACATATCGGGTTCGAACCCGGATCCCTGCATAAATGTGCAATATCCCTTATCAATTGAGACTCATGAGATGAGGACACATTTAATATATTTATATCGACAAGATGTGAGTAAACAAAAGGACTCGCAATATTTATTGAGATGTCGATCTTTTAAATAAAGTTCGGTAATTTGAGGATTATATAGTCTAAAAAATAAAAGAGGCTTTCAAGATAGAATACAATTTTTTTTAATATATAACAGCTAGAATACAAGTTTAAAATAAGGCTTAAACATCATTTTAGTCCTTGTAAGTTCGCGATTTTTTGGTTTTAGTCCCTGTATCTTTTTTTGTTGCAAATTAGTCTCTGTATGTGCAAATAATTTTGATTTTAGTCCTCAAAGCTAAAATCCGCAGGAAAATCTGCAGGAAAATTTTCTGGTTTCCTGCGGATTTTCCTACGGATTTTGATTTTAAGGGACTAAAACCAAAAGATTTGAACATACAGGGACTAATTTACAACAAAAAAAGATACAGAGACTAAAACCAAAAAATCGCAAACTTACAAGGACTAAAATGATATTTAAGCCTTAAAATAATGAATGTCTTTTTATTTGCTTTGAATGATACGCAAAGTTCAACCGTGAAATACGCAAAGTTTGGTTAATAAATTCTAGTGTTAGGAATAGTTATGTATGTATAAATAGTATTCATCCATTGATATTACTTATTATAAATTCCAAAGAGAGTAACTTAAAACCAACTCAATAGAAAGGTAATTCATAAGTGAAGAGATTCAAGAATATTTACTAATAACTATACCAAAATCATGTGAAGAAAATGAAAAATGAAAACATATATATACCTGACAATCAAAAGTGCCATCAGGTTTAATCCAAGCATTTCCCCAAGGGATCATTCTAAGATTCACAATGGAAATGAGATTTGTTTGAAATAACTTCACAAGATGATTCACTATGAAATCAGCACAAAAAGGACATAGACTTTCATAGTAGATTGACATGGTTACTTTCTTCACATTATTAGAGGAAGATGAAGAAGAAGATGGTACTAAGAGCAAGAGCAAAAACAATAGTGGAAGAAGGAGGAAACAAAAGAAGAATGAACGTGGAGGTAAAGAATCAAAGAAAGAAGGCATTTTCATTTTTTGAGATATGAAAATGAAAGGGAACAAAATGAGTTTAATATTGTGTTATACCTATATATGTGTGATTCATAGGTTGTGCAAGAAAGGTATATCTTTCTTTTTATTGCCAATGTGTTACAAAAAGTGTCAATTTAATTTTGGAGTGGTGGAAATCATTAAATGCTCATATCTATACGCCAATGACTAATCCAAGTAAAAAAAAAAACGTTACAAAATTGATTTTATGTGGTTATCCTTATTCTATTTACTTTGGTAGATTAATGTATTATTGTATTCAATTGCGATACTAATCATAATCATTAGAGATAATTGATATTTAAAGAGTTGATATATCTTAACATATGTTTTTCTATATACATTGTAGGTTAAAATTTCGATCAAATAGTTAAATGACCTAAGCATTTGGATCATACTATCACGGTAATAATTTTTTTTTAACCCATTGATTTTTAGGAGAAAGAGTTTTGATAATATAGAGTTTGATTGGTAGACAAGTAACATCTTATCAAGAGTTTTTCAATCTAATAATCAGACACGAGTTTTTTCGATCCAGTGATAATTGACGTTCAATTTAGCAAAAAAGATTACGATTCCATCGCTCAGAACTGACCCCAAACCATAAACCGGTGAAAGAAAAAAAGATTAAATTTTTTATTTTTTTTTTGCTATGATTTACTTTTCTCTTCCACAAACTCTTTTCACTTTTTTTCTTACTTCACCATTTTCAAATTTCACCATCTATTATCCTTAAACCCATTCATTCTTCTTTCTTCTTCTTCTTCTTCTTCTTCTTCTTCTTCAATGTCTTCCATAAACTTCAATCCATTCTCCGGCGGTAACTGGTTCCCATTCTCAAAACCACCAACCCCACTCCCTCTCCCTCCTCTCAGCTCCCTCCTCAATTACTCCCCATCCCCAAATTTCGCATCATCATCTCTCTCCACCACTAACACCAACCCCACCACCACAACCCCCACCTTCGACTTCGACGACGACGATGAAGAACCAGGTCCATTCACCAAACTGGTTAAACAATTCTTCTACGAATGCCAAAAAATCCCCAACCATAGACACACATCAGAGGTCGAAAAAATCCTGAAACAAAACGACGCTTTTGAGTCAAACCCTAACTCAACAGAACAAGAAATGAACCAAAACGAAGAGTATATGGACAAAATGTATGAAAATCCAGTTATACAGTTTCTTATGAGAGCAGAGTATATTGTTGATAAGATGAATGAAATTGAGGTGAAGAAAAATGAGAAACCTTTTAGGAAAGAAGATAGGGATGTTTGGAAGAATGTGCCAAATGTAATTGGGCTTGATGGTAGGCCTATGCCGAGGAAGGCGCTCAAGAAGAATTCGGCCAGGGATACGTTTTGGGATTTTGCTAGACAGTTTTATTTTGGACTTTGGGGGTTTTGGCAAAGACATTATCCTCCTGGTAAACCTAATGATGCTGCTCAAGCTATTGGATATAAGAGACTTGAGAAAAGATACTATGATTGTAAGTTTCTTTTTAATGCATTTGGGTTGTAGATTAGTTGATAAGCTAGTTTATAGCAGATGAACTTATACTGAATAACTTATAAGATAGCTTATAGCAGATAAGTTAGCTGATTGAATTGGTAGTGTTTGGTAAAATTAGCGGTTGGACTAACTTATAAATATGAAATTAATACTTAATTTTTGCCAAGTAACATGACAAGGGTAAAATTGAGAGAAAAAATGATAAGCTAAAAGCTATAAGCTAATTGAATTAGCTTATCAAATTAAGCTATAAACCCGTGAAGAAAAAAATGTTACCAAATGGGTCTTTATTCCATGAGCTTATAAGTTATAAGTCATAAGCTCAAAATATGGCATTGTGTAGTTGAATCACATGTTTGATAGAGTCATATGATTTGGATTGTTGTATAAAGATTGCATTGTTTGGATAAACAACTTAATTACGCACTTATAGTATATACACTTCTCATATAAAGTCATTGAATTCGTATAAGTTGTAAGTTGTTTATGTAAGTTATCCTAGTGGAGAGCTTATGCAAATAAGTTGAAAACAATTATGGACATATCATAAGTAGTTTTTGTAAGCTCTTTCAAACTGTCTCACGTGCAAAATCTAAAGTTGGATTGGAATTGTCCAATGTTGATTTGATGGTTTAAATGGGAGGTTTTCTGATTGTGTGAATTTAAGGAATTCAAATTTGCAAATATGTGCTTGAATATGTGTTTTGAAATGTTTAATTATTTAGTTTTGTTTAGATAAATTAGTTTCTTTGATATAGTGTTGGTAAACATAGATGTGAGACTCATTTCTAACCCTTGTTAGGATTTGTAGCCACACATTTGTAGATTTTGGCTGTTAGATGAAGATAGGGCGACTAATATTTAAGATGTATTGTAGAATCTATTTGGTGAAGTTAGAATCCGAGAAGTTCAATCTTCACCTAGTAGTTGGAACTTAGAATACCTTCACCGTATTGTGTGCATTCTCTAACTGTATGGAATTTGAGTATCCTCGCAAGAGGCCGAAACGTGATATGTATGTAATTGTATTGAATTTGACTACTTTGAAGTGAACTACGTTAGAGAGTAAAGTAAGATATTTCAAGCATTGATGAGAAAATCAACTCTTGATATTCCAACACATTCATGATTTGTTATTCATGGGCACATAGATATTTCAATCCTTGCCTCAAAATAAAAGATCAATTACTAAGATTGATTACTTTACAGGTTACCCAGATTATCCAAAATTGGCTATTCTATGATTCAAACAAGCAAATCCCTAACTAGGAGTAATGCCACTTTTTTTACAAATATATTTTGTACTGACTAGTAGCTCTATGTAACTATCGGTCCATCAGCTTCTAATTTCTCAGTTATGCTGACAGGTTGAGACAAATTAGAACACATGAATTTTCTTTTATGTTTGGTTTTTTTTTTGGGTCAAGTAGCCTATTCTTTTATGTTTGGTGTACATTGAAAGCAGTATTATCATTTGCGGATTGTGGGAATAGCAGGTTGTTCAAATCCTGCGATGCTACAATGTTATAGCGCTCTTATAGCTGCTATTTGAGAACACTTTGTATTAAATCACATATCATGAGACAGTAGGAGTTTGTTCAAATTATACTACAGTATAGCGCCACAATTTGACAATACTTATTGAAAGTAGAACGTGGTACATTTTTTGTTCTATTAAAAAAGTGGAAGTCAACTAAAGAGAAACAAACCAAACAGTTGTCTCCTTCCTTTTGAATGACAAGTGTATGGCACAACTGCAGAAGGGCGGAACTAAATAGTACATACTTTATTCTGTTCTGTTTCTTTGATACCTTTTTGGATGAAATCAAAATGTTCCACCTTTTTGAGTTATTTCTTTGTGTATGACTTTGTTTCTATTTTCTATATGATATAGTTATCATGAAGAGTAACATATGGTTCTATAAGGATCGGCTGGGTCGAACGAGAGGGCCATTGGCATTGATTACACTTAAAACTGCTTGGGGTGGTGGGGTTATTGATAAAAACACTTTCATTTGGGGTGAGGATATGGATGAATTTGCACCCATCCACATGATTTATGGAATGGAACGTGCAATCGCAACTTGGGAAGGTAAGTTAAGTTCCATCAATTTTAATTTATTTAATATATTTTTGTTGATAAAATCTGATTCTTGGTTTGGCGATTCTTTAGTTCGACTTGCTGCTTCAGCGACAGCTTTCTTTCACAAACTACAAAGAGGTATACCACCGTGGGTTCCTCTTAAGGGATTTGAAAGGAAAACTTATAAGCAGCTTCAAGAAGAGGCTATAGAAAGCAAAAGGCGTGATTTAGCAGTGATTGAAGCTAATGGTGGCATTTGGCCTGGAGTTAGAACTCCAAGTCATGCTCTATTTCTTTGGGCTAGTGGCACTGAACTCACCCCTACTTTGGAAGAAGACCACATGCCCAACAAGTACATTCCCAAAGATCTCAGGTATATCTGCAGGGACTTTACTATATAAATATAATTATTATGCGTTTTTACTTCCATTTTCACAAAATTTTCTGCAAAATACAGTAGGAAGTTTTAATAAATTACTGTGTTGGTAAATAGCGGTGCAATAGCGCTATAGCGTAGCGGAATTTGACCAAATTGCTATTGTTCCATGATATGCTAATTTTAGTACAAAAGTTTGTCAAATAGATGCTATACTATAGCATTATTGTGTAGCAGAAAAGTTTGTCAAATAGATGCTATACTATAGCATTGTTGTGTGCGGAATTTGAACAAATGCTATGTCTGCGATTGACAGCACTGATAAATCGTGGTTGTTATGTTCTCCGCTTTATTATTGTTATAAACTCTTGCCTTCCTACCTGCCCCCTCCGGTATTTACTAATATGTTTAATTATTTTATTTGGGTTGGGGGGATGGGTGTGAGATAGACAGAGGTTGGCTAAACATATTCCAGGATTGAGGCCATGGGAAGTTCTGAGCTTAGAACAAGCAATGGATCAAATAGCATTCGATGGTGAATGGTACCGTGAACCACTTGGTTCGTACACCACTGGTCCGCCATTTATCAAACGATGGAATGATGCTGTGGTGGTATGTATGACTTTCAATCATAGAATTTCGATTCATTTATAACTGCATTGAGTTTTTGTTTTCTCTATTTTTCTTTTATATAATTATTATTGTAGTTATCACATGCTTTACCAATTACAACTTTTCTGTTTCATATCTTGGTAGAGGGAAAATGTGATTTGGTTTTTGTAATAACATGAACTTTTATTTGCTTTGATTTTTTGCAGAGGTTTTATGAACTAGCTGCTGGCATTTCCCAGTCAGCGGATCGTCATATGAGAAGGAGACTTCCTGGATATGATAAAATTAAGGAACAATTCTTAAAAGATTGTAGAGCAAGAGTTAAGAGAATGAGAGAGAGGGCCAAGAGAGAGCCCTCTCGTCTTAGAGCGGAGGTGCCTGAGGACGAGGATGAATAGCCTAAATATTAGAATTCTTATGGTTTATTCAGATCATATGGTAAGACTTCATCATGTTTGTGTATTTTGGCTTTTAAAAAATTAGTTCACTTTGAACTGAACAATGTAATATCAATTCTGAAAACAATTTATTTTCGGCTAAAATGGTGAAAATGAAATGTGGGGAAGTTGAGAACTGGTCCCTCTCGTGCACTTTTATGTGCAGTAAAATCCGAGCCTTTCATTTTTATTACAATTTTATTTTAATTTTTGAAAAATGGACGGCTGTGATGTACACTGGAGACTGGACCGCCTTCACGGGAGGGAATCCATTCTCGGGGAAGTGCGGTGAAAAGTTTCCACAATTTATTTGTGATTTGGCTTTTGGCTGACATGATTTTACCCCCATGTAGAGACATGATTTGTATTATCTCATGTTAAAATTTGACAATTGGTTTCTCTCGAGAATATCTGGTTAATTCATTAAACACCATGGTAAAATAAATTAATCAAATAACTCCGAAGACTAATTTCTTCTAGATAATTGGGATCTATTTAAGGGGTCGAACTATTTTAAAAATGGGTCCAAATATTTACCACTTGATGTCATACCATCTTGATAATTCAATGGAAATTTATACGTAGATTAAAAATGAAAACTGATATATCACCGAGACATTTCATTTAACTATATACAAATTGTGTACCATAGACCTCACCTATAAACACTGCTAAAAAAATCACCTATAAACAAACACAAAGAAACTTATTCTTCACATGAAAATCTTAAAAATAATTTTACGGTATAATTACTTTTATTTTAATTTTAATCTTAAAAAATATATCTGAACTCACTTAAAATTATTTACAATGATTGTTTTCAATTTTAAGAGAAAAAAGATATAATCCAACTGGGCTAGTTTTAATTAAAATTTTACAAGAACCAACTAATATACACCTCTATCTAGTGAAGAGAATTTTTATGAGAAACTACAACAAAAAATGATTAACGTGCAAGCAAATGACAATTTTTTATTTTCTTGTCAAAAATAACTTACAGACTAGAAATTCACCTCTTATTATTAAAAAATAAAATAAAATATTAAAAAAATAACCCGGATTAATATATTATTATGGGCCAATTCGAAACGGGTCGCGGAGCTCGGTTTTTATACTCTAGCAGTAGAAGTAGAAAATAGAAGACTAGGGTTTTAAAATTCTGTTTTCGCTTCAGCTTCAAACCACGGTGGAACTTTGATCTCTCACAAAACAAGTTTCAGCACAACAATTCAACATGGTTATCTACCTTTTCCTCTTCAATTTTCTTCCTTTTTTTTTTTTTTTTTTTTTTGTTTTGCTTATATTGTAATTGTTTTTATTAATCTTTGTTGTTGTTGTCAAAAGAATTATTGTTACCAATGTTTTTAAAAACTGATCCTGATTAGGGCATGTTTGGATAAGCACTTATTTATAAGCCATTTTTATTGCAAAAGATAAAGTCTTGTTCAGTTATCGATTTTTCAAATACAAAAACAATGATAAAGTCTTATTCAGCTAATTGGGTTCTGCAATTTTCTGAATGCAATATTTGTTTTTTATGTTGAATTGAATTTGGGCATGATTGGAAGTCTTAATACTTAGGCTACTATTATTAATTATTTTGTTTGTTGATGAGAATATAATCCATTGTAAATCATATTTTAGCTGCATCACTTATTTTGTGTTTTCAATGCTCTCTATTGCTATTTGATATTTCTACTCACTTGCTAGGTTCTGTTACACAATTTGGTACATTGTTAAATGTTTCATCGACTCGGTGTGATTGTTAGGAATATTTAACATCATCAAATATATCCTCATATTCCAATATTTTGATATGTAACTTTAATCATTTATTTCAGGCTAGAGGGTTGAAGAAACATCAGAAGAGGCTCAATGCTCCAAAACATTGGATGCTTGACAAACTTGGTGGAGCTTTTGTATGTTAATTATTCAAATTTCATTTGTTAGTTATATTATTTTAATTGTTTTTATTTGCATATTCCTTTTCAATTTTTGTGCTCAATTTACTCGTATGTGCAGGCACCGAAGCCGTCATCTGGACCCCACAAGTCAAGGGAGTGCCTTCCTTTGATCCTCATTCTGCGAGACAGACTGAAATATGCTCTAACATACAGAGAAGTTATTGCCATCTTGATGCAGCGCCATGTTCTTGTTGATGGCAAGGTTAGGACAGACAAGACATATCCTTCTGGTTTCATGGGTATGTTCGCTTTAAATCTTGATTACCACACATCGTTGAAGTTCCAAGTCAAAGTTATTATTGCTTTGGATATTTGGACAGCATTGTCCATTTTCCAAAATTATTTCTTCCAACATATTTGTGATTGAATATTATTCCCTGCCGATTAATTTTTCCTAATTTCTTGTGACCAGATGTTGTTTCTATTCCCAAAACAAATGAAAATTTCCGTCTTCTTTATGACACCAAGGGTCGGTTTCGTCTCCACTCTTTGAGGGATGATGAGGCAAAGGTATGTCTCGTCCTTCATAATCTCTCTAATTTCAACTCTTATAATGAATTGCGCCCGTGTATTTTTACATTAAATTTATGCTTGATCTATAATTGAATTGACTGATTTTTGACTTAAATATCCATAAATTAAAAACTTGTTTGGATATATGCTATGTATAATTTATGCTTTATCTATTATATCACACTTTAATTTGAAGACATGTTCAACACGCGTTGGTGTCTAACATGAATGGACATGTGTGATTATTACACAATCACTTTTATTTTCTCAAATTATCACTGTTATCCTTGTTGGTGTCCATCTTGAATCTGTGTCAGTACTGCATAGGGTATAAGTCTTTGAGGGGTGGACTTCTCAAAATAGTAGTGTCGGATGCATGCATGAAATAATGTTTGAAGTTTGAACAAGCAAGTCTATTGAGATGCTAGCTGACCCTTGCTATAACTATATTCTTTTTTTTCTAATAAAAACAATTAATTTCTTTTTGGCAGTTTAAACTCTGCAAGGTTCGATCTGTTCAATTCGGGCAGAAGGGTATTCCCTATTTGAACACCTATGACGGACGCACCATCCGCTATCCAGACCCACTAATTAAGGCTAATGACACCATCAAACTTGACCTTGAAAACAACAAGATCACTGATTTTATCAAGTTTGACGTGGGGAATGTTGTCATGGTTACTGGAGGAAGGAATAGAGGCCGTGTTGGTGTCATCAAGAACAGAGAAAAACATAAAGGAACTTTCGAGACTATCCACGTCCAGGATGCAAGTGGTCATGAGTTTGCAACTCGGTTGGGCAATGTGTTCACTATTGGCAAAGGAACAAAGCCTTGGGTGTCTCTTCCTAAAGGCAAAGGTATCAAGTTGACTGTTATTGAAGAGGCTAGAAAGAGGCAGGCTGCTGAAAATCAAACTGCTGCTTAATTTTTTTATCAAATTATATTGCTACAAATTTTAGTTATTTTTAGATGAGTGAGTTTTGCGGTTGACTAGGCATTTTTGTCATGGCGAAGTGATTAAGCATAGTTTTTGTTTTCTTTGCGTAGTACAATTGAATTCTAAACTGTCTTCATGTTATTTCAGTTTTAATTATTACCTTATGAATTTTATGGTGAAATGTGTTTCATCTCACTATTTTCTTCTAAATTGTATTATGATGTTTACATGGTTGATCTTTGCACGAGCTTCGATTGACAGCGGAATCTGTATGGTTTAGGAATTGAAAACATCTCATTAGAGACTAGCTGCATGAGATTGTTCTTACTGGGTGGCTGGTTTAACCTCAAAACCTGGATTAAAAGACTAAGTTTTTGTTGAGCCTCAATGTGCTTAAAGCTTAATATTCCAAAGTGTTAATTAATTGATGAATTGAAAAATGATTTATAGCATAATTGGGGTATGTGCAATATTAGGGATCTTGAATCTTCAAAGTGATTATCATTCAAGAACTCTTATAAAGTAGTATCATCTACTGAACATGTTTGTGAAGGATTTTTTTTTAGGACAAACCATTAGGGAAGTGTGTACATATATATATAGTGACAAGGCTCTGCTCCACTTCAGTCAAATTTTTTTATCACCCCAAAGTACTAGTTATTATGTGGAAAATGCTTCAAATTTGATCATCAACTCCTAAATATGCATGCACCATATAAAAAGGACAATTATGTAATCTGCATATTCGATACTATACTTTCGCCCAAATTGAATAAGGACATAAGATAACTGCCCTAATGTTTCTACATGGACAAGGCATGTGTTAGTAAGATTAGGTAACACAAGGGTGCAGACATTTCATCATAAAATCATGTTTATATGGACTCAAAATAACACTATCAATCAAGTTCATATGTTTTAACATTGTTGTTATGCGAAAATCGGTTGGATTTCACGTCTTGTCCAAACACGTTTTAACATTGTTGTTATGCGAAAATCGATTGGATTTCACGTCTTGTCCAAACTCATCTATACACTTGATAATTGGAAATTTGAACAATGTGGAACTAGAATCAACTTCAACGGAACCAACTCAAGAGATTGAATTTAAAATTTCAACTCAATCTATCTAAAATAGTAAAGCTAAACCAACAAACTGATTGACTTGAGCTAGTAGTCTCTTTATATGGATAATATATATCATTAAACTGAGAATACTTGGTTTAAAGGATAAGTAGAAGATGCAAAATCCAAATCAAATTCTCTTTGTATTTTTTCTCTCTTAAGTTAGATGTTTATAACAAATTAATCTATCCGTCAAGTTTTTTTTTCATAATAAATTAATCCTTTAAAATCATAAAAGAGTTGAACTTTTGACATGTGTACTGCTCTACTTTTTAACTCTTCTCTCGTAGTTATCAAGTTATCCTTATATCTCTAATCGGTATTCTTTATTAAATTAAGATAAACATTGTCACTTTAAATTAGCTCTACACCAATTATTGTTAGCTACAAATTGGACCATCTAGTTTTGTGGAAATTTGTGAGCAGATAGATAGATACATTGAACAAGGACATGAATTAAATGTTCCTAATGCTCTAACATGGACAAGACATGTGGTTGAAGTTTTCTTTGTAGGATTAGCTTAGAAATGAAGCATATAGAAAAGTAACAAAACTTTGCAATGTATCATAACTTCAATCATGTTTGTTGGGTAAATCATGCACAAATTACTAGTATCACACAACCTCAAAATTTCCAATGAGCTTTCTCAAAGATTACTTCTAATTCTAATCATCACACTAATTGTATGAGCCAAATTAGGTCTTGCATAAACCATATCCAAAATTTATTTTTTGATGACAATCACAACCTTAAATTGAATTTAATTAAACATTTGCTCGACTAATACAACATGATTAATCGGTTGTTGCGCAGGCGTACAAAAAGTGGATATCCATGTATCAGTATTACTACGACGGTTTATAATCGAAGAATACTTTCATACCATCAAACATTCCAAATTGAAACTAGTAATAGCCAAGGTCATTTTCATTTTCTAAACAATAAAATTGTTGCAAACTACAAACTGTGATGATAATGGCTCCATGTCTTGTTCTACACATACTTGTTACTTACTAGCAGCTAAAATATTACACATAGCTTCTACACTTCTAAAATCACCAAGGAGATACATTTATTCACTATTCCAATGTAAAAAGTAAAAACAACACGTAGCTTCATAATGGACCAAATATTCAAAACATCAAAAACATGATCTTAATCAATGGAGGAGACTTTGATCAAAGTGCCACACACCTACAAGCAACAAAAACATTTGTTCTGTTAATACACATGCATAGCATATCTTTTGATTTTGATTTTCTTATTAGTAACAAAGTAATGAATAAGAGGATATGTATAAAAGCATACCGTGACCCTTTCCAACTAATCTCAGTTGTGTCACATACTCTGATATCTTCTTAATTGATTGAACCTGTGCAAGGAATAAAATATATATATAAGAAGAAAACACATTGAAAGTTTTCAGAAAACATACACTTATTTTAGTGTAAGCAATTGTTAAAACTACAGATTCTTTCATGCAGAAGAAAACACAATGAAAATTTTCAGAAAACATGCACTTATTTTAGTGTACGCAATTGTTAAAACTGCAGATATTTCATGCCATTTATCATTAAATGCTTATATCACATACAAAATCAAAAGCATAATCTTGGTTTTAAATTGTAGTCGCATAGCAGTTACAATCTCGGTATTGAGAAAAAATTGCGGTTAAATACTACTGATGAAGTAGCAGTTACAATCACAATAAAACCTCAAAAACTTCTAAATTCAAAAACTTGCAGAGACATCAAAAAATTTGATGCAAGTCTAGGTATAAATATTCATAGATACAGACAAAATATTTATAGATACAAACATATATCTTGTATTGCAAGTATAGACAAAAATTATTCCAAGTTTCAACTTGACAACTTATAGGCAAGTATTACCTGCTCATCCAAAAACTCGCTCTCGATGAAGTCAGCCAATTGAGGATCATTGTTACGATCAGCCACCTGTTATTCGAAAAGAATATATATTAATTAATCTGATTAGTCTTTCAATATAAGTGACATGTTTATTGCATGAGGAAAAGAATATTCAATCCAAAAATAGAGAGAATGAGACATTACACTGTGAAGATTCAGAAGTTTCTCATTCACTAACTTCTCCAAAGACAGTGCTAATTCCATAGCTAAACCAAACCAAAGAAAAATAAGACTCAGCATAGATAATGATTAATGGTTTTAACTTTGAACATGCAAATATGATTTATGCAGCTTGACCAAAACTACACACTACAAATCAGAGGCATGTTTGGAGTTTAGTGTCCAATGTGTGATAGTCACGACATCAACGTATGTTATTATCGAAATCTACGTATATGTGTCAATGTCATGAATGTTTTTATACAATAAGGAGAATCAAAACAGAGAACTCACCATACAAAGCATCTCCCTTTTCGACATGATCAAATTCTGAGGGAGGACTCACAATAGGGTACAACACCACTCTACCACCACGAATATTCTAAGCAAATCAAATTCATAAACACAAGTCATTACTATATCCATCATAAGTGAAAAACTCAACACAAATCATCCTAAAAAATTTAACTAATCATGATTGGTTTCATGATACCATGTTAAGAGTAACAATTAATTTCTATATGATATACTAATTCATATCAATATGCACAAAGATAAATAGTTGTAAAAGGTGCATCAAAATTATTCTCATATCAATAACTATATCAATAACTATAAAGTAACTTCTAAAATGCTTATAAAGTAACACCAACCTGATATTTCATAAGCTTTTCAGCATGCTCTCTTTCTTCTTCACTAGATTCCTTAAAGAACCTATAATCCACACAAAAATGATTCAAAATCCCATTTTGATAAATAATTGAAAAAAAAAACACTACAAAATGAAGATTATATGAATTATTACTTGGCAAGTCCCTTAAGAGCTACGTTGTCTCTGTCAAAGTATGCAAACAAAGAGTGGTACACATAGGAAACATTGTATTCCACACTGCAATTAACATCATCACAAAAAACACAAAAATTCTTAGCAAATTAAAATAAAATATAAAAAATAATAAAATATTATAACATCACATGTTAATTAACAGGACCTAAGATTAAGATACCTAGATGAAAATTAAATAATATATTATTGTGATTCCTAAGGGAGAAAAAAAACCGGATCTATAGATCTTTAACGGTTATAGAACAAAATAAACAAAATAAAAAATGGAAACTTGATTTCATGAAATCAACTAATGAGAAAAAAGATGAGAATTTTCTTACTTAATCTGTTGATTGATAGCAGATTCAGATTCATCTTGATAATTCTGACGAGCCAAAGAAACATTATGAGCAATAGGAACAGAAAGAATCTCTTTCTTGACTTCTTCAAAGGGTTCAAAGATAACACCAGTGAGTGTTGCTGGTGCATTTGCAGAAGCAGCAAAAACCTTCAAATCTTTCTTTCTATCAATTTCCTTAGAAAAATTCAAAGATGAAGAAAAAGTGAGATTTTTGGTACCATGACCCATGATAGGTGAGGGTGAAAAAATTGAAACTTTGGAACAAGAAAGAGCCATTTGAGAAGAATGAAGAAAAGGGTGTTTGAGAGAAATGGTGAAGGTAGTTAACAATGGCGGCTTTGTGTTGTGTGGTTGTGTGAAGAGAGGTGAGGGATGAAGATGGTATAAGTAGTGGTGAAGAAGGTTATTTTGGGGATTAAAGAGAAATGTGGAGCGTTGGATTGTTGTTGAGGTGGAGGGTTGAGATTGAATGATGGAAAATGGCGTGTGGTGAGCTCGTGGCCTAATGGGAAATGGAAAATATCCAATCCACGTAGCAATCAGATGATATTCGGTCCAATTGTTTATCTCACTCGCTTCTTACTTTTTTATATCTTACTCGCCCAACCAACCACTATTTCAATTTCAAATCATGACTATGATAGTAGTGTGAACTTCGAGGGGATTCAGTTGGATTCGAGTTGAAAATCATCTAACCGATAAAAATTATGGTTTTTTAGTTTAAATCCAATTTTGACCATCTATATATTCGGTTTGTTCGGGTGTCGGGTCATACGAGTGACGATTGTAACGGGTCGATTTTATCGATTATAAAGAGATGAATTTTTAGAAATCTGCGTCCGTCCCGTATACAATCGTTTATGACCGATTTTTCACAATTGTTGACTCAAATATGACCCGCATCCAACCGAGTACTTCCATATATTAACGGTTATGTCGGTTTCGGATCGGGTTCTCGGTTCGTTATCACCCCTATATGAAGGTCTATTGAAATCTCTATGATTTATTGATAATGAGAAATAAGTGTTTTTATACGAGAAATAAGTTGTTTGATATTAGTGGATAGTCGAGATTATTTTAGTATATAGTATGTAATTTCGGCCGTTTAATTTTAAATTGACAATTGTGATTTTTTTTTGGTACAAACGATTGTGATTGTTTGCTGAATGGATTATAGTGATTTTGCGAGCATATCCAGATTCTTGGAATGAGAAAGAGAGAGAATATTTTTTTAAGAAAAGGATTATTTTAAAGGTAAACATGATTGTTTTTCTTATTAATTTAAATGATGATAATAATAATAATAATTATTATTATTATTATTTTACAAAATGGAATTTGAATTTGTATATTGAAATTTCAAAGTTAGACTCTTACCATTGAATTAATAGCTTATGTATGGAGTGTAGAGAGGAGATCATCAAACATTAGAAAAGTTGAGAGAAAACATTGAGAGAATTCATCCCATTAGGATAATATATCTTAGTATCATATATTACATGGGACTTTAAATATTTGGTTTCAATTTGGATTAAATATAGTTTACTTTTTGTTTATATTTAAATGAATATAAGTTGAATTAATTTAAATTAAACCTTATTATTCGTTATTGGTAGTATTAACTTGTTTTGGAAAATATAAGAAGCAAAAGTTGGTCACGTTTATATACACAAGTATGCTTGAGGTTGATGAGAGATTTAAGATGATACATATCCTAATATATCAACGTGTGATTCTTATCTTATACTGTATAACTTGATGATGGATGCAGTATTTGAGTTTGACCAAGCCTAAACATAACCCAATCTTAAAAAATACTGTAGTATGTTTTAGAAATATTTTTAACACACAAAATAAATACACATAATTTTTTTGGTAATAGTTTTTGCAGATTATGTTGAAGTTACATATATAAACAGTACCTGCTCTTTTACTTGACTTTGTCTTATACTATGTATGATCTGTATAATCTATATAATTTCCTCCCATTGAAATTTCTTTGGCTTGAAGACTACATAATCGACAGAAGGAGTACAAAATCATTTTTCATAAATTTTTATTTTTGTCATAGATAGAAGGTATGAGTTGAATATTTGGTAAACGAAATATAACTTTTTTTATTCCTTTTCTTATATGGAGGATGAAGAACGAGTTTAAGAACAAATATTAGCATATAAAATGTTGAATTCATCTCGAGTATTTTCAAAATATTAAATTTTTATAATTTTACTATTATACAATTAAAAATATTAACTCTTAAAGTCATGCATTGATATACGTGCTGCAGTCAATTGGCTCACTGAAATTGGGATAGAGAGAGTATATTATTTCATATTTTAAAAAATAAATATTACCATAATTTATGACTTTTTCATGCACTTATTTTTATTTTTTGTAAGTGTGATAAAAAATAGAAAAATGCTAAACAATGCACCTGGTGCATTGGTTAAGCATATTAATATATAAATTTTTTCTTGAAACATGCAAAAAGTGTTAACTAGTACACCAGATGCATTGTTTAATATGCTTCCACCAATTTTTGTAAGTGTTAAATATGCAAAAAATTATATCTCTATCATGAAATTTTGTCTCTTTATTTTTTTTTGATATGTTTAATTATTACACCAGATGCACTGTTTAGCATGACTCTAAAAAATAAATCTAAATTCCTAAGACCACACAAGAATTATTCAACTGTAGCATCACATCACAAGGTGAATTGAATAGAGTGAGGATGGAGGAAGCGAGTGGGGCAAATGAAGGAAACAAAACGCCAAAATTGGGCAGAGAAGCTTTTTTGTCTGTTGCTTTTTTACAGCTAAACAGTTTTCTGCCAAAGGCTTTATATTATAAAATTTCCCAATGTATACTTTTCAAGAGTGGACTCTGGATGCTCAATGCTCATGCATTCTATTCTAGGATTTGGATTAGGTGGACTGTCGACGATTGCATAATATAGTCATTTTAAAATTGTTAAATTGTGATTGAACGATTTAAATAAATACAGTTAATAAATATTATTTTTAAATCACGGATGTGCAATTTTTTATCGGACGGCTATATATAAAATCGATCCTTAAAAAAAAAAAATGTATAAAATTCAAATCCCTATTATAATTCTTACTTCTTATTTATACTACTTTCTTCATCCTAATATATAAAATCTCTTTTACAAAAACGGTGAAAGTTGTGTATGGAGGCTAATGCTACAGTGGACCACCTTCACAAGTGGTCCACCGTGGAAAAGTGATATATCGAATATGAATTTTACAAAATTTTTTGTTGGATTGAAAGTTTATATCGTATAGATTATCTATAAATTTTTTTAAAAATCATTTGATATGTTATTAAGACCCATCAAGATTTATGTTATTTAACAACCGTTAATCTTGATGTGTCTCAATAACATATCAAATGTTTTTTAATTTTTCTAAATTTTTCTATAGATGATCTATATGATATAAACTTTCAATCCAACGGTGGATTTTATAAAATTCGTACTCGTTATAATATTATTTGTGATTGATCCACCATGTACCACTTGATGAAGTGGTCCATATTAAAATTTACCTGTGTATGGATACCATCTGCCATGGACCACAAAGTTGTGAAGAAAATAACATAATTGCTATTTTATTTGAACATGCAATTGTCAAATTTATTTAGAGATTGAAACAAGCAACAAAGTATTGTTGTGAGGATTGTTTGGTAGTGGCCAAATTTGTAGATTCAGGCTTGTGGATGGCACACGCAACTCACTAAAAATTGATGATGATAAACCTCTATCTTCAATTTTTAAATAGGACTGAAAGTAACACAATATCTAATCTTACTATTTGTGACATCTCCTTACTATTTGATACTCTGTATTTTAAAAAATGTTTTTAAAAACTCTATAATTTATTTCCGTTATCATATTTAATTCCCGTCTATTTTCTACATAGTGTCTTTTATGTTTATTGTTAAGAAGTTCCACATCAGTTGTGAGATGACCCGACTCTATGTTTATAAGTGAGGATAATCATCATCTTATAAATCGATTGTGTAAGGTTGAATTAGAATTAATACGCAATTCTAAGATGATATCAGAACTCTCTAAATGTGTGTTTTATAAGTGAGGACAATCCTCACCTATGAAGCACGGACTCTGACACGGACACCGCGACACGACACGACACGGACACTCCGACACCGCTAATGTAAAAAATAAACGACACCGACACCGCTATATATTTATAAAAAATATAAGTTTAGAATTAAAAATACATACATATGCATCTAAGTTGAACAAATTTTTCAATAAAAAAAGTTTTAAAAGAATATATGATAGTACATTTGACATTTACTCATCCAACTACTATCGAAAAACTAAAAATAATGTAATCAAAATGCAATATCTTTAATCCCTCATTGATCAATATTATTATTTCGACACGTCTTTAATCGTTGTATATATGTTTGAGAAAAATATAACCAAATAAAAAAAAAAATATTTGGACACTTACCCCGACACGTTTGTAGGAGTGTCTTATAGGTGTCGGACACCGATTTAAGGAGTGTCGGAATAAAGAAAAGATTATTTTTTTGGACACTTCTCCGACACGTTTATAGAGGTGTCATACGGGTGTCGTACGAGTGTCGGACACCGATACGTGTCGGACACCGCGACACGTCTAATCATAGAGGTGTCGGTGCTTCATAGATCCTCACCACATTGATCGTGATTGATTTTTTTATTTTCATTTTGAAATCCAATATCAATGAATCGACATCACAACAACAAGCAATATGAGCACAATAATTTCTTACACACTCAATAATTCGATACTTTTCAGACTCATACAAACCCTAAATTTATGCTCATTGTTGTTGTCTTTGTAAATTTTTTTGAATGGTGTTTTTGTAAATTGTTTCAATGATATATTATACATAAAATCCTAAATTTATCTTCACTATGAATTTTATTTTGTTCGGTAAGTACAACTCAAGTAATAGATATAGAGATGGTAATATGTCGCGGTCCAAGTTCAAATTCGAAATTTCACACTTTTTCCACATTTAATCGAACTTGAAAATATTACAACTTTAACCTTTCTCACTTGTTCCCGTATTGTTTCTATTTGTAGCAATGATATCAACCTCATTGCTGATTGTTTTCCTTTTCTCTAAGAACTCGACCTTAGTTACCCTTTTCACGTACTGATCGAAGATTACAACAATGAGATAAAGGCCAATCGTTTTACCCTTTTCTCTAGCAAGTAAGGTTTCTGTTTTGAACACGGGATTACACTATACAAAAAAATTACACTATATAATATTTGAACACTTATGAGACATCACCACCATAGGGAAAACGCATATGTGTGTTGATTTTAAGTAATTTGAGAGCTTTTGTTTAATCAATCATATTGTTATGAATCATCACGATCCAACAATCTTTCATTGATCAAAATGTCTTTCTCACATCTCATCATCAAAGCACAACGACGTTTTTCTGGGATGAACAGTGGTTGGGAAATCAGTCCCTGCGCAATCGATTTCCAAGGTTGTATGGTATATCAACACAAAAGGCAGAGACGATTCACAATATGGGGTCCTTGATTGATGGCAGGTGGCGATGGGAATTGACATGGCGGCGTAATCGCTTTCAATGGGAAGAGGAACAATTTCAGGAATTGACGGATTTAATTGACCAATTTGTTCCTGCTAACTACCCGGATAGGTGGACGTGGCTTGGTGAAGTGAATCATGGTTTTACGGTGAATGATGTTTACCTCCTATTGGAGAAGACGACACCAAGTCGTCGTCATTTGGTACAAGTAGAGGAATTTGTGTTCAAGAGACTTTGGAAATGTGCAGCCTCCTCTAAGGTTCGTGCTTTTGCCTGGCAAATGTTACTTGGTAGATGTAACATCCCGGATTTTTTGCCCGAGACATTATGACTAGTTCACTTATATTTAATAAAAAAAACTCTTCACCTTTTTACTCAAAATCACCATTATTATTTTCTCAAAATTACAAGATGATTAAGTATTGAAAACTTTAAGAAAAAAACTTATTAAATTAAAATAGTACAAATCATCAACTTTAAAATATGTTAAATTTACAAAGTTATAAAATTGTTCAAAAGCCTAATTTAAATTTACAATTATATAATCATAAAATCCTTTGTTTATCCCCGCGCACGTACAAGCAACACATCAACTTTAAAATTCTTTGGTACCTACAACCATATTTAATGTAAGGGTCAATTTCCTTATCCAAATTGAAACATGCCGAACGGAAGGTAAATGTGATAAAATAATAATAAAACGGTCGACCATAAAGAAGAAATCAAATAAAATCGATGAAGAAACCATTTTTAACAACACCTTATACCAAATAAAAATGCATGAAATGCAATCCGGATACCACCACTCCGCAGAGCAAAGAGAATGTCCCCCTTGGACACAATACCCCTCTTGGGTATTAAAGTTCGGTTACCCCCCTTGAGTATTAAGATTCGGTATCCCCCTTGAGTATTACGCCGAACCACACCGAACCTCTCAAACCACTATATATTAAAGTTCGGTTACGCCCTTGAGTATTAAGATTCGGTACCCCCTTGAGTATTACGCCGAACCACACCGAACCTATCAAACCACTATATGCCATGCTTTGCATACTGTAAACATTCTCGTTTAAAGTCAACAGTACCATTAAAGCAATTGAAAGTTCAAATCTTTTCTTTCAAACTCCATAAATTCATAATTTAATCAAAAATCGATAGAATAACCAAAATCCACATTCAACCACACACGAATGATATACAATCGATCACACACAAATGACATAAATCAACCACACACGAAAAGATATACAATCAACCACATACACATGACTCTTTAATATACTGAAATAGCATAACATGTTATAAAAATAATTCTCTGCCATTCCTTCTATTATCATCCCTCTTTATCAGTTAATTATTTCATTATTAATCTATAACATAAACCCTAAGTACATGAGTGTATGGGGAAAAAGCCCTTACCTTAAACGCTTTACTTCCTAGCGCAACCTTAGGTCTAAATTCATATCTGCGATGCAACCATAATATCTCTCACTGCAGACTTCGTTTTGACGATTCGACCGTTGGAATTGAATAACCACGCGTTGTAACATGCTCTCCAAAAATAAGGGTGATCCAATAGTTACGAATGAGCAATCACAATTAAACTGGATGATCAATTGAGATTATGATCGGTGACTAATATTGGGTTATTTTCTCTTTTGTTTGCTAGTGATTTATGTGGCACTTACAAATTGGAGTGAGGTGTGAATTGCTGAGAGGGGAAGAGTGAAGTAACAATTGAAATTTAGGGAACCTGGTACCGGTTGAAAGAATACACTAGGGAATTGGATGAAATTGACGGTTTATGAAATTAGCCAAGTACTAAGCCACTAGGTTTGGTCTAGTGGTGAGGGGTTTGGGTAGTATGTAATAGATCCTGGGTTCGATCCCCAGTCATTGTAAACAAAAAAAAAAAAAAAAAAGAAATTAGCCAAGTACTTACCACTTGCCCAGTAATCGTGCTTTAGGGTGTGCATGTGTGTGACCATGTTGTTTTGGTATTGTTGCATAAGTGGAATATTGGCTCAAATAAATGCTATTAAATAGGATAATTGGTTTTTAAGATCATATAAACAAAAGGCGGACAATGCTTGCTTGCTGAACATTCACGTGATACACAAAAAATAAGACTTGGTCAAAAATTGAATTCTACTCCCCATCTAAGACAAGTATATATAATTAATTTCAAAAACTCACAAATTAGTTAGATAATTAAGATAGTCATTATCTCACAAACACTAAAATAAGATAGAGTATAAAATGACTACTGTAAAATTTATTTATCAATTAACTAATCATGCATGCAAATAATGAATATCATATAATTTTCACACCAAATTGATAAACTAAATAAATAGAATAATTAAAAATAAGTCTCCCAATTTAAATTAAACTTAAGGTGCTATAATTTTCTTAAATCGTAAATTTAGAAAATATTAAGAAAATCTTAAGTAAAACATCGGGATGTTACAGTAGAGGTCAGACCAAAGAGAATCTGTTGAAGCGAAACAGGATTCAAGCTAACCAATTGCAGTGTGTGTTGTGCGGTCGAAGTAGTGAAACTGAAGCTCATCTGTTTCTTCACTGTGATGTGGCGTCAAAAATTTGGTGTGATGTTACAAGATGGTTGGGCTACTGTGTTACCATTCCCCAAAATTTGGTTACATCCTTTGCTATGTGGGCGACATGTAGTAATAACAAAAAAGAAAAGGATGGCTTTTGCTTGATTTGGTGCGCGTACGTCTGGGTTCTTTGGAAAGTTAGAAACGATATTGTTTTTAATTCGGCTGTTATCACTTTGGATGAGGTGTTTGATCAAATTCTGCTACTGTCTTGGCAATGGTTCATTGGTAGACTTGCGAAGAGCCCGTGCTTTCTATATGAGTGGAAATGGAACCCACAAGATTGTATGAGACAGTGATGATGGAAAGATTTTTTTAGAGTTGGTTTCCTTTGCTATTTTGGAAAGATTTCTTTTATGTTTATCTTCTTTTTTGCCTTATGTTTGTTTGTTTGTTTGTTTGTTTGTTTATTTACATTCACATAAGCTGTTGCCTTAATAAGCTGTCATGCCAGAAAAATTAGTGAAGATGTGAACTCCCAAACAGAAAAAATTACTTGATCATAATCATCAAGTACCAAAGAGACTTTCACTTTCATCAAATCACAAATTGTTCCAAAGGTCAGTTTCTGAAATACATGCATATTTACTACTTACAAATAACCACCCAACCATACAAAAGGAGACTCAAAATGGTCTATAAAACAATGAAGGCTTTTACAGATTGTAAAACCAATAACAATATCATGTGAAAGTTTTAGAACTTATCTACAAGTACACCATCTCTTGTAACATCATATGCTTCCCTACTCCTTGTTTTCTTCATGCCAGCGGTCACATAGAGCTTCGATCCCTCAGAGAAAATGGTTGTCACTTTTACCCAGATAATGACTTTCGTCTTCATTCCTTCTATGTCTGCTAGCTTTCCCTTCTCCAGATAACCGGTCACGGTGGTGAAGAAACGCAAGACTGATGAATCTTTGTAGCCTACTTCACAGATTTGAGGAACAAAGACTACAAGCTTTCCTGTCTCTTCGTTGAATTCGTAGTTTGTTGCATCACGAGGAAAGATTCCTATTGGTAGATCATACTCCTTTAGCAACTCTGGTAATGGCTTCTGCATCTTTCCTGTAAGGTCGGAAAGAAGTTTTTACAAATACTACTATATTATTAGGCCATATCTCATCAAATATTAGACTCTCAACACATAACCCTCACGTCTAGGATTGGACATCTAGAGCATGACCCGAATGGCCTGATAACATCTTAAAATATGAATTACATCTAAGTCATCCCTGCATAACCGACTTTTAAGGTAAGAGATGCCTCCCACTTATATAGATGCATTTTCGGGTCATATATCAACTGAGGGAAACTTGATCAGTACAAATATGAAAGAAACTAGAGAAGATAGAAAGGTAAGGAAAAAAGTGGACATGAGTGGGGTGAGAGTACAGTATCTCTCAATACCCTAAGTTAACTATTTTCAGTTTCAGTTCGTCATCTTTCATTCTAAATGCATAACAAAGGTACTTCATCTTTCAGGAAATACAAACCTTTGATTTTGTTGACCAACCATTTGGTTTCCCCTTCATCTTTCAGTTTTGATAATTATAGTACTTCTATAGTAGTGAAGAGTTTGTGTGATCTTGGAAAGGTTGAGGAAGGTAGGAGGTTGATTAATGATAGATGGGAAAAAACGTTGTGTTCCACATGTAGTGTTTTATTTTATGATGTCATCATTAATGGATATTGTAAGATGAGTAACCTCAAACGTGCTACGAGAGTTGACATCCAAACCGGAACACTTTGGTAACCTTCTGGTTTGATACCTTGAACGCTAATTCCACATACTGGAACACTTTTAAAAGTGTTCTGGTAACAAAAAATATTTTGAGAAAATTTTTACACACCTGAACACTTTTTTCAAGTGTTTCGGTAAAGGGATAAAAAATAGTATAATAAAATAAGAATAAAATTGGAATATTTTAAAATACATAGGAGTAAAGGGTTAAATGTAGGTGTAGAAAAAGAAAATTTCTTATATCTCTTCACATCTATAACTACAGTTCCCTTCACCAAATAATGATTTATTCATTAAAAACTAAGAGCTAGTAAAATCAATATCAACAAGGCAGGTTCTACGGTGGGCCAATTCTAAAAAATCCCTCCGAATTCTCAAGATAACCCACAATGCCCCTAAAAATTAGAAACTTGCAGTCCTCTTTATCCTTAAGATTGAGATTATGACTTAATCAATATTGGTTCAACAGAAACAAGAAAAAGAAATATTAATTGAGTTTTGAAGCACTCATAATCATTTACTTTCATTTGGGCTTAAGATATACTCCCTTCGTCTCATAATGTAAGAGAAAAAACAAAAATCACACTTATTAAGAAAAAGTAAAATATAATAATTAATTGAGAGTATGTTTTTTTGAAAAATGTTGTATGGGAAGATGTAAAAATAATTTTTATTGGTGGTTGATTATAGAAAAAGTAAGAGAGAGAGAGTAAACTTTTCTTGAAAAGATAAATGTTTGGACTTTTTCTCTTATATTTTGGCACAAAAAAATTGTGTTTTTTTCTCTTATATTATGGGACGGAGGGAGTATCTTGCAAACCAAAACAAGAACAAAAGAAATTTCCCACACACTAGCCATTAGATTTAGAACTAGTACGGCGCCCGCGTGTTATGCAGGGTGCGGAACGTCAATGGTGCGATATGAATTATTAATTAACAATTGTGCGGCGTGGATTATATATTGTTTGTAATAACAACAATATAATAAAGAGTGGATGATTCTAAGATAATAAAAACAAAACAAATAATACATTTATTGGGGACATATAAGAGATAAATTAGAGAAATTATTAAACATTTCTAAACATCTCTTTGTAAACCACATTAATTTTGATTTATATTTGATTGTTCGTCATCGTCATTAGTTATAAGTATTTTCAAACGTTTTCTATAAGTAATCCTCGACAACGCAACATACAACTAACCGTCAAGTTTGACAAAATAAAATCACGACGAGTAAAAGCAAATAATTTAGTCACCCACTCAAAAAAAACATACTTTGGGAGGTCTAAAGCTTCTGGAAGTTTTATTATAGAACCACACAATGAAGCATCCAGATATTTCAGAGAACGAAACGAAAATATGGGTTGAAAAATCACCAAATTGCGCACATCGTTATGAAGGAAGACGTGCAGTACAAGTTCCTCCACTTGGTGTGATATTGCAGAGTTGATGATTTTCTTTAAAAGTCTAGAGCGAATAAGCCCATTATGCTTAACATCAATTTTCTTCAAGGCAACTAAGAGATCATTCTGTTGCAAAAGCCTAGACAAAAACATATTGAAAAATTTAGCCTGTTGAAACTGGTTACTGTTCACTATCAAGCTTGCAAGAGTTGTCCAAACATGCTTCCAGCTCTTGGACAAAATTCCAGTTTGTACATCCTCTTTAGTCACCATGAATTTCATGATGTGCCTTAATATATCATCAGGCAAAGTACTAAGTCTATCCACTTCAGTTTCTCTTTCACCAGCCATATCTAACATTTAAACAATATTATAAATGCAAGTAGTAAGTATACAACTGTTATAAATGCAAGGACCTATAACAATATTTGATACATTGACCTATATCATACAAAGTACTAAGTATTTATTTCAAAAAAAAAATATTGTTGCGTCCGTCCCTACGTTGACATATGTACAATAATCAATTGCGACAGTTAAAAATGAATATAGAAAGTTTTTTTAAGTCAAACTCTTATTTTATACTATTTTATAAATGTGAGTAAATTGAACCTCTCAAATCTCAATCCTTCATTGCAAGCAGTGGCGGAGCCACATTCGGACACGGGTGGGCTGCAGGCAGGGGCGGACCTGGACTTAAATTAGTAGTGGGGCTAAAAAAAATTGGAAAAAAATTTATTCTAATAATTCAGTTAAACAACAAAAAATATATATATATAATTACTATTAATATATAATATGTATATCTAAAAAAAAGAACACCAACAATTAAAAAAAAAATCAACAAACTAACAAAGTATATCCAAAAAAACACAAATTTCAATTAGAAAAACTAAGGGTCTATTTGGATTAATTTATTTTTAAGCTCATGCAAATAGAAAAAAAATTATGTTAATTTATAAGTTCTCGCTTACAAAAATTGTATTTTTATAACTTATTTTATCATAAACTACCTCGAGAAACTTAATAAAAAATTATTTATTTGCATAAGTTGTTTTGTATAAGTTCAAAAATAAGTTGATCCAACTCTTAATTAGCTTATACCTTATTAATTTTTATTCTAATTTTACCCATATCATCTTACTTGAAAAAATTAAACCTATTATTTTATATCGTTTCAATTTTATATGTTAGTTTAATTAATCGTTAATTTTATTTAATACTACAAATTCAATTAGTTATTCACTATTTTATTACATAAATAATAAACTATAAATCAATATTTGCATTAATACTTAAATTAATGTGTACCGAGAAACTTACAGTTATCAACAATAAACTCTACACTAATATTTATATTAATATTTGTACAAATATGTATATAGAATAATTTAAAATTATTTATAAAATTATTATTATTATTTTTTTAAAAAAAATGGGCTGGGCTGGTATAGCCACACCAAGCCTAAGGTAGGTCCGGCCATGGCTGCAGGCCCCCACTCCTTCTAAATTTTTTTATACTAGTAATAATATTATATGTATTATATATGTGTTATTATTAATTTTTGTAGAGACTATATATAATATACATATTATTATATATTAATCATTTGCTATAAATAGTCTTTTAACTATAAAAGTAGTAGTAGTAATAATATTAAAAAGATAAAATAAATAAAAATAGTTTTTCATAATATGTCCAATATTAGTAAATATGTCATAATTAGTAGAGACAAGTAAATCAAATTTGTATTCATTAATTGATCGAGTCCTACAACTTGTTTCTTCAAGGCAACTAAGAGATCGTTCTGTTGCAAAAGCCTAGACAAAAACATATTGAAAAATTTAGCCTGTTGAAACTGGTTACTGTTCACTATCAAGCTTGCAAGAGTTGTCCAAACATGCTTCCAGCTCTTGGACAAAATTCCAGTTTTTACAGCCTCTTTAGTCACCATGAATTTCATGATGTGCCTTAATATATCATCAGGCAAAGTACTACGTCTATCCACTTCAGTTTCTCTTTCATCAGCCATATCTAACATGTAAACAATATTATAAATGCAAGTAGTAAGTATACGACTGTTATAAATGCAAGGACCTATAACAATATTTGATACATTGACCTATATCATACAAAGTATATTACTAAAAAAGAAGACCTATATCATACAATAGCATCTTCATGTCTGTTATGAATGAAACCTTATGTGAAAAGATGGACTCATGATTGCGATCTAAACAAAAAATGATTCATCCAGTGTGAAAAATGATTCAGAATTGCAATTCAAACTAAAAAACAATTCATATAGTATGGAAGAAAAAAAAATACAGAATTGCAATTTAAACAACAACAAAATAACCATTCATCTGAAATGAAAAACAATTCAGAATTGTGATTCAAACAGAAAAAAGATTGATCTATGAAAATACATAACCCTAAGTAAAAACTACTGATTCATGAACAGAAAACAATTATCACACGATCATTAAACTTGTTATGACAGAATACTACTGTTGACAAAATGTGTAATATGTAATTAACTACTAATTTCTTTCTAGGTAATTAAAGAAAACAGGTTGAAGGCAATACGAATTCAATGGAAATTCAAAAATGAGATGCTTACGTTATAATAGCATGAAAGAAATGGAGCTAAACTTTGTTCTGAATGAATCAACAGAGCTAAACTTGAGCAAAAGAATGCTGCAGAAACATCAACAAAGTTAAATTACTGAAACATTGGTATGATTATTTCATAAAGAATTGATAATGTGCAAGAAGATGATGACGATGATGATGTATATCAAGAAACTAATATGAAATTAACACTAATACAAAATGATTGAAATCAACGGAAAATCAAGATTCCGATGCTTTACCTTGTAAGAGAATGCTGCAGAATGATTAAAAGCTTATGATTCTCACTAGTTTAGACGAAGCTTATTACAATCTTATATAGAAGATGAACCTCTAACTAATTAGCTTAGGTGGCATAACTAACTAGCAGATGTGACAGCTAGCTTCACAAGTTTATCTAGATTTAACTTGCTTAGAAATTTGTGATGTAAGATGATGCTTATCAGTCTGTGCATGATAATTGCTTAAGTTATTAATGCAAGTTTTAACTAATATTGTTTTTCATTGTGTCATACACTCATACTTATTGAAGTCCTCATTGGCAGCATGGGTTTTGATTCAACTTGCAAGCTATAAAACTATTGATTATCCTCTTCATTTCGTTAGATACTCTAGGAATTTTTCTCCGATACTTTTTCACGCCCTTAGTTTTTGGATCTTTTATCGTGTTTAGGATCAGAAGTTAGGATGCATACTTGAGTAGTGGAAGTACCTAGTATTATCTTACTGTGCTTGTTTTTCTAGCAAGTAAGGTTTCAGTTTTGAACACAGGATTAGGTGTATCAGGTGCAGGTTTGAATAAGATATATTCCCCTCGCTGTGCCCCGCTTGGAGTTCTAAAACTTTCTGTCAAGTTTTAGCAGGATTTAGCAGTTGTGGTTGGCAGTCAAGGATCGAATAAGCCTTCTTGAGTTGAGTGTGGACCCGAGTTTGGAAATTAGCGGGTTTGCGTGGTGATTAGTTTTTTTTTTTTTGTTTTTTTTTTCAGTTACAATGGATGGCCTGCAAAGCTATGGCACATAACGGTTTTGGTATACTTCATGTTGTTTCTATTGAGTTTTTATTAATCTTTGTTGTTGCTTGTTGATTCATCTTGTTGTGGTGACTTGATTCTTAATTATCATAGTCTTTCATTCGTGCTATTTAGTTTTGTATTTATAGACTCATTTTAGAGGTATCATTAGATGTATTTCATAATCTGTTTAATGAACTGAATTGAAATTTATGACTTATTTGACACAAAGGGAAGCATGGATTCTATCAGTGGCGTGGCGCTACTAGTTCAATACCTGTTATTTCTATTACAACACATTCGAGGGACTAACAAGGATTGAAGATGGAAATGGAACTCCGGTGGGTGAGATGGCGAGGATGGTTATATTTCTGCAGTCTAAAACTGGAAAACTGATTTCTTCTTCTGCTAGAGGCTGTGATTTGATTCTCTCAAATTTTGTGAAGACTTTTTCTTTTTTGTTGCTATTTATTTTTTCTGTACTTTGGACTCATTTGTTCTTTATGTTATAACTTATAAGGGAAGGAAGGTTCCTCTTTTGGTTGCTTTTACAATATGTTTGTAACATTCATGTGTATTCAGCTTATGATTTTGTACATGCTTGCTGATATCAAGTGTGGTGGCTAAGGTTTAGGGTAGGGATTTATTTATCACACCACACTAAGATGATTGGTGTTGTAACATTGAGTCATTAATTCAGCAACAATTGTTCTTGATCAGCAAAAACAATCATACCAATCTCAAAGAGCTCTTCCAGAAACAGCAACAAGTATGTACTTGCATCCATGTATTTTGCTCTGTCATCATTTTCCTTGTGAGTAAATGTCTCTATTAGCAAATGCAAAGTACTCAGATACAACTGGAACAAGTGATAGAGTGAAAATAGGAAGAGACAGAAAATGGTGCATCATTCAATAGTACTTTCTCTGATCTGATGATCCAAAGGTATGATACACGAACGAACATTCCATGCGACGTTTGAATGAATGTTGCCTTAATAAGCTCTCAAGCCAAATAAATTAGAGAAGATGTGAACTCCCAAACAGAAAAAATTACTTGATCATAATCATCAACAAGTACCAAAGAGACTTTCACTTTCATCAAATCACAAATTGTAACCCAAGAAGTTCCAAAGGTCAGTTTCTGAAATGCATACATATTTACTACTTACAAATAACCACCTTACAAAAGGAGACTCAAAATGGTCTATAAAACAATGAAGGCTTTTACAGATTGTAAAACCAATAACAATATCATGTGAAAGTTTTAGAACTTATCTACAAGTACACCATCTCTTGTAACATCATATGCTTCCCTACTTCTTGTTTTCTTCATGCCAGCGGTCACATAGAGCTTCGATCCCTCAGAGAAAATGGTTGTCACTTTTACCCAGATAATGACTTTCGTCTTCATTCCTTCTATGTCTGCTAGCTTTCCCTTCTCCAGATAACCGGTCACGGTGGTGAAGAAACGCAAGACTGATGAATCCTTGTAGCCTACTTCACAGATTTGAGGAACGAAGACTACAAGCTTTCCTGTCTCTTCGTTGAATTCATAGTTTGTTGCATCACGAGGAAAGATTCCTATTGGTAGATCATACTCCTTTAACAACTCTGGTAATGGTTTCTGCATCTTTCCTGTAAAGTGATTTAAAATGCAATTATTCCAAATTGAAATTCCACATGATGTTCTATAAATACTAATAGTGCTATGATGTCAAATAGAACTATGTGTTTTCAAAGATGCAATTAAAACACTTAATTAATAATCAAAGCTGTTATTTCAAGTAGGATCTTCATAATATTATTATTCATACTTATTGCTTGAGGAAAACCTTTTGGATAATAGACAATTCATGAAGTGGAAAAATAAAGCAGAACTGAACTATTAGTGGTTTTGCTTCATATTATTAGTGTCAAACGGCTTTAGATATTTTCTGTTAACAAAATTATAGAAGGAAAGATAGCAAAATCATATCCACAAAAGATGTTTAGAAAATTTATTTTACTTGTAGAAAAATAGAAAAGAATAAAAATGACTGACTTACAGTTCATAAATAATGCCAAATAAACATTTATAGAAGAAAGTATCAGTGCCAAAATAACTTAGTAAAAACAGTCATCCATGGTTCAAAGTACTAAAATTGTCCACTTGTTGTTTAGTCCACTCATTGTGTTGTAGAGATTCATTGTAAGATTCAATTTAATGCACATAACTGTTTCAAAACCACCAATTACTAAGGTGTATATTAGGAAATGAAGCAAAGGATCTGAATATGGTTAATGTAATCGAGTGCAAGGGGGATAGGAGGTTCTCAAAACTTGAATAAGGTTGGAAATAAGTTTTTACAAATACTACTATATTATTAGGCCATATCTCATCAAATATTAGACTCTCAACACATACCCCTGGCGTCTAGGACTGGACATCTAGAGCATGACCCGAGTGACCTCATACCATCATAAAATTTGAATTACATCTAACCCATCCCTACATAACCGACTTGTAAGGTAAGAGATGCCTCCCACTTATATAGATGCATTTTCAGGTCATATATCAACTGAGGGAAACTTGATCAATACAAATATGAAAGAAACTAGAGAAGATAAAAAGGTAAGGAAAAAAGTAGACATGAGTGGGGTGAGAGTACAGTATCTCTCATTGAGAGATGCTCGCAGTTCGGTTTGGATCGGTTTTGAGACAAAAACTCATCCGATCCAATAGGTTAATGTAATATATCTTACTAATAAAAAGAAAAATAAGTATTAAAATAGATGTATGCGGTTTGGTTCGGTTAGAATCGGTTTTGGAAAATCAATCCAAAATCTGATCCGATCCGGTGGTTTTTACAAAAGGGCATCCAAATACAACCAAAACTATTCGGTTTTTTGCGGTTTTCAGTGTTTTTGGATTGGTTTTCGGTTTTTAATTGGATTGGTTTGGATTTGAGCACCCCTAATACCCTAAGTTAACTATTTTCAGTTTCAGTTCTTCATCTTTCATTCTAAATCCATAACAAAGGTACTGATACCAAACTGATATCAGTATATGCAGAAAAACAATATATTAGATTTATCCTAATTGAGCGTAATTTGATCCAGTTTCTATCAATTTCTCAATTTGTAATCAAAAGGTTAAAGAAAAAATGAAATCTTAAATATTGAACAAGTTTCGTAGCCTGGTGGACTGTAAAGATAAATGTCTGAGCAAACAAATGTAAATAGGAAATACAAACCTTTGATTTTGTTGACCAACCATTTGGTTCCCCCTTCGATACTGTCTGAGATTGACTACATATCAAAAGAAGGTGTCAATAAAGAAATTAAACATTAAATGAAAATTGATGTCTGGCATTTGTTGTAGTTTTGGAGAAGCATTTACTTTCAAAATTGAACATATGATATGATAGGGATCATTATGTTTGATACAATCACAAAATGTAGCGCTACTTCAAATTTGTTTAATCAAATTAGCAATATTGCATCACAGGGTAACTTACACACTTAACTTGCTGAACCTCGCTAATTTCCCTTGCTTATTCACAAGAATCAAAACTCAAATAAACCTAAACTATTTAAATGGACATAACCTATTTTCTAATTCATAACAGAATCATCTCATTAATTATAAGATCTTATGAATTAAACCATGGATAATATAATATGCCAATATCTCATTCACATCTATAACTAAAATTAAGCCCACAACCACAGTTCCCTTCACCAAATAATGACTTAATCATTAAAAAATAAGAACTAGTAAATGCAATATCAACAAGGCAAGTTCTACAGGGGCCAATTCTTAAAAACCCCTCGAAATTCTCACGATAACCGACAATGGCCCTCAAAATTTGAAACTTGCAGTCCTCTTCATCCGTAAGACGGAGATAATGACTTTATCAGTATTGGTTCAACACAGTATCGATTCAACAGAAACAAGAAAACAAATATGAATTGAGTTTTGAAGCACTCATTCATTTTTTACTTGTTTTTGTTGAACCAACACCAATCAAGTCATCGTCACAACCATGAAAACATCGAGAACCGTGAACTTCTACTTCCATAATAACATTGCCTACCAACAAACATACACATTCTGAAACAAGTATTCACCAATTAAAAATTTCAGATACCTTACAACAAAAGAAAACCTTTTTACGATACCCAATACATTCAATTTTCCATTACAGTAATCAAATGCATACATACCCAACAAAACAAAACAAAATTGATAAAAACTTATAAAAATTTAACAATTTTTGAAATCATGTATATTGAATTGAAAAATGGGAAATTAGGGTAATTATACATTGAGATCATCACCGACGGAATTAAGCTGATTATTGGCTTTCTGGTTGAACCAATAGGTTCCAACCTTGTTGAATATTTGATCCATTTTGTTCTGCAATACAATAACCCAAAACGCAAGTCGTTTTGATCCAAAACGTTTCTTCTTCTTCTTCTTCTTCTTCAGTTCGGTGAGATAAAGAGAAAGACACGTTTTGGATGAATGAATGTGAAATGTGACGAAGGAGAATCAAGTTGTCCGCTTCTTCGCAAGGACTTTTTCGTACCAATATTTTCTTTTTTCTATAGAGAAAAAAAAAATGAAAAGAAAATATTCATTTACACGAAGTACAAATTAACATAAATGTTTAGTATTTATTTTTACTAGCGTCCAGACGGGCATTCCCGTGTCCGTCAGTCCGCTCTTTATTTTTTTGATTTTGAAAAAAAATAAACAAACAAATTTAAATTTGTTGGTTTTTGAAGTTAAAAATTGAAAAGTTTGAAGAAAAAAACCATCAAGGGTATTTTGGTATTTTTAAAAAATACTATACCAAAGTTGAAGTTTTCCCTTTATATATTGTATAGAAGATATATTGTATAGATAAATGATTTATAAAAAAAACGGTTGGTTTTGAAAGTTTTTTTAGAAACATGTTGGTTTTTGAAAGTTAAGGGTATTATTGGAATTCCAAAAAAAGGCTACACTAAAATGATGTTTTGCCTTTATATATTAGTATAGATTATTATTATTACTAGCGTCCAGACGGGCACTCCCGTCAGTCCACTCTTTATTTTTTTGATTTTGAAAAAAAATAAACAAACAAATTTAAATTTGTTGGTTTTCGAAGTTAAAAATTGAAAAGTTTGAAGAAAAAAAACCATCAAGGGAAATTTGGTATTTTTAAAAAAGCTACACCAAAGTTGAAGTTTTCCCTTTATATATTGTATAGATAAATTATTTTTCACAAGTTTAAAATAAGTCATTACAAATGGACGTATGAAAATAATTTCTTTACCAAGAAAATGAAATTATGTTATTTTATTTGGTTTTGTAATACAAAATATTGTCTAGTAAAAATAAGAAAATGCAATTACGTTAATTTATTTGATTCTGAGTATGTTGTATAAATTTATTTAATTTGAAATTGTTTGAAAGATAAAGAACTTTAAATAGTTTATGTGAAAAAATGATAGTTTAAAAAATTGATGGTAAGAAATAAATCGAAAAATCAATACAAGAGAATATATTGGAATAATTTATTTATTAAAAAATATTATAAAACGAATTGAACCAAACCCAATTAATTTGATACGGTTTATTTTTAAAAGCACTAAATTGAATCAAATTAATCTGATGAATCAATTATTAGTTGGTCTAGTGGTGATTGACATTGGACTTGGTACGAAGAACTATCGTTTGACCCCGCAACTGCGATCGGAAGGAAACTGAAACCACTTGATGTTAGAACTGATCTCCAAACCAAATTACGCGGTCCAGTGCTCAAAAATCTTTTTGTGCTTAGTGGTGTCTCTTTTTGAGTATGGTTGTTGATGTCTCCACTCAAATTTTCTCACCGGTTTCTTTATCCTAGTGTTGATTTAGTTTTAAGTGTTTCTTTTATGGAGTTTGTGTTGTTGTTTAGTAGGCGTTTTACGAGTTATTTTTTTATTTTTGCTTTTTTTTTTTTTTATACTCATTTTTTATAGAGTCCATTTTAATAATTTTTTAATTATTGAAAAAAAAGGTTTAGTATGTTACAGGTGGTAAAAAAAAATTAACCTAATGAATATCTCATTAGTTTAGAACTTTATTTACTAAAAACTTAACCGAACGGATCACTCCTCTGACAAAATGGTCTCTAAAGGTGGATTTCCTTAGGTGGGGGTATAGGATAGAGTTTTCTTTAGCCTAATTTTATAATTTTCAGGATTTGGCCCACGTTTAAGGATTAAGCCTTTACTTGACCCACTTACCTTTTCTAATTCCATTTGGGGGTGGGTTGAGAGTTGAATTCTATAAACTGAATTATCACAATTCAATATTCTTGTGAATTCAATTACCACACCGACAAACTTATGGTGCGTTGAGCAAATAGAATCAAGCAACAAAACAAGCAAGAATTAAGTAATATAATCACGAACAAATAAACGGCGAAAAATAAAAGACATAATAGAATTTATTGATCCAGTTCGGTGTTAATGAACTTACTCTGGAGAAGAGAGCACCTATTCGTTCCACTTGATAGAAAACTTGATTACAATGAAATTTCAACTTCTATGGTTACAAGAAATAGTTTTGATCCTATTCTACCTAAGTTCCGAATTTTTTCCCATGACCAAGAAACTCAATCAACAAGTGTTTCCAAGGCGATAGAATGTTTTCCCCAACCTTATAGTCTTCTCAAGATCTCAAGATGTTCTCTATTAACCCTAGTCTTTGTGTTTGCTTTAGAAATCCTAAAATCCCCTTAAAAAAGTCAGAAAACGCATAACCAATATATAGGCTCGCGCGCCCACGCCTGGACGCAGCCTCCCACTTCTGGGCATAAACAGGCAGGACTGATTACAGCTCTACACGCCTTGGATCATCATAAAAAAATACATCAAATAAAACATTATACAAAAATTACACTATAATATTTGAAAACTTATTTCTAAATAAGTATTTTAGATTTGTCATTGACATCTTCTCCTAAAAATAAAAATAAGATAAATCAACTTTATATTTTTGTGGTTAATGAAAATCTCATGCTCACATCAATAAGGTAGCGGAATCATCATCATCACCCCCCCAGGAAAACCCCATGTGTGTTGATTTTTAAGTAATTCAAGATCTTTCGATTAATCAATTGAATTGTTATGAATCATCACAATCCAATAATTTCTCATTTATCAATATGTTTTTCTCACACCTCATCATCAAATAACAACAATATAAATGAGGTGTGAGAAAGACATGTTGATAAATAAGACAGACGATGCAATTGTTTACCCAGGAACTTTAAAAATGAAAAGATCTGAAAAGAAGATAAACAATTGATTTGCAAGTTAAGGTGACAATGAAAGATAATATTTATTGATTCGAGTGAGAGTATTGATTTGTTGGATAAGAGACAATGTCTTATCAAACACCTATTAAATTACCAAGTTAGTCGCAAAGACTATTTGACCACCGACCAAATTGTATACTAAGTACTAATCGTTGGATAAGACACTTTAAATTGTAAAATTTGGATGAAATATTTATGAAAATTGAAAGAGTGCATGAGAGGTTTAGAGAAATACAAGAATATCTCCTTCTAATAAACACTTTATTTTATGGAAAAAATGTTAAATATTACGAAACACTTTACACAAAATCAGAAAAATTAAATGTGTTTACTTTTAATGAAAACAATAATTATCAATTACAATTTTAACGAAAATCAAAGGCGAATGTGCTCTAAAATATGAGTTTTTTTTAATTTTTCTTTATGTGTTTAGTCGTTTAACCTTTCGTAATAATAATCATTTTCTTTTTATGACCCAAAAGAAGCCCTCCCATAAGAGCTACATTACAATAATAATTGAACATATTTTAAGAGCAATATTACAAACCCTTTCAACAGAAAATTGTACCAAAGGACAATAATCCATATTTTGGGTTATTTTACTTTAGAACACTTTTTTTTTCCTTTTAATTAATTGGTGGGGGTGGGCTGTGGATTTAATATCGAATCAATCTTTTCAAAGGACCCTTATTATGACATGTTTATTTTGTTGGTTTAGTCTCTTTTTTCTTTATATGAAAATTGGATAGTCATTAGTCAAGTGGACAGTATAAGAACTTTAATTATATAAATTAAACAATAAAAAACATGATAATTACAAGCAAAACAACTTAAACAAATTAAGATTTCCGTTCAATTGGTGGTACTTAAAAGTGAAAAGCATGCAAGTGGGGGTATATAACTTATAAAACCAGCTACAAAGATTTCTGTCCTATAATATATAAAATTTATGGCCACACATCAAACCTATATTAATATTAATGTACCAAAATCTTATAAATCATATCTGTAATCTGAACCTATCTAAAGTTACAGATAAGGGGAAATGGTGCTTGTACTTCTACTTCTACCACCACAAAAGATATATAAACTATCATAGGGATAAAAATTTGATTTAATAATTTATTTATTTAATATGCTCTATATATTCATTAAATATAGTATCTACCAATCATGTAAGAGATATCTATCTACTCGATCATGTTTCCTCAGACGTCATATGTCGGCAAATATTGTGGCTGATCACATATGTAGCAACTAATCATAGCTGTGACCACAGTGGCATAGATGCAAAAGGAACACATATATGTTTTGTGTAATCTCATGTCACATGCACTAAATTATGGGGAGCCGGGGGATTTTTGGCCTATGCTTCACATTAAATTTCTTATGTATTGTTCCATTCTGTCCTTTTATGGAGGATGTGTGCGTTTGATTCCGCGGTGGTAAAAATTAATTTTGATAAAATTGAGTGTATGTTTGGTTTGGTTTTAGATGAAATTGATTTTGACAGAATTGATTTTCATGTAAGAGTGAATTGAACAAAATATTTGGTGTAAACTGTGTACGAATCAATTCTTGAGACAGAATCAATTATACTTTTGAAAAATCAAACAAGTCAGAATCATTCTACACTTCCAGATCAATTCTAGCTCTTCTAGAATTGAAACAAAACACATACAATTATGTAAAATTGATTCTGTCCAAAATTAATTTTAAGTTAAAGTAGTTTATGTTTGGATATATTTATGCGAAAGTGAGTTGGATAAAAAAATTGAATGTAAAAATCAATTATAGAATCATAAGTTACAATTTTTAGTTTCAAGTAGAATCAATTTTAGAGACAGAATCAATTATACTTTTGAGAAACCAAACAAGTCAGAATCAATTCTACATGTCCAGAATCAATTTTGTCTCCTCTAGAATTGAAACCAAACATCCATATTCTCAAAAGTTATTGAATAAATTATGTATGTATATATGATTGTATTTTTATAAAAAAATAAAACGAGAGGTTCATTTAGAAATGAAATATTACATAATGTACATCTTATAATTTTTTTTTGCCAATATATATCTTATAATTTTTTTTGTTGATATATAAAATGTGTATCTTGAGCTCTGTATAAGGATTCCTTTTATGTTTAAAAAATAGGAATTATTTTTTCATTTTTCTTTGCATTCTGTTGTGGTATGTGAGTTTGGATGTTCATCTTTTTAATTTTTTTTACTTTTATTATTGTAATTGGTGGGGAAAAGTATGGTAGTGTGCATCTAAATGCTGTTTTTTTCATAAATATATTGTTCTTAAAAAGTCATAGAAATAAATAAAAAAATCTAGTACCAATAATAAAATAAATAAATATTAAAATAAAAAATAATATGATTGATTCAATCATTTTTCACAAAATTATCAAAATACTTTCAATAAAATTCAATTTTGTGAGATATTTCAATTTTTTCTAAATCAATTTGCCTTTTTAATTTAGATCAATTTAATTAGATGTAAGCCTATTTTTTTTGGGCATACAGACATTATCGTTACCTAATTAAAGCTTAAAAAAAGATCAATAATATACTTTGGACTAGAAGTTGGAATAAACAAAGGGACAATTTGTACTTCGAAATAGGTTCTTTGATTCCACACGCAAATTGACTTCATTTAAATTCCAATTTGGTAAATTGATGTCGGCCAACTTGGTTCTTTTCTATAGAAGAAAACTTAGATGAGTTATATAGAGATATTGAAGACTAGTTAGGATCATATTAGGTCTCAAGATTTTCAAAATGCTGATAAATGTACTTATAAATCATGCATTAAAGATATATTCATGTCGATATCAGAAATTGAATTCACATTTAAAAAATTAGTCAACTTCTTACCATTTTTTTTTTAACTTCTTATCAACTCAATCAATTTTTAATGGATCAAAATTTAATGCAATCAACCGATCGTTAGTTGGTTCAGTGGTGATTGATGCTAAACTTAGTAGGAAAGATCACGGTTCGACCCCTCGCAACTGCAAGGGATTGAAACCACTTAATGACATAACTAACCTTCGAATAAGATTAAACTGATAGTAAAAACTAAAAAACAAAATTAATGCAATTACATAGTCCATGGTTTGATACGGTCTTTCTATCTTAATCAGACAATCCATATTTTAACATATTAATTAAATTTAAACCGTCTGATCAAGATCTAATATTATGAATTATTGATAACTATACCTAAATAGATGCATAATATTTATCAAAATAAATAAATAAATAGATGCATAATAAAAACTTATTTAAAATGTAAATTGTATGATCAAGATCTAATGGTTGTGAATTATTAACTATACCTAAATAGATGCATATTTAATGCATCTAACTCAATTGCATCTTTACTCTAGCATAGATCCAAAGCCAACTTGGTATCTATTTTAATGTAGACCACCCCACATGAATTTCATTTAATCTCTTTCATAGCCATAAAGAATACGTCCAAGTTGAAGTTACTACTATATAACCCTAACCACATCACAAACCCAAACCCCTCCCAAAAAAAATCCTCCTCCTTCATCTTCATCTTTCTTCAAAACCCTTCTAATAAACACAACACTCAAATTAACAAGATCCATCAAATTCTATCATTACTTATTTTCTTTTAATTTTTCATCAAATTATTCTCATCAATAAAAATTAAAATGCCTCCAAATCCACCAAAATCTTCTCTCCTCCTCCATAGGATCAACCACACCACCACCACCACAACCGCCACCAACCACCACGCCGAAAACAACAACATCCTCTTCGTCAACCCCGTCGTCACCACCATCCCTAATACCATAGCACACTATCACACACACCCCGTATCCTCCGACCAACTTTGCTCTGTGGTCATTCAAGAAACAACCGCCCCCATCTCCGCCGTTTGGTCCGTTGTTCGCCGCTTCGACAAGCCACAAGCCTACAAAAACTTCATCAAGAGTTGTAGCCTTATTGGTGGCGATGGTGATGTGGGCACACTCAGGGAGGTCAACCTTATATCTGGACTCCCTGCTGCCCGCAGCACCGAACGCCTTGAGATCCTTGACGAGGAGCGCCATGTTATTAGTTTTAGCGTCGTTGGTGGGGACCACCGGCTTGCTAACTACTGTTCCGTGACTACACTTCATCCCTCCTCCACTGGTGAGGGTTCCGGCACGGTGATTGTTGAGTCCTACGTGGTGGATATTCCGTCGGAAAATACTAAAGAGGACACACGAGTGTTTGTTGATACAATTGTTAGGTGTAACCTTCAGTCACTTGCACAAAATGCAGAGAACATTATGCAACAAAAGAACAACGATCATCACAAGGGTTGTTCTTGATTTTTCTCTTTGGTTTTTCGTTTTTTCACATTTATAATTTATGTTAAATAATATTGTTAATTAAGTATTGTGCATATTGTGATTACTATTACTAGATTATCTAATGTATGAGTTGGTTAATTATTTGCGTGACCAAGTTTTCCTAGTTCAATTTATTGTTGGTATAAAAAAAAAATCTTATGTATTATCATGTAATATGTATATCTTCATTTTCATAAAAATCAAAATTTGATGAGTTTTTCCCTTGTGCGGATGTGCCTTCTGCACCGTGTCGTAACCTATAGAATTGTTATCTATAAAGAGAGATATTTTATCTCTTTAAATATAACATTTCTAGAGGTCCAAACACGTAGGACACCATAAAAAATATAGAGAATCTAAATCTGAATATTATCTTATAGATACTATTTCTAAAGTTTAAAATTAAGCTAGTGGTGGTGGTAGTAGGAAGATAATTATTGCACTAAATAATGTGGTATGCATTTTTAATAAATTAAATGATGGTTGTATTAATTTTTTTTTGTTGTTGAGGTGATTGTAGTGGTTATATATGTCATGAATTACCTTACCACACACATAAGTTAAGGGGAACATGACAATCCCTAACAAGCTTATTTATTTTTGGTGTATTCTGTTGGCTATGGCTCTTTCATCACTTTCTCCCTAACATACATGAGCACATTAATTACGAGCTAATTTAAAGACAATGTTACAAAATATGATCTTTTTAGAAGGTTTTTTTTGGGTCAACGATCTTATTAGAAGGTTTATTTACAGATTTAAAGGAAGTAATAACTTAAAATTAATCAATGATGATCATTAACTAGAACAATATGGTAATAACAACCCTTAATTTTTTGGTACAACCCCTATTAAATTTGACCATATATAAACCCGGGTGGTCCATCAAAATATTATTATATGTGCAAATAGAAGAATCCAACAACCAAAATATGCAAGTTGCATGTATATATTTTTTTTGGTGCATCAAGTTGCATGTAATATTAATATAGAGTTTTGTGAACACTCAAAGCTTTATTTAATTTCAACTTGCTGCATTTTTTAATTCAATTTGTGCGTGACTACCGGGGAAAGAGAAAGAAATCGAATCAAAAGGAAGCAATGAAGCAATTTCTAAGTATAGAGAAAAAAAAAAAGTTTACATATATGTTTGTTATGTTTGAGTGTGAATGACGATTATTATTAAATCGTCGGTTTGTGCAAGTTGATATGCAAGTGGGAGAAAGGAAACATAACACGAGATAAGAAGTGTGTAGAGAGAACATGTGCTTTTAATTAATTAATAATCCACTTGATGAAAGCACCAAACCCTTTTAGTTTGTCCACTTTTGAGGTTTTGAATTCAATATTTGAACATTGAATATGGCAATATATATATATATATATATATATATATATATATATATATATATATATTGATTGATATTGAAAGCTGTTTTTCTTTCATTTAAATTTCTTTAAAGTCTCACGGCAATATATAAAGGGAATATTGGATCATATGTCCTACTCAGTATATCAACAACTAAAATAAAGTTATTTGAAGATTGAGATGAAAGAGTTAATCAATGAAAGTGTTACTAATATTTTGATTTTAAAAGAAAACTATGTGATGTCAAAAAATAAAAAGCAATATGAAGAATAAGATATTATAGATCTGTATGAATTGACTTATCTTTTTATTTATAAAAAATAATTTATGCAAATAAATAAATTTTATATTAATTTAGAAGTTCTCACTAACAAAAATGTATTTTTATAAGTTATTTTTTTTGTAAATTACTTTAACAAGCTTATAAATAATATATAAAATCTTTATTTATTTGCATAAATTTAAAATAAGTCAATACACATGAGTCTTTATTTAACACTTGTATGAAGAAAAAAAAAAATATGATCCATCCGTGGAATTTAGAAACCTAAAACAACTTTTATAGCAAAGCCTGTTAAAATAAAAAATTACTCAAGTCTTAAAAAAAAAAATCTTGAAGCTAAGTGTGATTTTGTGGGGGTGAAAAAAAGTGTGCAATTAGGGAATATTTCTAAAGCCTCATAAAAGGCCCAATGACACTTAAAAGAGATTTGAATAAGTTCACACGTCTGATGGTCATGAAGGTTTCTCTCCCCACCCCCCGTCTTTCTTTTTCACCCCCTGAGTTTTCATTTTTAACCTAAAAAAAAATTCGGTACACGCGTATCGAAGTTTTTAACGATGTAAAACACCTGTTTTTCAATATCGAAAAACTTCAGTACGCGTGTACTGAAGTTTTCGGGGGTAAAATCAAGGGTAAAGTTGGATTTCTGGGGGGTGAAAAAGAATGACGGGGGGTGGGGAGAGAAACCTTCGATGGTCATTATCTACACATCTTTTTGCGCATATCAAAAATTCATCATTTGCGTTGTTTAATTTATAGAAATATTGTATATAATATGTTCGAGGCCCCGTCTATCATGAGAGACCTTAATAGGTCTCCTACGGTGCATGACTTTTTTTTTTTTTTTCAATTTGCTTTTCGGACTTTGATTCAAAAGTGGTACATGATATTATGATATACTATCAGCATCATATTATTTTTTATTTCTTTCATTTTTTTTCATCAATTGTTTATTTTTTTATACGGTTATTATATTTACAATCCTTATAAAATGGAGACTTTTTAAGTTTAGTCCTTACTTAATTTTAATAGTATTTTTAGTCATACAAAATTTTTCTGAATACATAGTTTAATCTTTGTTAAAATAAAATTTGTTTAATTAATCTGAAACTCTTAAATTTTATTAATGATTTTTTACACACGTGTTTATCACTTTATAAAATGTTCATTAACCAAAACTTATAATTTTTTAATGTGAGATGAATTAAATATCAATAATTTACGCATGTATATTATGTATCATACAGTACACGAGTGACATTTTTATTTTACTTTATGTTTTATAGTTTAGATTAAACGGAATGCATCATATTATCACGGAATTATTTTTGTCACAGTTTAGGGACGTAATCCGGTTTACCTCTTCTTCAACATCCTTCCATTGAGTTGTTCCGAGCAATCCCATCAAAGTAGTAAAATTGGTTGTTATTGTGATCAATTTTCCCTCACCACTTTTGTGCAAAAGTTTATGAAACTTTTGTGCAAAATCTAGATCTTTAAAAAACAAGTCATTCAAAACTGCGACATAATATAATTTTCCGTGCTAACTAATTTGCGACAGCGAAATTCCTACAACAATACACCATATATATTAGCCGTGTGTTCGGATAGACCTATTCTTATTAGTAGAAGTGGAGAAGACTTTCAGTTTAGCTACATAGGTGTGAAAGAGTTGTTGTGTGTGTGTCCTGTCAACTTCCCCGGTTGTCAAAACATGTAAGTGGATCATTGTTTATATGACTATTGACATATTAAAATAGCTTACTTATCAGTCATATTCTGTTTTTGTAAATGTTGATGCCATATTCGTTAGTTGTGTGTATTAATTATTGTTTATGTTTTTTTTTTTTTTATTGAAACTATTGTTTATAGGTTGAATAGGCTTGTTTTTGGCAAAAAAGAGGGTGATCTGACTGATCTCACGATTGGCACCATTGGCCGCACACATTATTTACACATTCATCGATTTATACTACTGAATGAGCAGCCGTTAAAGATCTCTCATCAACATAGATAAAAAACGTTTGGGATTCTCACATCCAAGTTGTGTGACGATAGGTCTGAATATCATTTTGTGAAGTTTTTGGAGGAACGAACTTTTAAGGAGTTGTCATTGTTCCCCTTACACCAATTTGAGCATGGGCGATTTATGACCAGCTGCTCCTTCTCATATGAGGTTGAATATTACTGCGTGGAACCGCATTCGTATTTCCAACTATAAAACATAAAGTAAAATAAAAATGTCACTCGCCTACGGTATGAGACATAATATGCATGCGTAAAATTGATATTTTATTCATCTCACATTAAAAAATTATAAGTTTTGAACATTTTATAAAGTGATAAACACGTGTGTACAAAATCATTAATAAAATATAAAAGTTTAAGATTAATTAAACAAATTTTATTTTAACAAAGTTTAAACAATGTATTGGAAAAAAAAATTGTATGACTAAAATTAATTAGAAAATACATATTATTTAATTATTTTCTCTTTTTATTTTTTATCAAACATGTGTAAATGACCAAATTCTTGTGTCCACCTAAATTTTTCTTGTAAAACTAGAGAGTTAACTTTTAAAATTGTTTTTATAAATTTTTAAATTCCATGTTTTCTTAAACTGAAGTTAAAAGTAGGTGATATAAGTTTGATTGTTTTTAACTTAGAAAATACACCATTAACAAAATTCACTATATGCATGATGACATAAAATTTCTCACCAACCAGTTGCTAGAAGCTTAATATAGGAGGAAGATTTACAAAATGAGAAGAGAAAAAAAAAAAGCTGAAAGTAAATGGCAATTAAGGGACACCAAATAGTAGTGCTAGGAAGCAATTTTGGAATCAAAATCACTTTTCATTCTCTTGTAGCAATTTTAACAACTATTCTAGTTGTCACTGCCATATATTTTACACAAGAAGGAGGACAATGGTTTGTTCAAGAGACTATATCTTCTGAATCATTGTTAAAATGTAACTTGTTTGATGGAAAATGGGTTTATGACAATGAATCTTTTCCACTTTACAAAGAACAACAATGTAAGTTCATGTCGGATCAATTGGCTTGTGAGAAATTTGGAAGGAAGGATCTTAACTACCAAAATTGGAGATGGAAGCCTCATCAATGTGACCTACCAAGGTAATTTGAATTGGTACATTTTTGTGTTTGATGTGCTTTTACATAATTAAGTTTGGTTGTAGTACATGGTTTTGAGTTTTATGGAAATTTGTTTCCTTTTCATGTTAAAAAAATAAGGTTCAATGCCACAACATTGCTTGAAAGGCTAAGGAACAAGAGGCTTGTGTTTGTTGGGGATTCACTCAATAGAGGCCAATGGGTTTCAATGGTCTGCCTTGTTGAATCTTCACTTCCCCCAACTCTCAAATCCATGCAAACTATTGCCAATGGTTCACTCAACATTTTTAAGGCCAAAGTGCGTAAGTGCATAAAGATTAAGGAATACATTTTTATAGTTTTTTTCCTACAAAATGTTACATATATGACTAATAGTTTTTGAATTGATACATTTAATGAAAGGAATACAATGCAACCATCGAGTTCTATTGGTCTCCATTGCTTGTAGAATCAAATTCAGATGATCCTGTAAACCATAAGGTACCAGATAGGATTGTGAGAGTCCAAGCCATTGAGAAACATGCTAAGTATTGGACTCATGCAGACATTATAGTTTTCAACACTTACCTTTGGTGGAGAAGACAAGCAATGAATGTTTTGTAAGTAAAACAACTAATTAACCAAGCTCACTTTCTTTGATCATATATTTTATTTTTTTGGTGGTGACTTTCTTTGATCATATATCAACAAACATCAAGTTATACAAAATAAGGGATTTAAATCATTAATAACAACATAAGTATAAGTTTACGGTATTCTTCGTTATCCTGAAACAATAATTTAATTGTTGTCAGTTTGACAAAAATAAATTAAAATAAATACGTTCTCTTGTTTTTGTCAAATAGACACTAATCAGAGCTGTGTCTCGAACGTTACAATAAAGAGAACTATAAACTTTTATTTTTAAAAACGAACTAATATTTTAGATATTATTAGAGTTTTAGACAATTTTTAATTAAGTACTTGTCCACGGCGGTTGATATTTCACCCACCTTTTATATGATTGTGTTGTAATATTTTCACCAAATATAGAATGATTCCTATTCCTATTATATCCTCCATTTGGTTATACTATAACATCTTGGTTCTAATAGTGACATTTTAACTACAATCAGGTGGGGGTCATTTGGAGACCCTAATGGAGTATACAAAAAGGTAACAATGGTGAGAGTCTATGAGATGGCCTTGAGGACTTGGTCAGATTGGTTGGAAATGCATATTAATCATAACAAGACCCAATTATTTTTTGTTTCTATGTCACCTACTCACCAAAGGTATGCTAACTCTAAATAATAATAAAACACACCTAAATGTAAATATGTAATAGATGAATTGTAATGAGTTTTTATGACACGAGTCAAATGCTCTTGTACAGTGTCATTGTCCAATATATCCATAAATAACCTATGCAAAAAAAAAAATTATATATATCTATGTAGCACTGACACTTCACAGATTGAAAGTGTATTTGATGTTTGATATGAGTCAATATCGAACATCACAACAAACACAGTTACATTTAATTACTTTTATTTTTCAAATTATCAATGTCTAGTACTTCTATAATCACACTATGATCAAATCAAGCAACATATTGGATTTCTAACACAATTACAAACTTTTTGCAGGGCTCATGAATGGGGAGGGGCTAAGGGTGAAAATTGTTACAAAGAAACAGATCAAATAACAACAGAGGGATATAATGGAAATGGTTCAGTTCCTAAAATGATGCAAGTGGTTGAAAATGTTCTACAAGATTTGAAAACAAGAGGTTTAAATGTTCAAATGCTTAACATAACACAACTCTCAGAATACAGAAAAGAAGGGCACCCTTCTATCTATAGGAAGCAATGGGAACCTTTAACAGAAGAACAAATATCAAATCCAAAATCTTATGCAGATTGCATACATTGGTGCCTCCCTGGTGTCCCTGACACATGGAATGAGCTTCTTTATGCCTATATTTTTCATAGATGACAAACATTTGATATTGAAAACTTCATGCCAGTTTCTGTTTGTTTTGTTATCTTGTTTTTTTCTTGATGTTGACTGAGGTGAGGAAAGTTGAAGTGCAAAGAATATTGTCATCCCTAATTCTCAAAAAAAAAACATACACAGTGAAGTTATAATAATTTGAAAGTTGTGTATACTGTAACCAATACAATGAATTAAGTGGTTAACGAATTTGTTCTAGACAGAACTGAAGAACCTAGTTTGTTTTTTTTTTTTTTTTTTTTTGTACATTCTGAGTTTGATTTTTAATAGGAAAAATTCTTAATCAAACTTTACTTACTTCGTGTCGTGGGTCGTGGCTGAACTCTGAATTATCAAACTTTACTTACTGTAATCAGTGGTTTCAAGCTCGAGTCCGACTCTTGGAATAATGAAATGTAACAACGTCATAGTTTTGAGAGCTTTGCCTCTTTATAATTATGTTTGATTTGAAGGAATAGTTCCGTGAAATACTCGATTTAACTTAAAAATTAGCATCGAATAGATTATCATGAATGATAACAAAATCTATTATTGGTACAAAAGATTCTTCAAAATTATATAGAATTTAGAGAAAACTTAGTGTCCTAATTACATTTCATTTGTTGTTCTTGCAATTAAGTTTTATCTTCTTTTTATTGGAAACAATATGTTTCCTCCATGTAAAGGCCAACTTGCACTTGCACTAGCACTAGCACTACATCCCTACTAACAAAAAACACATCTCATCTTAGATTCTTGTTCTCTCAACTACTTGTACTACCAAACCCCACACAAACCCCACAAACCCCATACCTATTAATTGTCAAATGATGAAAATCAAAGTCTTAAAATGGTCAAACTGAATATAGCATCGCAATCCTTAAATTAAGATTCCATAGAACCTAAATCCTAATCAAAACAACTAACTCATTCTACAAATATCACCAATCACTATCTTAATGAAACACTAAATCAAACTTCAAACTTCAAATTTCTAAGTCAAAGTTTCTCATAAAAGAACCAAAGTTCAAGTCTTTATGCAAAATCATAAAACCCCAACAACCCTTTAACACAAACTACGCAGAAAATGAAATGGAACAAAAAGAAAGTTCCAATTTTTCCTTTTCTTGTGATTTTATTATTAGTCTTCATAGCATTCTCAACTTTCCACAATGGAAGCACAATTCAACAAATCCATGAAAACACAGATCACATTCACCATCAACAAGCTTCTTCAGCTATCTATGTTAAACCCAATCTCAAGAAAAGTCAAGGTATTTATGGTTTTTCTTTTTCAGTTCAAAACTTGCTTTGTGACTTAAAAATTTGAACTTTATGGATTAAGCTTTGTGATTTAACTTTGATCTGCTTTGTGACTTTCTTTTTTTGTGATTTGTTGAAATGGGTTTGATTGGAATTTTGTTGTTTTAGAGGTTTTGGATAGAAACTGTAGATGCAATTCAACCATAGGATATAGTGGTCGGAAAATTGCTCGGCATGGTGGTTCGAAGAGTTCTGGTCGCCGGAGAGTGAGTTCGGAGAAATGTGATGTTTTTTCGGGCAAATGGGTGTTTGATAATGCTTCATATCCATTGTACAATGAGTCAGATTGTCCTTATATGTCCGATCAATTGGCATGTCACAAGCATGGAAGAAATGATTTGGGGTATCAACATTGGAGATGGCAACCTCATGATTGCAATTTGAAGAGGTGCTTTCTATTTTTAGCTTTTTTGTGTTTGGATGTTTCATGTGAGCATAATTAGGTTATGGTTTTGTCGGTGGCATGCATGAGGATCTGTTTGGATCGACTTATTTGAGTTTAAATACTAACATGAACACTTGTGAGACTATTAACGAGAGCTTATTATGGAAACAACTTATGATATGTCCATAAGTTGTTTTCAGCTTATTTCCATAAACTCTCCAGGATAATTTATGAAAATAATTCACAACTTCTATTAAAATAATTTTATTTGGTTTTATCTTTTGCTATTGAAATAGTTTATACATAAGCACTTATTTGACGAGCACTTTTGCTATAAGGGCTTAGTTAAGTTATTTAACCAAATAGGACCTGGGTTGGAACTTGGAATGAATGACGTAATTGAAAGTTTTAAGGCTATCAACTTATCATTAGCTTGTGAAGTTGATGTATAACCTAGATTGAGTTTTGTGTAGTACCAAGTAGAATAACATTTGTTCTATTGTTCATGTAAATTGGAGACTCGGGATTTTTGAAATTTTTATGTTTTTTGGTGTTAGCAATCACTAAATTTGGTATTTTCAACAATTCACGCTTGAAATGCTATGTATTTATTTGCCAAATGATTCTATTATGTACGACATTTTTTTGATTTAAGATGCATATAAATAAGGTCATACATCGAACTCCCCGCAATTGTCCTCTTTTTTTTTTTCTTTTAAATTATGAATGATTTAACATAAAACAGAAAATGTTTTCTGTTACCAAACAAGCTCTATATTCATCGATGACAAAGTATGTTATTTTTGTTAGGCTTCACAATCTTCACAAATTTCTTCTATAAAACAGGTGGAATGTGAAAGAAATGTGGGAAAAGTTGAGAGGTAAAAGGTTAATGTTTGTTGGAGATTCACTGAATAGAGGGCAATGGATATCTATGGTTTGCTTGTTACAGTCAGAAATTCCTGCTGATAAGAGATCAATGTCACCAAATGCTCATCTCACCATTTTTAGAGCAGAGGTATGAATTCAAACCCTATAATGGAAACTTCTTTATGATGTTTTGGAAAGTGATTCCAGACACATAAAATTGATTTTTGATATGTTCTGAAGTTAGGATTTGTTGCTTTGCCTTTGAATCCGAATGTAATTTTTACACTCAAATTTATTGTTCAACTCACTTTACGTAAATTTATCGAAATATAAATCACTTCACGCTCAACTCACTTTTAACTAAAATCAATTCAATCTAAATCAATTTTTTGGCACCGCAGGATTTTTTTTCACAGTAGGGAGGAACAAAAGTGATTCCATACACAAAATTGATTTGACATGTTTGGTTGATGTCGATTGTAATTTTGCCTTTAGAAATTGTTCTAACTGGAAGCATAATCTGTAGCTTTTGACTTCAAAAGTGATTTTTACACTCAAATTTTATGTTCAACTCACTTTTTCGTGAATGTGTCACTTCACATTCATAAACATTCAATGTTCTAGTATCACTGCTTGAGAGTCTCGTTATTTTCACATTGCTAGTGCTATTCTCATGTCAATTTTTCAGGACTACAATGCAACTATTGAATTCCTCTGGGCTCCTCTTCTTGTTGAATCTAATTCCGACGACCCGGTGAATCACAGACTAGATGAACGGATAATTCGTCCGGATTCAGTTCTGAGGCATGCATATCTTTGGGAGCATGCTGATATACTTGTTTTCAACACATACTTGTGGTGGAGACAAGGACCAGTTAAGCTATTGTCTGTATCAGTTCATCGATAAAACAAAGGGTAATTTGTCTACTCTTTTCTGATTGGATCTTGGGACTTGTACTTTTGCAGATGGTCCGATGAAGAAAATGGTGCTTGTGAAGAATTAGACGGGCAAGGAGCTATGGAGTTAGCCATGGGAGCCTGGGCCGATTGGGTGTCTTCTAAAGTTGATCCGCTCAAGAAGCGTGTATTTTTTGTGACGATGTCCCCGACACATCTCTGGTGAGCACTCACGAACCTTTATCTAGTGATTATGATCATTGCTATATGTCACGAGAAAAATCATTCACGAACCGTTTCATGATATCAAGCTATTTGTCTTTGAAAAGTTGCAAACCATGGTTTGTGAAAAGCCTATCTTAACATTGTGTATCCAAATCCCACATGCTTCATATTTTCACACTAAATTGAAAATTCTTCTCATTTAGGAGCCGAGAATGGAAGCCAGGAAATGAAGGAAACTGTTACAGTGAGAAGGACCCTATTGATTTTGAGGGCTATTGGGGCAGTGGTTCTGATTTGCCTACAATGAGCACTGTGGAAAACATCCTAAGCAGTTTAAATTCAAAAGTTTCTGTCCTCAATGTTACTCAACTTTCTGAGTATCGAAAAGATGGTCATCCTTCAATTTTTCGCAAATTTTGGGAGCCTCTTCGACCAGAACAATTGTCAAATCCTCCGTCTTACTCTGATTGCATACATTGGTGCTTGCCGGGGGTACCTGATACATGGAACGAGTTACTATTCCACTTATTATAAAAACCGTTACACGATTCAATTTTGTTTATGGAAAATATGACCCTACGAGCATGACCAACCAACCTTTCCATTTGAAGTCTCACAAAAGCTTCTGCTCTTTGGTGTTCAATACAAGGGTGAAGAGAATCTGCTGAAAAAAAATGAAGCTCTTGTTAAAATTCTTTGAAGTGTTTTTATTGAGCTTTAGGTGTTAGAAGTTTTGCATAGAATGCATGTGTAGTGTTGCTTCAAAAAATCAAGGTTACTAGCATTTTTGACATTGCCTTTTGTTCGCGTGTGTGTTAGTATAGTTTCGATCTTTTAACCATGTGTCCGGGATTCAAAAAGGTTTCTTTCACCGGAAGTAATTCAATTTATATTTTTCTTAAGGTAATCCTATTTAAGAATGTCTGAGAAGTTGCAATTTGATAACAATAAATTTTTACAATATATTTGTTTCAACAACATTTTTTATTTATTTTGGTTCTTATCTAATGCATACATATGCTCACAGAGAGAAAGTGCTGATGGTTGGATGTTGCTTAAGCCAATGCAATCTATCTTGCAGTACATGTGTTACTTTGTGACTTGAAAAATTATTATAAATATAACTGGTTTGTTCTGGCCAAAAAAATAATATCATTAAGGTCTGTGCTAATTTTTTCATCTTAAGTCTTTTAAGATTATAAGTGATTTGGGATTTAAAAAAATAATGAAAATAAGCAGTGAATGCAACATTTGTATGTCATCATAAACATGTATGATGAGTTTGAATAATTGTTTTACATGGAGTCTTAAGTTTAGTTTTATTTTATACAAAAACAACATATAATATTTTACGCATACATTCAATCAAATCTTTTAACAAATGCATTTTAGTAATTCATAAAATCCAACTGAGTTATCTTTTTTCGTTAATTATTATTATTTAGATTATTATACTATTTTTTAAATAGATTATTATACCATTTTTTTTTCGAAAGAGAGATAAGATTATGTTTTAAATAAAAAATAATCAGAAGGAAAAGAAACTCAAATTGAGGCCCAATAAAAAGAAGAAAAAAAGCCTAAAAATTAAGTTTGGACAACATGGCCCAACGGAATTAGTAATATTTATTTTAATTGAGCACTAATAATTAAAAAAGTAAAAATTAAAAATAAAATAGATCGGTCCGAAAACCCGACCTCCCGTTTAAGACCAGGATCATGTCCTATTTTTGGAGCCCATATTTTATCCGAATTTTTTAGCCCGGTCCGTTTCGGACCGGGACGCCCGTTTTGACAACTCTACTTCTTGCGCTCTCTAAGTCTCACACACGCGTCCTTCGGACTTCCAATACTACTCCATTGCAATGCAGGAAGTGAGCGTGTAAATAACAAAAATTGAGAGAAAAAATAGTTTGCAATCTTGAATGCGAACCTTATAAAATATAATGTTTTCATATCTCCCTCTTCCTTCGGCTAATATTTTTTAAGGTTTCCATTTTAGAATGTGAACTACTTAAGTAGCGAGGGGAGTATTTTTAAAATTTCTAGGGGCGAACAAGGACTTCCAGGGGTGCAAAAAGTAATTTTCTAAGTATTTTGTTCTATGTGAATCAACTCACAAAAGACAAAGTAATAAATCATTCTAAAATGTAAATTATTTTTCCCCAATTTTTACTATTTATATATTAGCGTCCTCAATTCTTAGGAGGTAGTATTAGAAGGTCGGAAGCGTGTGTGAGACTTAGAGAGTGCGCGAGAAGAGTACCCTTCGTATATAAATATACTTTCTAATCATGTAATCATATTGGAAAACGTTTACATATCTTATTCTCTAATCTCTTCAATTAATTTTTTTTTCTTGGATCAATAAGCTGAATTTTTTTTGTACATTTTACTAATATGGACAGTTCGATTTTTAATCGAGGAAAAGAAGACAAAAAAAGAAGTGAATAGTAAGTTATGAGAATTGTGTTTTCAAAAGTGACATAAATTAATACTCCTATTGAGAATATGATTTTGGAGGGACATGAAACAATTTTTGTTTAATTGGTATTTGTGCAGGGTGCTTGATCCGGTTCTCACGTTGGCTCTATTAATCATATCATGACAATTTCAGTGAATAATTCCTCTAAGATATGTGAGGTACTATGTGGACCCCTATCCCCTAAGATATGTTTCATTTCAAATCCTTGGCTTTGACCTTATAACTTTGATGATTAATTTTGCTTCTGCTTATACAGTTTATTTTGTTTGATACATGGTAGAATTTTGATCATAGACTATGAAGATACCCCACATGGCTTAGGACATATCTCTATTAGCCAATATTCTATTGCATTTGCATTTATGTGTAGAGTTTGTACATTTTTTTTAAGAAAAAAATCTCAATTATATACACGATTAATGAGCTGAATCTAAGAGTATTTTCCTTATAAGCAAAAACATATATTAATGGGAGTAAAAGAATACTCAAACCCTTATAGATATAAGTATTCAGATCCAGCATCATATAACAATAACAACTATCCATCTTTTATGAAGAGTTGCAGAAGTCTCATCAAATTATATGTTCGAAAGTCGGACGAATTTAAAAAATTACAAACACCATCAAAATATTGTTTAAGTGGTTGAGTTGAGACAATTAAAGAAGTTTGAGAAAGGCATTCAAAATTCAAATTCTTAATATCAATATATAATATCTTTAACAACTACTTACATTTTTCTATAATATTTCATAAGGTTGGGGTAGATTGGATGTTCCTCTACCTATATACAATTGGACTCTTTAAGAGCATGTTTGGCTAATGACCTTATTTTGATAAACAATTTAATTTACAATTATAGCATAAATGATAATTAAGCACTTATATGTAAATTATATTTCTTTGACAAAAATTTATAGAAATATAGTTTACATATAAGTGGTTAATTATCATTTATGCTATAACTCAAAAAGAATTATTATATGGTTATGAGTCACTTTATGCTAGAAATTAGATAAAGTGACTTTATATATAGTTATGAGTCAATGTACTAATCAAGTTTTGATGCAACGTTGTGAACCCAATTGTTCATGAGAAGACAATGGTAACTAAGCATAAAACTCATTGGACAACAAATTAAAACAAAATTTAGTGGGAAAATAAAATAAAATTTAAGGTACAAAGAAAGACCATACATATCCTATCGTTACATATCCTATCGTTAGATTTCATTTCCATTACCTAAATTGCAAAGTCATAAATGTCCATTCATGTTACTTTTTATTAACTTTATGATCCAAATTTAGCAATTAGTCCATGACGGTAAACCCTTCAGAAGCTTTAGAGGACTTTGGATCGTTAGATCAATTTTCTCCACTTCTATCGGACGGATAAGAACTCACTGTGTCACTGTTGCCACTTGCCTTTTAAAAAGGTCGATTGTGACATAAATTCGGCTATGGTGGCATTTTATTGATAGGACGACAATACCCTTATCAACTCACTTCATTTCATTTATTGAACGAAGTATATATAAACTGGATTTTTTCTGATTTATCTTTTGATAATTTAGAAGTATTTATTCATCAAGCAATAAAAATAAATTATATACATTTTGAAATAAGTGGGTTACAAGTTAATTGTGGATGTCACATTCAAATATATTTATGTAATTTATTTTTATTGATTATTACACAAATACCTTAAATTATTAAGGAGTAAAATCAAGGTAATTAAAACCGGACCCGATATTGAATCGCTGTAGACATGGGTTTAGGGTTTAAAGGTCTAACCGGAGTTGAATCGGGGTTGAACCGGATTTGATAAAAAAGTACTTTTTTATTATTTTATTGCAATATTTCTATTTTTTTGGTTTCATATACCAATAAAAAAATATGCTCATTTTACTAAAATGTAAATAATTACCTTTACAAAATAATATAATAATTAAGTAATTAAGTTTTGTAAAAAAAAAAAATAGAAGTTATTGATTGAAAAAGTAAACATTAGTAGCGGGCTTTTTTAATATTCCCCCCGTCCCTTATTATAAGCACCCTTACAAAGATTTTATTTGTTCCTTTTCAATTTCCTAGACATCTTTATTATTACTTTTCCAAACATAACACTATTTTGCATTGAAATACGTAAAGTCAACTACAAATACATCTTTTCACCAAGGACAATCTAGTAATTGTATTATCTAAAAAGTATACATTAATTACACTATCAACTTTTCTTAATAAGCGTGAATTTTCTGTTGGGGGGCTTATATATAGGGACGGAGGGAGTACAAGCCCAATCCAACAATAAACCCTAGATTATAAGTTTCCTATACAATAATGGTAGTTAGTAGTAACTCTAATATTGAGGAAACACAATCAGAATCAGCCGCCACCATCTTCAACTTTGCAACGTCCACTCTTCTTCTTCTATCACTTCTTTTCTTTGTTTTTTATATTTTGTAGTGTTAAAAGTAACAAATAGATCTGATAATGTCACACCCACAAAAACTAAATGACACTGATAAAACCTCAAAATCAACTCCATCTTATAATCTTGTTCTACATCTTACTTGAAGTTTCTAAGTTAAACTAAATGGATATTTTATCCATCTCATCTGTTTATACTATTGCTGAGTTATTTGAAAATTAATCATTTAGATTACAGCCTTAATTATCTATTGAACAAACCATAAGAACTAAAAAGAAAGTAGAAAGAGCGACGTGAAATCGTTTTTTGAACAAAATAAAATTTGGAAAAGACAAAAGACGGTCGGATGAGGCAAATCGCCTGAACCGCCGGTTTCATCGATTTTTCCGCTTTTTGGCCGGTTCTCCGATTTTTTAGCCCTTTTTTTATACAGGCGGTTTTGTGGGCAAAACAGACCGGACATGGGCTCGGTTCACGGTTGGACCGGCCGGTCCGATTTTTAATACCATGAGTAAAATAGAACTCACCAAAAAATCATTATATGGCTCATGGTAACATGCATGTGTCTTTAAAAATTTTATAAATAGTAATTCTTTATTGAAATAAGCAACTTAGAAAAATACAATTATAATACGCAACTTTCAATATAAAATTTCTATCTTTAATACATTAACATTTATCCTAAGGAACGTGTTAACTTTTCCTTTAATATTTTGGAAGAAAAAAGTTTATATATATGTGTGTATATATATATAGTAATACTGAAAATTGAAAGTGAGTTGAGTAACCCAACTGATTTTAAATAAGAGTAGAAAAAATAGGAGATAAATACAAAAGTGGATGTTAAATATTATAACTATGTGAGTAAGATAATTCATATATCTAATGCTTTAAAGTTTTAGATTAAGATACAATGTTTAATTCAATTTGTGTGGTTGTTATATGCAAAATGTGATGATCCATCATACTTCAATGAAAAACAAACAAAAATAGTTGATGATTCGACCAACTCCTTGTTCAAAAGTTTTTCTGACAATATGAAGATCAAACGGCGTGTTCGGTTGATAGAATGTTAACAACAATGCAGTAGTATATGTCAATGAAAATGTTTTTAAACAGCTTCAACTTGAGGGGGATCATATACACGGTTTGCTATTTTTGTTTTTGTTATTTTGTGTCCGTAAATTAATTAGTGAAGTACTTAGTACTACTTCTCACTGATTTGGAGGGTTACCTTGGAAATGTGGAGTGAGAGTGACTTTTGATCTAAGCATTTGTTAGCTAGTACTCCCTCCGTCCCAATTTATTTGAGCCAGTTGACTTCAGCACGCATATCAATGAACAACTTTGACGATTAATATTTTTAATTGTATAATAGTAAAAATTATAAAAATTTAATATTTTGAATATACTCATCAAGATGAATCCAATGACATCTTATATGCTAATATTTATTTTTATTTATTGAGAGAAAAATATGGTCAAAACAAGATATATAAATAATGCAAACATTTTAAATGGCTTAAATAAATTGGGACGGAGGGAGTAGTACTATACATGTTCTGATTCCCTCACTCATCTCTCGTTACCCAAACTACATTTGTAGAGTTTTGAACTGAGCATTTGTAGGCTTTCCCTCTTGAGGATAAAAAAATTGTTATAAATATATACTTCTAGAAATTTTAGATGATTTTATATATAGAAATAATATTTCTTTTATTTCTAAAATGTCTTATAATTTTAGATAGCTATAATTTTATTTTTTAAGATGAATAGATGTAAGTATACTAGAATTTGAACCTCAATCTTTGTATAATATGTAATTTTTTTTACCAACTAAATGAGGATAAAACAAAACAACTTTATGAGTATGAAGCCCGGATACGTGACATGATATGATACCGATACGACGATACGGGGGATTTTTTAAAATTTTCGATACGATACGGTCGCGATACGTTGTTTAAAAATAAATTTAAAATTAAATATACAAATACATAATATATAAACATAACAAAAATCGAGAAAGATAATAAATTAACATTCAAATTACTCAAATTGAGCAAACAAGTGACAATTACTTATCTCAAGTTAATTAAGTACTACCCAAAATGAATAATTATTACTATCCAAAAAACAAAACATCATCGGTACCATCCAAAAAACACATGATTGTCAATTCATAGAGAACATCATATTCTAACATTCACTATTTAAGAGGAAACACAAATTGTATCAGTCGCATCTCCTCTATTTCTATCCTAAAAATACATTATTTTCCCGATACTTCTCTGATACGTGTATCGGAGAAGTATCCGACACGTATCGGTAATTATTTTTTTAAAAAAATAATTTTAATTGTCTGATACTCTCCGATACGAATATCGGAAAATATCGGACGAATATCGGTATCGGACACGATACTTTGCCATTTTTAAAGTATCGGAGCGAATTCATAGCTTTATGATTAAGAAAATTGAAGGTGACAAAGAATTATAGATTTTTTTACAACCTCTCACTTTCTGTTTGTTTTTTTAAAGTGGGGTGTAATATATTTTTTTCAATTGATTGATACACTAATACCAATTGTGGTTATGCAAATAGATCCTTAGTTACTCAACTAATTTTGTTTATTTTTTATCTTCTTTAGGCATACCAAACAGGGGGCCATAGTGGGAGACAATTAACTGGAGTTATTGCTCTGCTGTAAGGAAACATTGTTAGTAAATTAGTACATTAGCTAAACATCATTAGTATACTTTTAATATTAATAATTAAAAAACATCATTAGTAATCACTCTCTCTTATACATCTTCTATGAATATAGTCGAAGGGTGCTCTAGCTAAATGCAAAATATAAATATAAAACACCATAGTCCAGTTACAATAATGCTTTAAAAGTTCAAGTCTTCTAGAGCACCACCTCAAATTATATCCCAAAACAGAGTTGAGATTCTTTCCATTTTCCATGTTTTCCATTTCCTCCATTATTATATAGTTTTAGAAATATAAATGCAAAAGTGTGACATTAAGTGGATCCAAATATCTTTTATACACCCCAAAACATTTAAAAACTTTGGTAATGGAAGAAATGGAAATAATGAAAAATGGAGAGGATCCCAACTCCCCAAAACATGATTAGGTAATTAATGTATCATGCACACGATTATTTTGGTAAATAGAGTTGAGCAAATTCATTTTCCGTTAAATTCTTGGTAATACTCTACATATATAATGTAAGTTTATCAAATATACACAAAAACAAAAAAGAGTTTATGGCATTAGAAATATATCAATATAAATTCTTCCGTAAATACAATTTAGTTGGTAGCTGCAAAATATTTAAGGGTTAATAGGTCTTTATCTCCCTGCAAAGTAGGCGAGTTTTGCTTTACCCCCTTGTAATTATTTTTTTTTGAGATTACCCCTGCAAAATTTATTTTTTTGATTTACCCCATTCTATGTACTTTTTAAATCGGTTATTTTGTTCAACCGATTTAAAAAGTGTTGGTTTTTAAATCGGTTATTCTATTTTTTTTTGCCTGCCACGTCAGCAATAGGGGGTAAGTCAAAAAAATAAATTTTGCAGAGGGGTAATCTCAAAAAAAAAAAAAATACAGGGGGATAACGCAAAACGCGCCTACTTTGTAGGGAGGTAAAAGCCTATTAACCCAATATTTAATTTAGTTGGTACAATTCTCCACTTTTCTCTATTTATGATGTGTATGTAATTCACATTACTAAATCATTTGACAAAAAAGAAAGAATAATTATCAATATATAGTACCTTCTTAATCATTATACCAAGGATCCCAAAAAACATCATTAAACTAAAGATTAGTGTTACAAAAGTGGTCCAACATATTAATCATGAAATGAGAGAATAATTATATTAGTTATTTGCGCTTAACGAGTGTTGAACAACTGATGGATAAAATTAAATTCTTCTCATGAAAGTGATTTTGTGGTAAGACGTCTTATCACTCTTGTACTTTTTATGAGTGAATGGTGAAACGTGCTTTGTGTTTGGATTGATAGGAATTTTTCTCTTTCCACCCCCCAGCACTCTTTTTAACCCCCCGGAAAACCAATTTTACCCCTGAAAAAGTCAACTTCGGAATGTAAAAACCGAAGCTTTAAAAAAGAAATTCACTTCGGTACGCATTTTCCGAAGCATGGTTCGGGGAATATATTCCGAAGTCCTTTAATATAGTCACAGAAACACGACGGTTTCTGTCATTTTATAAAACGAAATTTAAAACAAGGGTTTGGAGCCAAGAGGGAGGAAAAGCTCAAGTTGCGATTTTGACCACATAATCAACTAATTTCATCACTTAATTTGAACAAGTAAGTAAATTCTATGCACTTATGATCATTAATTTCTCTTTTGTTTGGAGCCTCTGTTTGATAGGCTAATATAACAATTTAAAACAAAAATTAATCGGTTTAAAGCTAAATTTACCTTATGTTTATGCTTGGATGAGTGTTGATTCGTGTAGAGGACGTCCCAATGTTGCGTTTGAGCCCCAAATGCGTTGAAAACGATTTTTCTCCAAAGAGAGGAAGAGATTGAGTGTGAAGATGAAGAAGTGAAAATGAGCTGGTTCTGGGTTTATAACGTTGGGCTTCGGAACATATTTTCCGAAACAAGCTTCGGGGAAGGTTTTCCGAAGCAATTGTTCTGTGTTTATAACGTCGAAAAGGAGTTTCTGTAACATGCTTCGGGGAAGGTTTTCCGAAGCAATTGTTTTGTTTACAATATCTTCAGTTTTACGTTCCGAAGTTGACTTTTTAGAGGGTAAAAACGGAAATCCGGGGGGGGGGGGAAAGAGTGCTGGGGGGTGGGAAGAGAAAAATTCGATTGATAGGTGTTTGTGGTGTTGGTCTGCTTAGTCTTGGCCCGCACTTGGTTTGTTGATGGCTTAGTTTGTGCTGCTGCTGCCGCCCTCAACCTTTCGAGGGGCGTATGGATTGTCTCTCATGAGTCATGACAATTTCACGGGAGGAAATAAATTGTTGATCACACCATTCATATATAAATTTTTTTAATTATTGGAGTACATGCAAAAAAAAAAAAAGGAAGTTGAGATTTCATGGGAGAGTAATTTAATGACAAAGTATATACACAATATTCAAATCCGAACAAGAACACAAAAAACAAAACAAAGATCACAATATTTCCTACCGTGAAATTGTCATGAGAGACAATGATCACAATATTCCCTGCCGTGAAATTGTCATGAGAAACAATTCATACCCCCTCCAAAGGAGAATGAAGTTTCGGTAATTCAGAATTTGACCGTGAAATGAGTAAAATATGAATATGTGATAAATTTACCAAAATAAAATAAAAGGATTAAACACCAAAATAAAAAATTAAATGAGTTTCTTATGTACTCAACGAGCTTAAAATATAGGTTTGATTAAGAGCAGTAAAAGGAAGTAAGAATATGTTAGGAAATGTTTTGACTAATATTAATGAAAAAGAAGTAAAATAGATTTTCCGCAGATATATGTTATTTATTTGTCAAAAAAATATATATGGTTAAATCATTCTCAAGAGAAGCACTAGCGCAAGTTTAAAGCAGTTTCAAAGAAAAAAAAAGTGCACGTTCAAAGAAAGGAAATTTATTTGCTCTAACATATTTCTCAAAAATTAATTAGTAGTGCAAAAGAAAACAAGAAAATAATGATAGAATTCCATTCATGTAAAAGAGGGAACAAGAGAGGACACGAAGAAGGGGAAAAATATTTTTTCTACCCCTACATTTAACACTTTACCCCTACATATTTTAAAATATTTTTTATTTTGTCATTTTTAAACTTTTCCAATAAATGTTATACACCCCTTTAAACACACTGTTCCGGTACTGCTCCGGTTTGTATAACGTTAAGAACTTCTTAAATTTTTTTACCGAAACACTTGGAAAAAGTGTTCAGGTGTATAAAAATTTTCTTATTTTGTTTGAGTTACCGGAACACTTTTCATTCATAAAGCATATTGAACTTATTTGTACCGAGACACTTTTGATACTGGAACACTTTCATCCCAGCACAAAACGCACCACTGACCTTCCTATCTTCTCAGCCATATTTTTAATCTTCCTTTAGGTATACCATATTTTCCACTCACATGGAGAATGTATCGGAATTAGCAACAATCTATCCCAATGTCAAAATTCTTCAATTTCATGTTGAATTAAAAAACAACCTGCATTTGGAGTTCAAGGTGTGGTATCTCTATGTTTTTTATTTCTCTTGCATTGGATGACTATGTGCAAATCGATACTCTTGTTTTACTTAGTTTCAACTTAAGGAAGGACCCAAACATATCCTCCATTATGGTCTTCTCTTAGCAGAAGTGGCAGGATTACCAATTTCAGTTATTGAGATTGCCAGAATGATCACATCAAGAATTTCATAAAACACTGTCACTGATTTACCATAACTTACTAATGACAAATTGATCTTAATGCCTAATCTTTGAAACCGAAGACCAGCCGGTGACCAACCCACGACGACGGTAGAGCTACACGTAGAAGAATTTAATAAATCGGAAAAATAGAAGAATTTATCGGAATAGTGTGTTTGAAAGGGTGTATAATATTTATTGAAAAAGTCAAAAAATGACAAAATAAAAAATAGTATAATAAAATAAGGGTATAATAGGAATATTTTAAAATACGTAGGGGTAAAAGGTTAAATGTTGGAGTAGAAAAAATATTTTTCGAAGAAGGGATAGAAACCATGTTATATTGTTGGGTAAGTCCACTAGGGCCGGTTCAAGGATCAAAGTCATCAATGAAGCCCTTACTTTATCTACTAGCCACATACCTACTTCATGGTTTGGGCATGGATAGAGAGAATAAAATGTTAGCTATAAGACATTTACAATGGTTCAACACATTCAACACCCTCAACACTCACTTTTTACACTCTACATCATCTTTTCTCTCTTCCACCTAATAATTCAACACTTCATTCAATTTTTACCTCTCCAATAGTTTTTTCATTCAACACTCTACCCCACCACCTTCTCTACTCTATCACTTTTTATTTCATATTCTTATTTAAATTTAAGTTTTTGTTTTTATTATTCAATAAAATTATAATTATCGATTAAAATTAAATTAAAATAATAAACACTTAATAAATAAAAATAATAATAATTTTTTTATTATATTCTTAATTTAAAATGCAATACATCACACAAATAACGTAATTAATACGATACAAATTAACTTACAATGCAATACAACACACAAGTAACATAATTAAAACTTCAAACTAACACACAAACACTAAAACTTCAAACTAAACACTAATAGAAAGATAATAATAAGATTAAGATAGTGAAAAATGTTGTTTTTTTTTTCGGTGTCCAAATCAAATAAACCAAGTCTCTATTTATAGAGAAAAAAAATTACGAATTTTGGTGAAAAAATAAAAATTTAAAAAATTTAATTTGCAATGAAATAATTGAGTTTAAAGATAAGAATGTGATAAAAATTCAAAACCCAATCCGAGCATGACAAGTGGCAGGAGATAATCACACTTTTCTTTCTCTCTCCGCGTGCAGCAGCATCCACGCCCCACTCCGCACGTGTGCTGCACGCGCCAGTTTTCCTCCAATTCTCTTGTGCCGCGTGTCCCCCCCGGCAGTATTCAACACAGTTGAATGCATTAATCTCCTCTCTCCTCCAGGTAAGATTCAACACTTCCATTGCAAGCCTTTGGTGTGTTGAATACACTTTCAACACTCATTCAACATGACCATTGTAAATGGTCTAAGGTTGATACAGTTCAAAATCATAATGGAAATAGTTTTCGACATTTTTTTGCTAAATAAAAATACTATTTTGACATTTTCATTGTTATGAGAAATGCAAGACAATTTGTCACTTTAAGAGTTTTTTTTTTTTATTTACAAATTTTAGAAAATTAAAATAAAAAATATTTTCATAAAAGTAAATGATGTGTTATTAGTTATTACCTTTGGATCACTATATAAAGTCTATACAATTACAATCAGTATCATCCTCTTTCTATCAAATTGTTTTTAAAGTTTTTCTGTCTATTGGGAAATCAGGGGAGCACCGAGAAAAATAAAAGGTCGATACAGCAGGACTATAAGAGAGAAAGACATCACATCTCCACCCCAAACAAAGTAGTATTAAAATTTAGCCCGGCTTGGTGGATGAGCGAGAACCCACACTTAAAAGAAAATTGTTGGGGATTCAAGTGTGAGTCATTAAGTCTCACATTTGTTCAAGTTGTTTGAAATCCCATATTACTCAGGTTCTCGGGTTGTTAAGTGTATAAATGTGCACCCTCGCCCTTGAACTAGCTTTTGGGATGAGATCCAAGTCCATTTAACCTGATATCAAAGCCGGGTTAAGGATTACAATGTGGAAATCAGACTCAGGTCCACGCCAGGCGTGAGGTTGAGTGTTGAAGCTGTTTGAAACCACATTGTTCAAGTTCACGGACTATTGAATGCATAAATATGTTTGAACACTCTCACCCTTTGAGTTAGCTTTTGAGATGAGATTCAAACTTGTTTAACAACATTGACTATGAATGAATAATTATTGAATATATAGGAGAAGTGACAAGTATACCTAATACGTTAAAATTTAGGGGGAGGTGTGTCGTCTATATCTCTTCTGACGCTCTCTCAAACTTCGAACACTATCGATTCTAAAATTAATATTTCCAACAATGTTTTTCTTTTCTTTATTGAACTCAATCATATCATGCATCTCAACACTTAGCTTACAACCGGCCATGAAACTCACATGTCTCTTTCTACCGAAAACAAATTGTTCCATAAGTGTACGAACACAAAATATAAAAACTCTATCTAACAAAATTTTGTTCAAAGTCCATGTTGAATAGTGGTTCCTAGACCAACCATGGTGGATGAAATCATGTTGTACACCCAAAATCAGAGATACAATCAATCCTCATAATGAGATAATTAATTGTGAGTTGAAACCAGTTCATAAATATAATTTAATTCTTTGTTCAAAAGTGTACGTATTTTTTTTCAATAGAAAGGAAAGGTATGGACTCAATGGTAGTCGGCAGGGGCATTCAAAGGACAAAAAGCAAGACATAGTAAAATTGAAAAAACTATTAACCACCCTTTTATGCAAGCAAAGGAACCACATGATAAAAAATAAAAAATCTCAAATTAGTGTGCTTGTGTTTTTTTTTTTTTTTTTTTTTTTTTTTACCCCAGTGTAATCTGGTTCGGTGGTCAGTTCTGCCATTAAGTGGTTTCATCCCCTTCCCGATCGCAGTTTCGGGGGATCGAACCGTGATCCTCCCTACTAAATTCAACGTCAATCACCACTGAACCAACTAACGATTGGTAGTGTGCTTGTGTTTTAATACTAGTGAAAATAGTGAAGCTGGCTTTTGTACATATGGCTTCATAGGAGGCACCCGAGAGTCTATTTGTTTATAACTTTTTTTAAGACTGTTTGGTTTTTGAGTATGGGAAGAGAATATTTAGAAGAGTTAGATTTTATAAAGTCTTATTTCGTAAAAAATTAAGGTGTAGACTTATTTTTAAAGTCTAAAGTTTTTATTTTGGGTACATTTTAAAGTCTAAAGTGTAGTATAACTTTTCTTTTACAAAAGTATGGTGAAATTTATAAGTTTATTTAAAAGTCTATTTTATATAAAAATAATTAAAAGAAATAATTTGACATATGTTTACATAAACTAACAAATTAATAGATCAATAAAATCGTACTTCATTTCATCCTTTAAGAGTGGGGTGACTAATATGATCGTATTAAATATTACAAATGCTATAAAAGTAAATTTTTCGATTTTGTCCAATTAAAAAAAATTCATGTTTTTTGTGTGTTTAACTCAGTTGATAGAGATATCATACATAAATCAAAATTCGAATCTCGAATATCTCTACTTATTTATCTTAAGGATGAAATTTTTAACCAAATACTTAACCAAAAAATAAAAGCAAAAATAAAAACTCTTCATCCATCTATAAAACCAAATCCAATACATACTCTCTTCCCTGTTCTCACCTTCATTAAAATTATCATCCCCTAAATTAAATCAAACAAAACCTTTCTTCATTAGAAACTACTCTAACTCTGAGTGCAATAACTTATATATGATAAATTGAGTTTCATTTATCAAAACACTGATTAATGTATCAAAACCTTTTTTCACATAATATTTTCAATTGACTACATAGCATCAAATGGAGCAACCTCAACATCCATATCCACTTACATATACAAGTTGACATTTTCAACGAGACACAATAATTTTTATGAACAAATAAATCGAATGATTTTATTGTATTAACAAATTTCCACAACAGTCAATGTTAACCGATCTAATACATTGATTTGAGATTGATCGACTCACATATACCTTCGCTCAATCATCTTTATTTAAATCTACATAATTGATTTATGCTATACTCTTAAAAAATAAATTACTTCATCAAGCACATTTAATAGGTCACTGTTTTTTTCTTAAGTAGCAACTTGGAGCTATACTCTTATTATATTATATATTCAATCTATGTTTCAATTTTCTGAATGTGCCCACGTACTTCTCCTTCTCTGCTTCTATAAATACCTCTGTTACGTCCCTCCCCACCATTTATCAGAAGCATTAAATGTTTCATAATAATGGTAGCTACCTAGCTATCAAGCATTTCAAATTATTTATTTAAAGGGGTTTATTATAAGCTTCATTTCAATACTAGTACTAGTGATTTTGTTATAGCTCTCTTGGATTTTAGTGTGAAAGAATCTATCAAGCTCAGGAGGGATAGCGCCGTAGAAAATCTTTCTGTTTCTCTTCTTTGATTCAATTTGATCGATCTTCTCTGGCGCTATCCATCCTGAGTTTCATGGCTTATTCATACTCTCTTCAATCTCTTGCTTCATCATCCATCAAAATCAAAGGTATATCCTCTTTGAGATTTTTAGCTAATTTGTTGAATCTAAGCTCAAATTACCATTTGTATAGTCTTCATCTTCACTCATCATCATCATGCACTATATATGGTTCTTTCATTACACTTTTGTTGTTCTGCTTCTTTTGCTTATGGTAATTTTATAGAGTAACATATTTTTTTTTTCTTTCATTGTTTTTAATATGATACTGATGCATGTTTCAATTGACGGTGAGTTTGACAAAGTTACCATATTACTATAATAATTTTGAAAAGTTATATTTGAAAAATCAACAAAATTAAGGTGACACTGTAATTTCTTTAAACTTACTTAATTAAGATAATGAAAGATACCCTTTTTTGTTTTTGGCTATTTTGTTGAATCAAAGCTCAAATTACAATTGTGGATTCATCATACATTTTTTGACAAATAGTTTCATTATATATACTTTTGTTCTTCTGTTTCTTTTGATTTTATTTGTTAATGAATTTTAATTACTAACATATTTTTTTTTTTTTTACTTTTTTTATGATGAGATGAAGTGTATTTTTCAATTTGATGTAAATTTGACGGAAGCATGTGTGCGCATTATTGTAATTTTGATAAAAACTACATTTTATAGTTTTAACAAAATCAGGTTTGAATGTACTTTTGTTCGACTCGTCGTCAATGCGAACATCGACCAAGCCGAAGAAAGTGGAAGATATGGAATGTCACAAGCCAATGGTTATCAAGTTTATTGCAAGTTCCTATTTCTCTCTTTAATTGACTTCAAAAGTTCCACTTTTTCACTGTATTTCAAATAATTAGTACATGTTTAACACCATTTATGTTGTAATATGTTCAAGTAAAAGTAGAAGAACGAATCTTTGTGAACCATTAATTAATTCTTTAATTTGTTTATAGGGTATCTTTTCTAGCTCATAATATACATGTTTAATTCTATGGAAGTTGTTTTTTTCTCCTTCAATCGTTCAAGATAAAAAAATTATTAATGATTGTGTTAAAGGAAATTTTTCTTTTTAAAATTCATAACATGTGCCTAAAAACACGGGTCTGGTTACGGTTCATTTCCTTATGCACCGTGTATAAACATGCATAAACAATACTAAAAACCATTTTACAGCAAAAATGGTTTTGGAGTATAACGCTTTGAAACCATTCAATAGCACAAATGGTTTTGATGATTAGTACATTTAATGTGAAACCATTCCAAAAAAAAATGGTTTCAGAGTGTCATACTGTACAACCATTAGATGTACTTAATGGTTTTGGCATATGGAACTCAAATCACTGTTCATCTTCTTCGAAAAATAGGGAAAATCAAATCAAAAGGGAAAATCGAAATCGAATGGGAAAATCAAATCGAAATCAGAATTGATTTTTTTTCCGCGAAGATCAACCAGATCGCGTTCGAAATCGGAGTTGATTTTTCGCGAAGATGAATCAAATCAAATTGAAATCGGAATAGATTTGATTTTTCGATTTCGATTTTCCAAGTCGCGTTCGAAATCGGAAAAAGAAGAAGAAGATCGCGTTTCACTGTTTCGTTTTCGTTTTTTGCGAAGAAGATGATGAACAGTGATCGCGAAGAAGAAGAAGAAGATGAACAGCACGATGATGATGATAAACAGTGCGATGAACAGTTCGATGAACAGTGTGCTGATAATCTGATGGCTGGGATTAACTTATGTACCATCCATAAAGATTTGGCTTATGGATAATAACTTTTGCCTAAAAACACATGTTAACATACCCTTAGATTAATATTGGAAACGTGTATATTACGGTCATATGAGTTTTAGTGTATGATAAAAAATCTACTAATAATCAATTATTGATTTATAAAATTATTAGAACTTTGTTTATCATGCACAAAAACTCATATTTTCAGCTCTATATATACATGTTAAGTTGTACGTCTTCAATTTTATTAATGAACACACATATTGTAACTCGATTCAATATTATTTTCGAGCTCAAAATACTTCATCATATGCATTTGCAGAGATTAATTTTATTAATGTACCGTAAATCGATCCTACCACGTAAAAAAATCAACTCCAAAACATGAAAGATATGTATCCGCAAAAAGTATTCTAAAATAACTTTTACTATTTTTTTTTAAAAAAACAAAAATAAATGTGCTAATAGACTTTAAATGTTTCTAGCTCCATACAACAAAATATGTTTTTTTTTAATAAATAAAAATGAAATATATATTAACCAAACAACTAATCTTTACGGTATAAGATGTGCCACAACAGACTAAAATAATTTTTATAAACAACAACTTTTACTATTTTTAATTAACTAAATTACTATAAAAAAATATTTTAAATAATATGATGTGAAATTAAGCTTGGTAGTGTCACATGGGATGATGGACTAAGAGATGTTGACTACTCCCAATCCCAACTTCGTGTAAGTAACGTTCTAAGTCCAAATTCCCATTATTTAAGATTGCCCAACGTTGAAGCTATGGTTTGTGCAATTCAATGTGTCTGCCCCCACACCCTCCTTAATTATGTTACTATATAGTTTCCCATTTAAATCTAGTGGGTTCCAAAGTGGAATGTGTATCTTATCGATCGTATATTTGGGATATTTGAATTACAATGTTCTCTATAGACCTAGTAGTGTAGTACCAACAATATGGCATCAACAATTATTTTATTTATAAATATCTAGTTTTTAAATATTATTTTTTATATAAACTTATTATTCTCTAACCTGATATCTAAATGATAAGGTTGTGGTAGTCGCTATATAAGAATTTTGTATGGTGATATAGTTAGTTGTTGTTGATGAAACCCTGTTGTGAAGGAGAGGGCTCTACCTACACATACTTCGACGATCAAGTCAGTAACCATCGTAGAGTAAAAAATATTTAGGGTTAGATATTGCATACCTAAAGTAGTCTTTGACATAATGCATATATGAAGAAAAAAAATAGAGTTGTAAAGACTTTAAATATTCTTTTGTCTCATATGATTATAACAAGTGTTATCTAATGATAGACGACTCTGTTAGAACGTCCACATATTTCTGTTGAACGATAATCGCCTATAAACACAATATGTCCATGTTTTATTTATTCATAAGTCCAATAGCTAGGTATAGTATGCACATGGACACTTGGCCCAATTCCAAACACCAACAAACCAAAATTTCTTCATTTCATTTTCACAAGAAATCACTTCTCTTTGTTATGCATCACTATTTTTAAAACTCAAACCAAATTCAAATAACAAATTCTTTGCAAGCAAAATATATATATATATCTTGAGCTCCATTTTATAAAAAAATGGAAATAATAATAATAATAATAACTATGCCGTACTACAGAAACGAAAGATTCGTGAGTAAGTGGGCCCAATCTTCTGTAATTAATGGGCTCATGTGGTGAAGTAAAAGCCTCATAATTGTAGTCAATGTTCACTGAATTAAATTCTCACAAATTAGAAGGCCCATTACCTAAAAAGTACTAAAATGTATGAATTTTTTTCAGTGCAAGTAAAATGTATGCTTGTTTTCAGGTTTTGTCTAGCACAGTCACATTAGAGCATCTGCAAATGCAATGCCATAATGAGTGCTTCACTTATCCTGCATCAAGGTAAATAGAAACTTCTATTGTGAATTGGAAAATTTGAGTGCCTGTAGTAGAGAAAGTTAGTTAGTATATGGTGCGTAAATAAGATAAATCTTACATCCATCATACACAAGTTTGTTACTACTATTAAACCAATTAATTACACTGTTATCAATCTCAAAGAGTCCATTGCTATGATTGATTGATTTCCATTAGACTTTGGCCTATATATCATTGGCTCTGTCCTATATAAATAAGACTATATTACAATGTAAAGATACACAATTAAAAAATGTACGCTCAACTAAAGCAAACAAATGTAATAAGGTTAAGGTAAATGAAATCAATGTGTTAGAGGAAATAAAATAAGGAAAATGCGGGGTCACTAGTTAAGGATACTTAAAATAGTAAGTTTATCTTAAAATTTGTATAGTCAATGTTTGAAAAGTAGAGAAATTGTTGATTTCAATGCAAAAATTACTTTTTTGATGTCCTTAACTAGTGCCCCGGGGGCACTAGTTAGCATGACCTATAAAATATTACTTCCTCCGGTCTCATATATATGCAACAAAACAAAAAAACTGAAAGTCTATATACGTGTATATCTTTTCTTGTGCATTTTTTTAAAGACTATTTTATTAATAGGAGCACAAGTTGTGCTAATAGTACCTTACATAGATTTCAAACAAATACATATTAGTCATCTTCTGTCCAATTGAGATAGAAACCTACAAATTGCTGTAAAAACTCGGCAGGATATCCCAACAAAAGTGGTGCAGCACCTTTCTTTGACTGTTACAGACATGTTCTCACTTGCCCACACATACCGGTTCCGAGCACAGCAAAACTGGCATATTATATCAAACATTCATCGTTTCTTCATTAGTATCATATACAATCCTATTCTCCTAATTAATATAATTCACATAATGTACTGTCCTCCCAAATCGAGGACCATTGTATACTTAAGTTGTGTTTAAAAAAATTCTAAAGACAAACCAAATAAAAACATGTCCAATGCAGATTGAATGTCCTTTGAGAAAAATCTGACAAGAGGCAAGTTGATTGTCATTGTTTGAAAATCACCAAACCTTTTGGTTATAATAATATAGAAACAAAAACGAATTCATAAAATCCATGAGAATTGTGGACTTGTTAGTGATAGCTAATAGATAGTAATTACTAATTATAAAACACAATCAACCTAAAACCAATCATAAAAATGAAAAATCACACAATCTATTAATAAGAAAATAACATATATGAATTTAAATAAATTCAAACAAGTAAACCATGAAAGATGAACTTACTTTCAACAAATCGAAATTAAGCTTTCAGCAAAACCGTTGGCATAATTCCAATATATATTATCGCAAGTTTCATTATCAGTTACAGTTTTATGCACGCTAACTCCTGATTTCTTCACCCTACGATCTCTCCAATTATAGATAATTGAATGCCTTTCTCTAATACTCTCCAATACCAGTGTATCACCATCCTTAGAAAGAAACAATGGCTTGACATGAAAATAATACTCCAAATACTGGTTATTAAAGACACAGTTTAACTGAAGATCGTGAAAACTAATCTTAAGAAATTGAGTCCAAGACTCTTCATCCCCAAATTTCTTCATCTGCCATATAATAATATCAGCTTTATCGTAAGAATAATAAGAAAAACAAAGATAGTCCCCCAACAAACGAACAATTGGCTCTTCAGGAGGCAACTCAGCAAAACCCCGAGGCAACGTGTAAATATTGTATGTCTCAGTCCCCAGATCAAGCGAAACAATAATAAGCTGCTCAACAGTAAGATACTTCAGCCGATAACACTATTGTTCCCGGATGTCATTACGAATAGCCAACCAGTTAAGAGTGTCATTTAAAAACACAGCATTATCCTCAAATAGGTCTTGTTCATGATCCAAACGGGAAACTTTCAATATTTCTCCAAACACTATCACCAAAACTTAAAACTCTCACTTCGCTTGTCCTCTTGTCACGAATGTAACGTGAGGCAACCACTTTAAAAGTACCGGTGGAATTATCACAACCAAAATTGAAGTTGAAACCACGAGAATCGGTAAAACAACCAAATTTTTCAGAAATTGCCCTAGTGGCTGGATTCCATAAACGGAGCCAATACTCATACCTCTGATCATCAATCGTATACGTAGGCGAGTAATCAAAACCAATCAAACAGATCAATCCATCACAGAAACCAGCTATACGAGAGCAATCTTTTTCATTCAAAAGATAGTGATGATCAGCGAAAAGGGTAAATGAAGGGTTATCGAGAAAAGAACTTATAGGATATGGAATGATATTGTAATCAACCTCAGTTTCATCGTCACTCCCGTATGGGGATTCTCCCTCGATAAATTTGGTGTGATAAGTGATTAGCGTGAAGTGTGGATTATGTGATTTTGATTTCTTGAGATGTAATTTCACAAAATTGGGATCGGAAATTAGAGAGTTCCAGGAACTACTTACGCATTTGAATCGAAGAAGAGATTTCACAGGAAGTAATGACAGGAACTCGGTGAAGAGATCATCGGAGACGGACGCCCACGACGTAGCCGTCGGCGGAGAAATGGCTGAGTGTGTATGAATCACAGGAAAATTGTCCATGTTTTCATTTTCCTTTCACTTTTCATTCTCCTTTCTCGAGCGCAAGGACAGGGGCGGATCTTGGGCCCGGCCAGCCTGGGTACTTGGAAGGTTTCTCTCCCCACCCCCGTCGTTCTTTTTCACCCCCCAAAAATTCAATTTTACCCCTCGAAAACTTCGGTAGACGCGTACCGAAGTTTTTCGATATTGAAAAATAGGTGTTTTACATCGTTACGTACCGAAGTTTTTTTTCAAGGTTAAAAATGGAAACTCAGGGGGTGAAAAAGAAAGACGGGGGGTGGGGAGAGAAACCTTCGGGTACTTGCTTGGGCTCGGCCCAATATATTGTTTTTTGTTTGAAAAAAATAATAATTAAAAAAAGAGAAACAAAAAAAAACGCATTCTGCCTTTCTCTCTCGCGTGCTCTCTCTCTCGACCGAATCTCAATCGGAGGAGGCCTCCGCCGCCGCGCCGCCCAAGCTCTCTTGACCTTTTTCACTCGCGTTAGACCTCTCTCTCTCTCTCTCTCTCTCTCTCTCTCTCTCTCTCTCTCTCTCTCTCTCCCTCTCTGTCTCTCTGTCTCACTCTCTTTGGGACTGTTTTGTTGATTTTTGATGAATGGGTGATTGACTGATTGTTATTGCCCTTTTGTTTGGATCTTTGTTGATTGAATGAGTGTTTGCCAATTTTTGTTATGAACTGATTTTCAATGTTTGTTGAACGAAAATACTGTTATTTTTGCCAATTTTCGGTATTCACTTTGCTTTCTTAGCTACTATGTAATGTAACCTAAATTGTGGAGAATTATAGTCAAATGCAATAACTATTGTTCTTGTATGTGTTATTACTATTTATTTTCTCTGAAATTCATGTATGATATTAATTAATGAGATTTTATTCGCTACTATGTTGTTGTTATACTGAGTTTGTATATTTGAATATGAATTAGGGTTTGTTGGTATTGGAAGAGCTGAGAAGATGAAGCAAGTAGTGGGAATAGTGGTTTCTAATAAGATGCAGAAATCGGTTGTTGTGGCAGTGGATAGATTATTCCACCACAAAATGTTTAACCGATATGTTAAGCGCACTTCGAAGTTTATGGCTCATGATGAGAACAATCTTTGTACCATCGGTGATCGAGTGAGTATTGTGTGAATAGTTTACCTCTCTTGTAACATTGTTGTTAAACTTTGGTGGTATAGTTTAGCAGAATTTGAACAAAACGTTATTGTTCTGCGATGCCTGAATTAGTGGTGCTATAGTGTATCAGAATTGGAACAAACACTATTGTTTTGTGATTCACGAATTAGTACAAAATGTTGTCGAAGAGCGGTGCTAATGTGCTATGACATTTTTGCATAGTGGAATTTGAACAAACTGCTATTATTGCCACAATTGACAACACTGTTCTATTTTTGCGAGCCACAATTTTGGATTGGATCTATTCTTGGTTTTGCAAGACAATAACTAAACGAGCATATGTTCTTGTGGTTGTCGTTTCAGGTTCGATTGGATTCTTCTAGGCCTTTGAGCAAGCGTAAACATTGGGTGGTTGCTGAAATTCTCAAGAAAGCACGCATATATGTTCCTCCCTCTGCACCTGTGTCTGAGAATGCGAGCTCGAGCTCTGTAGGACCTACATCTACATCGTGAATTGGCTCTAGGTATTAACAAGTTTATCTTGGTTGTGAGATTTACACAGTGTTTAGCTATTCGTGTATGGAAGTGGAATTGGAAATGAAGTTTAGGTTAGTTGAGTGAGTTGATTTTACCAACCTTATATGGTCTTATGTGGCAGGGGGTCTAGTGTAATCCAGTGCATATAATTGACAGTATGGTATATGGTACTGTGTTTTTCGTAGTAACTTCAAACTTCTAAGTGTAACTTTGTGTGCTTTTGCTTCTTGAATTTTCCAATTGCTGCTATGTTTGGTGAAATAACAGAATATAATTGAAATGTGAATTTTTATGGCAGGAGCAATTTTAATGTGGCATGTTCCAAGGTTGATTAGCTTGTCTGTTGATCGGTTAGAATCAGTCTTTTAGACGTCAAGATGCTATATGGTGTGAATCGTGTGATCTTTAATGCCATATGTGCAAATGAATTATAGTGTAGGATGATCACAAAAAGGTTTTGGATGTCTGCAGATTTCTGATTTTGATAATAATTGATAAGAAATTTACATGTGTTATCTGTATTGCATTTTCTTCCAATTCCTCCACCAAACCAATAAAGCCTTAACTTTCAAATGCAGAGGGAATCTACCTTATAAATAATTGTTGGGGATCATAGTAGGATTAGAGCTTTATAATATGCCAGGGAAGGTTGAAAAGCTCGGATACAGATTGTGTATATCAATTCATTGATAATGGGGAGTAAGGGTCTGGGTCTAGGTCTAGGGCAGAGATCCCAATTAGTGTAGTCAATTGCCAATTGTAGAAAATAGTGGTTTGTACGATTCCATTTCCACTATACTATAATACTGTTATTTTACAATGCTGATGGGCGTATCACGGATTAAAGACAATAGTGGTTTGCTCAAATTCCACTATGGACACTATTCGACAACAATGATCCCAACTAATGAAGTACTAACCTTACTGAACTGGTGATATATATGTAGATGCATAGGTCTCTGATCATCCTGAAGCCAACGATGTCTTGCTCTTCAGGTAAGCATGGTTATGATGGTAGTAGTCATACGATAATTTAAAAAGAGGCAATCTATATCTATCAATCGTTGAAAGAACTTGTGCTTAGTATGGGCAACAGGGAAAATTGCTAGGACGTAGTTTTCTTTATATTAATATAAGACTAAAAAGATACAGAGTAGAGATTACTCAAAAACAGAAAAACAAAATAGTGGAGGGTGGTAATAGAGAACTCAGTTTTATTATACTAGCAAGTATAAATAGATAAATAGATATATGACACATTTTATTAAGCTAAAAAATGCTTGTGTACCTTGAATTTGAGTGTGATAAAAAATTAGGTTGTTTTGCAGTGTAACTTTTTACTGGGCTAGTACATTAGCTATGTTACTTAGTTTCATTTCCATTTTTTTGTGATTTTATTTGTGGAATACAATGGTTTACTACTCAGAATCAATGTTTCGAAAACCAAGCATGGGGTTAAATCAGTTACCTTCCGGTCATGTTGTGGTCGGTTTAACCGGCTAAATTAAAGTTGGACATTGTAATAAGAATTATTTGGATTTGAAAGTCATCTGGTTAGCCGTCCGACTTCCAACCAGTAGAAACCTTTGGTCGAAATCTTCATTTAAGCTATTTTGTGACTGCAATAAATTATATCCCTTGATTTCAAAGAGAAGCATTAATTTGTTTTCTCTGTAGGATTTCAAAGAGAAGCTATTTTGCCAAAATTGTATGAACAAACATTTGAAAAACTTGCGCTGTTATGCCATATTTTATTGTGGCTTTGTTAATTAGCTTGTAAGTTTGTTTTGAATGATTAAGATGTAGTAGATGCAATTATTATTTATTATATGTTCCACTCAACGATTGAATAATTATAGCAAAGGATGGTATATATCTCTATTACCCAATCACGTGAAGGAACAAATGGCTTTAATTGCAGTAAGACGTACGGTATAAAATAAGTGTTTATGATGGCACAGTTCTTTTAGTTTTACTGTGAGTGAGAAAGTGGTGGTTGGTTGTAGAAAAGGATTGCACTAGGTCAAGGCAACATGATAACAGAAAAGAGATTATAATGCATTAAGTGCGTTCTACCAACAATTTTCTTTAACCTTTGGAAGTGTAGTATCTCTATTCTCTGGCTTTGTTATATGGGATTTGAACTTAAAAAATTAAACTTATGGCTTAATAGCACTTATGATGGAGATGATCTCTTCAGAAAAACTTATGGCTTATTTATAGTTGTACTCTCATTCAACATGATTGTGCAATTATGAGCTTTCAAGTGCTAATGGTGCAAATTAAGTTTTCCAATTATTTCACAGGTTGAGTCAAAACAGCTTTATGCAACACCATTGATGTATTTGGATCAAATTTTGAATCCTAATTGAAACATTTCTCATATATACTGGTACATTAACATGTTTTACAAACTAGTTTAAAATCTAAGCTTGTTTTTAATCGCAAATTTTATTGCGAATCTTCTTTTTGTGGGTGCATAAGATTATTTTACATTGAATTTGAAATGCATTTGAGTAAAATGTATATCATCACTTCACTCTACCATAATTATTTTTTTGTCGGCTAGTTTAGTGATCAAAATTTCACTCATTAAAATGAATAAATAAGAGAATTTTGAGTTAAAACTCGGATCTCTATATATTATAACGTTCTTACTAACTAAATTATATTTTACCATGACACATAAAAAAGAAAAACAATAATAACAACTCAAAAGTATATAATACTTTGAAGTTTTAAGGTTATAAACCAAGTGGAGAAACTCTTTTCTAAATGTATTTTAATTTTTCTTACATTATACTTCACTCTTTGTCTCTTTCATTCTTTCTTTCGGTTAGATAGTCTCTCTGTACTTTTTGGCGGGAAATGGACCCTACCATATTAATAACAACTTATCTTTCTCATAAATACAACACCTTCCCATTCCCCTGTTTTTTCATTCACTTTCCCATAATAATAACTCTCTGCAATTTCCACAGAACCATTATTCTCTTCCTCCAACCTCCAAAACACACAAGTTATAAAATTCTTCAATGAAGTTATTTCTTCTTTGCTTTCATTTTTTCTTCACTTTCACATTTTCTCTTTCATCTGATGGTCTAGCACTTCTCTCTCTGAAATCTGCTGTTGATCAATCCGGCGATGGTGCTTTCTCCGATTGGAACGGCGGAGATTCCTATCCCTGTGGTTGGTCGGGAATCTCGTGTGCTAATATCTCCGGTGTGCCGGAGCCGCGGGTTGTTGGAATTTCACTTGCCGGAAAATCTCTCCGTGGTTATATTCCGTCGGAGCTTGGTACGCTTCGGTATCTTCGTCGTCTTAATCTTCATGATAATGAATTCTATGGTGTAGTTCCGGTTCAGCTGTTTAATGCTACTGCATTACATAGTATTTTTCTTCACCGGAATAATCTCTCCGGTCCGTTTCCGGCTTCTGTTTGTACTGTTCCACGTCTTCAGAATCTTGATTTATCTGACAATTCGTTCTCCGGTAGCATTCCTAATGATGTCAAGAAATGTAAGCAGATTCAAAGGCTTATTTTAGCAAGGAACAAATTCTCCGGCGAGATTCCGGCCGGTGTATGGTCGGAACTTGATAATCTCATTCAACTTGACCTCTCCGCCAACGATTTCAAAGGTCCGATCCCGGAAGATATTGGTGAACTTCATACCCTCTCTGGAACATTGAACCTCTCCTTCAACCACCTCTCCGGTAGGATTCCGAACTCACTCGGGAAATTGTCGGCCACCGTCAACTTTGATCTCCAAAACAATGACCTAATTGGCGAGATTCCCCAAACAGGAACATTTTCAAACCAGGGTCCAACTGCATTCCTCGGTAACAAAAACCTGTGCGGACTTCCACTTAGAAAATCCTGCACAGGCTCAGATCGAGGGTCAGGTTCCGATTCATCTTCTCGTGAAGACGAACCTCGTAACCGCTCGAAAGGGTTGAGCCCTAGTTTGGTTATTTTGATCTCAGCAGCCGATGTTGCTGGGGTCGCTCTTGTTGGACTTGTGATTGTGTATGTTTATTGGAAGAAAAAGGATGATGACAATGTGTGTAGTTGCATTGGGAAGAGAAGGTTTAGTGATGAAAATGAGAATGGGAAAGAGAATGCTTGTACTTTGCTTCCATGTATGAATAATTTGAAGAATGAGGAAGACGGCAACGAGGGCGAAGTTGAGGTAGACGGCGGAGGGAAAGGGGAAGGTGAATTAGTGACAATTGATAAAGGTTTTAGGATTGAACTGGACGAGCTTTTGAAAGCCTCAGCATATGTATTAGGGAAGAGTGCATTGGGGATTGTGTATAAGGTGGTGCTTGGAAATGGGATGCCAGTGGCTGTGAGGAGATTAGGGGAGGGTGGAGAAGAGAGGTATAAGGAGTTTGTGGCTGAGGTGCAAGCCATTGGGAAGGTCAAGCATCCTAATATTGTTAGGTTGAGAGCTTATTATTGGGCTCATGATGAAAAACTTCTTATAAGTGATTTCATCTCCAATGGCAATTTGGGCAATGCACTTCGAGGTCAGTTCTTAAATGTTTCATAATTTTAATTTATTGCTTTCATTAGGTTTTCCTTTTGTTGTCATCGATATAGATTCGAGGGTTTAACTTCCTTTACTCTTGAAAAAATTGCAATTAAATACGGTTGACGTGATTTTATGTTCGTAATTATATTTACATTATAATATGCAATGTATAGACAATGTTTTGAAAAATGGTATGCCATTTCAATTGCAATTATGGCGGCGACATCAAAGTTTTTTATATCTTCGCGATTACTTTGTGGTTGCAATTGCTTGCGGCTGCATAAATTGTATCTGACCAAATTGTATACATATAAAAAATTACAACTACATCGTGATTGCTATTTAAAAATTGTTCTTAATTTAGAAAACAACTTTAGATACGAATAAAGTCGCAGTTTCACTCTTCCATGTCATTTCTATTCTCAAAGTACAATACTGTTTTAGTTTTCAATCTTTGTTTTCTTCCTTGTAAAGACTCCTGAGTACTTTTGGATTTTCAGTATAATAGTACGTTTAAAACTAGCTTCCTTTAAACTATGCATGTTGTGCAACTTTTGTGTCTTTCGTTCAGACAAAAAACTGAGTTTCATTGTGAAAAAGGGTACTCTAATTTCATGTTTTATTTCATCTTATTATAATAAGTTATACTTTCTTCAATAAGAAGCATTGAATTTGAGTCTCAAGAAGCATCTATACCTTTTAAATTGACCTGTACCACACTATAATTGTTTTCATACTCTTTCCCTTTACTTCCACTCCACCTATGTCTTACACTTTAAATCATATAGAAAAAGAATTTTTTTTATAAATTAGAAATATATTCAAGAAATAAAAAGGAAAACAAAAAATAAGAGGGACATAAGCCTAATCCAATGTAAGCAATTGGTGGTAGTTAGAACTTCATTTGTACAATAAAATTAAAAGTTTGCAATTAGTTTGATAAATTGATTGAGTTATTGCTAATTTGCTACTAATGGTTTAGTTGATCCTATTTGATTATATGTACAGGGAGAAATGGCCAACCATCTTCTAACCTTTCTTGGTCAACAAGGTTAAGAATTGCCAAAGGAATAGCAAGAGGCTTATCCTATCTTCATGAATTTAGTCCTAGAAAATTTGTCCACGGTGACATAAAACCCACAAACATCCTACTTGACAATGACTTGCAACCCTACATTTCTGATTTCGGTCTTAACCGACTAATCAGCATCACAGGCAACAACCCTTCAACTGGTGGATTCATGGGCGGCGCTTTACCTTATTATGTTATGAAATCTTCACACAAAGAAAATAGAACAATTAATAAGTTGTCATTAGATAATGGTCGTGGTGGTAACAATTACAAAGCTCCCGAGGCTCGTGTACCTGGTTGTAGACCAACACAAAAATGGGATGTATATTCATTAGGTGTTGTTTTGCTTGAATTGTTAACCGGGAAATCTACCGAATCTTCTCCCACATCGGCGTCATCATCGGCTTCTGTTGAAGTTTCTGATTTGGTAAGGTGGGTTAGAAATGGTTTTGATCAAGAAAGTCCATTATCCGAAATGGTTGATCCTTCGTTGTTACAAGAAGTTCGTGCTAAGAAAGAAGTGTTGGCTGTGTTTCATGTTGCACTTGCTTGTACTGAAGGTGATCCTGAGGTTAGGCCTAGAATGAAAACTGTCTCTGAAAATCTTGAAAAAATTGGAAGGTAGTATCTGGTTTGAACGTGTGTTTGCTCTATTTAAGTGTATGTTTGGCGGAATCATGGTGTACCGTAATCTTTGAGACTTCAATAAAATTACAGTAATTCTATGATTTTGTCAAACTCACTGTCAATCCAGAGATGCAGTACTAGGGCTAGGCGGCTAGCTATCTTGATACAAAAGAAAAGAAGCTTCGATCTCAACAGCATTTTTATGCTAGGAAAATATATGGGATTGCAAAATGCAAATCTTTTCTTTCTATCTTTCGATTAATTTAGCCACTTGTGTTTTGTAAGTTGTGTAAATTTTGGAGAGTTGTAATTATCGTCTCATTTCATTCTACCCTCATTTTTTGTTGTTGAAACATTCTACCTTCATTTTAATCTTGTTTGGTGAAATATCAGCAAAGTTGCATGACATGTTATTTAAAATTTGTGTCTAAGACTGTGGATATTTTGTTTTCCTTTTTATCATGGACCCTTTTAAGTTTGTGTTATGTTATTCAAGACTTGGTTAATCTACCTTTTAGGGTGAACTCTAATGTGGTTAGGGGATTCCATAACACAGCTGTATCAATTTGCTTATCTTTAAAAAAGGGTGCTCAAGCACATATATACATTGAACAGTCAAGAATCGTCGGCAATGTGAGGTTCAAATACAACTATAGAATACATAGATAGATAGATTTATTAAAATAACTTAGTCTACTCTAATATGAGTCACTCTTGTTCAAGGCGTAGCGAACAAGGCGCCTTTTTCAGCACAGGTTTGAACTATGGTTGGCCACTTAAGGGAATAAGCCTTTTCTGCTCTATCCAACGACAACTTTGGATCCCCGCAATTTAACTCTCTTGATCTTCTCTGTCTTTCTCTTAATGATGAGAAGAAAAACAATTAGAAAATTGAAAAATATTGATGAGACAAACAAAGTTTAGAGAGAGATAGAGAAGATTTAGAGAAATTGAGGGAGAGTTTGATTGAGAGATTAAAATTCATTCAACCAACATTGTTTAAAATAGTTATTAATATTTTTTTTGGTACCATTATTAAAATAATGGTGACATAAATATTTCTTTAATAGTATGAATGTGTATAAATTCAGATTTGGAAAGTCAATGGCATTGCTTCTTCTATGTGAGAGAAGTTGAATCAGATCTCTAGCAGCCAAAGCATTTAAGATCACATCATTTTCCATCCTCATCTTTATTTGGAAAAATTCAAGTTCTTCATCGAAAATAGCTAAGACTAGAAAATAGTTTATAAAGAGTAACATCTATCATTTTACCATTAATGTTTATTTCTTATAGATAGTATATATAAAGTTCTAGTGTCAATTTTTCATTTCATTTATTTTCTGTGTTTCTATTAACAGCCTTGTATTTACCTTATTGCAATATTCAAGGTTCTTGAGACGAAGAAAGATTGTTCAGAGTACACTTGTTCCAATTCAATGGCATATTCGTCTTCTGGAGCTTCTCAAATAACATACGCTGTAATATCTGCTTATTGATTTCGAATTTACGTTACAACTTACTAGTTAATGCTGAAATTTTATGGTTTATAGTTCATGTCTTGCACACTTTTATGCAGAAATCGTTATAGTCCTAATACTAAAGATTTACTTTGCAGAGATCAAAGTAAACTGTTATTTTGGTTCTTAAATGTGAGGGTGCTGTCACAATAGTCTCTGAATGTACCAACATTTCAAAAAAATATCTAAATGTGTTTTTTATTTGTCGGCTTGGTTCTCGAATGTGTCTTTTGTTAGTTAGTTAGGTCCTTGATTGTATCTTCTGTTAGTCAATTTGGTCTATAAAATTACTAACAAAGGACACACTTGGAGATGTTTTCGTAATTTCGATACATTTGAGACTATTGTGAAAGTGCCTCAGATACATATGGACCAATATGACTGTTTACTTGTAGAAATCATATTTATAGTTATATATTGATGTTTATGTTGGCTTGGAGTTCAAAGCCAAGACTTAGGACTAGAAAAAATCCTCGCACCTGTATCTCTGAGGGATTACGACTAATAAAATTTTATAAGCTTTAACAACTTAGAATTGTCTCTTATTCTGCTCCTGTTAATTTGCATTTCCTCAGAGACAATACAGGCATTCTGGAAGTAATGGAATTGTTGCTAGAACATCTAACTTGAAAATGCAGCCACTATGGGACTCCGGTATAAACCATGTATGTGAATATGTGATGCTAATCATCCATTGATTACTTGGAGTTTAAATTTAAACCAAGAAACTGATATGTGATTTTGTATTAATACTTTATGTATTGAATTCTATTGTATATCATATTACTACAAGAATTGGTATGTGTACATGTAAGAATGTGATTATTAAATAACTACAAAAACATGATACATTAGTTAGATTAGTATGTGAACAAGTATAATAATTTGATCTTAGAAAATGTACATATCTATAAAAGCATAAGGGGCAGCATGAAATCAAACTCAAAGGAGCATATATATGCTAAATCCTGCTAACTTTATAGGTTGATGATCAGACATTTACTTCATTAATTTTCTGTTCATGCTTCACATTTATTCTCCGATTCTTTTTAACATTGTTTTTACATTTCCCGTTTCCTCAGAGAATTTCAAAGCACCAGTTAAAATTGTGGGATATTTCAGGAGTTAAGAAGAAAGAAATGGTCAATAAAATTGTCGCAAAGGTGTTTTTTTCTTCATTAATGCTTTATTTTATGGCTGGCACTTCTTTGTTTGTTTATGTTATAGAGTTCTCAACTAAATTTTTATGAAGAATCTAATATTTATTTTTGTTGTATATTGAAGGGTGTATCAGAAAAGGCAACCTCAAACAATGGTCCTCAATCAAAGTATGATGTTTTTGTAAGCTTTAGGGGCGAGGACATCCGCCATGGCTTTCTTGGCCATTTGGTTAAGGCTTTTCCTCGAAAGAAAATTAATGCCTTTGTTGACGAAAAACTTAAAAGGGGAGATGACATATCACATTCACTTATTGAAGCAATTGAAGGATCATTCATTTCATTGATCATATTCTCAGAAAACTATGCTTCTTCAAGTTGGTGTTTAGAAGAACTTGTGAAAATAATCGAGTGCAAAGAGAAATACGGACAGATTGTAATACCTGTTTTCTACGGGGTAGATCCTACAGATGTACGACATCAAAAGAAGAGTTATAAAAATGCATTTTCTGAACTTGAAAAAAGGTATAATTCGTCTTTGGTTCAGATATGGAGAGATGCTTTAAAAAAATCTGCTAATTTGTCAGGATTTACATCATCAAATTTTCGGTAAGTTCTTCCCATTATAAATTTTCTAGCAATTTACTTGTTATATATGTTATGCATCTCAACAGATTCTTACATTTCTCTCTCTTTGACGTATAGGAATGATGCCGAGCTGCTTGAAGAAATCATCAATCTTGTGTTGATGAGATTAAGTAAGCACCCAGTTAACTCAAAAGGACTTATTGGAATTGAAAAATCAGTTGCACATTTGGAATCATTGTTACAAAAAGAGTCAAAAAAGGTCCGTGTCATTGGAATTTGGGGTATGGGAGGTATTGGCAAGTCAACTATTGCAGAAGAAATATTTAGCCAAAATCGTCTCGAATATGAAGGTTGTTGTTTTTTGCCAAAGGTAAGTGAAGAGTTAACACGACATGGGATGAAATCCGTAAAAGAAAACCTTTTTTCAACACTATTAGCAGAAGATGTGAAAATTGATACACCAAATAGGTTGTCCAGTGATATTGAGAGACGGATTGGCCGCATGAAGGTTCTTATTGTTCTTGATGATGTCAAGGATACAGATCAGCTAGAGATGTTATTTGGAACTCTTGATTGGTTTCGATCCGATAGTAGAATAATTATAACAACTAGAGATAAGCAAGTACTTACTGCTAATGAAGCTGATGATATATTTGAAGTTGGAGTATTAGATTCTGGTGAAGCACTTGAGCTTTTCAATTTGAATGCCTTTAAACAAAGTCATCTTGAAATGGATTATTTTGATATATCGAAGAGGGTGGTCAATTATGCCAAAGGAATTCCATGAGTTCTCAAAGTTTTAGCTCATCTGCTTTGTGGAAAGGATAAGGAAGTATGGGAAAGTCAGTTAGACAAACTTAAAAGACTGCCAAGTAAAAAAGTTTATGATGTAATGAGACTCAGTTATGACGATCTCGATCGTTTAGAGCAAAAGTATTTTTTAGATATTGCTTGTTTCTTCAATGGATTGAATTTGAAAGTGGATTACATGAAACTTTTATTGAAAGATTGTGAAAGTGATAATTCAGTGGCTGTTGGATTAGAAAGGTTGAAAGATAAAGCTCTTATAACTATTTCTGAAGATAATGTTATATCTATGCATGACATTATACAAGAATTGGGTCGGGAGATTGTTCGCCAAGAATCTAGTCAAGATCTTAGAAAACGCAGTCGATTATGGGATTCTGATGAAATTTGTGATGTATTGAAAAATGACAAGGTAAAAATTATTTATCATTTTGGTCAAAATGTGGATTTCAATGATTTTTAATTTTTGCTTACATTCATGGCAGGGTACTGAGGCTATTAGAAGCATAAGTGCAGACTTGACATCAATTAGGAAACTGAAGTTGAGCCCTCGTGTATTTGCTAATATGACCAACCTGCAGTTTTTGGAATTTCGTGGTGAATACGACGAATACTGTTTGGATCTTCTTCCTCAAGGGCTTCAATCTTTTCCAACTAATCTAAGATATCTTCATTGGATGCATTGCCCTCTAAAATCATTCCCGGAGAATTTTTCTGTAGAGAATCTTGTTATATTGGATTTGTCATTTAGCCTAGTGGAAAAGCTTTGGTGTGGAGTGCAGGTAATTACATACATGTCTTCCTTTTCAAATTTCTCTTAATTCATAGAATGAGAAATAATTAACAACTTAAGGTTATGTTTAATGTCATCATTTTTATTTTTTTGTTCCAGAATCTGATTAATTTAAAAGAAGTTATACTCTATAGATCCAAACTACTAAAGGAGCTACCAGACTTTTCAAAAGCTACAAATCTTGAAGTATTGGATATCAGTCATTGCGATGATTTGAAAAGCGTCCATCCGTCTATTTTCTCTCTTGGCAAGCTTGTCAAATTGAATCTAGAGTTTTGTTCTTCCCTTACCAAATTCATAAGTGATACTCGTTTAAGCTCCCTCCAATATCTCAACCTTGGAAATTGCAAAAAACTAAGGATATTCTCGGTGACAACAAATAGTTTAATAGAACTAGATCTAACCGGCATTCGTATCAAAGAACTGCCATCATCTTTTGGATGTCTAAGCAATCTAGAAATGCTGGCTTTAGGAGATAGTGAAATTAAGATGATACCTTCAAGCATAAAAAATCTTACAAAACTAAGAAAACTAGACATTAGACTTTGCTCTAAGATTTTGTTTCTACCCGAGCTTCCTTCATCACTTGAATCTCTAATTGCTGAAGGTGGATCACTGAAGAGTGTATTATTCCCTTCAATAGTTGATGAACAATTGAAGGAAAACAAGAAAAGGGTTGAGTTCTGGAATTGCTTGAACTTGAATACATTTTCTCTCATAGATATTGGGATGAATGCTCAAATCAATTTAATGAAGTTTGCATATGAACATTTATCTGCACTGGAACATGATGATTATGTTGAAAGCTATGTTGATTATAAATATAACTTTGCTTCATATCAAGCAATGTATGTGTATCCTGGAAGTAGTGTTCCAGAGTGGTTCGAGTATAAGGCAACAGAGAATGAGATGATTGTTGATCTCTCTTCTCATCGCGACCCTTTGTTGGGCTTTGTTTTTTGTTTCATCCTTGCTGAGGACTTTCAATGGTGTGATCGAATTGAATTGAAAATCACTGCAATCGATGCTGATGAGAGTGATGGTGAGAAGGATGATGTCTATATCTACATGTGCAGGTCATCTTTCAGAATTGAATCAGATCACGTGTATATGATATACGACAAACCATGTTCCCAGTACCTGACTAGCATAGCAAAAAGTCAGAAAAGGTTTAAAATCAAGGTTACAGCAAGGACAGTATTTGAACTTGGAAATAGACCAGTGGTGGGGTTAAAAGGGTTTGGCATCAGCCCCATAAACCAAGCAATATATGACAATTTCATTGAGGAAATCGAAGGGTTTTATTTTGAAAATCACATGATGGATATTGCATTTCTGATGCAGATTGGGCAAGTGATGTGAATGATAGAACTGGTCTACTTCAGGTTATTGTGTTTTAATTGGAGGAACCTTAATTTCATGGAAAAGTAAAAAAGGCAAACTGTTGTTGCAAGTTCAAGCACAGAGGCAGAGTTTCGTGTGCTATGCCCCCACACTACTTGTGAGCTCTTATGGTTGAAGCAATTGTTACAAGAGTTAAAGTTTTGTGAACTAATTTTTCATGAGAGAACTAAACACGTAGAAGTTGATTGTCACTTTATTAGAGAAAAGATACTTTCTGGCATCATTAAAACCTCTTCAGTGAGCTCAAATAATTAGTTAGCTGATATCTTCAATAAATCTCTACGGGGGCCTCAGATTGATTATATATGTAACAAACTGAATGCATATGATATATATGCTCCAGCTTGAGGGGGAGTGTTAATTACTATTTATTATGATAGATTTAGTTTCCTTATTTTATGATTCTCTCTTGTTTATAAGTTTGAACCTCATTGTGAAATAGAAGTTAATCATTATGTTATTCAACTGTTCTAAAGACGAAGAAAGATTGTTCAGACTGCACTTGTTCTTAATATTATTGGTTTTAGTTCTATATTTAGAAGTTTCCTTTCATGGAGTCGCTGAATAAAGTGTCTCGTTCAGCGGTAACTCAAACCATGATTCGCTTCTCCCAACAGATTCAAACCACGGCTGGCCACTTTGTAGGAATTAGCCTCGTCCGCTATCTATGACTAGTAGAAAATGATTAGAAAATAGAAAAATAACTAAGAGACAAACAAGGTTGAGAGAACTTAAAGAGAGTTATATAAAGAGGAATCAAAAATCAAATTCATTCAACCACCATTATTAAAAAATATTATAAATATTTTAATATATATTTAAATTTAAAGGAAAGTGCATGTCACAAGGTTCATACAGATAATTCCAACATATATACTGTTTGGCAAGTCAACTTCCCCCTTCCAAGTAATATATGATGATCAGAGAAAGTTGAATCAAATCTCTAGCAGCCATAGCATTGAAGGTCAGTAATTGCTTGCTTATATCATATCATCCTCCTAATACCTCTCCTTATGGTTATGACCATTAATTTTAATTTCTTGTGATCTTTTAATTTCTTTTCTATTTCTTTCTGTTAATATTTAATAACCATATATTATTTACCTTATTGTTACAGAGACTAAGAAAGATTGCTCAGAGTGCATTTGTTCCAATTCAATGGCATATCTGTCTTCCGGAGCTTCTCAAATAATACATGCTGTAATTTCAAACTTAAGATTGATATATGTTTTTAATTTATAATTGATGAATATAATTAATTCATTGTGAACCGTTTTTAAAAAAATAAGAGTATATAATTTTGGTTTTTTGTTCTATATTGATAGATATAGTATGAGCTTTTTATAGTAAGACCAAAATATTTTGTGACTTTCTTCCTTATATTATGTTTTTTTCCACAATTTTATGCAATTAATAGTAATAATTAAGATTTACTTTGCAGAAATCAGTGTTTAATATTAACTGTAAACATTCATTTTAGTATTTAAATGTGCGAGGTTCTATTATTAGAGATACTATAGTTACTAGTTAGTTAGCCTATAAATAAGCTTTACACTAGTCATTTGTACGTCACCTTTTCTCGTGTTGTAATATACTATTTTCTATCAATACAAAATAGTTTGAGCTTTTCTCTCTTTTCTTCATGGATGCCGTGTTTCCTAACATCTGTCACAATAGTCTATGAGTGTATCAAAATTGCAAAAACGTACCTAAGTGCGTCATTCATTAGTCAATCTTTTGTTAGTAAGTTTGGTCCTCAAATGAATTTCTGTTAGCCAATTTGGTCTATAAAACATCTAACTTAACAAAAGACACACTTGGGGGGTATTTTTGTAATTTCGATACATTCAGGACTATACAGGCATATACATTTAACAGCTTAGAATTCCCTCTGATACTGCTTCTGTTAATTTGCATTTTCTCAGAGGCAATACAGGCATTCTGGATGTAAGGCATTGCCAGATAACTTGGAAATGAAGTCATTATGGTACTCTGGCTTAAATCATGTATGTGAGATATGTGCTGCTAATCATCCATTTATAGTATAGAAATTAAGTGAAGATTCTTATAAAAACATTGATCTTTGCCTTCAATCCTTCACTTAAGAAAGCTAATTTACTTTATAATTCAATCATCCTCCGAAAATACGAATATGGTTAATTGGAGTTTAATTTTGGACCACAAACTGATATGTGAATTTGTATTGCAACTTTATTTATTAACTTCTCTTTTATATCCTAAAACTACAAGAATTGGTAGGTGAACATGTCAGAATATGATTATTAAATAACTACATAAACTGGTTTTTTCTCTATACTGTTTTTGCTTTTCAAACGCAGACACACCCACATACACATAAATGTTGACTTGTAGTACTAGTTTGTGACCATTATATTTGTTTTATAAATATGATGCTATGGATTACAACATAATGCAGATCAGACTGAAGTTTGAAAATAACTTGATACAATAGTTAGAATAGTATGTTTCTTACCAATTTTGATCTTAAGACATGTTCATAGGTTGATGATCAGCACCTACTTCATTAATTTTATTTTCTTGCCTCTCTTTTCTTCTTCACACTCTCTTTGCAATTACTGGTTCTTCAGAGAATTTCAAAGCACCAGTTAAACTTGAGGACTACTGCAGGAGTTAAGAAGAATGAAATGGTCAATAAAATTGTTGCGAAGGTGATTGTTGCTTCACTTATACAACTTGACTCTAATATAAACTCATATTATGATTCACATATTCTTTACCATTGTCAGAACGTATCCTTTTAATACCTTTTCCAAATTGTGTTTGTACCATATTGTAAAATTAAATAAACAATTGTGGTACTTCTGACTTATTATTCATCAAAAAAATCCAAGTTACTCGAGAACAATCATCAATAAATGAGACAAACCATCTCGCACCAGAAATATTAGAAACATGTGCTGGTCCCCAAACATCAGAATGAATAAGGTCAAATGGTTCAACACTTTTAGTAAGACTCGACGGAAAAGTAGTCCGTGTATGCTTAGAAAACTGACATATATCACATTTAAAAGACTCAACAGATTGGTTTGAAAACAAGGACGGAAACATATGTTTCATTAGTGGAAATGGAGGATGACCTAGACGCTTGTGCTGAAGCCAAATTTGTGCGGCAGACGAAGACTGAAGTGCGGTAGACAACACCTTCTGACCGATTTGTGCATCAGATAGATAATTTAACCCTCCATGTTCCTTAGCAACTTCAATCGTCTTCCCCGTTGCAAGATCCTGAAACACACAATGAGAATCAGAAAATATTACTGCACAATTATTATCCTGTGTAATTTTACGAACAGAGAGAAGATTGTTCGATAAACCAAGAACATGAAGCACATCTTTCAACTTCAAGGATTGAAGTTCAGTATCTCCACAACCAGCAATAGGAGTATGAGAACCATCTGCAACAGTCATGTAAGGAGTACCGGTCGGATAAATATATTTTGAAAATTGTTGAGAATCAAATGTCATGTGATGAGAAGCACCAGGATCAATAATCCAATTACTTTTAACGCTTGTACCAAAGGCTTTAGGTAATCGGATAGACATGCTCTTATCACCCAATCCAAGATGGATAACACCAAAATTGTGTTGGAGTAAGCACTAAAAGCCAATCTATTTTGATAGTATTTGATTTTGTATTGCGACTTGATTTATATATTTTATATATAATAAGGCTTTTCTTTATTATGTTTATGTGTTAAAATAATAAAGTCCCTAGAATAGTTAGTTCGTTAAATGGAACGTTAAGTATGACTTAATCGTGAGAATCCATTAACATGAGAACACTATTCTTAAAATATCCGTAGTCAAGTTTTATTGTGAATTGGGATAACATTAAAGCATAGAGACTATTATGTTGGTAGACTGATGATCACATCTCACGGATCATAGATAAGTAGTTATCAAGTCTTCACATAGATATGAATGTTAAGGGTAACATTTATATCGGATTGACCCACCATGAGAATACTACATAGTATGTTATGAAGTGTCATAAGATATTCTCATAGTGATAAGTGGTGTATTCCACCCTTCGACCTGAAACCACTATGGACCCTAGATATGGAGTCAAGTGCTTTATTGCTGATCAAACGTTGTCCGTAACAGGATGATCATAAAGACAGTTGATGGGTGCTTCACAAAGCATGCTGAGGGACATGAGTGACCTAGATGGAATTTACCCCTCCAACATAACAGGAGATATGTTTAAGGGCCCAATATTGAACTTAAAAGGGTGACGTACTATGCCTTGTGTTCAATATAGACATAAGGGTAAAAGGGTAATTGTACATAAGATATTTATCACGGGAAAAAGGTTTGTCAGATCACATGACATTTCGTGACTTGGGTAGCAGTGATGTGTTGCTAGATACCTCTCACTGTTTGTTATAATTAAATGTATGATTTAATGTAACTGCCAACGTTACGGAAACCTACAACGGTCACACACAAGGACAATCTAGTGTAGGATTGGAACACCGTAAGGTACGGTGTACCTCAGAGGAATATGGAAATATGATAAGGGTATCATAGTAATTAAATAAGCAATACACCATTAGGAATGGTGAGGGAGCGCCCATGTGTACATGACACATGGGGCATGCGCCCCTTTATGCTTGTTTAATGAAAAGGGCATTAGCGTAAATGTAGCCCAATGACAAGAGTTTGTCTTGGTGCACAAGACAAGTGGTTCTATAAATAGAACCCTTGTGTCAAAGAAAAATCACTTGATGCAAACACTCTTGCTAAAACCCTAATCCTTATTCCTCCCACCTCTCACTAGAAACTTTATCCTTAGAGCTAGCACTCATATTGAAGGTAGCTGTTCGTGTGGACTAGATAGAAGCGTTGCTGTTCATCTTCAACGCTCGTGATCAAGATTTTGATTGTGAATCAAAGCTCCTCCACTACGAGAGTTGTTGCCGTTCGTCTTCAACGCTCGTGATCAAGATTTTGATTGTGAATCAAAGCTCCTCCATTACGAGAGGTAAAAGTTCTTAACACATATCATGCTCATTCGTAAGGATCATTAAAGTAAAATTTTAAAATTTCGCTGCGTTTACAATCGCTATTTTCCTTCAGTGGTATCAGAGTCACTTACGAAACCATGATTTGATGTTTGTTTATTTCCTGTTCCTTGTTTTAATTCGATTAAAACACTAAAGAAAGATTAAAATCGAGTAATTAAAATTTGGCATCCTTTTGTGTATGATTTGGATGATTAACATTGAAACGGCTTCGGAATCCGACTTTTGTATGGTGAAGCAAGCGATATGTTAATCGTCCTAAGTTTACACAGATAAGAATGATCAAGACTTATATGTGATATAAGTGATCACGATGCAAAGCGGTGTATGTGATACATCGTTCATAATTTCGTTCATTAAAACATATTATGAAAGTTATTCGATGTTGATGTGATTAATGTTCACTTGCTTTGGAATCCGACGTTAGTATGGTGAAACAATGACATGTTGATCAATCATATTGAATTTCGGTCATGATAAGTTTTGACGACATGAAATTATTGCATTAGGGTTCGCGACAACACAAGGGTTGTGCTGTCAAACGGCGAAAAAAAAAGGACTGGCTGCGTACCTGCGCTGGGCGCAGGGTATGCTGCGCTGGGCGCAATAGCCGAGACCGAACAGGATTCAGCACTGCAGGTCCTGCGCTGGGCGCAATAAAGGCAGAGAGCAAATTTGGATCCGGCTGCAGAATTGCGCTGGGCGCAATACATGCTGCGCTGGGCGCAATTAAAAACAGAAAACAGCTGAATCTTGATCGTTCGCCAAAATTTTAATTTTAATTTATCTACAGGAATTAAACTGATTATAATAATAACATATGTCATTATTGTTATGCTTTTGTGATGATTGGTTATGGCCCTAGTGTCCTTAATTTTGTTTTATTTGGGATTTAAATACGGCATGCGTGTCGTGCCTTTCATATATTCTTATTGTAATGTAATATAAGACTAGTAAATAGGACAGGAAGGACAACCATGAAGATCTATCTTGGAGAAGTATAGGTCGTTCTTAGGAATAGCATAAGTTCTCTCATTGGCTTGAGGGAACAATTACGCTAGGGGGCCATAACCATGTTGCTTTATTATTTTATGTATGTTGATGCATGTTATGATTGGAGTGACGATATTGTATGAAAGCCGTGGTGAGGTGAAATCTGATAAAATTAATAAAACCCTCAAAAGAATATTAAGTTTTATGCTTTCCAAAGAATAGCACCCTTCAAGATCAACATCGATTAATGTAGGTTTTGCCAACGCAAAGTGCATTGTCTATATTGATAAGTTGCGGTGAGGTAACCAGTTTATCCGATTGCTATTCGTTGGGTTTAACTTAACTAAAGAAAATATAATATGATTATATGACTTTAGAAGCAATTGTTGGGTTATTTCATATGATGGATTAATAAGTGTTATTTACCCAACGGAAAGGATATGAGAATTGTATGAGATACAATTGGAAAGAGTTTCCTACCTAAATAGCTGCGTTTTGTGTAATCAGCCTAACGCTGACTTAAAACAAAGTGAAATATGGATCTCATTCCCACTAGAAAATCTTCCAACGGGGTTTTCCGAATCAAATGTCGAGGGTCATTTGTTTTGAGTAAAATAGTGGGAGCACATATTTAATTGAAGTCCTAATTAAATATGTCTTAATCGTAATACAATATTTTACATATCTCTGTAATTATAACTTTTGAAAACAATACAAATTATGTCGTCCTTATGAAGGACATGAACTTCAGAAAAGAGTTTGTGTATTGGTACAAATTGAGAATTGTTCTCAAATGCAAGAAGAACTATAAGTTATTGAACAATACTCTCTAAAGAACCAAAAGTATGATAGATTTCTCAAAGGGGCCAAAGAGTTGGTCATAGGTTCAATCAAGCAATTTTAATGAATAGATATAATCAAATTTATTATATCTACCAGAAATTGTTGAATTGAATGAGAAATAATTTGCACTATCAAAGAATTGAGGTATAATACAAATAAGATTTGTATTCCTCTTATTTGAATAGAACAATAAAGGTTGTCAAAGGAGAACGGTTATTTCAAAATGGTCAAGCCATTGGTTGAAATGGGAATGCCGTAAATAGTTCATGAAAGAGTCAAAATAAAAGAATGAAGTAAGACTTCAATTTTATACATCTAGTTATAGAAAGTCAAAGCTTCTATTTCTACATCAAGGGTATATGATACACGATGTTGAATCTCTATAGAGATGCTTAGAGAATTAGAACATTGACTATAATTTTAAGTCAACCTATGTCTAGAATAAAACAAGTTGTTTCATTGATAATAACAGCTTATGTCATGACTCAAAATCGAGTTTGAAATGGAATACAATAATTGTTATTGAGTTCCATCTAGTAATAGAAGTATTAATTGTATATCTTGTATTGACAAGATATGAAATGTAGCTTTGAATGATAAGAGAAGTAGTGGTTCCATCATTTGAGCAATGTCTTCTATACTGGTACTCCAAATCAAGTAATGGACTAGAGTTCCATGATCTTGATAAGATTATCTATAACAATTGTGAGAGTCAAATAAGATTTGGACCTTATATGTATATATCAAGAACATTGTTGTTTAGTACAAATATTTGATGTGTTGAAAGTGAAATGACACATGATCTATTTGAACAATGTACATGAGATGTATATCGACCACTAAACATATTTACTTGATATATTGAGTTTATTTTACTTCATTTACATTGATGATTAAAATCATTAGATGGGGATATGTGTGGGACACAAATTAGAAATCTTTGAATTTGTCAAGGAGTTCGACAAATGGAGTAAAAGGATATAACTCGACAAAAGTATTTAAGTCATATGAACAAATCATAATGACAAATACTTAATTAAAGGAGTATAATAACTATTTTATCATATCATGTTGGACATGACATAGTTTAAGATAGTTTAATTATATCATTGACTCTTAGAAATCTATTCGCTTATAGTTTATCTTCACCCACAAATAGTTTCCCTTTAACATAATCATAAAGACACCATATATATGATATAAATGTTAGACCACCAAGTTTGTCTCTATGAAAATTTGGATTGAAAATTTATCAGATAAATATAATTCCAAATTGGATGAATAAATATGTGGAGATATCCTAAGGAATCTACGAGATATTGGTCCTATGGTCCTATATCACTCTTGGGACAAAAGTTGTTTTGTTGCTAGATTTGAATAATTCCTCTAGTGGGAGTGTGTCTCTAAAAGAGATAGTGGGAGTGATATAGAACTTGAATGAATTCAAGTACCACAAAATATATTTGTTTTAAGAGGGAACACAAACCGGTACCTCAAAGTTGTTGAAGGACCATCGGTTCAAGTTGCACAAAATCCTAGCTAAGTCTAACATATTACATGGGTGAGATGTATGATTTTATCATGACTCAACAAGGTGATATGGTTCTTCATGAAAGATGAATCTTTGACTCGCTATGAGGTCGTAAAAGACCTAAAATCTGAGAAGTGGCTAAATGCCATGAAATCTTTTACAGAATCCATATACACATACCTTATGGTGATAATGGTATTATCATCAAGATGAGTAAGACTCATACGATGAAAGTGAGTATTCTTATTGAACACTGATATGGATGGTATTGAGAATACCCTTTAAGATTTGATTGATGATTAAAAGGTTTCACATAAAATCATAATGCAAATTATGATGAAACCATAATTGTAATCATAAATCTTAAAATCTGTTTGATTCTATGTTGTACTACAAGCTTTAGCAGATGGACAACAAAGTTACATTCCTTAATTGGAATGACCTCATATATATGTACTTGACACATATAAAAGGTTTTGCTTGATCCAGAGGATGCTAGAGAGGTATACAATTTATAGCTATCTAATTTTGATTAGATTGAGTTCTAAAAGGTTTAATTATTTGTTCCTTTTATGAAGTTTTATGAAAACAGATAAGGGACAAATCTATCTAATTTTGATTAGACCAAATTCTCAGAAGTTTAATTATTTGTTCCTTCTATGAAGTTTTGTCAAAACGAATTTATAAGGGACAAATATAAAATCTTGTGCACACAAGGAGGTTAGTGGGAGTAATAATCTGGTGTTATATGTGACTGACATCAAAAACATTTCCCATATACATGTTAGACATGGTCAAGGAAATAACTCTTGATGAAAACCTTAGGCAAGAATTCCTAAAGAGTTAGGAATAGCCTATGTATTTAGGCGAGGATTCCTAAGGAGTTAGGAATAGCCTATGTACATATATTGATGAAGTGTTCAGACACTTCATGTGTAAAAATCATCACATGTGTCAAAAGATTGGTCTTTGTCTAAAGGACAATAGCATATCTCATTGGATGAGAGAGAGAAAGACACGTGAAAATAATCCATATGCTTTGGAAGATGGATTAATCATACACACCATAATATGTACTGAATCAAATACACCATATGTTTGTAGCATAATCAATAAGTACCAAAATTGAGACTAGTGTTGGACACTAACCGACCTTCAAGAATATCCCAAGGTACCTTAAAGGAACTAAGGATTATTTCTTGAGATAGGTTGGTATGGAAAAGATCATTGTAAAGAAGTTACAATGATCATAGTTTCCAAATTGATACATTGTATTGAAATTCCATTTTATGTCAGATATAAACATTATAAGCTTCATAAAGTGTTTATTTCTATTACAAAGGTCAAGTATTTGATTTGGATCGTTTAGCTCAAGATAGAGCTAAAATTATGTTTCCGACGTTGCAGATCTCATTAATCACTTTAATGATGATAATGACTTTGCAAACAATGGAATAGATCTCACCAACGATTCAGATATACTTAGACACTTCTATATTTCGATCGAGATCGAAAGAGAAACTTGGGAGATATATAAGATACCAACATAAGAAATAGTTTCTTATCCACTAATGAAGCATCCTGCTCAAGAGCTGCATGATACTCGTTCCAAACCGATAAATGTTAGATGAACATTTGATTGGCTTTAGTGCTAGTGGGAGATTGTTGGAGTAAGCACTAAAAGCCAATCTATTTTGATAGTATTTGATTTTGTATTGCGAATTGATTTATATATTTTATATATATAATAAGACTTTTCTTTATTATGTTTATGTGTTAAAATAATAAAGTCCCTAGAATAGTTAGTTCGTTAAATGGAACGTTAAGTATGACTTAATCGTGAGAATCCATTAACATGAGAACACTATTCTTAAAATATCCGTAGTCAAGTTTTATTGTGAATTGGGATAACATTAAAGCATAGAGACTATTATGTTGGTAGACTGATGATCACATCTCACGGATTATAGATAAGTAGTTATCAAGTCTTCACATAGATATGAATGTTAAGGGTAACATTTATATCGGATTGACCCACCATGAGAATACTACATAGTATGTTATGAAGTGTCATAAGATATTCTCATAGTGATAAGTGGTGTATTCCACCCTTCGACCTGAAACCACTATGGACCATAGATGTGGAGTCAAGTGCTTTATTGCTGATCAAACGTTGTCCGTAACAGGATGATCATAAAGACAGTTGATGGGTGCTTCACAAAACATGCTGAGGGACATGAGTGACCTAGATGGAATTTACCCCTCCTACATAACAGGAGATATGTCTAAGGGCCCAATATTGAACTTAACAAGGGTGACGTACTATGCCTTGTGTTCAATATAGACATAAGGGTAAAAGGGTAATTGTACATAAGATATTTATCACGGGAAAAAGGTTTGTCAGATCACATGACATTTTGTGACTTGGGTAGCAGTGATGTGTTGCTAGATACCGCTCACTGTTTGTTATAATTAAATGTATGATTTAATGTAACTGCCAACGTTACGGAAACCTACAAGGGTCACACACAAGGACAGTCTAGTGTAGGATTGGAACACCGTAAGGTACGGTGTACCTCAGAGGAATATGGAAATATGATAAGGGTATCATAGTAATTAAATAAGCAATACACCATTAGGAATGGTGAGGGAGTGCCCATGTGTACATGACACATGGGGCATGCGCCCCTTTATGCTTGTTTAATGAAAAGGGCATTAGCGTAAATGTAGCCCAATGACAAGAGTTTGTCTTGGTGCACAAGACAAGTGGTTCTATAAATAGAACCCTTGTGTCAAAGAAAAATCACTTGATGCAAACACTCTTGCTAAAACCCTAATCCTTATTCCTCCCACCTCTCACTAGAAACCTTCATCCTTAGAGCTAGCACTCATATTGAAGGTAGCTGTTCGTGTGGACTAGATAGAGGCGTTGCTGTTCATCTTCAATGCTCGTGATCAAGATTTTGATTGTGAATCAAAGCTCCTCCACTACGAGAGTTGTTGTCGTTCGTCTTCAACGCTCGTGATCAAGATTTTGATTGTGAATCAAAGCTCCTCCATTACGAGAGGTAAAAGTTCTTAACACATATCATGCTCATTCATAAGGATCATTAAAGTAAAATTTTAAAATTCCGCTGCGTTTACAATCGCTATTTTCCTTCAAATTGATTCCATTAACCTTTTCCATCACATACAGCAAGAGACTTTATGCCAATATAAAAATAAAGTGCAGTAACAATCAATAATATAATGGGATAAAAGAAGTGCAGCAGCGGCCAAAATCAGAGAGGCCAAATAGGTGCAAACAAAACTGTCGAAAAATACTCAATCACGTCAAAAATCCCACGAATAAAAGTACTTCAAATCGTGATTTTGACCCTTCCAGTGAAACAAGGAGCCTTGGACGAAGATTCTGGTAAATTTCGGCGGCGGACGACGGCGAGGAAGGTGGCGCGCGACGTTCACGAGCCGGAGACGCGGCTGAGAGTGGGCTTCACGCGCCGGAGAAAACGGGAGCGCGTGGGAGCGTGTGAGCTCCGATGACGGTGGTTCCGGTGTCGTCTGACTCGTATTTCCTCGTTGGTTCTGATGGTATGGGAGGTGAGACGTGAATCACGACGCAATACTCAGTTTTGCTTGAAACAAAGGGTTAAAGAAACAAATTCCAAATAGATGGAATACAAAGGATTTAAATCGCAGCTTAGGCGAAGAAAAAGAACACGGTCACTGTTTATGCGGAAGCGATACCATGTAGAAAATGACTTCTCTCATTTATCAAAAGCATAAGTTACAACGTTGCAAATACTTGATTAAATATAAACTTAATAGGCTTAGTCTAATGAGCCTCATACTAATACTATAATAAACTGAAAATTTCTTTTGCAGCCCCCCCTGTTTATTTTATGCTCCTCTTACTTACGTATTTACCCCTGCGCAATCCATCGGTTTTTACGAACCGAGAAAACGTTTTCTTTCGGTTTCTAAAACCCACTCACTTTTTTATTCTATCGGTTTCTAAAAACCAAAATAATCTTATATAGAGACAGAAGTGGTTTTATTCTGTCAGTTACGTTTTTTCAAAACAAAAACCTAAAAACACTACTACTAAACTCCTCTTGGGCGAAATTTGAATAACTTCAACATCCAACTTCAAAACACACTTAATCAAGTAAGTTCCAATCCTTTTTGATCATTCATTGTGCTTGTCTTGAAAATGCATTGCTCTAAATTTTTTTATTTCTTCATACATATAGTTTTCTCTTTGAATTGTTGAATTTGTTGGTTGCATTGTTGTTTGTTGTTGATTATTTGTTAGTTTTGAAATAATAGAACATGTTAACATGATTGCATGTAGAATATTAGGTTTTAATTGAATTTGATGTTGTTTGGTATTATCTTGCATCCTAGGTGTTTGACAAAATGTCTAAGTGAAAAAACAAATGTCTAGGTGAATCATTTGTGTTACGATTAAATGTTTGGTTGAATTATAAGTTTCAATTTTTTATAGATTACAAGTTTCGTATATTGAGTTTGAATTTTTTTTTCCTTATGTGTAGGGTATGGAAGAAGATGTTGGTAGAGGTAGGCACGGTAGAGATAGTAGCAAAGCACACGCTTCTGTTCGATCAAAGGGTGGTCCTGCTGTACCGAAAAGAGGTCGTGGTAAGCATGGACAACATGTAGTTCAAGGAACAAATGATAATGAAGCCGGTGGTTCGGGTGGTTCTCGTTCGCGTGCACGGTCACGTTTAGGCCCTGCACATGTTGATGCGCCTGTTGGCCAAGCTGATTTTGATGCAAATCAATACATAAACGATGATGCCGAGTATGTGGAAGCTGAAGAACAAGCACCGCCGCAAGAACAACCACAAGAGGCAGAAGCTGAAGAACAAGTTGTTTATGGAGGAGGACCGCACGATTTGTCGTTATTATCAGAATACCATAAGCATAGGTCAATTCAGATATGGGAGACAGATTCTCAGAATCATAAGGTAAGATAAAAATACGAAGTTTATTTCATTAATTTTAGACACATAGGTTCCTCCCCGTTCACATTCCAACCTGAAATACTGCTTTCTTTTGCCACCACCATAATCAGACTTTCCAATGATGATCGCAAAATTTAACTTTCCAATGATTATCTAATAAACTAATACTATAATAAATCTAATATTTACAACACTTCACATTTATTCTTCAATACTTTTTAACGTTGTTTTTACATTTCCCGTTTCCTCAGAGAATTTCAAAGCACCAGTTAAAATTGTTGGATATTACAGGAGTTAAGAAGAAAGAAATGGTCAATAAAATTGTCGAAAAGGTGATTGTTGCTTCACTTATACAATTTAACTTTGATACAAAGCTCATATTATATCTGCTAACTCATTTCCTAGTACCATTCTTTCAAGTGATTTTATTGTGTTTGATTTCTTCATTATGATAGTTTTATTGTGCGTTTTTTTCAATACATCGATCAATGCTTTATGGCTGGCACTTCTTGTTATAGAGTTCTCAACTAATATTTATTTTTGTTAATATATTGAAGGGTGTATCAGAAAAGGCAATCTCAAAAAATGGTCCCCAATCAAACTATGATGTTTTTGTAAGCTTTAGGGGCGAGGACATCCGCCACGGCTTTCTTGGCCATTTGGTTAAGGCTTTTCTTCGAAAGAAAATTAATGCCTTTGTTGACGAAAAACTTAAAAGGGGAGATGACATATCACATTCACTTATTGAAGCAATTGAAGGATCATTCATTTCATTGATCATATTCTCAGAAAACTATTCTTCTTCAAGTTGGTGTTTAGAAGAACTTGTGAAAATAATCGAGTGCAAAGAGAAATACGGACAGATTGTAATACCTGTTTTCTACGGGGTAGATCCTACAGATGTACGACATCAAAAGAAGAGTTATGAAAATGCATTTTCTGAACTTGAAAAAAGGTATAATTCATCTTTGGTTCAGATATGGAGAGATGCTTTAAAAAAATCTGCTAATTTGTCAGGAATTACATCATCAAATTTTCGGTAAGTTCTTCCCATTATAAATTTTCTAGCAATTTACTTGTTATATATGTTATGCATCTCAACAGATTCTTACATTTCTCTCTCTTTGACGTATAGGAATGATGCCGAGCTGCTTGAAGAAATCATCAATCTTGTGTTGATGAGATTAAGTAAGCACCCAGTTAATTCAAAAGGACTTATTGGAATTGAAAAATCAGTTGCACATTTGGAATCATTGTTACAAAAAGAGTCAAAAAAGGTCCGTGTCATTGGAATTTGGGGTATGGGAGGTATTGGCAAGACAACTATTGCAGAAGAAATATTTAGCCAAAATCGTCTCGAATATGAAGGTTGTTGTTTTTTGCCAAAGGTAAGTGAAGAGATAACACGACATGGGATGAAATCCGTAAAAGAAAACCTTTTTTCAACACTATTAGCAGAAGATGTGAAAATTGATACACCAAATAGGTTGTCCAGTGATATTGAGAGACGGATTGGCCGCATGAAGGTTCTTATTGTTCTTGATGATGTCAAGGATACAGATCAGCTAGAGATGTTATTTGGAACTCTTGATTGGTTTCGATCCGATAGTAGAATAATTGTAACAACAAGAGATAAGCAAGTACTTATTGCTAATGAAGCTGATGATATATTCGAAGTTGGGGTATTAGATTCTGGTGAAGCACTTGAACTTTTCAATTTGAATGCCTTTAAACAAAGTCATCTTGAAATGGATTATTTTGATATATCGAAGAGGGTGGTCAATTATGCCAAAGGAATTCCATTAGTTCTCAAAGTTTTAGCTCATCTGCTTTGCGGAAAGGATAAGGAAGTATGGGAAAGTCAGTTAGACAAACTTAAAAGACTGCCAAGTAAAAAAGTTTATGATGTAATGAGACTCAGTTATGACGATCTCGATCGTTTAGAGAAAAAATATTTTTTAGATATTGCATGTTTCTTCAGTGGTTTGAGTTTGAAGACGGATTACATGAAACTTTTATTGAAAGATTGTGAAAGTGATAATTCAGTGGCTGTTGGATTAGAAAGGTTGAAAGATAAAGCTCTTATAACTATTTCTGAAGATAATGTTATATCTATGCATGACATTATACAAGAATTGGGTCGGGAGATTGTTCGCCAAGAATCTAGTCAAGATCTTAGAAAACGCAGTCGATTATGGGATTCTGATGAAATTTGTGATGTATTGAAAAATGACAAGGTAAAAATTATTTATCATTTTGGTCAAAATGTGGATTTCAATGATTTTAATTTTTGCTTACATTCATGGCAGGGTACTGAGGCTATTAGAAGCATAAGTGCAGATTTGTCATCAATTAGGAAACTGAAGTTGAGCCCTCGTGTATTTGCTAATATGACCAACCTGCAGTTTTTGGAATTTCGTGGTGAATATGACGAATACTGTTTGGATCTTCTTCCTCAAGGGCTTCAATCTTTTCCAACTAATCTAAGATATCTTCATTGGATGCATTGCCCTCTAAAATCATTCCCGGAGAATTTTTCTGTAGAGAATCTTGTTATATTGGATTTGTCATATAGCCTAGTGGAAAAGCTTTGGTGTGGAGTGCAGGTAATTACATATACATGTCTTCCTTTTCAAATTTCTCTTAATTCATAGAATGAGAAATAATTAACAACTCAAGGTTATGTTTAATGTCATCATTTTTATTTTTTTTGTTTCAGAATCTGATTAATTTAAAAGAAGTTATACTCTATAGATCCAAACTACTAAAGGAGCTACCAGACTTTTCAAAAGCTACAAATCTTGAAGTATTGGATATTAGTCATTGCTATGATTTGAAAAGCGTCCATCTGTCTATTTTCTCTCTTGGCAAGCTTGTCAAATTGAATCTAGAGTTTTGTTCTTCCCTTACCAAATTCATAAGTGATACTCGTTTAAGCTCCCTCCAATATCTCAACCTTGGAAATTGCAAAAAACTAAGGATATTTTCGGTGACAACAAATAGTTTAATAGAACTAGATCTAACCGGCATTCGTATCAAAGAACTGCCATCATCTTTTGGATGTCTAAGCAATCTAGAAATGCTGGCTTTAGGAGATAGTGAAATTAAGATGATACCTTCAAGCATAAAAAATCTTACAAAACTAAGAAAACTAGACATTAGACTTTGCTCTAAGATTTTGTTTCTACCCGAGCTTCCTTCATCACTTGAATCTCTAATTGCTGAAGGTGGATCACTGAAGAGTGTATTATTCCCTTTAATAGTTGATGAACAATTGAAGGAAAACAAGAAAAGGGTTGAGTTCTGGAATTGCTTGAACTTGAATACATTTTCTCTCATAGATATTGGGATGAATGCTCAAATCAATTTAATGAAGTTTGCATATGAACATTTATCCACACCAGAACATGATGATTATGTTGAAAGCTATGTTGATTATAAATATAACTTTGCTTCATATCAAGCAATGTATGTGTATCCTGGAAGTAGTGTTCCAGAGTGGTTCAAGTATAAGACAACAGAGAATGAGATGATTGTTGATCTCTCTTCTCATCGCGACCCTTTGTTGGGCTTTGTTTTTTGCTTCATCCTTGCTGAGGACTTTCAATGGTGTGACCGAATTGAATTGAAAATCACTGCAATCGATGCTGATGAGAGTGATGGTGAGAAGGATGATGTCTATATCTACATGTGCAGGTCATCTTTCAGAATTGAATCAGATCACGTGTCTATGATATATGACAAACCATGTTCTCAGTACCTAAGTAGCATAGCAAAAAGTCAGAAAAGGTTTAAAATCAAGGTTACAGCAAGGACAGTATTTGAACTTGGAAATAGACCAGTGGTGGGGTTAAAAGGGTTTGGGATCAGCCCCATAAACCAAGCAATATATGACAATTTCATTGAGGAAATCGAAGGGTTTCATTTTGAAAATCACATAATGGATATTCTATTTCTGACGCAGATTGGGCAAGTGATGCGAATGATAGAACTGGTCTACTTCCGGTTATTGTGTTTCAATTGGAGGAAACTTAATTTCATGGAAAAGTAAAAAGCAAACTGTTGTTGCAAGGTCAAGCACAGAGGCAGAGTATCGTGTGCTATGGCCCACACTACTTGTGAGCTCTTATGGTTGAAGAAATTGTTACAAGAGTTTGTGAACTAGTTTTTCATGAGAGAACTAAACACATAGAAGTTGATTGTCACTTTATTAGAGAAAAGATTCTTTCTGGCATCATTAAAACCTCTTCAGTGAGCTCAAATAATTAGTTAGCTGATATCTTCACTAAATCTCTACGGGGGCCTCAGATTGATTATATATGTAACAAACTGAATGCATATGATATATATGCTCCAGCTTGAGGAGGAGTGTTGATTACTATTTATTATGATAGATTTAGTTTCCTATTTATTAGGATATTTAGTTTCCTTATTTTATGATTCTCTCTTGTTTATAAGTTTGAACCTCATTGTGAAATAGAAGTTAATCATTATGTTATAAAGACGAAGAAAGATTGTTCAGACTGCACTTGTTCCAATTCAATGGCATATCTGACTTCTGGAACTTCTCAAATAATATATGCTGTAATTACTGTGCTTATTCATTTGGAATTCGTAATTCTAATTAATGCTGAAAAACAGATTTATCAATATATGCTGCAATTACTTTGCAGAAATCCAAGTAAACATCCATTTTGGTATTTAAATGTGTGAGGTGCTGTCACAATAGTCTATTAGTGTATCAAACATAAAGTCAAAGTTCATTTAACTAAATAGGTATCCTGTTCGAGGTATGGTCAGACACTAAATATGGCGTAAGAGACTAACTCCTTCCGGTAGATCAAACCCTGATTGAGTGATTGGTTTATGTTATATATGATGATGATATCATTCTCATTCCTCTCCTTCATTGAAAAAAGATAAGGTATGAAAAGAGTTTATAAAGAGTGACAAATCTTACTTTACAAGTCGATTTATAACAATAAGTTAGGCCTAGCTAATATCCTCATCAATTTTATAATGATGAGTTAGGCCTAATATCAAAAACCTAGTAAAATAAAGTTCTAGCTCCATATTTTCATTTCTATTCTCTTTCTTTCCGGTAATATCCTTGTGTTTTCCCTTATTGTGATATTCAAGGTTCTTGAACCAGAGAAAGATTGTTCAGAGTGCACCTGTTCCAATTCAATGGCATATACATCCTCCGGACCAGAGCTTCTCAATTTTGAATTTGCATTACTAGTTAACTTCCAAAACTTTAAGATTATTGATTTTAGTTCTATATTTGTAGATATTGTATGAGCTTTAAAGTAAGAAAAACTTTTTTTGTGACCTTCCTTATATTCTATGTCTTGCACACTTCTATGCAGAAATGTGAAGGATATAGAATATAGTAGCTAAGAGCTATTAGTTACTTATGTGGTTGTTCAGCCTGCTAATATACTAGTGTACTATTTCTGTTATTCTTAGTAAGACCAAAACAATTATTTCTGTTTCTGTTGCAAAGGTGATTGTTGCTTCACTTATACAATTTGACTAAGATCTGAAGCTCATGTTATATCTTCTGACTCATTGCTGATACCATAATTCCTATATTAATCTTAAAACATTACCAAAACAATCCTTTTCAATTAACTGGCCTTAATGCAGCACTTATTAAATCTTGGTCATAGGAATAACACCACTTTTTTATAATTTAGTTGTTTTGACGCCATTTTTTTTGAAGAAACTAAATCAGCCCACTCAAATTGGCACCAGTGAGAATCGAACCTGTGACCTTAAGAAGAGCACACTCTTAGGTCTCAAGCCAATACCACCAGACCAACCCAAGTGAGTTGTTTTAACGCCATTATTATTAGTTATAGTTAGTTGAACTAAAGTGATTTACATTTGAATACATTAACATAAAAGTGAAAGTGAGTTGAACAATAAATTTTAGTGTAAAAATCATGTTTTGAGTCAAAAGTTATAAATCATAAAGCTAAAATTAATTCGGGAGGCAAAATCAATTCTTGTACAGATCACACCCTAGCATGTCAAAATCAATAGAATTGCTCATTTGCTCTTATCTTAATGAAGAAGAGAGGGAACATGATTAGAAAATTGAAAAGTAATGAAAATAAAGTAAAGATTAATTAAGAGAGAGATAGAGAAAAGTCGTTGTGATGTGAGCTTTATTCAGGTGGTAGGGATATTCATCTAAAGAGGTAAAATTTTGGCCATTAAATTACTTAACCAAAAAAGAAAAGTAACAGAAGATAGAAAGAAAGTGATTTTTTTTTTTTATTGAATTGAAAGAATTCAAATTCATTCAACAACCATTATTAAAAAATTATTAGTATTTTAATATATTTAAATTTAAAGATAAGTGTATATCATTGTATTGTATGGTTATGTATGTATACTGTTTAACAAGTCAACGTTTACCCCAGTGTGTATGAGTTCACACTTTAAACTGTAAGATCAATGACATTCATATGAGAGAAAGTTTAATCAGATCTGTAGCAGCCAAGACATTGAAGGTTAGTAATTGCTATCTTATGGCTATGTATGACCTTTAATTTTAATCCTGCTAATTTTATAGGTTGATGATTGGCATCTACTTCATTGCTTTTCATTCTTGCTTCACTTTTCTTCTTCAATTCTTTTTCACTGTTTTTTGCATTTCCTTTTTCTTCAGAGTTTCAAAGCACCAATTAAACTTGTGGGCTATTGCAATAGTTAAGAAAGAAAAGGACAGTCAAATTGTGCAAAGGTGGTTGTTGCTTAACATATAAAATTTGACTCATATTATATCTTCTGTCACTCGTTAATGATACCAGAGTTCTATGTTGATTATAAAATGTTACCAAAACAATCATTTTAATTACCTGGTCTTAATGTAACACTTGTTAAAATGTTGGTCATAGGTATATCATCACTTTTTGATAATTAAGAAGTAACATTTTTTAATTGTTTATGTTATAGATATCTCATCTAAATTTTTTTATAGAGAATCTAATACTTTTTTTTTTTGTTAATAAGTTGAACGGCGTAGCAGAAAAGGCAATGTCAAACAGTGCTCTCCAACCAAAGTATGATGTTTTCGTAAACTTTAGGGGCAAGGACACCCACGACGGCTTTATTGGCCATTTGGCTAAGGCTTTTTCTCGAAAGCAAATAAATGCCTTTGTTGACGACAAACTTAAGAGGGGAGATGACATATCACATTCACTTGTTCAAGCAATTGGTGTTTAGAAGAACTTGTGAAAATAACTGAGTGCAAAGAGAAATATGGACAGATAGTAATACCTGTTTTCTACAGGGTAGATCCTACAGATGTACGACATCAAAACAAGAGTTATGAAAATGCATTTGCTGAACTTGAAAAAAAGTATAATTCGTTGGAGGTGCAAATATGGAGACACACTTTGAACAAATCTGCTAATTTGTCAGGAATTAAGTCCATAGATTTTCAGTTAGTTCTTTCCTTCCCATAAATTTTCTAGTGCTATATATTTAATTGTTTTATATATAGGTAATACGTCTGTACAGTAGATCATTTTCTTAAATAGCAAAAAAACATAACCTTTACTTTCTCTATTTTATTTTTACTAGAGTGCATGCTTATTAATTATATTTTTACTTCCTTAAATAATAGTTAATGCTATTGTTGGTGTGAGCTCTAGAGGATAATGTTTTTTCATTTGAACTTAGAATTTGTATCGTGCTATTTATCTATAATATGAGTAATTTCAGTTATTATGACCGTTCACAAGGAATTTTTTTTAAGGGAAATTTTATTTCCGCTGCGTTTTTATCTCTGTTTGTTACGTGGTTTCCCTACAGCTAGCTACAACTTGTTTGTGCTGGGATTAATATGAATCTCAGTATTTCGAGGAATTAGTGTCTGTTCCGTCATGGGTGTTAAACCTCTCATTACATTGACACATAGACAATTCAGATTGAAGGTATGTTTGGTGTCCTAGACATGCCAGTGTCCGACATCTACATGACACTGACGGATATCGTTACATTTAATCACTTCTAATTTCTTAAATTATTACCAGTGTCTATGTGTCAATGTTGTGTTCGATGCTTGTATCTGTTTTAGTGCTTCATAGCCATTAATATTCATATATCTTCCTCTTTTGTTGTATAGGAATGATGCTGAGCTACTCGAAGAAATCGTCAATCTTGTGTTGAAGAGGTTAAGTAAGCACCCTATTAACACAAAAGGTCTTATTGGAATTGGCAAACCAATTGCACATTTAGAATCATTGTTACGTCAAGAGTCGGAAAAGGTTCGTGTCATTGGAATTTGGGGTATGGGAGGTATTGGCAAGACAACAATTGCAGAAGAAATTTTTAACCAAAAGTGCTCTGAATATGAAGGATGTTGTTTTTTGGCAAACGTAAGTGAAGAATTAGGAAGACATGGTGGAATAACACTTTTGAAAGAAAAACTTTTTTCTACATTATTTGCAGAAGATGTGAAAATCAATTCACCAAATGGGCTGTCTGATTATATTGAGAGAAGGATTGGCCGTATGAAGGTTCTTATTGTTCTTGATGATGTTAAGGAAGAAGGTCAGCTAAAGTTGTTATTTGGAACTCTTGATTTGCTTCAATCCGATAGTAGAATAATTGTAACAACTAGAGATAAAAGCAAGTACTTATTACTAATGAAGTTGATCATAATGATATATATGAAGTTGGGGTATTGGATTCTAGTGAAGCACTTGAGCTTTTCAAATTGAATGCATTTAAACAAAGTCATCTTGAAATGGAGTACTATGAGCTATCAAAGAGGGTGGTGGATTATGCCAAAGGAATTCCATTAGTTCTTAAAGTTTTGGCTCATCTACTTCTTGGAAAAGATAAGGCAATATGGGAAAGTCAGCTAGACAAACTAAAAAAACTGCCAACTAGAAAAGTTCATGATGTAATGAGGCTCAGTTATGATGATCTTGATCGTTTAGAGCAAAAGTACTTTTTAGATATTGCATGTTTCTTTAGTGGGTTGAATTTGAAAGTGGATTACATGAAACTTTTATTGAAAGATTGTAAAAGTGATAATTCAGTGGCTGTTGGGTTAGAAAGGTTGAAAGATAAGGCTCTTATAACTATTTCTGAAGATAATGTTATATCTATGCATGACATTATACAAGAAATGGGTCGAGAGGTTGTTCGCCAAGAATCTAGTAAAGATCCTGGAAAACACAGTCGGTTATGGGATTATGATGACATTTGTGATGTATTGGAAAATGACAAGGTAAATAATATATGGCATATTCAGATGACATTTGTCATTTTGGTTTAAAATGTAGCTTTCAATGATTTTAAATTTTTGTTTTACATTCATGGCAGGGTACTGACGCTATTAGAAGCATTCGTGGAGACTTGTCAGGAAATAGAAAGCTGTATTTAAGCCCTCATGCAATTGCTAAGATGACCAACCTGCAATTTTTGGATTTTCGTGGTAAAAATAAACCCTTTGACATCTTATTATATTTGAAACAGAAATACAACCAAAATTGTATGATTCTTCTTCCTCAAGGACTTCAATCTTTTCCACCTGATATAAGATATCTTCATTGGAAACATTACCCTCTAAAATCATTTCCAGAGAGATTTTCTGCAGAGAAACTTGTTATATTGGACTTGTCATATAGTCTAGTGGAAAAGCTTTGGTGTGGAGTGCAGGTAAGTGAATATGTGTCTTCCAGATTAAATTTCTCTTAATTCAAGGAAATGGAAATAGAGATTAATAACTTTAGGTTATGTTTTCTTTTGTGGCAGGACCTAGTTAATCTAAAAGAAGTTCGACTCTCTAATTCAATATTACTGAAGGAGTTACCTGACTTTTCAAAAGCCACAAGTCTTAATGTATTGCTTATGTACAGTTGTCCTCGGTTGGAAAGTGTCCATCCATCTATTTTCTCTCTTCAAAAGCTTGTGCAATTGGACCTAAGTTTTTGCCGTTCCCTTGCAACATTTACAAGCAACTCCCGTTTAAGCTCCCTCCATTATCTAAACCTTGGATTTTGCAAAAATCTTTGTAAATTCTCAGTGACCTTGGAGAATATAGTCGAATTAGATCTAACGGCCATTCCCATCAATGCACTGCCAGCATCATTTGGATTTCATAGCAAGCTAGAAACCCTGGTTTTAAAACTTAGTCAAATTGAGAGCATTCCTTCAAGCATCAAGAATCTTACAAGACTAAGAAAACTAGACATGATAGATTGCAATAAGCTTCTGGCTCTACCCGAGCTTCCTTCATCAGTTGAAACTATACTCGTTGAATGTCAATTAATTAAAACTGTATTGTTCCCTTCAACAGCTGTTGAACAATTCAAGGAAAACAAGAAAAGGATTGAGTTCTGGAATTGCTTGGACTTGGATGAACGTTCTCTCAAAAAAATTGGATTGAATTTGCAAATCAATTTGATGAAGTTTACATATCAACATTTATCGACATTGGAACCTGATTATGTTGAAAGTTATGTTGATTACAAAGATAACTTTGCTTCTTATCAAGCTGTGTATGTGTATCCTGGAAGTAGTGTTCCAGAGTGGTTCGAGTACAAGACAACAAACAATCACATGATTGTTGATCTCTCTCCACCACATCTCTCCCCTTTATCGGGCTTTGTTTTTTGCTTTATCCTTGCTGGGTTGTGTACATATGATAACCCAATTGACTTTAAAATCAGTACAATTGATGCTGAGGGTGATGGTGAAAAGGTTGGTGTCAAAATCTACACGAATAGGTCAAATTTTTTCCACATATATTCAAATCATGTGTGTATGATATACGATCATCCAAGTTCTCAGTACCTAACTAACATAGCCAAAAATCAGACATGGTTTAAAATCAAGGTTACAGCATCGACAGAATTCAATGTATTTGGAAAAAGATCACAGTTGAAGCTAAAAGGTTTTGGCATCAGCCCCATAAGCCACTCAAGATATCACAATCTCATTCAACAAATGGAATTGTTTGATGTAAGTAGACGCACACGCACACAAAATTCTTTAGAGTGCAACTATTAGTAATTCATTGACATTTTAAATACACTTTTAGCTAATATTGTGAAGATATTTGTAGGTTTCATATTTCAGCATACTCAAAAGGGTATTTAGTTTTGTTTTTTTCACTAGCTTTGGACCTATTTAACTGACTCTTTACAGGTTTACATTGTGTTAAAAGTGCTACATGACTGGTTCATTGGTTTTTCTAGTCAAACCAATCAATCAGTGGTTTTTAAACTTTGCTTTTATTTATTATTGTGACAGAGGCAGGGGGAGCGCATTATAAATTCATCTTGATATCAAAGTACACTTGGGGTGATACTTTTATTAGACTACTGTAAGTATTTCATTAAAATCTTTGTTTTTTGGTCTGCAGTTTGATGCATCAGTTGCTGCACTTTCAATTTCCGAGGCAGGTAAAGAAGCATAGCTTAAGGAGATTGCAGAAGTACATGTATGAAACTTAGCTCAGTGATTTTTCTTTATATGAAACTGATTGCAAGTGAATCAAAATTATTCTTGTTATAACAAACAAATGTTTCTTGATTTTACCTTCTAGGTTGAAAATGAAGCTATAGGACAAGGACTTCAGAGGTAATTGGAAGCTGCTGATTATCTCTACTTTTCTTGTTTAATTGAGAAATTCTATAATCGATTTCTCTTTGTAACACACGAAAATGTAATTTTATGTTAAGTAACAGACACAAGATTTGTTGAATTTTCAATAAGTAGATTTTTTTCAAGGAGACACCAAGCTTTTGGTTTGTGGCAAGGGACTCAGACACTACATGTAAATTACTAGGGATTTGATTTCTAGCTCTGTCGCATTAGAGAAAACTTAGTTGTGAGATTTGATTACTTTTCTAGCTCTGGAGGATATAATATTAAAGGCTTCACATATGATAGAACTCTTATACGGAGAGTGTTATTACTTTTCGGATAAGATATCAGTTTAGTGAATGTACTATATTATGATTTTGATATAATATATTTTTAAAAAATGATTTCCCAATTTTATATGGTATCACGAGCTCCCGGTATTGTGGGTCTGGCTTCCGCATAAGTCTTAGTGATCGACCGTATTTGTTTATCCAAAAAAGGTCTAAATGTAATTTGCCAACATCAAATCAAACATTCACCTATTTGATGCCATTAGACATTGGTACAAGGTTCATACAGGGTTCATACAGATAATTCCAAAAGATATACTGTTTGGCAAGTCAACGTTTCCTACTGCCATGTAATGGTTCAACTATTTTCTATTTAAGTATTGGTGATGTTAATATTACTTTAATCTGTCAAGAATACAAATCAGCTAGAGATGTTATTTGGAACTCTTGATTGGTTTCGATCAGATAGTAGAATAATTTTAACAACTAGAGATAAGCAAGTACTTAATGCTAATGAAGTTGATAATATATACGAGGTTGGGATCTTGAGTTCTAATGAAGCACTTGAGCTTTTCAATTTAAAGGCATTCAAACAGAATAATCCTCTTGAAATGGAGGAGTACCATGAGCTATCAAAGAGTTTTGTCGATTATTCCGGAGGTATTCCATTAGTTCTTGAAATTTTGGGTAGTCATCTTCGTAGTGGAAAGAATAAGGAAGTGTGGGAAAATCAGTTAGACAAACTGAAAAGACAGCCAATTAAAGAAGTATATGATGTATTGAGACTCAGTTATGATGATCTTGATCGCGTAGAGCGAAAGATTTTTTTGGATATTGCATGTTTCTTCAATGGATTGAATTTGAAAGTGGATTACATGAAACTTTTATTGAAAGATTGTGAAAGTGATAATTCAGTAGCTGCTGGATTAGAAAGCTTGAAAGATAAAGCTCTTGTAACAATTTCTGATGGTAATGTAATATCTATGCATGACATTATACAAGAAATGGGCCGGGAGATTGTTCGCCAAGAATCTAGTGAAGACCCTAGAATACGCAGTCGATTATGGGATCCTGACGAAATCTGCGATGTATTGACAAATGACATGGTAAACCATATATTGATATATGTCATTTTAGATGAGAAAATAGGACACTGACATCCAATAAAAACTGAGTATTTGAAAGTTATGTTTGAAAAGCGGTTATACTATAGGCTTACATGGCAATATAATGGATTATTATTGGATGAGGGAACCGTGAGGACACCTTTATTAAACTCTTTTTACATAACAATTGTCATTTAATTTTTGTTAAAAATATAAAAATTTCATTTTACATTCATGTCAGGGTACAGAGGCTATTAGAAGCATATTTGCAGACTTGTCAGACATTAAGAAGCTGAAATTAAGCCCTCATGTATTTGCTAAAATGAGCAAATTGAAATTTTTGTATTTTTGTGGTATATACTATCCAGAAAGTTTGGATCTTCTACCTCAAGGGCTTCAGTCTTTTCCAAATGATCCAAGATATCTTCATTGGATACATTACCCTCTAAAATCATTCCCTGAGAAGTTTTCTGCAGAGAATCTCGTTATATTGGACTTGTCATATAGCCTAATGGAAAAGCTTTGGTGTGGAGTGCAGGTAATTGAATATTTGTAAATTTCTCTTAATTACTTAAGCTTATATTTGTTGTCACCATTTTCTTTTTTTTTTTTTGGTACCAGGGTCTAGTTAATTTGAAACAAGTTACACTCACTGGTTCAGCTTTCTTGAAGGAGTTACCAGACTTTTCAAAAGCTACAAATCTCAAGGTATTGAATGTCGCACTTTGTCGTCGCTTGAAAAGTGTCCATCCATCTGTTTTCTATCTTGACAATCTTGTGCGATTGGACCTAAGTATTTGCCCTTCCCTCACAACATTTACAAGCAATTCCCATTCAAGCTCCCTCCATTATCTCAACCTTGGATTATGTAGAAATCTTCGTAAATTCTCAGTGACTTTGGAGAATATAATCGAATTAGATCTAACGGCCGTTCCCATCAATGCACTGCCAGCATCTTTTGGATTTCAAAGCAGGCTAGAAACCCTGGTTTTAAAACTCAGTGAAATTGAGAGCATACCTTCAGGCATCAAGAATCTTACAAGACTAAGAAAACTAGACATACAACTTTGCGAAAAGATTCTGGCTCTACCCGAGCTTCCTTCATCACTTGAAACTCTACTTGTTGAATGTAAATGACTGAAGACTGTATTGTTCCCTTCAACAGCTGCTGAACAATTCAAGGAAAACAAGAAAAGGGCCGAGTTCTGGAATTGCTTGAACCTGGATGAACTTTCTCTCATAAATATTGGGTTGAATTTTCAAATCAACTTGATGAAGTTTACATATCAACATTTACAGACATTGGAACACAATTATGTTGAAAGTTATGTTGATTACAAAGATAACTTTTCTAGTTATCAAAGTTATGTTGATTACAACTTTGCTAGTTATCAAGGTTATGTTGATTACCAATATAACTTTGCCAATTATCAAGCAGTGTATGTGTATCCTGGAAGTAGTGTTCCAGAGTGGTTCAAGTACAAGACAACAAAGGGTGACATGATTGTTGATCTCTCTCCACATCATGTCTCCCCTTTGCTGGGCTTTGTTTTTTGCTTCATCCTTGCTGAGGATTCCGAATATTGTGAGCGATTTGAATTCAACATCACCATAATTGATGGCGGAAAGGATGGTGTCAATATCTACATGTATAGGACACGTTTCTATATTCAATCAGATCATGTGTGCATGATATACCACCAACCATGTTCTCACTACCTAACCAACATAGCAAAAAATCAGTCAATGTTTAAAATCAAGGTCACAGCAAGGACACAAACCAATGCATATAGAGAAAAACCGGAGGTGGAGCTAAAAGGGTTTGGCATCAGCCCCGTATACAACTCAACATATCACAATCTCATTCACCAAATGGAATTGTTTGATTATATTAACAAATGGAACAGGACTGTGCTTAGTATCATCCTGTGTATTTCCTTCCTGCAGCTGAAGATGAAGAAGTTGATTTAGTCACAAGTCTATAGTTTGATGTAAGTAGGTATGGTTAACTGTCGAGTTATTCAACATTACTTCTTATAATTACAACTATAATACTTGCACAATATATTTGTTTTTTGTTCTGCTGTTTGATCCGGTGGTTGCGGCATTTCCAATATCTAAGGCAGGTATAGGAGCGTAGCATACGGAAATTGCAGAAGTACAGTTATAGAACTCAGCTCACTGAGTGTTCTTTGTATGATGATAATGATTGCAGCATGTTAATGGAAATTAATCTAGTTATAAACAAAAAATGGTTCTTGATTTTACCTTCTAGGTTGAAAATGGTTCTTGGTTTCTTTAGAAATTGTTAGAAAATAATTATTTGATTAGAAACATACAAGAGTATCGATAGCTAATTTTATGTTTCTATTTTGTTTCATATCAAAGTACAAAGTACATATGCTCATGTCCATTTGTACTTCAACTTGTTAATATATATATCCAAAATGAATTATGTATACTTGGAGTAATTGAGCAATATATTCTTCATTTATATTGTTATTGTATTGTTCCATATGACAATCTTATTTTAGAAGAACCCCAAAAAGAAGGAAGATTTTGACAACAAAATTGCTCAGTAGGGATACAGTTTCTTTTGCATTTCCCACAAAATTTAACACACGGCCTTTCGAAAAAATAGAAAATTTATTGTCTAATCTTGTGGAATGGTAGGTACAATACATAAAGCGAAAATCGGGACATTGCGATACGGTAAGAAAAACTAAGAGAGACTAGGTTGACATAGATAGGATTGAGAGAAACTAAGAGAGTTTAATATTGAGGAATCAAATTCATTCAACCACCATTAATAAAAAAGAAGCTATTAATATTTTAATATATTTAAATTTAAAGGAAAGTGCATGTCACATAATTCATACAGATAATTCCAACATGTATATTGTTTGGCAAGTCAACGTTTCCCACTGCCATGCAATGGTTCAACTATTTTATATTCAAATATTGGTGAATTTAAACAGTAAGGTCAATGACAATGCTTCTTCCATATATATGAGAGAAAGTTGAATCAAATTTCTTGCAGCCATAGGCATTAAAGGTTAGTAATTGCTTGCTTTTAAGATATGATGATATATCATCCTCCTAATTCCTCTCTTTATGGTTAAGACCATTAATTTTAATGTCTTGTGATATTTTCGTTTGTTTTCTCTTTATGGTTAATAACCTTGTATTTCCCTTATTGTTGCAGAGACTAAGAAAGATTGTTCAGAGTGCATTTGTTCTAATTCAATGGCATATTTGCCTTCCAGAGCTTCTCAACTAATATATACTGTAATTACTCTCTGCTTATTAATTTTGAATTCGTGTTAGAAATTAATGCTGAAAAACTTTGATATTTATCAATATACATGTTTTTCATTTATAATTGATTAAAATGACTGTTTCCTCGTATAAATTTTATTAAGATATTGTTGATGTTAAAATCAGTGTGTTTTTACTATTCGTTGACTTTACAGCATGTCAGCAGCATCCTTACGCTATTTGTTAGTATTTCTAGACATTGAATGTAATTATTGCAGCATCATTATAAATAGATGTTACATATTTTAAACACACAGAGTTTACGTATTTTACAGTTGAAGTATATGTTGGCTTGGAATTCTGTGCTTTTATGACATTTAACAGCTTAGAATTGCCTCTGATTCTACTTCTGTTAATTTGCATTTCCTCAGAGAAAATTCAATCATTCTGGAAGTAATGGAATTGTTGCTAAAACATCTAACATGGAAATGCGGCCATTATGGTACTCTGGTATAAATCATGTATGTGAGATATCTACTGCTACTCATCCATTTATAGTATAGTTTTTCACTGAAGATTCTTTTCATGCTTCACTTTTCTTGTTCAGTTCTTTTTAATGTTGTATTTTCATTTTCTATTTCTTCAGAGAATTTCAAAACACCAGTTACAACTTTGGACTATTGCAGCAGTTAAGAAAGAAATGGTCAATAAAATTGTCGCAGAGGTGATTGTTGCTTTACTTATACAATTTGATTCTAATCTAAAGATCATATTATATCTCTTCTAACTCATTGATTTTTATTGTCTTTTTGTTATCTTTTCATTATGATGATTTTGTACACTGGTAAAAGACTTTTGTTTGTTGCTACCATTTATCTGCTATCTATGCTTTATCGTAAATTATAATATCTTGAAAATGTAAATTATAACAAATAAATTAGAAACCTTCTTAAATGTCGTCAACGGTATATTAAGCTGTTATAAATTTTTAACTACCTGGCCTGGCCTTAATGTTATATTTTGTTTATGTTATAGAGATCACACCTAAGTTTTTATGAAGATTCTTATACATTTTTTTTTTTATTAATAACTTGAAGGGTGAAGTAGAAAAGCCACTATCAACCAATGCTCCCCGATCAAAGTATGATGTTTTTGTAAACTTTAGAGGCAAGGATATCCGCAAAGGCTTTCTTAGCCATTTGATTAAGGCTTTTCCTAGAAAGCAAATAAGCTTCTTTGTAGACAACAAACTTAAGAGGGGAGAAGAATTATCACATTCACTTGTTGAAGCAATTGAAGGATCGTTCATTTCATTGGTCATATTCTCAGAAAACTACGCTTCTTCACATTGGTGTTTAGATGAGCTTCTGGAAATATTTGAGTGCAAAAAGAAATATGGACAGATTGTAATACCTGTTTTCTACAACGTAGAAACTACAGTTGTAAAGCGTCAAACGAAGAGTTATGAAAATGCATTTGTTGAGCATAATAAAAAGTATAGTTCGTCAAGGGTGCAGAACTGGAGACACGCTTTGAAAAAATCTACTAAACTGACAGGAATTAAGTTATCAGATTTTCAGTTAGTTATTTCGTTCCCAACCTTAAATTTTCTTGTGGCTTTTACTTGTTATATATTTATATATTTTAGAAATGGGAATTATTTCTGAATATTGTTACCAAAACAAAAACGACTTGATTGTGATTATTTTGGTTTTAATAATAATGGTTTGTTAGCAGCTTCTATAACTTAAATGTGTAGCAGAAAGGGAAATGAAAAATAATGTGCCATTCATTTTCATTCTTTTTTCTCTCTTTGATTTGATGTATAGGAATGAAGCCGAGCTGCTTGAAGAAATCATCAATGTTGTGTTGAATAGTTTGAGTAATCACCCAGTTAACTCAAAAGGACTTATTGGAATTGACAAATCAGTTGCACATTTGGAATCATTGTTACGGAAAGAGTCAAAAAAGGTCCGTGTCATTGGAATTTCTGGTATGGGTGGTATTGGCAAGACAACTGTTGCAGAAGAAGTATTTTGCCGAAATCGGTCTAAATATGATGGTGGTTGTTTTTTATCAAAGGTAAGTGAAGATTTAAAAAGAAATGGATTGAAATCTTTGAAAGAAAACCTTTTTTCTACACTATTAGAAGAAGATGTGAAAATTGATCCACTAAAAAGGTTGTCTAGTGATATTGTGAGACGGGTTGGCCGAATGAAGGTTCTTATTGTTCTTGATGATGTTAAGAATAAAAATCAGCTAAAGATGTTATTTGGAACTCTTGATTGGTTTCGATTAGATAGTAGAATAGTTATAACAGCCAGAGATAAGCAAGTACTTATTGCTAATGGAGTTGATGATAATGATCTATATGAGGTTGGGGTATTGAGTTTTAATCAAGCACTTAAGCTTTTCCATTTAAATGCCTTCAAACAGATTAATCAACTTGAAAAAGATGAGTACTATGAGCTATCAAAGAGATTTGTCGATTATGCCGGATGCATTCCATTAGTTCTTGAAATTTTGGGCAGTCATCTTCTTGGAAAAGATAAGGAATTTTGGGAAAGTCAGTTAGACCAACTTAAAAGAGAGCCAATTAAAGAAGTTTATGATGCAATGATTCTCAGTTATAAAGATCTTGATCGCTTAGAGCGAAAGATCTTTTTAGATATTGCATGTTTCTTCAATGGGTTGAATTTGAAAGAGCATCACATTAAACTTTTATTGAAAGATTCTGAGAGTGATCGTAGTTCAGTGGCTGTTGGGTTAGAAAGGTTGAAAGATAAAGCTCTTATTACTATTTCTGAAGATAATGTTGTATCTATGCATGACATTATACAAGAAATGGGTCGGGAGGTTGTTCGTCGAAAATCTAGTGAAGATCCTAGAAAACGCAGTCGATTATGGGATCCAAATGAAATTTGTGATGTATTGAAAAATGACACGGTAAAGTAATACATGGCATTTTTAGATAAATTTTTCATTTTGGTTAAAAATGTGGTTTTCGATGATTTTAAATTTTCTTTTACATTCATGGCAGGGTACTGAGGCAATTAGAAGCATAAGTTTAGACTTGTCAGCAATTAAGAAGCTGGAGTTAAGCCTTCATGTATTTGCTAAGATGACCAACCTGCAATTTTTGGATTTTCATGGTAGACACGATCAAGACTGTTTGGATCTTCTTCCTCGAGGGCTTCAATCTTTTCCAACTGATCTAAGATATCTTCATTGGATGCATTACCCTCTAAAATCATTCCCTGAGAAGTTTTCTGCTAAGAATCTTGTTATATTGGACTTGTCATATAGCCGCGTGGAAGAGCTTTGGTACGGAGTTAAGGTAATTAAATACATATCTTCCTTTTACAATTTCTCTTAATTCATGGAATGAGAAATAATTAACAACTTAAGGTTATGTTTAATGTCATCATATTTTTTTTATTTTGTTTCAGAATCTGATTAATTTAAAAGAAGTTATACTCTATAGATCCAAATTACTAAAGGAGCTACCTGACTTTTCAAAAGCTACAAATCTTGAAGTATTGGATGTTAGTCGTTGTTATCAATTGAAAAGCATTCATCCATCCGTTTTCTCGCTTGATAACCTTGTCAGATTGGATCTAGAGTTTTGTTCTTCCCTTACCAAATTCATAAGTGATACTCGTTTAAGCTCCCTCCGGTATCTCAACCTTGGATATTGCAAAAAACTAAGGACATTCTCGGTGACAACAAATAGTTTAATAGAACTAGATCTAAGTGGCATTTGCATCAATGCACTGCCATCATCTTTTGGATGTCTAAGCAAACTAGAAATGCTGGCTTTAGGAGACAGTAAAATTGAGAGCATACCTTCAAGCATAAAAAATCTTACAAGACTACGAAAACTAGACCTGAGACTTTGCTCTGAAGTTGTGGCTTTACCAGCGCTTCCTTCATCACTTGAAACTCTAATTGCTGAAGGTGAAACACTTAAGACTGTATTGTTCCCTTCGACAGCTTCTGAACAATTCAAGGAAAACAAGAAAGGGGTTGAGTTCTGGAATTGCTCGAACTTGGACAAACGTTCTCTCATAAATATTGCATTGAATGTTCAAATCAATATAATGAAGTTTGCATATCAACATTTATCCACACTGGAAAATGATGATTATGTTGAAAGCTATGTTGATTACAAATACGAATCTCCTTATCAGGCAGTGTATGTGTATCCAGGAAGTAGTGTTCCAGAGTGGTTGGTGTACAAGACAACAAAGGATGAAATGATTGTTGATCTCTCTCAGCCGCATCTCTCCCCTTTATTGGGCTTTGTTTTTTGCTTCATCCTTGCTGAGGGCTCCGAATATGGCGACCTTATGGAATTTAACGTCACTGTATTTGATGGTGAGGGCGATGGTGAAAAGGATGATGTCGATATCTACATGTATAGGACATGTTGCCATATTGCATTAGATCATGTGTGCATGATATACGATCAACCATGTTCTCAGTACCTAACCAGCATAGCAAAAAATCAGACAAAGTTTAAAATCAAGGTTACAGCAAGGATTACCAATAAATATAGAGAAGGACCGGAGGTGAAGCTAAAAGGGTTTGGCATCAACCCCGTAAATCAAGCAATATATCAAAATCTCGTTCACCAAATGGAATTGTTTGATTATATTAACATATGGAAGAGGAATGTGTTTAGTATCATCCTGTGTATTTTCTTCCTGCGGCTGAAGATTAAGATGAAGAAGTTGATTTACACACAAATCTATAGTCTAATGTAAGTAGACACGGTTAGCATTCGAGTTATCCACATTACTTCTTATAATTACAATTATAACACACACACGCGCGCGTACACACACAAGTTAAGTGCTTTAAGACACAACTATTAAGTAGTCCATTAAAATATATTTGTTTTTTGTTGTGCAATTTGATGCAGTGGTTGCAGCATTTCAAAATCTGAGGCAGGTAACGAAGCGTACCATAAGGTGATTGCAGAAGTACAGGTGTGAAACTCATCTAAGTGTTCTTTCATCTTTGTATGATGATAATGATTGCAGCATGTTAATGGAAATTAATCTAGTTATAAACAAACAAATGTTTCTTGATTTTACCTTCTAGGTTCAAAATGAAGCTATAGGAAAAGGACTTCAGAGGTAATTGGAAGCTGCTGATTATATCCGGTTTTCTTGTTTATCTAAAAGTTCTAAGATTGATTTCTCATTGTAACACATGAAAGTGTAAGTTCATGTTATGTAACAAAAATAAGATTTGTTGAATTCGTCAACATGTTGTTGACTTGTTGGTATGTGAAAAGGGACTCAGACACTTTAAGTTGTTAGATATTTGATTTCTAGCTATTGTGCATAGGAAACTCACCTTGTTTCCCAACATGTTCTTCGACAGATGGTTAATGTTGTAATATGATTTTACATTTTGTAATTATAAGTAGAAATTGTATTTTGCCCATTAATAAGGCCTGTTAGATATATCATAATCTATTTAAACAGTTTAATGACTGTACTATCATCATGTTTTTGAAAAAGTATATTCAGAAAATTATTTCTCAATTTCCGGTGGAATCATAAGCTCCCAGTTTCGGGGGTCTTGTTTCAGCGTATATCTTAGCCGCCATCTTTGCGGTTTCCTTTTTTTATCTCCAGCCTTCATTGCTGTTTCATGTTCCCTTTCTGCCTTCTTTGCAACATTTTGGAGGCTAAACTCCGAAATGGAGCCTAGGGATTGCAGAAGTACATGTATGAAACTCAACTAGGCCAATTCGAAGTTGTATATTATCTATAGTTTTCTTGTTTGACCAACAAATTTTACAATTGAGTTCTCTTTGTAACACATGAAAGTGAAAGTGTCAGTAACACATGACTAGGCCAATTTTTTGTATGAATATGGATCATGTATACATGATATACGACCAACCATCTTCTCGCTATCTAACTAGCTTAGCAAAAAACCTGAAAAGGTTTAAAATTAAGGTTACAGCAAGGTCAAGGAATGGACCAGAGGTGGTGGTAAAAGGGTTTCGAGTCAGCCCAGTAAGCACAACAGGAAGGATATAACGATTTCATTCAGCTAAGGGAATGGTTTGATTATATTAATAAATGGAGTAGGACTGTGCTTATCCTATGTATATCCTTCCAGCAGCTGAAGATAAAAAATTTGATTTAGACACAAGTCTATAGTTTGATTTGATGTAAGTAGCATCGGTTAATAGTCGAGTTATCAACATTACTTTCTGTAATTACAATTGTAATACCGTCACATAAGTGAGCCATTACAATATATTTGTTTTGTTTTGCAGTTTGATGCATTGTTTGTGGCTTTTCCAATATCTGAGGCGCGTAAAGACGCATAGCGGAAGGGAATTGCAGAAGTACATATATGAAACTCAGATTACTGAGTTTTCTTTTCATGCAACTGTTTGGAAGCTGTAGAATATCTCTAGTTTTGTTGTTTAACTTAGAACTTCTTCTATAGTTGATTTCTCTTTGTAATGCATCAAAGTGTAAGTTCATGTTAAATAGTAAAAATAAGATTTGTTTAATTCTTCCTAAGTAGAATCTTTTAAGGAGACACCAACAGTATACTCCTCTGGTTTCAAATATAAGTAAAAAACAACTTTTTAAAGTAGTTTTTTTTTCTTATATTTGAAACCGGATGAGTAATTCAGCATTTGTTAGTGGGTTAGAAAGGTTGAAAGATAAAGCTCTTGTATCTATTTCCAAAGATAATGTAACTTAAGAAGAAGTTGTTCCCTTTTCTTTATTTGTTAATATGAGAAATCTACCATTTTTATACGTCCCTATGAATATGACCAAGACAGTTTTGATCTTCCTTAAGGACTTCATTCTATGCCACCTGAACTAAAATACCTCTGATGGATGCATTACCCTTTCAAATTGAAAAACTTTGGCATGAAATTTAGGTTATAAACTATACGTAAAATAGACCACCAAATTAATCTCTCCTATTATTCTTGAAGTAGATGAAGATATGAGGTAGTCCTCGGAGTTTGCTACATATGCTACTCACTAGTTTCTTTGCATAGCATAATGAATTTGACAAAATGTTAAAAGACTAAAACATTAAGGACTATTGCGTCAAAAGAAGGAAAAAAAAACATTAAGGACTACTATTATTTTCATTTACTCGATGTGTTTAGTCAAATATTCCATAAAAAACAAAGAAACCCATAAGTAGTTAAAAACATCATCGAAAAATCAACTTATTATTGAGGGTTGTAGGAACTAGGAAGTTTAGAATTAGGGTTTTAGGAGTAGAAATAACAGCTTGTTTTCAAAACTCAAGGAGATGTCAATTTAGGTACAAATTTGCAGTACAATGCAAGGAGGATAACAAATCCAGAGCCAAAATTTTGCTTGCGAAAGGATAATTTCATAAGCAATGGACATAAGAAACTATTATATTGGAGTAGAATGACAGATTTGCAACCATTTGAAAATAACTCAAAGCACACTAATCAGAATTCAGAAGCACTAACAAACACCCTAAACATTTTTCTTTGTTAGATGAAATCCGGTAAAACCCCTCACCTAATAAAAACGAGTCCCACTTTAACCATGCGATTTTGTAAATCAAGCTTAAATTTGGTCTAATAATAAAGAGTATATTGCTCAACACCTACAGCAGAATATATTTTCCAACAAAGGGCTTAAAGAAGCAAGAGTTAGACGATATAGAATACAGTTGGCATATCATTACATGGCAGTGCAGGGAGAAAAAACATCAGGACCTTTTGTAAATTATGAAGGACCGAGTCATTCAACCACGCTGCACAATCAATACCTTCAGCTTGAAGAGTCACCAAAAAGTAAAATACAATAACAACAATAGCTACACCACATGTACTGCACGCTTGCCCAAAAGTTCAAAAAGGAAAACACAAGTTCCAACTTCCAAGTGATTTTAAAAGAAACTTGATGATCCAGGTCGGGCGCATAACTCTGAACATTGTCGATTGCCATATCATATCTGTTTTGTGCCACACAAAATAAGTTTTGTTAACATCTATGATTGGCTATGCTCCATCATGTTATAATGCAGTGCATGTATACATACAAATTGAACATTTATTTGGTACAATCCATGAGAGCGAGTTTGGTGAAGTTAATTGACATAAAGTAATCTGACCAATCATACGAGAACAGATTTATTCGCAAGATGCTTTTACCCAGTTTTAGGTAGTGTCAACATAAGGTCAAACTGTTTAACACTATCATCATTAACATGCTTTGAATAGAATTATATTTGAAATATATTCTGATAGAAATAATCTAATTTTTATCTTTCCAAAGATTACAGCTCAGAGATGTCCAAGTGTTAATTAGCCGTGACCTAAGTCCAACTCCAACATAGTAAGGATCCTTTTGAAATGTCAATCTGTATGACTTAATAGATAGTACTTATGTGGTCTGATGGAACACAAATTGTTCAAAAATACTGCAATTCATAATCAATTTTAAAAAATTGCATACATGAGAGGAAGATGAATCCTAAACATTTCCTTCAAGTTTAAGAGGTGTAAGAAACATTTTAATTTGATTAATGTAGTTTTGCTCATTTAAACTGAAAATCTCTAGACCAACTACAGAATTGCTTACGATCTACAGCAGCAGAACTGGTCACTATATTCTTCTTTATGGGGCAAATTATTTATCTATTCAAAATTGCTAAAACCAAAAAATAAAATAAAACTTAAACATAGAATACAATAATGCAGGTTACCTGAAAGAACAGAAGAAATTTCCATCATTGAAGATAGTTATTCCGCGGCGGCAGATCTCAAAATTTTTTGTTTCAACTTCTTATTATGATTTTCCTGTTATGGTTGATAAAAGAAAAATTAAACTAGAGTTAGTTCCTGCATAAATATTAAGTCCGACAATTTTCTATCAGGCCTATACAAATCCAAATCATTATTTCTCAATTCTCAATATAGTGAGTAAAATAACTGTTCACAACAAATCATACTGGCTGTGCTAAGCTAGTATGAATATAGCGACCTCATTCTACAAAATTAGGATATGTTTGAAGATGCCTATTCAATTTTCCTAGGCTTCCTTTTAAGTGACCATTTTCCATTTAGATTTCGGGTTTAGTGTTCATGTTAAAGAAGAGCTTCCAATCAATTAGCTTTGCATTCATGATTGAGGGCTAATACTGTAGGCTACAAATCAACCTTGTCCATCTTAGACACATGTAGCCGACTTGGCCAAAACAGAACCGTCTGCCCGGCTTAGGAAGCTAATTTTGAGTTTTCCAACCTTGAGACCACATTTACTATTTACGTACCTTAAGCCATTTTGTACTCAAAACAGGATAGCACACACAGCCACCATATTGGAGCTAACTTAGCTAGGAAATGTTCTAGCGAAAAAATTTGAAGGAATGTAATTTCCCCATTGTAGTTCTACTAAAGGGTACAGTAGTCCCCCAAGTTTGTCATCTTGGGGTTTAAATGATAGCATTAAGTTTCTCATTACACCAATATTATCTTTTTGGGGTTTAGAGCTATGTTGATAAAAGCGGCCAATAGAGCCACTATCGAGAGAAAGCAATGTGGAGGTGTCCACCCACACATGTGACGTAGCGTCGCAGAAGGGAGTAACAGCTGTTGCAGCCGCTTTCGCAGAGTGAGATAGAAATAAAATTTGTCCGGCACTATGCAGGCACTAAAGAATAAGATGAAGTGAAAACCCAAATCAATGACCCTTAAAATTAGACCTGTTCCAGACAATTTTTGGGTCTTTCATCCAAAATACCCTAAATCCCCAATCATGAACCCTTTCTCTTTTCTAATACTGCTGCAAAGGTTATGGCTCGATCCTTTCCTTGTGCTCACTGTGTTGTTGTTAATCTTTGATAGACTAGCTATCTCAAAGTTCAAATTTATTATAAGTGTCAGATCTAAGGGAGTTATAGTTTTGGACAAATCCTTATGTTTTATTGATGGGTTAGAATCAAAACCACAACCAGTTTTGGTGTGAGGTGGTAGCTTATCGACGGTGAGACAGCTGAACTGAGGTTGTGATTGGAGGTATGGGATACTTGGTGGGTGAGTGTGAGGGAATGGTTTGTGCTTTGAAAGAGAGAGGGAGAGAGAGAGAGAGAGAGAGAGAGAGAGAGGGGGGGGGGGGGGGGGGGGGGGGGAGAGATTGAAGAACAGTAAAAATATGAAGCTTTTGGACAGCCGGTTGCCTTATTTACCAATTAAAAATAGGGTGACGTGGCATCAGTATATGCGCGGCGACTGTTTGTTAGTGTGTTTCAGAGAAATTGACGGTAGCAGTTTTCAAATAACAATTTGCAAAGTAAACATAAATTTCAACACGATACATAAATACTCAAAAATAGAAAAATACACAGAATTAAAAGGGCAACCATAATTGATAATTATAATCCGATACTCAATCATTGAACTAGAGGCTTCTCTCTCGACTTGTGGACAAAGCATGCTTCCACCAGGCACGGCACATTGGGTTATATCATATCCCTATCAGATTCAAGGTCACCACGTTGTAACCTGCGCATCCTTCTATCAGAGTCAATAAAATTTGAGTCTGACAAAGCAAGCAACAGGGAAAGAATCGCTCCCAAAAAGTTTATTTTTCACAAGGGATCGAACCAGTGATCTCTAACTAAAGAGTATCCGCATCCTACCCAATTGCAGACCTAACATACTTCCACTAGTCCAACCACATCCCGCTACACCATATTCCTAAATAAAATCAATAGTACTTCAATATACTCTTATTCGATAACTATCCCTACATTAAAACTGCTACATTCTAATCAACATCATCATTATCATCAGCATGGTTTTAAATAAGGTCTGCAACTGAGCTCTAGGTCGCATCATAACGGTTTCAGATGTTTCCTAAACCTCAACACGATTTTATGACATATCGCAACGCTGCCTCAGGCCCTCAACTGTTACCACAGGCCCTATTTAAAACCCTAATCATAACTCATAAGTCATAATGATATACTACATATAAAGGTTTGCAACTGAGCTCTAGGCCGCAACAAAACGGTTTTGGATGCTTCGAAAACGACAACGCAATTTTCTGTCATATCATTACCGCTGACGCTATTTAAAACCTAATCATAATCATAACGATACACATAAAAAAAAAATTACTTGAGCATTCAATCCAAAAATAAAGACACAACAAACGAAGTTAACTAACTAACCTGCTCAAGAACCTTAGCTGAACTCTCCTCAACCAATGCAGTCAAATTTTCAATCTTGACAAGCATTTTAAGGTACAAATCCTCCAAACTCTGTGTATAATTCTTAGCCTCAGAACCCATCAACTTACTCAACCTTCCAACCTCATACCCCTCAGAACAAATATCCAACTCCCTCTGATCTTTAGCAGCCTGCTTCATCTTACTCAACTTCTCGTCATCATCATCGTGAACCATCGGAGAATAGCTCAGCTGACAATCAAGTGCAGGAAATGGTGAATTAGGGCTGAAAGATCCATAATGTCCCCGAAAAGCCGGACCAATGTTGATGATATCGATCGAAACCGGGTTGAAAGATTGGGTCCCATTTAAGAACTGGTAAGCACGGTAATCATGAGTATGAATGTGAGAGGTTTGATCGGAAATTGGTGAAGCAAGGAGAAAGAACAAGCTAGGGTTGAAATTGATGGAAGAAGATGAAGAAGAAGGGAAAGAATTTGAATTGGAATCGGAACTAGGTTTAATGGTGGAAGAGAATTGGGAGAGAGATGAAAGAGATGAAGTGATGGAGAATTCGCGGAGTGATGGACGGAGAGGAGTACGACGGCGACCGGAGAACCAACCGAGGAGGGAAGTATTATGAGGAATGAGACGACGGAGGGAGGTTGTGTTGATTGTGCCGGAGGTGTGATGGAAAGAAGAGGAGGTGAGAAAACCGGTGACGGTGGCGACGAGGGTTTGGGAAGTGTCGGAGGAGTCATCGGAGAGGTTGAGAGGGGTGACGAAGGTGACGTGGCCGAAGAGAAGACCGTCGATTGAGGAAGATGAGGTGGTGGTTGAGAAGCGGTGGATTAGTGAGGCTAGTGTTGGACCGGAGATTGCGATTTTTTGTAACGGTGGTGGGTCGTCCATGGCGGAGGACGGTGGAGAGAGAGAGAGAGAGAGAGAGAATCTTGTTGCGATCTTTTGAAAGAGAGATTGATTCTGACAAAATGTAACTCAGAATAAGTCAGTGTGTAATCATTTGAAAGTGGGGGTTTTGTACTTTTCTTCTATTTTTTCAACATTTTTGGATAATCAAATGGATCCTTATTTTATGCCATTTATTTTAAGAGCATTGCTATTTAGTAAGAATTATTTTAAAAAAAAAATATAAAAATAACACATGATATTATTTTATAAAATGATGTAATTTTAATGTTCTATTTTAGTGGAAATTATGGAGTAGTTGATGTAAATAAGGGCGGAGATTTATTCTTGCAATTCTTCTCCATATATTTTCTTACTAAATACCATTTTCCTTATTTTAATTGATAATGTCAATATTGTTAAATTTGATATTTTTTAGGTATTTTATTTTTTTTAAAAGTAAAAACGGAATATATATATATATATATATATAAAAAAAAAACTTGGGTAGCCACTTTGTACCGAAATGATATGCAAGAGTATAGCTAACATAATTAGTCAATGACCAAATAAATAAATGGGCTTGACCACCATATATGGTAGTTTGAAATAAGAGAGATATTCGTTACTTTTAACCATCGGTAAAAGTGTATTTTGACTTTATACAACAATTGAGATAATGATTTTACCGTATTGCTAAAGAGCCGAAGATTTCTTTTATTATGGAGCCGATGACTTTTTAGGGCTTTTTTACTATAGTACTGTGGTTTTATAAATTATATACCAAACTACCACTATCTTTTCATTTCGTATCAAATCACCACCCTTTTGTACTATTTTTTTTTTTTGAATCGGCTAAATTTTATTAAAAAAACAACTCTTCCACAAGAACCCTTTTGTACTAATTTAATTTTGTTGTTGAGAAATTGTTGCCTCAAAAGACGAGTTCTATAGGACATGTGAAGGAATCACCATGAAAATCCGGAAGATAAGCATGCTCAATGAATTGAACATTGGAATGATGGACACGGTTGTTGCCTTACGAGTCGGCCGATACAAGGAAACCTCATCCCGAGCAACGGGTATATGATATGGCTCAGAAAAATTCTAAATGTTACCTATCAATTCTGCATCAAAGAGAGTACCCAAGGGCTGATTTTGCAAAAGACCTAAACGCGTCTTCCAGTACAAAAACACAACAAACCGAACGTCGTTGGTGCAATATACCATGACAACCGAGTCCCCCTATTACTGCGGAGCCAGAGTTGCAACGCCAATCATTTTCTTTTACATCAACTTGAACCAACCAAACACTAAATTTCTTTCACACCAATTTGAACCGGCAAAACACTCAATTTCTTTCACGCCATCCCATCAACAATTTGAACCGGTCAGACACTTAATTTCCAGCAACAATGAATTTGTAAGTAATTTGTTTGGTGTGGAGATGAGTACGCCTGATTCAACTGCTAATTATATGAATATCTTGTATTGATTTAGCATTCCATCAAACATTAACCAATAAGGTACTAGCTCTTCAACAGTTCATGTCGACCTTAATGCATAAGAAATTCAAGGTCTGCGTCGTGGACAACTTATTCGTCGACCATCACTTTGTGGGACTTGCCAATGTTTAGGAAAAATAAGTTGTTGATTAATATCCTAATGTACTAAAATGTCTAATTAATATAATGGAAAATAAAGTTTTAATAAGCCACTAGATTTGTAGTGATGAAAAATTTGGATAGTATGTTAGAGATCATATGTTTGATCCTAGGCTTCATGGTAAATAAATAAAAAACTAATTATCCAATTATATATTCACTAATTTATTTGATATCATTAATTTTATTTTTACTTTTGAATGAAATTTTGATATCATTAATTAAACTATATTAGAAAAAACCGAAGAAATTTATGGTGACTTCTAGGATGAGAGCTCAATTAAATCTCTCACCGGTGGACCACTTTCAATAACAAGTAAGAGCCACAAGATTAATCAAACACATACATCTTATTTAGAGGTGGCAAAGCAGGTGGCCCGCCCCGTTTAGGTTCGATCCGCCTAAAGTCCGCCCAAAAGCAGGGCGGGGAGGGGCAGGCCAACTTAGGGGTGCGGACTCAAAACTCAACCCCGCCCTGCTAATTATATATATATATATATATATATATATATATATATATATATATATATATATATATATATATATATTTCTTTTTGCAATTTAATAACTACATAATTTACAAATTTTTTAATCATTACTAAAGAGGTCCACAAACTGTAAGAACAACTAAAATTTATTTACACTTTTTTAATGGAGGTCTTTGTCTAATATTCCAAGATGCTTTATTTACTTTGAACTAATGGACTTATAACTTATAAAAAGCTTTTTCTCTCGATAAATTTTTACATTTTTGAAGGTTTAAAGTTCTTGTTTGGATTGCCTTATCCTTGGGCCGACCTTATGTTTGTAAAGAGTACATTTTTGTAGTAGAGTACAAATTAAACTGAAATTATAGTAAAATTGCCTATGGATTTCAATGGTTTCTCTAATACAAGACTGTAATCAGCTAAAAATTTTGGATAGGAAGACACAATCACTACTAGAAATATGACATATTGTTAAGGATTTTACCTCTATAAAACCATAGTTCGAATTAGTGACCCCAATTTGATAGCATATTCCACCAGAGTCTATTTAAACATAATATTATAAACGGTCATAACAAGACAGAGGCGTGTATTATAAACATAGTATTACAAACAAGTTACTATTAAACAAATACTAGCTTGTTTATTGAAATGAAGGTTTAGAAAATTTACTTATGCTTATTACATTTTCATTCTAAGTAAAAAAAAGTAACAAAACTCACGGGCAAGATCGGACTTTCGCCCATTGTCCAAGATTTCCCACCGCTGCCCTGTGGGAGTCCGGGCCGTGTCTCAGTCCCAGCATAGCTAATCATTCGAAAAGACCAGCTAGTATCGAGCCGAAAACCTCAGTCCGACCCATAAAAAATGACAAATTAAACGGATTGGTCCGACGAGCCCGATCCGTTTTGCCACTCCCTAATCTTATTATACACGATATACATTAGACGACACACATCTTTATTCTCCTTCCTCCCCTTCTCAACTCCCAAACCTCTAGACCCACCATTGCTGCATTAACATTTCATAGGAGGGTTATGGTGGCAGCCGTTGGTCAATTTCCATACAAAAATGTGGCTAATCCCGTCCATGATTCACCAACAGCCCTTCATACTTAAATTCATTTTTTTTGCTCGACAAACAAAAAAGAAAAGTACACAAGAAATGTAATTGAAAAAGTAAAATGATTGCTACTCACTTTGTTTATGATTCACTAACATTATAAATTTTTAAATATATATGTGTTCCCAATTTCCCTTTTTTTTAACTTTATTCCCAAATTTCCATTGTTGTCATATACCAAGGCCTTCATGGACCCGGGCACAAAGTTGAATTTGGGATGAAAAAAAGTTCAATATTTTCACAACATCTTCCATTTAATATCTCTTATGGGATTCAGTTTAACATTTACTCAGTAACCTTAAGTTGAAGCATTTGTGGTTGCCGACGGGAGATATTGGAAGCATGATTGAGTGTGGGAATTTTAGATGTTTTCACTTTTAGTTCTAAATTTTTTGGATCGTTGATTAAATCTAACAGTCTAGTGATAGTGGTTCACCGGTGAGGGACTTGATTGAGCCCTCACCTTAAAAGCCATTGGAATTTATATAAAAAAGGAAAATTGGAGAGACTTCTGGTCCCCCTCCCTCCATTTTAGGGTTACATTTAATTTAGGGTGCTAGTGAAAAACACTATAAGCTAATGAGATAAATTCATACACCAGACGTATCTCTTTGATCGAGCCAGTAGCATCTGAAAAAATGAAACAAATCGTGAGATAAGCTTATTTACCGAACATTTATACTTTATTTAGATTTAGATGAGCTTATTAGCTAGCAATGAAGCACATACTCCAACACGAACACTTAAAATGACACAGATAACTGAAATGACACGGATACCGACATGTCGACATTGATAATTTATAAAACGTAGGACACCGACACCGCTACATATAATTATTATAATTAAATAAAATATTAATAGTATTTATAAAAGATCTGAATTGATCAATATTTATTTTATTAAAAAGTTCAAAATTGAGATATGATAGTATTTGACCTTTATGTATCCATCTATATTGAAAAAATTTAAAATGTTGTAATCAAATTGAATGTCTTAAACCCCTCATTGATCTGTTTCAAAAACCAAATCGTTGATCAATATTGTTCCGACATATCTTTTTGGGACACTCGCATGACACAAATCGTTTGAATGACACTCGTATGACACAAGTCCAAGGAGTGTTGAAGCAAACGAAAAAACAATTTTTTGGGGACATTTCTTTGAGTCTTTTGACACATGTCATACAAACGCCGGACACCAACATGTGTCCAACACCGCGACACGGTTAATCCTAGAAGTGTCGTGCTTTATAGCTAGTCAAATTTTCTCTATGGAAATTACCGGACACAACCTATATGGTGAAATGACAACATGATAAATTTTAAATAGGGAAGCATGGCAAACCAACCTGTTTAACAACGTCGATGATCCGAAGACAGTATGAGGATTTGGATGATTTGGATTGTCTTCGCCAACAACTGAACAATCATATAAGTAAAGTTATTATACTGTAAAGGATCACTACTACATACAAAATATATTAAAACAATATATAAAATGAAAAAACAGAACACAACCTCCATTGAATTGATCACACAAGGATACACTTCCCTCACAGCCTGTATTCCCTGGGGACCTCTGACCATGCTTATTTGAGATATGGGAAAAAAGACGCAAGAATTCAGAAAAAGTTGAGTAAAAGAAATTTTAAAAAACTATGTCTGTAAACAGCGCATTAACAAATCAGCATGTTTACCTTGCTCACCATTTCTATCAAGCCATCAATTTCAGAAGCAATGTCAGGAGAAACTGCATGGGCTGCCTCCGGAGCATCTTCGAGCATATTGTCTTTAGAATGAGTCCCATCATTGTCAACTCCACTATCAACATTTTTCTTTGCCATGTTTCTCAAACTTTGTAGTTGACTTGGAAACTGGGACGGCATGTCATTTATCACTCGAACAGCCTGTGTCGGAAATTGACTCACTCTGCAAACTCCTGCTGCCTCTCGGTCTTGAGTAGTGACTTCTTTGGGCAAAAACTGATCAAAGGAAATAACTCCATTCTACAAGGGGGAGAAAATAAATATTAATGAAGACCTTTTTTTTCTTAACATGGAAAATGCATCAAGACTTGCATGCAAAACAAGATGTTTATGAACAAGCAGTCGTCTAAGCTCTCACTACCCTGTACGTAGCTATACTATAAATATAATACCTGCTTGACACATTCAAATATCCACTCAGATGTATTTGACTGGATCCCCCATTTAACAGAAGCCTCGTACTTTGGCCCATTGGTGAATTTACACAACAAACGAGTGACCTTCTTCGTCAACCTTTCCGAAACTTTGGCTCCTAGAACTTTACACAAGTTTAAAAGTAGGGTTCTGTCTTTATTTTCATATTGTGAAACACAAAACCGGACACCTTTAATACCAGGTAAAGGAACGCGGCAGGGAAGTGGAGAATAAAGAATATGACTGTCAATATCTAGCAAGCATCCATCCTTGAACAAAAACATCATAATCACATTATTAGTATGCAAGCAAACAAATCTGCAAAGAATCCATCTCACAAAAAACAACTTATAACCATTATTTACTGAATTACTTTCGATCATTATTTACTTATTAAATGTAATTATGAGATAACATCTTGAAACAGTTTGACCATAATAAGGTAAGCCTTTCACTATCAACCTACAACCCTGTTTATTCAATATATAAATAGAGATCTATAACTCATTGAACACCTTAAAAAGAAAATAAGACCACTAAAAAATAAACCTGAAAATGGAAATTTGCTTTTGTGACCAGTTGGGCTTACCTCCATACAAGATTGTATCCAGTGACTGGAAATATAGGTACTTTCATAATCATCAGCCGACCTCGGTTTTACACCATGGCATTCAATAGTATAGTCGACACTCTGTTTTGTTTGCCCACTTATTATCTCTCCCCCTCCTTGACTTATCCACTGAACAATCTCTTCTCTCTGCCAAAAGAGATCAAAACTACATTAAACATCAAATCAAACATGTGTAAGGTTTTTGTGGGGCAAAATAATATAATATAGGCTTAAATATGTTTTAGGTTCCTGCAATTATGCCTTGTTTTGAAAAGAGACCCTATAAAAAAAATAATTTGATTTTAGTCCCTGCAACATCTCAAAACTTTTAAAATAGCCCCTGACTAGATTTCTTGATGATATTGCAGGGACTAAAATCAATTTTTTTTTTTTTTTATAGGAGTTCTTTTCAAAACAAGACATAATTGCAGGGACCAAAAGCATATTTAAAAATTGGCCACATCAGCTCTAAATCCAGTCAGGGGCTATTTTAAAAGTTTTGAGATATTTCAGAGACTAAAATCAAATTATTTTTTTTACAAGGGCTCTTTTCAAAATAAGGCATGATTGCAGGGACCAAAAGCATATTTAAGCCTATAATATATATATATATATATATATATATATATATATATATATATATATATATATATATATATATATATATATATATATATATATATATATATATATATATATATATATATATATATATATGTTTACAGACAACAACTATTAATTGCAGAAATTTGAAGGGAAATAAATAAGTAAAATCAATATAATGCCAATTTGGCAGTAAAAAAATACATTAAGAATATTAATACATCATTCAACTCTTCCTTTTTTTTGTGAACAAAGAGGGCAGAGCCCATCATGCAACTCATTTTAATTCCATATATCTTACCCTTTCTTCAGGAAATAAATTGGAGAAACAAAATGTTTTCCCTTTGAAAACATTTGTTGACTTCACATGTACATTGGAGTCACGTTGCGTAATACCCACCACCTGATCAGTCTGGAAGCTTTGGCGACCACTTGAGCTTTTACTTTGATCCATAGGCACAATGCCAGTGACCCCTAAGTTAGCTGAATTTAAGAAATCAGAAAACAATTAAACTATGAACTCCATAAAATCATATTAAAAAATTGTGTAACAAAAACCTAATAAATTAACCAAAAAGTAGACACAGAACACAAATAAGTACATCATGGTAGCACACCTTTTGGAAAAACAAGATCATATGCACTGTGCTCTTGTAGAGCAGGGACTTGTTTCGTTTCGCGATCACAATCTTCAAGCCATGAGGTTGTTACAGCATAAACGTCACCTAGAGCAACAATCTTCCTTACCTCCTCCCTTTCCCTGTAAGAACACAAATGCATGTGAAGATGAATCATGAATATTGGTAAAAGAAACATTTTTTGCCAAATTAAATCCATAAGAAAGCCATACTAACTAGCAAATAAATTCAGAGAAACCATCAAGATGTAGAGACATTATGAGTATCTATTTAGTTTATTCTTAATATCATAATAGACTTGCATTTCTGTGAGATTCCCAATTACTATGTGTGTCAACTTATCATTGAAAGACAAGCATCGGGAGCCTCCGCCTTTGTGCACCATGTTAACTAGCTTCTGCATTTCAGAAGCTTCAAAACCAACAAGTAATATTCTGCACTCTGCTAAGTACCGAGACTTGACACAACCAGAAACTATAATTTTTGAATCTGCGGCTCTTGAGGATGAGCCATATTGCATTTTCCCAATATTCTTTTTCTGGCTATGTTGCGTTGTTGAGTCCCTAGTCACCTTACGTGAAGAGAAAGATTCACTCTGAACAGGGTAGGACTCCTCATCCAGACATGCTATCAATATAAAAATACAAAAAATAAAATCAAGTCGGTGAAAAAAAAAACCAAGAAACTCCAAAAGAGAAATTTTGAGAGGAGAGACAGAAAACTCAAAAAACTAAATCTGAAATGTAATTTTTACAATTAAAATGTGCATCACATCTATCAGAAAGTGTTGAGACTTAAGTGTAAATAAATGAAATAATAACGGAAACATACTCTAACAAATGAATCCTATTTAGTTTAAAACCCAAAGGTACTATAACATACAGCATTAAAGCATATTCAAAAACTGTTTAACAAAAACCTAATAGATTAACCAAAAAGTAGACACAGCACACAAATAAGTACATCATGGTAGCACACCTTTTGGAAAAACAAGATCATATGCACTGTGCTCTTGTAGAGCAGGGACTTGTTTCATTTCGCGATCACAATCTTCAAGCCATGAGGTTTTAACAGCATAAACGTCACCTAGAGCAACAATCTTCCTTACATCCTCCCTTTCCCTGTAAGAACACAGATGCATGTGAAGATAAATCATGAATATTGGAAAAAGAAACATTTTTTTGCCAAATTAAATCCATAAGAAAGTCATACTAACTAGCAAATAAGTTCAGAGAAACCATCCAGATGCAGAGACATTATGAGTATCTATTTAGTTTATTCTTAATATCATAATAGACTTACATTTCTGTAAGATTCCCAATTACTATGTGTGTCAACTTATTATTGAAAGACAAGCATCGGGAGCCTCCGCCTTTGTGCACCATATTAACTAGCTTCTGCAATTCAGAAGCTTCAAAACCAACAAGTAATATTTTGCACTTTGCTAAGTACTGAGACTTGACGCAATTAGAAACTATCATTTTTGAATCTGCGGCTCTTGAGGATGAGTCCCTAGTCACCTTAGAAGAGAAAGATTCACTCTGAACAGGGTAGGACTCCTCATCCAGACATGCTATCCATATAAAAATACAAAAAATAAAAATCAAGTCGGTGAAGAAAAAAAAACCAAGAAACTCCAAAAGAGAAATTTTGAGAGGAGAGACAGAAAACCAAAAAAACTAAATCTGAAATGTAATTTTTACAATTACAATGTGCATCACATCTATCACAAAGTGTCGAGACTTAAGTGTAAAGAAGCGTAAAGAAATGAAATAATAACGGAAACATACTCTAACAAATGAATCCTATTGTTTAGTTTAAAACCCAAAGGTACCATAACATACAGCATTAAAGCATAAAAGTTACCTCTTTGAGCAATAGATTGATCAAACCATTTCATTGTCACAATATGAATTTGGCCCCAGCGTTTTGCCGCCTTATGCTTATCACCTTCAGGAGCGTGAGAGCAGTCAAGAACACAAATATACACCATGTTCAAACCATAATAACAGATCTTTGAATTGAAATACTGAATTATTCATTCAGAGAGGATCAGATGTACAGAAAATAAGAACAAACCGTTCATACTTTTACATTGATCGTAAGTAAAGAGGGATACTAATCCCTAAGGCAGTGCAATGAAGGACAATGAGACAAGTAAAATTCAAAATAACACCCTACAAAAAAAATAAAATCATACTCCCTCCGTCCCTAATTATATGACCAAAAACAATTTTACTAAAAGAAACATCATTATTTGATAGAATTATCAAAAGGATATATCGGAAATTAAATGTGTGCACTTCTTTGTCAGTTTTTCAGAGAATTTTCCACCATTTTGTAAAATAATCTTCTCCATCTCTTTGCGCTTATCTGAAAAAACTGAAAGCAAATTAGCATCTAACAGAGAAGCATTCTATTATTATGACCAATAATAATAGACATATAATTTACAACCTGCTGGGATTCCAGTCACACAGATCCTTAACCCAGAGAAAGGAAGAACCTTGTATGACTCTTGAGGAGCAACATGATGCTCTACTGAGCATTGCTTTAAACATCCATGAGCAACTATTGGTTTCTCCATATTCAAAGCACACTGTCACACATAACGAGGTGTATATTAGATTGTATAGCATAAAAATAAATTTAACAATATTCAAAACCTCCACATAGATTGTATAAGTGTGGAATTGGTTTACTAAAATATCGTCCAAGCACATCAAACAGCTTTAATATTTACAATAGGAAGATGAACTTATTAATGGTCATCTAGATGCACTGTTAAGATGTATCCAAACCCGAAACTAAATGAGATGAACCAAGAAGCATAACATATCAGCTCCATTAAGAGACATATTAGCAACCACGAATCCCCAACAATTTGGGACATAAACCAAGAAAAAACCAAAAACAAAAAGTGAAGGCCAAACAAAAATGTTTGTTGTAAGCAATGGCGCATAAAGGAATAAACTTATGATTTTGCCACTATTGTTGCATTATTTATTCAATATACGTGTGTGCTGTTCTACTACACACACTTGTGCTACAAATTGTGTATAGCTTCTTTTTCAACTATGTATAAGACTAACACTGAGATGTACAATGATTGACACTTACATTATACATGTTTACGTAGATAAAGATTTTCGCTCTGATCCTTTACTATTTTTACAGTAGCATAAAACATTTTTATTTTTATTTTTGAAGAAGTTAAATTAGCCCATCCAAATTGGCGCCAGAGAGAATCGAACCCGAGACCTTAAGGAGGAGCAGACTCCCAGATCTCAAGTCAATACCACCAAACCAACATCATTCATTGTTCCTTGAATCATCTCAAACAACTTGTCAAATCTAAAACCATAACAGTGAACACTCAAAGTGCCAGTTGGATACATGGAGGACAAACATCTCACTGAATGTTAAGCAAATAATTATAATTTTGATAACGAATGGGGAAAATGCAATGCATAACAACTACTCTTAAAGTGATTTCATCATCATCATCACACTTGATTTGTTCATCCTCAACACAAAATAGAACATGACTTGAACCCTAATTACTAATTTTCCTCCATTTAACCCTAAATGCTAAGTATCATCCATTAAACTAAAAATGAAAAGTTAAATAAGAAACTGACCGATTTTGCAAGGAAGATGATGAATAGAGATGAAATCGGTCAAGGAAGATGAATGATTCGTGGTTTGCGATTCGGCGTTTATTTTGTTTTGGCGGGTCAAGTAATGCGTTTGTTTTGCAGGGTATGCTAACTTGCTAAGTACGACTCTTACCAAAAACAACAAACTTGCTAAGTACGACCAATTTCACCTGCGCATTGGAAACCACTGTTACTTATTATTGCTATCTCAATTTTTTTTTTAAAGCTAATTATGTAAAAAATTTAAATGGAATTATAAAAAATTTCCATAAATTGTGAAATAAAAATAAATTATTTTAGGTTTCCCATGGATTTCATCAGCAGGAGCCGAGAGGTAATTCTGATGAAAGTATGCTAGACACAGAATATGGATAACTCCAGCCGTTAGAATTTTAATTTTAATTAGTCGATGTGTATTTTTAATAACGTGGTGGAAAGTGTTCCCTATTTTCTATTTCGGACTGGCTAAAGTCCAATAAAGGGGGGTGTATTCAATTAGGATTTCAATGGATTTTAAAAGATTTTTTTATGATGACAAAATCATGTGGTATTCAATTAGGATTTTAAAAGATTTTAAAAAATTCTAGTGGTATTCAATTAGGATTTTAAAAGACTTTAAAAAAGTCTAGTGGTATTCAATCAAGACTCTTTACAACTTATAAAAAGTCTTGTGGTATTCAAAAGTATTCTAATTTTGATGGATTGTTTAAAAAATAGGATTTTAATGGATTTTGATGGACTTTTTAGTGAATTTTGAGCTAAAAAAAGTCTTTTCCCATATCATGAGATTTCGATGGATTCTCATTTTTTTTTTCACCTTCCCTCTTGTTTCTATTTCATGTTTCCTAATTATCTTATGTTTTTTATAATTGCTTATTTTCTCCCTACATCTCTTTTACGTTTCATCTTCATGCTCTGCCCGGTTGTTTCTTCTTCTCTTCTTTTTTAACTTATTCAACAAACTCACATACTTTTCCAAACTCTCAAAAACTTTTTACTTTCATCATTACTATACCAATTTCTTCTTCTTCTTCTTCTATAAAATATGTTTTTTTACAATAAAACAAATTAACAAATTCTACATCTTTTTTACAAACTTTTGATTCATTACAACTTTTATACAATTATGTTTCTTCAATTTTGTTTTATTTATTTTTACGGAAAACGATCTTTTTTTTTTCTTCTTCACATTCATCTGCTTCATATACGTAAAAACATAAAAAGGGAACCTAGAGTTTTTTTTTTTTTTTAAATATTTGGATTCCCAAATTATTGATTCCTTTAAAATTTTCCTAATATACAAAAGTTTCCTAATATATAAAGTATTATGAAATCTTGATTGTAAAAAGTCTTTTAAAAAAAATCTCTCTAAATCCATTCAAATCATTTGTTAAAAATCTTGATTGTAAAAAAGTCTTGTAAAAATGTCTCAGGAAATCAATATAGTCCAACAAAATCTCATAAAATCATCAAGATTGTTTTTGCCAAAATTGTCTCATGAAATCTCAATCCAATACACCCCTTTTAGGCTCAAACGCCAATTAGGCTGGAGAGCGTAACACGCCGCACGGAACGAGCACGAACGCAGCTTGAGTCTTCAATACAGATCATCTACACTAGATAAATAACCCCTCAAGAGATGTTTGTGACCGAATCTCTGCACATGATCCCCACTATACAGTTATTCCTCAAATATATCACCATATATGCATGCATGCACTCACTCTCAAGGTACACATTTTCTACCCCAATTTAGCATTTTCTACCACATTCATATAGTGACTTGAGCGTTAGACCGCTAACATTATGGAAAGTACCTTTTCCCTCGTTGGTATTAGAAGATCAGATCACACCCAAACAAGTACAGATCTAACCATCCATCACCTCCTAAAGAACATTCTATTTTGACCACTCGGTTTAGTGGCATCGTTTGTGGTTTGGTATATATATATATATATATATATATATATATATATATATATATATATATATATATATATATATATATATATATATATAAACCAAATTCATATCCATTTATCACTCTACCCATTTATCAAACATTTCAGATATGCCATGAAGGAGAGAAAAATATAAGAACGAGGATCGAATTGTGTTAACTTTGTTTTGTTTAAAAAAATAAATAAAAAACTTAACTTGATAGCTTCTGAAAGAGTTAAGAGTCTAACTTTTTAGTTCTTTCTTGTTTTCTATTGTTAGTCGCAATAAACTTGGCTCAATTTTTATTTTATTTTTTTATCTAAAATTTCTCTCAATGAGTGGGTCCTATAAAGAACAAACATCTTTATGATTATGCGTATCATGTTGTTAGATAATTTAGATAGATGTAAAAAAAAAATAAAAAATCATTTTTTTTCTTTACTCTGACACTCCCTGAATCGGTCTTTAACACTTATAAGACGCGCATATGACACGGGACAAGTGCCAAAAAAATTTTTTTTTTTTTGCTTCAACTCTTCTTAAACACATTATTTTACTCGAAACAATAATTTTTTTTTCCTTATTCCTTATCTCTCTCTCTCTCTCTCTCTCTCTCTCTCTCTCAATCTTGTATACTCTTCACTTTTGTCTTTATTATCCATCTTTAATTAATATAGAAAATATCTCTCTCTCAATCTTATATACTCTTCAATTTTGTCTTTATTATCCATCTTTAATATAGATCTATTTAATTTATATTTCTCTCCACTTGATCTATAATTGTCTTTTGATCTACAAATTTAAAATAAAGTAACAACATCTCATGCTCTTTGTTTTTTCATGTAGTTCTTTTATCATTTGTTGCATTATGTATTTGAAAATTAGAAATTTTTGGATAATGAAGTTTTAGATGTAAACAGTTTCAATCTAACCCACAATAAGTCAATAACCGATTCGTTCTACCCACCACTCGTACGAGCTGACACCCAAACAAATCGAAGATGTAGACGGTCGGAATCGGGTTTAAATTAAATGGTTGCGATTTTTATCGATTTAGTTATTTTTGACTTGAGATTGATCGATGCTCAGGTCTAGCTTTGTTCATGTGAAACTTTTTATATTTTTGTATATTTATTATCAACATTTTTTTATATGTTTATTTTTCTATATACGTATTAAAATGGTCCTATATATCCTATCTGATGGTCACATCACAACACTACATCCTATCTTAGAGCATCTATAAGCGTCTACTTTCCAGTAAAATCTTCTTCATAACCAACAACCCGCATGAGAAGTGCACATAACTTGTCAATTACCAGTGGTAATCCGAATATGGTCACAACGTGAAATATGACATGACATTTGTGTAATTCATTTTCCCATGAAAATAAAACTTAAAAAGTAAAAGGAGCTGCATGATAAAACTTGAGATTCTGTTCGATCTTGAGAATCATTGTGTATTTTCGCTCTTTGATCTTGAGAAGCCTCACCATTATCCTTGTTTAATCTATTTGTAAAAAGTATAAGATCAATACCAATTTATACAAAATCGGTATGCGTGATGCCTCCATTATAGTTTGTACTATTATCGGATGCATTATTAGTTCATAATAGAAGACAATATTATTATCGGATGCATTATTAGTCCCACTCTTTTATAATGTTGTGAAATGTTTAAAGATGCCAAAATGAAAATTACTTTGGTATCATATAAATATCACAAAGCCACATTCATTGACAACACTTGAAATATGATAATGCATAACAAATCTATTTATCAGGATAGATGTTATATAAGGTTGAATTTAACCAACTCAGTTTAACTCACGGGGAAGTCAAACCAAAGATATTTAATCAGAACATAAAACAACAAAATAAAATAATCCATAAATAGCATAAAAACAATAAAACCCTAAAACAATGCCAATTCTAAACCTTTGTACATTGAATAATAGTCAAGAATTACAATTAGAAAAACCATAGAAGATTGAGCTATTAGTTATGCAATTAACAAATATATAAATCAAACCATTTTTAAAAAGTTGAAGAACCCTATAGAATTACAAAATATAAAATTTTAATACAGGATTGAACATTTAATATAATGATAGTTTCATGGAATATTTTTTAATTATTAAAAAATACAACATTAAACTTAAAATTCAGATTACAATAAAAACCTTTAAACACCTATATAAACCCTAATCTTTTAATATAACCCCAAAATAAATTATGCAATACATTATATACAATTGAAACTTTTTAGCTATATATCGAAAGTTAATTTCAAAACAAGGACAAGAAACATATCAAATTGCTGAAAAAACATGATAAAACTGCGAAACCAAAAGAAGAATGTTCAAAAAATATAGTTCTTGAGCCAAAAAGATATCTAATGGTTGAGCCAAAAAAACGTTGATTTTGGGGGCACAAAATTGATATATTCATTGAGAAATTAGAGTGAATAAAAAAATTTCAAAGTAGTATTTTATATTTTTCACTTAAGAATTTTTTCTATGTGTGTGTGTGAACATATGTTTTTGTTAATAGTATCATAAATAGTTAAAATGATATATTTTTGTTGTTTTTGTAATAGCAATATACTACGGTAATTTGTACAATTGTCTTTTATTTTTACAAATGTATCCAAAAAAGATGAAAGGAAAAAAAAAGAAAAAAATGCAAAAGAAAATATGAAAAGAAGAAAGAGATCGAATGAAGGAGAACAAATTATATCATATTGATGGTTGGGAAAAAAAAAACATCGATGGTGTTATGCATATAATAGTTGGTTTTTTGTGATTGATATGCATGACTCCAAGAGTCATATTTAATATTTAAGAATGAAGGAAGTATGTCATATTGAATATATGAGAACAAGAGAATTGTGTATGATTTATTAATATTAAAGTTTTAATTTTTTTTAATTTAAACTTCATGGTTGGTGTTGTCATGCATGTAAGTGGTTAATAGTATTTTATGTGAGTGATAGTCATATTTAACGCATGAAAATAAGAAAAAACGAATTGTGTATTATTTACCAAATATTAAAAAAAAAAATCAAACGTTAAAATATATCATTTGTGTTTTCATCCCTTCTTTAATTAAAATTTTAAATTATTTTCAATATTAAACTCTCGAGCATTTAAGTTTGATTTAAAAGGGTGATCTGTCTAGAAGATTTGAACTTTGTACTTTAAAATTATAATATTAAACTTTTTTCTCATAAAATATATGAATAAACTCTTATCATTGAGATAACGTCCGAAATGTCATTAATAATTAACAATTCATCAGTACTTGAGTTTTATATTTCTTTGATTTAGTGTGCGTTTGTTTAAGAAGGTGATCACAACCGAAAATAAATAAATTAAGACCAGCATGAAAATCAAGAGCAACATATATGCATCAAGAAAATCAAGTTAATCGGCTTATGAGACCATACTTAATGAAATTCCTGTGGTTTCAGACACTGCGAAATTTGTTCAAAATACTCTAAGCACTCATGTAAATGGCATTCTTGCTAATGAAGCCTATGTTGAGAACACTCATGTTATTAGGGATGCAAACACTTATCTCTAGTTGTTATGATGATTCTACTACCAAATCCAAACCAATCATAATCTTCAAATAAGATTTCAAGTTGATCAAAATCCCTCACATCATCTAAAACAATACTAAGAAATTTCTTGCAAAGAATCATCATTTGAAGACAATCCATTTTACAGTGTCAACTTTTACATCTTCATCTAATAGTGCAGAAATAAGTTTTTCTTTTAAGAAAACCATTTCGTTATAATCATAGCTAGTCTTAATTAGACTCAATAATATTTTAAAGACAAAAAAGAAAACATACTTTTCCTAAAATTATCAGGTGTGAATTGTGATTGCACTTATAACCTCATAAATGTGAGACACATGTTACATGAAATTGCAACCGAGTTCTCGATTTTTTTTCTGGTAGTTGGTAAGAGTTTGGCCATGTAACTTCAATAGGAGGAAAATTAAAGGGGAAAATTACACAACTACAAATGCAGGCACCATAATCATTAATCAATTGAAGAAGCCAACATATTTAATTAGAATCAAATTTGGATTCCTTCTTATAATAATATTGATTACTTATTTACGGTGGACTACTTATGAAGATGGTGCACTGTAGCATTAGCCGATATATATATATATATATATATATATATATATATATATATATATATATATATATATATATATATATATTGTATAAAAAAAATTATGTAATGTTATTAGATTTTTTTTGTTGATAAGAGTGATGTTATTAGATTTGATTAATATTTTTATGTGTAGATCTTTTCAGCAAAAAATATTATATAAAATTAAATTTAAGGGTAGAAAATCTGAAATATTATTAAAATTGATGAAAATAAATTAAATAATTTGAAGTAATTACATTAGTAGATAGATTTGCTTTTAAAAAAAACATAATATTATCTATCTCACTCACACAATGCTCTATAAATAGTGTTAGTGTTTCTTTTCTTCTCTCTTTATAAACCCTCGTACACACTACCAACGTACGTAGTTTGTTTCTTCAAGAGTCAAAACCCTCATAAATCTCAGGTAATAGTTTTTTCTAATATCCTCACTCACACACATACAAATAGTGTTAGGGTTTCTTCTTTCATTCTTCAAAAAAGAAAAAGGCTCTCTCTCTCTACAAACCGTCTTATATTATGCTAGTACTTGTGGTATAAGTATTACCATCCTTAGATTTGATTATATGCATAGCACTAAAAAATTAGTTCTGAAGACGAGTAATAACATGTTCAATTTATCAACAAAAAAAAAAGTCCAAATTGCTTAGAACTTCAAAGTTGTTAGAAGTTCATCCTCCTCGCCTCGTTTGCACATGTAAAGAAACAACCGTAAAAAATTGAACACTCGAATAAAAATAATAGACAAATAGAATTACTGTTTTTTTAGATAAATTATCAAATTATAATAGTAACCTTTATCATTAGTTGTTTTGAATATGAAAAGTTTGGATTTTTGGTCAAAATAGAGTGGAAGTAGGTTCGCTATAACTTACTTTAACATGGGAGCAAGTTAGCATCCCCATAGCAAAATTTTAAGAGTCAATAATTATATCTCCTCTTCTTGTAGTGCCTCAATTGCGGCTCAATGGCTGATCATGGTGGTGATTTGGGAGAATCACTTGTTCAACGGCAAGAGAAGATCAATGCTGCATGTTCCTCACTATTTCAACTTGGTTTTGGTTCAAATATGTTTACCATCAAGAATATCCATGAACATGGCTTCACTGACAAAGAATTTCTAGAGTTTATCGAACCACTTACTTCAATCGTAGTTCTGGAGACGGATCCGGACGAATTAGAACATTTCTTCCCTTCAAAGTTAGTCAATCCCAATCTTATGTATGTTTACCGCCTTATGATTTCAGTCATTTCCTTGAATTCATTGAGAGTTTGAATAGTTCACAAGGTCAGGAAACTTTGGCTGATGTATCCCTAAGGATAAAGAAGAAGAATCGAGAAAAGAAGGAACTAACAAAAGCTGAAGTTGACTTAGCACAAGTGATGGTTGATTATACTGCTTCTCGTAGGCTAGCTTGCAATTCGCTTTAAGATTGAGGAATTAAAGAGACAATAAAAGGAGATGGAGATGGAATGTGTAAGAATCGATGATGATTTGAGAACAAAGTTAGGTCCTCTTGATGAATACTAAAGAGCCTTCTATATATGAGTTGAGGATAGAGGCTTACAAGTTATGGAACACGGACTATGACACGGACACCGCGACACGACACGACACGGATACTCCGATACCGCTAATGTAAAAAATATACGACACCGACACCGCTACATATTTATTAATAATCTAAATTGACAATTCAAATACATATATATGCATCTAAATTGAACAAATTTTTTATTAAAAAAAGTTTTAAAAAAATATATAATAGTACATTTAACATTTATTCATTTATCTACTATCGAAAAAATTAAAAATAATGTAAACAAAATATAATCTTTTTAATCCCTCATTGATCAATATTGTTGTTTCGACACATTTTTAATCGTTGTATATATGTCTAAGAAGAGTAGAAACAAAGAAATTTCAGAGCACTTATCCGACATGTTTGTACGAGTGTCTTATAGGTGCCGGACATCGATCTAAAGAGTGTCGGATTAAAGAAAAAAATATTTTTTTAGACACCTCCCTAACACGTATCGTACGAGTGTCGGACACTGACACGTGTCGAACACCGCAACATGCCTAATGATAGAGGTGTTGGTGCTTCATAGCTTACAAGCTTTATGAGGAGGATTGTAAGTCTAAGGGAATTATTGCCACCCCTAAGCATCATGAGATGAGATTTAACAAAGCAATGGAGGCGTTTAGTGAAATTGTGAAAAAGCGTCATCACCTTACTACGTATTTGAATGATCCTATTAAAAAAGAGAACATTAGAAACCACTTCAAGGGGATAGTTTTGAGGTTTGATCGTGATAAGACTGGTCACAGTGATGCAAAAATTGTTTATAAGTTTGTGAGTGAATTGTCCGAGGGAGTTTCTGATTAGCCACACCTTCAATATTCGAAGAGGACACGAAGTGGGGGTGCACAACGGGAGTACTAAGAAGCTCCAAAAGAAGAAATCCAAAAAAGAGTTTAATTGATAATCAAATTAGGCTTGCTGACACCATTTTATTTATTTATGTTAGATTAGGCATCTCATGTTAAATTTAAAAGTCTAACTCCTGTAACAATATTATAGTCTTTTTTTTCATGTTATTTCGAGAATTTTTTGTAGTTTGAATAAGAATCTAATTAAACTCAATGATATATGCATCTCAATCAGTTTAAAGAAAACAAATTAAAGCCAACACTGAGTGAGCTGTGTTTCAAACATGTACTTCTGCAATTCCCTTAAGCACTGGTCTTTCTTTAAGTACATTGGTTTATGTCCTTGCTGTAATCTTGATTTTAAACCTTGTCTGATTTTTTGCTATGTTGGTTAGGTTGGTATATGTTGAAATTTTGTATTATATAGATCAACCTGTTAAATTTTAAATAAATCTAAAATAATTTAATATATTATTAAAACCCATAAAAATTACATAAATATTTAATCTTAATGATTGTTGATAAAATAACAAATATGTTTAAATATTTGTAACGTTTTACGCAAAATGTTAGCAATTACACAAAAAATGCAAGGAAAAGCTAAAAATGTATATATACCTATTATAGTATTAATTAAAAATGAAATTTTTTGGACGGACCACGGCCCTCCCCAACCCATAGCGAGCTCCGCCTCTGAGCTTAAAGTGATCACTTTTGTTGTTTCCAGCCTTAACCAATATAGTGTTATTTTTCAATGATTTCTATTTTTCGATTCATATTATAGTGTTATTTTCCAATGACCAATACTTCTATTCTTAACCGATACTTTTGTTATTATTTTTTCAATGTACAAAAATGACCGATACTTAATTATTCTTAGTTAAATTAGTTTTGTTAATTAGTTTATTTTTTGTTAATCAATTATGTAAGGTACACTTTTAAATATCATTTACTACAATGCATCATAAAAACTTTCTTATATTTATCTTTTAGTTTTGTTTTCAGGTGGAAAAGTGAATCTAGATCCATGACACACTCTACTCAGGACGTTGTTGTCTCGGACATTGTTGAGCAGCAAACGATTATCAATAATGCTCGTTCCTTGTTCATTTAAATCGATTTTCGAGATGTTTACCATCAAGAAAATCCATGAACATGGCTACAATGACAAAGACTTTATGGAGCTCATCAAGTGACTTTATTCAATGGAGGACCATGAGGAATTAACACGTCGTACTGCATTTATACCCAAGAATGATTTGGGGAAGTTCATGAAACAAATGAAGTGTTTGGTAACTGAAGAAGGCATCCAGTCTATTTCTGATGCATTCACGAAGATATAAAAAAAAAGTAGTAATGACAGAAGAAGGTGTTGCTTTAGCGCACAAGCTTGTTGGTTATGCAGTTGCTCAAGGGTTAACGCGCAAAATCATTCTCAGCAAAATTAATGAATTAATGAGGTGCCAAAGAGAGTTGGAGAAGAAATTTAACAACTTACTCTGTTGGATCTTGCGACAAGGAGGACAACAAGGATGAAGTTCTGGGGAGTGAGAGGCACTTGTGCAGAGAGGTGGCGAGTGAAATGCGAGATTCGGAGAGTAAAAATGTGAAATGCAAAGAAACGGTTGCGATTGGCGTTTATTTTCTTTTGGCATGTGAAGTAATGTGTTTGTAGGATAATGCTTTAAGTACGACCAATTTCACAAATGCGCTGCGTACCACATGTTACTTATTAAACAAAAAATTAAACAAAATTTCAAATAACAAATCAGAGCAATAATCAAATGTTGCAACAAATCAGAGCAATAAGGTTGTCTATGTTTTTGTTTTTCAATAGGTTATGAAGTTGATTTTATTTAATTTATTTAAGTATAAAAATACGATATATGTTTAAGGATGTTACATGGTCAGGTGGGAAGTAATCCCCCGTTCATAGTTCAACAATGAATGATTATCTCTCTCGTCTCCATCTCCAGAACATTGTATGGACTCCATCAACAAAAACTAATTATAAATTCTATACAATTTTTCAAATCAATATTAACGTACATTGACCACATAGGTTTTATATAAGACAAATTATATTTAATCATGGATTGAATAAGTTTATCGTCATTATGCTTCAAAAAAAAGTTTGTCGTCATTAAATTATTTAATTAAATAAATCACTAATTATTTAATATATAACACTTCGGCGAATAATTGCCATCCCTATGCATCATGAGATGGGATTTAATAAAGCAATGGAGGCGTTTGGTGACATTGTGAAAGAGCGTCGTCATCTTGCTACGTACTTGAATGATCCTGTTAGAAAATAGTAGAACATTAAGAACCACTTTAAGGGGATCATTTTGAGGTTTGATCGACTATTTATAAGTTTGCAAGTGAATTGTATGAGGGAGTTTCTGATGAGCCACACCTTCAATATTCAAAGAGGGCACAAAGTGGTAAGAATAAAAGGGAAGACAACCGGAGTAATAAGAAGCTCCAAAAGAAGAAATCCAAAAAAAAGAGTTTAATTGATAATCACATTAGGCTTGATTAAATTTAAAAGTCTAACTCTTGTAACAATATATTATAGCTAGTCTTTCTTTTCATGTTACTTCAAGAATTTTAGTTTGTAGTTTCAATATGAATCTGATTAAACTCAATGATATATGCATCTCAGTCAGTTTAAAAAGACAAATTAAAGCCAACATTGAGTGAGCCGAGTTTCAAATTAACATGTAGATAAATGTCCTTGCCGTAACCTTGTGCACTGATCTTTCTCTAAGTACATTGGTTTCTGTCCTTGCCGTAACCTTGATTTTAAACCTTGTCTGATTTTTTGCTATGTTAGTTAGGTAGATAAATGTTCATATGTAAGCTTCATCAAATTTATTTGCGCATTCAACCCAATATTTTTTTGAGAACGTTCACCCAAGTTCAAATTATTCCACAACAAGTATAGGTCCGTCTTAAACAATTCGGAGGCCTTCAAAAGATATATATATATATATATATATATATATTATATAAAAAAAATTATGTAATGTTATTAGAATTTTTTTGTTGATAAGAGTGATGTTATTAGATTTGATTAATATTTTTATGTATAGATCTTTTCATTAAAAATACTACGTATTATATAAAAATAAATTTAAGGGTAGAAGATTTGAAATATTATTAAAATTGATGAAAATAAATTAAATAATTTGATGTAATTACATTAGTAGATAGATTTGCTTTAAAAAAAAAAACATAATAGGTTGGTTATTCATTATTCATTATCTATCTCACTCACACAATGCTCTATAAATAGTGTTAGTGTTTCTTCTCTCTTTATAAACCCTCGTACGCACTCCAAACGTACGTATTTTGTTTCTCTCTACAATTCAAGCTAGAGTTTCTTCAAGACTCAAAACCCTCATAAATCTCAGGTAATAATTTTTTCTGATATCCTCACTCACACACATACAAATAGTGTTAGGGTTTCTTCTTTCATTCTTCAAAAAAGAAAAGGCTCTCTTCTCTATAAATATGTGAATATTGTTTTTGTTCTTTTTGTGTGATATCTATGCTTTCTATTTGTGGGTTCTGTAGGGTTGGTTTTCAATATATAAAGCAAAGTTTTGAGAGTCAATAATTATCTTTCCTCTTACTGTATTGGCTCTATTGCGGCTCAATGGCTGATCATGGTGGTGACTTGGGAGAATCACTTGTTCAACGGCAAGAGAAGATCAATTCTGCATGTTCCTCACTATTTCAACTTGGTTTCGGTCCAAATTTGTTTACCGTCGAGAATATCCATGAACATGGCTTCAGTGACAAAGATTTTCTAGAGTTTATTGAACCACTTACTTCAATCGCAGGTTTGGAGACGGATCCGGACGAATTAGAACATATCTCCACATATCTCCCCTTCAAAGTTAGTCAATCCCAATCATATGTATGTTTACCGCCTTATGATTTCGGTCATTTCCTCGAATTTATTGAGAGTTTGAATAGTTCTCAAGGTCAGGAAACTTTGGCTGATGTATCCATAAGGATAAAGAAGAATCTAAAAAAGAAGGAACTAACAAAAGCTGAAGTTGACTTAGCACAAGTGATGGTTGATTATGCTGCTTCTCGTAGGCTAGCTTGCACAAACATGCGCTTTAAGATTGAGGAATTAAAGAGACAACAAAAGGAGATGGAGATGGAATGTGTAAGAATCGACGATGATTTGAGAACAAAGTTAGGTCCTCTTTATGAATACAAAGAGCCTTCTATATATGAGTTGAGGATAGAGGCTTATAAGCTTTACGAGGAGGATTGTAAGTCTAAGGGAATAATTGCCACCCCTAAGCATCATGAGATGGGATTTAACAAAGCAATGGAGGCGTTTGGTGAAATTGTGAAAGAGCGTCGACACCTTCTTACGTATTTGAATGATCCTATTATAAAAGAGAACATTAGAAACCACTTCAAGGAGATAGTTTTGAGGTTTGATCGTGACAAGACTGATCACAGTGATGCCAAATTTGTTTATAAGTTTGCGAGTGAATTGTCCGAGGGAGTTTCTGATGAGCCACACCTTCAATATTCAAAGAGGGCACGAAGTGGTAAGAATAAAAGGAAAGACAAGAGGGTGCACAACGGGACTACTAAGAAAAAGAAATATGAATCGTGAGAGAGTTTAATTCTAATTTTGTGACCAAGAAATATTATCGTTGATTTTTATTTTACCTTTTAACTTATGATTGACTATTTGTATTTGATAAATCACATGGTACTTTGTGATCAATAAATATTATCGTTGAATTTTTATTATTAATTAGTAGCAATTTTAACTCGTTTTAGTATCGAATATGTTTACTTGAATTTTTTTGTTTTTACATGTGTCGGCTTTCAAGACCTTTTAATGCATGGAATTGAACTCACATAGTGTAACACAACTGATACATGTCAAAGTTTTTCAACTTGACTATATGACAAGTCCAATATAACGAGTTTCTCAGCTGAAAATTCATCTGGTAATGATTTCAAAGGGTAATGCATCCAACAGAGGTATCTTAGTTCAGGTGGCATAGATTGAAGTCCTTGAGGAAGAAAATTAAAACCATGTTGATCATATGCACTAGGGACATATGGAAATTTTAGATTTATCACATATTAGAATATGTGGAAGGGCTTAACTTCAGCTTCCTAAGTGTTGCCATACTATAGCCTGCAATGTCAGAATACAGAACCAAAAGACAGTAAAATACAGAACATTATATTTAAGAAGCTCCAAATGATGAAATCCTATTAGAAAAAAAACTTTTAAATTAAGCTTCTTTGCGTTTTTATTCAATTTGCTATGATGAATTATAGATCATGATATTAACAGATTGAACCAAGATGAAACACTAGATCTCTTGTAAAGACAAATGTTTTAAATTAAATCTTGGTTAAACTAGTTGATTAATCATGATTGATAATCAATATATATAGTGTTTATAAACAACTAAACAAGTAAGTAGCCAATGATATATGCATCTCAATCAATTTAAAAAAACAAATTAAAGTCAACACTGAGTGAGCTGAGTTTCAAACATGTACTTCTGCGATCCCCTTAAGCTCTGATCTTTCTCTAAGTACATTGGTTTCTGTCCTTGCTGTAACCTTCATTTTAAACCTTGTCTGATTTTTTGATATGTTAGTTAGGTAGATAAATGTTGATATGTAAGCTTCATCAAATTTATTAGCACATTCAACCCGATATTTTTTTGAGAACGTTCACCCAAGTTCAAATAATTCCACAACAAGTATAGGGCCGTCTAAAACAATTTGGAGGCCATGTGCCATAGCCGAGCTTGCACATGCTATGGGCAGGGCCTACTCGGGGAGAGCCAGAAGCTTTGAGCAAAATCGTATGTCTCGTATATCATAAATCAATTGAAGGTGGAAAACACAACTACAAATGCAGGCACCATAATCATTAATCAATTGGAGAAGCCAACATGTAATTAATATCATTTGAATCAAATGAAAACAAAAGCATCATCTTAGTTTAAATAGCAATTGAAAAAGATTCATTATTCACCTAACTTAAAAGAATACTTGATGTCTAGAACAAAATCCTCACTCACTTCCTATATACATATATAATAAAATGAATGAACAAATAAAATAAAGAATAAAATATATATGTATATATAATCTTTTCTCCACTAGTTCAAGTGACTAAAAAATCTTCATTCCTTTATTCATTTGTTGGAACCTTAGCTCCATCATCATCAACTTCAACTTCAACCAATTCTGGCTTAATCTCCTCTAATTGCTGCAAAACTTGCTTAACTTCTGGCCTTGCAGAAGGTGAAGGATCAACACAGTGTAAAGCCAATTTCAATGTATTAAGAAGTTCGTCTCCTATGGTTGGTGCATCTCTCATGAGTTCCAAATCAAACACTTCATTGGTCCACTCTTCTTTAACTATAGATGCAACCCATTGAGGCAAGTCCATTCCATTGGTCGGTTCCCCGGGCGGTTTACCAGTTAAGAGTTCCAAAAGGATAACGCCGAGGCTGTAAACATCGGTTTTTGTAGTCGGTTTCTTTGTCTTCGAAAGCTCTGGTGCATTGTAGCCAAGACTTCCAGCTGTAGCAATTATGTTTGTGTTGGCAGAAGTTGTCATTAGTCTTGAAAGACCAAAATCTGTGATGTGAGGAATTGTTTGCTCATCTAATAGTATGTTGCTTGAGGTCAGATTGCCATGCACTATATTCTCTTGATTGTGAAGGCAAGATAGACCATTGGTGATTCCATTTGCTATTTTCATCCTTGTTGGCCACTCGACAATGATTTCAGGTCCGCGAGCTGCAAGTATATGTTTAAAAATATCAATATCAGAAGTAGTGACAGGTAATTAAGAGGCAAAATACTTATTGATAGATAAGATTAGTAATCCTTCTAAGCAAGTTTCGGATTCTCATCAGTTGGGAGTAACACATTAAACACAGTCACATGAGATGGAACCATTGAATCAAGAATCAGATAATCCATGTTTCAACTTCAATAAATCAAGTCTATAATGAATACTAAGTCAGAGCACGAGCCTTCAAATCTTGATCCACTAGTACATATCAACGACTACGTGTAATTGTGTGAATATACTAGAACTCTATTGCATTCTAAGAACTACTTAGTGCTGCTTACCATTAAATCACACATCAAACACAATTATGTGATCTGGACCATTGAAACCAGATCAGTCCATGTTTCAACTATGGCAAATCTAGTCCAAAATTAAAATACAAAGTCGGAACATGAGCCGTTTCTACTGTTGATCCACTAGTATCAACGGACAATGTGTGATTACGCAAATACAGAAACACAAATGCATTCTACGAACTTTTTAGTTAATGCTTAATACTAAATCACACATTAAACGCAATTGCGTAATCTGAACCATTACATCAAGACTAGATACTAGTAAATGTTCTAACTTTGAAAAATCAAGTCCACGATGATAATGCAAAGTCCAAACATGAGCCTTCTAATCTTGATCCACCAGTACATATATAACTACTAAAAATTATTGCATTTATCCGAAAACTCAAATAAATTATATGAACTACTTGGTTATAATGCTTACCATGAAGGAATGATGCTAGGCTTCCTCTACTCATGTAATCAAAGACAAGAAGCTTCTCTCCTTTAGGTCCAAGATAGTAAGCTCTAAGGGCTAACAGATTTGGATGTCTGATTTTGCCAAGTGAAGCAACCTCAGATTCAAACTCCTTCTGTCCTTTAGTAGTCTTCTCCCTCAACCTCTTCACAGCAACTTGATTACCATCTTCCAATGTAGCCTTGTAAGCTGTTCCATAAGCACTTTTCCCCATTATCTCAGCAGTAGCACACAAAAGATCATCAGCAGTGAACACAAATGGTCCATCAAAGTGAACTAGTTTTCCACCAGCTTCACCTCCTGATACAACTTCACCACCACCTGGACCGCCTTTCTCCACGCTCCTAGCAGAAGCAGCAGCTTTGCTACTCTTTCTGCTTGAAGAAGCTCTTTTCCTGACCAAACAACAAAGCAAAAAGCAGCAAAGTAATAGCAAAATCAACAAAAGAACACCAGCTACTATAAGGATTATGTCCTTTGTGCTTAATTTCCTGTGATGTTTCTTTGAAGGAGGTTCTTCTGGTGATTGAGCTGGAAGATTATGAGGTGGTGGTGATGGTGAAGGACATGGTTTTGAACTTATGAAGCCACATAGACCAAAGTTCCCTTCAAATGAACTAGCATTGAATCTTTTGGAAAGCAAAGATGGAACATGACCAGATAGATTGTTATGAGAGACATTGAATGAACTTAGATTTGCTAGTTTAGTAAAAGAATCAGGAATTTCACCAACAAATCTGTTCTGAGACAAATCAATTTGACTAATGCTTGAGATATTTCCCAGTGTTGATGGAATGTTACCATCAAACTTATTGTTCCTCAAGTTAATCACAGAAAGGTTATGTAAATTGTCAAAAGTATTAGGCACATGATTTTCAAGATGATTGTTTTCAACATTCAATGAAACAAGAGAAGACAGATTAGAGAAGCTTAAAGGAAAACTACCATTGATAGCATTGTTTGAAAGATCAAGGATTCTAAGCTTTGAAAGTTTACCTAATTCACTTGGAATAGGACCAGTTAAATTATTGAATTCAAGAGAAAGAATAGTTAAAGAATGTGACATAGTGAATGAGCTAGGAATTGAACCAGAAAGTGAATTATAACTCAAATTAATCCTGAAAATCCTAGTTGAATTTGCTAAACCAGAAGGAATTTTACCAATAAGTGAATTATGACTAACATCAAAAGATTGAAGCATTGGACAATTAGCAATAGAAGGAGGAATAGAACCTGAAAGCTTGTTATTGAAAAGATAAACACCTCTAAGATTAGGAAGAAAACCAAGAGAAAAAGGAATTGAACCAACAAGTAAATTATCATGAAGACTTAATTTTCTAAGAGATTGAAGTTGACCAATTTTCTCAGAAATTTTTCCACCTAAACTTTTCCAAGGAAGCTGAATTGCAATAACTTCACCTTTCAAACATTTGATTCCAACCCAATTACCTGAACAAGCACCTAAACCACTATCATTCCAGCTTTTCAAAACCCCTTTTGAATCAATAAGTTCATTTTTTATAGCCCTTAAAGATTGAAAATCAGATTGAGTTACAACAACGCCATCCCATAAATGACCTAAAACAGGTTCAACACTAAAACATACAAAAAGTAAAAAAACAAACAAAATAAAACTACCCTTTTGATTTTTTCTACAATTCTGAAATGGGTTTAAGCCAAAAATCAAATCTTTAGCATTATGCCAAGTATTGTTCTCCATAGAAGCTAAACTGAGAACAACAATGGCTATGCAAAGAAACAATTTTTTCAATAAGAGTGAAGAAAGATGAAAACTTTGGAGAAAGAGAACGATTTGTGATGAAGGGTAAGTGAGATTGTGAGTGAATGAAGAAAGTTGAAGTGAGGTTTATGGTTTAAGGAAGAGAGAGATAAAAGAGCAATTTTTAGAAGATAGTACAAGAATGGGTCAAAGGTTGCAGTTTTTGTTAATACTTAACGGCTAGTTTTTGTGACTATAGTTTACATTATTTTTCTTAGCTTATGCAAATATTCAATTATTTGTGCATATCTATCTGATTAATGTAACGGGTTGGTTTGGGGCATAAGAGACAATGCGTGAGCAGCACCGATAAGAATAATGAGGTTAATTTTGGTACCCAACGGCTACTTTTCATTGGATTTGGTCTTGGGTTTTTTAGGGGCCCCACTGCCACGTTTTGTTCAATGTCACCATGATGAAAAATGATTCTTCATACACAAGCAACAAATTTTCTCACTCATATGTACGCATTAATAATCTCTTTTATTGGTTAAAGTTATAAGTCCAAAACTAAATTTAGGTGAGATCTACATAATTTAGTGTCACATTTGAATTTTAACAATGTTATATTTTAAAACTCAGTATTAGAATCCGGATGACTAATTTTAAAAGTGTAATTCAATGTTATAATAGTCCTTAAATTTATTGAAAGTGTAAATGCAATTATAATATCTCATTTGTTATTAATTTTATGGACTACTTTAATCAATAGTAATACACACGAGAACTAATTGACTATCTAAAAACATATTTGACGATCAAAAGTAATTTAATAAAAAATGCACTTGTTAATGTCTTTACAGTTTCAATACATTTAGGATCCAATGTTAATTGCATTGTTGAGGACTAAAAAAGTAATTTGCCCTTATTTTTAAGTAGTGTTAGATATTCGTGCTTTCGAAAATGTGTTGTTATAGTACTTTTATTAGAACTCATTTTGTGTCACTAGAATTGTCTTATTTGAGTTATACACAATTCTCAGAAAATGAATGGTTATCTTAATTTTAATGATAATAATATGGATTTTATTTGCTAAAAACGAATAGTTAGGTATGTTGAGATATAATAAATGAGAATATATTAATGAAAAATAATAATATTTCATTGTTAATTTAGAAAAACAAATAATATGAGATTATGAAATAAAACAAATGAGATGAGAGATACATACTATGAGAATATAGAATATTTATTTATCGTAAAAAAAAATATTTAAAAGTGTTGAGAGTATCAAAACTCAGAAGCTACAAACGGGTTGAGTTATTATGCATAAGGAATATCCTTATGTATGGTGCATAAATAAATCTCCACCATGCATGCTTTAGTGCATTTGATTGATTAAAAAATCTAATTAATCAAAAAAACATTGGATGGTGGAGATTTATTTATTCACCATGCATAAAGATATTCCTTATGCATAATAACTCTAACCACTCTCATGTTTATTTTACTTTACTATACATTTTATGATAATTGTTGTTAAGATCGAATGACTAATAAAAAATTGTGTAAAATTTTTACATTCTTTTATTTATCTACTTATAATTTTTTTTCTTAATATACGAATGAGATTAGCAAATAAGAGAATGTTACAAAGGGATACAGCTTGATTAGCCTTGAATTAGGAAACTTTGTGATGTACTACCTATAGTTGGTTCAGGAAAAAATGGCAATTGTTACCAAGGTTTCTTGTTTTGGGTTTTCATCATTTTAGTCATAGAAAAGTGGTTATCTAAAGCAGCACCTTTTTAGTGATGATGGGTATTAACGTGACACGGATTGCCCACCTGAAGCTTTCATAGTTCATTATTCTATACATTATTGGAGTCGAATGAGTAGAAAAACAAAGACAAGCACATGAGAAGGGTTGTGAATTGTTGTTTACGTTTGGGGCGGAAATATTCAGTTGTCAAGGTTACATCGAAACTGGGGTGTATTTTAATAATTTTGGGGTCATATTTTGGACCAGCATGGCGAAGAAGTGAACATAAAGAAATTGAAAATTGGTGGATTATGAATGAAGCCATATATTCAACTTTTTCAACAACAAACTAGAAATTGAAATGTAACGAAAAAAACAGTAATAATTTTTAGGCTAAAGCTGATTTTTGATCCCCTAATTTTGTCTCATTCATAATTTTCGTCTCACTATTTTCAAATCTACTTTACAATTTTTAGTCCTCAAGTTCTTAATCGCACTCCCCCACATCCTCTCCAATTTGAAGCACAACTTAACCAATCAACAACGTCAATGCACAACGTTGTGATGTTACATTCCATATTGGCTCATGGGTTTATGATCATTTATGTCCCGATCGTCAGGGTTACAGTTCCTGGTCAACCACAATACAGCAAGGTGCTCAAATGATTCATTGATATGTTCCAAGTCCTTGAATGCAATGGTACGTCCACATAACATCTCAATCTCCCACAACTATAACATTGCTCTTTACGCAAATGTTTCAGAATAGTTTGATTTCGAAGCCCTTGGGTACCTCGTACAACCCTTCAGTTTCTATGGTTTTGGACTTTTGGTACAATGGGAAGGGTTAACATGTGAGGGTGCTACTTGGGTTCCCCACAAACACATGTTTCATGACTTGGTCCTTGAGGACAATGACAAATCCGATGGGTGAAGGAATGGTGTGCCTATGGGTCAAGTCTACTTCTAGGTCCAAGAGGAGCATCTCACTAGTTCTTGATTACTGAATGTAATAAAGGTATGGGTAGAGAACCTTCTATTCCTTCTTTTTGTTACTTTCTCAATCCATCAATGAATTGCATTCTGCTAGTCAGTTGTGGTTTTTATTGCCTATATGTAAGAATGACATCGTCAGATGAGAGCAAACAAAGAATTATCCAATTTCCCCTCCTTGAGTACCTGTACTTGCTACTTGAAAGCAGTTTTCTATTTAACATCAAAAGGAACTTGAAGTTGAAACTAGTTTTCTACTTAACATCAGAAGAATGGAGGAGGGAACTTGTTTCTCTATTTTCACTCATGTTGCCCAGACGGACAAATACGGGTAGTGTACCATATAATCACTACTGCAAAAATTCATCTGGAGTGTATAACGTATATCACTAACTTAAGACATGTACATTGGTTTTTAATTAGCATACACTCCCTCTAGTCTTATATATAAGAAACAATTGACTTTTTAGATACATTGTAAAATTAATGTATCTAGACTATAATATAGTCTAAATACATCAATTTTACAATGAATTTAAAAAGTGAAATGTTTCTTATATATAGGACCGGAGGGAGTATATAATTTCTTAGAATTACTATTGATTACTGAAAAGGAGAATATAATTTGTATACAGAGTAACTAAATAAAAGAAATAACAAACAAATTGTCTATGCCATTTTTACGTGTGACACTTTACTACATTCATGAAAACGATCCTCTCTTTGATGATGTGAACCCATGATATAGGCTACGGTAATGTTTTCAATCATTATTTTGTTGGTTTTGTTATAAGGTGGTTGATATTGAGAGTATATATCTATACAAAATAACATACTTGAAATGGTTTCACAACATTTTCACATAAATTTTGCAGCAACCAAATTACATGATTAAAAGATTCTGGAAGTAGAGCCAACAGACAGTATAACCAAAACAAACTCAAACACACCATCTTCCTAAGATCATTATCAAAATAATACTCCTTGAAGATACAAACTAAACATGATTGAAAATTCTCTAAAAAGTCATTTCAACACTTGACAGATATGGGATTTCACAATTGTTAACTTAAAATCTGAGAGATATATACCAAATAATCCCAATTTAACTCATTAATGTATCAGTATGCCTCAGTTTTACCCCTCTATTGCCACTTATCTTTTTAAACCAATCATCAATTCATGAATCGAAAAGATCAAGTTAGAACAATAACCATACACAACTCTAATTGAGAAAACCAGCATCAGAGAAAATTTGAGAAATTTTTACATAATCAAATTAATCGTCTTCCCCTATAATTTGACACATGCAAACTCTCAAGGCACTTTCAACAAATGTTTCAAGTCAAACCACTTCATGCGAACATCAGGAATACCTGGATTCCACGAAGTCAGGGAAGCATGCACTCACACGATCAAGGGCTCATGCCATGTCAGTTGAATGAAGATCAGAATATGAGTAGTCTGATCTTCATCCAATAGTCCGCAATCCACCAATGTACATAACAACATTGATTGTGCAACTTAACAGAACGAGGGGAAAAGATTAAACCCTATTTCTATTCTTTCTTCGCACCAGAAATAATGAGATCTAAGCAAACATCAAAATGAACATCATAACGATTATTTATATTATTAACAATGCCGAACAATGATGAATTTCCTTATTGATTTTCTCTATTGATTTATAATAAACCAAAACAAAAAACCAATAGCTACTAAAATTACAAAATGATCAAATCGGTTACAGAAAATTAATAGATCCATCAGCAACATAACCAAATCCTGTATATTACAAAATCAAAATAACAAAGATCCGATCCATAGAATATCAAGATTCATGTTCACCTATATGTATATAATCCAATTGACTAATAATACAGATCAAGAAATTTTAAAAAACAAAAAAAGTGCAAAAATATATTTCAGCACTGGTTTCACATCTCGGATCAAAATTCAGCGGATCAGAAGAAAGAAACCGTTACCGTTAGCAGATCTCAAACGCGTCCGGTGACAGAAGGAACAGCGGATGCGGCAGCAGGAGCGCGGAGGAAGGAGAGGAAACCGGTAGCCTGAGAATTTTCCTGTTCATCAAGGAAGAGATCCTCAGGTGCACGGAATGCACCGTGGAGACAAACAGCAGCAACACCGAGCATCAAAGCGGAGACAAGAACCGAACCAACGCTGGTGAGGAAAACAACAAAGAGAGTGAGTCCTGAGAGAATAGCTAGGGTTTCAAAATCGGTGAATGTGCGACCGAAGATAACAAGAGGACGATCGGAAGGACGGAAGAGGTAGAGGAAAGTCCACGAAGCGAGAAGACCGACGAGAAGAATCAGAGAAAACGGATTTGTGAGAAGAGACACCGCAAGGATTCCGGCAACGATGGCGTAGTAATTGACACGGAAATAGGAGTAATTCTTGCGGACACGAAGAGTGGCTTCGGAGAATGATTCCGGCTTAGAGAAGGCGGAGCGATCGACGAGCTCTGTCCATGGACGGCGCTGAGCGAGGCCGTTACGGAGAGACTCGGAGAGGTTGTTGATGAGGACACGAACAGCAGGGGAATTTGCGGGAGCATCAGATCCGGTGGAGGTGACGGTGGTTGAAGGTGGTGGTGGAGGAGGGATGTTGGCGACGGGAAGAACGGGTGGTGCGGTCGAGGACATTGTTTGTTGTAACGGTTTAGAGAGAGAAAGTGGTTTTGGTTGAGAGATTTTTAGAGAGAGAGTTTGTGATGTGATTTTGTGAATGAATGAAAGGGGTTTTTGGTTTTTGATTTAATGCGTAATCTTAATGGTTAAGGTGTTGAATCCATTCACCGACGAAAAAAATGCAATGAAGTTTGCGGGTACGAATGTGATTGGTTATTACGCGTCACACGTCGTTAATATCACGCCAACGTGTATGCGGTAATATCGTGGAAGTTTAGTCAATTTAGTCAATTAAAAATTACAATTACCCTTTATTTTTACTAAATTAAAAATTGGGGTTTTTTTTTTTTTTACGTAAAAAATTGGATCAGAAATCAAAAAATGGAAAATGGAAAACATTGCATAGAAAATAGTATTTTTTTACCGTAGTATTGATTATACAAATTTCAAAATATATTTACTTATAGCATTTTTCTTAAAATTTTATGCAATGTTTTCTAGGAAAATGATAATTATATTGATGAAATCCTATAATAAGTAGTGCAAAAAAAATTAAGCAACTGCATGTTTGAATTAGAGATCAAACTTTGGATCTTAATTAAGTTATAAAAAAAACTATAATTCAATCTAAACGCTTTTGAATGAAAATTTATTTATTTTGTCTCTTAAAAAAGAAACATTTGTGTTTAATTGATATATGATTCATTAAGATGGATTGATTGTGAATTGATGGATAAAAAAATCAGCTTTGTTTGGACTGAATTTTAGGCTTGAAATTTATTTGGTTCTTCAACCTCTTAATGAATTTATTTGGTTTATGCTTGAAATTGACTTTAAAGTGGTAGTTGATGACTTCAAAAAGAATTTAAATTTACATCATGTTCTTCAACCTCTTCTTGATGAAACTACTACTAGTATTTCTCTCCTCAAACTGACAGATATTGAAGAACTTCAATCGTCTGCACGAGTTTACTTGCTAGTAAAAATAATTCAGCCTTGTTGATTGCAACGAATGTGGTTTCTTCTTTTCCATAGCTTGATTTGTTTTCACTTCACGATGTCAAAGTTTTACACATCTTAATCACATCTCACTGCGATTAAACTCAAATTGGCAAAACTATTTTTAACTTTAAAATGTTTGCACTCTCAACCAAACTTTCATTCTTCGTCCAAAATTACCAATTAATTTTTCCCCTTACTGCTCTAACTCTCCTTATTCAACTTGAAGTTTTTGAGAGTGGTTTGATTATGGTTTGGTGAGTGTTGGCCTATTCCATAGTGACTATTTACCCTGCCTTAAAAAAAAGACAGTATTTACCAATTTTGGAAGGGTTAATTACATGGTTATACATTAGATTAAATTTACTGTATAAGGGAGGCTACTCACATTTTAGAGCTTACTGTTATATTGGATATATGCAGAAGCGAACAAGAATGAGGATTGTGTGTAAAGAGAAATGAAAATTAGTGTGAAGGTTAGTGGCGTCAGGTTAGATGACCGTACCGCTATTTTGAAACTTTAAAAATAGTCCAAGATTCATAATTAAAAACTCATGAGCTTGGATCTTTATGAGACAGATAACAGAAAAAACACAGATAAGAGACACAGGGACAAGATTAAAAAAAACAGGCACGAAAGGTTTAAAAGAGAAACAGGGGGAAACATACGAGGGAACCTGTGAAACAATCAGAGTAAAAAAGGGTAAACAAAGCACAAGTCTAATGTGAGAACGCAGGTCAGGTGACACGATAGTACGATACTGGTTCAAAAACACAGGGTCAGAAGTCAAAGCATCAATCGCAACACTGCAATCGCAACGCTATTGTGAACTATTCACAACTATGACAAAAACCAGACATTAACACATAATGCATCATCAATACAAATATCCAATTTAGATGGTGCTTGATAAATAATTTTTGTCCAAAAGAACCATAAACACACATAATCCCCATTTGTCCATACAATCAATCAAGTTGATTTGCATGACTTGCTTATGTTACCAGAAACGCCCAAGTACTTATGTTATGACATCAAATATAGACACAAAACAGAAGTGAAACATAATGAAGACTCACTCCATCGAACATTCAAGACACCATAACCAAACTAACATGGACTTCAGAATGTAGAACCGTTCCATCCAAAGTTGGAACCCTGAAAAACAATCATATCAGAAGTGTCAGCAGAAGAAACAGAAGAAAATATTTACAATGCATAAAAGTAGACACTGGAAAAATGAGTTGATGTCAACAAGAAACAGATAGAATTACTAATTACATCTTAAAAGGAGCTAACTAACAGTCTTGAACAGTAAGGATTAATTTACATGCCCTATTGCTGATGTAAAGCATGCAAACACTGTGCATATTCTTGACTCTGATGCGCCTAAACAAAAACGAAGAATGCAATAAGAAAAGAGTCTAGGGCAACAACCCTTCTTTTCAGACAACTTAGAAATTTATACACTTGCCTTGGTGTCATAGAATTTCAAGAAGAATCGAGACTTGGGCACAGACAACTTGGTCTCAAGAATTGCAGCGATTGCAGCACTAAGCTTCTTGTTCACATCAGGCCCAAGACCACCAATGGACACCAATTCTCCATAAGCTGCTGGCGTCTCAGTCCCACCAAAAGATATGGGTACTGAACCTTTCAGTACAATCATCACATACTGCAAACCAACAAAGGTCAGAATATAAATGCTTTAAAACACGCTGAATTAGTCAAAACTAGAAAATATTATGCCAAATCAGAGAATATAATAGAAGAGAAAAAAAAAAAAACTACCAACCACAAAAAACAATGTATGTATAACCATGGATCCAGCATCAATCTAAAGCATCCTTAAAATTTACTCAAGAAGGTTGTGTGTTTAATTAAAGTATGGAACATGAAAGACAACTAGAAAATATCAAACAGAAGCATTTGCCTTTGACTTTAACTTTCCAAATAAATTAAATAATCTGGTAATTCATTATAAAACCCAGCACCAAAGATCGAGAGTTGGTGTGGTTTTTGATATTTTGGTTATTTTTAGCCTCCTATACCATCCCTCTTAGCATGTTAGACACCTGAATTTCTCGAGTGTGTTAAAGCTTTAGACGAAGTGCTAAAGTGGTGCCTTGTATGAACCAGAAAGGAGCAACTATAGTACACACTACACAGGGAAGTGCCTGTTGGGAAACCTCACAAGCCTTTGACTACACTCGTTCAAACAGGCAGTTTGACAAATGCATACTGGAAACATGGAATGGTTAGATGTACAAGGAAATGTAGAACTACTTGGGCCAAAACAATGTATATGCAGACAGGCCATAGAGGAAGACTGAAAGAGTATCTCGAGGGAAATCATGTCCAACACCCACTATTAGCAGAACCGAACCCAGATAAGAGTTAGAACCATCGGTGTTCTACAGCGGGTAAGCTGGATTTGCGAGACTGAATCTCCATCTTCCACTTATGATCTAATAATCAAGGTTTTGAATAAAATTGGTGACATGGAAACAATAATTGCAGACACATTGTCAAAGCTTTTGTAGCTTCTTCACATCAGAAGCATTTGTCTACAACTTTCCAGAATATCAAAGATCAATACTCAACTACAATGCCACAACCTAAATCTTTTGAAATAATCAAAGGGTAACAACTCCAAAAGCAATATCAAGGCTCCGTTTCAAACTTGAATACCTTTCAACTGGCTGATTCTAGGGTATTCCCTTTAAAATGGGGGTACACCGGTGTTCCCCTCATGTATGACTAAAAAAAAGCAAGATCTTCATGGTTCATTTATTTTCCTTAAATAATAAATCAACTGTCAATAAAAGGAAAGGGATCGCCGGTATACACTCTCCAGCCACTATCATAAGAAAAAAAAAACATTTCTTTAGGTTAATTGAATGACGGATGTATCCGGTCTATAATATAAACCAGATACATCAGTTATTCGGTGAATAGTGACCGGAGGGTCTTTTTAACAATAGAGATACACCGTCAACAAGGTGCATGCTTTGAGAAGCAGTCAATTTGACCAAACAACGGTGACACCGTAACTTCTGTTGAAGCTTAAAAGTGTAGCTTTAGTCGAAATTACAGTGTCACGCCGTGTTTCGGTCAAACTCATCTGCAATCCAGACATGCAATAATAAGCTTGTTTGAAGCTTGAACTAAGATGCCAATTGTAGAAAAACCAACTAAGTGAATTTCCATTTCCAACATTTCCAATAATCCATTTTGATTATAGCTTCCAAATAACACAATTTTCTATCTTCAAACCATTCTAAGAAATTAGGTCACAAAACATAGCAAACCCCTACCCCTAATAGAAACTAAAAGCTCATCATCTATCACTATTCCAAAATCAACACACACCCTAAAAAATTTCAAACTAGAGAAAAAATCATTCAAAACAAACTAAAAATTGCAGAAATAGAAACACAGACAGAGAGAGTACCGCTTCAGGTTTTCCGATGAGAGTTGCGACGGTGGAAGTGGCTTCAGAGAGGATGGAAGAGGTGTCGACACCTTCGAGGTTAACGTTGGTGGAGAGGTTGAGGCACGGCATCGTTTCGGTATCTCTCTCTCTTTCCAATTCACAGTGACAGAGCTATACTCCTACTCACCACTGGTTGAAAATCTAAACACTTTATAACACAGTAATGCCAACGAATCACGACACGACACCGTTTTCTATGTGGTCCGTCTGTTTGAAGATGCGATGTATTTGACCTACATTTGAACCAAATACATTTTGACTTTTGCTTATATTTAAGACCGAGAGCCCTAAACTTTAAGCTTATCATTAATGATTTTTGTTTGAAGAAATACTCTTTTTAGTGAAGAAATATTCAATAATCAATGTATTTCGTTTATAATATTGACTAAATACATTATACTCCCTCCCTTCTTTAATATAAGAAAAAGTTTATTTTTTAGATTCATTGAAATTTTAATGTATTTAGTTTATAATATAGTCCAAATACATTAAAAACTCAATGAATCTAAAAAATAATTTTTTTCTTATATTAAGGAATGAAGGGAATACTCCTATATTTAATGAATCTAAAAAATTCATAATATAGACAAGAAATATTAGTTATTGAATGAATTTGAAAAATGAACTTTACATATTCATTGAAAAACTAATGTATCTGAACTATAATATATACTAAATACATTAGTTATTCAATGAATATAAAAAGTTGATTTTTTGCTTATAATTAAAAATGGAGAGAGTAGCTTATTTGTAGTTTACCGTAAGATCTCGTATTCTCTTTTTATATTTATTGATATATTTGATTCATATTATAGAATAAATATATTAATTATTCAATGAATTTGCAAAAATATTACTTTTTCTAGTCCTAAATATAAGGAAAAATCATTTATTAAATACATTGAAAGATTCATGTATTTCGCTTATATTATAGGTTAGATAGATCAATATTTCAGTGTATTTAAAAATTGAATTTTTTCTTGTATTTAGAACTGAAATGAGTAATTTTTTATTTAGTTGATGGAACTTATAATTAAAATCATTGAAATATTTTGGCAATAAATTGCAAATAATTTTTTTGACTAAATATTTTATTTTATTTTGAAGTTTTTTTTTTATTACCATAACATTGGTACGAAGTTTTCACTGCCGTTAGCGACTAATCTCCGTCGAGGAATCTACAGGGAACATAAGGTGGGTTCTCCTCTCAACCGAATTTTCTCCATACGCATGAGTTAAAAATTGAATCTTTGACTACATATTTAAGGGGACCAAAACCCTTACCATTTGAACCAATTCATTCTTGGTTTTTGAAGAGTTTTTCTATTATGTATAAATAAATTGGCAAATGTTAAGAAGTTAAGAATAATAAGTTTGTATTGAAACTTATGTGTTTTATATTAAATGCATAACTTTTTAATGAATAATTGTTATTTTTCAATAATTTTTTTTACTACTTTTAGTTGTTTTTTTAGTACATAGACGAAATGACAAAGTTATCATAAACTCAGACACACATGAGGGAGCCTGTGTTCGAACCCCGATCATAGCGTTTGATCCAACAATTTCGATATTGTTTTGCCAATTTAGCTAGAATTTATAGACTACCGTTAGACAAACTCTATTTTTAATTGCACTTGTTGACAATTAATCATGTACAAAAGGTAAGTACAATTAATCATGTCTCAATATGTGTTGCAACGAGTTTTGGAGTATCGGGCAGCGGCTAAAGCAAACCAAATTGCGGAATTTAGACTTCGAGAAAAAATTTCTATTGGTAGAAAGCATCCTTGGAAAGGGCGGTGAAGTTGAATACGGATGGTGCATGTCAAGTTATGGGAAGACATGTTGTGCCTGGTGGTGTCATTAGAAGAGGGAATGGTGAATGGTTAAGGGGTTATGCTAAAGACATTGGAAAGAGTTTGAGTTTCCATTCGGAGTATCTGAAGGCCTCAAATAAAAGAGTTTTCATAGAGCTTTCGGAGTGCTTGGAAGCCTCAAGTATGCAACAAGGTTGAGTTTTCATGTGGTGGGATTACATGCGGACTTGCTGGCAGTAGTAAATTGCGTTGCGGGTAGGAATAGTGGGAGTCCGGTGAGAAGATCGTTGAATCATATACATTATGAGACGGAGAGAGTATGAGACAAGACATTATTTACGTTGAATCAATTGCTCTTTCATCATAACAACTAGTCGCTTGCCCGTGCGTTGCACGGGTTCGACGGAACGTCATATCAATGCCAAGCATGGTCGATGCTTGAGATTAGGGATACGGTATGTACGACGCATCATTATATTTTCGTCAATTGATGAACTTATATTAAACAAAGATAACATTAAACAAAATATAAGAGTTCTAATTTATTGAGGAAGTGAAAACATGAAAACATGAGCATACCAAGAAAAATATATTCATAACATAAAGTGGTGGACGGATTGATAGAAAGCCTTGTGTCCCCGAGAGTTAGTAGGTGCAATTAAAGTAGTACGGACGCCAATAAAAGGAGCGATCTTGAAATGAATAACCTTATTGTTGGATGATTCGATAACACCAAATTTAATGGTAACTCCTTCCACCAGGTGATGCGCTTTGCATATAGCTGGCCAGTGTCCATATATTTGGCAAGTTTTTTGAGGGCCATCTTCAATATGCAAGTAGCAGTTCCATGAACATCCTAACCAATCAATGAGTGTTAGCTGGGTGTCCTCATTAGGAAGTACATTCTCGCAAAAACCATTCCATAAAAGCCTCTGCACCAAGTGGAATAAAAAGATCAAATTAATTTTAAAAATAATTGATGATTGATTAGTTAGCATATACAAAAAAATACATACCAAGATACCGGATTCTATGTCATGCGCATTAAGTGTTTTTTCGAGTTTGTGTGAGAAAATCATTGGAGTTGAAAAATATGGAACATGACCACTTGAAGAGCCCTCACTTGCTACTTGTTGCAGCAACAGGTTATATGGAGGAGATTTTTCAGGATAATCTGCTTCAAGACCAGCAAGGTTTCTAACTCTTATGTGGAATAAAAGAGGATTAACATATAACAAAGTTACCCAACCACCAGCAGTGAGTCCATAAAATTCCCTTAGTCTACTCCAGCCCTGAGCTAAATATATTTTGCCCGACTTTCTTTCAAGCAACACCTGAATACGGTTTTTCTTTGGATCCTGCAGGAAAACATAATTTTGCAGGAAACGACCAACGTTGTTCGACAAACAGGCCGGAAGTTTTGCACGAAGCTACAGAATTGAATGAAGAATCAGTCTGTGAAACTAACATAACACATGAAATCATGAAATCAGTCTGTGAAATCAATTGAAACAAACATAATCCAATTAACATTAAGAGTTTAAATACATGAAATCAGTCTGTGAAACTATTAAACCCTGCTGCAGAATACAAAGAGAGGTACATTTCATATTCATGCTTAGGCTCCATAACACATGCCTCAATTTTATCACCTTGACAAATGATCAGTGCATTTAGATGCACATTCTTCTACTATTGTACTTAGGCATTTCTCTAGTTTGTGTTAATATTTTTACTATTTTATTATGTTTTTAGATTTAAGTTTATTTTAGCCTTTATTTTATTTTCGTATTTTATTTTTCAGTATTAGCACTCTGCACGAATAAATTCATAACTGGAGCTTCGAGTATCGTATTGCGGCGCGGTCAGTTGCGTTGGAAAGCTAAGAGACAAAGCTACAACATTTATGTTCAGTGGAGAAGCTGTTTCTGAGTGCAAGAGTCTCTAATTTTCGTGGAGATTCCAGACTTAAATAATTAGTCTAATGGAAATTTAATTGTTGGCCTTTAGTTTCTTTGGCCTTGGCCTTTGGATGTCACTCTTTTCTCCTATATATAAATAACAAAAACCAGAAATAAGGTGTGTAAATTTTGGATCACTATTCACAACAAAAACTTGGAGAAATGTTGCCTTCTATGGAGAACTAATCACCAAGGATTAATCTGCTGTAATCGGTTTCCACTTTGAGGTTCTATAATTTCCAATAAAATTGCTTTTCCCTTTTCAATATTTATGCTATATGTCTTGTTTGCTTTATTCAAGTTCTATAGAATAAGTGTTGATTAATTTCGATTGCTATATGTTCTTGTACCTTAATCGCGTTTGCTTAATTCGCGTTTGATCATGTTTGCTTAATTCATGATTACTTTAATCCGTTTGCTTAATTCGGAAATCAGGAACATATGTCTCGTAGTGACAATTGCGCTTGTTAATTGGTACTATAATCGAAAGGGGATTAGAATCTGCTTAGGGCTTGGAAATTGTATGAATCAATGATAAGTTAGGAACCAAAAACAGTAGATTAATCGTTTTAAGTTTATTTGATAATCACTTATTTTAATTTCTTCTTTGCAACTCGAATTCAAAAACCCCCATATTTTACTGATTCTAATATTTCGTAATTGATCAAGAGAATCCTTGTGATACGACACTTTTGTCGCTTCCCTAAACTACATTTCTTTTAAAAACATTTTTGACCCGTGTGCGACAGCGGATCAAATTGGCGCCGCTGCCGGGGAATTCTCTGTCAAATTATAGACAATATTAGATTCTTAGTTTGTGCTTTCTTACGTTCTAGCCTTGCTTGCAGTTTGTTCGTCCATTAACCATCCTAAAAGCTAGTTTTCGTAAAAAACCGGTTTTCTGATAATTTAGTCTGTTTCAAATTTGGTCCGAGCTTTGTTGATTGAAAAAAATTCCAGGATTAAAACTCACTTGTTTACAAAGTAAACAGTGACTTCACCCTTAAAACGTCAAATTCATCATTTTTCTATTTTTTATGATTTATTTACTGTTTTCATAGTTTCAGAAAATTCCAAAAAAATTCTTAAAATTCTTATTTGTCTTAATTAGGTTAAATTTCGTGTTCTTGTATTTTTCTGAATTTATTTTAATCACCTTCCTTCTTTCATTTTGTTTCTGTCTAATAGGGACATTGTCGGCATTTTCGCAGTTCTGGCTACTACTAGGTCTAGTCATTCTAATCTTTTTGATCTTAATCCTGAGATAGAGAGAACTTTTCACACACGCCGTAGAGCAAATCAGGCTAGCACTAGTTCACCACCTGTTATCGATCCTATTTCTTTGTGCAAATTATTTGATTGTGATTCTGAAGTTGTTTTTAATAACATGGCTGCTGAACAAAGAACACTAAGGCAGCTTGCTGCTCCTGATGTGAATTACAATGGTCTATGTATCGAATATGGTGATGTTGCTATTCCATTTGAATTGAAATCTGGTTTAATTCACTTGCTTCCAAAGTTTAGTGGTCTTGCAGGTGAAGATCCGCACAAGCATTTGAAAGAATTCCAGGTTGTTTGTTCTACACCATTGAGGCCTGAAGGAATAACAGAAGATCATATCAAACTCAGAGCCTTTCCTTTTTCGCTCCAGGGTGCTGCAAAAGATTGGCTATACTATCTTGAACCAAATTCTGTCGCAACTTGGAATGATTTGAAGAAAGTTTTTCTAGAGAGATATTTTCCCGCCTCTAGAGCTGCATCAATCAGAAAAGAAATATGTGGCATTAGACAGGGAAATGAATCATTGACTGAATATTGGGAGAGGTTCAAACATTTGATCTCCAGCTGCCCTCAACACCAGATTACCGAACAGTTGCTTATTCAGTATTTCTATGAGGGATTGCTACCAATGGATAGAAACATTTTGGATGCAGCTAGTGGTGGAGCACTTGTTGATAAAACTCCAGCTGCTGCAAAGGCCTTGATTGAAAACATGTCACTCAACTCTCAACAATTCACAACCAGAAATAATTCTGTGACAAAAGGTGTGAATGAGATTCATGCTTCTTCTTCTTCTTCCAACAAGGCTCTAGAGACCAGAATTGATGAACTTACTTCTTTAGTGAAACAACTGGCAGTGAGTAAAGCTCCTCAAACAAATAAGTTGTGTGGTATATGTACTTCTACTGAACATCCAACCGACACTTGTCCCATTCTTCAAGATGAGTCGGTCACTGAGATACCCCAAGCATATGCAGCAGCCCTTTATAACCGAGGCAACAATCAAAACAGGTACAACATTCCTGATCTTTCCACAAATAAGTATCATCCCAGTTGGGCGAATCATCCACTTCTGCGGTATGGGAACCCAACAGCACCACAAAACACACCACCACCACCACCAGCTGCTGCCTCGGGACCTTCATTGGAGGACCTCATGAAGCAAATGATTGCAAGCAATATGCAATACCAGCAGCGAACAGATTCTAATATGCAGAATATGCAGACACAGATTGGGCAACTTGCTACTTCAATTAATGTCTTGCAGCAAGCTCAAGGATCGAACCAACTACCTGCTCAAACAGTGGTGAATCCTAATGTTCCTAATCCTAATGTGAGTGTAATTAACTTGAGATCTGGAAGGGTGGCACAACCAGCCCCCGAAGAAAATAAAAAAATTCAAAAAAATGTTCTTGAGGTAACACCTGAACCTGTACCTGTTGAAGCTCCCGTTGTTGTCGAGGCGGCTGAAAAAGAGTATGTTCCAAAAATTCCTTTCCCTCACAGAGTACAGAAAAATAAAAAAATTGATGAGGAGGACAAAGAGAGAGACATACTCGATGTATTCAACAAAGTGGCGGTAAACATTCCGCTTCTTGATGTGATCAAGCAGATTCCGAAATACGCAAAGTTTCTGAAAGATTTATGCACCCGCAAGAGAAGGTTGAAGGGAAATGAGCGAGTCAATTTAGGGCGAAATGTTTCTGTCCTTATTCAGCCTAAGCATTCATCTGAGCCCTCACTTGAGAAGGGCACTGTTTCATCTCTCAATCAGGCTATACCACAAAAATGCAAAGATCCAGGAACTTTTTCTATTCCATGTACCATTGGGGATAGTAAATTCGAAAATTGCATGTTAGATTTAGGAGCTTCTATTAATGTTATGCCTACTTCTATTTTTAATAATCTTGATCTTGGTCCCTTGCAGCCTACAGGTCTCACTATTCAGCTAGCAAACAGGAGTAATGCTCGCCCTGTTGGAGTAGTGGAAGATGTTCTTGTTCAGGTTAATGACTTGATTTTTCCTGCAGATTTTTATATTCTTGACATGGCTGGAGAAACAGAATCAAGCAGATCGCCAATCATTTTGGGCAGACCATTCATGAAAACAGCAAAGACAAAAATTGATGTTGACGATGGAACCATGTCTATGGAATTTGGTGACATTGTCGCGAAATTTAACATTTTCGATGCTATGAAGCATCCCTCTGAAGAGCACTCTGTGTTCCAAATGGAGTCGCTCTCTGAAATTGTTGATGAATTTAATTTTGATTTGTTCTCTGCTGATCCATCTTTATCTGGTTTTGATGATGATTATTCATGTGATGATTGTACTAACACTGACCTTTGTGTTGCTTGTGCTGAAATTGATGCTCTCTTGTTGGATGACAATTTTCCTGCAGGTGAAGTTGTTGGTGACATTGTTGATGATGTAGTTAAAGCCCTTGACATCATGGCTGCCCCCTCCAAACCATCCATTGAACAACCACCTTCCCTTGAGCTTAAACCACTCCCTGAAAATCTGAAATATGCTTATTTGGAGAGTCATAAAAAACTCCCGGTTATAATTTCTTCTAACCTTGATTTTGATCAAGAAAATAAGCTTTTGCAGGTTTTGAAGAAGCATAAGAAGGCTATTGGGTGGACATTGGCTGATATTCCGGGTATAAGCCCCTCCACTTGTATGCACAAAATTTTACTTGAGGATGGAGCAAAAACGGTAAGGCAACCTCAAAGGAGGCTTAATCCCTTGATCCTTGATGTGGTGAAGAAAGAGGTAACCAAACTTTTGCAAGCAGGTATCATATATCCTATCTCTGACAGTAAATGGGTAAGCCCAGTGCAGGTTGTACCTAAGAAATCTGGACTCACAGTGGTAAAAAATGAAAAAAATGAACTTGTTCCCACTAGAGTTCAGAATAGCTGGCGAGTTTGTATTGATTACAGGAGACTAAACCAGGCTACTAGAAAGGATCACTTTCCTTTGCCGTTCATTGATCAAATGCTTGAGCGGCTAGCTGGTAAATCACATTATTGCTTTCTTGATGGTTTTTCAGGTTATTTTCAGATTCATATTGCACCTGAAGATCAAGAAAAGACCACTTTCACTTGCCCATTCGGCACATTTGCTTATAGGAGAATGCCTTTTGGGCTTTGCAATGCTCCTGGAACATTTCAACGATGCATGATTAGTATTTTTTCTGAGTTTATTGAAAATTGCATCGAAGTGTTTATGGATGATTTCACCGTTTATGGTTCCTCATTTGATTCTTGTTTAGACAGTTTGGAATTGATTTTGGCAAGATGCATTGAAACTAACCTTGTTTTAAATTATGAAAAGTGTCATTTTATGGTTCAACAGGGAATTGTTTTGGGACATATAATTTCTGAAAAAGGGATTTCTGTTGACCCTGCTAAGATTGATGTGATTTCTACGCTGCCTTACCCATCTTGTATTCGCGAGATTCGTTATTTTCTTGGTCATGCAGGTTTTTACAGGCGCTTCATAAAGGATTTTAGCAAAATAGCTCTTCCGCTGTCAAATCTGTTGAAGAATGATGTTACTTTTGATTTTGATGACAAATGCAAAAAAGCGTTTGACTTCTTGAAGAAAGCATTGACCTCTGCCCCCATCATCCAGCCTCCTGACTGGACCCTTCCTTTTGAGATTATGTGTGATGCTTCTAACTATGCTGTTGGGGCGGTCCTTGCACAAAGAGTCGACAAGGCTGCCCATGTTATTTATTATGCTTCTAGAACTTTAGATTCTGCACAGTCTAATTATACCACCACTGAAAAGGAACTTTTAGCTATTGTTTTTGCTCTTGATAAATTCAGATCGTATTTGCTAGGTTCCAAGGTTATTGTTTTTACTGACCATGCAGCTTTAAAGTATTTGTTAAAAAAGCCAGAAGCAAAGCCGAGGCTGATTCGGTGGATGTTGTTGCTCCAAGAGTTCAATATCGAGATCAAAGACAAAAGTGGAGCTGAGAATTTAGTGGCCGATCACTTAAGCAGAATAGAGCGTGATGAGGATCCTTCCCCCATTCAGGATAACTTTCCTGACGAACATCTTTTACTCTTACATGGGGTAACTCCTTGGTTTGCTGATATTGTAAATTATCTTGTTGCTGGTGTTTTTCCTACAGGTGCATCTAGGACACAAATTCACAAGCTTAAGAGTGATGCAAAATATTATGTTTGGGATGACCCATATCTTTGGAAATTTGGTAGTGATCAGGTAATTAGGAGATGTGTCCCCGATTACGAGATTGAATCTATTTTGCATTTTTCTCATGCTTCTCAAGTAGGGGGACACTTTGGTCCTCAAAGGACTGCAAGAAAAGTCCTAGATTCAGGTTTCTATTGGCCTACTATTTTTAAGGATGCTTATCAGACTTTCCGCACTTGTAAAGAGTGTCAGTTAGCAGGTACAGCCATCACTCGTAAGAGTGAAATGCCTCAGCAATCTATGCTTTTTTGTGAGGTATTTGATGTGTAGGGAATTGACTTCATGGGTCCTTTTCCTGTATCATTTGGTTTTCTCTACATTTTACTTGCTGTTGATTATGTTTCAAAGTGGGTGGAAGCTATCCCCACTAGGACTAATGATTCTAGAGTTGTTGCAGATTTCGTCAGGTCCAATATTTTTTGCAGGTTTGGAATACCTCGAGCTATCATAAGTGACCAAGGCACACATTTCTGTAACCGCACTATGGAAAGTTTACTCCGAAAGTATGGAGTTGTGCACAGAGTTTCTACTGCATATCATCCCCAAACTAATGGACAAGCTGAAATCTCAAACAGGGAGATTAAGCAAATTTTAGAGAAAATGGTGCAGCCAAATAGAAAGGATTGGAGCCGCCGTCTAGAAGACGCACTTTGGGCTCAGAGAACAGCTTTCAAGACACCAATTGGGATGTCTCCCTATAGACTTGTGTTTGGTAAGGCATGTCACCTCCCTGTTGAAATTGAACACCGTGCTTATTGGGCGGTCAAAAGCTGTAATTTGGAAATGCAAAAAGCAGGTATGGAAAGAAAACTTCAATTACAACAACTTGAAGAGCTTAGGCTAGAAGCCTATGAAAACTCTAGAATTTATAAAGAGAAAACTAAGCACTTTCATGATAAAATGATTTCTAGAAAGGAATTCTCTGTGGGCCAACAGGTTTTATTGTTTAATTCCCGCCTAAAAGTAATGGCTGGGAAACTTCGATCTAAGTGGATTGGCCCTTTTGTTGTTACTAATGTTTTCCCTCATGGTGCGGTAGAAATAAAAAGTGTAGGTACTGATAAGGTGTTTAAAGTCAACGGACAGCGGCTGAAGCTGTTCCATGAAAATTCGATGCCCATTGAAGAGGGACTTGTTGAAGAGATCTCTTTGGAGAAACCGTCCTACCCACCAGCTGCTACACCTTAAACTCTCGGGTGTGTTCCTTCCTTTTTCTCACTATATGCTTATTTTTACATTGCGGACAATGTCTGATTTAAGTGTGGGGGGAACAATTTACATCTAGTTGTTTTATTTTATTTTTAATTTTAGTCTTTCTTATAAAAACCAAAAAAAATCAAAATATCAAAAAAATCAAAAAAAAGTTTTGGCATGCATGCAACTGTTATGAGTAGTTTCATTGTTCTAAGCCTAGAGGTGTATGTCATTATATGAATAACATTTTTGCTTGTGTAGTGTGATGAGTTGACTTGATACTAGATTGTGCGTCATTTGTGATAGAACATTGAAACCTTGTGAGATTTTGAGCCTCCAGCAATTCGTTGTTTCTTGTGTGGTTCACTCATACTGTTAGTAACTTCTAGAACTTGACTTGACTCTTGAAGCACTTGTTTCACATGCATGTACTGAAATGATCTAGGCAATTTTCTTTCATAAGCTACTTTTAGCCAAATAAGTCTACCCTGATATTTCATCACTTGTTAAGCCCCTTTGAGCCTTTTATTCCCATTCTTGGTTTTATAGCTCATTACAAGCCGATTAAGCCTTTGTTTATATCCATTCTTTTTGTGTCCCAATCTAAGGGATAAAGAGCTTGAATTTTACTTATGATAAGTGTGGGGGTGCTCAAAATTTGGTTCTAATGTTGATATGATTTGTGAAAGGGAAATGTCTTGTTTAGGTTCATATGTTCATATGTGGTATGGAATGAAAAGAAAAAAAGAGAAGAAAAATATACAAAAAGAAAAAAAAAAGACAGAAAAAGAAATATACAAGAAAAGAAAGAAAAAAAAAAGAGAAGAAGAAATGGGCAAATTTGGATTTCAAGGTGTGAAAAGAAAAATATCTTAGGATGTGAAGGAGTTATGTTGTTTAGTTCAAATATTTTGGGTTGATTTGACATGTTCTACTATGTTATTGCACTGTGTTGAGCTTCATTAACCCTCATGCTTATTAATATTCAATTGAATTTCATGCTTCTTTATCTTCTTAGATTTTATAGCCTAGTCTCCCTTAGGATTATCCCACCTTTACCTTGGCCCCGTTACAACCTTAATAAAGACCTTTTGATCTTTGCATGCATGTGCTTCATTGTGTGGATGTCCTACATCTTTGGGGACGGTAGAGACTTGTCAAGCTTATGGCAGTGCTAACTTTGATGATGTGCTTTGAGCGTAAACACTGTCCATGACACTCCATTTTTGAGTGGTTGAGTGCACTTTATACAAATATTCCTTGAGGTTCTATCATTTTTGAAGCACTTTTTAGTCTTATAGCCACCTTGTTCATTGCACATGTGTTAAGATGTTGTTCATGATTGTTATACACCTTGAATCTTGGAATGTGTTGATTGCTTGTGACTATGCATTATGCCTTGTTTTCTTTCTCTTCGATCTTTTTGAAGTCTTTTTCTTAAATTTTGCTCAGGGGTGCAAAAGTTCAAGTGTGGGGGAATTTGATCAGTGCATTTAGATGCACATTCTTCTACTATTGTACTTAGGCATTTCTCTAGTTTGTGTTAATATTTTTACTATTTTATTATGTTTTTAGATTTAAGTTTATTTTAGCCTTTATTTTATTTTCGTATTTTATTTTTCAGTATTAGCACTCTGCACGAATAAATTCATAACTGGAGCTTCGAGTATCGTATTGCGGCGCGGTCAGTTGCGTTGGAACGCTAAGAGACAAAGCTACAACATTTATGTTCAGTGGAGAAGCTGTTTCTGAGTGCAAGAGTCTCTAATTTTCGTGGAGATTCCAGACTTAAATAATTAGTCTAATGGAAATTTAATTGTTGGCCTTTAGTTTCTTTGGCCTTGGCCTTTGGATGTCACTCTTTTCTCCTATATATAAATAACAAAAACCAGAAATAAGGTGTGTAAATTTTGGATCACTATTCACAACAAAAACTTGGAGAAATGTTGCCTTCTATGGAGAACTAATCACCAAGGATTAATCTGCTGTAATCGGTTTCCACTTTGAGGTTCTATAATTTCCAATAAAATTGCTTTTCCCTTTTCAATATTTATGCTATATGTCTTGTTTGCTTTATTCAAGTTCTATAGAATAAGTGTTGATTAATTTCGATTGCTATATGTTCTTGTACCTTAATCGCGTTTGCTTAATTCGCGTTTGATCATGTTTGCTTAATTCATGATTACTTTAATCCGTTTGCTTAATTCGGAAATCAGGAACATATGTCTCGTAGTGACAATTGCGCTTGTTAATTGGTACTATAATCGAAAGGGGATTAGAATCTGCTTAGGGCTTGGAAATTGTATGAATCAATGATAAGTTAGGAACCAAAAACAGTAGATTAATCGTTTTAAGTTTATTTGATAATCACTTATTTTAATTTCTTCTTTGCAACTCGAATTCAAAAACCCCCATATTTTACTGATTCTAATATTTCGTAATTGATCAAGAGAATCCTTGTGATACGACACTTTTGTCGCTTCCCTAAACTACATTTCTTTTAAAAACATTTTTGACCCGTGTGCGACAGCGGACCAACAAACACCATGAACTGTGCAATAATCAACCTAACCACCAGAGACCTTACAGGATAAATGCCCCTCAGGATCCACTCCAAACCTCAACTTGCAAGGATACCGCTCGCCGTATCTATCAATCAGGACCAAATCTGAATAACGAAACTTAAAAACAAACTCGCCGAATCCATACCAAGGCGGAATCTGATGAAAGCAATAAATAAATTCAGTAAGCATTAGTAGAAAACAGTGGAATGATCTCAAGGAAATGTGCAATTTAATAAATTCAAGATCAATACCAATATTCCAGAATGTAGGTCATAAAATGTTATTTCCTTTGAGGTACTACGGACAAACTTCTTAGGTGGAATAGGAGGAGATGAATCAACCCTAGGCAACAAATACTTAAGTGGGGGATTATAGACAGGGTACTTAACCTCAGTGCCCCATCTGGTTGTTAGTCTAATAGTCAAAAGTTTAGGATTCACATAAGCAAAAGTAACCCAACCACCAAACCATAAATCATAGATACTCCTAAGAGCAACCCAGCCTTCATCAAAATACATTTCCCTAGACCTCTTGGCAACATGCACCTCAATTTCGTTGTGGCAAGGATCACGGAGTATCACATAAGAATCAATGCTATCACCAAACTCTCGAGAAAAACATCGAGGGAGTCTTCCTATTGGCTGCAATGAAATCATATCAATTTAGACAACATATCAAAAAATAACACAACATCTGCTAAACAAACTGCCAATGAATGCCATGAATGCATTGCAACATACAATATCTAGTCAACCATGAAGGAAATGCATAAAACTAAAAATATCAATCCAGACACCAAGGAGATAGAAAAGATAGCTCTATAGGTAAATCCAAACCTAATAATGGAATAAACATAACTCTGTAAAGCCTTTTAGTTAACTGCTGCAACGATATTTTGGTTGTGTGCAGTGCCAGGCTGTTTCATTTTTCACAATTGCTGCATTATAGTTCCATTACCTGCCATAATGTTTTTTGGTTTGGTCCCTTTTAACAGTTGCATGGCTTTGTCTGTTTCCTTTAGCCTTTAATCTAATAAAACATTTGATTTTTTTCTCTATAAGAGAGATGTAACCACAAATACTCTCAAAGCAATTATAAACCCTCAACATGAGCAAAACACCATTTTGAAGCAAAACAAAACTAAAAATAATGAAAATCCTAACCCCCACACATCCCTAACCCAACGTAAAATTAAATCAACTAAGATACACACATCAACAACAGAATCCAACATTTTTTAAGAAAAAAAAAATCAAACTTCAGACCAAGAAAGTTGAATATTTATTTTCAAACATGAACACACATCCACAACAGGATCCAACATTTTTTAGAAAGAAAAAAAAAAAATCAAACCTCAGACCAAGAAACTTGAGCACAGCAGAACATAAACACACATCCACAACAGGATCCAACATTTTTTAGAAAGGAAAAAAAAAATCAAACCTCAGACCAAGAAACTTGAGCACAGCAGCATTAGAAATATTAGCTTTTAAACACAAACACACATCCATGTCATAACACAGCGTTTCTAGCAAAAAAACGAAAAAAGAAAACTCACATAATTACTGTCAAACTCCATCTGATAAGTCTGCAGAGCAGCAAAGAGATCATCCAAGCAATCACCATCACCGTTTGCACCAGAATCAGCAAAGAATGAGTTATGGAGCAAGAAGATGTTGTTGGAAGCCATGTCAAAGAAATCAGAGCAAGGAAGTGGAAAGATTCAGGAAAAGGCGTGTGAAGTTGAAAAGGTAAGAAGGAAATTGGAAAATTAAAATCAGGTAACATGTTATTAATGACTGAAAGCACCTGGCCAATGGAAAAAGGGAATAGAAGAGTGAGAAGAGACAAATGGAAAGGATGAAGAGCAAAGAATACATGCAGCCAATAGAAAAATGGAGAAGTAATGATTGAGACCCTTGGCTTTCATTCTCAGAATCCAAGTTACCTCAACATCTGCATAGAAGAAGTCTAAAAATCAAAACAAATGAAAGAGAGTTATTGGCCATACACATACACGTAGCATGATTTTTTCCAAATAAGCTATTGACATAATGCTTACATCACACATGACATAAGGGTGTAGGGTTTCATGAAATCAAATAGGGTTTACACCATTCATTCTTTTTAATAATAGAAGATTAACCAAAATCAAGGAACAATAGCACTCTAAATAGTCTTAATTCCATCAATCCATCTTTAGCATCTAACCATATCATAAACGTGTGCCGAAATCCAACTAGACCAAAGACAATAATAAAAAACGATATATTTTTTTCTTTTATAATTATTGCAAACATGAAAACTTCTACAAACTAATTTGTTTAAAAAAGTGATTTTTTAACCAAAAAAATTGTAATGACCATGTTTTTCACGGTAATAATAATCATGCTTTGTAACTATAAGTACAACAAAATTTGAATTTTGTAAAAAAAACTAAAAAATAATGCACAAGTATAAGGATTGGGAGTGGCCCATTTTTTCAATGGGCTCTGAATTGGTGCACAATCAAGAATATCCAATAATTATTGAAATTCCTTAAAACTTAATGGGGGTTTCAATTGGTCAAGAGTAGAATATTACAATTTTAAATATAGAATAAAATAATAAAAACAACATAAGTTCAACCTACTTTAGTAAAAAATGGTTCATATAATTTTATATCCTATTAATTATATGCAAATAATTTTATTTAATATGAATCCAACTTATAGTTTCTATTACAATTAAGATCTAATGATCATTGTACTTTTTGCAAAGGTCACCACTGATGTTTATCTTCCTTCATTGTTGCTACCATAAACATTTTTTAGTTGCCACAGAAAACTGCAAAATATAATATTAGATTAGTTAAATGCATAATCAAACTAATATGCAATTTCTTTAGCTAATTTATGCATACATACATACATACATACATATATATATATATATATATATATATATATATATATATATATATATATATATATATATATATATATATATATGTAAGTGTCACAATAACATTTTAACCCAATAATACAATTACTTTGTTTTATTATATATTGTTAATAAATGTACTTACTGTATCTAAAATGTTTTCAAAAACTTTGACTCTTTTGGTCCAGTTGAGTCGTTGAAATCAATGGCATCATAAAAATCTCCAGAGTAATTCATTAGTTCCATCCTTGCCTCAAGACATGGATCAAAGAGTTCCATATATGGAACCATTTTACATTCATCAAAGCCACCAAGAGTATATCTACAAAGTGAATGGTGAAATAAAAATCAATATTACGAGAAAGACAATAAATTATTTATTTGTATAAATGAACTAATGCTATAAATAAAAAGTATAGATGAATGAGACTAGCAAAAACTAATTAACCATAAAATCTTACTTCAAATTGTCAAATTCATTATATCCACCATTTGCATGAAGTGAACCATTAAGTTCCATTCCAGCAAGATCAAATCTCTAAAAAATATAATTCAAGTGATCTATAGTTAATTATGTATAACAATTCTATTTAGCTATGAATATTTATCATTTCATATTTCCATTAAATATTTTCACAATTGAATTATATAAAACAAATCGTAATATACTTTACCTTTTCGAAATTTGATTGTACAGAGATCCACCTTTCTTTTGTAATACTACCAACTGCGCACATAAAATTGTCCATAAAATTTAGACAAGCATTATCACACATGTGATACCAAACATACACTATTAAAAAATTGAAATAGCAACTAAAATTTAAAAAAATGGAAAATTTTGAAATTTGATGACCAGATTGAGAAACCAATTCTGATGACCAGATTTATTTTCATGTCTCTAACTTTCGTCGTTATTTCAAATTTTTTTAATAGTGAATACAACCATTTCCTCCAATAAAAAGATAAACCTCACCTGTCATTTGTACTTGTGAAGTGTATAAGCTAACAGAGTTCAAATGTTGAAAATATTTGATTGAATTTCCAGACTGAAAACACATAACTATAGTTGGTCATTTGCATAAAGTAAATGAAAAAATTGCCCATAGTAATGTAGAGGACATGACTTATAATAGATATAAAACATAAACTAAGTACAATTAAAGATATAAATTGTACCAGTTTTTGTTCTAGGTGACCATTCTCTTGTGACTTAGTTTTCTGAAAAGCTTCCACTTCTTCAACTCTTTCCATTGACTGAGAAAAAAATAATTAAGTTAATTAAATTTAAATAGGATTAAATAATACCATTTAAAACACTTTTTATTCATAAAAATTAACAACCTGTATTACAGTGTATAGATTCTCGAATGAAACACTGAAATTCTCTTTCTTCTTCTCTAAACCTGATGGTGCCTCTATATAACCATTTATTTTGCTCTCGTTATGAGTGTCCTTTACATTGTCTAACAACAAGAGGTTTTGATTTTTCTTGCCAGCATCCAATTCCATCAATTTTTTATATATTCGGATTTTCTCACCATCGTTTACCTTTTTCTTAATTGGGTGAGTATGCATTGGATGGACGTACCGATCTAAAAAATAAATAATATTAATGAATTTTCACCCTACTTAAATGATTAAAATGCATTCTATGTGATTTATTGATTTTCAAATGCTTTACCTTTCTTTAGAGTTTCACGCGACGGAAAAGATGGACATACATTTCTCCATTTCGTATTACATCGTGGTACAGGTGTACCAAGAGCTTTTGCCGCAGAAGTAAGTAAATACATTAGCCTGTTTGCTTGACTACGGTCTAGTTCAAACCAAAAATGGTTGTTATCGTAGTAGTTCTCAACAATAACTTGTCCAAATTTTATTTCAGACAACGGATGGCATTGAAGTTTGACGCGAACTTTTACCTTAAACATCAATAACACTAGAGAATCAATCTTAATAAACCTTAAAACATGATCACCATCATATATATTATAGTTTAGTATGTAACTAGACAACAATTAGCATATAATACCTGTGCTGGATATTGTGTTTCATCAGAATAGTCATCATTAATCCATGCATAAGGGTCTATATACATTTTTCCCTTGCTAGATGCCTCAAAAATTCCATGAAGTTTCCTATCAGAATAATTGAATAGAAACAAAGGCAACCCAGGTTCTATGTTCTTCACATAGGAAAAATGTGGAGCTGGTAAGCCTATTAAAACAAATAAAAAATCTCATTAGTTACTAATAAGTGATCACATAGTCCCACAATCAATGAGAAGAAATAATTGTTTAGTTCATGTTTCTAGTCACATATTAAGCATATATGTATGTGTCAATAAATTTTAGAATTAATCCTTTGTTAAAACATAACTAAAAATGTCAACTTTTAAGTAGAAGTGATTTTGAGACTAGAATTGATTTATATTTTAGGGTCATGCTAAACAGTGCCCTCGGGGTACTTGTTAAACATACTAAAAAATGAAACTAAAGATAAAGTTAATGTAAGAAAATCAACTTTTTATATTTTTAAGGTATAAAAAACACAAGTTCCAAGATAGAACTTCCATATTAATATGCTTAACTAGTGCCCCGGGGATACTGCTATTTAGCATTTTTCTATATTTTTTAGTAAAAAATCAAGTTTGACTAATCAAATTACCAACATTAAACAAAAAATAGATGTAATCTATTATATATAATCTATACTCTCATAAAAGCAATCAAATGCAAAAGACTAACCAAAAAGTTGTTTGGATAGACATTCTTTCATTGTGGTCCTTGTGCATCCAAATATAACCCCACCCAATTGATTCTTCCTCAAATTTCTACCCCATGGTGAACTGCTCACTTGTTTTTGAGAGATATGTATAGTCTTTTTAGCATTAAAAGTTTGTGACATCCTTTCTCTCCTCATCCTATCACAAGAGGAGAAAGCTCATTTCAGTACATTACATATTTTATGACACAAAAAATGTACAAGATCATTTGGTAACAAATGTATGTCAATATTTCTCCTAAGTAATTTAAATTTGGACATATTGAAATAAAAAATAATTTGAACAATGTATTTAAGTGGGAAATGTTACGTCTATAGTTAAAACCTACAAATTCACAACTTCAACTTAGAATTAAAATCTTTAAGATAAATTCAATTTCAACCGATATCACTCAAACTTATTACAATCAATTTTATAGCTCTAAAATTACTTTTGCTTTTCTTTTCGTAAAATCAAACATACACTCTAAATTAATATTAACATAATATCAATTTTTGAAGTTTAGCATACTTGACATCAATTGATAAAAAACAGAATATTAAAAAACTTGGTACGAATAAGTCTTAAAAAAAACATTAAAATCCTATATTCGTATTAATTAACACCTTGTTGAGAAAGCACAAGAGAATATATTTCAACTTTATCAAGCACTAATTCAAACTATATATGATCATATAAAACCTAAAATAAATAGAAAGAAACAAAAAAGAAAAACAGAGTGCAAAGAGTATCTGCATCCTAGTCTCTAAGTTTTCTAGCATACCAAAACAAAATAATTAAAAAAAAAAGAAGCATAAGAATTGAGACAAAAAGAAAAATGTATACTTGTAGAATTATTATTTTGTAAAATAAATGTTTGCAAAGAAAACCCAACACAAAGTGCTAATTGTAAGCAAATATTTATATAAATTGCTCATACCTTTTCTCCTAATATTAAGTATCTCATAATAATTTGTACATTTTTTTCCACAATCTCATCATTTGTTTATGAGATCAAATATTGTGTCAGTTTAACAACTAAAATTTCAGAATACCCCTCTTGATGGGGCGAGGGAGATACAAGTCATGCAATATGGCACATTACTTTTGGTCTTTGATATGATTATTAACATTTTTGCAATAAAAACTACCCCTTTTGCATGCTCTTTATGCTCAATATGGACTTGTTATTTCCATATGGTTATAATTTCACAAAGTATTTATGAGTAAAAAAAGGAGTATTTATCATGACTTATTTGTTGAAAAATATCTTTATCATAATTTCGTACATATATCACAGTAAACTTATAAAAAAATTATATGAATAATTGAAATTTAAATATAAACAAAAATATACATATATAATTAAATGGCTGAATTCAAGTGTTTAATAGTAAACTACAATGAATATTCTTTCGATTCAATTTGATTTAAATATGTGAGGGTTAGGATCCAAAGAAAACCATGGAAAGTATTTTCTTTTTTACGTAAATCAACTATTCTCTGTGCGCAATTCTAAATATTAATCCTTCAAATTTTATGAAATTCAAATAGATGACAAACTCTCTATATATACTGGTAAACGGTTTTACTGAGAGAGTAAATTGTGGACTAAAAAAAAATAGATGTCTTAACATTTATTTAGACCTAAAATAAACTAAAAAGTTATTGCCAAAAAAGGAGCTAGTGGTCTTTTTAATATTAACAATAATATTATACTGTAATTTTATTTAATTTTTATCTTTATACTTTTTGATATGAAAATATTAAACCTTTTGATAATTGTATTTGTTTAAATATTTTGACTTTTTGGGGTGTTTTAATAACAAACAATTTTTTTTGGAAGGCCTAAAATCTTAGCTTTGTAGCTTGGGCGTTAGACCGTGCCTGAAAACACACAATTCACTTTTAAATTTAATTTAAACCTCATAATATTTGGAATAGGACTCTGTTTAGTAAAATTAAAATATAAGCCATCGAATAGCTAAAAAGATAGTAGAATAAAATTAAAGTATTTGATAAACGTGACTTGAACTCCTGCTAATAGAACCTTGTCCAAATTTCGGTGAGTCTTGGTAGCATGACTCACATAAATTTTTATTAACAAAATAAAATAAACTATGAAATATCATTCTTCTTGTTGCAGGCAAATTTGACCTTCATTGTTTTTCAAATTTCTTTGCTATGTTTTATATTTTTCGAAATTGCATGTCTTTTTCATAAGAAAATGTATCACTTAACAAACATCAGCAATTTGTGTTGTTTGTGACTTTATTTAGTCATTGGCAGCTAGTTTGATATGATACGCTCAAAATACTACATATTAAATATCAAAAGAAATAATGAAGTAACAATTTCGTCAACCAAATTGTAAATTTAACTAGTAATAACAAATTAAAACTTAATTCGTTGGATGTGATGTTTTACCTAGTGATTTAGTTTCGTCGTTATTAAATTGCCTCATTTTGTTTACATTGGGTCGGGATCATTAATAATTGAACTTACATCATTTAAGTAATCTACACATTTACTATATTTTAAATTTAAGAAATACTATATAATATTTTTTAACTGAAAATTCCTTTTATATCTCTTATTTTACTGTGAATTTTAGTTTGCTTAGAATCATATATCTTATGTCAGTGTGATTTGTTAACTACTTGATCTTATTTTTTAAAAAATTTACTTATTATAAATAAAAATAGTGATTCAAATTTGAACTTTTTTATAGATAAATCAAACAATTTTAATATTTTTACTAATTAATTTAAAATTTGTAGACGTTTCAAATTCGAACTTTATTAAAGAAAAGCATGGTTCAAAGGATAGAAATTGCAAACTTACATAGTTAGTGGCTGAATCCATTGTTCAATTTGGATATCAACTAATTTTGTTATTTATGGTGTTCATCTGACAGTTTATTTTGTAAACTCTCATAGGACCTGTTTGACCTAGCTTATTTTTCATGAGCTTACGTAAATAACTTATGCAATATAAATTAAGTTTTATGCTATTTTATAAGTTCAAACTAGTGAAAATTGAATTTTTATAAGCTATTTTATCATAAACTACCTTAAAAAACCTATAATTATACATAAAAATTGCATAAGCTATTTGCATAAGTTAAAAAATAAGCTAGGCCAAACGGACCCATAGTCTATTTCGATACACCTTTTAGTGAGAAAACTTCTCAATTTTTGTTATTTATATAGGTTACATTTTTTTCTATTAAAAACAAAATTGTTTCTGAAAACTATAGATAGAGTTCAACCATTGGTACTAATCTAATAGAAGGAAATGAAAATATACGGCACCGCATCTTCATCATATATAAAAGAATATTCAAATTCAAACTTATAAATGCAGAACTAGTCCTCACAAATGACATCATATAATATGTTCTCTAGTTCAAATTTCAAACCATGCGACCTATGAAGCCCGATACTCTAAAAATGACGAAGTATTGTGTCCAATACATACTCGATATCAATACTCGTTTGATACGTTTCGATACTCGTATCGAAAAAGTATCGGTTAAATCCTTATTTTTAAATAAAAAATAATATCCGATACACGTCGGATACATTCCGATACTCGTATCGAAAAAGTATCGGTTAAATCTTTATTTTGATTCTTGTATGTTGAGTCTCAAACTGTTTTGCTCTTGTGCAAGTTTATTAACTTGTTTGTACGTTATTGTACAATGAACTATTGACGTTTATAATAATAATAATAATAATAATAATAATAATAATAATAATAATAATAATAATAATAATTTTTTGTCTTTCTAAAAAATTATCATTATTAATATTATTGATTTTAGTCATATTTATATATTGTGTATTATATATTTAATTTTAAATTTAATTTTTAAATAACATATTGCGGCAGTATCGGATAGAAATTTCTTTAAAAAAATTCGTATCGGCGTATCAGTATCGTGTCGCGTATCGGGACTTCATGCGACCAGAAGACTTCATCTTAGAATAAACAAATAAAATATCTATAATCCCTCCCTCATGGATTTAATAAGAATATTAATTATTTTTGTCTTGTGCTAAAATTGAACTTCTAGTATTTAAATAATTTATGAGATTATATATGATTTTGAATTTTCAATCTTATCATTATATTATTATGCAAAGAAACAAAACTAGCTCACTTAAATGTATATAAAAAAAATCCATTCAACAAAATACATGTATTAGTCAAATTTTCAAGTCGCTTGCAAAGACTAAACCCTTTTAAAAATTCAATAAAAAAAGACTTTGATGTATTTTCAGCATCTACAATTAGCTATATCATATGTGTTAGGCCAGGCTTCATGGTCCTATATATATCCCTAGCAAAAGATTCACTCACCACACCTGCTCATTTACATCTTAAGTTTCCTAACTACCTCTCACTCCTTAATTCCACTTTTGTAAAAGAGGAAATTTTCCCTAACTATGGGTTCTTCCCAAAATCTTTTCTTCTTACTTCTTATATCTTGTTACATCTTCACACTTGTCGCTGCACAAGATGAGTCTGGTTTCGTGGGTACGATAGATCCCAAGTTACTTAAAAAGAAAGTAATTACTAGCCACTTCAGATTCTATTGGCAAGACATAGTGGGAGGAAACAATGCTACCTCAATTGGAATCCTTCCACCACTCCCCAAATTTAATAACTCCTTTAGTGCTTTTGGTTTGGTAAGAGTAATCGACAACGCTTTGACTTTGACCCCTAATGTGACCTCAAAGTTGTTAGGAAGGGCTCAGGGCATTTATGCCGCTACCTCACAAACCGAACTCGATTTCCTTATGATTCAAAACTTTGCCTTGCTTCAAGGTAAGTATAACGGGAGCGTCATCACCATCTTGGGAAGGAACGTTGCGAACAATAAAGTTAGAGAGTTACCTGTGATCGGCGGTAGTGGTGTTTTCCGGTACGCTAAGGGATATGCCGAAGCTAGCACAATCTCCTTTGATCCCTTAACAGGGGATACTGTGGTTGAATACAATGTCTATGTTACTCATCATAAATGATGATATATATCGTGCAAGATACTTTTTTTTTTTCTTTTGCTTTTTAGTTATTTTGTGCAATTGTTTTTTGTTTTCACATGTCTTATGTATCATGAATAACTTGTGACAATCCTCAACTTTGCATGCTTTACATATGGGGGTTGAGCTCTTGAGCTGAGAGTGTACGTAATTGTGGATGCCACGATGATTTGAATAAATTTATATTATTGGATAATATTCTATTTACCATTAATTTCTATTTTATGTAATATTTGTTGTGCAAATATTTATCAATTGTGCAGGACATCCCTGCACATGCGCGCGCGCATACACAGTTGAACACACACACACACACAGTTGAACACGTCTCACTTAGCAAAGTTCTATGACCTTAAATTAAACTTTTAAATTTATATTACATGAGGTTTGTAAGAAATTTTAATAAAACGATTATTAAACTAAGTATAACAAGACTTAGTCAAAAATAATGATCAGTGTATTCTTCTAGAAATAAAGTTTAGCAGTAAAAAAATGAGCTCCCATGTCCTTAAAATCAGAAATTCAACAGTAATTTTTGGTCACAAAGTGTTCTTAAATAAAATTTATTAATCACTTGAATACAATCATTTAATAAATTTATATTGAACATATATATTTTCAATTTTTATTTTTTTAGATATAATAATGTGTTCAATTTTTATCTGTGTCACCGTTCAATGCAAAATATTGAAAAGGTTGAAATATAATTTTAGTCTATGCAAATAGTGTTTTTTTCTTTTTGATCCCTGTAAGTTTTTCTATTGAATTTAGTTTAGTCTTTGTAAATTTATTTTTGTTGGTTTTTGTTCTTGTAAATTTAAAAATTATTGGTTTTGGTCTCCAATGGAATATGTGACCCAATAAATCATGACACGTGGTGCCATGTGACTCAATAAAATGACTTTAAAGACTAAAGACAAGTTTTTTCAAATTACAAGGGCCGAATTAAAAAAAAAATTCTATGAACTAAAACTAATAAACAATATAATAATGGTAAAGAGTAATATTATATTTAAGCTTATTTTAAAACACTAAATAGGTGGGTCATCTTTATCACATAGGATAAGAACCCTCACTCGAATAGAATAAAGTTTAAAATTTGTTGAAGCTTTTTTTATGCATACATGATGAATTGCAGGCTAATATATCAAATTATCAACTGTAGATCTTCCAAATGGCATTCTAACCTTAGATGAAGTCTTTCAAGAAAGGATAGTAATATAGAGTTGCCACATAAGCATAATTCTAGTCTCAGAAGAAGTCAAGTTTAGTTTATAATAAAATAATAATATTTTTAGATAGTACCAAAGAAAAATATTAGTTAAATAGTAATAATAATGAAAATCTTCTTCAACTCCAACTATATTGGTATAATTTTGAAAGCCAAATTCACATCCTTGACTGTACTTTTTTCTGGATAACCACAATTATGATTGTTGATCATATCATATACTAAATACTACCAAATATCACTAGACCAGAAACAACAATTGCATGCATTCGTTTGGAAATATACTTTTGCATTGTTGTCAGCTTGTTTTACAATCTAAGATTACTATCATATGTGAGCTTATTTAGAGAATTAAATTAAAATTCTAATTAGAATTTAATTTTTATGTGTAGAAATTTCATCGTTAACTAATCACAATTAATTATACTATGTGTGACTTTAAATGTAAATATGATAGGAAATATATTTGTATTATAGGAGAATCACATGACAGAAAATTTATGTCCATTGGTTAAGACATAAATGAATAACCTATCAAAAAGAAAGAAATACTACTCTTGGGTTCCATCCCAGATCCTGCGTATGGAGAAATATTTGTTGGAAGAGATCGACCTTTTAAACAAATTGAAGTTATCTCGAGTGAATTAATCTTTGTTGTTGTGTGCGCGGAGGATAAATTTTGTTTACCAAAAAAAAAAGAAAAAAATACTACTAAATAAATATGTAGTAGAAGTGAAAAATTCAATGATCCACACCCATAATCTTTTGGATTTCTAAAATAATTTTGGAAGGAAATTAAAGTTGACTTCTTAAAAATTTTCAACAACTTTCATTCCAACTAGAGATTGGTTTGTCGTTTGATTAGTACATTAACAACTCTGATTATGAAAAATGAATAGTCATAGTCCTTATCGGATTTTAGACATATTTCAATAGTTTATTGTGTGTATATGGCGATTTCTAAAGTGTTGGCCATTCGTCAAAAAACTATTATTGGTTAGGTTATATTAGAGTTGCATCTGGTGTTTGTGAAGATAAACAAATTCTTTGATGAAATTATGATCACTATGAGGAAATAGGTAAGACAACAACTTAGATGTCTTATTTAATCTTCTTTTTTGAAAAAGCAAAATGGTGCAAAAATAACAACTAAGAGATTTCAACTATGTTGACAATTCAAATTATCAACACTTCACTTATTCATCTTAAATGTTGAATTTTTAGCCCCTAGATTTCTTTAAAAAAAAAAATATTGACATGATCTATCAATCAAACTCTATTTTATTTACATTTACATAATTTAAATGTTTTCAAGATTAATAAATGTTATTAAACCATCAACAGAGTAATTTAAATATTCTATTCAAATTTCCTTATTACTAATTAAACTAAAGTGTGCATGAGGGGGTTAGTTCAATTGTGAAATATTGACATTATATTATTAAATGATGATCTTCAAAAACTCCCGAAAATAATTGTAAGGCTATATAGCTAGTTGGGGTGCAAAACTTAATTGGGCTTACTATTTTTGCATTGAAACTTAACAAAAATCAGATTCCCCATAATCCTAAATCCTAAACCTTCACAATATCAAAATCATAAACAAAATAAATTCTCTAAACACTAAATTGATGAAAATACAATCCCTAAACACATTAACAAACCAAAAACATAAACAAAATTAAATTTCAATGTCGTGATAGGGATTAAAAAATCTTACTTGGTGATTCGTTTTGTTGGATACAAAATCGTTTTTTTTTTTTTTTTTCGTGACTTTGATTGGAGAATGGAGAAGAATATTTGACAAATAGATTAAACTGCAGATTGAATGGAGAAGAAGATCTGGCAAATTGAAACTCTAAAATCGCCCCTCTCACTACTAGAAATATGCTTATTACCTGCGGATTTGGGCCAAAAATCCGCCGGAAACACGTTTCTTGCGGATTTTTCTACGAATTTGGGTTCCCAGCTAATACCTTCGTAGGTAACTGTTTCCTGCGATTTTTAAAATCCTCAGGAAACTTTCATGCAGAACTTTCTGCCAAAAATGAGGAAAAAATCCGCAGCAAACTTTTCTACGAATAATCTGCAGGTTATTCCGCAAGAAATTCCCTAAGAAATGTGTTTCCACAGATAAATCCGCAGGAAACGTGTACAAAAATGCTAAAAAAAATATTTTTTTTCATTAGTAAAAAAATTATATAAAAATAATTAAAATTTAGAATAAAATCAAAGTATTTTTTATTTTATTGAGTACAACCATTCAAAGTTCATATAGTTCACAAACAAAATGTACACAAAACTTACAAACTACAAATTGTAAACTATTTTTACAGACAGGTTACTATAAATAAATAAATAAAAAACTCAATATATAACTATTTTTCTTGCTTATTCACCAATTCTATGATATTCCCAGTTGCCAATCCAAAAATGTTAGCACATTAAATCTTGTTTTTGGAAGCCAGGATCATCTTTATCTGCAATCAAAAGACACACTAATATGACTTAAAATAAGTAAACAAGTTTACAAGCAATTAGCAAACATGATAAAGCATATTATATAATTAAAGCAAAGTGGGAAATAGAAACAATGGCAGCAAACCAAATCAGTAATGAATGAAGTCGGTCACAATGATATTTATGCTGAATATAATTCATATTAGTCAAAACTTATTCTAATTGGAGTTAGATCTTAACCAAGTGACGAAGTGTCAAAGTAAGTATAAAATTATCGTTCCACAAAGATTGTAGTGGATCAATCATGGTAATTGGGATCATACGCGAGTAAAAATTGCAATTAAATTAAAAGGGGGGAATTCTTTGGGAATTATGGTTTCTTGAAAAATAACGGCAAATTATTAGGGTTCTTAAGTCAAGAGAGAAAGCGGTTAGATCTTTTCGGTTCACCCAACTACTATTGTCTTGGTATTCCATGCATGCTAACAAATTACAAACTTAGTTCCACGATTCGATTAAATTAAATAACTATGTCCAATGTCTTGGTACATAATCCTCTCAATTGATTATCAATCCCTAATGTCTTAGGATGACCTATAAGTTTTTGCCCTTTAACCTTTGAATTCTCAATTAACAAACCAATATCTCTAAAGTGAAAGTTAATTGAACAATTATCCCTAGGTCAATTGATTCGCTTCTAATGTCTTAGTAAACAAACAATTATAATCATCATACAACTCGCGACGTTGTATAAAGCATTAAGAATAAGAGATAATTGACTGAAACTAACTTCGTAAATTGATTAGCACATCATATGAAATACATAGTTCAAGAACAATAGCAATTAGGATCCCCTAGGATCCAATCAAAGCGTTTAGTTACGCATAATTAAAGCATAATATAAAATAGAGTAGAAGAATTCATTACAAAATAAAGAACCCTTGGCTCTGGACTTGCTCTCAAAAGTTGCATTTTTCTTGCCGTCACAAACTGTCATAGAATGAGGAGAAAATATCAATATCTAGACCTAGGTCACGCAGTGGCGCCGCGCGCCACTGGCAGAAAGCCTAGCCAATTCTAGTTGCTTCTGGGCGCCGCACACCACAGGTTCGGCGCCGCGCGCCGCTTCGCATTTTTTTTCTCTTTTTTCTTCTGTTTCTTGTACTCCAAGCAGTCTTGTAATGATTCTTTTTCTCTTTATTTCTTGCATAATTTCATAATAAAAATATACTACTTTGCCTTGAATTTGTTGTAAAAATTATAGTAGACGTGAGGTCATCACAAAGCTACCAAACTCTCCTGTCCTTTGCATGATTAAGAGCTGATTAGTTCCATACCTGATATTAGTTCAAGTAGTACAACACCAAAGGTATACACAGATATTAATGTATGGTCCTCTATGCAAATTCCAAGCAGCTGAGTAATGCTTTTGTGCTTCAATAAGGATATAATTTCCACCTCAAAGGAAAAATCCTTCCATGCTTCTTTTGACGACTTCAATACTTTAACTGCAATTGGCTTTCCATCAGGGAGTACTCCTTTGTACACACGGTTGCTCCTGCCTTTCCCAATCAAGTTTTATGCAAAGAAATAACTGATCCTGCAAAAACCTGCTCAATATTTTCATGGATATGAATCGTTGTTTGACATTGATGGACCTACATCACACAAACCACTATAAGCCATATTCACCTAATCCAATATATAAACAAAATCATTAACTGTGCATTCGACCTTGCAAGCAAAATTAAGGCATATGACAGAAGATTCTAGATGCAAGAAAACGACTATATAGTTGGTGTTGGAGACATAATATGAAGAAAGGAAACCAACAAGCTAAAATTATATGTTATGCAAAACCTACCATGAAAAGTGCGAAGTAATAGTCTTTACTTCCACAACAACAATTAACACTAATAAAATTGTTTCTACTGCAAAAAAAAACCCTATGCCACTTGAGAACTTGCTTACAATATCTGATGAGTGTCGGACACGCCCTCAAATTCAAACCCAACCCTGTTTGTAACGGGTGAAGAGGTCTTCTGTTTGAGCATTCTTGAAGGCACTACAAGCAATGACATAGACCCATATAAGAACAACCACAGCCACAATGAGAATAATATTTGCTTTCCTCCATTTATTTCTTAGCTTCCCAAGTAGACCAGCCTTACAAGCATTACAATTGTAGCATAGCTGGTTCTGATCATTGTTCCAAAAATTGCAATCTGAATCGGCCATGGGATTCGCAGGGTTTGTCCACATTATTGGACTCACATAACTGTAACCGCAAACAGTTGGAGGTTTGCAACATCCTGACTGTAATCAAACCAACCAAACAAATTCCTTAGCAGGAGCAATATAATTTATTTACTTTACAAGAATAAGATTGAAATAACGGAGTAACGGGCCTAAGAGTATGCTAGTGTTGTAAACTCTGAGATACTACTAAAGGTAAAAAGAAAAAAGATAACAGAAGGATAAACTAAAATATGCCTTAAATATCATTTCAGTCCCTGTATGTTTTTAATTTTTTGGTTTTAGTCCCTGTAAATTTTTTTGTTCTAAATTAGTCCTTCAATGTGTTAATTTTTTTCGTTTTAGTCCCTGCCGTCCAATTCCGTTAAAATAATGCTTAGGTGGCAAACGGAGGGATTAAAACCAAAAAACGTGAAATTCTGAAATTCCTTCAACATCTTTCTCAAATTCCCAAATTTCTTCATCTTTTTCTTTTCTTCCTCTTCCTCTTCAACAGCAAATTCCTTCTTCCCAACTATGGAAAATTGTTTTTTTTTTTTTCTTATAGGTTTTAAATCTTATTTTTTAGGAAACGTAGAACTTGAGTTTTTCTAAATAATCTGAGTCATTGACGCTGCATTAAAATCTTGATACCATGTCAAATAACCAATTATCTCAAAAGCTTAAGCTATTAGGATTTGACACATCAATGATTTTATATTATTTCTAACACGCCCCCTCACGCAAGAGCTCACTTGGGCTTGAAGCGTGGATAATGCATAGGTCCACCTACCATATGCTTAAATTCCACTTTTTAATTAGAAAGTGAGAGGAGCGGAAATCGAACTCTAGACCACTTAGTCATAGAGACTCTGATACCATGTCAATTAACCAATTATCCCAAAAGCTTAAGCTGTTAGGATTTGGCATATCAATGATTTTATATTATTTTTAACAGAAGATTATTTATGGTGATGATTTGATTAAGCTTTTTAATTTAGTTTTATGATTTGAAGTTTGTGTGTGGAAAATAGTTTGAGTGATATTGATATTAGAGTTGATTAGAAGAGAATGTTTTGTTTGTTGTGTTATAATGTTTCCTTTGTATTTGAAACAATGAGTTACTGAACTTAGAAGAAATTTTGCAGGACTCAAGAAGCTAAGACATGATGTGCAGTCTTGTGAATACGAAGATATTCGTGTGATGTGGGAGATGTTGAACAGAAACGAGTTATTATCGGAGTTTGGTGGTAATTCTCCGAACAAAATCAAGATGATGCCTTACTTGAAATTGTTCAAATGGGCAAGGTGTGCTGCTCCACATATTAGTCACTCTTAATCAATCATTATCATGTTCTTGTGTGTCGTCATGTGTGTGAGTCTATTTCTCTTCTAAGAAAAAGCTACTATGCTTTGTTTGGTGTGTTTTTTTTTTGCTGCAATCACGAATAAAGAGAATAGGATTTCAGTAGAACATTGTCTCTTTTCTCCAATGAATCACTTCAAGCATTTTGTAGATAGAAGAGTGAATCATCTAGTTAATCTTTGAAGTTGTAAGAATCAAGAATTTTGATCCTTGAAATTCATCAAATTTCTGAAAGTTAAAAATTCTCACTCGCATTAGTATCTCTTGAAGGAATTTCAGAATTTTACGTTTTTTTGTTTTAGTCCATCCGTTTGTCACCTAAGCGTTTTTTTAACGGAATTGGACGGCAGGAACTAAAACAAAAAAAATTAACATATTGAAAGACTAATTTAGAACAAAAAAATTTACAGGGACTAAAACGAAAAAATTGAAAACATACAGAAACTGAAATGATATTTAAGTCCTAAAATAACTACTAAACCATGTCACAAGCCGGAAACAATAACATTTTTATCTTGTGCAATAGAAACAAAACAGTGAGATTAATAATACTAGGAGAATGAATCATCTCAATTTATTTTTCCTCAATTTTTCTCAATTTTCACATCTTAACCATCAATCAACTTTTCCTTATTTTTTTTTTCAATTTAAATATTATTCTATATTTATAATCTAATGATCTAAAAGTCCACTTTATTTCCTCAATTTATTTTTCAACTTGAGAGAATCTTTTCAAGTTTTGTTTCTGGTCCTTATAAATATTCCAAGTTTTGTTTTTAGTCCCTCTAAAATTTTTCTTCTACTTTTAGTCCCTAAAAAATTTTCAATTAACATTTTTAGTCCCTACTTTTAAATCAACTCATGTGTAGACTTCATATTTTTGAATAAATTTTTTTATGAATGTTTAAAATATTATAAGAATTTCTCCCAATATTTTTTTTGAATTTTTTAACAAAGCATAAATTAAATATAAATTTTTATGTTTTTGGTGCTTAAAAAAATCATATTTAATTCATGTTTTGTTAAAAAAATCAAATTTTTTTTGTGTGTGATTATTAAAATATTCTAAAATTTTCTGGAAAATTTCATTAAAAAATATGAAGTCTATATATGACTTAATTTAAAAGTAGGGACCAAAAGTATTAATTGAAAATTTTAGAGGGACCAAAAGTCGAAGAAAAATTTTAGAGGGACTAAAAACAAAACTTGAGATATTTATAGGGACCATGAACATATTTATCCCTTCATTTAATGTCTAAACTTTTCATGATTTCTCTGTGTAGGTCAGTAGCTATCTCGCATGGAACTTTGGGGTGCCTCAATCATTGTCCCCATAGAATATAAGAAAGGTCCCACATAGCATTTTTGTGTGGTTAACCAAACTGGTGGTAACAAAGGATGTGTCTATTGTCTAATGTCTTCAACTAATGATGCATTCTAAAGTCATTCTGATTCAAGACTTGTTGTTGAGTGTACACCTCAGATTTCAACAATTAACACTAATAAAATTTCTACCTAAGATCATATCAAACTTACCACGTTGGTTCAACAGAAGCTTGTATAACTACTTTCAATAGAAGAGACCGTGTTCCTTACACCTTTAGGTAAACATTCTCAATCAAATTCACTGTAAAATAAAATTATACCTTATATGTAGCAATCACCAACAAATTAAGAATATGCTAAAAAAGCATAAAACTAAAAGCACATAAATAACTATATACCTAATGCCCCTAGGTACTAATTCCTGAAACTCAGAATCTGAAACATTCATCATACTTTCAATATCAGCCAAATTCACTGTAAAACATAACTATACCCTAAATGTAGCAATCACCAACAAATTAAGAATAAGCTTCACGAATCGACACTTACACCAATTGTAAGAAATCACGATGTACGATTGAACATCGTGAAAGATAACGACGAAAATGAGAGGTGTTAGCGTGAGAACAGTGAGTGATGAACAACGATTGATGAATAGCCATGAGAACGGCGAGTGATTTCGAGTGAGATCGATGAATTTTTTGAAACCAGTGAGATCAATGAGAACAAAGATTGATGAACAACGAGTGAGATCGATGAATTCATCTTGGCTATGAGATCGATGAAAGAGTGAGATCGGATTAAGAATGAGATTGATGAATTAGGTTTTGGGGAAAAAGTATTACTGTGATACTTTTCACAGGAATACCTGCGGATATTTTTCTGCAGGAAAATCCGCAGGAAAATAACAAATTTCTAGTAGTGTCTTCTTCTATTTTAATTTGTTCGCGTTCTTGCTCTTGAGAATATGAAACTCGCATGTTGCTTGGTTTTCTCACGACCTCTTTTTTTTAACGCATTTTCAGATCGTAGAATATGAAATTAGGCGTTTTCAGACCGTAGAATATGAAATTATATTTTTTTAGACCGTAGAATACGAATTCAATTGATTCAGATCCTACAAAACGAAAATGGCAGTTTTTTCGGTAAATCACGCACTAAATCAAGCTTCTATAGGCATAAATCGTTATTTCATATTCTACGATACGAAAAATAAATGATTTCGTATCCTAGAATACATAATATTCTGGGTTCAAAATTGAAGGTATTTTGGAATTTATAGGAGGTTTGAGAGCATGTAGGGGGGCTAAAGTGCAATTTTCGCCGGTTGGTGAGCAGCCCAATTACATTTTCCATCCACGTGATCCTAGAGTAGACTAACATTCTAACTTTGTTGAACGAAAGAAAGAAAAAAAAGGGAAATGCTTATTAGCACATGTGTGCCGTCTAAATTACGTGAGAGTTAATTACTACTCTTTGACTATTATTCTTGCAACATCCCTCACTTAAATTTCATTTAATTCAATTCAAAAGTTTAATTTTGCTTGTGACACTCATTTAAATGGATATTATAATTATAATAAGTATTAAATAATTTTTTTTGTCTTTAAGAGCACATTCAATAAGAGTATCAAAGAAAGTTTTATTGATTAATAATTTGTACTTTTTTTTTATCTTTGGAGTTTCATGATGTGGCATAGAGAGTATCAAAATTGATGATACGATACTTTAATTTAAGGTATTAAATCATCAATTTAATATTACATTTTTTGTATATCAAATTAAATAGAATTAACGACTTCTTAGTAATGTATAATATCCAAATTGGTATCACCATCGAAACAAAATATGCATGAATTGCATAAGTATTATATAGCATTGTGTGGATCATTTTTTAGAGATATATGAGATTCAAAATGGTATCACCATTGAAGATGCTCTAAGTTCACAAGTTATAGCTCAAGTGACAAAAAATTCCTGAAATTGTTAGATCAAAAGTTATGATCGAAATTCGAATTTCGACTCTCTAATTTATGTGTTTGAGTTGATGAATACTTTATCATTTTGTCCATGTACCAAAAGAAACTAAAATTGTCTCTTAAATATTTTCCGTCACTATAAAAATAAATGACTTATTTAGAAAGAAAAAAAAGATAAAAAAGTATCTCGTGCATGTTTATACAAATAGAAAAACAAATAAGATAAATAATTCGTAATGTAATTTTGTCAAAATTTTAACAAAAGTTTTTACCACTTGAACAAATTGATATTTTTATTTTACTTTTTGAAATGATTAAGTGAAATCCATTGTTGATGATATAAGGAAAATGGTACGACAAATTATGTCGTCGAAACTGCACGACCTATTTTCAATTCGATTTTTATCCTTTTATCGGACTACTTTTCTCGTTTATTTTATTTTACTCAATGATAGGATTGCTTTATTTTACCCTGCAAATTTAATAGAAGTCAAATTACAAACATCTCTCTAAAGTGGTGGTGCTCCAAATCAATCATACCAATTTTTTTGAGTTACTAAAAAGCACAAAATAAATATCAAAAAAACGAAATTGATTGTGAATTAACTGGTTGTTACTAAAAAGCCATTCGTTGGTTGTTATTGTCGTCCTGTAGCACTTCTGTTAAAAGAATGTTCAAACTTATAAATGCAGAACTCATCACAAATGACATCATATAATATGTTCTTTAGTTCAAATTTCTAACCATGCGACTAGAAGACTTCATCTTAGCATAAAAGAAACAAAACCAGCACACTTAAATCCAGTCAACAAAATACAATAAACAAAGACTTTGATGATGTATTTTTCAGCATCTACAATTAGCTATATCATATGTGTTAGGCCAAGGCTTCATGGTCCTATATATATCCCTAGCAAAAGATTCACTCACCACCCCTGCTCATTTACATCTTAAGTTTTCTAACTACCTCTGACTCCTTAATTCCACTTTTGTAAAAGAGGAAATTTTCCCTAACTATGGGTTCTTCCCAAAATCTTTTCTTTTTACTTCTCATATCTTGTTACATCTTCACACTTGTCGCTGCACAAGATGAGTCTGGTTTCGTGGGCACGATAGATCCCAAGTTACTTAAAAAGAAAGTAACTACTAGCCACTTCAGATTCTATTGGCAAGACATAATGGGAGGAAACAATGCTACCTCGATTGAAATCCTTCCACCACTCCCCAAATTTAACAACTTCTTTAGTGGTTTTGGTTTCGTAAGAATAATCGACGACGCTTTGACTTTAACCCCTAATGTGACCTCAAAGTTGTTAGGAAGGGCTCAGGGCATTTATGCCGCTACCTCACAAACCGAACTCGATTTCCTTATGATTCAAAACTTTGTCTTGCTTCAAGGAAAGTATAACGGGAGCGTCATCACCATCTTGGGAAGGAACGCCGCGAACAAAAAGGTTAGAGAGATACCTGTGATTGGCGGTAGTGGTGTTTTCCGATATGCTAAGGGATATGCTGAAGCTAGCACAATCTCAATTGATCCCTTAAGAGGGGATACTGTAGTTGAATACAATGTCTATGTTACTCATCATAAATGATGATATATATTGTGCAAGATACTATTTTTTTCTTTTGCTTTTTAATTGTTTTTTGTTTTCACATGTCTTATGTATCGTGAATAAATTGTGACAATCCTTAGCTTTACATGCTTTTCATATGGGGTTTGAGCTCTTGAGTTGAGAGTGTATAATTGTGGATGCCACAATGATTTGAATAAATTTATATTATTGAATAATATTCTATTTAGTTATCATTAATTTCTATTTTATGTAACATTTGTTGTGCAAATATTTATCAATTGTGCAGGACATCCCTGCAGTTAATTGGACTCTACTTTCAAGCTTTCTCTAAAAGAAATGTTAAAGATAAACTCTCTAAACACACAGACACACACTCAGTTGAACACATCTCACTCACTTAGCAAAGTTCTATGGCCCTGAATTAAACCGTTAAATTTACATTACATGAGGTTTAAAGAAATTTTAATCAAGCGATTATCAAACTAAGTATAACAAGACTTAGTCAAAAACCAATGATTAGTGTATTATTAGAGAAATAAAGTTTAGCAGTAAAAGAATGAGCTTTTGTAACACCCTAACCCATTTATACGCTGTTAATTAACTTAGATTAAAACATACAAGCATATCAAGGTGTTATATAAAAATAAAATTTCAAAACATGCATATATATATATTTATATTGCAACGGAAGCATTTAATGATATGATAATAAGCTACACATAAAGCTTAACCCATAGCATGCATAGTCATAATTTAATTACAACTTAAATAAGGTTCCTCATAAGCGATGACTTATTCATACATCCTCAATTCATAACATAATAGATAATAGCAAGGTCATACATAATAACAAAAACAAACGAGTTCAAACATTAATCCCACGGTGTTACAAGTACCAGAGCAATATCCTAGACTTATAATGATACTAGAATCCTCCTATATCTCTTCCTTACCATGCTAGACTAGCTTAGCCAACAAGCAAACTCCTAAAGCTTCAAGAAGACTCCTCAAGTAAAGAATCTGGACTCAAACCATACACATACACAAAATAGAGAGTTAGTTACAATCCAATATCATAATAATAAGCATAAGGTACACTTACATTATGCAACATTCATAATATGACTAGACAACATTCTTGTCTAGTGGCATGCAATCAATACTCATAATGATAGTAAAACTATACTCATTGTCATATAATTAAACATGTAATTAAGTTCACATTTAATCAATCATACTCAATCATAATGGAACACAATGTCAATTATCAGTTACTATTTAAAATGCACAATTCTCCTAATGCAAACTAATGTCACATTTTCATGTCATATCACCCTAGACATAACTACATGCATGTGGTACCATCATCTCATTTTAGGATAAACTTATATCCAACTTCACTCAGACAGTTTATAGTCATGGTGGACATCTTACTCGATTGACTCATGAATTCATGCAATGTACATAAACCAATCATGATGATACACCTACACAACTACTCATGAATACTAGGTATCTTCCTAATATTCATTCTCATCATATTATGTCATCATATCATCATTAAGGTCATACATGCATACAACCATACGAGTCACACATAGAATCCATCTTACAATTCATAATCATTAATCCAATTCACTCATACAAGCTAGTAGTTCACAAAGCAACATAGCATCTCAATCCATACATAACATCATTAACTAATACTACTACTAAACCCTAATTTCCAATTTAAAACTCCTCAATATGTTTTAAAAGGTTTTAGAATGATATTTGATCATATATGAAGTATAAAACACATGGGATCAAAGATAACTTGCAAAACAAGAAAAACAGACGAAATCGGGGTCCCCTAACCCCTGACTGGGCGTGCCACGCAACACCCTGGGCGTGCCACGTAGGGCCAGGCGTGCCACGCAGCCAGTAGGCGCGTGCCACGCAGGTCTGCTGTTGGAAATACGATTTTGCTTCAAAAAATATGTGATTTCAACATACCATAAGCACTTATTTGATCATATAATTCATATCTAATATATATAATCATGTTCATACCTAAAAGCACTTATTTTAATTTATAAACAACTTACACAAAGGCTTTGATGTTCATAAATCATAAAAGACTCATTTTTAACAACAACCCATTTTTCAAATTTAATGCTTCTAAGGTTCAAATCCTATAAGATCATTAATTACTATCACATGTTAATGAAAGAATAAGGTCATACAAGTTCACATAACATATTCAATGATTTTAAAAGAACATTCATTCATCAACAATTAAAAGAATATCACATTCCCTTAATCCCTCCCAAACCAAGAGATGAGAGAGTTTGGGTATGAAGAATAGATATCTCTCCTCTCTTTAATCATCTCATTGAATTGTAAAACTACTCTCTTACCTCAACAACAAGTTGAATCCTAACTTTCTCTTCTCTTGAGCTTTCACAAATTATTCCCCTCTACATCCTTCTCTTCAAGTTCTCTCTCTACCTCCTTCTCAAATTCTATGAGCTATTCTCTCTCGATCTCTTATAACACTCATTCAAACCTAGATCAACGAAAGACTAGAATACCCTTTTTCATTAACCTAAGCCCATTAGACTAAAGGTCAAACTCTTTCCATATCATAGCACTACTCATTCCTTATTAAACTAATTGTCTCTACTCTTTCCCAAAATGGACATAATACTTAATTAATCAGTAACCCAACACAAAATGCTATAAAAGGCTAATTAACTCTAATTAAAATAAAATAAATAAATACGGGTGTTACAGCTTCCATGTCCTGAAAACTAGAAATTCAACGGTAAATTTTGGTCACAAATTGTTCTTAAATAAAATTTATTAATCACTTGAGTACAATCATTTAGTAAATTTATATTGAACGTATGTATTTTCAATTTTTATTTTTTTAGATATAGTAATGTGTTCAATTTTTATCTGTCACCATTCAATGCAAAATATTTAAAAGGTTGAAATATAATTTTAGACTATGCAAATATAGTGTTTTTTTTCCTTTAAACCCCTGTAAGTTTTTCTATTGAATTTAATCCTTATAAATTTATTTTTGTTGGTTTTTGTTCTTGTAAATTTAAAAATTGATGGTTTAGGAAATATGTGATCCAATAAATCATGACACGTGGTGTCATGTGACTCAATAAAAATGACTTTAAAGACGTTTTTCAAATTACAAAGGCCGAATTAAAAAAAATAAATTATATGGACTAAAACTAATAAACAATATAATAATTGTAAGAAGTAATATTATATTTAAGCTTATTTTAAAACACTAAATAGGTGGGTCATCTTTATCACATAGGATAAGAACCCTTCTCTCGAATACAATAAAGTTTAAAATTTGTTGAAGCTTATTTTACGCGTACATGATGAATTGCAGGCTAACTTATCAAATTATCTATTGTAGATCTTCCAAATGGTATTTCTAACCTTAGATGAATTCTTTCAAGAGAGGGTGGTAATGGATTTAGATTCAGTGCAGTTACTGGAAGCCTGCAGTCACTATAGTCACATAATCTTGGTCATTTAAATCATCTAGTCTTCCGTGACACGTCATCTATTTAAGAAAGGGAGCTTCTAAGGTGTAGTCAATATTTTGATAGTATTGAAAAAGTTGTTTGAATAGACCAATGGGAGTAAAGTCTTTATTTGGTCTCACCAAATCATAATTATATGGTGTAGTTCCTTAATTGTGTTTCTGTGTATCTTCAGAAATCTAAGGGTGTGTGTTTTCTCTATCCTAAGATCGAGATTTTTGCTCTGATACCAGAGTTTTGTCGGCTGAGATTCGCGCGTTGTTGGCTGGTTAGCTGTAAGATAAACGACGGAGTTCATTTTTCGTATATTGTACTAAAAGTCTGTAATTAGACAATAGATCTTTTCTTTCTATAAGCCTTGCTTTTATTATTGGATTAACATGTGGTCTATCCATATATAGCAGGTTTTTTAAACATCTATATTCAAAATCTAATTTTTGAATTCTTTTTCTATAGACTTTTAGATTTTTTCTTTCTTCAGCTAAGTTCATTGTTATCGTGGGTAACAAATGTAACAGGTTGCGGAAGTTTGATTAGATTCTTTTATCTAATTTTTCGAGTTGTAAGGACAACTCTGCTACTGAGCTTTGTAGCTTATTTAATTCTTTTAGTTCTGAGATTTCAAAATCTCTTTTTGGGGGTGCTACTCTAAGGCTTTGGCTTCTGATTAATGGTTTTTCGTTTGTTTCTTCAAACAGATTTTTGTCATCTTCTATTAATGAACAACTCTTTCTTGCCAAAGTTTTAAATATAGGTGACTCTAATGTCACTATAGGGGTGAATAATTCATCAATATGAATTATATCTTTTCCTGTAAACTCTATGCTATGATGTGAATTACTTAAAGCATAATTAATTCTATAGCATATTGTAAAAGGATGATTTCCTTTTTTCATAAATTTTGAATCTTCTAATTTGTAATTAAAGATTATGGATCTGTCCAGATCCTTATCCTTTAGGGATAATCCTATTTGTAAGTTTATATCAAACTTTATTTTTCCATACTTTAAATTGCATCTACCTTGTGCAATTATAGATTGTCTATCATTTGTAATTCTAGAGTCTCTTAGAATTATATTTAGCGGTGTATCAATACCTTTCATGAAAGTACTTTTGATTAAAACTTGAATGGTTGATATGTGAATATAACCAATTTTATTTCTTTCTTTTTCAGAAAGACTTGAAATTCTTTTTTGAATTTGTGTTCTATCTATAGTAGATATAAAAATATTTCCAGAAGTAGAATCAATTGGAATTGCTTCTTCTCCTATCATTATTCCAAATTTCAAGATATTTTTTCTCAAAAGACGTTCTTTGAATTTTATAGACTTTCTTTTAAAGTTTTCTTCAGCAGTTAGAGATAAGTCTGCTTCTTCTATTTTGTGATCTTGTATAACATCAGCAAAATAACTAGATGTTTCTTCAAAAAGTGAGATTTCAGACATAATTTTCAAAATTCTTCTGAATTTTCACTAATGTTATCGGGCAGAATATTTAAAGTTTTTATTAGACTATAAATTCGAGAGTTTTTTAGTCTATAATGCACGCTTGCAAAATCTTCATAGAATTGTCCTTGAAAACATTCTATGTATTTGGAATTTTTAGTAAAATTGTTTAACTCACGAACTAAACATTTTAATTCATGTTCTTCGAAGTCTCCTTCGATAGTTTCTTGAATTTTTTCGAGAAAAATCTTTTCTTGGTAATGATTAAATTTGAATTTGTCTAAAATTATCTTAACCAAATTTGGTTCAGAGATTCTTTTCAGTAAATAAGTTACCTTTTTATCATAGTCTTCCATTAAGACTAATTCTAAGTATGTGTGATCAGAACTAGGTTCTGTGTACTCAATTTCAAAAAAATTTGAAAATAATCTTTGGGTTCTAAAATTCGAACTTTCCATCTGTTATATAAACAGCATATCATAATAAACAAGTGTTGTGATAAGAATCATACCTGATATGATTTTCTTTGTTTTTGGTTTTGTTGAACTTTTTGATCCGAAGATGTCTGTGTTGTTTTGGGATATAATCTGTTTGATTATATTGTGTTATATGGTTGATCCCTCCAGAGTATTACCTCAAGGATCTAGCTCCTCCAGAGTATTACCTCAAGAGCTACTTCTTAGAAATAATTCTAAGGACAGAAGAAAATAATTCTTCAAAAACTAGTTAATAGTTTCGTATTTCTTTCAACTGTAATTTACAATTGAGCTTAGAGCTCTTATTTATAGCGGAGAAGGGCTCACATATTAGGTAGGACGTCCTTTTCCATAACAACACACTTATAGCGACGTGTACTCAGAAAAGCGACACGCACTCACACAATAGTGACATGCACTCAGAAAAGTGATGCGCACTAAAAAAGAAAAAGAAACGCACTAAGAAAAACGACAAATAGCTTTTTACATTATTTAGCACTAAGTGGTCCCCATCTGACTCAGATGTGATAAGGTACCACTGCACACCTTAACTAATTACATGACACATGGTTCTGTGATGGAGGCTTCCTTGTCTTCTTGTGCCGACGGTTTTTCTGGACAATTTTCACATTTGTGTCCTTTGTAATACTGTAAAAAATATTGACAGCATTCTTCTTGAATTAACTTGGGTAATTTTTCAAGACCATCCTTCAATTGGTCAACCTTTTCTTCAAGGTTTTTGACTGCCTTGATATCCTTGTCTTTTGCGGGCTTTCTAGAGTCACTGTATACGATCATCGATGAATCTTCGTAAATAACTCTATAATTTGTCTGGGAAGACAATCTAGTGATCTTCTGACGAAAGTATTTGATTTGTTTAAGGTAAATGGCGGGATGCCATTCAGTTGTTTCTCTGTTCACCACTGGATATTCTTTATTTGAAATTCCAATCTTGATGAGGTATAAGGGCTTTGTTGTAAGTTCCAGAGTGATCTCATCATACCATGGATATGTAGATTCAATTTGAATGAAAATTTCTTTACCTTTGGCAAACAAGTTGTTGAACTTTTGTGCCAAATTTTGTAACTCCTTTGGAAAGAACTTGAGCTCTCCAAAAGTTTTTCCAGCCTGTTCTTCCAGGTATATGGTATGTATCAACCCATTTTGAAAGAAGGATAGACATATAGTACTGTCTATTCCGGGTAGTACGACTGCTTTAGTGCAACCAATTCTGCTAACTGGGTAGAAGCATTCAGTAGTGAATTCTTCTATATAGTGGTTTAGCCATTTCCATCTAAGACTGAATTCCATATAAGTTGGGTCAGTTATCTGGAAATTCTTTTGATTTTCGAGCTGGCGAATTTTGTCAATCGACAGTTTTCTTTTCGACTCCATTGTTGGGGATTTCTGAAGGTTTTTTGCTGTTGTAACTTCCTTGTAGGCTCCGTAAAGTGCCTGCTCAGCTTCCTTCATGGTTTTGTATCCTTTGTGACGCACATTCTTGCCTAAGATGTGCTGCTTTGCTATTGCCCATTTTCTATAGATCCCTTTCATTGGACCATCAAAAATGACATAAGCTTCAAACCTTCCCATTTTATTGTCTACGGGATCGCTTGTTTGAATGGTTGTTGATAAACCATTTTTTCTAGCTTCGTCTTCTTCCTCGACTTGGTCAGCCCAAGACTTTTTGCTATCTGAGGTTGTTTCTGAAGATTCTGCTTCTCGTTCTATATTCCAATCACTGGGTACTATTGTTTCGATAGGGATTTGTGAACTTTCTGGGGTTGTATATTTTACATAGTAGTCATATTTTCCAGAAGGTTGTCCTAGGAGGTCCCAGTTTTCTTCTTTTTTAAGAACTTCACCTGAGCCTTTTGCTGATTGATTTTCATCTGTTATTTTTTGTAAACCTTTAAGTGTTGTAATCATCTCCCCCCTCTCGGCAGAGATTTTTGCTTTTTTGATTTCTAGGGCGATAAGTTGTTCGTCCTTTTGCTTGATGTTGTTCTGAAGTAGCTTTATAGCTTGCTCCATTCTCTTGTCAATGTATCTGCAAAACTGTTTTGCTCAGATTTTATATATTGAACATATGGCTCGAATTGTTGTAATTTCATCTGCCATCTTATTAATCTGCCTTGTTTATGGTCAGCTTTAATTTTATATCTCCAAAATCCTGTAAGATATTTAGAGTCTGTGCGAAGAAGGAATCTTGACGGTAATAAGTCAATCTTCCATTTTTCTAATATTTTTACACATGCCAGAGTTTCTAGTTCCTGAATATGGTATCTAGATTCTGTATCTGTAAATGTACCAGAAACATATTTACATAACTGTAAATTTTCAGTATCCTTTATCAGGATTTTAGAAGCACTGTAATCAATGCCTTTTTTGGTATCTGTTTCTTCTTTCGAAGTTTCAGATTGTTTTGATTGAAGTTCTGATTCTTCAATTCTATACCCTTTCTCATTCAGAGAAAGTTTTGCTTTACCATTAGGTAAGGCTCTCATACAACCTGCCCAGGTTGTTTGTGATGCGTCCGTTTCTACAATTAAAAAATCTTTTATTGTTGGATTGTAGAGTTCGGGTAAAATTTTTATTTTTTCTTTGATAGTTTTAACATTATCAGAATCAACTTTAGTCCAAGACCATGGAATTTTTTCTGAAATTTTCTTTTGCAAATGCTTTCTTTCTTTTGCTAAATCTTTTAAAAATCCTTCATTAGCAATATAATTTAAACATCCAAGAAATCTTTGGATTTGTTTTCTGTCAGAAAGCTCATTTGGAAAAGCTTGTATTTTTTCTTGGGTATGAGGTGCTAGACTTAGTTCCCCATTTTCTTTTAAAATTAAACCAAGGTATTCTATTTCTTTTTGTAAAATCTTTGATTTCTTTTTTGAAATTATAATACCCTTTTCTTTAATTCTTAAAAGAACACTTTCTAAATCTCGAAGATGTTGCTTTTCATCTCCTTTTGTAAAAATGAGTATATCATCTATGTATGCTAGACATATATGATCTAAACCTGCGAGAGATTTGTCCATAAATCTTTGATATATTGACGGTGCTTGTTTTAGTCCAAAAGGCAAAACATTCCATTCATAATGTTTTTGAGGTGGACATGAAAAAGCTGTTAATGGTTTTGTTTCTTCTGCTAGTCTTAGTTGATAATAACCAGACTTTGCATCCAAGGAAGAAAACCAATTACATCCTTTTATTTTTTCTAAAATAAAATCTTTTCTAGGTAATTTATAAGAATCTCCGACTGTTGCCAAATTAAGTTTCTTATAATTAATTACCATTCTTCTCTTTCCTCTTTTTATTTCGTTATGGTTTTCGACATAAAAAGCTGGTGCAGAGTGTGGACTTGATGAAGGTCTAATAAGGTCTTTATCAAGTAAATCTTTACATTCTTGTTGAAATTCTTCAACATCTCTAATAGAATATGGAATTTTATTTGGAACATTTATCTCGTCATTAGGATTTTTTAACTTAATGACTATGAGTTCATGATTAGTGTTTTTAAGGCTGTCTAGAGGGTTATCTGAACAGACTTCGTCTAACCTTTCTTCTATACTAATATGGAAACTTCTTCCTTCCCATATAGTTCTTAATTCCCTAAGGTTTCCCTTAATAAGGTTTAAGATTTCATTTCTAGTAACTATTTTGGTGGTTACTATTTTTCTATTTTTTGGATTTCCCAAATCCTTCCATTGAAGTGATATAGTATCCTTTCTTTGAGTAAAGGGCTCATATAACTTTAAAAAGTTATTTCCTATGATTAGATCTAATCCTGAATCATGGAGGTAGATCGTTGGAATAAAAAATTTATATCCTTCAATTTCTATAGACACATCTCTAAGGTTAAACCATAACTGATGTTTTGATTTATCTGCAACTATTATTTCTTTTGGCTTGGTTAATCTTTCCCAACTTCTAGAGATGGATTTTTTCCCAAAACAAAGAGTTGCACCTGTGTCTATATAGGCTAAAAGGTTTCTATTTTTTAGCACTATTTTGATGAATGTAGCACTTGGATTTCCTTTACCAAGTATCTTCTTCGACATCTGAATCTGTCTCTGTACAGTATTCATAAATGTCTTCATTTGATTCTATATCTGATTCTATAGGTTCATATCCTATTGCATATATTGCATGTAGGACATTTTTCTTAGAATTTTCCTTTTTAGGGCACTCATTTGCATAGTGACCTTCTTCATGACATAACCAACATGTACATGATTTTTTGCCTTGTGGGCATATCTTTTTCCTAGGGTAAGGTTGTTTTTTCCTAAAGAATTTTTTGTTTCCCTTTTTGAATTTTCTAAAAGGAACCTTCTTAAATTTCTTTTTCTTATAGGGCTTTTGTAACCTTGTTTTTCTAGGTTTCTTCCTAGAGTTGCAACCATAATTTCCTACTTTGTCTTGTAGTTTATTGCAACAAAGGGATACTTGAGCTTCTCTTTTAGCTATTTTTTGACTACACATTTCTTGGAGCCAAATTTTTAGGGTGGTTATTCTTCCTCCTAGGGTATCATCTACTTTTCCTTCTGCTAATGCTGAAGTAAAGAATGTTTTAACTTGAGCCGATACTCTTTCTGGTAACTTGTCATAGAACAGTTCTATCAAGTTTCTGGAGATTCTAGTACTATTATCTATGTTGTAATAATAGTCCTGAAATTCACAAATGAAATTATCTATATAGCACATATTGCAGATTTTTAGGTTAGTTATTTTCCAAAGATTTTGGTCGGAAAATGCTATCTTAGATTGAATGGAGTCCTTCCATCCTTTAAATTCTGTTACGAGTAACATATGAATCCAGTCTACTACTAAAGCTCCTGTTAGGGGTATCGTTCCCATAACTTCTGGTGGTAAGGTTGAAATGTATTTGTAAGCATTTCCTCTAGTTTTATATTGTAGGAAATTGAAAATTTCAATTGGTCCTAAATTTTTAAGGTCTTCATTTAACTGGACTAATACACTATTTGTATTGTACCAATCTCTTAGATCCTTGGCTGTATCAAAACTACAGTCTATGTCTAAAATTCCTTGTCCTTGAAATGGGTTTTGTGTAGGTACATAATAATGGGGTACCTTTTGGAATTTTTGTTTGGTAAATTCTCTTTCGAATTCTGCAGTTCTTTTCGTACCAGATGTTTCTGCTGGTTCGAATTTTACGAAGTAAGGATTTTCATTTTCTTCCTCTACTTCTTCTTCAGAGCTAAAATCGTAAATGATTTGGTTTTTCTCTTTTGGTTCTTCGTTAACTACTTGACTTTTTCCTGATATATCCAAAGAGACCATGAGTTTTTCCAAATTTTCTAATTGCCTATTAAGGGCTTCTTCTGTATCGTCCATTCCTAAAAGAATTTAGATGGTGGTTTAATTTTTAATTGTGTAGAAACAGAAGTTTCTTCGAGGTTTTCTAGAAGCCTAGGAATATTTTCTATTTCTAATTCCTTTCCTTTCTCTTCCCCCCCGTGAGAAAATTGAAGGTTTTTGTCTTCTAAGAGTTTTATCATGTATGCTATCATACAAGATATATTATTTAGCTGTGGATTTGCTGTATGAAAAAGGTGAGGAAATTTATGAGTTTCATCTTCTTCATAACAAACAAAGTTTATTCCATTATGAAATTTTCATGTTTCATATGGTTTATATTTTTCTTCTTCATAATGTAAAGTTTCTAAATAGGATGTTTGTTTTTCTATCCTATCTTGTAGATCAGAGAAGTTATCTAAAACTTTCTGTAATTTACTTGTTAGACTTTCTTCAGTCATCTTGCAATATTCTGAAGTCTTTTTTGAAGAGTTTCAGCTAGTTTCTTATATTCTTTAGCTAGATAGAGGTCTCCTGAGTTTCTAAACCAATAGTGTAGTCTCTTAAACCATCTAATTTGGACTTTATATAGAGCAAGATCAGCTATGTTTGGTTTAAAGCTGATTTTTGGATAGATTAATCTTCCACACGGACTTCTTAGGAATTCATTCCCGTATATTTTTACTATCATATTATTCATTGCACTAAACTTAACTACTACGGATTAGCTACCAAATTTTTGCTACTAATTTTGTGTTAATGGGCTGATTGGTTTCTAGCCTTTAGATTTGAGATTTGCACATAGAAAATTTTGTGCCTTTGCCACATTAGATTATGACTTTTTTGAAACATTCATTTTGGTGAATGTACCATAGAATTTGCCTTTAAGAAATTATCTGTAGAGTGGTTTCTAACTTTATTTTACTTTTTTTTTTTTTTTACGGTAGGGTGGTTTCCAACAATTGCATGCATTTGTTTGGAAATATACTTTTGCATTGTTGTCAGCTTGTTTTACAATCTAAAATTACTATCAAATGTGAGCTTATTTAGAGAATTAAATTAAAATTCTAATTAGAATTAATTTTTATGTGTAGAAATTTCATCGTTAACTAATCACAATTAATTATATGTGTGACTTTAAATATAAGTATGATATGAAATATATTTGTATTAGGAGAATCAGATGACAGAAAATTTATGTCCAATGGTTAAGAAATAAATGAACAAATTGTCAAAAAGAAAGAAATACTACTCTTGGGTTCCATCCCAGATCGTGCGTATGAAGAAACATTTGTCGGGAGAAATCAACCTTTTAAACAAATTTAAGTTATCTCGAGGAAATTAATCTCTGTTGTTGTGCGCGCGGAGGATAACTTTTGTTTACCGAGAAAAAAGAAAAAAATACTACTGAATAATCTTTTGGATTTCTAAAATAAATTTTGGAAGGAAATTATAGTTAACTTCTTAAAATTTTTCAACAACTTTCATTCCAACGGAGATTGGTTTGACATTTGATTAGTACATTTACAACTCTGCTTGTGAAAAATGATAGTCATAGTCCTTTTCGGATTTTAGACATATTTCAATAGTTTGTTGTGTGTATATGGCGATTTCTAAAGTGTTGGCCATTCGCCAAAAAACTATTATTGGTTAGGATATATTAGAGTTGCATCTGGTACGTTTGTGAAGATAAACAAATTTTTTGATGAAATTATGATCACTAATGAGGAAATGGGTAAGACAACAACTTAGATGTCTGATTTAATCTTCTTTTTTGAAAAAGTAAAATGGTACAAAAATAACAACGAAAAGATCTCAACTATGTTGACATTTCAAATAATACATCTTAACTATTAACAATTCGAATTTTTAACACTTCACTTATTCACTTTAAATGTTGAATTTTTAGCCGCTATATTTCTTAAAAAAATAATATTACCATGATCTATCAATCAAAGTCTATTTTATTTACATTTACATAATTTAAATGTTTTGAAGATTAATTTAAATGTTTTTAAGCCATCAACAGAGTAATTTAAATATTCTATTCAAATTTCCTTATTACTAATTAAACTAAAGTGTGCATGAGGGGGTTAGTTCAATTGTGAAATATTGACATTATATTATCATATGATGATGTTCAAAAACTCCCGAAAATAATTGTAAGGCTACATAGCTAGTTGGGGTGCAAAACTTAATTGGGCTTACTAATTGTGAAATATTTATTTTAAAGATGAGAATTCACTTTATATATCTTACAATTTCTTCAATAAAGTTAGTTATTAGTGAACAACAATGAAAGCTTTATAATCCAAAAATAAAAATTAATTTCTCCATATTTTGATGGAAAAAATTAATTACACAACATTGACGTCATATTATACAATTTTAAGAAAAAGGATGATAATATATAGTAGTATATATAGGTTATAAATTTATTTATTTTGGTAAAGAGGTTAGAAGTTTCTATGAATATATAAAATTAAAATTAAAGTACGGCATTGTACTTCATATCCAGATGATCAAAATATTCAAACACAGCCACCCAAAAAATAAAAATAAAATAAAATAAAAATTGGAAGTTTCAAACACAATGGCATGAGAGTGATGTTAGCTAGATTGCGTCAAAAAAAAAAAAATTTAATAAATTAAAGAGTGACGTTAGTCATTAGATATACATTTATTTACCATGAGAAGAAGTCATGGGAGTATCATTTTTCTATCCATTTATTTATTTATTTTCACCAATCAAATTTCGATAGTAAACAATAAATATGTCATGCAAAAGATGAACTAACTACTAACTCAATTACATCTCCTTAATATATAAACATTCTCTTGTTTCCATTTTTGTTGGAGTAAATTAGAAAAATTATTTAAAGCTTTTTGCATTTTCAAAAAAAATTTAATATGGTAAAATGAGTACTTTCAAAATCTTCTTTCTTCTTCTCTCTTGCTATACTTTCACAATCGGCATTTAAAAGATGAGATAAGTTTCATGAGCTCAATAAATTTTAAATCATTTAGAAAGAGACAATTAAGGTGGCATAAAATCCAAAAATATTAAAAATTTAAATCAAACTTGTAAACTGAATCGAACCAAACCAATTTTTTTAAAAATAAGAACCAAACTATTTGTGAGAACAAGATTTAGTTCACCATTTTTTTGTAAAAACCATGTGAATTCTAAACCGGACCAATAAACCTAAAATCATTAAAACTCCAAAACTAAAACCCTAAAATCAAAATCTTCTTCCTTCTCCTCTCTTGTTATACCTTCAGAAACGTCATCTCACAAGATGAGACTGGTTTCACAATCTCAATAGATTCTATGTCATTTAGAAGGAGACAAATACTAGCAACTTTAGATTTGATGAAAATCATAGATAACCATTTAACTTTAGAACCTCATTAAACTCAAAATTGTGGAAAAGCTCAAGAAATTTATGTGTCTATTCATTTTCTATAAAGTTTAAATATTTTATCCATCTCTTCTTTGTACTTTGTGCTATTTTTACTTAAACATCGGAGTATTTTAAAATTACTTTTCAATGATCTAAAACTAATGTTAAGACGCGATATATATTTCACCAATGACCATGTCCTTTCTTATCAAATTTCAATATATATATTAAAAAAATAAAATCAACATTGATGTACGGCCTTGTACGTTTTCCTGATCATAAAAGAATATTCAAAGCATAATTAAGGAACCACAGGTCATCACAATGTCATTAGACATAAACTATACTCCCTATAGTTGAAATTTTTAACCATACGACCAGAACAATTCATATGGAAATAAAAAAGTTTTTTAAAAAATATTATCTTTCATGAGGATAGTGCAAATTCAAATTTTGTACCAATTTTTTTCTGTAACATTATGCTACATAAGTATACAACTTAATTAGGATTAATTCAATAAATTAAAACTATTACACTCAACAAATATAAGATTAGTCAAAGTTTGATATGGTCATAGTGACTATAATTAAATTATATTCAAGGCCCCGTGGTTCTATATATATGTCATGCAAATTAAAGATGAACACACCACAACTCTACTCACTCAAATACATCCCAACTTTTCTATAACTTCTTATAAACATTCTATTGTTTCCACTTTTCTTGGAGTTAAAAAAGTTGATATAGCTATGGGAGCTTTTCAAATCTTCTTTTTCCTTCTCCTCTCTTGTTACGCCCTCACAACCGTCATTGCACAAGACGATACAGGTTTCGTGGGCTCAATAGACCCTAATTTTTTTAAAAGAAGACAAAACGCTAGCCACTTTAGATTCTATTGGCACGACGTAGTGTCGGGACAAAACGCCACCGCAATAGAGGTCATTCCAGCACTCCCAAAATATAACACTACTATCTTTGGTGAGGTGAAAGTTTTTGACAACCCTTTAACCTTGGGACCTGAATTAAGCTCAAAATTAGTCGGAAGGGCCGAAGGGATTTATGCGTCTACCTCGCAAACCGAGCTCAATTTTCTTATGATTCTGAATTTTGCTTTGTTTGAAGGAAAATATAATGGAAGCACCATTACTATCTTGGGAAGAAATGTTGCTTATAATAAACTTAGAGAATTGCCCGTTATTGGTGGAACTGGACTTTTTAGATTTGCTAAGGGATATGCTGAAGATACCACTCACTATTTGGATACCAAAACAGGAGATGCTACAACTGAGTACAATGTTTATGTTACTCATTATGGTTAATTTATATATTTGCATAGTGAGATATGCACTTTTTTTTTTTTGCTATTGAGTGAGTGTGCTAATATATATACTGCATTTCTTAGTTTCCTATCATGTAATAATTAAGCATCAATCAGTTGTGATGATGTTGAACTTTGTTTGGTTTATCTTGTGGGGTTGAAATCATGAACTCAACCATTGTTTATTTTTGTGTATTTGTGATTGGTATCATTAATTTTAAAAAATATTTTATTTGAAATAGTTCAAGTTTCACTTAAAAAAACACACCCACGGCTAAATTCGGTTTTTGCCACGGCCATTTAAAGCGTGGTAACAATTTTATAACCACAGTTATCTCTATATATATAATTTGTGAGCCTTTTTTCAAATGAAATTGTACACATGGCATCATGTCAATGTTTCTCTTCTCATATGATTTTGACATTTAATTCACATAAGAATAATAAGAAATGTAATTATTATTAAATCAAAGATTTAATATCATTCAATGGTAGCATGTTAACTATTCCTATTCCGATGATTCTCACAATTCCTATAAGTGATCAATGATTTATTATTGAGATGTAAGTCATTGCTACTTTTTTATAGCCAAATATTTTCAACCATATTTTATCATGTTTAGTTTTTTACTCATGTTTTCATAGCCATATCTATATGAATTATCAATAATGTTTTGTTGTTTTTTATAGCAATAAATTAACCTACACCATTATAAAAAAAATAAAAAAATTAACCTTCTCATGTTTCTTTGTTACATGGTCGATCATATTATATCAAATGGTGGATGTTGGAAGGTGGTGATTTGTGATTAAAAGTATTATGATCATTCTCTCTTATATATTTACTTTTAAATCTTCTTTGGCATTTGGAGAAAAGTATAAGATTATGTCTAATTCTTTTATTTTCCTTTATTGCAGTTTTTTTTTTTCTTCAGATTTTTGGGTTTTAAAATATTAGTCAAGGTAAATTTCTAGATATGTTTTCATTCTATCGTTTTTAAAATTTATATTTCATGTGCTTCTGTTTTTAAATTACTTGACAATATATTTTGTATGTTAATTAATGTTCTTATATATAAAAGATTGGGTAATGGATAGTACATATGTGATAACCAAAACTTTTTACCAAAAACAAAATTTGATATTGAAAGTATAATGTTCCAAAATTTCAATTTATAGTACATATTCCTAAATTTGATATCGAAAGCATAATGTTTTAGATCTCCATTTCTTTTGTACATGTTCTTCTTATGATTTTACATATAAATTTTCGCCTATTTAATAATTTTTTTATATTATCATTGTTTTCAAATTTTCAATAAAAAAGTACTCTGACTGTTGTCTCTTTTTATATTGTTTAGTTTTTATTGAGGCGTTTTCAATCAAAATATGTTTTTTTAGTTCAGCTATTTAGCTTGCCTTCTCATTTGCGTGTTATTCTTATTGCTTGAGAGATAAAGAATACAATGATGTGTGGGTGAGCCATTAACTTTGTAATTTAATGCAAGTTTTAAGCATTGAAGTTGTATACAATACAAGGCATATCAATTTGAATAAGGAAGAAAAGTAAATTTATATTTTATTCTTTTTATATTTTAAGATCTAAGACTTATTAGTATTTTGGGTTATTTCCCAATCTTATTAAGATGCAACAATAATACGGGTTGTACTGAGGACCGTCCCTTTCGATTCCAAGCTGCTTGGTTCACGCATAATGATTATCCAAGCCTAGTGAAGAATAGTTGGGCTCGTGATCGAAGTAATATTGTTCAAAGTCTGCAGAGTGTAGCCCAAGACTCTACAACTTTCAACAAGGAGGTGTTTGGGAATATCTTTGCTCGGAAGAAGGAATTGGAGGTTAGAATGAGAGGTATCCAAAGAACACTTGAAAATATAGACTCGGCTAATCTTATGAGGCTTCAAAAAGATTTGCTACTGGAGTATGAGAACATTCTTTTCCAGGAAGAGACCTTGTGGTACCAGAAATCCCGTGAACAATGGATAAAGCTTGGTAGTAGAAACACATCCTTCTTTCATGCTCAGTCCATTATTCGTCGAAAACGGAATAAAATCCATGGCATTCGGCTAAGCTCGGGTGAGTGGTGTACTGATGATGAGATCTGAGGCCCTCAAATTCTTCAAGGAACTGTTTTGTACGAGACAACTGGTGACCAGTAATAGTAGTAACAATGACGATGTTGTTCCAGCTCTTGATGCAGAGGCGGTAGTTGAGCTTACTAAACCTGTCACAAAAAAAGAAGTGTATGATGCTTTGATGACTATGAAATCCTACAAAGCGCCGAGACCCGATGGATTCCAACCGATCTTCTTTAAACTATTTTGGGAGGATCTTGGAGATGATCTTTGGAAGTTTATAAAGCTTGCCTTTGAGCAAGGCAGCTATGACAAGAAAATTTGTGAGACTCTCATTGTATTAATTCCAAAAGGTGACAGTCAAACTACATTCAAAGACTTTCGACCGATCAGTTTATGCAATGTTACTTATAAACTGATTTCGAAAATTATTGTGAGTAGATTGAGACAATTTTTAGATGGTATTGTTAGCCCTTTGCAAAATAGCTTCATACCAGGGAGGAGTACCAAAGATAACGCTATTGTTCTCCAAGAAGTGTTACATTCTATGAGAAAGTCGAAGAAGAAGAAAGGAGACATGGTATTCAAACTCGATTTAGAGAAATCTTATGACAGAGTTAGCTGGAGCTTTCTTAAAGACACACTTGTAAAGTTCAACTTCCCAACAACAGTGATCTCTCTTATTATGTTTGGTATTTCTTCCTCCTCTAATACTATTCTTTGGAATGGAAGCAAGACTGAAGCCTTTACTCCAACTCGGGGGCTACGACAAGGTGACCCCTTGTCCCCATATCTTTTTGTGCTGTGTATGGAGCGTCTTGGAGCGATGATTAATAAACATGTCAGTGATGGTATTTGGAAGCCAATGCAGATTTCTAAATACGGTACTAAACTTTCGCACCTGTTCTTTGTGGACGACGTCCTTTTGTTTACAAAGGCTAATGTGACTCAGGCTCGGGTTGTGAAGGACGTGTTGGACAGATTCTGCAGTTTGTCGGGGCTTAAAATTAGCTTTGAAAAATCTAAGTTCTGTACATCTTCAGGGGTGTGTCGTCAACTCCGAAACAGGATTAGTGAGTCATCTCAAGTTCATGCCACAGATCGCTTTGAAAAATACCTCGGCTTCAAAATGTTTAATGGTAGAGCTCGCAGACATGATTTCAATGATATTTATGACAGAATCTGCTCTAAACTAGCCTCTTGAAAGAGCAGGTTTTTGAACAAGCCAGGCAGAGTGGTTCTAGCTAATTCTGTCATCTCATCTCTCCCGGCATACCATATGCAGATTACTTGGCTCCCACAAGGTATGTGCGATGACTTAGACCGAACTGTCAGACGCTTTATCTGGAAAGGCATGGGGGACACTGGTATGCACCTAGTTGGCTGGCACAAAATTACCCAGCCACGCCGTTTTGGTGGACTTGGTGTTCGTATTGCTCGGCTACAAAATGTTTCGCTTCTAGGTAAGCTTGTTTGGGAAATCCTTCACTCTCCAACAAAGTTATGGGTGAATCTGTTTAAGGAAAAATATCTCAAAGGTCAGTTTCTTTTTAATGCGTCGGTAACTGGTGGTTCGGTAGTTTGGAACTCTTTATCAAAAGCCTTGAACATGCTCCAAGACGGTTTCACTATGAAAATAGGTGATGGGAATTCTAATTTTTGGTACGACCCATGGGTTTTTAAGGACAAACTTTGCTCCAAGGTACCTTTTGTGGATATACATGACACAACGGTAAAAATTAACGAGGTGTGGAATAACGGAAAGTGGAGTCTTGAGAGTCTTTATACCGTCCTCCCAGATTTTGTCAAAGAAGCTATTTGTCAAATAAAACCTTGTGTAGTTGAGGGTCTCCCTGATGTGTGGGTCTGGCGGAACTCAAGTTCCGGTATTTTTACTACTAAAGATGCATACGAGTGGTTGTTAAACCCATTCCCTATTAACAACCATGTGAAATGGAAATGGATTTGGCAAAGTAAGCTCCCAGCTAACATTCAATTCTTTGTTTGGCAAGTGTTTCATGGGTCCATTCCTACAAGAGAGATGCTTCACTACCGCCGGGTTTGTAACTCTAACCTTTGCCCGAGATGTTCATCTTGTCCCGAAACTATTGAACATTGCCTGTTTCAATGCGTTGATGTGATTGGTGTTTGGAAAGCTTGTGGTCTAGATCGCATTCTGCCTCCTTTACATAGTGTGGATCTGTTCACTTGGTGTCGAAATGTTTGTATATCACACGGCACTATCATCTTAATTATTATGTGGGTCGTTTGGTGTGCGAGAAATAACTCTCTCTTCAACGGAGTTAGGGAAAGTGTTCAGGATAGTGTTGCGAGAATCCACTCCCTGAGGTCCTTCTGTGATGCTGTGTTTGATACACAGTTGCTGGAATCGGTCAGGTCTAATAACCGGCGTTATGTGGTTTGGCAGCGCCCAGCTGTAGGGGCTGTTTGTTTGAATGTCGACGGTAGCCTGTTGGGATCGGTGCATACAGCAGGGTTCGGTGGACTGATTCGCAATTCTGCAGGAGTTTTTCTTGGTGGTTTTTATGGGGCGGCAACTCACCCAAATATTTTGTATGCTGAGATCATGGCAATTGCTCATGGCTTGGAGCTTTGTTGGAGCAAAGGATGTAGGAATGTTGTTTGCTACTCTGACTCCCTGCAAGCTGTCAAAATGATTAGTGAGGGTGTTCTACCTTATCACTGTTTTGCAAATGAGTTACTTCGGATTAGACAGTTGAGACGTAGACATTGGAATGTTTCGATTGAACATACTCTTCGTGAGGGTAATAGGTGTGCTGATCAGTTAGCTAAGATGGGAGCTGTCTCAAATTCTCCCCTAGTGATGATTTCAGAACCACCCATTGAGCTATTTGGTTTGCTTAAAGATGACGCTGAGGGTGTGCCTGTGTTGAGGGTGTAATCCCAAGTCTGTTTGTTTTTTCCTTTTTCTTTTTTATCTCTTGTAACCAAAAAAAGTATTTTGGGTTATTTGCTTTATTTGGTCATTCTCTTCTATATATTGGTAAGTCTACCACATTTGTTTATGAATTCATCATTTATTCTTTTCTATTTGATTAGTTAATTTTTGTTGTTAATTTATTTCAAAACTTTGAATGTTAATTTTTTATTGTTCAAATGAATATGCACTAGAGTGGATTCAAATTTGACTATCATTTAATTAGTTTTAATATCATTTATATTTTTGAAATTTGACTATCATTTAATTAGTTTTAATATCATTTATATTTTTGAAATTTGACTATCATTTAATTAGTTTTAATGTCATATACACATCAACAAAAAAGCTAAAAATATTTTAGTTATTTTTAAATTAATACATTCCTCAACTTATTTTCTCCATAATGCATTATTAATTAAGACAAATACAATTTATTTATTTTTAAATCGTGCAATGTAGTTTCGTTATATAATAATTAAAATGCGTGACAAAAAAAATTAAAATGATTCATTTAATTATTTTTTAAAAATGTGTGATATAAGAATGTTCTTGATTGTTGATGAATATGAAACTTATTATGTTGACTAATTGTGTAATAATTGGTTTTAATTGCATATTGTGTGATAAATATTTCATAACAAACTTCATAATAACCAACGATATGATCATGATTGTAGATTCATTTAAATATTTTGTAGTTATTTAAAAAGTTTATGTTGTACTCTATCATGTGAAAAAATACAAATAACACAAAAAAATATGCAGTGTACTTTTGATCCATATTTAAGTTATAGACATCATCTTCAAGTCCGGCCCCCATGGGGGTGCAGGGTGAGCGGCGACATCGGGCCTCAAAATTTTGGAGACCTGAATTCAAAATTTTGAGATCCTATAAAAATAGTTATATATTGTTCGTTTTTATAAAATGTTAGATGTACACAATAGATTTTGAGACCCTATAATAATGGTTAAATGATATCAATATTCATAAAATATCATATGTTTGGTAAAAAAAAATTTCAATCGAGTAAAAAATAATGATTTAAATAGAAGATGATTCTTTTAAATTTTTTATTAAGGGTCCATTTTTATTATTTAAATCGGACCTCCAAATAGTCATGACCACCCTGATAATCATTTTTTTTTAAAAAGCCAAAATGATATATATATATATATATATATATATTAAAAAAACACAATCTCCCTGATAATCATTTTATGTGGCTTATATTTCTATTTATATATTAATACAAATGTCTTCTTTTATTGCAATTTTTAAGGGGATATATATATATATATATATATATATATATATATATATATATATATGTATCATATATTAATATGGAGGCAATTTTTTTGTAGTTTTTTCAAAATTTAAATTTTACTCATACGAGATTATTTTTTATTTGAATGAGAAATCTATATTTTTATTCATTCATTAATATGGGATCTATTTTATTTTTGTAATTTATATTGTAGTTTATATTTCAACTCATGTTAATGCGAAGACCTTTTTTTTTACAAAATCTATATGTCTAATCATATATTTATACTCACATATTAATACACATGACTTTTATTTTTTGTAATTTCTACGAGAACTTATATTTTTACTAATATATATTAGTACGTAGATCCAACTTTTTTTTTCTGTAATTTTTATGAAATCTACAATGTTACTACATAAACTTTTTTTTTCATATATTAATACGGGATCTATTTTATTTTTGTAATTTATACTGTAGTTTATATTTTTACTAATTAATATACTAATACGAAAGCCTTTTTTTAAAATTTCTATGTGGCATAAATTTCAACTGATACATCAATAAGGGGGTCTATTTTATATTATAATTTCTACGGGAACATTTATTTCTACTAATGCATTAATGCTGATATTTTATTTATTTATAATTTCTACTTAGATCTATATTTTACGCATATATTAATACGAAGACCTGTTTATTTTATAATTTTTATAAAATCTATATTTTTAGTCATATATTAATAGGGAAACTTTTTTTATATTTCAATGGGATCCTATATTTTTGCTTAAATATTAATACGGAAATCGATTTTTTTTGTTATTTATATTGTAGTATATACTCATTAATCGATACATGGACATTTTTTTTTTTTGGAATTCATGTTCATCTCAAAGCCATTTTACAAAACTTCAAATTAGTCTCTTCCTTATATTCCATTACCATTAATTTTTATTAGAGAGAGTTATTTTAATTATTAAATTATATAAGATTACAAATATTTATGTAGTTGTCATTAATAATTAAAATTTTAATTTTTGAATTTAAATTAAAATATATTATTTATAAGTAATTAAATCTACAAATGCATTATGCTAGTTTATCAAATAACCACGGTCTAAGCGTGGCAAAACAATGTTTGGAGGAATAAGAAAATTGATTTAGCTACGGTTGTAAGTGTGGCCAAATAACGCATTAAACTTTGCCACGCCTTTAACCGTGGCAAACATTGTTCATCTTTTTTTTAAAGCTGTTCTGCTTTCATGCTTTCTTTTGACCTTTCTTTTCATATATTATTCAAATGCAACAAATAGATAGCTTCAAACTTTATTAACACAAAATTTATCTAATGTGCTAAGCTAAATTTATACAATCCCCTCATATGCCAAGAGATGAGTCTACAATCAATCCATATCTATAAACTATTCAATTAGTTGGGTCACAATGAACAATCTTGTTACAATGAACAACAACAATTTCATTAAGATAAAACACCCTAATTCAATAGAAAATATCACAATCATAGTGAATAGTCCAGAACAAATAAAGTTGATATCTAAAATCAAAAGAAATTAACTTACACAGAATAAAATCTGATTGTTTTTTCCAGAAATATAATCAAAACATGCGGCAGTGATATTGCATCCTTCAACATTTAATGTGGTAATCTTATGCAAACTTGTAATCTAGAGAGGAATAACCAAATTTACAAATTGTACTCTAGCATCATTAAGAATACCAATTCCAGCTGAAGCAAAATTGGCTCCAGCTAAAAGCTTTTCCCCTTTTAGTCGTGGACTCAAGTATGGCAACACTGACTCAGCACCTAGTCTTTGACCTGATAATCAAAGTAGCTAGTTAACTAACTAAAATATTATATATGCACCAATGGCTGACCAAATTAAAGACACTAACAAAATAAATGTGTGCATCGTAGTCGTACAACATTGTCTTTTTTTTTTTTTTTTTTGACAATAATAAACTTAACTCATTTCATCCATCAATTGGTTTTCAATACAAGGAGGAATCGAATAAAAAACACAGCGATTAGCCCAAGAATTGGCCGCCCTAGCTAACTTATGAGCAACCAAATTCACTTGACGCTTTACAAACTTCACCTCAAAATTTGGTTTTGCTAACAACAAGTTCTTAATACTAGAGATAAGAGCACTAAACATTGATAGCCCTACATGATTTTCATGAACAGCTCCTGTAACCACTTGTGCATCACTTTCAAAAATTAAATTGTAAGCTGTCTGCATAGCCTCCAAGAGAGCTAAGGCCTCTGCCTCGGGGATAGAGAAAGCTCCTCTCTTCCAATTTGTTCCTGCAAGGATAAAACGATCTTTCGTCACGAATGTACTTACCCCCACTCATAATTCTTCCGTCATTATGGAAACCGGTATCGACGTTACATTTGAGCCACGTATGTCTTGGTGTTGGTGGTAACCATTCCTGATGTTGCTGCACCTGTCCGCCATCTGGTATGATATCTGAGCTTTGTACCAATCATCCCACATGTGAAAAGCTTGATTCCAAATCCATTGGTTCCTGTTATTCCACATCATCCAAATCAAAGTTGCCACTCTACCTGCTACTTCCTTAGACTCCTTGCTGCATACATCAAAGATAACATCTTTAACACTATTAAACTAACTGTGGCTAATTGACTGTGGCTAAACAACATTTATTTTTTGTAGTGTCTTCCCATGTTTTTTTTTTTTTTGTGGCTCAAATGTTGAATGGGAAGGGATTGAAGAATATCGATGCTTTGTTTGACTAAAATCAATTGAAAAATAATACAAGAATACAAAATAGTGATAAATCATAAATAAATATTTAGTCAAAAGAAACCATAGATAAATATTGAATATTTAAATAAATTTGTAATCGTGTGTGATTTGATCATTGTTGTTTATTTAATTTAAGTCAAAAAAGATAATTGTTGTGTATTTATTAGTAAATTTTAAAAGTGAAAGATCCATGTATATAAATTGCATTTTTACCTCATATATCGATATTATATTACCATGGTTTAAAAATAATTAATAATATATTAGTAAAAAATAATTAATGCAGTTGAGAATTTTTTTTTAAAAAATTAAGAAGAAATTTAAGAACAAATACATAATACTATTTAAGATACAATAGGACTGGTTTCACAAGCTCAATAGATTATAAGTCATTTAGAAGGAGATAAATACTAGCAACTTTAGATTTGGTGAAAATATAACAAAACTAGTGTTTTAGTTTGGTGAAAATCATAGACAATCCTTTAATTTTGAGACCGCATTTAAGCTCAAAGTTGTGGAAAGAGCTCAAGAAATTTATGGGTCTAATCATTTTTTGCAAAGAATTTAAGTATTTTATCTCTTTTTCTTTTAGGTTGCTAATTCTCACTTAAGCATAAGATTATTTTAAAAATACCCTTCATTGATCTAAAACAAATTTTAAAACGCAATATATATTTCACCAACGACCATATCCTTTCTTTTCAAGTTTTAATATATATATATATATTAAAAAAAAAAAATCAACATTGATGTACGGCCTTGTACGTTTTCCTAATCATAAAGAATATTCAAAGCATAATTAAGGAACCACAGGTCATCACAATGTCATTAGACATAAACTATACTCCCTATTGTTGAAATTTCTAACCATACATCCAGAACAATTCATATGGAAATAAAAACGTTTTTTTTTAAAATATTATCTATGAGGATAGTGCAAATTCAAATTTTGTACCAATTTTTTTCTGTAACATTATGCTACATAAGTATACAACTTAAGGATTAATTCAATTTTCAAAATGACTTTCTTAAATATTAAAAGTTCAAATTTTTTTAATGAACAATAAATTAAAACTATTAAACTCAACAAATATAAGATTAGTCAAAGTTTGATATGGTCATAGTGACTATAATTAAATTATATTCAAGGCCCCATGGTTCTATATATATGTCATGCAAATTAAAGATGAACACACCACAACTCTATTCACTCAAATACATCCCAACTTTTCTAACTTCTTATAAACATTCTATTGTTTCCACTTTTCTTGGAGTTAAAAAAGTTGATATAGCTATGGGAGCTTTTCAAATCTTCTTTTTCCTTCTCCTCTCTTGTTATGCCCTCACAACCGTCATTGCACAAGATGATACAGGTTTCGTGGGCTCAATAAACCCTAATTTTTTTAAAAGAAGACAAAACGCTAGCCACTTTAGATTCTATTGGCACGACATAGTGTCAGGAGAAAACGCCACCGCGATAGAGGTCATTCCAGCACTCCCAAAATATAACACTACTATCTTTGGTGAGGTAAAAGTTATTGACAACCCTTTAACTTTGGGACCTGAATTAAGCTCAAAATTGGTCGGAAGGGCCGAAGGGATTTATGCGTCTACCTCTCAAACCGAGCTAAATTTTCTTATGATTATGAATTTTGCTTTGTTTGAAGGAAAATATAATGGAAGCACCATTACTATCTTGGGAAGAAATGCTGCTTATAATAAACTTAGAGAATTGCCTGTTATTGGTGGAAGTGGAGTTTTTAGATTTGCTAAGGGATATGCTGAAGCTACTACACACTATTTGGATACCAAAACAGGAGATGCTACAACTGAGTACAATGTTTATGTTACTCATTATGTTTAATTTATATATTTGCATAGTGAGATATGCACATTTCTTAGTTTCCTATCATGTAATAATTAAGCATCAATCACTTGTGATGATGTTGAACTTTGTTTGGTTTATCTTGTGGGGTTGAAATCATGAACTCAACCATTGTTTATTTTTGTGTATTTGTGATTGGTATCATTAATTTTAAAAAATATTTTATTTGAAATAGTTCAGGTCTTCCCATGTTTTTTTTTTTGTGGCTCAAATGTCGAAAGGGAAGAGATTGAAGATCGATGCTTTGTTTGACTAAAATCAATTGGAAAATAATACAAGAATACAAAATAGTGATAAATCATAAATAAATATTTAGTCAAAAGAAACCATAGATAAATATTGAATATTTAAATAAATTTGTAATCGTGTGTGATTTGATCATTGTTGTTTATTTAATTTAAGTCTAAAAAGATAATTGATGTGTATTTATTAGTAAATTTTAAAAGTTAAAGATCCATGTATAAATTGCATTTACCTCATATATCAATATTATATAATCATGGTTTAAAAATAATTAATAATATATTAGTAGAAAATAATAATTAATGCAGTTGAGAATTTTTAAAAAAAAAATCAAGAAGAAATTTAAGAACAAATACATAATACTAATTAAGATACAATTGTCTATGAGAATAATTTATCTTAGTTATAAGAGTTTGACATTATAACTTTAAAAAGCGGAGTTTAAATTCCTTCGAGAATAATTGTGAAATGATAATTAGTTTTAACAATTTTTCTCTACTCCTTATTTATTCAAATTTTTTGATATTTGCTTGTTTTATTTTATTGTGTTATTGTTATATATGTATGGGGATTTTAAAAATCAATATATAAGGAAATGAATATTTAACGTATACGGTGTCTTGTACTCGTCCTTATCATAAAGAACTGTTCAAAGCATTTGGAACGAGATTAGTCATTCACAATGACATTTGATATAAACTATACGACCAGAACAAGTCAATGTGACAAATGCAAATTTGGTTTTCCATTTTAATAAAATAAATTGGTATAATTCTAAAAACAAAAATTAAGTAAAAAATTTATTTGTTTAAATATGATAATTAGTTCATATAATTATAGTTTTTTTTTTATTTTAGTATCTGCGAGTATTGTTGTTTGAATTTTTTACCTGCAAATTTTAAAAGTTGTTGCTTTTATCTCTAGTATCAGTTTAATGAGCCATGTGAATTGATTATATTAGGCAACATATAACGTGAAAGATTAAAAAAACAACTTATTATTATCAATTTGTTGGACTAACTTAAATAAAAAACTTATAAAAACTAAAAAAAATATTATACTTGCATGGGCTTAAATTATAAATAAGGATGGAGATTTATTCTTGCAATTATTTTTCTTATCTATATAAATAAGGATGGAGATTTACACTTCTCAATAATGTTTTAATTGATATTTTATAAAATTCACCGTTGAATTGAAAGTTTATATCATATAGATTATTTATGAAAAACTTCATATAAATCCAAAAGAATTTGATATGTTAATGAAATACATCAAAATTAATTGTTTGCGTTTTTTTTAAATGCCTTAAATCTTTATCTATCTCAATAGCATATCAAACGATTTTGAATTTTCTTAAATTTTACACAAATGATTTATGTGATGTAAAATTTCTATTCAAACGATGATTTATGTGATGTAACATTTGGCGTCAAATTAGTTTGTGTCATTTGAACCTTACCCATATCTGATTTGAACTCACGACCTCTCTATACAATTTTATTATTTAGCCACTAAGCCACTTGAATTCATTTGAAATATGTTGGTAACATCATTTAATAACTATGACTTTCGATGCATCAACTAGATTTTATTTTTCATCGCACTTACAATCTTCTTTTTTTAATCCAATTATTATTATTATTATTATATCTGAACAACATTTTTTAAATATTTTGATTGTGACAAACAATATTGTATTTTTTTTCCTTTTTTGAAATTTTTTTGTGGCATTGTAATTTTTTTATCATATCCTCCATTTTTTTATACTATAAATTCAATTTGTTTAATTGCTTATAAAATTCAATCAGTTTTTATATGGAACTTTATAAAATAATGAATTAATGCTATATTAGCTCCTAAAAATACAATTAATGATGCAATAAATGATTATGCTTTGGATTTAATTCCAGGAGAAGAAAAAAACGTATTTGAGTTATGATTCTCCGTGTTAAGCCAAATCAAATCTTGACACACCATATAATATTCATACACCTGAATTCTTAAACACCACCATTACATGTGGAGTTCCGAATCATAAGTTAAAATTAAAAGTTGGGGTATCGATAATGTTGCTCAGAAACATTGAACAATATTTGGGATTATGCAATTATATACGGTTGATAATTACCAAATTGAAACATATGTCGTTGAAGGTAAAATGATATCCGACGGCAATATTAGTGAAAAAGTTTTTATTCCTAGGTTATCATTTACTCCTTCAAATAAAAGAATCTCATTCAAGTTTCAACGTAGACCGTTTCCAGTGGTTGTTTTCTTTGCTATGACGATTAAAAAGAGTTAGGGTCAGTCACTTAAACATGTTGGTGTATATCTTCCAGGGTTAATTTTCTTTCATGGTCAACTATATATTGTAATGTCAAGAGTAATTTTAAGAAAAGACTTAAAAATATTAATAACCGATAAAAAAGAAGAAGAAAAAAACAGATAAAACTGAAAATATTATTTATAAAATTATTTTCTGTATTACCTGTATATCACATAATACTTGTTAAAGAAAATGATGCATGATTGTTGTGTGTATATATATATATATATGCAATTATGCATGATACTTGGTACTTAGTGCCTTTCTTACCGTTCTTTGTTGTATGATCGATATTAATTAAAAAGTCAACCAAACTAGTTACTTTTTTTGTAGATTATTTTTTTTGGTGTTTAATTTTAATAGCAAAACTGATATTTAAATCTCCTGTAAATATTAGTAGTGTTTTTCAAAGTTTTATAAGTTTTAGGAGGGATAGGAAGAATATGTTAGGGTGGTTGTTAATTTGACATGCTACTGTTTGGATTATATGAAACTCTCGGAATAATGTCATTTTTGTGAGAAAAACAGTTTCTGTCAAATCTTTGGTGGATAAGGTGAAACTTTCAACGTGAAAGTGATATCTGACTAAAAATCCTAGTAACGTCTACTGCTTCTATGAATGGAAAGTGCAATCTATCTTGTGCTGGTTGTGGGTCCCATGCGTCTTGGTGGTGATTGCCATGTTCTTTGGCAGCCTTCCCTTTTTCTTTATTTTTTCCTTTTGTCAAGTGTCTTGGTTCAGATGTTTATAATATTGTCTTTTGTAGTTTTGGGAGTGTATTTCTAATACACTTTCTTATTTTTATTTTGTTGTTATTTTTATTATTTGTACTACTATCTTTTTCGTAATATTATATATTTATCTTTGCATTAAAAAAAATTAATCTCCTTATGTTTAAGAATAAATAGAATATTACTTTTTCCATGTACAAAAAAAAAAACAGAAGAATATTATTCTCTTTTCTGCCCTCCAAAGTTAGCATCACAACAAATTATAATGTCTACCCAACACTTCCTCACAATGTTCTTTTTCATTCTCCTCTCATGCAACACCCTCACTTCAACATCATCATTAGAAAAAGAAGACACTTTTGATTTTGTTCGTCCAATAAACCCCAAATCTTAAATTTTTATATTGGACCTAACTCATCCTTACAAAACCGATTTGTAAGGTGAAGATTGTCTCAACTTTATAAACACATATTTAGACCTTCTCGCAAGCGATGTTAAACTTCTTAACACCAAATTGTTAGGCCTAAACAAGAAACAAAAACTAAGTCATTTAAGGACAACCACTTCTTTTGGTTCAGACTTCATGTTTGATGACCCTTTGACTTTAGGACCAAGGTTTTAAATTGCGGACCGCATCACCAGGTGATGCGGCCGCAATATTGCGGATGCGGAACGCAGCGCAACCGCATCAGACCGCAATTGCGGTGCGAATGTAAATCACACGCAACGCCGCAACGCAACACCGCATCAGAAAAAAGGAGTTTAAAAAAATAGAGAATCTCAAATGAATTTTAGAAAAGAGAAGAAAAAACAACTTTTTGAAGAATTTTACTGTAAAATTTCAGAAAATATACCTTCATTTTTCTTTTATGTCTTTTAGATTTATAATTTATTTTTATATAGATATTCATATTAACTTACTTTTATATTTACTAGTAAGATAAACTAGATTAATTTTGATATAATGTTAGTATAAGAAAATGTGTATTTGTGCGGATAGAAAATTATTTCATGCCGCAACGGCCGTAATTGCATCGCAGCGACCGCAATAGCCGCAATCGCAACACTCGCAACCGCAACCGCATCGACGACCGCAACCGCAATTTAAAACCTTGTTTAGGACCACAATTAAGTTCCAAACTTATTGGAAAAGCCCAAGGTTTCTATGCTTCTGCATCACAAGATGATTTTGGTTTACTCGTGGCTTTTAATTTTGCTTTCATTGAAGGAAAATACAATGGGAGTAGTATTAGTATCTTGGGGAGGGATCTTATTTTTTATGAAGTTAGAGAGATGCCTGTTATTGGTGGTAGTGGAATTTTTAGATTTGCCAGAGGTATGCTCTAGCTACTACCCAGTGGTTTGATCCCAAAACTTATGATGCTATTGTTGAGTACAATGTTTATGTTTTTCACTATTGGTCATTAATTAGGTTTTGTCTGACATGTACAAGTGATCGAAATTATTTTCCACAAGTTTGTTTTTACTGTTGAATCAATAAATTTTGGTATTGGATTAGTATATCACATTTCATTTGATTCAATAGTGAGGCTAATTGATATAATGGTGAAAACGAAGGTGAAAAATTTGTCTCACTTATATATCATAGACTTGACTGTTAATTATTGTTTTTTGTCAAGGAAATTAGTGGATAGACTCACCACTTTTACATGTGGAGAAGTGAATAATCTCATGTTCGTATTTTGACTCTGCAAAATAATGTGTGACAGCTACAAGACTAATATTGTTTATATTATGTTTACTTTAACTTTTAAGATTCAATACAAAATAAGTTTATTATTATTGTTAAGATGCTATTAATGATTCAATAACTTATGTAGGCAATTGCTCTTTTTTTCCCTCTTTTTTTCACTACAAGATTTATTCTAATAATGTATTTTATCTGTTCGAGCAACACAGATGGGGGGAGGCGGGAGAGCAATCACTATATGATGAAAATATTTTTAATTGGGCTGGCCTAAGTAAAGTATAAGCTAGCCCACCTGTACATTCTATCTATGGCCCATCTTATATTTGTCAACCAATCAATTTTCTCACATGCCTACAAAATTACTAAAATATTTTTTATCTGTTACTTAAATAACGTATGTTATAAAAATAAAAAATTTGAGAAAAAATACTCTCATTTACAAGTTTGCTACTTAAGTAGCAAAATATTACTTCCTGCATTCCTTAATATAAAAAAAAAAAAATCACATTTTAGAAGCATTTAAAAATTGATGCATCTAGACTATATTATTGATTAGATACATCAATTTTTAATTGTATCAAAAAATTAAACTCTCTTATATTAAGAACTAGATGGAATATAATATGAAATCCATAGACCGCGCAAAAAGGTGATTGGGTGAAAACAAACTCTCTTTTGATTAATATACCTTTCTATATGAATTAAAATAGTCTCCTTACGTAGTGCGTTTTTTTTTTAATTTCACTAGTATATTCTTTAATTAATATACCTTTTTCTTTAAGTAATATATTTTTTGCACTAGTGCATTTCTTACGGGTTTTCGTTGAATGATTAAAGTCAACGAAACTATTTGTTGTGTAACACATTTGCATAGTATTTTACTATTTTTTTCTCCCACGTTCACGTAGTGCGTTTTTTTTTTTTTGTATGAAAAACATGCTTCTAGATTAATATAGATCATTTTTTTAGTCAATAGATCTATTCTGTTAATATTATTCTTTCGTTTTACTAACAAATATTAATAATTAAATTAGTGACTATATAGTTTTCTTAGGTCGAAAATATTGGAATATGAACCTCCTACTTAAAGTTTTTTTTTTTTTTTTGACACAACCTCCTAGCTACTTAAAGTTAAAAATCATCTGCATCTCCTAATTTTTATTTGCAAATTAAGCCAAATAAACATATATAAAGTTATAAAACCACATTAAAGCGGACTATGTGGTATTTTCATATAGATAAAATTTAAATAGCAATAGTGATATTTAAAAATTGCAGTTCAACTTCTGAAAGAAACTTGTTAAACTGAAATATATCAATTGGTTGTTCTTAGGATACAAAGGTATGTGGATGTTGTATGAAACTATGACTTAACAAAATTTATATTTTACCTAAATCAAATTGATTGGTGAAGTGCAGTGCATTAATCAACAAAGGACTACAGACACTTTAACATTTCGTTCTGGTGACAGGTATTTCTTCTTCTTTTTTTTTCTTTTTTTTTTTGACAAAAGTGACAGGTATTTCTTCTAAAAATCTAAAATAGTGACAAAGACTTATAGACATAAATTTTTTATTATAATTATAACTAAATAAATAAATTTCAGCCGGCGGACTTCGCGCCCGACGGTCCTTTTTGCAGCTTGTTTAGTTGGCTTGTGTTTGGATTGTGTGGATCGAGCGGAATCTTCGAGTCTTTCAGAATTCGGAAAAACACTATACATCAGCTCCTGGACAATGTTAAATTTTTCTCCTACCGATGGTTGCGGACGAAGGATGTTACTCTGGTGGCAAACTTTCATGCTTGGTGGTCGAACCATTTTCTTTGTTTGGGTATCGACTGATTGTAGTTTATTTTGTTCTGTTTATCTGTTGGGACCCTTTGTAAACTTTCGTAGGTCTCTTCTGCACACCTTATGCTGAATGGTTTACTTGTATCTCTTTTTTTATTTATATATAGATTTTATTTTGGCTTGTTCAAAAATAAATAAATGAAATAATTAATTTTCCTATATTTATTATTGGATTTTGCTTGTGGCGTGGGTGTAAATGTAATGGGATTGACAACTATAGTAATTTTCCTAAATTTATTGGATTTAGGTGTGAGGGACTTTTACAATGTGAGGAATCAAATTAAAGTTTAAAGATGAAAAGTGAGTAGTATTCCATTACTCAATAATTTTTTATTGGATATATATTTTTATTAAACTATAAAATCAACATAAAACTAAAAATTATAGATATGTTGTTGAAAAACATATGAATTAACATGTCTTAAGCAATTTTATTAAAATTTATTGATCTGTGTGTCTTATTAACATATATTACAATTTCATAGTATATAAAAAATTATATAAAATTTATATAAATATAATAGAAAATAAAATTTTATAGAGAAGATTTATTATAAAAACCTTCAATGCAACACTAATTCTTTTTTCTTTTTATAATTATTTTGACTAGTATTTGATTTTTATTTTTAAGACAAATTTTTATATACTTTATTAAACAATATTTTTAGAATATATGTTAGAATGACCATTTAAAAAAAAATACTTCACTCATCTCACAAAAATATGATCATTCACACAACTTAAAAAAATGAAGAAGTGATTTTACAACATAAAATTCCTTTCAACCATTAGCAATATATTTTTATTATCATAAATGCAAAGTAATAAATACAATAATTTTTTGAGAATAATACACTTAATATTTATGCGATTAAAATCATAGTAATGTTAGAAGTAATTTATATTTAAGGGTATTTTAGTATTTACTATGTTAAGTACCTTTTGAACTTGTCTGTTAAGTTTTTATTTTTAGGGCCTATGTGGCAAACTTTACTCTTTGTATAAATAGCTACTCTTTTATCAATGCAATTAATTCTTCCTTTCATATTTTGTGGCTGCTGTCTTTGTCCTCTTCTTACTATTTCATTGATTCATCACCTTGTACACCAACAAATTGGTATCTAGAGCTCCGGTTCGAATCCACGGGAAACACGAGTGAAACGTGAGTTGTGTGTGTTTGATTTTTTGGTTCTTGATTTGTGTTGAATCTTGAACAAAAATCTGAACAGAATCACTTTTTTCTGATTTTGTGGGATTGGGAAACACGAGTGTTAGTGAGATTTGAGTGTACTGTACAAGGTTTAAAGATGAACGGAAATGGTGGCATGAGTACCAAGCTTCCAGTGTTTGATGGCAAAAACTGGAATCGTTGGATGAAACAAATGCTTGTATTGTTCGGTGCTCAAGGTGTGCTTGAGCTTGTCACTGAAGGATACGTTCCTGTTGCAGCAGATGCAACAGAGGAGCAGAAAGAGGCGCAGAAAGCTACAAGAAAGAAGGATCAGAAGGCGTTGTTCTACATTCATCAGTGTGTGAATGAGAGTGTGTTTGAGAAGATTGCTGATTCAGTGACGGCGAAGGAGGCTTGGGATCTTCTGACAAGGTGTTACGGTGGTGATGCGTCAGTAAAGAAGGTAAAGCTTCAAACCCTCAGAAAACAGTATGAGAATCTCAACATGAAGAACAATGAGAAGGTTTGTGAGTACATCTCCAGACTAATTCTGATTACTAATGAGATGAAAGCTTGTGGAGAAACTCTTTCAGAACAAGTAATCATTGAGAAGGTATTGAGATCCCTTACCCCTCAGTTTGATTACATTGTTGTATCTATTGAACATTCCAAAGATTTGGAAACCATGAGAATAGAAGAGTTACAGAGCAGTCTAGAAGCACAAGAGTTGCGTCTAACTGAGAGAAATTCTGAAAGAGAAGTAGAGCAGCATGCTCTGAAAGCAGCCTCTGAGAAGAAGCTTCAGAAAAAGCCTTGGTCAGAAGCCAAGAATAGATCTGATGGAGCTCAGAATCAAAAAACCTCAACTTCTGGAAAGCAGAAGTATGCTCAGAAAAGAAAAGACAAGACAAAGGTACGGTGTTACTCTTGTCAGAAGTTTGGCCATTTTGCATCTGAGTGCAAGTCAAACAAAGAAAGAAAGTCAGAAGAAGCAAATATAGCCAGAAGTTCTGATGACTCTGATAGTGAATTTGTTTTACTAATGGCTTCTGAATCTGATGATGTGAATTCAGAGTGGTGGTATATGGATACAGGGTGTTCAAACCATCTTACTGGAAACAAGAAGTGGTTGGTTGATTTTGACTCTAGAAAGAGTACAAAGATCAGATGTGCTGATGATAAATACCTCAACGCTGAAGGTATGGGAAATGTCAAAGTCATTTTGAACAATGGGAAAGCAGCATTGATTCAGAACGTGTGGTATGTACCAGGCATGAAAAGCAATCTGATGAGTGTGGGTCAATTGATTGAGAAAGGTTTTTCAGTTACTATTGAAGACAATCTTCTGAAGCTATATGACGGTAATCAGAAGTTGATTATGGAGTCAGAACAGGGAAGGAACAGAACATTCAAGGTGAATGTTAGAACTGCAGACTCTGAATGTCTTAGTGCAACAAGTGTTGAGAAGGATAGTGAGTTGTGGCACAGAAGATTTGGTCATCTGAATTTCAGAAGCTTGGGGCGTCTGAAGTCAAAGAATCTGGTACATGGAATTCCTATAATCAAGAAGCCTGAAAAATCATGCGAGGTGTGCATGAAAGGGAAGCAACCAAGACTGCCGTTTGCATCAGAAGTAGCTCCAAGAGCAAAACATGCCTTGGGAGTAGTACATTCTGATGTGTGTGGACCATTTCCAGTACCTTCACTTGGAGGAAACAAGTATTTTGTATCTTTTGTTGATGAATTCACAAGGATGACATGGGTAACACTCATCAAGTTCAAGCATGAAGTGTTTGCTGAGTTTCAGAAGTTCAAGGTGAAGGCTGAGAAACAGAGTGGTCAGAAGCTGAAGATTCTCAGAACTGATGGTGGTGGTGAGTTTAATTCTAACGAGTTTAAAACTTTCTGTGAGGAGAATGGAATTGAGCATGAGGTTACAGCTCCTTATACTCCTCAACACAATGGTCTTGCTGAGAGAAGAAATCGTACTTTGCTTGATATGGTGAGAAGCATGCTGAAAGAGAAGAAGCTTCCTCATCATTTATGGGGAGAAGCTGTTGCCACTGCAACATATGTGCTCAACAGATGTCCAACGAAGAAGCTGAAGGAAATAGTTCCTATTCAGAAGTGGACTGGAGAGAAGCAAAGTGTTAGTCATCTGAAGGTGTTTGGATCTGTATGCTATAAACATGTTCCAGAAGCTAGAAGACAGAAGCTGGATGATAGAAGCAAAGTAATGTTACTGGTGGGGTACCACAGTACAGGTGCGTACAAGCTTTATTGTCCAGAGACTAATAAAATTGAATTCAGCAGAGACGTCATTGTGAAGGAATCTGAAATTTGGGATTGGAACAAGTCTCAATCAAATTCTGATGTGAGAATTTCAGAGGATGGCTCTGAAGGTGAGTCAGAATCTGAAGGCTCTGAAGATGATTCAGAAGATGGAGATGACTCTGATGGTGACTCTGATTCTGATGGTGATTCTGAATCTGACTCTGATTTTGAAGGCAATTCTGAAGGTCAGAGTTCTGAAGCTAATTCTGAAGGTCAGAATTCTGAAGCTAATTCTGAAGGCCAGAATTCTGAAGTTAATTCTGAAGGTCAGAATTCTGAAGCTAATTCTGAAGGTCAGAATTCTGAAGCTAATTCTGAAGGCCAGAATTCTGAAGTTAATTCTGAAGGTCAGAATTCTGAAGCTAATTCTGAAGGTCAGAATTCTGAAGCTAATTCTGAAGGCCAGAATTCTGAAGCTAATTCTGAAGGTCAAAATTCTGAAGAAAGAATTTCTGAAGGTGCTTCTGAACAAGTTCAGAGGCTACGGAGAATCAGAAGCATCCCAAGAAGATTTGCAGGATTTGAAATGTTGCAAGACACTGAAGTAGACTCTGAGGGAGAAATTATTCAGTGTGCAATGTTAGTAGATTCTGAACCTGTGAGCACAGAAGATGCTCTTAAGCAACAAGTCTGGTTGCAGGCCATGAAAGAAGAACTTGATGCTATAAAGAGGAACAAGACTTGGAAGCTATCAGAACTTCCAAAAGGCAAGAAAGCCATCAGCGTCAGATGGGTTTTCAAGCAGAAACTAAAGCCAGATGGATCAATTGGCAAACACAAAGCGAGGTTAGTAGCAAGAGGATTTCTGCAGAAACCTGGACTAGATTATTCTGAAGTGTTTGCACCTGTAGCAAGACACGAAACAATTAGACTGGTAATTGCAATAGCTGCTAACAGGAATTGGCCTCTGATGCATTTAGATGTGAAATCTGCATTTCTGAACGGTCCATTACAAGAAGAGGTATATGTGTCACAACCTCCTGGTTTTGAGAAAAAGAATCAGGAAGGGATGGTGTATAGATTGCATAAAGCCCTCTATGGATTGAAACAAGCGCCCAGAGCCTGGAATATGAGGATTGATTCATTTTTCAAGAAACAAGGGTTTCAGAAATGTGAGTTGGAGTATGGTGTTTATGTTCAGCACACTTCAGAAGGCAATATGATTCTGGTATGTTTGTATGTTGATGATATATTGCTGACAGGAAGTTCTGAACAAGAGATAGCTAAGTTCAAGAAGGTTCTGATGAATGAGTTTGAGATGACAGACCTTGGAAAAATGAGTTACTTTCTAGGGATGGAATTTCTATATTCTGAGAAAGGAATCATTTTGCATCAGTTGAAGTATGAACTTGAGCTTCTGAAGAGATTTAAGCTGGAGAATTGCAAAGTTGCTATCACACCCTCTGATACGAATCAAAAGTTGGATTCCGATTCTGATGGAGAGGATGTGGATGCTACAACCTTCAAACAGTTGGTTGGTTCTCTGAGGTATTTGTGTAATACCAGACCTGATATTTGTTTTGCAGTTGGAATGGTTAGCAGATTTATGAGTAAACCAAAATGGTCCCATTACCAAGCTGCTGTCAGGATTCTGAGGTATATCAAGGGGACTCTGAAGCATGGAGTGCTATTTCCCTCTGAAGGAAGGACTGAATCAGAACTTCTGAGTTATTCAGATTCTGATTGGTGTGGAGACAGAGTTGATAGAAGAAGCACTTCTGGATATTTATTTAAATTTCTGGGAGGTCCTATTTCGTGGTGTTCCAAGAAGCAACCTGTTGTTGCTCTATCAACCTGTGAAGCTGAATATATTGCAGGCGCTGTGACTGCATGCCAAGCTGTGTGGCTTCTGAACTTACTGCAGGATCTGAAGATCAAGGTAAACAAGCCTCTGAAGCTGATGATTGATAACAAGTCTGCAATCAATCTTGCCAAGAATCCAGTGCTGCATGGAAGAAGCAAGCATATTGAGACCAAGTATCACTTTCTGAGGAATCAGGTTCAGAATGGAGTGCTTGAAGTTGTGCACTGTAGCACTCAGAAGCAGCTGGCAGATGTGTTGACAAAGGCTATCAAAACTGATCAATTTCTTCGTTTGAGGGATGGAATTGGTGTTGTCAGTTTTGTCTAAATATAAATTAAGGGATGGTGTTAGAAGTAATTTATATTTAAGGGTATTTTAGTATTTACTATGTTAAGTACTTTTTGAACTTGTCTGTTAAGTTTTTATTTTTAGGGCCTATGTGGCAAACTTTACTCTTTGTATAAATAGCTACTCTTTTATCAATGCAATTAATTCTTCCTTTCATATTTTGTGGCTGCTGTCTTTGTCCTCTTCTTACTATTTCATTGATTCATCACCTTGTACACCAACAAGTAAAACTAAAAAATGACACTTTCTTTTGAGATGTATTTTATTTTTCAAATATGACATTATTATAGGACAATGTACCTACAAATGTATTTGTTAGCTAACCTTCTAGAATAAAACCGACCAAAATGCAGAAAATATTGGCCACCACAAAGAAATTGAGTGCCTTTTTCATGTCTGTTTAATTTATGGTCCTGCCCTGCCGTGTGGGAAATAAAGAAAGAAAGAAAAGTGATGCATGCCAGTCAATGAAATTATGCAACCGTGAACCAACAACCACGCTACACCATACACACCCCACTCAAATGGAACCAAATTCTATATACTATTTCTCTTTATACTTTTCCGATAAATTCTAATATCAAGTGGTCCATGGTGGACCAACCACAAATAATATTATAACGAATACGAATTTTACAAAATCTACCGTTGGATTGAAAGTTTATATTGTATAGATCATCCATAAATTTTTTAAATTTTTTTTGAAAATCATTTGATATGTTATTGAGACCCATCAAGATTTATGTTATTTAACAACCGTTAATCTTGATGTGTCTCAATAACATATCAAATGATTTACTACCTTAGAGCACATAGGATGAGATAAATAATTGGTTAAACTAATTGAACTAAATATTTAAAAGTTGAAGATTCGAGTTCAAGTTCTAGTAATGAGAAAAATAATTAAAATAGAAGTTTTGTATTAAGAATAATTATTTATATTAAATATTTATGTGTTCTTAGGTCACATGTTAGTTTTCTCTATAATACTGTATTTTTATGAGTGGGGTTATTTAACATCTAGAAAATGACAATATTAAGTCTTTAAATTTGATCTAATATTAGGAGATTTAAATAGTATGTATGAGATTTTAAGATTAAATTGATGGTGAAAGAAAAAAAAAAATTGTACATATGAATATACAGTGTTCAGTTGTATTTTTTTATTCTCTAATTTGAATAAACTTCAATTTTAGCTTCACAATTTTTTCTTTTATGTGGACGATAGTTTTGTTGTTGGTAATCTTAGATATTTATCATCTCAAACAGAAAACAAAGAGTACTATACTATGAGAGGAGATCCTCTCAAGTCATTTTTTCCTGAATTTAAATCATGATCATTAATTTAAAAGTCAAACAGTAACTCATTTAAAAAAATAATTAAATAAAGGGTGGATAAGTGCACTGCACCCTCTCCAGTTTTTTCTCCACGGGAAAGGATCTCCTCTCACTATACTATGTACTATGAACCATTATTTCTAGAGGGGCCCGGGTGTAAACTGTCATATCAATGACAATTTTTACTATGCCTAAAAAAATGACAATTTATTTTATAGTAAAAAAATGACAATTTTTTTACTACTCTTGTACATTGAAATTACAATGCAAGTTACGTTTTTAAATTCATGAATCGGCAAACCTATTTTCTATTTTTTTATAGCAATGTGTAAGATTTTTATGTGTTAATCTTCAAGTTTTTAAATAAAATCAAGTGCTAAAATTTTAAATAGTGAGTTTAAATATAAAATTTTCATGAAATAAAATATAATTTATACTTAATGATTTGTTAAAAAAATATGTTATAACGACTCAATGACCCAACTCAATCTATCCGTTAAATTGAATTGGTTCAAGTTTAATATAAAAAAAATATACGAATGTTTTTATCAGACCTAAACCAATTAAAATTGATCAGATTAGCCAAAATTGGCTTAACCTAATCCGTGAACACTACTATTTAAATCTCATTTTTACTTTTGTAAAAAAAAAACTCATTTTTACTACTATGAAATTTTAATAATGAAGTAGAGAAAGAAAAAATACTTTTCCCCACATTCTACTCCAATCCATTTGTTCTTTATAAACAAGACAAACCCTTCACCAACACTTCACTTCATTCATCTTCCATTATTATTATTCTCTTCTATTCTTTCCTCCACATACTTTCTTTACTTTCTCCAAAGTTATCATATCACAAACAATCTCACAAACCCATCAACATGCATACCCAACACTTCCTCACTTTTTTCTTCTTCATTCTCCTCTCTTGCAACACCCTAACTTCAACATCATCATCATCAGAAAAAGATGATACTTTCGATTTTGTTCGTCCGATAGACCGCAAAATGTTAGGCCTACACAAGAAAGAAAAACTAAGTCATTTCAAATTCTATTGGCATGATATCTTAAGTGGAAAAAATCCAACTTCAATACCAATTATTCCTCAAACAATAAACTCAACCACTTTTTTTGGTTTAACAAATATAATTGACAACCCTTTAACTTTAGGACCTCAATTGAGTTCCAAACTTGTTGGAAGAGCTCAAGGATTCTATTCATCTGCTTCACAAGTTGGATTAGATTTTCTTATGGCTATGAATTTGGCTTTCATTGAAGGAAAGTATAATGGAAGTAGCATTACTATTTTGGGAAGGAATCCTGTCCTTAATAAGGTTAGAGAGATGCCTGTTGTTGGTGGTAGTGGTCTTTTCAGATTTGCTAGAGGGTATGCTCAATTTAGTACTCATTGGATTGATCTTAAAACTGGGGATGCTTCTGTTGAGTACAATGTTTATGTTTATCATTATTAATTATTGTTGTTGAATCTATTGTTTATTTTAGGATTTGTGTGTGTTACCTTTTATTATTGTAGTCATTGATCTATCTATTATGTATTTGAGAAAGAAAATAATTAAGCTATTAATTTACAACAACACCCTTCGTTCTTTTTATTGCCACGTTGTCAAATTCAAGAATAATGCGTAAATATTTAATTCATCGATACAAATATGTAATTTGTGTTTTTTTTTTTCTATAAAAAGATAATTTCCAATCAATTTTTGTAAAGTCGAATGTTATCTGAATCTAACTACCCCAACGTTAGTTAATGGCTAACAATACGGACATGATAGTCTTAATTTGAATTTAAGCTTAATTGCTAGTTAAACAAAAGTATAAGTGATAAAAGTATAGTGGGGATCAAAAACAAATATATGTAAATATATAAAAATTAGCACACCATTCTACGATTGGAGTGCCTTCTCGGTTTTAACCATCGATATTTTATCTTTCTTCATTCCAGCATATCAAACTTCAAAAAAAAAAAAAACTTCATCTTGTATTTGTTTTTTGTTTCTTTAATATTTGATGGTGTTCTTCGCCATGATTTAACCTCCCTCTTTACCACTCAACAAAAAAATAACATTATTTATCCTGAAATTTGGTCTTACTTTGACATAATTTTCAATAGTCGTTCAATATGTACTATTTCTTCTCACATCACTATTTCTTCATTTTGCTACCAAAAGCAAGATACTAGAAAGAAAAAAATAAGAGGCATTTCTCTTCATGAGCACCATGGATTTCAATTCCAATATTATCTACCTTGTTGAAATGTAACTATTTATTGAAAAACACACAAAGACTTTAATATATGGTGGTGTGATAGAGTGAAAAACCATGTACCCACTTCCAATAATTATAAATTTTGACTCATAATTCACCGAATAAATTAAAGTGCGAGTCAATTTGTGGTAAAATATCATGAAATTTTACAGTGTGGATCAATTTGTGAAAAATATGACATGAATTTTTATAAATTGATGGATGAAATTTGTGTGACTATTATGACCACGAATTCGACAATTTTAATTAAACAAAAAAAAAAATCTAAAATTTTCGATTGAACTTCTTTTAAAAACTAATTCGTCAAAAAATATTATGATAAAATCTTTTTAATTTTTTTTATATTAATAAAAATAAATATATAAATTAATAAATAAGTAATTACATATGAATTAAAGGCAAACGGGCAACAAACTGCGCTGATAAACCTTTTTAAATTGAAATAAATTGTTTACATTTTCTTTTTTCTTTGTGGACATAAATCATCTGTAATCTTTTTAGGGAATAAACCATTTGTACATGTGATATAAAAAGGTCAATATTCATTAAAAAAATATATATAAAAAGGTCAATATTATATTAAATAAACAAATATAAAGAGATGTTGTATCACATGATGAATTAACTACATGTACCAAAAAAAGAAGTACAACTTTACCTAAATCAAATTGGGTTGGTGAATTGATCAACAAATGACTTCGGATACTTTGAAATTTCTTTTTGGTGACAAAAATCTTTTTTCTTCTATTTGAAATAGAAACAAAAAATTTCTGTCCTATGATATTGCACATTTATGCAGAAATTAAAGTTCAAACCCGGTAAATTCACTTATAAAAAAAATAAAAATTTTCTTTTTTTTTTTTGTACTCATAATAAAAATTTATTCATTCATTATAACATATATAAATCATTACAAATTCAAAATATACTTCTATTTCTATTTGTGTCTGTCTTCCAATTTCTTGGTTTTGCTTGTGGCATGGAAGTGGAGGGGTCCACACCTATATAATCAAACTCGCTAACAAATAATAAAGCAAATCATGTCCATTAAACAATCTACATTATTAACAACAAGTAGATACTCGAAATTGTATGTTGGTTGAAATAATTTTAAAAATTGATTAATTCATCCTTAAAACTATTTAATATGTTGAATCAAGAGGTGGTAACTTTCAAGTTAGATTGAAAAACGTGTCATATAAATTCTACTAACGTGACATTGAACAACATAAGTTAACCTGTTAATTTTATGTATCATGTTTCAGCCGTGAACCACAGAGTTGAGTTATTATGCATAAGGAATATCCTTATATATGGTGCATAAATAAATCTCCACCATGCATGCTTTGGTGCATTTGATTGATCAAAAAATCTAATTGATCAAAAAAGCATTGGATGGTGGAGATTTGTTTATGCACAATGCATAAGGATATTCCTTATGCATAATAACTCTAACCTGAACGACATAAGTTTATCGAGTGACAATTTAAACTAACATGTTACAATTACGTTAATTAATTTATTTATTCGCAAAGGACATGCACTTTTCTTAAATACAATTATTCACTTCTTCTCTATTTATAAGATCTTGCTGATATGATTCACCTATAAGTCTTGCATCGCTTGGAACTCGAGCTAAAAGTAGTTTATATACAACACATCACATTCTCTAACCACTAAATCCTTTTTCTCTCTCTAAATTTTTTTCTCCAACTTCTCTCCTCTCAAACCTAGCCGCCGCGTTGCTTACCCTCAAAATCCAAACGTTCCTTTCCGATGTAGATGGTGGTGGTGGTGGTGCGATGGGTCTCCCGGCTCCGTACCACCATGCTCGTCCCTGATTTGCTCCGTACCACCATGCTTCTCCGCCGTTACTCCACTCTGCCGTCGTCACTGTTGTTTTCGTTTTTTCTGGGGTTTCTGCTCTTTGCTCGTGTTAGTTGCTTCGCGTTCAGGTGGTGGTGGTGATTTGGAGTGGTGATGGTTTCGGTTGTCTTGGGTACTGCTTCCATCGTGTTTTTTCCGGTGGTAGCAAGGTTATGCCGGCGGTGTGGTGATGGTTTTGGGGTGGCTCGGTTTGGTGTTTACAGGGCGTGTTTTGGAGGTCTGGTCAGATTGAGCTTAGGTGCGTGGGGTTTTGGTGTTCGGTGCTCTGGCTCCGGCGGTTCTTCGTTTCTTCTCCGGCGGTTCCTTCACCGGTGGAGGTCTGGGGCGGATTTTTTTCGTGTTTGGTGTTTGGGCTCCGGCGCTTCCTTCTCTGGAAATGTTGGTTGTGTGTGTTTAGGTTTCAGATTCGTCTTTCTCCGGCTCCGGCCACCGTTGGTCAGTGGCTTTTTACTCCTTTGCTGTCTCTTGTTTTCACCCTTCAGGCCTTTTCTCGTTTTGCTCCGCCTGTTTCGAAGAGGTTTGCTTGGTTTTTGGACCGGCTGTTGTTCCGGGTTCTTGTTTGGGGTTGTGGTCTAGTTCTGCTTTGGTTTTGGTGGTTTGTTTTGGCGGAGCAGCTGGCTTGGGTTTTGGCTTCGGGTGTGGATCTGCTTCGGCGGAGGAGGTGAGGTGTTGGGGTTAGGGTGTTGCTATGGCGGCTGCGTTGTTGTGGGATTTTCGGGTCTGACGGCCATTAGTATGGATTGGTGATGGAGGTGGTGGTCCATTGGTCACGACGTGGTGAGACTTGGTGTTGGTCCTGATGTGCTCGAAAGGGCAAGGTGCGTAGACACTCCGTGTTGACTGTAGTTTGTTTGCTTTATCGTACCTTTAGGACGTTCTGAGGTGGAAGGGTTAGGCGGTAATTGGTGATTGAGATGGGGTGGTGGGTGTTGGCAGGGTGGTGACTTGGACCTGTGGTTGGCGTTTGGACGAGGTTTGGGATGGTTATTGCCGTTTGCTACTTCCTGGATTCTGGACCTGTGTATTGATCGTCGGTTCTCTTTCTCCCGGTGTCCCCCTACTTTCGACTTAAGGTGCTACTTCCTGGATTCTGATGGGCCGAGTAATATTCGAGTTCGGAAGTTAGGGTCTAGTGGTGTCTCCTTGGGTTGGGTTGGGGTCTTCCTCAGTAGTTTTTTGGGAATATCAGTTGGTGTATGTGTAGGGGTGTTGCTTTGGTGTTTCTGTTGTTTGGTATTTGTGTTTTTGCAATACCTTTCGTTTGTATGTTCCCTCCAATTCCTATACTTCTTGTGTAGGAATTGTGTTTTTAATAAAATTTTGCCGTTCAAAAAAAAAAAAAAAAAAAAAAACATCACATTCTCTAACCAACCAAGACGTTTTTTTTTACAAAGAATAAAACCGTGACGGATTAATCCCAAAGCGGACAATTTCTTGAATATGTAGATTTGAAGTCAAGTCAGTACATATTTATCCCCACAAATAAATTTAAGTTCTGTTCGAAACACTTGCAATATATTTGCGCTTCTTAAAAAAAATTGGTAATGAAAAAGTTTTGTTGGAGACTTGGACTCCATACACACGCAGAACACTTTGACCACCACAAAGACTTGAGTGCCATTCTCCTTTGTGTGTCGGTTTCTAGGAAAATAAAGAAAGAAAAGTACTACATGTGAATAGATGATGCCTGCAAGTCCAAAAATGATGCAACCAACCAACAAATACACCACCACACACACACCTACTTATAGTTAGTTACACATGGAACCGTATTACGTGTGTATATAGTTTGTAAATAGTTTAATATGTACTACTGTACTATGTACAAATGAGATAAAAAAAAACTAACATGCATAACCTTTTATAGATCAATATGTCATTTTATATTTCATTTAATTTAATAGTGAAATTTAATAATTTAATGGTGATAATAAACTTGTGTTTAGTAAAAAAAGAAATTTCACTTGTACACTATATATATAGACTTGAATAGGATATAAATCTGCAATACTGGTATGGGCATAAGTACGAATAATTAGATAAAAAATCACATCTGAATTTTATAACATAAATAACCTAAATAAAAACAGAATGGCTAAATCGTTATCGAAAATTAGATAAAAAATCACATATGAATTTTTTTACTATTAAAATGTAGATAATAGGTACGAGTATATTGACTTAGGTATCCAAAAAATACGAGTATACACAAATTTCTACTCATGCAAGTACAAATCAAAATACAGATAATTTTTCAAACTGCAAATATAAAGATGAGTACCTAGTTAAGCTACTCATACATTACTCATTATCATCCTATTATTAGATAGTCTCCTCAACATCATATCATATGTATGCATTTTATGTTTAAGTGTGGTCTCTTGATCCCTTCTTAAGAGGTAGAAATAATGATATTTTTTATGGTGAGGTTAAATGCTTTTTGAATAAAATAATGAAAATTTATCTATTTATCAACAAAAAAGTTTATGTACTTCATATGTGATTTTGTCCAATAACAAAAATTATACATTTTCTTTTAAATTATTTTTCTCAGGTATCCGACTTACTGAACCGTCTAATTTGATTTAATAGTTAATTTACATCAAGTGAGTATAGCCTCTACCGATCGCAATTATGAAAGATCAAACTATTATTTTTTTTATCAAATTCAATGTCAATCACAGCCGAATCATCGAACGATCGGTTAATTATATAACTTTTAAGTATTCCTCCTATGCAAAACAAAAACAAAACAAAAAAAACAAAAACTCTTTTATTAATTAAACCCACGTTTGGTATATGATTCGTATATATGCTTTGCGTGATGCATACTTTTTATTTTTTTTACAAGCGTGATGTGATGATGTATATTATTTTATTTCATTCCATGACTATTTATTTAATTTAATTATTTACATCCTATTATTTTAATTTAAGCATGAAATAGAAAAATATATTTTTTTCCTCTAAACCTTCAACTCCATTAACTTTTGTCCGACACTTTCTACCTTCTCCATTTGTCTCCTTATAAACAAACCCTTCAACCCACACACACTTCATCATTATTCTCTCTTCTCTTCTCTCCTCCATTACTTTTCTTTCACAACAAAAATCTCACAAACCCCACCACACAACAATGTCTTCCCAACATTTCCTCACTATTTTCTTCTTCCTTCTCATATCTTGCAACACAATCACTTCATCATCATCACAAAAAGATGAAACTTTTGAATTTGTTCGTCCTATGGACAGAAAATTATTAGGCCTAAAAAAAGAAAAACTAAGTCATTTCAAATTCTATTGGCATGACACAGTCAGTGGAAAAAACCCATCATCAGTTACTGTTATTCCACCATCATCAAAACTAAATTCAACAACTGGCTTTGGTATAGTTAATATGATTGATAACCCTTTAACTTTAGGACCAGAGTTAAGTTCTAAACTTGTTGGAAAAGCTCAAGGATTTTATGCTTCTGCTTGTAAAGATGAACTTGATTTGCTTATGGCTATGAATTTGGCTTTTATTGAAGGAAAGTATAATGGAAGTAGTATTACTATTTTGGGAAGGAATCCTGTTTTTCATAAGGTTAGAGAAATGCCTGTTATTGGTGGGAGTGGACTTTTCAGATTTTCTAGAGGGTATGCTCAAGCTAATACTCATTGGTTTGATGTTAAATCTGGTGATGCTGTTGTTGAGTATAATGTTTATGTTTTTCATTATTGATTGTTAATTATTGATTATTTTAGGATTTGTGTTTGTTTAATGTTTTATGGCTATGGTTGTTTGGTGTTAGTTTTGGATTTATTGTGGTTATTAATTTAATAAATTGGTAATTGTTGACTTGGTGTATACTTGTACTCAATTGATTAATGTATCTTTTGTAATTCACACTGAGTTGAGTTGAGCAGAATTATTGTAGTAATTAATTTTGTAATCGTTACACTTTGGAGCTTTAACAAAATTATTGTCATCGAAAAACCAATTGTGATAGTAGAACTTCTTGGATAAAGATTTGATGGTCTCCGTGAGTTTGATTCAGTTGGTAGAGATATCGCACTATATGTGCAGGAGTCTGGGTTCGAACTCGGGACACTCCATGAATTCGGGACACTCCATTTATTCACCTTTAAGATGGATTTTCAAGCCACTAGACTACTTGATAAAAAAAAAAAAAAAGATTTGATCACTATGATATATTTGTCCCTTTTAAAATTATGATGATGTATTATCAGTGGTTGGTGTTATAATTGAGATGCTAATTTTATACTGCATATTGATTTTGATTTGTGGTAAGTTTGGCGGAATCACTTTTGATTTTATAAAATCTACACTATTAAATTTTAATGAAATTCCTGTGATTTTTAATTTGATAAATTCGCCGTGATATTAAATATACACTCATTAGATAAAGATCGAATGACTGAAATTATTGTAGATCAACAAATAAGAAACTCGGAATATTGGAGTATCTCCAATAAGGGTATCACAGACTAATGATCTGTATCTTATTTTTTTTTTATCATTGGAGTTCCATGACGTGGCATAGAGGGTATCAAAATTGATAATATCGGTACCTTATTTAAGGTACCGTATCATCAATTTAATGTTACATTTTTTTGTATAATCGAATTAAATAGAATTAATAACTTGTTAATAATGTATGATACCTAAAGTGGTATCACCATTGGAGCAAAACACGTATGAGTTGCATAAATACTATATGACATTGTAGGGATCACTTTTTAGTGATGTATAATACCCAAAGCGGTATCACCATTGGAAATGCTCTTAATTGTTTAATATGTACTCATTATCATCTGCTGAGATCATTGACTCTAATGATGGCTGATTGCATCATTTCCATTTTTTCTTGTTTTTGAGCTTTTATTGTGAAAGTTTGCTTTTCTTTTTATTTTATAGGAAATCATAGTTGTCCCATTTTTATTTATGGTATATTATTAGTGTGGTTGGTGCTGCTATACTGGCCTAGTAATTCCTCTTCTAAATAAATTAATAATGTCACTCCTTTCTTCTAAAAGAATTTGATTTAGTGGTGCACCAAAAAAAATAGTGGGAACATGAGATTTTCCAGGATTTGAGCTGCATTTTTACATGTAAGATTCCTCTTCTAAATAGATCTTCATTTTTCACTTTACCTAAAATGTTCCCCTGTGCCTAACTTATGTCCTGAATTGATCTTCATTGTGTTATGTCATAATCTAACCTCAGATGTACATTCAATTTTGGTCCATTAAGTTTGCAATACATCCTTAGCAGTTTTTGTTCATTTTGCTCTTTAGTTGGCTCTAAAGAAATAGTCCATTTTCATAAGTTCTTGTAGTAAGGTGTCCGTTTTCAATGAAATATTTAACGGATAAAAATTAATATAAATGATTAACTCGTAGACCTTTATAAAAATAAAAAGGATTTATGAAGGAATAAAATAAATGATGAATATGATATAAATAAATAAGATAAAATATTAACTTGTGCTTGTTAATGAAGATAAAGGACCCATGTGAAAGAAAGAAAGAAAAAAGAAATACAAAATGAATCGGGGATCAGATCTGACATTAATTGGTTCAAATTTTCTTCTGATTGCAGTTGCGTAGGATCAAACGGTGACCTTCCTTACTAAATTCAGCGTCAATCACCACCGAACCAAAACGATCGGTTGTACTTGTATATATTTGCTAGCACAAAACTCATTTCTTCTGTCCTTGTTAACTTTCCCCTTTCTATTGCTGTCTTACTTTTCTCTTCTCTCCACTATACTTTCTCCACATTCACAATCACAACCAAAATCTCTCAAACCCCACCACACAACAATGCCTTCCCAACTTTTCCTCCCTTTATTCTTCTTCTTCCTTCTCTCTTGCAACATCCTCATAGTTTCAACATCATCATCACAACAAAAAGATGATACTTTTGAATTTGTTCGTCCTATGGACAAAAAATTATTCGGCATAAACAAGAAGGAAAAACTAAGTCATTTTAAATTCTACTGGCATGACGTAGGAAGTGGAAAAAACCAAACATCAGTTATGGTTGTTCCACCATCATTGAAACTAAACTCAACAACTGGTTTTGGTTTTGTCAACATGATTGATAACCCTTTAACTTTAGGACCAAAGTTGAGTTCTAAACTTGTTGGAAAATCTCAAGGGTTCTATGCATCTGCTTGTAAAGATGAACTTGATTTGCTTATGGCTATGAATTTGGCTTTCATTGAAGGAAAGTATAATGGAAGTAGTATTACTATTTTGGGAAGGAATCCTGTTTTTCATAAGGTTAGAGAGATGCCTGTTATTGGTGGTAGTGGACTTTTCAGATTTGCTAGAGGTTATGCTCAAGCTAGTACTTATTCCTTTGATCTTAAATCCGGTGATGCTATTGTTGAGTACAATGTTTATGTTTTTCACTATTGATTGTTAGTAGTAGTAGTTGTTATTGTTGTTGTGTTTGTGTTACCTTTTACTATGTTTATTGTGGTTATCAATTTAATGAATTTGTCTTTGTAGTACTTAATTGATTTGAATGTATTTTTGGATTTACAAAATTATTGTGTCGTCGTATTTTAACAAAACCAACTGTGATATGAAATTCGTTGGATAGAGATCGGAGGCTTAAATTGTAGATGGATAAATCAGAAATTGAAAATTTCAATCGTATATTCACTATCGTCAGTTGAAGTTATTGACTATAGTGACGAGACGACCGATCAATTAATTCTATTTTTTTTCCTTTCTTTTTGAGGGATTGCTTGTAAAGGTTGGCTTTACTTTTATAGAGATTGGAATTAACTCTCTAAAACCAACATTTTTTATCAAAGACGTGTCAGGTGTCTAATGTGTCAACATCCAATATTGACACGACACAAACATGTGCGATAATTTTCAATTATAACATGTGTTTGGCTCTTCTATAATCACACCTGCAAAATTATGCAGGTCCACTACAAGCTTCAAGTGTTCATCTCATACACCGATCTGCAATGTGCAGGACTATAGAAACAAAACCATCATTGTTTCTTTACTTTGAAGTAAACACCTCAAACATATATTAGTATTTTGCAGAGTTAAGCATATTGGTGTATTTTTTATCAAGAGGTGAAAAGTTTGGGACAAATAATCCTTATAAGTATCTATTAAGATGTTATTAATAATGAAATCCAAAAAAAATAAAATTAAAAATCATTTTTATGAACATTCTACTCCATTTAGGGCTTCTCAACCGCTGCTTGCTTAGCGCCCACGTGGAGGCCTTAGTTCCGCATCTTCATTTTTCAAGCATTGGAGTAAATCCATATGGAGTTCTTGTTGCTTAAATATTTGTGTCAGATGCTTGCTGAAGCAACATAAAAGTGTGTTGCTTATCATTAAAATATAATAAAATCTTGCAAAATCTCAATTGAAATTCAACTGAACTAAATAACAAATGAAAATGGAAAAAGGAAACCATAAATCTACAAATATGAAACACCTATGTCGCAGATCTAAAACGAAAATAGTTGTTCGTCGCTGCTTCACTGCCACAAACCATCTCTGTCATTGTCGTCGTGTAGCTCAACATTTGGTGATCACAAACAGAGACACCAAATAGACTAGATGGTGAAAACAAAGAGAGAGAGATATGTTTAGAGAGAAAGAGGGTGAAGATTTTAAGTTTGAGAGGACAAAGCATGAATGTGAAACTTTTTTTTTGTTGAAAAATTGTGGAGGAGCTCAAGAGTGAATGTGAAACTGAGTGAATGGTGTAGAACAATCTAGTAAAATGAATTCCAATCGGAGTAGGTACTAAGCAACCAACTTAAGTTACCATGCTTTGGAGATGCTCTTATCCTTTCAAATGTGTGTTATACTCTGACTTTTATTCTAAGCAAGCCCTTTCATATGTCAATAAATTTTTTGGTGAATTTTAATTTGTATATTATGTTTATTTTTTTGGCATAATAGATATTTTGATTTCTGTATGTTCCACCAACATTGATTCTAAACACAACCACTTATTTTGGTTCAGTCAACATGTTTGATGACCCTTTGACTTTAGGACCACAATTGAGTTCCAAACTTGTTGGAAAAGCTCAAGGTTTTTATGCATCTGCTACACAAGATGATTTTGGTTTTCTTATGGCTATGAATTTGGCTTTCATTGAAGGGAAGTATAATGGAAGTAGTATTACTATTTTGGGGAGGAGCTTCTGGTCTTAATAAGGTCAGAGAGATACCTGTTGTTGGTGGTAGTGGCCTTTTCAGATTTGCTAGAGGGTATGCTCAACTTAATACTTACAAGCTTGATACCAAATCTGGAGATGCTATTGTTGAGTACAATGTTTATGTTTTTCATTATTAGTGGGCTTAAATATCATTTATATCGTTGTATGTTCGTGAATTTTTGGTTTTAGTCCCTGTATCTTTTTTTGTTGCAAATAAATCTCTGTATGTTCGCGAATTTTTGGTTTTAGTCCCTAAAGTCAAAATTCGCAGGAAAATCTGTAGTTTTCGTGCAGATTTTCCTTCGGATTTTCTTGCGGATTTTGACTTTAGGGACTAAAATAAAAAATTCGCAAATATACAGTGACTTATTTGTAACAGAAAAAGATATAGGGACTAAAACAAAAAAATTCACGAACATACAAAAACATGATCATATGCCTTATTTGTATTGATTGATTGTAAATTACTGATGTTTTTATTTTAGAATTTGTGTTTGCATGGTTGGTTTTTCGTATGCATTGGTAAGGGATCAAACTCATAAGTAAATGATTAAAAGGATATATTTATCAGACTTAAATATGCAAAAGGTCCCTGCACTTAGGGGTCGTTTGAGTTTTAGTCCCTGCTTTTCAAAAAACTTTCGTTTTGCCACTGCACTTTTGGTCAACTTTAAAAAAGGTCCCTGAGTTGACTATTTTGCTGATGTGTCATGTAAACTAGGATTAAAACATGTTGACTCATCAAATTATGATATGGATGGATGAAAATACCCTTAATGTTTAAAGGTTTCAGATAGGGAAAAATAGGTAGATCTGGTTATGATGGATTCAAAGAAACTGGAAAGAGATCTCCTTTAGTTAGAGCAACCAAGCATGAAAGGAAAAAAGGTGTTCAAATGGTAGATCTACATCAAAAGAGTATTGTCCATAAATCTCCATCTACAAACAAACTATTTCCAAAAAAAAGAAACATATTCCAAAAACAAACGAATTGTTCTTCAAAGTTCAACCCACAAATTGTTCTCTCCTGTGCAAAAAATTTCGCACTACTCAAAGTTAGAAACTTTTTTCTTCAACCCACAAATTGTTCAACCACCACATCACCACCGGCCTCAATCAGACATCATGTACTCAACATACCCAATTGATGCCCTATGGTCGATGCTTGTTGCTGCGTTTTTGCGCTTCCATCATCGATTCTCTTTGTTTCTTCTTCTACTATCAAGTTTCGTTTTCTTCTCCCTCTGTGTCTTTTATTCTTTCTCTGCTTACGATTTTTTGTTTTCTGGGTTTATTGTTTTCTGGCGAAATTTGCATTTTGTGGTGATGATGTTTGATGGAGAACATGAAGTTGGAGGTGTTGGTTGAATGAAGAAGATGGAATTTCGTGAAAGTGTTGTTGTTGCTGCGTAAAGATGAGAGAGATTCAAGATCGAAAGCAGAAATTCGAGATCGAGAGAGAGGGGAACATAGGGTTGTTGTTCGTGTTGTTGTTCATGGTGTGTTGATGATTTCTGGATTTCGATGATGCTGTTGACGATTTTTTGTGTTGTTCCATGATGGTGATGATGATGTTCCATGAACATCAACAAAACGCAAAGAAGAGAAATTGTTTCTGTACCAAAAAAAAATAGTGAAGGGAAGGGTATTTCGGTCATTCAAATACAAAATTTGATGATTCAGCGTGTGAAACCCCTAGTCAGCAGTGCTACGTGTGTAAAAAACACGCCACTTCAACAAAAAAGTCAAACGAGAGACCTTTTTAAAGTTGATCGAAAGTGCAGTGGCAAAACGAAAGTTTTTTGAAAAGCAGAGACTAAAACTCAAACGACCCCTAAGTGCAGGGACCTTTTGCATATTTAAGCCTATTTATCATTTATGTCGCGTTATGTTATGCTGGTTGTGCTGTTGGATTTTTATGATTTCTATATGGTACTTTGGTGGGTTTTTTTTTTTAACAAGCTATGGTACTTTGGTGTTATATTTTGATTTATTGCAATTATTATTTTTTATATAAATTTGTTGTTATTTGTAGTCATTCAAATTAAGTTATTGGGTGGAGAACAAATTACTCAAATAGTAATTTGTTGTTATTTATTCCTTATTGTGAGTTTAGATTATTGACTATACTGAAAATGACCATGTTAGTGTGCCTAGAATTATCGTTCAAATTTTTTGATGTATTTGGATTATTAGATATCCATAAAAAAGGAGCGGTCAGAGTAAAAAAAATACTTTTTGCATGAAATGACCGCTCATTTTTCATGGATATTTAATAATCCAAATACATCAAAAAATTTGAACAACTTTTACTTATAATTTAGAATCGAGTCAGTGGCATTTTGACTAACTTGCTTCTATAGTATTTCCTTTGTGGCAAAGTGCTCATGAAACAAGTTTGCCTATGCAAGAAAGAGGTGCTTTTATCATCATTAAACCAACTTTGACTTCTCTTTTTTCATTATTAATCCGTTTTTGTGTATATGTGGCGTCAAGAAAGAGGGTTTATTTTTCTTTCAAACAGATTCGGAAGCATGAATACTCCAATAATTTTAATTTTATCATATTATTTGTAGTAAATATTTTGTCGTTATATATTATTAATTTGGATGTTGTGAATTTATTTGCAGATTCATCCTTTACGTTTTTAGCGAAGTTGAATGTCTGGTTGTATTTTGGGTATTCTATCGATTTGAATGAATGAATATCATTTGGTTTGTGTAAAAAAAACAGTAATAATTTAATTTCTTTGGGACTATAGCTCCGAGAATTATTTTGCAAACATCTTTACTATTAGAAGTAGGGGTGGTCGTATCCAAACCAATTTAAAAGTAAAACCGCAAACCAAACCAAAATCCAAACCGCATTTGGTTTGGATGTATTTCGATGACTTTTTATTGAACCGCAAAAACCGCAAATACTGCGGTTAACCGCTAAAATCACAACAAGTTTCTATTATATTACAACATCGCTAAAATCGCATTAAATTTATATTATATTCCAATATATATAGTCAAATTATCAGGTCAGACCACCAAATTAATGGAACTTCAACTTGTTCTTATTTTTTTTACTGTAATGTTACTTTGGCGTTGTAATGCTATTTTGGAACTTCAAATTATTTTTAGATCAACAACTTTTATCGGTACTGTAATGCTATTTTGGAACTTCAAATTCTTTTTTTTTTTTTGGATATTAGATAAACAACTTTTATAGGTACTGTAATGTTATTTTGAAACTTCAAATTATTTTTTTTATGTTTAAAAGTGTTTAATATTGAAATGTTATTGTGTAAACCGCACCAACTGAACCAATTCAAACCGCATTGGTTTGATTTGGATGACTTTTAAAATACTAACCGAACCAAATCGAACCGCGTGCATTTTTATCTCGCTGTTAGGATGACTTTTATGCTAAAAACCGAACCAACAATCATGTGGACTATGCTAGCTATCCAACATTTTGAAAATTGTTCTTTAGGCTCCCTTCGTTGTTGCTTAGGCCTTCTGTTTTGATCAAAATGCCCTTAATGAGGAATTAAAAATATAGAATGCCCTAAGGGCACATGATAAGGTGTGTTTAATTGGGTAATTTCTCATTTAATTAACTTTGAAAGTAACATTAATTAATTTAACTAATTAATTGATATGGTACCAAATAATTAAAAGATATGGTTGCCATTAATTAAAAAATATAGTTGCATTAATTAAAAGATATGCACTATATGTTTTTATTTTTTTTTAAACTAAAATAATTTTAAGATATATAAAATTTCAAAACATATAATTAGCAATTCAAAATTATCAAAAAAAAATATTAGCAATTCAAAAATCAAAATAATACTATAATAATTGTTATTTTAATTCTACCGGACATTCGTTCAAATCAAAATCCATATCTATCACATTGACATTATCGATTATGCATACTATTTATCATCTACAAATAGAAATAATAAATAAAAAAGGTATTTTAAAACTTTATTGCAAGTATCAAACAAAAACACTAAATTAAAGTTTGAGAACATCTACCTATTATATTGCTTTGAGTCCTTTCAATGAATTTTTTTTTTTTTTGGTAAACCAAAGGTATCCTCCGCGCGCAACTGCAGAGACTAATCCCCTCGAGGTAACTGAGATCCATTTAAGGGGTTGACCTCTCCCAACAAATGTTTTTCCACCTTTCAATGAATTTTACATCTCCATTTTACACAAGCTTTGGTTTTGGAGATAATAGTTAGCAAAAGAGAAAAAAATTGTGACGGGTAAAAGGAGATGATTTGCCTTTAAGAAAAAAAAATCTTAAATAGGCGACATATGTTGTATGTAACGAGAGAAAAAAAAAATTCTTGTGTTTTAACTAAAAAAAAATGGTGATTATAGAGATAAATGTATTGAGAAAAAAAATGATGTATATAAAGAGAGAGAATATTGACTAATTAAGATGGAGTGAGAAGTGAATGAAATAGCAATTAATTAAAGTGGAATATTGACTAATTAAATGCACTTATCATATGTTAGCATTTGCCTTTTTTTAATTACTATTTTTTGTATTTTGGAAGTTACAATCCGAAATTGCTAAATTTTGAAACGTAACATTCGAAATCAGTCAATATATATTTTTCGGAATGTAAGATCCAAACCACCCTGGATCAAATAAATCAGGGGTATTTTTTTGTTTTTGGGAGGCGTATGAACAAAACAGAGGGTCTAAAAAGTAATTTTTGAACAACCAGAGAACTTCAGTATTACAAGAATGAGATGATATGCTGACAACAAGAAAATGGAATTTACTCAATTAAAACCTTAATTTCTTAACTCTAATTTCCTACAAAGTCAAAATCCGTCACAAATTTGATACAAAATCCGTCAGTAATTAGTGACGGAATTTCGAGATTAAATGTTGATTTTCTGTCCATTGTTAGCGACAGATTTCTTTACTTTGTGACGGTTATTTCCGTCGCATTTTGTGAGAGATTGCAAATTGCCTCACTATTATTTTGCGACGTGCAAATTCTTTACGGATTCTCAATCGTCGCTAAAAGTGTTAGTGACGGAATTTTGATACTTTAGTGACCCAAATGTGCCGTCTCTAAATTTAATTTTTCTAGTAGCGTTCCATTTGAAGTTATTGACTATAGTGACGAGAGGACTAATCAATTAGTTCCATTTATTTTCTTTGTTTTTGAGGGATTGCTTGTAAAGGTTGGCTTTACTTTTATAGGGATTGTAGTTAACTCTGTAAAATCAGCACTTCTGATCAAAGACGTGTCAGGTGTCTAATGTGTGTCAAGGTCCAATATTGATACGACAACACAAACACATGTGATGATTTTCAATTATTACATGTGTTTGGCTCTTCAATAATCACACCTGCAAAATTATGCAGGTCCACTATAAGCTTCAAGTGTTTGGGATGGACTAGAGATTGGGGAGTAACTTGTACTCATGAAATTTTTTAAGTTGTGCACAACATGTTCATCTCATACACCGATCTACAATGTGCAGGACCATAGAAACAAAACCATCATTGTTTCTTTACTTTGAAGTAAACACCTCAAACATATATTAGTACTTTGCAGAGTTAAGCAGATTGGTGTATTTTTATCAAGAGGTGAAAAGTTTGGGAAAAGTAATTTTTATAAGTATGTTATTAAGATGTCATTAATAATGAATCCAAAAATAAAATCATTTTTATGAACATTCTACTTCATTTATCCTTTCAACTGTGTTATACTCTGACTTTAATTCTAAGCAATCCCTTTCATATGTTAATAAAATTTTTAGTGAATTTTAATTTGTATATTATGTGTATTGATCTTTTAAAAATACTCTTTGGTTATTAATTAATATTTGTGACTTTAACTTTTTATATTCTAAGATAAATCATCAATAACATTAATAAGGATATGTTTTAAAAGAACTAATATTTTTTAAAACAAAAACACTTGGCACCCTTTGATTGTCACTACGTGCAAATATTATTAAAAATATAAAAAGCACACAAACATTCAAAGCAGGACTATTATCAAGAGCGTTATAATAAATAAAAAATGTAATACATGTGTTATTATTAATGTTGAAATATCAAAATGTCAATATCTAGAATAGTAAAGATGAATTATTTTATTTATAATTTTAGCAGTATAAAGATATCATTTGGTTCATGTAAAACTTTTAGAGTAATAAGAAATTTCATCCAACTTTTCGTTTAACTAATTTATATCATTCTATTAGTTCTTAATGTCACTAAAAAAACATTCAAATTTCTGATTTCCTCGTGAAGATATTGTTGGGTCATCAAGAGTGGGCAGTTAGGGGGATCATTCACATTGGGTTTAAGAATAACGATACAAGTGAATTTTAATACCACATTTTAACACAAAACCTTAAGGCGTTAGGTTTATGGGTCTTCTCACTTATAAAGTGTTCAACTCTACTGTTCTAATAAATGTGGGACTTTACTCACACTTGTCACAACAATCTCCCCCTTGAGTGTGAGTCCATCCACTCTTGGATATGCTTCCCCTCAAACGAAAGCTTTTCGATATAAGGAGCGGTCAAATCATTCGTCGAACCATCGGCTATGATACCACTGTTGGATCATCAAGAAGAGACAGCTAGAGGGATGGCAAAGAGGGTCAACCCGCCCCGTCCCGCCCCGCTTCGTCATTAACCCGTCTAAAAAGGGGTGGTGCGGGGCGGGCTAACTAGTTATGATGGGTTGAAAATCTCACCCCGCCCCGTGTCTTGGTAGATGGCGGGTTGGCGGGAGTGCCCCGTCAATAAAATAAAATTTTAAAAAAATCAATAAATTCACAAAAATATCATAAAAAATTGTAAATAAGATATAATCAAAACGATCCAATGAAATCAAAATATAATTATAAACTAAAAGGTGTCTCAAAAATAAATTATCAATCAACATTGAACATCCATAATTTATAAAACTAAAAAATCCACAATAAAACTTTAAGAAAATACTCAATTTAAATCCAAACAAACATAAGTAAGGAACACAAACAAAACTTGGATTCAATGTTTAATTGATTAGTTGCTATTTTGTTTATATGGAGTAAAATTAAAAGATTAATTTATAATGGACAAAGATTTTTTGCAAAAACAAATAATTAGTTCAACCCGACGGGTCAACCCGCTCCGCCCCGTCGTCAACCCATTTTTTTGCGGGTTAGGCGGAGCGGGCCCCTCTACTTTTGCGGATTGAAAATATCAACCCACTCCGTAAAAAATGGCGGGCTAAACGGACCAACCCGACGGGCCTAACCCATTTTGCCATCCCTAGATACAAGTAAGTTTTGACATCACACTTTAACCCAAAACTTTAAGGCGTTAAATTTATAGATATGCTCACTTATAAAGTGTTCAACTCCACTGTTATAAACAATGTGGGACTTTACTCACACTTGTTACGATAGATTTGAGTTTCAAAACAAGAAATATCACATGGTACAAAACTCATTTCTTAGTTCACTTTCCTCTTTCTATCATTATTGTCCTACCACTATATATTCTCTTTTCTCCTTCACTACTTTCCTTTCTCAACATTTAGCATCACAACAATGCCTTTCCAAAACTTCCTCTCTTTGTTCTTCTTCCTTCTCCTCTCTTGCAACACTCTCACTTCAACCTCATCAACATCATCACAAAAAGATGACACTTTTGATTTTGTTCGTCCAATAAACCCCAAATTGTTAGGCCTAAACAAGAAAGAAAAGCTAAGTCATTTCAAATTCTATTGGCATGACATCTTGAGTGGAAAAAACCCAACTTCAATTATAATTGTTCCACCAACATTAATTCTAAACACAACTACTTATTTTGGTTCAGTTAACATGTTTGATGACCCTTTGACTTTGGGACCACAATTGAGTTCCAAACTTGTTGGAAAAGCTCAAGGTTTTTATGCATCTGCTTCACAAGATGATTTTGGTTTTCTTATGGCTATGAATTTGGCTTTCATTGAAGGGAAGTATAATGGAAGTAGTATTACTATTTTGGGGAGGAATTCTGGTATTAATAAGGTTAGGGAGATGCCTGTTGTTGGTGGTAGTGGACTTTTCAGATTTTCTAGAGGGTATGCTCAAGCTAATACTTACAAGTATGATACCAAATCTGGAGATGCTATTGTTGAGTACAATGTTTATGTTTTTCATTATTAGTATTGATGATTGATTGTAAATTAATGTTGTTGTTTTTATTTTAGAATTTGTGTTTGGGTTGTTGGTTTTCCGTATGCACTGGTCAGAAAAGTATTTACCATTTATGTCGCGTTACGTTGGTTATGTTGTTGGTTTTTACTATTTCTATATGGTACTTTGGTGCTATATTTTGATTTATTGAAATTGTTATTTTTTATATAAATTTGTTGCTATTTGTTTTAGAACTGTGAATCCCCTCTTGATTTTGATTTTATATCTCACGCCAAAGAAAAATACCATCATTCAATTCATATATGTTTTCTTTTTGCATGTACTCCCTCCATTTCAATTTCAAATTATAAATAAAAATGAATCTGCAAAAATTAATATTTTTTATTTTTAATTTGGGAATACATCAAAAAATTTGATCATTTTTTTTAATTATAATTTAGAATCAAGGTAGTAGCATCTTGACTAACTTGCTTATGTTCCTTTGTGGCAAGTGCTCATGAAACTTAGTTTGTTCATGCAACTTATGCAGTTATGTGGCTACCTTCCATATTTTGAATTGTTTTGTGGTTTGGAACGTAATTTCCAAAATCAGTCAATATATGTTTTTCGGAATGTAAGATCCAATCCGCCCAGGATCTAAAATAGGAGTGTTTTTGAGTTTTGGGGGGGCTACGAGTAATACAGGGTGTCTTAAAAGCAATTTTCCAACATTTTTTAACTGGGCTAGCCTGATTAAAATTAGCCCACTTTGACATTCTATCCCACAGCCCATATTTTTTATATATATAACAAATTTTCCTAAATTTCTATATGTAATTAAAATGAAGTTTTATTTTCCTGCCCCCCACGTTTCTTTTTTACCCCTCGAGTTTCCTATTTTGCTCTTACGAAAAACTTTGGTTTCTATAAACCGATTTTTTTTTGCCTTGAAATACAACTTTGGTTTTTAGAAACCGAAATTTTCTGAAATTTAAACTAAAAAAATTTCGGTTTCTGCGAACCGAAATTTTTATTAAGGGCAAAATCGGATTTTTGGGGGGTATAAAAGAAACGTGAGGGGTTGGAAAAGAAATTGTCAATTAAAATACTCTATTCAATGTTTTCAAATAACATGTGAAATTTTATTTGATGGTATATAATAGTGTTTTAAAAACCGGACCGGACATTGAACCGATAAGGGTACTGAGTTACTGGTTCATTGGTCGAACCGCTAGGTCATTGGTCGAACCGCATGAAAGAACCGGATAAAATCAAACGATTCAATTGTATAAATTAGATCATTTCATCACTAAAAATACTTTAACAGTTATAAAATGTTAAAAAGATCATCAAATAAATTAAGATAAATTCATAAATTTATACTTCAAAATTAAATCCATGGACTAATATAACTAACTAATCAAATAAATTAATTAATTTTAAACACAAATTTAGTTTTAATAAAAAAAATATGAATTTTTAAGCTTTTAGTCACATTAATTTTTTTAGTAAGGATTGTCACATTAAAAAAAGTGTACTAAATAATATTATATTATATATCATGTTGGAAGCAATTTTCATAATTTTTAACATAAAAGTGTTATTTATATGAGCAAGGACTAAATCGGCCGGTTTGATAGAACCGCGTGGTTTGCCGGTTTTAACCGGTTCTGTCCGGTTCACGCCAGGTTGATAGCATGTTTGATCAAACATGCAAACTGAACCGATTATCCTCCGGTTTCCGGTCCGGCCGGTCCGGTTCGGTTTTTAAAACACTTTAATTAAACTATATTAACCAATTAAAAAGTTGTGCAAATTAACCAATCGTTAGTTGGTTCACGGTTCGATCCCCCGCAACTGCGATCGGGAGGGGACTGGAACCACTTGATATCAGAACTGACCCCGAATCAGATTTAACCGGTGGTGAAAACCAAAAAAAAAATTTGCCAAAAATTGATGGTACAAACCTCATTTAATTTCTTGTCTCTTTTTGGTTCACACACTCTTTTATTTGTTGTCCTATAAACAAAGCCCACACCTACACTTCACTTCATTACTTCATTCATCTTCCATTATTCTCTTCTCTAGAGTTAGCATCACAATTTCACTAACCCCACCAGCCACCACAATGCCTACCCAAAACTTCCTCATTTTGTTCTTCTTCCTTCTCCTCTCTTGCAACACTCTCACTTTAATTTCATCACCATCATCACAAAAAGAAGACACTTTTGAATTTGTTCGTCCAATAGACTCAAAAATTTTAGGCCTGCACAACAAAGAAAAACTAAGTCATTTTAGATTCTATTGGCATGACATAATGAGTGGAAAAAACCCAACTTCAATCACAGTTATTCCACCATCATTGAAACTAAACACAGCCACTTCTTTTGGTTTAGTCAACATACTTGATGACCCTTTGACTATAGGACCAGAATTGACTTCCAAGGTTATTGGAAAAGCTCAAGGATTCTATGCATCTACATCAAAAGATGATTTTAGTTTGTTCATGGCTATGAATTTTGCTTTCATTGAAGGAGAATATAGTGAGAGTACTATTACTATCATGGGGAGGAATTCAGCTCTTAATAAGGTTAGAGAGATGCCTATTGTTGGTGGTAGTGGACTTTTCAGATTTGCTAGAGGGTATGCTCAAACTAATACTTACCAATATGATCATATCAAATCTGATGATACAATTGTTGAGTACAATGTTTATGTTTTTCATTATTGATATTGAGTTGTATATTTTTTCCATATGATGTTTATTTTTGGATTTTTGTTTGTGTTTGTGTTATCTTTTACAATATGTCTAGGGTTAAATTGGTGTAAGATTTTGACTTATTGGGGTTATTTATTAAGCTTAATAATTTGTGTAATTGTAGTCGTTTGATTTAAGTTAGATAAAGGTCAGATGATTCAAGTTGTACTTCGAAAATAAAAAACTATAGTTACGATTGATCGTTGGTTGAGATTGTTGGCTATAGTGACGATTAATCGCATCAAATTCAATATTTCTTTCTTCATTGGTAGAGTTGGATTTTTCTTTTTAGGAACCCATCTTTGTATTTTCATTAATTTTGGTGTACTATTAATTAGTGGTGATGTTATAATTGAGGTAGTACTAGTAGCTAGTAATCTTTACCACCTTTTTTATTTTGATTAAATATCTCACATTCTATTTTGATTAAATATCTCACATTTTCACCGTTCTATTTGATGACTTGAATTGTCCTTTTTTTTTTTTGCTTTGATAAATTCAAATCATTTTTTTATCTGAAAGTAGAACAATTCAAGTTAAAAAATGATTTAAATTCACTACAAAAAAAATGATTTAAATTGTCCTACTTTTAAATGTACGTAACTCATAGTATCTAATTATTTTATGCATGTCATAATCTATATATATATTATCTAACTTACCTCAAACGCATATTACATTTCATTTTGCTCATATATCTTGTGAAGCTTAGTTTTGCCTATATAACATGATATGAGTACGTAAGATTTTTAGTTGTTTAGTTTGGCAGGAATAGCCTCTCAAATGCAAATTTATAACATGATAAAACTGCAAATTTTAGTTACAGAAAAAACGAATGAATTGCAATTTATAAAATGCAAATCATTTCATTTTTTGTTTTTTACTAATTCATGAAATTCTTTTCATTTTATTCCATCATTCCAAATAAAGATTTTCGATGACTAATTTGAAACATCTCACCAAGTCTGGGATAATTTTGTGTGTGTGTATATATATATATATCAATTCAATCAATATAAATTTATCAAGAACAAAAAATTCAACCAAATAATTTATTTGCTAAAAGTTTTATAAACCATTTCCAATAAATTCACCTGCTAGAAATTAACTTATCAATTATCCAATTATTTTTGTCAAACAGAACCCATAGGTATTTCTAATTACTTTTTTTATATTAATACTTAAAATAAAATACTCTTCACACTAAAACCTCACTTTGCTATCTACCAAAAAAAACAAAAGCGTCAATTTGATTTGGGCTTAATCTTGACTTGGGCCCGACCTCACACTGCTCCATCTTGACGAAGATTTCTTTCCCCACCCCCCAGCTTTCTTTTTCACCCCCTGGGTTTCCATTTTTAACCCTTGAAAAAAAGTTCAGTACACGCGTAATTAACTTTTTAACGATGTAAAACATCTATTTTTCAATATCGAAAAAGTTCAGTACGCGTGTACCGAACTTTTTGAAGGTAAAATCAAGGGTAAAGTTGGATTTCTGGGGAGTGAAAAAGAATGACGGGGGGTGGGATGAGAAACCTCTCATCTTGACGGTATTCAATACAGTCTAGTCTTATAATGTGCCCAAATAATTATTAGCTTGTTTTAGCTTTTATTTAAAATAATTATTTTTTATAGATTGAGAAAATGATAAGTTATTGAAAATTTATAGAAAATAATTTTTGTGGTGTATTTTTTTTATATATAGTAGATTCAAATAAAATATTGGTTTAAATAGCTAGAAAATTATTTTAACAAAAAAAAAATCTTCATTTGGTTACAAAAAAATTTAGATGATAAAGTAACAAAATATCTATGTAATAAGAATCTATTTTAAATAGTTTTTTATTAAAATCGTTTTTGAGAGATTTCTTTTTAAAAAAAATGTGATTTTTATTAAGATAAAATCTCTAATATAAATATTTAAGTTACTAAAAATCAAAATCATACATTAATTTAAAATAATTTTTACTAAATAATTTGTAAAAATACAAAGAAAAATCGCATTTTTTAACAAGTAACAAACAACTGAACAAGCCTATAGTCTATAGATTAATCCTTCCTTCAGAAAACTAAATAAATAATTATAGATTAATCCTAACTGTAATGTTCCACATCTTCCCAACAAAAACAAAATGTATAGCAACTAAATAAATTCAAATTTGTTTGCTTTTCTAAAAGTCCAAATACTTCTTTGTATCTATCTTTGATCCAAGCACAAGCTGTACTCCTACCCCTCATGTGATTCTGATCAATAGTTGTTATGGTGGGGACAAAATCACAAAATATTTTGTCATGGAAGAATCTTGAAAAGAATGTCTCAATTTTGCTTAAATTAAGGGGTACCCTTTTTCAGGTTACAGTGTTCTATTATATGTTGTACACTCTTTACTTCTATTATATCACTTTTCTTTTCTGCCACTCCTTGTTACTTGTTCTCTTATTAGTTATTTGCTTTATTTGATAATTTATATTAAATAATTGGAAAACAAGCAATATTGTCACTTCTTTTAATAATAAAAACAAGAAAATTGGATAGAGGGTCATGTGGTTAAATATTTATTTCTTAGATACAACTCAGTTTGCATAAGTATATGTTTAAATCCGGAATTTAACATTTCACTACACTTAAAATCAGTGTGTCTAACCACAGATTACTTAAACCAAAACCAAATTTGTTAACAAAAAATTATGTTAAACATGTACTAAATCATATACTTGCAAACAACAATGTATTACTACATTTTTGGTCTACATATAAAAGTATGTCTAAATACAATTTTGATCTACAATTTTTGTTGGTTCACGATTTTAGTATGTCATTTCTAAATTAAAAAAAAAAATATTGTCTCTACAATTTTTTTGAAATTTCAAAAAGGTATCCACCATTAAATTTTGAACTTATTTTGTAACGAAATTTTTTTTTAAACTTATTTGCGTTGACGTGTCAAGTTGAATAATGAACTGACAAGTCACAAAATTGACAATGCATATAGAAATTAAATATTTTCTATATCATTAAAGTAGTATTAATTTAAAAAATAAAATGAATAACCCTAAAAACATTTCTCAAAAATTATGCACCATAAAAATAGACCCCAAGACCAAAATTTAGTGGTGGAAAAATATATGAAAGTTTAAAAATCGCAGAACTATGTTTTCATACTAAGAAATAGATGGATCAAATTATGAATCAACAAATATATAGAACTAAAAATCTATTTAAGCCAAACAAAAAAAAAAACTAAAATAAAAAAAATTGGAGAAAGGATTTGCTGCAAAGTTCCATGTGCCATGTGCATAATTTTACTCAACTTCTATTGTTTTTTATTTTGTGTGTTTACCCTTTTATTATATGCTAAAAGTCATAATCTAAAAGAATGCTGAATATATATCTACAGTGACTTTATTGTTTTAAATGCAAAAGGGAGATTTTATATTTGTAACCCAAAGTTATAATGGATGATTTTTCTATCTCAAATAGAAAAAGCACTGTAGAGCAATTAAAAGAATTTAAAATATAGCTAAAGAGAATTAGAACACCTAAGGCCTTTTGAAAGGTTTATGATTAAAGGATATTTAATGGAATGATGCTAGTGAGTAAGTCAAAAGTGATTCTTGTATATTTAATCAAGAAAGGTACAAAAAGAAAAAGTGATTATCATAGACTAATTTTTTTGAATCTAAGAATTGTTTTTCCCAAGCATGTACTTTAACTTATACTACTTGTGGTTATCATAGTTATCTAATCTCTCTATCTTATAGGATCCATGTAAAGATTTTGCTTTAGGAAATTTTAGTATGAATGTTGGGTGGGTAAAATCATTTACATGTGTTATGTTAAATGATAAAACAATACGTTCCTCTTTTGTGTTTACCAAAGTGTCCCTCTCTCAAGTGTTTGGTGACTAATTTTTCAAGGTACTCAAAGATGAGATATTATTATTATTATTTTTTTTTTAAGCAAAAGGATAAATAAATTAAAAAGGGAAAGGTACAGAGACTGGGGGACATAAAACCTGACCCAACTACAACTCAAAAGGGAATACATCGTGATCAAACAAAGTCAGATTGAAAACAACCCTAAATCAATCAAAACGATACAAACACTCATCACGAGCGCAATTCAGCGAACCCGCGTAAGGACTCGAAACCAAATTACAAAAAAAGATGAAAAGTGAGTGCATCCACGAGATTAAAAAGGGTTAGAAACTCAGCGAATGGATCGGCCGTCAACACGGAACCAGAACCAAGTGCCAACAACCCCCTGAACAAGCAGCAGGCATAACAATTCTTTCGAACCAAACCATCCGAGAACAGTCACAGGAACCTCTATGGATAAGAAGCCGGTACCGGAACAGATGCAGTGCTGACACCTTGAGACCTGCAGATCTCAACAGACCTGGAACATCAGAGAAACAAAGACGCAGTACACCAACACAGCCAGTAACATGAGAGACGTAATTGAGTCCAAACTCAACACGTTAGTAACGAACCTTACGGGTTAAAAGGACCAAACCCCCTTGGGTTAATAAAACCAATGACCCATCCAATCTCTGTTCCAGAAACACCACAAAAAACAAACAAACATAACAAAAACACAGAACAAAACTTAAACAAACAATACCAATCGATTGACGGGAACCAACGAACACCAACCAACGAAACCACCGGCGACGAAAACGAACCAACAGAAGATGAAGATGGGAAAGGGAGAAGGCAGAACCACCAAAAACGGCAATAGAGCCAAATCCAAAACCGCCAACAAACCCAGCAAGCGTGAAACCGGCGCCGGCGGCCACCACAAAACAGGAAACGGACGGAACTCGCAGGAAAGGGAGGAACACGATCCTTTGAGGTTAAAACGAGGCCGATAGAACCAAACCGCCGCGAGAAGGAGAAGACGGAAGGATGCAGAACCGATCGAAGAACGGACCACAAAATCCACCACGAAAACTCCGGCGCCGATCAGTTTGTTCTTTTTTTTTTCTTTTTCTTTTTTTTTGCATGCTTGTTATAGATTAATCACCTATAATTTGATTATGGAATTTGAATTTTTCATCAGAAAATAATCTTTTAATTTTTTTTGATTTGTGTGAGTGTGTCTAAATTTTGTACATAAATAATTGTGTTAATGTGTTTGTAAGATTTTCTCATTGAATACATAGTAGAATTTTTAATCTTATACATTTAGATAAATTTCACATCAATTTATATTACTTCACGATAACTTATGTAAGTATAATTGGACCTTTGACACTTGATTTGTTATCTGCTAATATGATTTTGTATTCAAGGTTTAGGTTTATTTTATGCAAATTGTGAGTCTAGTATGTACTTAGGAATAAAATGTAATATCTTCATATAAAGAGGGCTCTAGAGTCATTTGGAGTCAAAACAGACCACTGGATCATTACAAAAGTTCAAGAGCCAAGGCAATAGCTAATCAGAGTCAAGACTACCACTCCGTACAATCATGAGAGGCGGCTAATCAGTCAATGCAGTCAAAGCCGCCACGTCAGGAAAGGAATGCGAAGGAGCGCTAACGGGAGGAAAGACAGCTGGCAGATTTCCCATGTGCAGATTATACTACTTTTGGTAATAATCATTGGGGAAATATGATTTATTCCTTTGGGCTGTCTTTTCCGCAAATTAGGGAGACCCATGATCTAAATCATTGTCCTATATAAGGGAGCCTTAAACCCTAAAAGTTAGAGCTCAGCCGTTGTGTGAAGAACAAAGGAGAAACCCTAAGACACTTGTGGTGCGCCGCTGCTGTTGATATGATAACTGGAGTCGCGACTGCTGCTGGACTTGGAGTTTGAGACATCTTCTCTAAGGCCATCTCAGTTGTAGGTTTACATTTAAGAATTCATTTTTATGTGTAATCTCATCTCTCTGGTTGTTATGATTTTTATGTTCACCGTGAGCTAAACTCTTAATGTTGAAGTTATGTGAAGTTTAATTGAAAGTTTAATATGTTTATGTGATGTGTGTACGTATGCTCTTTTAGTTCATTTGTTATTTTGCTATATATTTGCATCTAGGACTAATCTCCTTAGATTTGAATACAAGTTTATTGTTAAGAGATATCTAATGATAAATGGATTTAGTGAATTAATATGGTTAAGTGAGGTATATACATATATTCTCTACTTAAAGATTTAGACATAAGCTTTAAGGCCATATTAAGAACACAACCACATATTTTTTGAATTGTAATGAAGTAAGTTTGACCTAGACATATGATTCATCTTATCACGCATTGCATAATTTAACGTTGTAGACGTACACCTCAAGGCAAGAGTTGCTTGCAAGAGTCTTGTCTGAGCTTATCTCATCACTCACATGTTAAACTGGATATTAAATGGATCATAAGTTTAACATATTTTCACAACTGTTACTCAAAACCTTTTTTAATCTTTTGTCTTACTTGCAACCCTAAATGTTATTTTGTTACTTTAATCACTCATAAGTGTAAAAGTGACTGAACTAGTTTTGGAACGAGATTCCCTTATCACAATCTCTGTGGGAACGATATTTTTCTTATTACTTATGCTACAGATAAGACTCTGTATACTTGCATATGCTTATTGAAACATTGATTTTCAAGCGAACATTTCAACTCATTTTTCTTTAATCTATTTTACTTATTGTGAATATACCTATCACTTTTTATTTGTATTTGTGCCTATACTTTCCGTATTCTATGATACAAGTATTATGCTACTAGTGAAGGCATACGCCAACTCTTATGTAACTTCCTCGTTGAATATATGGTTATAAAGTATTCCTTTAATCTTTAATTATAGGCAAAATTACATATTTGGTCCTTTATCTTTTTTTTTTTGTAACATTTTGGTCCTTTATCTTTCATTTGTAACATTTTGGTCCTTTATCTTTTCTTTTTGTAACACTTTGGTCCTTTATCTTTTATTTGTAACATTTTGGTCCCTTAAAGAACATGAAAATATAAAAGAATTGATGAAGATGATGAACATTTTTATCAAAATTATGAGTTTTATTTAATTTTAATAAAAAGGTATTTTGACAAATAAAATTCAACATTTTTTTGAATAAAAAAAGTATGAGAAAAAGGATTTATATGTGAATGTTATAAAAGATAAAGGTCTAAAGTGTTACAAATAAAAGATAAAGGACCAAAGTGTTACAAATATATAAGGAATTAGTTGTTTTTTTAAGGAATTAGTTGTTATAAAAGATAAAGGTCTAAATTAGTTGTTTTTTTCAATATCAAATGAAATATTTTTTTTTTAAGGTATTAGTTGTTTTTTTACCATTTATATCTTGCTTTTTAAATATTAAAAAATTAAGATCCCCAAATATTCCAACAAATTTCTCTAATCCATAGGATTGATGAACTTTATTTTCTTTTTGTTTTAAGAATCCGATGTACAAATTCTGCGACTTTCCGTCAAAATGTGGGTCCTTAAAGTTTCTTTTTGTTTTGTCCCTAGAAGCTAAGCCTTGTTTCTTTTTGTAGTATCAATGGCAATGGGCATATCATGTACTATTGACTTCCTTCCAATAAAATGACAAATGTTAACAAATGTTTTAGAACACATTTTCAAATTAAATATAGATATTTTATCTTAGATTTTATATTTAAAAGAATAATCACATTTTCAAATTAAATACAGATATTTTATCTTAGAATTTATATTTAAAACAATAAATTTAAACTTTTAAAGAAGGATAAATATAATTTCTGTAATATTAAATTTTATTTTAGATTTATTAATATGTATTTTTAGAATACTTGTTAGTAAGATTGATTTTATTTTATCTTTTACATAAAATGGTTTGGTCAACTAATACGAAATTTTAAGAAATGGGTCTAAAATATACTATTACAATTTTTAGTAAAATATATGATATACTCCTTTAATCTTTTATTATTATATATAACACCGTCGAACTTTTGTACTCTTCTATCTTATATAATATTATTGCATATTTCTTCACATACATAATTTAAAAAATAAATAGAATGTGAAATTATTATTTATAACGAAAATATTAATAATGGTGTTAGAATTATTTTATATGAGATTTGAACTTTATATTTAAAGTTACGAAGACAAACTATTCCCTTCGTCCCTATATATAAGCCCCCAAGAGAAATTTCACGCTTATTAAGAAAAGTTGATAGTGTAATTAATGTATACTTTTTGAATATTACAATTACTAAATTGTCCTTGGTGAAAAGATGTATTTGTAGTTGACTTTACGTATTTCAATGCAAAGTGAGATTATGTTTGGAAAAGTAATAATAAATGTGTCTAGGGAATTGAAAAGAGGCTTATATTTACGGACAAATAAAATCTTTATAAGGGTAATTATAATAAGGGACGGAGGGAGTATTTAATAAAGTCTCACAATAAGCAGAAAATAACATAAAATGCAACACTTTGAGCTTGATAGTGCAATGATCGTCCATGGGTTAGAGAAGAATATTTGTAGAGGTTATTTCCACGCGTCTTTTAGAGTGGGTAAGTGGAATGGTTCTTCCACTATGATAAATTGATTTTCACCATTAGATCTTGCAGACTCACAATAGACCATAATCAATGTTTCATACTATATTCTTCTCATTGATTATGATCTATTATAAATTTATGATATAATGGTGAAAATGAATCTCCCATTATAAAAGACTCAATCCACTTTCCCAATCCACTATGGGAGTTCGGTGTTAAACATTGATTATGCTTTTGTTAGAGTTTTATTGGAGGGTAAATTCTAATATGGACCACTTCATCAAGTGGTCCATGGTGGACCAATCACAAATAATATTATAACGAGTACGAATTTTACAAAATCTACCGTTGGATTGAAAGTTTATATCATATAGATCATCTATAGAAAAATTTAGAAAAATTAAAAATCATTTGATATGTTATTGAGACACATCAAGATTAACGGTTGTTAAATAACATAAATTTTGATGGGTCTCAATAACATATCAAATGATTTTCAAAAAAATTTAAAAAATTTATGGATGATCTATACGATATAAACTTTCAATCCAACAAGAAATTTTGTAAAATTCATATTCGGTATATCATTTGTCCACGGTGGACCACTTGTAAAGATGGTCCACCGTAGCATTAGCCTTTATTGGAGTCCTTGCTTTATTTTAAGCTCAATCTCTTTTAGTCACATCAAAAGTATAAGGGAACATGCATCACATTGTTATCTTATCTTGATGGGGTTTGCATTGAAGAAGAATGAGGTGAAGACATGCATCACATAATTCTCAAATATGCCGGTTTTAAAAATAAAATAAAATATTAAACGTATTTTGTTGTTTAAACCAAACTTTGTGATTAGATTCATTACGCGTCATGCGAATATGGTTGCCCATATATTAGCTCGGGCGGCTATTTCTTGATCTAGATATTGTATGTTTGATATACTTCCTCTTTGTATTACCGCTATTTTGAATAATAAAATGCTACGAGTATATATTGATAAAAAAATAAAAAATTAATTACATTTACTCATGCAGTTATGCAATACTCACATTTATGATAGTCTAATTAAGATCGAACGATCTAAAAATGATATTCTTATTTTTATTTAATAATTATAAAAATATTGTACTTAAATAAGGATTGTCCTTCAATCTTGCTCAAATTAACGACCACTGATGTTTAACTGCATGAGTGCAATAAATTTTTAATTGTACTAAATTTTAGTCGCTCTTTATGAGGTTGAAGAAGCAAAGTTAATCTTCACTATTTCCTCCTTGAATATGAACCATTTTTATTATGGGCATTGAAGACAAACATTTATATCTTTTAAAGAGGAATCATTTATGGATGTTAAAGATGACATTTTTGGATTTTGAAGAAGAACCAGTTAAGTTTGTGTTTATAAGTTTTAACTCAATTGTCGTCAATGCTGATATTGTTAAATTTGTTTTTAAGAAGAATATTGTTCTTGTTTTAAAATAAGAACATAATAATGTTTTGGGTTGATGAAGACAATGGATAAGAGTGTTATTTGTATTTGCTTTAACATAAGTAACATAATTTAAAAAGGGTAATAATTTTTTTTGCCAGCATCAATATTCGGCCTACTGAACCGCTTAATTTGATGTGTGGGTCAGTTATGACATCAAGTGATTTCAATTCTGACATCAAATGATCACAGTTGTAGTTGATTGACCTGTAATTCTCCTTATCAAATCCAACGATAATCACCAATGAACCAAATAATGATTGATATAGTGTTAAAGTTCTATAACTATAACAACTAATGTTAGTGATTAATAATTATTAGTATTATTAGTTTTTTAAAAATTGATTCTTTGACCTCTTTATCACTTTGCTCCTTATTTTATCCACCTCAATCACCAAGTCATTTTTATAATTTTCTAAAATTTGTAACATAAATCACTAACTTAAAAAAATAATATTAAAGATTAATCTAAAGTTTAAAATTAAGTTTGTCTTATCAAAACTAAACAATCCCAAAAGCATATTTAATTTAATTATATAATTTTAGAAATGTTTCAAGTTTAAATTCTTTTGGTGTCACTTTTTAATTGAGTCACTTCATATATATAAAATAAATCATTGACTTTAGTTAAATTGAGATTGATTTCGCTCAAATCAATCGCTCCTTAAATCTGGGTCTTTGAAATTTCATTGAATCTACTGAAAAATTTAAAGTCTTCCATTCTTTGGACTAATTAAGCATAATTTTACGGATCTGGATTCACTAAATTCACTATCTCCCTAAAGTCACTGCAGTTAAAATAATCTGCACCATTGAAAATATCAAATGTCTCACATCTTGCCACATCATCTATTAATTTATGAAGCTTGTTGCTTTACTAAAAAAAAAGAAGAAGCTGAACAGTTTACATTCCATGACAAGATTCATATTAGGGTATTTCCATGCCAGCCAACATCGATTGCTAGTATAATTTTCACTGCTTGAAGATTAATGTGTAAAAACAAAAAAGTTATTCTTTAAATTGAGAAAACAAAGGGATGTGTATACAACCAATTAAAAAACATGAAAATCATACAATTCAATCAAAATTCACAACTTTATAAATTGTTCATTGTAGTATTCCATAAAATAGGCAAAGGCATCGTAAGTATACACTATACAAATTACAAGTTTACAACTTTATCAAATTGTTCGCTGTAATATTTTCTTTCTATATTACAAGTTTACTCCCTCCCTAAACCAAATACTCAAAAGAAACTGTAGCTGATATGGTGTCTGTCTTTTATATGTCTTTTGTGACAACCAGATTCTGCAGTAAAAGAAACTACCCCTCCCTTTTACAATCATAAGATTAGCACCGCAATGAATCTTTCGCGGTTTCGGAGGTGGATTAAGGGGTATCGACTGTGATACCACGGCAATGAATCTTCTGCGACGATTTCCCCTTTTTCGTCCTTCCTCGACGAGCACTGTGTTGAAGACGACCAGCATGCCTAAACGATAAACGACGCCGCCGTGATCAAGATAGATGATAAGCAAAGCCGCCGTGCTTAAGATCGGTGATGACCGGTGGCGTCACCGCGATTTTGATTTTCCCATCTCCGCTCTTCGTTCAGCTGTTACGAGTTTTATTTTTCACTGCTGCTAGGGATTTGATTTGAACTATTTTAGGGAAAATAAGATAGACCCTTTGATTCATCCAATGGTGTAGATTAGATGACTGTAGGTTAATTTTGACTGCTGTGAATCTGGATCCTAATTTTACCCCTTAATTTTTTCCCCATATATTATATGCGCAGCAGAATGCATGAATACTGTTGGAAATGTATATTTATAGATAAAAATATTTGATAGCACAAATAACAAAGCCTTGGCATGGCTAAATCACTATCAAGATATGTGGAGTGAATACATCAATGGTGGACAAAGACATTTAATTGATCATTAGGAAAAAGACATTTAGTTGAAAGTGATATATCTGATCAAATTAACATTTTGAAAATGATATACCCTTCATCAACTGAATTGGGATATGAAGAAGATTACTCAATATGGTATGTTTTTGTCAATTACTTTAACGGTTAAAATTTTATTCTTAAAAAAAATAAGTAGAATGTTTTTCAAATCACTATATATGAAACACAATTTTCTTACTAACTAAATTAAACTTACGAGGACTTCTATGCTACATATATATTTGTTAAATTTGTTTTTTGTCTTTAAATCAATTCCTAATGAGTTATTATTACAAGTTAGTATGTACTCCTATGGTACATATAAGGTTAATACTATATATATATATATATTAATAAATAAGTAATTACATATGAATTAAAGGTAAACGGGCAACAACCTGCGCCGCCAAATCTTTTTGAATGGCAAAATCAATTCGGATAAAAATAACATTTTTAGCTCTAGGGGGCACAACATTGCTATTCATAACCTTTTGAACTCGTTGCAAAAGACTAACAGCTTCTGGTGCAAGAAAGTCAAAAGTGTCAAAAGCAAATGGTATGAAAGCATGTTGATTGTCAGAACATGCTTTCTCATGTTTTACCACTTTACTTGAAGCAGCTTTGTGAGCAGCTTGTCCCACAGTAAAAGTCCCTGCCCTTAAACCAACAAGTGGTAAAACTCCGGTCAAGTCCACACATGCGTGCTTTCCACCTACCCACCCATACACCATAACATCTGCCGGTCTGAGAGTTGATCGCCCTTCCCGTGGGTCTGTCAAAAAGTTCACAGGGGCCTCTTTTTTTTTTAGATATTCCTGTACGCCTAAAAACATAAAAAAGGACATCTCGGACAAAGTCGTGCCTATATTTGAAGCCTGGAAGCTCTCTACAATGTACTGCGTGCTTTTCAAAGTTATTCAGACACGCTTTACGGCAAACAGGGCAAACCTCATCAGAAGGAAATAAATGAATCATGAGGCGATATTTAAGGATAGTACGATACTCAATTGGTGACATATGCTGGCCTAAGCCATTAATAGAAATCAGCAAGAAGAAAATCTTAAGCATATGTTACTCGCAAACACCCAAATACTGATTTCTCTCTCGTGGTTATATTAATCTTAACTTCCATAATACATATGTATTTGTTAAATTAGTTTTAATTTTGCATGCTTGAGATTACTGATTACACATGTCTTGTATTTTCCAAACTATAATTAGAGAAGGAACCCCTCCATTGACGTTATAGATCACATTTGGTGGACTATATTTTAGCAACATTAAGCATATGATTACACATAACATTATGATGTATTTGACCGTCACACTATAATATGTTGGGAGTATTCATTAAGAATCTTCATTTCGCATGTGGTTTAAAAGTATATATGATGGTTGCCATATAACTAATTGAAAGTTTTGTGTTTAATTTATATTATTATGAAAATCGATAAATAAATTTGAACTAACTTTAATAATATTGAGTTAGATTCAATTCCAATTTTCAAAATATAAAAATGTAAATTTGAGAAGAAACTTATTAAACTTTAATAGCAAAATAATATTGAAGACATTTACTTTTATAATCAAATATCTTCAAATTTGATCGTATTTGAACATGATATTTTTTTAATATAGAATTTTTTATATTTAAAAATTTAGGCAGAGTTTAATCTAAAGACTCACCAAAGTAAAATTAGACCTCAAAATTGACAGAGCAGCAAATGTCAATAGTAGTGTTTAGAAATTATCCACCAATGATATCTTTACGAGACTAGAGTGAGAATTCAATTTTCGCTCATATTCGATTATGAGTCAATTACTTACCAATAGAACAAACCTATGTCGGTTAAAATGGATCCCTTTTTTTCCCTATAGGAAGATTGGTAATAGCATGAATGAAATGAAAGGCAAAGGAGAGGGGTGATGGAGTTGTGGTCCAAAGAGTGGAGCTAAGGAACCCGTGCACTGCAATCTTTGGATGAGGTTGCTGCAGCTATATATCCGATTCCTCAATTATTAATTTTCATCACACTTTTCTCATCTACAACTCTATCTATCAGAGCAATTCTTCCACAGGTACAACACTAAATAATAGTTGTTGGACACACATACATAAATTGATAAAGTTAAAAGATAAAATGAATAATTAATATCAAATGATGTGATGAATTAATTAAATATTTTTTTTTTTCCTTCATGTGAGTGTGCACAAATTTATTTTATTTGGTGTTGTGTTCATGTTAGACTTTCTCCTATCTATCATCCTATTCACTATTCATATAATAATTGATACAGTCCATTCATCTTGTATGGTATGACAATCTTTATCCGAGGCATTGTTACATGGGCACAACAATATATGCACAATGTTTAGGCACAGATACATTAATTAAGAAAATTAAAATGAAAATAAAATAGTCATGTCAATTAATATTATTTTAATCATTTTTTCTTTAATATTTTTATACTTATGTGTGTGTGTCCAACACATCAAATTTGTAATTGTGCCTATATTAGACTTACTCCCTTTATCCATCCAAATTTTGAATTTAAATTTGAGCTTAATGTGTTAGCTTTAATGATTTTATATTAAACTTATTTTTCTAAATAAAAATTTCCAAAAATAAATTGTTTTGACTCCAAATTTAATTTTCTAAATAAAAATTATCCACCAAAGGCAACTACTGGTGACGCTTTTGTAGATTTGCTATGGCAGAGAACAAGATATATACTATATACACATATACACCTCACTAGTCACTACCAAAAACATTTAACAACACCACAAAAAAAAAACCTTTATCTTGAAATATATAAAATATGCTAACTAATGTCTTTATAATATATAAATTCTCTGAACACTTAAATATATAAATTCTCTTTTTACAAAAAAAATGTGTCGTAGATATACTCGTAGCAGTCCTTTAAATTTGAATGCAACAAGAGAATGTGCCTTTGTTTTTAAAAAAAAGCTTTAAAGTTATTTAAATATCATCCTCTTTGAATTTTTTATTGTAAAATTATTAATAATTCGTTCATAATCAAAATTTATTAAAAATATATTTTTAATTAAAATCAAAGCAAAACTAATTGTAATATAGGAGATCTCAAATACTATGATTGTAACAAAAAAATTTCATATAGCAACGATAATAGAAATAGTTTGATTTTGATTGAATTGTTAAACTTTTTCTATAACGACTCCTAATTTTTCATATAAAATTTCACCATATAGAACAAAAGTAATAGAAATACTAATATTTATTATTATAGTTGTATATAATTAAAATAATGATGAATAAAAATATAAATTTATATAATATAAAATTTTATTTTTAATATAAAGGTACACCGGTTAACATTTTCTTTTACATAAATCATTTCCACAATTACAACACTTATTATAAGACAAAACAAATGTTTTTTTTTTTTTTAAATGTTAATTTTTCTTTCTCTTAAATAGTTTAATGATAAAAAATTTATCTCGTAAAATAAATAACAAAAAATCGACTCAAATCTCACTCTTACGTATTAGAATGTCTCTACTAATTCGACTATGTTCACCGAAGCCATACTAACTAACTTTTTTTTTTTGATATTATACTAATAATAACTAATTTTTTTTTCTTGCACCAGCAATTTAATATGATTCGGGGGTCATTTCTGACAACAAATAGTTTCAATTCCCTTCGATCGCAGTTGCGAAGAATCGAACTGTAATTCTTTCTATCAAGTTCAACGTCAATCACCACTGCACCAACTAACGATTATTCTTAATATACATAAAAATGACTGAGATTATGCTTTAGAAATTAATACTATCCCTAAGTACTACTACTATTATGCTTTGGAAATTAATACTGTATTAGAATTAATATTAGAATTAGAAATTAATATCCCTCCCCCAAGAATAAAGTGCCCTTGTATCTTTTTCAAACTTCAGAGTTTGAACACAGTGTCTGTACTCTGTTAACCTGTATAATGCAGCAAAATAGTACACACTCTAGTACCTCACTTCACCACACACACTTTCCCCCAAAAAACCAGCGCGTGCTCTCACTCTCTCCCACGTTTTCCCTCAAATCCACATTCAAATCCCTCACTCTCCACAAAATAAGCAACATTAGAAAAACAAAACCAACCTCAACACTCAAAAAACAAAACACACTCTCTCTCTTCCTCTGTCTTCTGCACAAAACCACATTCACACTCTGAGTTCAAAAGTTATTTTCTTTTTCATAATATCATCAACCCATTTCCTTCAAATCCTCAAAACCATCTTTCATTCACTATTTCATGCAAAGATTCCATCTTGGTATCTCTCAAAATCAAAACTTGATGATGGATTCTTCTTCATCTCCTCTTTCTCTTCAAACCCAAAAATCACCTTTTCAAGACCCACATGAACAATCCTTACCAAAACAAACCAAAAAAACCTTACTTTCTTCTCTAATGGGTAGTACTAATAACAATAACAACACTTCTTCCCCTTCTTTTGAAGAAGATAACTACTTTGTTACTCTTCTCAAATCCTCAGAGAAAAAAGCACTTCAAGAACTAAAAAAAAACCTCCTTGAAGCAACTTCTAATGGAGTTGAAGTTGGTGTTTCCATGTGGGGTATTCCTCTTCTTGGTGGTGATGACAGAGCTGATGTAATCCTCTTGAAATTTCTAAGAGCAAGAGATTTTAGAGTTAATGAAGCACTAAACATGATTATAAAGTGTTTAGCATGGAGAAAAGAGTTTAATGCTGACACAATAGTTGAAGAAGATTTAAGTCAGTTTAAAGAGCTTGAAGGTGTAATAGCTTATATGCAAGGCTATGACAAAGAGGGTCATCCTGTTTGTTACAATGCTTATGGTTTGTTTAGAGATAAAGAAATGTATGAGAAAGTTTTTGGTGATGAAGAAAAGCTTAAGATGTTTCTTAGATGGAGAGTTCAAGTTCTTGAAAGAGGTATTAGGCTTCTTCATTTTAAGCCTGGTGGTGTTAATTCTCTTATTCAAGTTACTGATCTTAAAGATATGCCTAAAAGAGAGTTAAGGGTTGCTTCTAACCATATCATGTCACTCTTTCAAGATAACTACCCTGAAATGGTTGCTAGAAAGGTACCATTTTTATTGATTATTACTTACACAACAAATTTTCGTGTATTTTAGGGACTAGGATGATTAATTTCATATAATTTAGGTTTTATATTATTTTTATATATTTTAGGGGTTAAATTGATGATTTATTTATTTTATGTTTTTTTGGTTGTTTTTTTTAGGGGATTGGTTTTTGTACTTGTTTTTCAATTTTAAGTGTTTTTCTTTGCTCATTTACTTGTTTTTGTTTTTTTGTGGTTTTTAGATTTTCATCAATGTGCCATGGTACTTCAGCATGTTGTATTCAATGTTTAGTCCATTTTTGACTCAAAGGACTAAGAGCAAGTTTGTGATTTCAAAGGAAGGAAATGCTGCTGAGACACTCTACAAGTGAGTATATAATTATTGTTCCATTTGGTTTGGTTTTATGTCCCTTTGTTTGAACTTTATACAAGTCATAAATTCACTGATGTAGAATGTTTTTAGTTGGTTTTGTTTCTCTCAATGTTTTATCAATATTAAGATCTCTTTCTACTATTGTTTGTGTTTTTAGTTTTTCTTCTATTAACTACTTTTAGTATTCAAGTTGCCTTTCCTTTGAGTTTGACGGAATTATAGTGACACCGTGATTTTACCGAAGCTCTTACAATGTAACTTTTGTCACAATCGATTTTGAATTGTTTCCCGCCGGCCATACCACACATTCATTTGGTCAACACATCGGTAGTTGTTGGAACGAAATCAGATGGTCTAGATTTCTACATTGAAATCTCGACTTTCCTATCTCGATCCAATGACCACCGATGCGATATTTGTGACAATTCTTGGATTTGTTGACTGCAGACAATCTGAGTTCGTCAAAATCACGTTGGTACTATCAAATTGTGATCTTTTCAAACTTGTTTCAATCAAAAGATACACTTACTATTATGAGCAAAAAATGTTTCAACTTTCCTTCTATTTTCCATTTAAGGGTTTGGTTTTTGAAAGTTGTTTTTCTTATGATCAGATTCATTAGACCTGAGGATATTCCTGTTCAGTATGGAGGGCTGAGTGTTCCAAGTGATTTGCAAAATGGTCCCCCAAAACCTGCTTCTGAATTCACTGTCAAAGGTGGAGAGAAAGTGAATATACAAATAGAAGGAATTGAGGTAGTAATCATTCACCCCATTCTATCCAATTACTCTTCTCTATGCAGATTATCATTTGTTCTTTTCTCATGATGCAAGTGGGTTGTTTCCTTTTCAGATAAAATATTCTCTTAAGATTCTCTTTAGACCTTATCAATTAGCCCCTAAAATTAGGAGTTTGCAAATTGGTACATAAAACTAACTTAATCATGAAATGACCCCTGAAATTTAAAATTTTCCATCGGATAAGCCTTTTTGGGTCGGCTCATGTAGTCCCTAATTATGTAGTATCGGCTTTCAGATTGAAGACGTGTCAGGTGTTCAACATGTGTCGGTCTTAGACATCACACATTGGTTACATTTAATTGGTTCATTTTCTCAACTTATTATTTGTGTCGACACATGAATTTGTTCGTGAAAGTCTTTAGAAAGACTTGTATAAATGAGAATTTTCAAATTGAAGAATTTTTTAGAATTTTATAATAGCTTATTATATATATTTTTCTTCGTATAAATGGAAGCTAAATTTGTTGTTACTTGTTGTGGGGGGTGAACTAGGGAGGTGCAACTATCACTTGGGACATTGTTGTGGGAGGTTGGGACTTAGAATACAGTGCTGAGTTTGTCCCAAATGCTGAAGGAAGCTACACTATAGCAGTTGAGAAGCCAAAAAAGATTGGAGCCTCAGAACCGGCAATTCACAACTCATTCACATCGAAAGAGTCTGGCAAAATGATACTCTCAGTCGACAACACTGCCTCCAGGAAGAAAAAAGTCGCTGCTTATCGTTACGTCGTCCGCAAATGTGCTACCACTTGAGAGATATTGCCATTAGGTGTGTTTGGAAACCTTAATATGCGCACGGTGGCTGAATTTCTAACATGTTTTCAAACACACAAAGCTCAAATGACTATTAGTGTTTATTTGAATTTAAATTTTTGCCAATGATGTTTTTCTTAAAACCTTTGTTTTAAGAGTCTAATTTATGCTTGTTAACTTGTCATGGCATGTTTAACTTTAGAGGTATTAATATTAATATTAATTAACTATTAGTGTAATGTAAAGAAGAGAGTATGTTGGTAGTATTGCTTGGTATAGAAGAAAAGCAATTAAGTTTGCTTATAGTATAGCATACCATGTTACTGTTTGTTGTGACCATTTTGGTGGGTTTTTGGGACAAAGTACTGTGTATGTTGCTGCCTACAGAAGGGTGACTTTGTGAAGGTGCAATCTATATTTTATGATTTAAGTTTTGAGTAAATCTCTAAATTGCTTATTGAAACAATGAAATTGAAAGACTTATCTATCCAATCTCCTATATCAACAATATTTGAAAATAAATATAATATCTATCCAATCTCCTATATCAACAATATTTGAAAATAAATATAATTAAAGTGCTTAATGTACTGTTTATTTGAAAAAATTTATAGTCACTTTTATTTTCACCATCAAATTAATAGCTTAATAGATACTAATTCAATAAAAAAAATAAAAACTAAATATAACTTTAACTTGTATTGAATTGACATTACTCTTTTAACTATTTTATTTACAAAAACAAATTTGGTAGGAGAGAAAATGAGAAAAGAGAAATAGAAACAGGGAAAACGATGCATGTATTTAGACTAATGTTTGTCTAAATACATGTATCGTTTTCCGTGTTTCTATTTCTTTCTTCTCATTTTCTCTCCTACCAAACACACCATTAGGGTTATAATCTACTCACTAGGGTTCTATATATAATCAAAATTAAATTTTTTAAATTAATTGAAAAAGTAATGTACCTAATTAATAATATGAGTGTATGTTTGGTTTCAATTCTGGAGTTGTCAGAATTGATTTTAGACGTGTAAAATTGATTCTGGCTTGTTTGGTTTCTGAAAAGTAGAATTGATTCTGCTTTTAGAATTGATTCTACTTGAAGTTAGAAATCGGAGCTTCTGATTCTATAATTGATCTTTACACTCAATGTTTTTGTTCAACTCACTTTTACATAAATATATCCAAAAATAAATTAATTTTGATCAAAATTAATTTTTGTCAGAATCAATTTTACAAAATCAATTCTGTCAAAATCAATTTTCTTCAATGCAGAACCAAACATACACGGAACTAAGTACATTATCCTTTTAATGAATCAAAAAAAGTTAAATTTTACTTATATACAAAATTAGAGAGAATATCTTTGGTGGACCATTGTAAAACTTGAATTTACATTCAATTTTACAGATCAATTTATTTAAAATTAATTTTTGTAAACCAAAAACACATAGTTTAAGATCAAATAAGGTATTTATTATTTGAAGTTACTTTTATGTTGGGTTTGGTTAATTGAGGGAAAGTGTATGTGATGTCTTAACAAAAAATGAAAGGAAAATTTGAATTATGATTGATATTGATATTGACTAGACAATGTGTATTGTAAGATGATTTTGATTACTTTTTTGTATAGATTTGGTATTGTTTGAATATATGAAATGGAACATGATTGTGACTTAAAGTTCCAAAAAAAGAACTTCACGGGTTGTGACTGGTAACGTGTTGAAGGAGTTCAAATTTGATAGTGGATGGAGCTTCAATATTTTTTTTTTACTTACTTTCCTAATCCTTGTGATGTTGATGTTTTTTCTTACTTATTTATTTATTTTTTTTTGTGATGTTGATGTTTGTTCTTGTTTGGTGAACCATTTTGGTGAACCTATTCTCTACTCAACTCTATTCTATCTACTCTACCCTTTCTACCATTTTTGCACTCATCCATTTCTTGTCTCTTACTTAACCCTAATTTTAGATTTGGATATTTTCAATTTATTTGTCATGATGATTAAGTTGTTAAAAAAATGAGATACTATAGGATTAAAAAAATTGTTAAGAGTTTTATTTGATGTACTATTATCAATGTAAGTTTTTCTTTTTTACTTTGTCAACATATCACAACTAATTTTGTTTGACTTTAAAAATAATTACAGTTAAAATCAAAATATTTAATGATTTATAAGAGTTATAATTGATTAACAATGTATATATGAATTAAATACTTTTGTTAATCTTAAGGGAATGAAAAACATAAATATTGTATGGTAAATGTTAACGAGTGCCTCTGGGGTATTTTTTAGGACCTTAAATATTAAATTTATTAATATGATTCTTACGAGAATATGTAAAGTCAACGCATTGAAAATTGTATTGTTTAATTTTTAAAATACATATATATTTTTTTAAAAATGGAATATTTAAAAAGTACTCCAGAGGCATTTGTTAGCAAGATCCATATTGTATTAGGCGAAAAAAACATATTTAACATGTAATATTTTAGTTCCTTAAAAAAAGTACTCACTCCATTCCTTATTATAAGAAAAAGTTTGTTTTTTATATTCATTAAATGTTTAATGTATCTAGTTCATAATATGATCTAGATACATAAAACATTCTATGAATCTAAAAATCAAATTTCATTTTTCTACTATGAAGGTCTTTGTTTTATCGCAAGATTGACATTCTAGTTCTACATATTAAGTGTTTCACATTAAATATTAGATAATTTGAACGTAAATTTATAAGAAAATAAAAGACAATTATCACTTTACAAATTTTGTATTGTAGAGATTAGTTGGCCCAGCCTAATACTATGCGTGGAATAGAAGAATTGTGCCAAAAAATACGGGAGATGAAAGTAAATACTGTGTAAACTATTTGTGGTTTGTGTCTATCTTTTGGAATGAACTATTTGTAGTCGTGCATATTGGAATAGTGCATATATTGTCTTCTCTACTGAGCATATTGCAGTGATTGCATAGTGTGCAAGCAATTGGAGACCTCTAATTCAAACCAAGCATTGATGGTATTGACAAATGGGTCTTGGAAAAGGAATTTGTCACATAATGACTCCTATATTTTTGACTAAATTTACCTAACAAGTACTAGTAATAATTTTTTTTAAAATAACAAGTACTAGTAATATTTTTTTTTTTAATCAAAGTACTAATGATTATCTAGTATTTCCATGCCCATTTTTTTTAAAAAAATAAAAAATCCCTTTCCATCTAAAATTAGTTAAGATTTAATTGTTTTGTATGGTCCTTTTATTTGGGCTTTAGATTTACACTTCTAAAAGTAAATTTTTGAAAACATTTAGGAATTTTACAAACTAAGTGAGTAAAAAGTACTCCTTTAGACTTAAAAAATAAACAAAATTTTAAAATTATTTTGTTTAAATTTACATCAAATATATTTCAATTTTTACTCATATCTAAGTCAGGCAGCAGTAACTATCCTATGATTTTAGCATGTATATAATGGAGAAAGTAGCTGAAGAGTGTATGATTTGAACCCCCCATAGACCTTTCTGATTCATTTGTGAGCCCAAATCCTTCAAACATAGAATCAGGGTGCATTTGGGCAATTGAAAATCTTTGGGCTTGTACTGCAAAAGGGCTTCGACATCCCTGGTCCTCTCATAGTATTTTTGGTAAATGGAATTGCTAAATGTACCTCTATAACTTCTATTGTACCCTATATTTCACCTAGACTTGTTGCATTGGTGAGAAACTTTGAGGGTCTTGCCTTATAGTTAAGTTTCCTACAATTTTACCACCAATTAAGATGTTTAGGTAGTTTATGCTAATTCTAAAGGTATATATCAGCATGTCTGATATATGTTTGTGTCAACGCTGATACACGTAGTTTATATTCAATTTCAGCCACATCAAATTATAAAAAACTATCAATTTCTATTAGTCATTATTAACATCGTATTCAATGTCCATGTCTAGATCAATACTTCATGTTTATCTTATAATTGTTATTTTTAATCGAAAAATATTAGACATGTAATCTTATTATAGTGGAATACTAAAATAATTTATTGTTTGGATTTTAGTATTTTACCACATTTTTTATGTGTCATCAAGATATGTTCTAAGAAATGACATACATCACATCTTTTGCCCATCATTTTATATGTGCTAAAAAATAAAATTCCAATCTCTCATAGGTAATCCTAGCTCTAATGAGACTATACTTCAAGAATTTGAGGAGCCCTTGTTGAGTTGGTGAACTTCAATTTTTAAGGCATTGTGTTGATTGATTGCTATCTATTCATGAAATGGTTTGAAATTGTACATGGCCGCATATACATAGATCTAAAAAATTATTATATTACAAGCGCTCCGCAACTTTTCATAAAAGGTGAATAGTGTTTGTTCGCCATAACGTTGAATGGACTCTTATTACTAAAATTTCTATTTATTGGAAGAAAAAAAACTATTACACTAGAACTGCAATTGCTAATTTTCTAGATCAAGAACAATGTAAATTTTTCTACATATTACCCTACTCATCATTCAAAAACAAACATATGGCTGAACAATCATCAACATAGTAAAATGGATACTTGTTTTTCCAAGCTTTAACTGCACGTTTAACTAACAATTTGGCTGCTAATGATCTCTTTGGTGCTGATGCAACTTCGTTAATTACTTCATCGTTTGATAGCACATTCCATATCTATATATAAAAAATAAATAAAAAACATTAGACCTTTAGCTAAATATTAAAGATAATTCATGCTTGAAATCACTTCATTATTTTAAGTGGAGGACATTGCACTATAAAGGATTTTTAAATCTCTGCAACGATATTGTAACCGCAATTTCGAACATATCAAACACATTTTGCTACAATATAAGAGAATTTGGATTGTGTGTGTTTACAATCCCGTGCAATCTTTTGTGTGCACGCGTGCGCATAACGCTTATGTGCACTCGAGTAAGAGGAGTTAATAAAAATATTGAATACTTACCCCATCGGAGGCCAAAACAACAAACTCATCTTGCTTGGTAAGTTTTCTATAAGATAAATCAGGAACTGAGGAGAGACCATGATTTTTTAGGCAAAAATCTCCAAAAGCTCTTGACATAGCTAATCCAGGGCAATCACCTTCAGGCATCCAAATTCTTTTTACATCAGGATCTTCTTGTGCTGCAAAAACTCTACCTCCACACTTAATCACTCTATTAGTTTCACCTAATAACAACAAAGAGAAAAATGTATTAGCTGGTTATAACTTTACCAATGTGTTTGTTTTGCAGTAACAAAAAAATTATTTTAGTTGAAGTTAAGTTAAATATAAAGTGATTTATATTTAAATATATTCGTGTAAAAAAGTGAGTTCAATAATAAATTTGATTGTAAACCTCACGTTTTTGAAACAAATTTGAGAAATCATTGATTTAAGATATAATCAATTTTAGAGACCAAATTATTTTCGATTGATCATTCAAATATGTCAAAATCAATTTTCGTGTCTACAATAATTTTTAGTTCTCTATTATGAAATCAAATACACACTAACACTACAAGATAATCTGGGGGTTTGCTACGCCAAGCTTAGAAGCTAATTCGTAGCTAATTGCAAGTAAAACAGGATTATCTACGGATTTGTTGTGAATTAGCTGTCCTATAGGTCATAGCATGGATTGAGCGGCAAAATATTGTCCACCAAAATTTTTCACAAAACTTGAGAATTATAAAATTTGAGAAGTGAAATATCAATATTCAATTATAAAACTTACTTGGAACATCTGGAACCATGTCAACAGAAAGTTGAGTAGCAATAAGTTGATTGTCATCTTCTTTTGTGCATAGAACTGCACGAGAATCCCCTAAATTGCCAATTATCAATTGGTCACCCTGATTTTTTTTTGAAATTAAAATATGGTTAGAATTCTATTCTAACATAACTATATGACATTAGTAAGAAGGTAATATATACAATGAAAGATTTATATTCAAAGTCGCGATTTTTTATATTGCATAGGGTTACAGTAAATGCAACCGCGATTTTGTTTTTCTAAAGCTGAAAATATATTAATAAAACGAACAAAAAACCTAGAGGACATAAACATATTTACCTGTTTTATTAAAGTTATCGCTACGCAACCTCCACAAAGTCCGTCGGTGTCAATGTTCTTAGCAAGATGTTCATCCATTTGATTGAAGGAGCTACAAAATTGTTCTTCCCATGAATCATTAGAAGTGCTTTTGTTTGTAGCATTAGCATCATCTTCATTGGAGACATTTTGCTGTGACATTTTGATTGCCGTAGAGAGTTTGGAGGGAAGATTGTCACGTATAGATTGTGCAAATTTGTGTCCTCGAGGACCATGACCATCAAACACACCACAGAATATTGTGTCGTTTTCTCCACCAAAGTTCTATTAATAAAGCATCATAGCTAACATTAAATTTGGTCATTCATTTCATGAAATAAGAGGCATCATAATGAAAAAAAAAACATTGGATATGTAAGGAAAAAACATAACATAGTGTCACCTACTAAGAAATTTAAATATAAGTTAAAAGATGGCAGAAACATTGAGCTTTGAACATGTAATTACTTATAGTTAAATATCATTGTAAAAATAGTGTAACAAAAAAAATCATTGTTTAAGGGATTGTGAGTTTGCTACATCTTGTTGAATTTCAATGTAATTTATCTTTTTTCTAACTTAAACCCTGATTTCTATCAATACTCTCTCTCTCTCTCTCTCAAATTTAGGCCCCCATTTATGTAAAAAAGTCATGATTTCGAGAAAATTATGTATATTTTGAAAAATTACATTCAGTGGAAGAAAACAAATGCGGCATAAATTCAATAACAAACATTGAATTAGATGAAGTCGAAATACCCTACAACAACTACAATTTGTATTCTTTCTTATATTTAAAATTTGATTTAACGAAGTTGAAATGTATATTGCTCGATCTTAATCCAACAATGTACATGTCAATCAAAATTCAATAATTGTAAACTAAAAGGGTACAAGAATTGATACAAAACTAATGGGGCACATGACCTTGAACCCTAAACAATATCATATGTAATTTTTATGCAAAAAACATGAAACAAAAGTTTGATGAAAGATATGCATAAAGAATCTTACCTCCCAAACTGTCATTGCATCTTGATTAGTTCCTTTTGTACCCTTTTGGATGTACATTGAGACATATTTAGAGGATCCATTTAAAATGACCCGGGTCCCACCATCAATAATCTTTTGGTTACATTCAACTTCGCAGCTGCAACAACTTCCCATATCTTTTTATACACAACCACACTTTCAAATTTTTGGAGGAAGAAATATTGTGTTTTTCATTAAGAAAAAAGATGATGAAATTGAAATCTTGGATAAAACCTTTTGTTTGTGTTACTAATTTATATCTTTGTTAGATTGTTCATGCGCAGGTTGTAATGATGATCCTAATTTGGATTAAATTAGTTGGCTTAATTCTAATATGGATTAAGATTTCTCATAGTATGATCTATTTTTGTAGGACAAATAGGATTGAAAACTCAATTTCTATTTGTACATTTGTTTTTAACTAAACTTGGTTTGGATATTCCAATAAAAAAATGTGGGTTAGGATAAGAGCGAATTGAATACTGGCTGCAATGATTTGTATATTCATTGTAAGGGGTATTAATATACAACATGTGCCAACGTATACAAATGTTTGTTTTGGCAAGTAAGTAATTGCAAATAATTACAAAATAATGACAATGATATTGTAATCATTGTAATTAATGGTATTCTAACAATTGAGATAGAAATTAACTTGGTTAGCTAGTTAATACTCATATGACCATTTTGATTCACAATTCATTCGGTAAATATCAATAAATATTGAATGAAATAGTACGAAATAAGATAAGATAAGATAAGATAAAATTGTATTAGAGAGATATAAAATATTTTTTTTATATTTAAAAATAAAATATATATTTTTTGTATTTTTTATAATTGTACTACATAACATGATGTGTTTAAAAATAGTTTGAAGCTCAAGTATATATTTGATAATAGAATAGAGTATAAAAATGAAATGTGGCCTTTCTCTTAGAACGCTTGTCCTTTTATAGTGAGATTATGGGTGAATTAGGGTCATTTTCATTGAAACCATCGAGAGAATCTCATGAGTTTTGGTGTGATCCTCACTATGATTGACAATTTAGTGTGGCTAATTGGATAATTTTAGGTCATGCTAAACAGTGCGCTTGATGCACTAGTTAAGCATACCTAAAAAGAAAATAAAAAGATAAAATTAATATTAGAGAGATAACTTTTTACATCTTTAACACATTAAATACACAAGTTCCAAAAAAAAAGTTTCTATATTAATATGCTTAAGCAATGAATCAGGTGCATTGTTTAGCATTTTTCATAATTTAAAAAGGCCTAAAAAGCTAAAATGCTAAGAAACCCAGAAATTTAAATAAAAGTCTAACTATCAATAAAAAAATTCTACATCTATCTTCAATATTTGAATTATTTAATTAATTATAATTCATCTCTCTATCAAATGAGGTCACTTTTTTTTTTTAATAGAAACTCATTTAGGGTGATGGGATAATGTTCAGTCTAAAGTCGAGAAAATTTTTGGCTCAAAAAACACTTGTAAATTTATAGACATTTAAATTTCCCTAAAGATATTAATAACAGAACTTAAACTCACAATCTTGGAATTCAAGGTCTATTATTTTAGCAATAGAACAAACTCTTGTAGTTAAAATTATCTATTATTTTAGCTATAGAACAAACTCTTGTAGTTAAAATTATATAATTTTAGGGTCTTCCTAACAAGTGCATCTAGTGCACTCTTTAAGCATACTATTTAAGGAAATTTTTTAATCAAAAAGTTAAACAGCATAATTTTCAATATGTTGACTTTATATATTTTTATAAAAATTCTATACAAATTTACTATTTAAGGAATTTAAAGGGTGCACCGGATGTACTCTTTAACATTTGTCATAACTTTATAGTGACTTAGGCCTAGAGTTAAAAACGGTCGCTCGATACAGTAACTTAAAGGTTATTTGCAAATTAAAAATTACAAAGGTTATTATTTTATAATTTCATTTTTATTTTTACATATATTTTTTAAGAATAAAATAAAAATTAACCATTGAAGTAAATAGATGCATATTGTTTAAGTATAACATGATTATAACAGAAACCACTTAGTAGTAGTTTCTTTTTCTTTTTTTTTTTTAAACCACTTAGTAGTTTAGTACGTAGTGGCTATGCTTGCTGACTATGCAATAAAAATTCTTCTCCTAATTTTTTTTCTTCTTCAATGGAGATGGTTTCAATGTCACAAATCATAACCCCACATACAATTTACAAACCAGACCCAACCCAAAAGATTTTATTTCAAGATAAGGTTAACAACATTCATCTACCCCACATTTATGCCATTCTTTTACATGAATATGATATGATATAACTTCATCCATACATTTGATAGATGTTTTATTCTTGCTATACATTCTCCCATACTACTAATTAAAGTTGAAAAATCTAAATCATCTCTCAAATCAATGTCTGCATTTCAATATTATACAGATTCTTTAATTTCATTCATCCTTTATATTATGCGGAATAATTTTAAAAATGAGTAGAGAATGAAAAAAATATTACTAATGACCATTTTACGGCTATTCATTTTCGTTCTGTATAGAATTATGAACATATATATTCCACAAAAATAATTATCACATAAATCGAGAATTATGTCATCCTTTGTGATTTTTTTTATGTATGATCCTTTCTGATTTATAGTATTCTTTTCATTTTCAATTAGATGACTAGATTTAGGTTAAAGCTAAATATATACTTTTTCCTTTTCCTTGATATGTTATAATCCATGCACTTTGATTTGTATAACCAATGATGATGCAACTCATAATCTTGAATTTTGGTCGACAATTTCACTATCAATGATCCTTTTCTCTTGCATGAAGTTAGTACTTTTTCAAATACCATGAACCTTTAATATAAACCCCACATACCTTAGTTGGAAAACCTGTTGTGAACATGTTTCCTCATCCTTACCAAGAGGAACAGTGATCCAAAAACAGTGGCAATTTGTTACTGTTTAGTTTATGTATCACTTCATATCTTTCCACTACAATACAAGACATTGTACCCTCACACTTTATACTTAAATTGTTCCATCATTCATCATATTTAGTTGTTAGATTGATATTTTTTCTCTTTCGTTTGGAGTTGAACTCAAACTTCTTTTAACTCAAGTCAAACCAGTTGAACTACTCATACTAAGGCGGTCGATGGTTGGATTTTTTTACTCCTTTATCTTCCAATAAGGAGAACCGATCTATTCTGATGAAAAGTTTTTAAGTGAAATCTCAACCACTCATTTATTTATCTGTCATATGTGGTTAAAGTCATTAAAAAGGTGATTAAATGGCGAGAATTTCCTCCGCACTTCGTCTAATGAAATCCCACCGAAATGAATCTCAATCTTGTGATAAATGACGAGATTTTCCTCCGCACTTCGTCTAATGAAATCCCACCGAAATGAATCTCAATCTTGTGATAATAATGTACCTGCAAATACTTCAACGTCAAGTTTGTCATACCAGATTTTCTCGGACTAATCAAGCCATAAATAGATGGATTAGTCCTTGCAACCAATGGCCATATCAGGTAACAATCTTTAAAGTGAACTCTAGTCCTAAAAATGTATTGCACAATTTGACAGACAATAAAAAGGCTTGTACGTAACTGAAAATAACGAATTCTACTCCAATTACAAATTTGTTGAAAATAAGATGACAGTGACACTAGATGCTTTATGATCCGTTGAGGTACATAATTGTCTTTTCATATATTTATCAATAAACAAAAGAAAAAATTGGCCATAATAAGTGACAGCTTAAAAATCAAGTGTTAATCTCAAATTATACTGTTTTGCATGTGGGTTAGGCACTTAATTTGCTCATTATCACTTAGCTATCAATAAATGCAGAGACATTCAGATTAAGAAAATCACGCTATGTAGTCAAAAAAAGAAGAGAAGAAAATCACGTTTCAACAACCATCATATAGCTGGAAATGGAATACATCTCCCTTAAAACAGTTGTACTTATTCACATCACATGGCTGCCTAATTAATGAAATCTTGCTTTCTCTTAATGATTACCAAACAAGTTTCCAAAACCCACATTCACCAAACAGCTTATTCTAGTAAGTTTTAACTAACAAACCAAATCCAGTTTTTAAGAGTTATGACTATTTAAGTCAGAAAATTATCCAGTAGCTATATTCACAGCTAGTGTTCTAAGCTGTTTTAACAGCTCACAAACTGTGAATAAGCAATCAAGTAATAAAAGAACAATGTGCCAGTGCCTTTTAGGAACCACAAACAAAAATCGATCAAATTGGCCTCTACATTCAATTTTTAAATTGCAGCTGCAACCACAGTTACAAAATTTATTTGACGGTGAGAATTGCAATATCACGGTGCGCAATCCGTGATTCATGCAAAACCTACACCTTAAAAAGACTCACAAAATCACAGTGCCAAGATGACTTTTCCAAACTCGCCACCAATTCAAACATACATGTGTATAAATGTGCTTAATACATAGTATGTTTGAATTGGCGGCAAGTTCGGAAAAATCATATTGACACTGTGATTTTGTGAATCTTTAAGTGTAGGTTTTCCGAACTTGCCGCCAATTCAAACATACTGTGAAGAGTCTTGTGAACACACTTCACAGTTGCAGAGATTATAAAATCCTATACATTGTGGCTACAATTGCAGTTGCCTGACCTCACCTCAAGAACCATTTGACTAAAGATTCCATAACCAATTCAACAACACTCTGAAGAAACAAACACTAAAATTCTTTCTCAGAAACATATAACAGTCATAGCTAATGAATCTAGTTACATCTATCTAGCATCTATTCTACACAAATAAAAGAAGAATCATGTGTAACAAATACAACTATTGTAAAGGGATGATTTTCATTTTCATTTGCAATTATTACAAGTAAACAAATTCATAAAAAAAGAGGAAACTTCTCTCTATTGGATTGTAAATGTAAAATAAGAATACTACATAAAAAATGTAAATGATTTTCAGTATTTCACCTATGAGATAAACTCTATCACTAAAACCATTGATGAACAAGAACACCACTTTGCCTAAGAGAATTGAAAAGCTGCAAACATTGATCATAAGTTTTCTCATACTTAGGACTTCTTTGTCCAGGACAACACCTCTGCCATCTATTATAATGACACTCAAGAAAAATCTCATCAACCAAACAAATCGCTCCGGTTTCAAACAACCTAGGAATCAAATCAAATTCAGTACCTTCAACATCCATTTTCATCACAACGAAATCGTTCTTCGTAACTGTGTTCTTCAACCATTCAGCAAAATCAAACCCTTGTATCTTATGAACACCGCCACCACCACCACCCTGAGAATCCAACGGTTGAATCCTTCCCATTCCTCTCCCTACTTTCTCTTTCTTTTTATCACCCGGGTCATTGTTAATCTCGAAAACCAAACTCTCATTCTTAACCCATGCAGCATAAGGTAACAAAGTTACCCCTTTTTTCATCGCATACTCTTGATGAAAAGCTTTATCAGCTTCGATCGCATAAACATCAAAAGTTTTATTCTGTTTTGGATACTGTTTCTTAAACCAGCTTCCAATGCTTGAACCATAGCTTCTAGCTCCAACATCAACATAAACATATCTACTCTTAAAGCTTATATCAACCATTGAAGATGCATACTTTATATTCTTCACATTCTTCTTTAGGGTTATCCATGGTTTCAATGGCTCCTCTTCAATCAATTCCTCAGCATTCTTAACCAATTCTTTCTTATATCCTGCAACAGAACACTTCCTATTCTCAATTAATTCAATATCAGAATCAATATTACTATAACCAATTTTCTTCACGACGATTTCTCTTATCTCAGGCATCGAATCATCGAAACCTTGAATATCATTAAATTTCACTACTTTGCAACAAAATTTAAACAAATCAACAAATGAATTGTAACTATAAGAATCTTTAGTCTTTACATGGAACACTGCAAACCCTTCGGGTTTCAGCGTCCTCGCAATCTCAATCGCAAATTCAAACGGTTTCACCGTTCTCTCCAATCCTCCGACACCGGAAAACACAAAATCAAACGTGTTATTACCAAACGGAATCTTACAACCTTCACCGGATTTCACCAACGGTTTCAACGCCTTCTTCGAGATTCCAACCGAATCAACAACACCAATCTCCTTCAGTGCGAAAACATCCCTTCCAGTCGGCGTATCAAGGCACAAAGACTTCGCCTCCGGTGTAAGATAACCGGCGACAATCATACTCTGGAAAACAGATGAGTAAAATCGAACTGCATTGATCCATTCTTTGCTTGCATGATGAACCGGTAAAGCTAATTCGGATGAAGATCGAACAGAGAGTGCGCCGGCGGCGGTACCGGAACTAGATCCGGTAACGGCGACATTAATTTTCTCCGGTGAAGAGAAAAAACAGAAATCTCCGACGTTGCAGGTTTCGCCGGCGATAGTTATGATGTAAGCAAAACGAATGATGACGATGAAAACGCCAAAGAGAAGTAAACGTACCAGAACGTTCCGAAGGAAGCCAGGCTTCGCTACGGTAGGTTCCATAGAAACAGATTCTGCACCTTCTTTGTGTTTTTTTTTTACAGAAAAAATTGTTAAGAATTGAATAAAAAAATGAAAAAAAAAAGGAAAATAAAATTGTTGTTGTGAATTTAGCGAGAGCAGAATCTAGCGGAGGTGTGATTTGCACCGATGAGAGGTTTTGTGGTGGTGGAGGAAATTGGGAAAAAGTGAGGGGTAAAATTGGAAAACATGATTTTGTTTTATGGAGAAGCGGAGAAGAACGAGTCCATGAATCGGAGTGTGTGACTCGGTTTTGTGAGTGTGAGGATTTTTAAGGAAGGTAATGGAACGCGGTGAAGGGGTGACTGGTTACCGGAATAGCCGGTTGTAATTATTATACGCGGACGGCGGAAAGGAATGAAATTATGGCGTTTATGTTTTGTGGATTTATTGTGAAAAATAATTATAAGAACAATTTTTTTTTTTTTTTTTTTTTTTTTTTTTATGGAATAAGAACAAGTTGTAATGTGATTATTACGTATGGAGTGTGAATTTCCAGATTTTAGAAAGGTTAATGTTTTGTCAGTTTGTGAAATGGATAGGCACGTCATTATCGAATAATCAAATCCAATGAATAAATTTTGATTAAAAAATTGGTTGGTCATGTTACGTTATTCTTTGTTTTTGTCAAAAAATAAATAAAAGTCGTGTTATTCTTTTCTTATATATCGTCAAAATAGTAAATACAAGTCTTTGGTTTGATTGGATAAAATTGCTTAGAGTTTAAGAAAGACAATGTTTAATAACTACTAACTAGCTATGGAAAAAAATTAGTTCTTTCTTAATTTTACGTGGAAAAAATTGATTTAAATGAATTTATTAATTTAGTAAAAAAAAAGAATTTATTAATATTTTATATAAGGTAAATACAGAATGAATAACAAATTAAAATGCAAGAAGTTGCACCATTAATTTTTTGAATGATAAATCTAAAAACAATATTAATAATCATTGAAGACATAACATTGCTATGCAGAATATATTTAGGTTATCACATATTCGATGTAGAACTTTTTAACACACACCCCTCCACGTCTAGAATTAAACTAGCTGGAACGTGGACTACATAATAACGGGTGGCCCAAATAACGGGTAGTCCTATAGATTTTATACAGAGACTCTATACAATATTAGAAATAAATATGAGCTAACCCATTTTTACAAAATCGGTTTGTAAGGTGAGGACTGTCACTTGCTTATAAAGACATATTTAGGCCATCACATATCCGATGTGAGACTTTTTAACAACAGTCTCTAGTGTTAGAAAGGAAAAGTGTCACCAACTGGTATAACAACGCGTCGATTGTCAAACTCATGTTTTCTCATGTGTTAGCCACCCTACTTGAATCAATTTTGAAGGTTGTCTGTCCCACAATAAAAGCATAAGTTTTTTTATTTATATGTGGCAAAACACCAATCAAATCCATACACGCACCATAACATCGCCTCGTCTAAGTGTTGGTCTTCCCTTATGTAGGTCGCTCAAAAAATTCACCGACAAAGTCGTGCATATATGTATTTGAAGTCTATAAACTATCTACAATGTAACGTGTGTTTCACAAAGTTATTCAAACTGTCTTTCAATAAACAGATCAAACCTCATCAATAGAGAATAAAGGAATTTGATTTTATAAAATTGATTTTAGTTAAAGGTGAATATATTTATATAAAAGTAAATGAACAATAAATTTTAATTTAAAAAACACGCTAAGACACAAGCTATAAATTATAGCTTCAAGTTAAAATCGGTTATAAAGACAAAATAAATTTTTTTTTTTGGTCAAGTAGCCTAGTGGCTAGAAAATCTACCTTAAAGGTGAATAAGTGGAGTATCCGAGTTCGAACCGGCTCCTGCACATAAAGTGCTATGTCCCTACCAATTAAGCTAAACTCATGGGGACAAGACAAAATAAATTTATTCTAAAGCAACAAAACATGTCAAAATTAATTTTACACCTAAAATGAACGCCTAAAGAATCAGTTTTTGTGTTGCGCACATAAAATACTCCAGTTACACTTTTGGCTTCGTAGCATCATAAATTATAGACATTCTAAAATCATACAAAAAATTTTAACGACACATCTTATTGATCATCTATTTTTTATTTATGTGTAAATAGATGATTATTGATTAATGGAAAAGAATAAAGAAAATGTTCACACAAAACAAGAACATTTATAGTATACCTAGAGATGGTGACTGTATTTTTTTTAAGAGTTCTTGCAAATCTCCACAAGTCTAGTCGTGAGAGTTTTCTTATAACAGAAGTAATTTTACTCAACGGGGATCTCAATCACATAACAAACCTTAATTGCAACATATATCTGCATTTAGATTTGCAGCTATGCTATCGCCACGATGCTTGCTTAGCAGAATAGCACATGCTATATTTCAGAAAATAAACCAACTTGACATAAGTAAAACTTGTAAGGCTATTTTCTTCTTCTATTATATAAACCCATCTCTTCTGCAACAATAGAATCTAGATTCAGTCATAAATTTAGAGAAAGTCAAAACTTCATATCTTAGCTATAAAGCTTTGCTAATGGATATATCTGCGGTCTGCAGACGTTATACAATAAACAATACACTATACTCCCTCTAACCTACTTGTAAATAATGTATTTTTTTTTATAAAAAAAAGCTTATGATAGGTCATGGATCAGACTCAAGTCTTCAGTTTTTTATAGGTCACGCTCAGGTTTAGTAAAATCTAGTTCGGCCTGACCAATTAATTCCCAAGTCTACGATCTTGAAACTCCAGGGCAAGAAGCAGAGTAATATTGAATAAGAGGAGAAGTCACATCTTCAAAGAGTAGTCGTTATTAACATTATATTTAGTCAATTAATAAGCACAAGATATACCACCCAAGAAGAAGAACTGTTTCTAATGAGAGAAATTAAATTGTGTGAGGACGAAAGGAAGAGTTGGATGATATCATAAGGTATGGCTCAAAGGAATTGTTTCCTGATGATACATGTATGGTGGGAAAATCTCGTCGGATTCATTACGACGATGCTGATATAGGAAAGTAATAAAGACTGTTATACGTTGAACATAGCATAAGAATATGATTGAGAATTTTCTTTCACGTATATTATTTTATAATAGATTATTGGATTACGATCAAGTTGGAGATTAAGAGTCCACTTTGAATGATGAAGAAAATAGACTTCTAAAAGCATTTAAGGTCGACTTTCATATGATCAATCATATACATACTTGTCACAAGCCATTTGCACTTTCTTTTTGGCTTTGTTCTTTTTACTTATCAGATAGATATATATATATATATATATATATATATATATATATATATATATATAATATGTTATAGGTGGCTAATTTTGAATACATAGATGAAGCTGAGTCTACAGAAGAAATCGAGAATAATTTTTTTGTAAACAGTTCAGGAATGCCAAGTTGAGTCTCTATTAATGATTGTGTTTTTGTTGAGGTTGTATACACAACTCACTGACTTTTTAGATGGTTTCTTTTAAGGTGAGGGGTTTTGCTTATTCAGATGATGTAAGCTCCAATGACGAAGATGGACGTCGATGATGTAAGCTTCGTAATTTTCATCTTCGTCGTTGGAGCTTGCATCATCTAAATGAGCAAAACCTCTCACCTTAAAAGAAACCATCTAAAAAGTCAGTGAATCGTGTATACAACCTCAACAAAAACACAATAAAAAGTAGAGACTCAACTTTGCCTTTCTGAACTGCTTACAAAAAAATTATTCTCGATTTCTTCTGCATACTCAGCTTCATCTATGTATTCAAAACTAACCACCTAGAACATATTATATATATTTGGTAAGTAAAAAGAACAAAACAAAAAAATAAAGGTGCAAATGGCTTGTGACAAGGATGTATATGATTGATTATATGAGAGTCGATCTTAAAGGCATTCAGAAGTTCATTTTATTCATCATCCAAAGTGGCCTCTCCATCTCCAACTTGATCGCGATCCAATAATCTATTATAAAATAATATACGTGAAAGAAAATTCTCAAGCATAATCATATGCTAGGCTCAAGGTATAACAGTCTTTATTACCTGACTATAGCAACATCTTCGTAATGAGTTTGACGAGATTTTCCCACCACATCTGTGTCATCAGCAAACAATTCCTTTGAGTCATACCTTATGATATCATCCAATACTTCCTAAGCATGATAATAATCAGAAGTTACCATCAAATTAAATATTCAAGAGTACTATGACTATGATAATAATCAGAAGTTACCATCAACTTAATTAAATTTTTCAACAAAGTATTACCTGGTTAATATTTTGACCCTTCATGCCACCTACAACTAAGTGTTCCAACACCATTTTCTTCTTTGCTATTTCCATCATCCTTTATTTGATTGTTCCTCGGATTATAAGCCTATATAAATCAACACCTAAAACACAAGAACTTCTGTGATATTCTAGCTAAACAAAAACCCCTACACATTTTGACCATAAAATAAAATTGAAATCAATAAATATTTAGCATCACATTTCCACCCTAATAAGCTACTATATCTTAAGCTATCAATTTTTTTTAATAAATCACCATATCAAAATTCGAGAACTTCACTTTTATTTCTATCATTCAATTCCATACTACACTGCATATAGTCCCAAAGTATCAATAGGAACATATCAAAATTGCTCAATTTTTTGAAGTCCATATCCAAAATCGAATGTTAACTTATTATCATCACTAATCGTCAAACAACAATTTGAATTGTAATCTGATTAGAATCAAAGCGATCAAAATCCTAAACAATAAAAAAAAAACATTCGAAGCGAAAAACAATGAACACTTAAAAAATGCGCGAGACCTTCAAAACCAGTAGGATCAGAGAAGTAACCGACACCAGCGCTCATGGAAGCAACACACTTCAACATAAAAAACAAATACAAAATCGAAATAAGAACATGAAGAAAATCAACATAACAAAATTTCACATATATTCAACCTCAAATATACAAGTAAAAAATATTGGGTCATGCTAATTAGTGCCTTCGGGACACTAGTTAAGAATACAAAAGAAGTAATTTTTATATTAAAAACATCATTTTTCTATTTTTTCAAACATTGACTGCACACATTTCAATATATTTTTACTATTATAAGTATCCTTAACAAGTGTCCCTATAGCACTAGTTAGCATTTTTCAACAATGTTTATGCCCATTTTGAAGTCTCAATACTCTAAATTCATTCAAATAAAAAATATTCATTTTTTAAATACATTGAAAATGTGTCTAGTTTATATTATACATACATGAATGTATCTAAAAAGTAAATACTATTTTCTTATAATTAGATGAGAAAATATGATAATATAGAAATAAAAGAATAGACTTAAAATAGAAAAATAGAAGTCAAAGAGTTGGGAATGATGATGAGTTGAAAACTTTACACGCGTTAGAAGGTCGCATGCAATAACCATACGGTGGAAATTGGAATATGTTATGTGGTGGGTCACGGGACGGGTTATTAAACGCGTAAGTAAAAACAACAACACTTTTGGTAGGCTCAGGCTCCTTATAATAAACCAACAAAACAAGGCTTAGACAGATAGCTAGCCGTTACAACAATTCATTTACTTTTTTCGTCAGAGATGTCTATTCAAGAATACTCCCTCTCGATTTTCTTTTAAGCAAAAATTTTATTTTACACACTTATTAAGTAGGTGGTTTTTTATTCTAATTTTATTTGTAATTTTCAATGCAATTTTTAAAATGTTCTTTTGTCTATTATGAAATCTACTCCTACTTAGATGTCATTATTATTAGTACTACTCCAATATAGATTACTTGTATAAATGAATAAATGCATGTGTAGGGGTATTGTTGGAAAAAAAATATTAATTAGAGTTGAATTTAGTGACTTTTGTTTATATTTAGGGCCAAACTTTTTTATTGACTTTTGCTTATAAATAAGGCCGGAAAGAGTACTCTCCTGGTAGAACACCTTGCAATTTGTGATAAAAAGAGTATAAATTACTTGATGTTAGAATTAATTTTCAAATTAAATTAAGCGGTTTAATAAATTAGGTACTAATGATAGAAAAAAATATACTATATTTGGTTTTATATATAAGTAAAATTTCAATTTCTACATTTATTGTAAAAATAATATATCTAAATAATAATAGACTAAATAAATTGTTTTTTCAATAAATCTAAAAGTCAATATTTATTTATATATAGAACCGAAAAAAGTATTTGTAGAACAACTTTTGAATACTCGTAACACACTGTGATACTGATAATAGTAAGTGATGATACCACCAGATAGTAGTATTTAAGTTTATTAATTAATTTGTGTCAAAAATAAAAGTTCTTTAATTAATTATTCAATTTAGAGTTTGATCTTAACCGGTGTCTATGAAAATATTTTTACTTTTAAAGAGATTGATCTTAACCGGTGGGTCATATGACAGTGGTTTTGTTATGGCTCCAGGTTGGTTTGTTTTTGTGGCCTTTTGGCATAGTAATCGTGTTTGCGTTAGATGGACCCAACAAACGGTGATTGATTGGCACTATGTATGATTCACAAACAAGTAACGACACTGCAGGCACCATATCATATGCTTACTTGTGTGTGTGGAAATAAAGGGTCATGGGGCACTAGTTAACCATTTTACACTTGTCAAGAAGGTTCAAATTAGTATTCAACTGGTCGAAAGCGAAAGAGTTTAGGTTTAAATTTTTATGGTACGATGAGTTAAAGTTCAAATTTTATTTGAAAGATATAGTTATATTTTGTGTTAAACACATTACGGACTTTTTTATGTGAAAGAGTCCGTTTGAATTAGTTTATTTTTGAATTTATACAAATAATTTATACAATTTTTATGTATTATTAGAAATTTGTTAAAATAGTTTGCATAAGATCGAAAATAAACTAAACCAAACGGACTCTATACGAGAAACTATAGAAAAACTTCAAATTAACTTTGAGAATGTTTTTGCTTAAAATTCTTACATAGAATAGAACATGATTAATTTTCCGTATATTTCTAAATTGCAAAATGTGATATTTTTGTTAGATCTAAACACACTACAATAAAATTAAAAAACAAACGAATATCATACAAAGATGAAAAATCAAATAAGCACCACACGAAAATGGAAAATCAAAAGACATACTAAGATGGCGAAATTTTAAAAAAAAACCTCAATTTATGTGAAATTAGGGGGCAATAGTACAATAAAACAAAATCTCATCAAGAGACACCAAAAAACACAAGAAAAAGACCAACAACCCCCCAAAAAAACTGATGAATTAAGAGGCAATGTAGGTTCTCAGCTTTTTTTTTTTTTTTTTGTCAAAGGTTCTTTGTTCAATTTGGATTATAATTTTGGTTTTGGCTGCATTATAAATTTATAATGTTGGCCCATTACTGTTCTCAATGGTGGCCCATTGTTTTTATAATGTTGCATGATAATGTATTACTTTCCGCACTCTTACTATTTCTCATGTGCATTCTGAAATGGTCAAAGTACTCGTCTCGCTATCTAGGAAGCGAACTCAGTTTACATCTTTCGTAACGAGTGGCAATTTCTTTTTACTCAATCTCAACATCTGCACCCTTCACTATCCCCGTGACAATTCACTACTTAGAGTGCGAAAATGATAAAAATTCTACTGGTCAACTGAAAATTAAATTTACTTGACCAAATGATATAATTATAAGCTCAAATGAAATTGGGCCACGTTGGAATTAGGTCATATATAGTGAAATGAAAAGCCCAGGGCCGGTTTTGGGGGTGTGCAGGCAGTGCTGCAGATCAGGGCCTCAAAAAATTTGGGGCCTCAAAATTTTTTTTGGGTAGTAAGTAGGGGGTGTAGTAGTAAACTGGAGGCCCAAAAAGCAAATTTATGTAAAAAAAAAACGTAAGAAAGAAATTAGAAACACGCGTTCTCTGTTTTCCCTTCACTGAAACACGCTTTCTCTTCCTTCTACCTTCACCATCATCTGTCGATCGGAACCACAGTCCACCACCCCGCGCCGCCGCTATCTCCGGTGACAACCGCAGTCATCGTTCATCCCTTTGAGTCTCACAAAATAACCTTCCCATCTCTCTTTCTCTGTCTGAAACAAAAGGGGACAAACATAACCTAATTGGGAAAATCAAAATTCAAGGTTAGTTGATCAAATTTTTGCTTTTCTAATTGTTAATTTTTTCTTCTTTATTCATTGTTTATTGTTAATGATGTTGTTGTTGTCGTTGATGTTGTTTTGTTTATGCTTCAATTTCTTATGCTTCAATTTATTCTTCTGTTATTGTTTGTTGAACAGGATATTGCTTCAACTCATATAGCTTTTGGGACTGTTTTGTTTGTTTCTTGTTGTTTCTGCTATAGCAGGTTTGTACATTTACTTTGCCTCATTTTGTATCTCTTGTACATAGGTTTTCATTGAGCCTTATTAAAAATTTGAAGCTGCTTAATTTGAGGTCATTTAGTTAGTTATAGAAATCTTACTATCTTAGTCACAAATCAATCTTGCTTTCACTTTTAATTATAGATGTTTTTTTTTTGTTTCTTTCCTGTTATTGGATTGTAAATAATGTAGGCCCCTTGGTGTATATAAATAAGATAACACTACAAATGTAGGCCCCTTGGCTTTTCCATTTTATATGCTATCAAACAATGAATTTTTAATTGTTATTATGTTTGTTGAACATGATGTTATTTGTGCTAATAGTCAATTACTAAATAAGGATGTTGTTAATGTTTTTAGAATTTTATTTGTTGAGTAAAATGTTAATTTTATTTGCTAATTATCTCTTAATTTCTATTTATCGATTCAACTTCAACGCTACAGAATTGATCAAGAACAGAGAGAAATTTCAGGTTCTACATTTATTTTTATTATTCATCTATGCCTCCTAAATTGCCTCCTAAGACTAGAAGGTTTGATTCAAGGATGATAATTACTTTTGATGTAATTGATATGTTTACAATTTGAATATATTATGTTTTTTTTATTAAAAAATAATATATTTTCTATTAGGGGTCCATTATTATTATTAGTACGGGACCTCGAAATATTCGGAGACGGCCCTGGAAAAGCCCATGGGTCATAGGAAACCTTAGAGAATATACTCTTCCGTTCTCTATTCGTATAAAGTGGTCGTCACTCACTTCTTTCTTTCTCTTTATTTCCTTTGTTCTGCTATGCTTCCCTTTGCGCGTGTATATTATTTTATCATGCATCTTCTCTGCAACTATATATGTTTACAACTGCATCATCCTTAAATCTTTTTTCCCATACCTTTTCTTCTCGTGATTCTTAGGCCACGACGCAAACAAAAAATTTCAGGGGGTTCAAGATACAAAAAATACAAGATTGTATGTGTAATTTTTAAAAGTTCAGGGTGTGCAGTTGCATCCCCTCAGATACACGTGGCTCCGCCCCCTGAATGGGTCATTAAGAATACTAATGAAATTTTTTCAAAATAAAATTATTGTGACTAGGAGAACTTTTGCCCTTTTAAAAAATTCATTGCTTAGTTTTTTTTTTCTTTAATAGTGGAGCTCTAATAATTAGATAATTCATTATTATTATAGACAATTTTATCTCTCGTAAAGAGATCCATTTTTTCTTCCATACGTTTATTATCAATATCTTTTTTTTTAGCACCCCAACCAAAATCCAGCGACTTTGTTTCACCCAAATAGACATGACGTTCGATTACCGGGCAACAAATCTCATCATCCATTGATACAGTCTCCATCAGTTGCTCGATCTCGTCGACTAAAGTGTGTGACCATCTAGGAACTTCTTTACTGATTTCATCTATTCCACTGCATTTTTTTATTATTAAAAATGGTTTGGATGTTCTCATCAGCTCTAATCGTGTCGAATAAGAATTTTTTTCTTTCTTTTTTGTCGGAATTTTTTGTACTTGTTCATGTTCTAGAAATAAATAAAGTTCGTCAAAATTCAAACTTGAACCTGATTCTTCCAAAAATTCATTGATTAAGTTAATAAAAAAACTAATTTCAATTAATAATATTTTTCTATCAAATTGATCTATTTTATGTCATTGATGTTTTTTATAAAGAAAATATATGATTGTTCTTCGTCCCCAAAATTGATCATAATCTCAACATATCTTCTCTATTTACCAAAAAATATTTTCGATAGTGTAAAATTTATTGGAAGGTATATTCCAATAATATTAGATATTAATCTTAGTGAACGATATCTGTCGATAATATTTTTCTTAGAGTGAGCATAAAAAATTAAATAACACTTACATTAATTCAGGGTGTGCATGATAATGTTGGCCTAACATTATCATTGGCCGTCAATATTGGTCTTTTAGTTTGTGATTTTTTTTTTACCTCTACATTTATCTCTTTACTTCGATAATTATAATTGAATGGACGAATATGCCTTCATATATAAGGTAAAATTGAAAAGAAAAAAAAAATCATTTTCTACACTACTCAGAAAAAGTGTGCCGGTGTGAGTAAGGGAAAAAAGAGAGAGTAAGTGTCAAAATATGTACCGGAACATTTTTTTAAAGTGTGCCAGTTTGAAATTATTATCGAAAAGGTTTGATATGAGTTTGTCGGTATGAATATTTTCATGGGCCACACAATAAGACCAATTGGCCACCATTTGTTTCCAATGATGACTTCATAGGAAAAAAAACTAAGCTAGAAACCCGATTTTTTTTTCAAACTTTTTAGCCCGACTTATGTAAACCCGCTTTAGCCCTAACCCCGCCCTTCCCTCGATGCAAAATGGTGAGTTATTTGAAACTATGCTTATACTATTGTTATTTTTACATTTTTTTATATTGTCATCTTGCATTTGAAAATTGCCTTTTCATCTATGCATAAATATATGCACAAACATATTCAAAATAGACATTCAGAAGAGTTATTTTAACCCTCTGATATCAGGAAATAACAGGGATGATGCAGAAGCACATAGTCACAATAAATTTATATAAATTTTAGTAAAATCTCTTAAGTAGAAGGAAAAGGTAAAATGAAAAAAATACCCTAATTAATTTACAATATTAGTTAAAAATGTATGTCCTTATGAGTATACGAAATATGTAATTTTTTTCCTTTCTGAAATGTATTTTGTTAGTTTATTGTTTTTTGTATTTATCTCTTTAAGTAATCCTTCTTCAGACCTCCATGTGGTAGGGGAAATTTTTATATATTAACAAATCATCAACACAACAATCTTTTTTTAAAGAAATGTGGTAGGAGAAATTTTTATTAGATAAGTGATTTAAATTACAAAATATAACTCTTATTACTAAATTAACATCTCATAAACTACAACCTTAAATTGGTTTCAAAATAAAACAAATGAAACACACTACATAAACATTGAGCATATATGTCTTTATCTTGAGCCTCCTTCTCTTCTACTTCTTTCTTTCTCAATTTTTCATTCACTATCATTTAAAATCTCAAACCCGTGAATTCGAGATAGTGTCGTGTATTAGCAAAGACAATGTTGAATCCTAATCCTTCCGAGTTAAATATAGACATGAGTCCGGAGCCAGCAGCCGGTAATAGCAACATCGGGATCCTTCAACGGTGGAAGAGGGAAGACTCACTAAAGAGATTCTCTTTAGGATTGCGAGGAGTTGCTCTATTTTTCTCTTTGATTTCCTTCCTCCTCATGGCAAGTAACAACCATGGCGATTGGGAAAATTTTGACAACTATCAAGAATACAGGTAGAAAATATGGTCATATACACAACGTTGAGAAGGAAAAAAAAATCGTGACCGAAATTATGGCCACAATTCGAATATTTTTTTTCTCTCTTAATAAATAATGAATATTGAATTTTATTAACATTATTACTAATTATTAATATTTTGTTGAGAGTGAGAATCGAATATCTTTTTAGACTAATTTTATATTTTTTAATCAAAATTGCACATGTCGTATCGTACATGATAATAATTTTTCTAGGCTTTCTTATAAAAAAAATTGTTGCAATATTAAACATTACGGTGTAACTACGACCGCAATTTAAAACTTTGATCTTAAATGTGATATTTTTCATTGGTTTGTTTATGGAACTTTAATTTAAGTTTTTTTTTTTGTTTTATTTTTTTTTGTCATAGGTATTTGCTTGCAGTATCGATATTTACTAGTATATACACTGGATGTCAAGTGTATCGTCAAATTCATGAACTTTCCACTGGGGATAATATTTTTCGACCAACAATGGCAGCTATGATTGATTTTATTGGGGATCAGGTATATGACATTTCTTATTTTTCTTATCACATTTGCACTATGTTCTTTTAACCCAATTAAGGAATTAAATTTAGTATTGAAATTGAAAATAACAACATTTTCTTAGTCATTATTTTAATACAAAAAAAAAATTAGAATTTGTTTTTTCTTTTGATGATAAGCTGAGTTAATTGTGATTAGATTTTCACCCTAGTATAGTTGTGAAGACAAAGGTTTACCATATGTTTGAGTTATACACTAGCAACTAATTTTTAAAAAAAAACTAGCTATAGATTAAAAAGTTCTTGCTCCTCTTAATTTTATGCCATCCCTTCTTTGGAATGAATGAAAATCTAAATTTATTTTTCAAGCAATTCTATAATAATTCAGTAAAAAAAAAACTCTATAGTAATCGGCGAACTTGCCTGCAATGCATCTTATTCTATTGTATTTCGTTGTATATATATTTTATTGTATAAATTTGATATCAATTTTAATTTAATTTGTTTGTTTCTATTTATAATTATCATATATAATTTAATGTCCTATCAACTGAGCTAAAAACTATCATCACCCACCATTGTAGATTTTTTTTATTATTTGATAGTTTATGAAATGTTAGCAAATTAAATGAGCTTAATTATGAAAAGTATTTTTTATATATATATTTCAGGTCATGGCATATCTCTTAATATCATCAGCATCCACAGCAATTCCCTTAACAGATAGAATGAGAGAAGATGGAGATACTGTATTTACAGATGCTACATCTGCAACCATTACTATGGCCTTTTTTTCCTTTACATTTCTTGCACTATCAGCCATCATATCAGGATATAAATTATCATCCCATACTTAAAAAGTTTCATCCTTTTATAATTTATTTCTGATCAAATAAAATAATTTCTATGTAAATTTGTGTGAGGATGTGAGTTAAAATTCCTCACACATAGTTCATACAATAGTACAAGTTTTTTTTTTTTTTTTTTTTTTTTTAATATTTTTTTTAGGTATTTGTGTTTGCTACAATGAGATGTAAGCATAAGGTACTTGTGTATGCTACAATGAGATGTAAGCTTGTACTTATTTCATAGTTCATACAATAGTACAAGTTTTTTTTTTTACCATAAGCATAAGGTACTCTTTCGTTCCCAATCTTTGGCTTCTGAAAATTGTGGTTAATTACGTTCAGGTAAATGATTAATGAGTTGCGACATCTTATTATATTTATAAATTATTCATTGAACTTAATTAACCATATATTTTTAAAAATGTTAACTATCTAAGTTCTGCGAATTTATTATCGAATTTACGTGTTAAAATATCATTTCTGTTCAAAAGATGTGTGGATTAATTATAATCTCAATAGGTAACTCTGTCTTCCTAGTTTCAATCTTAAGACTCTTTGAATTTGTCAACCAATACTCAACAAGTACACAAATAATTGATGGAGTAATTTACTATAATAAAGCAAGACTCAGCAAAAGAATTATTTTATTTCATGCTAAACAAATACAACAAAATAATGATGAAATTAATCAGCCAACACTTTTTTCTAAATCTGTTTATTCCTTAAGTGAAACTTGAAGTTAGGCCTAACTCTTGTCAAAGATTTAAGTTGACTAGTTCTACTACTTCAATTCTTAGACCAAAATTCCTATAATATATACAAAAACATATCAATGATATGCTAAACATAGATCCACTGTAGTTATCTCAACCGTTGGATTGAGTTGCAACTCGAATCTAATGATTCAGAATTGTCTTTACCGACTGAACAACTGTAGAGGATCCAAAATGATGAGTAGTATTCTAATTTCAAATTAAAAGTTCTTCGACATAAAAGACTGAATGAAAGAGTAATCTTTAGCCGAGTATTGATCATAATTGGCATTTGAACCGATTGATTTATCCAAAAAGCTTTTATGCTGAAAATGTTGATCTTCTTGAGTTCCATAATTTTGTAGCTTTGATTCATCATGAAGTGAATTTGTGAAATTTGATAAGCTAGAATAATTAGTAACTGTTGAAGGCTTAATAGGTGTTACATTAAATGTATTGTTGTTAAGAGAAGTTTTGTTCATGTTATAGCTTGAACTACCTCTTCCTAAAGGCACATCATGGTTATGTTTCCCTTCATATGTTGTTATCACTGCTTTCATATCATGTGCTGCTCTCTCAACATGTTTTCTCACAGGACAACTTTGGATTACACATTTGTAGTAGCTCCTGCACAAACAATATATTAAGTTTAGATGTGTTTTTCACTAAAAAATATACCAATTTTTTGCATTTAGTCCCTATGAATTTTTTTGTTTATTTTTAATCCTTGTAAATATATCAATTTTTGTTTTGGTTCTTATTTTATTTTAGTCTCTATAAAATTTGGTCATAGTTGAATTAGTCCTTACTTATATATATATATAGTCTATATCGGTGGGACCAAAATAAAAAATAATTTATTTAAACTGACTAAAACTAAAATAATAGTATCTTTGTATTAAATTATAACACTAAGAACCCAAGATGATTCAGGTCTCTTCTAGCTTAACTAAGGTCTTGAGTTCGATTCCTGACTTGGGCATGCAGCAGTGTTAAAACTCTTAGGGAGAATTTGCCATCCATTTAGATCCCACAAGGCTCGAGGGATTAGTCTCTGCAGTTGCGCGTAGAGAATACCCGATTTGCACCAAAAATTATAACACTAAGAATCATTTAATTTATACATCTAAGTGACTAAATAGGTTTTGTTTGTTTCCATAATTAAGTTGAATAGTTTACATACCTTGGGTTTGGATTTCCTTTGACTACTTTCTGTCCATATTTCCTCCATCTATATCCATCATCAAGTATATCAATTTCACTTGTAGTTTGAACCACAACTCTAGGTTCTTTAACAGTTCTACATCCTTCTATGGAATAAGATTCATTTTCATTATCTCCCTTCCTGCAATAATGAGAATCATATAGTTAGTTATATTGAAATCACACTCATACTTTGAAAAACTATGCAACATCAATAATATCAAAGACTAAATTGACAAGGCCAACAATTTGAAGAACTAAATTGATGATTTAGTCATTGCTAAATAAGAAGAAAAAATTCGCGGATTGACCCTATAAATCATGTAAATGGGGTTTTGGATCGTTTGCGGTCACCAATCCCACACATTTACCAAGTTAACACATTGATGGTCGTTGTACCAAAGATCAGATGGTCTATATTTAAATGCCGACTTTGATGTCTTTTGAAATCTAAAAATACCAAATTTGAAATCTAAATTGTCCAATGTTGATCCAACGACCGCAGATGTGCTGACTGCATGATTGCAGGCAATCCAAATTCGACAAATAGAGTAATATAGTATAATTTACTAATCTTACCATCTTTTGGCCTCAGGTCCAAACTCATCATAATCTCCTCCGGAAAAACTAGTTTGTGATGTTTGGTCAAACTCATCCTCTCCCAAAGAAAACTCAGAAATCATTGATTGAGAACTTGCTCTTCTTTTTGTAGACAAAGGCTTAGGATGGTTATGATTTCCCTTATAAACAATTTCAGTAATATATCCTCCATCTAAAGACCTTTCAACTTTCTTCTTCATCAAGCAAATAGGATTAGTGCACTTGTAATAACTTCTTGGATTTTCACTTCCTTTCACTTGTTTTTCTCCATATTTTCTCCACTTGTATCCATCTTCTTCTGATTTTCTTTGTTCTTTAATAGACATAGAACCATTATTGTTGTTGAAAAAAGTAGAACTAGGAGCTGAAGAATTTGTTTGTGTTTCATGTTTTGATGTTCCATCAAATGAAAAATTGTTTTGCCCCTTTGTAGTTTCATTGAATATCAATGTGTCCTCTTTCTTTAGTGGCTCCTCCTGTTCAAGTTGAACAAATTTTAGTAAATGATAAGATTTGCATATTCCAAAGCATAAACAAATGTTAGAATATTAGAAAATGGTTTATGTCGTTTCTTTCTGAATTAAATGAGTCAAATTTGAACAAAAAATTAAGTTTATTAAATAAATAAATTGAGTTTAAATTGCATAGTTCGACAAATTTGATTCGAAAACACAAAAACTTATAGAAAATTTCAAATGCTAAATTCAGTAATATTTAATATTTTAGCAACCTCAACTTTAAAAATGTTTTTCAAGCAAATAATTTTAAGACCAACACAGTGTTTGACTTTGTCAAAAGAGGATATTCTAGTCAAGTTTTTAATTATCAAAACAATTCAAAGTAGCTTGTAGTACACTATAAAGACAAAATTACAGATAATTTTGACTAATTAAAAAATGAGAAAAAACAAAAAGAAGAGCAAAACAAACAAGCCATTAAATGCATGTGAATTCACAGATACTAATTAATTAATTTTTGTCCAAGAAAGTCAAGATCAACACATAGAACAAGAAATGAATTTTTTTTTTCTTCATATTTTATTAAAGTAAAACTTGTGATCAAAGAAAATACAACTTACCTCTTGAAACATATTTGTGGAAGATTGAAAGAGATCATGTATGTTCTGTTTTTGAGTTTGAAAAGAGAGCTCAGAGAAGTTTATCTCTTCCAATTCCTTGTTATGTTGTTGGTTCATGCTTTGGTCAGAAGAAGGCTCAGTTGTATAAGATGAAGGAATCTAAAACACCATCATATAAACAAAACAATCCACTATTAGTTATAAGTTATAACCAAAAACCAACAATGTGACGACAATTAAGTACACATGCATTAGTCACATTTGACTAAGATTTTTTATAGTATGAAAAATTAGGACTATTGTAATATTTTTTGGTTTTAATCCTTCAGCTTCAAAAGAAATAATTACAACTTGTATCCAGAGTTTGACCAGAAAGTAAGTAAAGTTTTTTTTTAAGTCAAAATTCGAACCCGAATTCTTCCGAAGATTTGTCCTTAAATATAAAAATTAGAATGAGAAATGAGAGTGTAACATACCTTGGGAGAAGAAAGAAAGGAAGATAACTCCTCAGGGCTGAAACCAGGTGGAAAATTATCAGAATAAGAAGGGTAAGTTACTTCATCATATCCAACAAATTTAGCAACATCCAAGGTTGTGGTGTTGGTAATATTACCATTGGTGTTGAAAAGGTTGTTGTTGAAATTATAAGACATAGTTTAGACAATATTGGTATTGTTAAGTGAATTGTGTTTGAATATGTAATTGATAATCTTGGAGTATTTATATGAATGATATGTTATGCATATAGACTAAGTGTTTGGAAGCTACTTATGAAAGATTGACCGTTGAAAAGGCAACGGGTCAAGTGTTGTGGGTTTGACTTTGACTGGGCATAGCCTATCATTATATCATTTTTGCATATGCAATAATATGAGTTTTTTTGCATGGCTTTCTCTACTTTGCCACGTGTCTCATGTGGTGGCACTATTCTAGTACAATTATTTTTCTCATATCTTATTTTTTATGACAAGTTCGTATTTTATTTTTAAATTTTATAAGCAAAATAGTGACAAGTTTATAAAAGATATTGGAGTATATGGATCCTCTTCTCCACTTTTTTTCTTATTACCTCGGCTAATTTTCTATATCTCTTAACTATCCACTTTTTCTTAAGTAAAAAATAAATATAATCAGTGGTAAAAAAAGATAAATATATAATCAAGTGAGATTAAGAGGGATATATAGAGAGTTAGGAGAGGGAAGAAAAGAAAAGTGATGGATCCAATTTGATTGAAGTGTGTCTAATTCTTAATTTTGGTATTTTGTGTTCACTCACTCATAAAATTAGTTTATTTATTTTAAAAATTTAACTATTTTATACTTTTTTTTTTATCAAGACTCAATAATATAACTCTCTACTTTATATATTCCTGCACTATTTTAATTCTAAATAAAAAGCTTCTATTGATATTTTAGTATTGTTCTTACTACTTTTTTGCAAGACCTTAAAGAGATAAACCTTTTTGACAGAACCTTGAAGAGACAAATTGTTTTAAGCTAATAATACTATTTTCACACTTAACAATTTTAATATTATATATTTCAGAACCAAATTCTTTGAAAAACACAGAAGCCTTAGAAAGTATTTTAGAATCTAAAAATAGTGATTAAAAGCTAATAATACTATATTTTAACACTTATATACAATCATTTTATTAGTTTATTTTAGAATCAAATTCTTTGAAAAACACAGAAGACATAGAAAGTTTTCAGAATCTAAGACAAATGATTTTTTTAGGAATGACTACCGGCAGGGGCGAAGCTCAGTGTAATCATGAGTAGTCTTGGTTATCCTTTTTTAATATAACTTAATTAATTTTTTAGGGTCCGTTTGGCATAGCTTATTTTTTAGTTTATGCAAATAGCTTATGCAATTTTTATGTATTATTATAAGTTTTTAAAGATAGTTTATGATAAAATAGTTTTTTAAAATTCAATTTTCACTAGTTTAAACTTATAAAATAGTATAAAACTTAATTTATATTGCATAAGCCGTTTGCATAAGCTCTAAAATAAGCTAGGCCAATGTTGTATGTTCTTACATTTCTGCTTTAAAAATGTAAATTTAGCAATCCGAAATAAGTTTATTTGTCAAAAAATTAATGGAGATACGAAAGATAAAAAAAAATATTATCTGATAAATAAATTTTTTTATTTTAATGTTTTCATTTTTTATGATAAATACACAAAAAATCTTATTATTTACAAAAATTGTTAAATAAAAGTGAATAAAATATATATTTTTTTTTCTTTGTATTTGGTCCCCTTGCAACATTTTGGCTAGTTTCGCCACTGACTACCGACATTCAAAGTAGTGAAATTTCGACTATATATTGACACTCTGCCTGCTAACAATCATTTGCACAAATCGAATATATTAGTTAGTAATAAAAATGATACAAATGAATCAATTATTAGATGATTTAGTGGTGATTGACGCTGAACTTAATAGAATGATCATGGTTCAATTTCCCGCAATTGTGATCGGAAGGGGCTCAAATCAGTTGATGTCTAAATTGACCCAAATCAAATTAAACCTAATGAAAAAAGATATCCTGATTATATTGTGAAATATAACCTCACCAGAAAAAGTATATTGAGAACGGAGAGGATAGAAAATATATCAATAGTACATTGAAAAACTTAAGCTAGTCAATATTATTATTAAGTAAATATTGTCAAAATAAAAAGATGTCAATGATAATTGCAACAACATTTGAAACATTTTTTTTTCAATTCTTGATGTCTCAGAAGAGTACAAATCTAGGATAAAACCGAACATGAAATTACAAATACAAATTTTCTACACTTGAATACCCTTCCTTTTAGCAGGCCCCTTAAAAAAAGATGAAGCTTGATCAAAAAGGGTTACAAATTTTTTATACACAAGATTAAACCAGCTTCTCACACAAAAAAGGGGTACAACACTCTACCAAGGACAACAAAAACTTGTGAGTCTTCATGTGAGAATCCGAAACACAAGTTTCCAGTTAACGTAGGACCAATGAACTTCTAACGTCTTTCATGTCGCTTTCTTTTATTTTTCTATTCTTTCTTCTAGTATAAGTGGAAGGGTAGCAAAGAGAAGTAAATGGATCATGGATGCTTATTACATCTGAGATGTATGATCCTTCACTAACTCAAATATCGTATGCACATAATGAGCGAGTCGTGGTTATTAACTTCAGAAAATCCTACTGCACAAGATCTTCTAGTTGTAATTTCCAACACTTGGGGTCCAATTCAGCCTGTCCATGGAATAACAAGAATCTCAGTAACCAAATAAAATACAATATTACGACATTATTTAAACCTTAACTCATGCCCCCTAAGTTTTGCCAAGTATTATTTTGACCAACATCATAGTTAAGAAACTATTGACTTTAAGTCAACTTAGTTAAGATAAATGTCCGGTTAATAGCACATACCTGAAACACTTTATCTCTCCACTCAAACACGCACCCTCGTGCTTCTATATGTCTGATAAGCAGCTCGGGTAAAAGAGATCTTAGTTTAACATGAAGCTTTGCTTTTGTTAGTCCTCCACATGCCAATAACGCTGCCGCTAGTCCTTGTGGGGACAAGCCCTGCAGGTGAAGTAGGGTAAAGTTTTGAAGACAACTGATACCAGCGAGTGAAAGAAGCCCTACATCTGTAACTGAGCTATACGACAAGTTTATCTGCATATCAAGAAAAAAGACATAACATCAGAATCCCTATCAAAGCTTTCTTGTATTTTTTGTTTTGCACGAAATTGTGAGATGACGAAAATAAATACCTGTCTTAAATTTTGGGAGAAATGAGCTAGTGGAATCATACCACTATCATCAATATTGTAACACTTTTTTATGTCTAGGCGGCTTAGTTGTTTGCAATTCATTGAAATAGATGCCAATCCTATAGATGTAACAAGAAGACAGCCACGAATTTCGAGTGTCTGCAAATTTGCACATTTTGATAAGCAGAATAATGCTCTATCAGTAATGCTAGTGCAATATGCAGTATTTATCATCTCAAGGTCCGGACAACCAGAAGCAATTGCTGAAATGCCCAAATCCGTTACTCCTGTGCACCTGAAAAAAGAAATAATCTCATGTGATATTTGGACAATGACATTTATGTTGACATCTAATAAGGAAATTAAAGGTATGCGTAGAATATTCATCTTATGACAAGAAAAGCAAAGTAAGGCATTTGAATCACAAACCTATATAGATCAAGCTCCCTTAACTTTGAGCAACACATGCCGACATAGGCAACTCCTCTATCAGTTATGTTCAGGCAGATTCCTAGTTTCAGGCTGGAGAGTCTCGTACAACGAGATATAGACTCGAGGCCTTCATCATCAATTTCATTATCTGTGAGATCAAGCACCTCGAGATAATGGCATTTCTGTCCAATCAATATATACGCTTCTGATGAAACTAGCGTACACGACTCCATTTTGAGAGAAGTGAGACTTCTGCACGAATTCGCAATGCTAGCAATTGAAACATCGGTTATTTTGCGGCAGCACGTGATGTCAAGTTTCCTTAAATCTCTGTGTTTTGACACAAGGAAAGAAAGAGCTTCATCCGTAACTCCCGAACATTTGCTTAAACTCAGTTCCTTCAGTGAAATGCACAAATTTCCAATGGCTTTCAATCCATCAGAAGTAATAATGCAGCCGTCTAATGTTATCGATTGCAACACCGAAAGTTTACTCAAATTTTCAGCAAAAGCAAGAGTCACCTGGTAAATCAAAATACCAACATTTAGTTATAGCCGAATTCCTCATCTTTAAGTTCAAAAATTAATAACTATGAAAACGGAAGAATTACCGGAGAACCATCTGCTAATACAAGTTGTTCGATACATCCAGAAATGCTTGTAAGCTTTGATAGACCGATATGACTTATGTTTTGACAGCCTGAGATATCAAGTTTCTGCAGAAAGAAGTGATTCTTTCATCAGTTAGGAAAATAATATTATAATTTCTACCCGTGTTCACATTCAACATAGCAATTAAGAGAAAAGAAAATACTCGTATGTTATTCGTATAGGTTAATACTAGTCATTAACAGTTAATCTCCCCCATTTACCTTTAGTGTCTTGCATCCTTGGTTGACGACTAAATTGTTGAGACTGTCATCCCCAACGCCAAAGCATCCTTCAAGGACCAAATCTTCGAGATGTTGCAATTTGAAGATCGAGGAGAGACATTTCTCCGTGATCTGCACATCACAAGAAACCAATAACAAATGTTATATGATATTAACCATATAATTTCAAAACAATACCTTAAGAGCAAAAGGCATAATTAAGCACTAAATCTACTTAACTTTCAAACAGACACAGCTTGTTTAGGATACCACTAATTTAGCTACTAAAATTGTAGGGTTTGGAGAATGTATTCTAAAATTTAAGAAATTACAAAATAATCCATATATTAGTCCTTTCATGTTGATCAATGTAGTCCCTGAATTTTGAAATTATGACTATTTTGAATAAGAATTTTCAATTTCGGCGATCATTTTAAATTCATTTTTTCACCAATTTTAGGAACAAATTAATCAACCACTTGGTGATTCACTCGGAACAAATAATTCCTTGAGTCAATCAAAATTTATTCCTTGAAATTGTAACTAATTTTGACAAGAACTTTCAATTTCACAAAAATCATTTTAGATTTTCATTCATTAATATTATGGACTGAAAATAGCCTAACCCTACAATTTTAGGATCTAAATTAGTGATTCACTAAAAACAAATTAAGCCAACCACCACTTCACAATATTCAATTTAACCATTTTTCCCCCTTTCCAATCATTCTATTAACACCCCAAAAATAAAAATAAAACAAAAGAAAGATAATCCCTCAATTTGAAATAAAACCTACAAAAACAAAGCTCATTAATATCACACCCCACTTATTCCCCACATCAACCTCCAAACTCATTCCCTCAAAAAACCCTCCAAATTTAGAAAATTAAAACCACAATGACTTATATTACATAACATCAATAATAATTAATAACAAAAAATCTCAATCCACCAATAATCCCCCCAAAAAAATCCAAATAATAATAATAATAATAATAATAATAGTAATTTTTCCAAATAAAATCTACAAAAAATAACTTAATATCACACCCCACCTATTTTTTTTGGTAAACTATCCCACCCCACTTTTGTTCCCACATCAATATCCAATTTTTATTTTTTTTGGTGCAAGAGAGGGCCGGAGCCCAATCATCAATATCCAAATTTATTCCCTCAATAAAACCTCAAAATTTAGAAAATTAAAACCAAAGTGACTATTACATAAAAACAAGGTTTTTTTAATACTACACCTCGATAATTTGAATATATTTATCCAACAACCGATCAGAACAAACCATAAAAGTTAGTTGTAGATATCACATGTAAAGCTACTTACGTGGTTTATTCTCATTGATTGTCGGGTAAACATCCAAATTATAGAGATAGTGTAGGTCTTACCTAACATAAATTACATAACATCAATACTAACCAATAACAAAAAATTTCAATCCACAAGTAATTCTCAAAGGATGAGATCCCGATAATCCAGAGTTCATCCCGAAGATAAGCAAAATCTAGTTAATTATTAGTTAAGTAAAATCTACTTAACTAATTAAAAACAATAACATTAACACTAACAATGATGAGAATGAGAAAGAGAAATAGAAAAACTCACAGGCAAATAAGAGAGATCCATAGAAGAAAGTTGTTTACACTTAATAGCAATTAAATCAACACCTAAATCAGCAACACCAACACACCATTTCAAACTAATCAACTTCAATTTCCTACAACCAACAGCAATACAACCAATTCCCATATCCGTAACTAACTTACACCTATTCAACCAAAGTTTCTCCAAATTAACAGCGCGTGCAACACCAACCATAGCTGCATCTCTCAACTCCGTCGCGTTCGACAAATCAAGCTCAACCAAATTCACACAACTAACTGCCATATTCAATATTCCATTCCCCGTAAAAAACCTCGACCGTGATAAATCGATACGCCGGAGCGTTTTGTTATATGCTCCAGCGATCATAGACAAGGACGTGTCATTCACGCGCGTGCATAATGTTAGATCGATGTTTTGGATTGATGGATAACGCGCGAGGATTGTTGGTATGTGTTCGGTGCGTAATGGACGGAGAGCGCGTCGGTGTTTTGATTCAAGCGCGTGGAACCATTTGCAACATAAAGAGAATGATTTTTTGGTTTGTTTTGATTGGTTATTTGGTTCGAGGAAATCTAGGATTGTGAAAATGAGTTCTTCTGAGAGTGATTCAAATGGGTTGTTGTTGTTTGAGTTTTGTTGTTCTAATGTTGTAACCTTTTGTTTCTTCATTGTAGTGTTTTCTTTTCTTTCTTTCTTTCTTTGTTGTGTTGATTTTGATTTTTGAAGTATGGTACGGTTTGGTTAGTTAACGTGGGGAAGGTGTGGGTTTTTGTTGAGAGGGTGGTCCATAAAAGACCAAAATGCCACTTTCATGTCGTTATCTGTATAGGTTATTGTTCTGCATTATAACATGTCCGTGAATAGAAAGACAAAACTACCCTTCTTGTTATTTTGCAATTACACAAGTTGGTACTTTGGTAGTACACTAGTACAAAACTATGGGTAGCTATTTGTCAAAAAAATGAAAACTGTGGGCGTGTAAAGATGCATTCATCACTACTCGTTATTCTATATGTTTCTTCTTAAATGTTGTTTTCTAGTATGTAAATTCTGATTCGATTAACAAATATTGACATTGTGTCTGAATATGTTAACGAGTGTCTCGAGATACTATTTAAGAATTTTAGTAGTAAGTTTTTGTAAAAATTTATGAAAAGATGTAAGGTTAATATGTTATAAAAATCAAAATGTTTAACTTTTTAAATAGATAATTTTTTAATTGGATATTCTTAAAGAGTGTTTTGAGACATTTGTATGAAAGATTTTTTTTGTTTACGATGAAGCTGATAATTGAACTTACAGCCTCTAGTATATTTACCTAAACTCCTTACTACTAGATCAAATACAATGGTTTGTGTTTGATATTATATAGTAATTATTATTTGTTTATGAAAATCAAAGTTTTTTTGAAAAACTAACTTTATATTTATACTAGAATTTTGTTATTCATATTCTCTAGCTCATTTTACTTTTAGGTTAATTAAATCAATTGAGTTATTCAATATTTTGAGGATAATTGAGTCAAAATAATAACGAGAGTTTATTTTTTCTCGTTTTTAACAATGTTGAATTTATCAACTTATTTTATTCATTTGAATTGATGAATATTGTTATTCTAAGAAAAATATCAAACAATAAATATTAGAAAAAATCTTAAGTAGTACACTTAATATGAGACTAGAGAATAAAAGTATAATAATGTAGTGCATTTTTTTATGAAAAATAGGATTAGTGGAGCATATAAGATGAAGGAAAGCTGCAAACTTTAATTTTTAAGCCATGATTTACACATTATTTTTTAGGGGAGATTAATTTACATGCAAACTAATTAATTATTGAAATCTAGTTGAAATATAAAAGTCTATCTATATGTGATAATCAATATACCAAAAGAAAAGTCTCATTATCAAAAAAAAAAAAAAAAGTCTCATTATCAATAGAAAGTTGGTACTCCAAAAAAACAGTTTGTGTTACAAGGGTATTATCGTCCAACTGTTTGTAACAGGGGTATTATCGTCTTATTGAAGTAACGAACTGATCAGTACGGAGAAGGACAGGTAAGGACGGAATTTAATAAAGGAAAAAAGAAGGGTATAATGGTAAAGTCAAAGTTGATATTGTTTTCTTATTCATTCATCTGATGCAGATGACATATGGTGGAGGAGTATATGAGGAAGGACAAATTGAAGTGCGGGGCGGTACGAATGTGGCCATCTCATACAAAACGACACATAATTTTCTAAATATTTAGAAGTTTATGAAATTGAAAAGTTGTTGAAACGTGAAAATTTTATCTAAAGTTTTTATTGGAAATTAATAAAATAAATTGCCGTACTTATTAGGTGACTATTCTATAGTACCTGCCTGACTCAGATAAGAAGAACGGTTAGAGAGAGAAAATCTTATGCTTTGCTTTTAAAATAAAATAAAATGAAATGATTATATTTATTTATGGGATAGAGTCAAAATTCTGCAACATGGTTTACACTTTACAGAACTTAGAATCACGCATTTAGGTCACAAAATTTGTGGCTCATATACGATCTACATCTAGGCCCCGTCTACCGTGAGAGACCTTAATAGGTCTCCTACGGTGAGAGACTTGCTTCTTTTTTTTTTTTTTTTTTTCAACTTACTTTTGGACCTTTGATTTAAAAGTGAGACATGATATTATGATGCGCTATCTGTATCGTATTATATTTTCAGACCAAAACATTCATTTTCCACTCTTTTCTCTCCTCTCACCATTCTCTCTCTCTGGTGCCATAAGAACATTCATATGTTCTTCCACTTTGCAGAAACCGATGAGTCCTCCGGTGGTGGTGCAGCGGCCATCACGGCAGTGGCACCACCGGAGTAAAAAACCTTTTTTTTAAATAAAAATGAAACCTTTTTCTAAAACCTTTTTCACTTTAGATTTCGATTTCGAACTTAGTTTTCTGAAAAAATACTTAAAAAACTCTAAATCTAACTTTTAAGTTTCGGAGAAAAAATATTTTTCTACCTTCTCTATTTTCTGGTTCCGATTCAAATTGGTTTCTCTGTTTCGATTTCGGCTTGAGAGTTATTTTCTTTGTTTTCGGTTCAGATGTGGATAGTTGAAAGAATTGATTTTTGTTGGATTTTTGTTTCTGATTCGTGAATGGTATTAGAGGAGAAAATTTGGTTTCTCGTTGAAAGTGGTTTTTGGCCCCTTTGGGTTTGATGATGGAAAAATGGTTGTTACTGATAATGAATTGGAAAGTGAGTTTCCAATTGTTTTTCTAAAGAAAAGGTTTCTGATCGCAAAATGATTTGAGGTTGGAATTGGTTTCCTGTGCGTGAGAATATAATACGATGCTTCTAGTGCATGATAATATTATGCACCACTTTTAAATCAAAGGCCCAAAAACAGCTGTAAAAAAATAAAAAATAAAAAATAAGTCTCTCACCGTAGGAGACCTATTAAGGTCTCTCACGGTAGACGGGGCCCTACATCTAATACATAAATTTATATTTCATGCATTGAGTTGAAATGATTAATGATCTTTTATAAATTATTTGAAAGAATTTGAGTTTAATTATTAATAAAAATATATTATTTATTAAATTAATGTGGTTTCCGATCATGCATTGCAATTTTATAATATTTATTTGTTTGGTAAAAAAACTCATTTCAGTGTTTAGATGATATGGTCAGCGTGTTTTTAGTCTCTTTAAAAAGAGAGAAAAATATGTTATTTGTACAAAGAAGTACAACCGATGAAGTGTTGTTTGACAAGGTGAAAATTTTATTTTGGTAGTAGTTGAAGACGCTTAAGAAATATTTTTATTTTAAATATGCGATGGTCGAAGACGCGTAAGGAATATTTTTATTTTTATTTTAAGTTGAGTATGTGATGTGTTGAGACGCTTTTAATTTTATTTAGTTTTATAAATAAAAAAATTGTTAGACAGGAAAATGGAGATAATTTAACTTTTAATTTTATTTAGTTTTATAAAAAAAAGTTGAGTATCTTTTTGTAGTAGTGACTTGGGGAAGAATCTTGAATTATGACGGTTATAATTAGGCAGGAAAATGGAGATTGAGATACTGTTTATATCACAAAAGAAATAGATAATTTTATTTATAAGAAAAACAGGTTAAATGAAGCTTATTTTTTAAAATAAATTTCACTTTCTTTTACCTCTTTTATAAATGAAGTCTTTTAACAAATATAGAGGACATTATTGTAATGTTTAACTCAACAAATGATATCAATATAATTAATTTAAATTTAATATTTTCACTAAGTTTTAAATTTAGGATCTCAATATTATTAGACAGCATATCTTTATTTTCGATACACCTAATAAAAAGAGGATATTGACCCAAAAAAAAAAACTTAGACCAACTATTTTATTATACAATTTAAAGTTAGGAAGTGTTTGTTTCAAGTTATAGATATATACCTAAGAATTCTATCATCATGAAAAATATTCTCGCAAATGTGTTTGATAAGTTTTTTATATTCCTATAAACTTTCTTAGAAACAGAACAAATCAATTGAGGGAAATGTTTCGTTATTGGCATTTCTATTCTATGTCAATGGGAATAAAATATTCTCATTTTTATTCTCAAATATCTTTTATAAATTTGTACGAAATGATAATGTAACAAAGATTATGGGAGGGTATGGTGTTCGACAGTCTGTGGAGATTGAGATTGGGAGCTCCCCTTTGATTGAATCTCAAATCTCTTTAATTATAAAGGTTGGAGAAGAGGTTACTAGAGGTAGCGGAGGAGTTAAAATGCACCATGCATGTCTGATCTTACCCGATCAGAAATGACCCCGTCGGTAATCTTTGAGCACGAGCAAGCTTCTTGTTGAAGCGAAAGGGAGTTGTGTACCTGTATACACTCCGACGCTCAAGTCAGTGTTTGTGTAAGCTTATAGTTTTCAAGAGGTAAAAAATGCGTACCTGACTCCTTCAGAGTGAGGAGTATATATAGCCCCCAGCGCTGGGCCAAGACCCTATTAAGTGGCTGCCGAAAAACGGCTCCGAGGAGCCAAGGCGAACTGTAACGTTCACCAATTCCGGAGCGAGCGTTACGCTTGGCTGTCTGTCCGCTGCTTTGTTGTGCATTGTTGGGCCACGCTGGTTTGGGCCATATTGGACGATCACGAGGATTGAGTCTTAAAGGTCTAGTCCAGAACAATGTCATCATGAATTACATCGCCAAGTTGATCTTATATGTGGCCGAGATAATGAAATATCGGCGACTTGATCTCATTTGTGGCCGAAATAAAGAATATGGTCAAGATCATGGCCAAAACAAAGAACATGGCCAAGGTAGAATATATTAAAAATTTAAGATGAGAGGATACCTTTCCAAGGTATAAAATTTTTTAAAGCTCTCATAATATTTACAAAAATACCTTGGCTAGTGCAAATTTGGGCTTTGAACCCAATTCCCATAACAATCTTGGATGGACTCAAAACATTGGACTTTTTTTAATCAATTCCGAATGTTGGAAGAAATATACTTTTCGTCCTCTGAATTTCCTCAAGCACCCCCTGAAATGATTATTGTACCCTCTCGTCATTTAGAGTGCGAACAAATTTTGATTTCTAAGTAGTGAGTGACAATATTTTATATTTAAACTGAACGTTTGCACCCCCGTAAATGAAAAAATCATAAGAAAAAGAGTTCACATTCTAGATAGCAAGGGGGTAAATTGGATATGTCATGGAGTGCATGTGAGATTCGGTGGTTGCGAAAAGAAGGGTTAATGTTGGAATATGTCCCACCGAGATAGATTCATGTTATTGGCCTTATTATTTGGTTAAAACAAGCCCAACTTATCTTAAAATTCTTTTTTGCCCAACTTGGTAATTGAAAAATACCTTAAGCAAATTTGATATTTGAAAATCTATGGATTTATTATTATCAGTTTTGTTTGAATTGAAAAATATGTTTGAAAATCATGTCATTGTCCATTCTTTTAAGCATGGTGATAATTAATTACATCAATATTACGTGTGATTAAAAAAAAAAATCATAAAATATATTGGAAAAAATAATAGTAGAAATTACATCGCGAAAAAAAAAATTGGAACTCGATTAATGTATCCGAACCAAACCGATTAGTTTGGTTCGGTTTTATTTTTGTAAAACACCAAAAACCATCCAAATTGATTCAATTACACCCTTAATTGTATGGTGTGCTTTTTAAAAAAAAAAATATTTATATGGTGTACCTAAAGTGTCCTTAGAGTAGTTTAAATTTAAAACTTCATGCATATTATCTAAATATTTCACTACTAGATCAAATTTAGTGATTTAGAATTGAAATATACTACTATTAATTATAATAAAGAAATATCTCAAACATAATTTATTATAAAAAAATTTATAAACAAGAATTGAAATATATTAGAAATATCTCAAACATATATAATTTATTTTCGAAGGGTTTGATGATTTGATTTTATTGTATAATAATTCATATTATTGAATTTGATATTTTTGCTTTGCCTGATTAAGTGATTTATTTGACCTATTCTAAATAGAAGGTAATTAAAATAAATCAATTTTTGCTCCTTTTGTAAAAAAGAATTCAAATTTTAATTATCACACATTGATAAGCAGCGGAGAGAATTAAATGTGATTAAATTTGTTTTCCTTTCTTGCTTTCCAAGTTTGTTACACCTCTCCCCAAAAGTCGTATCCCATAACTACATGTATAATATTTGTCTCCAAGTTTCTGTCAACTCTATTCATGGTAGTAAATCAAAATTTGTTAAAAAAGATTTTTCAAATTTAAATTTTTTTTTTTTTTTGACAAAATTTAAAACTTCTATTCAAAATAATAAATACTATTTAATTTTTTTTGACACAATACTATTAGAGATTTATTGTCAAAAAAACAAATATACTATTTGAGATTTATTCTATTTTTCAAAGGAAATATTATGTGATAAGATAAGATTTACCAAGCATTACTTGATCAATAAGCCTAGGGTTTCATCTTTCAAATATATATATACGTGGTTCAAGCCTTTGTGTAAGTGTATCTCAAAACTAGCTTATTACTTATACTACTCTATCATCCTCTTCCATTACTCTTTTGATCTTTTTCTATTTTCTTCTTTTTTTTCATCATCCTTCTCAACATTAAACAACATGGAAGTACCTCAAGATGTTGCTTTTGAAATATTTTCTCGGCTACCGGCAAAGAGCATTTGCAAACTCCAACCAACTTGCAAGCCATTCTCCAAGTTTTTAGAAGAAACAATTTTCAAGACAAAGCAGGCTCAAAATTTGTTTGGAAAAGATGACACATGCTTATTCATCCAACCTTATAAAATAGGTCAAAGGTATGTCAATGTCACTAAAAGGGTAGAGTTACATTCTTTACCTGAACATCGACAATCTTCCGGTGTCCCTAACAATGTCTTGAATTTCCTATCAAATTCAGTTAGTGTTATAGGTTCAAGTAATGGTTTAGTTCTTTGTCACACCATTGATGATGATCCGGTTAAATTTTTCGTATTAAACCCAATAACAAAATCTTGGTATTTTATTCCAACTCCAGAGTCACTACAAAGAAACAATAATTTTACTAATGTAGACCTTGTGTTACATTGCACTTTAGACGATTATAAGGTGTTTCTTTTCGAAAATACAATGGAATCCTGGCCATCTTCTTTTACATGCAGTGTTTATAATGGCAAAGAAGGGGTTTGGAAAACAATGGAACGTGATTTTATGCCCGGTGGTAGGGACATGAAATTTGACATGCCCGTATTTTACAATGGAGCGCTACATTTTATCTCGACCAATGGTCGATGCTTTGCAAAATTTAGTCCTTTTTATGACCCATATATAATGTCTTATAATTTAGAGGATGGAATTTCAAGTATGCTGAGTTTGCCAAGAGAAGCCATAGAAGGTTGTGATGATGCTTGCAACATGGGAATATTCAATTGGGGTAAAGCGTCAAACTCGAATCAATCCATTTGTTTGGTGAACTTAATAGGAAAGTCGATTTTTACTGTTTGGTATTTAAAAGATTATGAGTCAGCTTTGTGGGAAAAGGTTTTGAATGTTAATTTGCAAGAATTTGGATTGGAGGAGGAAGATCATCATGATATTACGGGATTTACGGTTATGAATGGTAATCTTTTAGTTTTTGCTACAGAAGAAAGGGTTTATAGTTGTGGTTTGGAAGGCGAAATATTTATGATGATCGAAGAAATATGCCAACACAATTGTGGATTGAACCCTCGTTTTATCTCCTATTCGGACACTCTTCGTTCATGTGGGATTAACGCCCAAAATATGCCTTGTTAGGGACTAATGAGTACAAGGTTTTTTTGTGTTTTTGTTGTGAGATTTAATTTTTGCATGGAAGGCATAATTAATTTTGGTTTTTGAATTTATCTTAATGATGTTTCATACAGTTGCTCCTGATAATAGTTATTCAACTTGATTTTCTGTTAGTTACTTTTATTTCATCGGTAGTATTATTATCATAAAGTAGTTTGTTTATCTTTCTATATCCTTTATTATATTTATTAATTTAAGTCTGAATTTAATTTGTTCTAATTCAATTTAACTTTGTGATTGATGAGTATGATTATGTGACCATTAGTTTTAATGTTACTATCTCCGTCTTAAAATAATTGTCACTTTAGGAATAAGATTTTGTTTTAAAATAATTTCATTATCACTTTTCAATATAATACTTTCCAATTATACTCCTAATTATTACTATATGCATTATTTTCAAGAAAAGAAACCTATAATTTATAGGGGTAGTTTAGTAAAAATATTATTTCTTTTGACAACATCATTGAATTTCTTAATATGTGTGGAAAAAAAAAACCTTAAACGACGAACATTTTGGGACGGACGAGTGTATAATTAAACCAAGTTTTTTTGTGTTCTGTTGATGATTATGTATTTGATTGAAAATATTTGCTAATTAATGTGCATGTTGTGTAGTGGTCAATGTATGTTTTTGGCATGTTTTTAAATGTCAGGTAAGTTTCACATTGATTAAAATAGTTAAAGTTGAATACGTTATAAGAAATATTGTGACCCATTAACCTAATAATTTAAGATTTTAGTTTAACATGTGGTGTCAAAGTCATTTTTTTTATGTTATTATATACGAAGTTGTTTATTGTTATTTTTGTTGTGATAAGTATGTCCTACTCTTGAAATTTTTATACTATATTGATAAAATATTCCCTTATAGTTTTTTTCTAAACTATCCTCTTATAATTTGAGAATATTTATCCATCAACCAATGATAACATGCGCTTCTTATGCCCCTTTATTTATTTAGTTTTAAATATATGTTTTGTAATTTTAAATAATGGTAATAATTTTAAATTATACTGGTTTAAAAAAGAAAGAAAATGTCCTAGTCAGCAGACACATAAGTAAATTAAATTTTGATAAGAGCGATTAAAATTGAATAATCTAATATACTAGGGGAAGAATCTAAACTTTTTTCTTAAATAAGGATTAAAACAAGATTCTCGCAATTTTGTAAGGAAAAAAAAAAAAACGAATGAATTCTTAAATACATTAACATTTATTTACCATTCTCAATAACACAACTCACAAATTTTGTGAATTTTTTTTTTTTTATTTTTTCACCTATTTCCCTCTCTTCACAACGTTCCCCTTCCCCCCAAACTCGCAAACAAAACTAGAGTATGAACACCTTTTAGATAGGATTTCAACTAGTGAAAGTTATAAATTCAATATTATATTTCAGGTTAGTTTAAACTTTGCACGACTTTTAGGTAGACTATTTCTTTTCTCACCCCTACAATTTCGCACACCATTTTTTTTCCGACATACCTCCTAAAAAGTAAAAATATTAGTCACGGTTTAACAAACCGTGACTAAATGATTTTTTCTGAATTTTTCAAACATCAGGATTTTATAATTTTAATATTCGAATATGTTAAATGTATTTTTTAAGACTTTTACATATATGAATGTTTTACACGTCCGGATTTAAAAATTCTAGAAAAAACAATACTGCATAAATACTATTGTCCGAAAACCTCTTTACTTTTTCTCCAGTACACAGTCAATCTCAACATATTCATCAATGGCAGCAACAATGACAATGATGATCAACAGAAAGTGTCTAAACAAAAGCATACCTAAGTTATCAAATCCCACAACTAAGCACACTAAAAACTACCATTCCTTTACCATTATGCAGATTTTAATTTATCCAAATGGTATGAAAAGTGAATACAAGAATTAAGCTTCACAATAGGGGCGTCAACTCTAGCATAACTTCATAACGCGGAACAAACCCTTACTATAGAACCTCAGGACCACCTTACTCAGCCTCCTGCGCAGCCTACTAATTTTACGGTTTCACCTTCACTCTTATGTCCAACAAAATTTGTACACATCTTATGATTTGTTCACTTTGAGACCGCGCCTAGCTAGACCTCAACTAACCTTGGTTCGTCCCACAACTTACTATGCTCATGCAGAAGAATTACAACAGAATAGTTTGTCAAAGTGAAAGATATGCTTCCTTACGCGGAACACGTGGATACAGTAGAGGAATGCAGCTAACGTGACTGCCAGAAATGATAATAAACTCAACTTCCAGAACTCCTGAACACATATAGATAAAAGGATCAGTACATTTGTGATTTTGTGAAGACAGTCTAATAGCTTATGAAAACAACTTATAACTTAAATTTTGAAAACAATTTGAATTTATCGTATTTTGTTATAGAAATATCTTATATACAAGTACTTGTGCGGTAAACTCACCCGTGGATCGGATATTATGATTCCCATAACATAGGCCAATAAATCCATAGAGGCCTGAAGTGAATTTTGAACACCTCCAACAATCAACCGATCCGATTCAGGAACAAGGGTCTATTCAACAAAATCGAAATAAAAACAATTAGGACAAGATGATTATGAAGAAAAAGGAACTTTGTTTCATCGTTAACATTTGAAACAATATGAGCTATTATTTCTTGCCTGCATTTGCTGAAGTACAGATAAGTCAAACATCCACAGTCCAAGCCGAGATATTGCCACACTTCCCATCAAAATATATGAGGATAAAATTCCATTATAGATCCATATTGCAGCTAAACAAGGTAGGAGACAGGTCCACTGCATCCAAATCATACATAAACATATATATGGCCGCGTTACAGTCAGACATAAAAAAGCTTTGATGTTGCGGCCCGGATTGTTGTCGCAGACCATTTTTTAGAAACACTTAAAAATCATTTGAGTATGTACCTGAGACCAGATAGACCATAGTCCAGTTCTAATAGCTGATATATGAAACTGTAGTACAGGATATAAAACAGTTGCAGCTATTCCAATTACAGCGCTTATTCCTCGTGCTATTCCAATAACATATGCAGGTATTCCTTCCCATTCTAAGGTGGCTGTCATCAAAGTTCCAAAGCTGAAGCAAGTAATTGGAATTTTATCAGTGATGCTTCATTCTCAACTTACATCAAGGATTCTAAAGTTGTGTTTGGAACTAGAGTTACTTAATGACTATAGTATAATCCATAGACATGGCTAACTCAGACTCTTATTTTTTTTTTTTGTTTATACATAAATCAGTATTAAGCATTAGCGGAAACAACTTATCTATAAACAACTTAGTTAAGGGCTTATAACATAAACTCTTATCATATAAGTGCTTATCTATAAGTCCTTTTTATAACAAATGTAAAAATAAAGTCAAACTGTTTTCATATAAGCTATAAGTTGTTTGTGCAAGCTATCTTGAAGAGCATATGGACATATCATAACCAGTTTTCATAAGCTATCCCAAATAAACTTATAAGAGCGCTTATGCTAATAGATAAGCTCAAATAAGTCAATCCAAACAGATGCTAGATTTCCTTCATATTGTTTTTCGTAAGCTTTTACCTGAGTACAGTGAAAAATAGCAAAGCCAGAGCTAGTCCGGGAAGGACTACTTCTTGCTGCAAATAAACTCTCCAGGCATCAACATAAGAGATTTTCGAAATCCACTCAGAAATTGTTTTCCTGCCTTTTCCATCTGCCAATTCCGAGCTATCACTGCCACCGGTAGCATTAAGCAAACTATCTCCCTCAGAAGTTGATTTGTTCCTTTCAAGATCACTTTGTAACGAAAGCCTTTCCATTCTCCTTTGGCTACTTTGACACAAAGCTGGAATTCCATCATACACAGATGTAAAAAGCCAGTATTCCACCCAAACAGAAACACCATTCCAAAGTGCTAGAGTTATAGCCGATGCTTTCAGTGATACAAAGCTTATTATAAAACCAGTTATAACTGGTGCAAGTAACTTGCAGGTTAGATCAATTCGTCTCGTAACTGAATTCATCTCTGTCAGCAATTCGGATGGTTGACCTTCGGATATAACTAACAACCTGCACAATCAAATTTCATTTATTTTATTTTCTAGCTAATGACATTAATCAATTTTCATTAAAGCTTAAAAAATGTTACCATTCTCTTTCTATGAGGATAGTACCGGCAAGAGTTGAGAGTACTCCGATTCCACCACAAATATTGATTATCACCACCAAGAGTAAGAAAATTGGGAAATTTGTAAATTTCAAAGATGAGTAGACAAGTAAGGTAACTACGGTGGCACCGGCAATAATGAAAGAGAGATTTTGTGTCACCAACCACAATTTCAAAACCTGTCAATAAAAAAATGAAGAAACAAAGAATTATTTTAAGCAATTTGAACAACTAAAGACACACATATATATATAGCTGCATTTTTTATCTTCAAATTTTGTCCTTATCTCATTGTTTAGATAGTAAATGAAAAGAATCTTAAGCATATGTTATGATTAACAGAAAGGGCGGAAACTGACACAACTTTTGAGAAGAAAAGTACAAAGGGAAATCTCATGTTTGTTTTTAGCTTCATGGATGTATCAATCCAATACAACAGATTCCGGATATTCAGTCTATCTATTCCTTTCCGGTACATAAGTGAAAGATAATTGGTCCAAGGTTTTAAAAGATGTCTACGACCGAGATTTCGCTCACAACATCAAGATTTTAAATGTCTTTGCCACCACAATGCGACCCTAACTCACATCTGACTACGATTCTCTACCATATCAAGGATCAAGACGCAACTGCGCAATCACGATTCTCTATATTATGCTATAATGTTTTATAAAATTAACTCATGGTGCTAGTATTTGCACATATATAGAAGAGATAACAAAATTTGAGGTCACACCTTTTGATAAGTCAACTTATCAACCCATGTTCCAATTATGGGACCAAACAATGCAATGGAAGCAGATTCAACAGCACCATATATTGCTGCATACAAAAGTGAGTCTGGCCAAATACTGATCATATATAAACCAACAGAAAATTCCCACATTCTGCACATACAAAAAAAATTATTAATAAAAATCTCAAGCAAAATCAAATAGTGATTTCATACATAGGACAAAATTATGATTTCATAAGACAATAACAATAATTTCAATTCACCCCTTTTGCTGAATAAATAATTAAACTATATATGAATGATGAATAATATAATAAGCAATGATATGAAATGAAATTGAAGAACCTTGAACCCCATCTAGCTAAAAAGTGACCAATGTATAAATAAGTGATGAGAGAAGAAGGAAAATCTGGTTCTTGGGATAGCAAAGTCTCCCTCAAAATTTCTCTTTCATCCATTTATCAATATGAAAGAATCTCACTAAGTATTTAGTATCACAATGTTTATCATATCATATCATATATAGGTTCATAATACTAATAATGCCATTGACATCCTAATAGCAATATCAAATAGTATTTGACTCATATTTTATAAATATTTAGGTTCAACTGTCATTGTAATATGATTTTTTTTCTTTTCTTTATTGGTTTCTTGTAGGTTCCATCTACATGTGGGTAACTCTATTTGAGATATGTTAAATACTAAATTTAAATTAATCTTGTTCACAAAAAATAAACTTTAATTTTTGTATTGCGTGAGTTTATCCTTTTCTACTAGATCTAATTTTCTTGATGTTTATGTGAAAATTTTACAATGTAATAATTTCACACCTACCAAACAACCAACAATAAATCATATTATACTTTCTGCTCGCTTTCTTTTTATTTTCTTTCCTTTAACAAATTTTTCCTTTCATTTTTCTTTCCTATCATTTTTTTTATCTTCATGGAAACAAAGTATAATAATAGAATCTTAGTTGTGATAATGAGACAAAGAATGAGTCTATGTCTTCTGCATTTGTAGCCACGTCAGCCAAACTTGGAAGGACAAATAACAATTGAATATTATCTGCAACAAATGTTTTAGAATGGTTTTATCATTTTTCATGCACGTCATGACTCATGTATTATGCCGCTTGCCATCAACATGACGGCGAAGTTTATAAAATTAATAAGTATTTGATGATAAAGTTGAATTCTCCCATTGATTGAATGATCACAAGTTTAATTAATAATACTATCCGGCTTAAGATGATGTGTGTCTCTTTTAATTTAACCAAAGTTTTAAATTTGATATTAAATTTGAACATGTAGCAACGTTAAATTGTTTTTTTAAAATTTGTCATCCATATGAGTTTCAGGACAAGTTGTTGAGTTTTTAGGGTGTTGGCTTCATTTGGCAAAATAAGCCTAATTCCATGATGTGAAGCATGATGTGTGACACATCAGGATCCACACCTGGACATCCTAATAATACGTGTTTTCTGTTACTCTTTCGCGTGTGATCTCTAAAAAGATTTTTGTTTTTGAAATAAACTCAAGCTAACTTGCGCGCCAAGAAACAAGATAATCTTTCATGGTTTTGTTTTATTTTATATAGCCGACTTTGATCAAAAAGATTTAAAACAAATATATTTGATATTGATCAAATTAATCTCAAGGGAAAATACGATGGCCAACTGTTCACATTGAAGATCCAAGGCCATGAAACATGTTCTATATAAAGGAAGCTAGAAGACCTAAGTTATTCACTGAAACAAATACTGAAGAATCGAGTCTTTAGGTTTTAGTCTTTCTTTAAATTGTTCATTGTTATTTGTGAGCCTTCTCTTGTATATCACTTTGATGCAAGTTGTTGGACTGTGATATTGAGTTGTAATTGTGATCTTCTCCAAAGCTTTGAAGCACGGAGCAAGGTTGTTTAATTGTCTAATGCTCAAAACCTTTAGGTACGAGTTTGTAGTTGTCTATGGGAATATCTCCAATATTGAGTTTGTTATTAGATCCTTACTGTTTCTGAGGTTGAGGGGGAGTGAGCAGAGGTTCTCATATCTAGTTGTTCCTAGATAGAATTAGCACGTGTAGTATTTAAGTGATAAGTCGTAAACGGAGCGTTTGCTGAGGGCTTTGAATTAAAACTATCATAGTGGATTCATTCCTGGATTGGTATCCCCCAGAATAGGTTGTTGTTTGCGTCGAATTGGGTTAACAAACTCATTGTGTTTTTATTGTTTTCTGCACTTTATCTTTTATCTTGTTCATCAAGTTCAGTATGTCCATGATATTAGCACATTAGGTTGCCCATCATACGATTCCTAAAGTGTTACACATTGTGCTGCACATCTGACACTTGCTACCAGAATTTCACAACAATTTTTTAATATCACACAAACAATTTTTAACGATTAGATAATAGATAGTGAAAAATGGTGAGTACTCCATACGTGGTCCACCGTAAATCAATGCTTAAAATAAAAAATTCTAACAACTTTCAACAATATTATTAGAAGTAGAAATTGATAATTCTCTTTGTCTTTACGGATAAAACAATAGCATGATTGACATCATTTCAATACAAATTACATATTTATTTTCTATTATTTTAATCAAACTTATATCAGTTGGTCATGAAAATGAGAATGATCATTAACTTATACTTCCAAACAATGACCTATGTAGTCATTGGAATTTTAAATATTTTTTAAACACATCCACGATTGAGCTCCTATGAAGATGGTCCAATATTAGAATTTATCAATTATAAATATTTGACTTTAACAAAAACATACAAAAATTATCATTGTTTCGAATTCGTGTTTATTTTTATTAGGGGTTCAATTTTTAAGATTAAAATATGACCTCCAAGTTGTGTTGGTACAGCCTTGCCCTACAAATTCCCCGACAGAGATTAGTAACCGCTAAATATTAAAGAAAACTTTGTACAAAAAAAAAAAAAAAATCAAATGATAGATCATTTGTGATTAATTTGACTCTAACAATACTCAGAATGATAGATCTTCCCAATCATAATTATTCAAATGCTTTGACTCTAAACATAAAAGAAAAATGCATTTCTAGAAGCAATCTGATTCAGAAGGAGCATTTGATCTTATGCAGAAAAGAATGGTCTTAATTAAGTCTAAAAAGCATGATGACTATCCAAAATTTAATCCTAAAGACTATCATTCCTTTACCATTGTGTAGATATTAACTCATCCAAATGGTATGAAAAGTGAAAACAAGAATTCGGCTTCACAACAGGGGCGGCGACTCTAGCATAAGGCGAGACAAACCCTTACTTTAGGACCCTCGGCCCACCTTACTCAGCCTCCTATGCGCTGCTCACTGATTTTATGGTTTCACCTTCACTCAGATGTCCAACAAAAATGACATAGAAACCTCTCTTATGGTTTGTTCGCTTTGAGACCTCATCTAGTTTTAGGCCTCAACTTGCGTTGGTTCGGCCCCCAACTTACGATGCTCATGTAGAAAAGTTACAACAAAATAGTTTGTCAAAGTGAAAGATATGCTTCCGTACGCGGAACACATGAATGCAGTAGAGGAATGCAGCTAATGTGACCGCCAGAAATGATAATAAACTCAACTTCCAAAACTCCTGAACAGATTAAGATAATATGATCAGATTCAAAACTATAGCAATATTTTTACAGTAGTTGAAAGTCTTCATAGTATATTAGATGGAGACTAGAACAATATGAAAGGATATCATGTTAGGTGGTATGGACATGTGTAGAAAAGATCGGTAAGAAGATCGGATTTATTAGATGGAGACTAGAACAAAGCTAGAGGTAAAGAGAATCAAATGAATACTATAGATCAAACCATTATAAAGGATTTAATTGATATACACTATCGGTGGAAAGATATTGGATCGATCATTAATTATATCTACCTTAAAATTCATACAAGGACAATTTTTGATTGGTTGACAGACAGTGTATCAAAATTAATCTGTTAATAGATTATTTGTTTACTTAATGCATGGCAGATTCGATCGATGTCTATTGATCGGTATAGTGAACTTCACCAAGGTGCCTTTTTTGTATCTGATTTTATGTACGAGAGATTAGCGAATTCTCCTTCAAAAGTTGAAAAATCAAAGTTAAAGTCAAATGTCAATAATGAAAAACCTAGAATAAGACTTATCAATAGTGAATCTTAGTCCATGAGAAAAGGAAATTATGACATATATTAAGTGATGACCCTCCAATTTACTAACTCATTCACTATTTTTATGCATGTAAGCAGAAAGAACAAATAAAATATAGATATTTGTGTTGGAAAAGAATGGTTTTAGTTTTTAAACTCACCTGTGGATTAGATATTACTATTCCCATAACATAGGCCAATAAATCCATAAATGACTGAAGTGAATTCTGAACACCTCCAACAATCAAACGATCCGATTCGGGAACAAGGTTCTATTCAAAAAAATTGAAATAAAAATAATTAGGCTATAATATGATTATGAAGAATGGGGATTTGATTCGTCATAGACATATTTGTTACAAAAATTATTCAGTAAACAATTGAAATAATGCGAGCCATTATAAGGGTTATTTCTTGCCTGCATTTGCTGAAGTACTGATAAGTCAAACATCCACAGTCCGAGCCTCGATATTGAGACACTTCCCATCAAAATATATGATGATAAAATTCCATTTTGGATCCACATTGCAGCTAAACAAGGGAGGAGGCATGTCCACTGCGTCCAAATCATACCTAAACGTGTGAATATTTTTGCATAATTGACTAGAACACATAACCAAAGTTTTAAATTACGGTAGCATAGACATCAAAAACTTTTATGTTGCGGCATTTTTTAAAATCCTGCAAAACATGTCACTTATCCAAAGCACTTTAAAGTCATTTCGTGAATTTGTACCTGAGACCAGATAGACCAAAGTCCAGTTCTAATAGCTGATATATGATGCTGTAGCACAGGATATAAAACTGTTGCCGCTATTCCAATTACAGCGCTTATTCCTCGTGCTATTCCAATAACATATGCAGGTATTCCTTCCCATTCTAAGGTGGCTGTCATCAGAGTTCCAAAGCTGAAGAAAGTAATTGGAATTTTATCAGTTACGATTCATTTCTAACTTACATCAAAGAAACTTTAAGACATGTTTCTGAAGTTGTGTTTGGAACCATAGTTACTTAATGACTACGGTATCTCACATACATATATTTAGGACATCAAAAAACAACTCTCTATATGTGTTCTCATATAAGCTATAAGATGTTTTCCTCAGCTATCCTGGAGAGCTTATGGAAATAAGCTGAAAACAGTTTATAGACATGTCATAAGCTGTTTTCATAAACTCATCCAAATAGTTTCACAAGTGATTATGTTAATAGATAAACTCAAATAGAGCCTAGAATGTTTTTCTGTCTAAGTATATTTTTACTTATAATATGTTTTGTAAACTTTCACCTGAGTACAGTGAAAAAAAGCAAGGCCAAAGCTAGTCCAGGAAGGACAACTTCTTGCTGCAAATAAACTCTCCAAGCATCAACATAAGAGATTTTTGAAATCCACTCAGAAAATTTTGTCCTACTTTTTCCATCTAATTCTGAGCTATCACCACCTGTATCATTAAGCAAACTATCTCCCTCAGAAGTTGAATTGTTCCTTTCTAGATCACTTTGTAATGAAAGCCTTTCCATTCTCCTTTGGCTACTTTGAGACAAAGCTGGAATTCCATTATACACAGATGTAAAAAGCCAGTATTCCACCCAAACAGAAACACCATTCCAAAGTGCTAGAGTTATAGCTGATGCTTTAAGTGATACAAAGCTTATTATGAAACCAGTTATAACTGGTGCAAGAAGCTTGCAGGTTAGATCGATTCGTCTCGTAACTGAATTCATCTTTGTCAACAGTTCCGGTGATTCACCTTCCGATATAACTAACAACCTGCACATTATAAGCATATTTTTCATATAATAACTTTCCTATAATTTTATCTAGACATTTCGCATGCATGTGTAAAAAAGTATTTAATTGGATGCATCTGTAAGTTACACTATCAGTGAATATAAGTTAATCTGTTTCACATAATACGGTTTCCTTTAAGAAGTTATTATACTATGAAACATTAGTGTGGTTTACAGTACATAAAAGTGAGTTTGTGTAGAGTATACAAATTGCTCGGCCTAGGTGTGAGCCAGTTGGAGGAGGCGGTCAAGGTGGATTTAGGTGGAGATGGAAAGGGTTTAAGGGAGAGGGATTGTAGAATCTTCTACATAAACAAGCAAAACTGATTGTTAGAACAGTAAGCCAGTTCAAAAGTAAAAAGATACGAAAAACGGATACACAGAACACACGATGTTTGATCATGAAGTTGGCCAAATGTGCCTATGTCTCCACTGCAGTGCAGATGCAGTAACTTTGTATTAATCAAGCTTAGGATTTACATAGTATGATAGTACAACTTGTATTTAAATATTACGGGCTTTGCTCGAGCGACCTGCCTATTTATCGGTAACTATGAGTCATACCCAACATCGATAGATAGAAAGACAACCATGATGGTGAAAAATGAAGACTAAATCTTTAGCATCAATATATCTCATTCAAGCAATAGATTATTCACTATTCTTACATAGTCAATTTTCATTTTCTTTTCTATCTAATGATATTAACCAATTTTCATTAAAGCTTAAAAAATGTTACCATTCTCTTTCTATCAGGATAGTACCAGCAAGAGTTGAAAGTACTCCAATTCCACCACAAATATTGATTATCACCACAAGTAACAAGAAAACTGGAAAATTTTCAAACTTCAAAGATGAGTAGACAAGTAAGGTAACTACAGTGGCACCGGCAATAATAAAAGAGAGATTTTGTGTCACCAACCACAATTTCAAAACCTGCCAATAAAAAAAAAAATGAAGGGTTTTACTTCAATAAAAGAACATATTGATAACAACTAAAGTCACATATATGACCACATTTTTAATCTTTAAACTTTGTCCATATCTCACTTTTTAGATAGTAAATGACAAGAATCTAAGCATGTGTGATGATTAACATAACAATTGTGTTATTAGAAATTAGAACATCAATTTAGAATTTAGAATTTGGGACCACACCTTTTGATAAGTCAATTTATCAACCCAAGTTCCAATTATGGGACCAAACAATGCAATGGAAGCAGATTCAACAGCACCATATATGGCTGCATACAGCAGTGAATCTGGCCAAATACTGATCATATATAAACCAACAGAGAATTCCCACATTCTGTAAACAAAAATAAAATAATTTACAACAATGATCATAAAAATCTCAAGCCAAAACAAACAGTGATGTAACCAATTTCTGTGAAACTAGCATGCATGTCTATAATGTGATATATTAGATTTATATAATGTACATTATATAATAGTTTATAGTTGTTCCCTATCACATGCACTTCTCGAATTAATCGTGTCTGAGTGTCAGAGGCATACGTGGATGTCTGACACCACCGACACATTATTACATTAAATTATGTAATTTTTTTTCAATTATTATTGTTGTTCCCTATATGTTAGTGTTTGTGTCGTGGGTATGTGCTTCATAGGTTTTCCACACTTCTAATGACAAATTTCTGATTTCAAACGAAATCAATAATTTGAATTGATCCCTTGTAGAGAATTTTTTGATACGGGGTAGTAAAAAAAAAAAAAAAGGAGAGAAAAGTTAAAATTTTGTGGCAGTGAACTCAAAGAAAAAAATGAATGAAATTGAATAGAACAATGGTGAGAAATGAAAGAACCTGGAACCCCATCTAGCTAAAAAATGGGCAATGTATAAATTAGTGATCAGAGAGGACGGAGAAGAAGAAGAAGGTAATTGTCGTTGTTGTGATAGCACACTCTCTCTCAAAATTTCTTTTTTATCCATTTCATATCAAGAATTCAAGATTCTTCCCTTCACTGGTTTTGACTTGTATTTAGTAGTATCACAATCAATGAACCAGGGACACATATACACGGATAATATCATTTATTTATAACGTGCAGTTTAGGTCATTAGTTAATGTGTCAATATAAATGATGACTTCAATAACATGGTTTTTGGACTTTAGAGCCGTTGGATTAAAACAAATGGTTGAGATTAAATTAAATATTTTTTGTGTTTGATACGATTGAAAAGAAAAAGGGAGAAAAAAAATTACAAAAACAAATGAATAAAAATGAATGGAATAGTTGTTTGAGAGTGAAGAAGGAAATAAAGAGCTGAGAATTGAAAGGATGACTTGCTTGTCCAAAGAGTTCAAACTGATCTAGGTAAATAACTAGGCCCGGCCCTATGGGGGGTGCAGGGTGATCGACGGCATCGGGCCTCAAAATATTTTGAGATCCTATAACTATACAATAGTTATGTAATGTTAGTTTTTATAAAATATCAGATATACTCAATAGATTAATTTTGAAGCCATATAATAATAGGTATATGTTACTAATGTTCATAAAATATCATATGTTTGATAAAAAAAATCATAATCAATTTAAAAAATAATAATTTAATTAGAGGATGATTCTTTTTAATTTTTTTATTAAGGGCCCATTTTTAATATTTAAACCAGGCCTCCGAAATCAGGACCGGACCTATAAATAACACAAAACATTTTAATTTTAATTTAGCCCCGGCTATATATGTGTGCGTTAATGTTCCATGTCAGCACAATTAACTCTCTTAGTTAATTGAGAATGACAAAGGGACCACTTTGTTTAACGTTATGAAAATTGAGGGACTAACATGAAATTTTGTTAATTTGAGGATTAAGTTGCCAATTAATTTTGCAAAAGTTAGGGACCAAATTGGACATTTACTCCATAATTTAATTTAATGTGATTATAAGCGTTAATGTATTTTTTTTTTATTAACTAACACACAAGACGCTAGTGTGGCAATATAGACATGCGGTAAATAACCATGACATGTCAGCAAATCCTCTTCATTAGACTGAAGGACAATATATTAAAAAGGTTATATGCCACGGTTATTTCCCACTTATGTGTTTTCATATTAACATCTCATGTGTCGGCTTACATAAATGGGACACATTAGCGTTTAGAGCGACAAAAATGGAATTAGGGGCAAAATTGTAAAAAAAATCAAAATACGGAGCAAAAATCTTTCATTTTTAAATAGAAGACCAAATTAAAAGTATCTTTAACTATTTTTAACAATTTTGATTTTTGGCAAATATTTTTGAAAATTAAATTAACAGTATAATGTATATGAATTCAATAACATAAATTGCATATTGAACCAAATGAATTGAATAGCTAAATGGATGCATGTTATTTGGACTATATATTGTCTCATTTTTAATATTTTTTTTGGGTTAAAGAACACGCTTTGTCAGTGTAAATTAAATTTAGATTGACAATTAATAAAAATGATTTAAGAAAGTGGGGTTAAGTGAGATAATATGGTGAAAAATGTTGTGATTGGTTAACAATGTAAAATTAGTTTACACTGTCAATGCATACTCTTTTTTCTCATATTTTTTTATAGAAATATCTCATTTATGTTTATAAAATTATTTATATATATACACACACACATTAAACCAGTCAACAATCTTATCACATTCGATATACAATTTTGGAAGAAAAAAATACAATATTTATAATAGATAATGTTTTCCATCTATATTCTTATCATTGATAATTTACAGCTGTTTTCATAATCGATGCATGTAGTTGATTATTATATGATTTGTTTGGAAGAGAGGATACTGAAATAATAGTAAAGATACAGAAAATAGAATGAATGGAATGAAATTGGAATTTTGTATTATTTGGGAAATATATATAAGAGAGAATTGTATATTTTCTTTTCCCATATATATGAAAATATAGAATACATTGATTTTACCCCTAATTATGGATTTTAACTAAAACTAATTTTTATTTTATTTTATTTATATCCACCAAAGGAAGCTAGTTAATTTTTTAAAAGAGAAATATTTTTATCAATAAAAATTTCATATTTTTTTTAAAAAAAAAGAAATTTAAGAAGCCACCGGCATGTAGTTGGTTGACCTCAATAGTAAAATAGCATCATTGTATCCAAAAAAAATGTAAAATTTGCATCCTAGATTTCAAAATCGATTTTCAGATTTGTTAAAAAAAATCGATTTTAAGATTGATAATACAATCTGTTAGATAAGAAAATAAATTTATGGTACAAAAGAAAATAAATTTGGTTTCACATTTTGTATGTGTCTTTAATACGTACTAATGAAACCCTTAGAGACAAATTCAACTTTTAGTTATCAAAAAAGAAAACTCATTTTTTTAGTACTATATAGTTTTTGTAAATATTTATTGTTTCCTTTACTGATTTTTTAATAAAATATTGTAAAAGAATAGGCGCGCATGCATGCACCCTCATTCAATTTTTAGTTATTAAAAAAGAAAACTCATTTTTTTAGTATATAGTTTCTGTAAATATATTTTGTTTCCATAGTAATGTTTTAATATAATATTATAGTATCATTAAAATATTGTAACAGAATGTACATGCATGCACCTTCATCTCTCTCCCATATTGAAATCACCATTATAAATCCTCTATCACAATTAGTCTCTTCCACAAAAACACATAACCTCCACTTTCAATTAGTTCCATCATCTCTCACACCACCACCAACTAATTGACAATGTCATCCTCTGAGAGTCACACCGATATCTCTCAAGAGACTGTGGAGGACTCTAACACAGAGTCCTCCATCGTTATTAAAGAAAATACTAACGGGTTTCAACAACTTTTTATTGAAATTGCTGCTGGAGAAGATATTGTGTCTACTCTCGTCAACTTGGCTCAATCTCGTCAAGCTGCTGGAATCGTTGTGTTGGGCGGTTCGGGTGATATCTCTGATGTCACCCTTTCCCACCCCGAGTCTTGTACCCCTTTTTCTCCCGACCAAGGATCATTCCACATGACACGTCTTTGTGGAACTCACATCAATGTCAACGATGATTGCATTCCTCCTCGGTTCATGGACACTTACGGTGGACCTTCTTTTTCCATTTTGTTCCATGACAATCATGGACAAAATTTTGGTGGGATTATAAAAGGGGAGATTATGACGGCCGGAGTTGTTTCGGTGCAAGCCTATCTTTTAAGAAAGCCGAAGTTCCGGAGGTTGGATATAAATGGAATTGCTGAAGGAATTGAAGAGGATGATGACTCGATTTATGGTGATGAGGAGGAGGAGGACGACGACGATGATGAAGGTGATTCTGATGATGATGATGAGGAGGACGACGACGATGATGAAGAAGGTGATTCTGATGATGATGGTGTTTTCATCAATGCTGTTCATGGACTAGTAGCATTGAAAAGTGCTAATTAACTAGCCAAAGAGTCTTGCATGTTTCCCTAGTTTTGTTCTTTTCTCAGTCTTTTTAATTACATTTGAATAAAGTAACATTAATTTACTATTGTTAGATCTTTTCTGATTAAAGTGAGATTAATGCGGTTGAAATTTTATGTGTTACAATGTATGTTTCATACTGTTAATTTTTCATTTTATTTTTCTATATGATCCGTTTTCTTTTTGGCATGTTAGTGAAATACCTAATATTTTCAATATATTTTCATGATAGTTATGGTTCTTAATTTTATATATTGAACATGTTTCATAAGCAAAAGAAAAAAGCGTTTGCAATATTATCAATGGGTGTTTTAAAGAACATTTTATAGGTAAGTGTGTGTCACTTGATTTTTAGCCATTATATAGATCTAATTTTATTCACGATAGATCAATTGTTAACATCAATTTAGTTGCAAAAGAATTGGCAGTTGATTCTAGATTTCATCATACTAATTGACATACGAAATAGTTTTTTAGGTCAAATATCTCTGGGGTTCCTAAAATATTTAAAAATTATATTTTCATTCTCACAAAAATTTGCATTGTTTAGTATCTATAAAATTATTTTGTACGTATATAACAGCCAAAAAAATAAAGAAAGAAGATAAGTATAAGAGGATGTATCAATGGTTAATTTTAGGTTTTCTTTAAACCACATTTTTATAGTTTGGAGGTATTTACCCATCAATCAATAAAAACAACTCACATAAGTAGATTTGTATGTTATATTTACGCGTAAAATAAATGTTAGTTACAAGTTAGTTGTGGATACGACATACAAATCTAATTATGTAACTTGTTCTCATTGGTTGATGAGTAAATAATCTCAAATTATGAATAGATATAATAAGTCTCACCATGAGAAAAAGGTGTCTCAATTCAATATAAAAGATTTTATAGCTCTAAAAACACTTTAAAAAAGTTATATTAATCTCATTTCAAAAGGCACTAAATGAGCTAAAATTCATGACCTTCCGAATTTAAGATTTATCTTTTTATTATTAATATTAGACCAAATCTTTAGGATTTTGTAGAATGTCTTTCTCTCCTTAAAAAAATAGGTCTATAATTCTATTTAAATAAAATTTAAACGGTATCTCAATTGAAAATGTTGATATTATTTAGTCACACATTTTTAATATCTTTGGATTTTGATTATGATCGTTATGAAAAGGGATTAATTTTAATTTAATGTATATAGTTGATAATGAATGGAATGCAAATTGATAAAATCAAGTTTGACTCACCAATCGTTAGTTGGTTCAGTGGTGATTGACACTGAACTTGATTGGAAATATCATGATTTGATCTCCCGCGACTACGATCGAAATGGATCAGCTGAAACCATTTGATGTCAGGATTAACCTCCGAATCATATTAAACTGGTGGTGAAAGTAAAAAAAAAAATCTAGTTTGACTCAATCGATTACCCTATGTTGGGGATGAATCAAACAAAGAGAACAACGTAGAGAAAAGTTTTAGGTAATTGAAAAGAATTGAGAAAAATGAAAAAATGTATTTTATTGATTGAATGAGGTGTATATATACAAGAGTTTCCTAACTACCTAGGACAAAAAAAACTAACTGAAAATACAGCTGTACATAGCTCACTGAAACAGAGCTTCAGAAAAGCAAAGCTTCAGAACACACTGAGCTTCAGAAGATGCGAAGCTTCAGAAGTTGCTGAGCTTCAGAAGATGCGAAGCTTCAGAAATTGCTGAGCTTCAGAACCTGAGACACTTCAGAAGCTTGTGAGCTTCAGAAGCTAGGAGCCTTCAGAAGCTGCAACCATGTTTCAGAGCTTGGCTTACAAAACCAATACTCCTCCTTAAGACAAGCTATCGAAACATACAATTCCTATTTCCCTCCTGAGCTTGAGGAACTGATCTCTCTTCACAGCCTTGGTCATTAGATCAGCTTGTTGGTTCTCAGTGGGGCAATACTCCAGGATCAACTTCGCCTTATTAACTTGGTCTCTGAGAAAATGAAACCGAGTTTCAATGTGTTTGCTCTTGCCATGACTAACAGGATTCTTAGCCAAATTGATTGCTGATTTGTTGTCAAGCTTCAGCACCACTGTGATGTCTTCAACAATCCCTATCTCACTGAGAAGTGATTGTAACCAGTTAGCTTGACAAGCTGCTAAAGAACCCTGCTTCCAAATTGACTGACTGTTTCTTGGAGCACCAAGACACAGGTGCATTTTGAAATTTAAACAAGTATCCACTGGTGCTCTTCCTTTCTATCTTATCACCACACCAGTCAGCATCAGAAAATCCACACAACTCTAGCTTTCCATTACCCTTAGAGTATGGAAACAGCACACCATAGTGGATTGTACCATTGATGTATCTCAGTATCCTCTTTGCTGCTAGCAAATGACACTTCAATGGTTTGCTCATAAACCTGCTAACATAACCTACTGCATAGCTTATGTCAGGCCTGGTTTGACACAAGTATCTCAATGAACCAACTAGCTGCCTGAACATAGTTGGATCAACACTGTCACCACCTGCCTCTTCCTCAAGCTTGACCTTAGTATCTACAGGTGTGACTGAGGAGTTGCAGTCAAGCATCTCAAACTTCTTCAGAATCTCAGTAGCATACTTGGATTGATGTAGTATCATTCCCTTTGGAGTTTCCAAGAGCTCCATGCCTAAGAAGTAGGTCAACTTCCCTAGGTCAGTCATTTCAAATTCACACTTCATCTGTGATTTGAACTCCTCTATTTCTATAGGTGAGCTACCTGTCACCAACAGGTCATCAACATACAAGCATATGATCAACATATGCTTGCCATCACTGCCTTTTACATAAACACCATACTCTACACTGCATTTCTTGAAACCTTGCATAACAAGAAAGTTGTCAATTCTCTTGTTCCATGCTCTTGGTGCCTGTTTCAAGCCATACAACGCCTTGTGCAGTTTCAACACCTTGTCCTCTTTTCCCTTTAGCTCAAAACCTGGAGGTTGTTTCACATAAACATCTTCCTCTAGGGGTCCATTCAGAAATGCTGACTTCACATCTAAATGAAATAGGGGCCATCTTCTACTACAAGCTAGAGCAATCACTAGCCTAATAGTTTCATGCCTTGCCACTGGAGAAAACACTTCATCATAATCCAACCCTTGCCTCTGCAGGAAACCTTTAGCTACAAGCCTTGCTTTGTACTTGATTATCTTGCCTTCAGGGTTTTGCTTTGCCTTATACACCCACTTCACATCAATTGCTTTCTTGTCTGATGGTAGATTACACAAATCCCAGGTCCTGTTCTTCTCAATTGACCTTAACTCTTCATTCATAGCTTCCATCCAGACCTTGCTCTTTAGTGCAGCCTTCACATTAATAGGCTCAGTATCAGCTAGCATAGCATAATGCACAATTTCTCCTTCATTGTCTACTATGTTATCTGAAGCCATCTCACAATCAGCTAGTCTTCTAGGAATTTGAACTTGTCTCTGAGGTCTAATTGATTGAACTCTGTCATCATCATCACTTGAAGTTTGCATATCTTCATCAAGGCTTGTACCATGATTCTGATTCACAAATGTGGTTGGTTCATTGTTCTGATCTGAATCATCAACTAAGTCCACTTCACAAGCTTTCTTAGATGTTGATTTTTGTTTCCAATCCCAGTTATCATTCTCAATAACCTTCACATCTCTACTGATTTCAACCTTATCAGTGATGGGATTGTACAATCTATAAGCACCTGTTCTATGATATCCTACCAATATCATAGCTTCACTATTGTCATCCAGCTTCTTTCTCTTGGCATCAGGGATGTGCTTATAGCATAGGGAACCAAACACCTTCAGATGTGACACACTTGGCTTGACTTCTGACCAAACCTCCTCTGGAACTTTGTCTACCAATCTCTTTGTAGGTGATCTGTTGAGGATGTATACTGTAGTAGCCACTGCTTCTCCCCAAAACCTCTTTGGCAGCTGCTTCTGCTTAACCATGCTTCTAGCCATGTTAAGTATACTTCTGTTTCTCCTTTCAGCAAGACCATTGTGTTGAGGAGTGTATGGTGCTGTAACTTCATGAATTATGCCTTGACTCTTGCAATAATTCTCAAATTCTGTTGAAGTATACTCACCTCCACCATCAGTTCTCAACACTTTGATTGGCTTTCCACTTTGCTTCTCAACCAGTGCCTTAAATTTTTTGAACACATCAAAGACTTCAGTCTTAGCCTTTATGTGATACAGACATGTCATTCTAGAGAACTCATCTACAAATGTTATGAAATATTTGTTTCCACCAGTAGATAACACATCTATAGGTCCACAAACATCTGAGTGTACAACATTCAACACCTCACTAGACCTCATTGGTAGATGATTTTTGAATGAATCCCTAGGCTGTTTTCCAAGTAGACAGGTAGTACAGGTCTCTACAGGAGCTATTACACTAGGCAGACCTAACACCATGTTCTTTGAATTCAATAGTGACAAGCTTTTGAAATTCAAATGACCATACCTCTTGTGCCATAGTTCACTTTCCTTGATCTCAGTTGATGCAGCTAAACACTCATGTTCAATTGCTTTCAGCTGTGTCTTGAAAGTCCTGTTCTTGCTTTGAATTGACTTAAGGATCAAATTCTGTTTTGAATCAAACAACTTCAGTGTTCCATCTTCCAAAACCACCTTGAATCCTTTGTCAAGTAACTGACCTACACTCATCAAGTTACACTGCATCCCAGGCACATACAAGACCTTCTCAATCACTGACTTTCTTCCATTCTTCCTCTGAATGACTACATTGCCAATTCCCTTAGCATCAATGGATTTACTGTTGGCAAGTTTAATTTTTGTGTTGAGACAACTATCAAAATCAGTCAAAATGTTCCTGTTTCCAGTCATATGGTTTGAACAACCTGTATCAAAGTACCATTCCATAGATTCTGCAGTCTCATCAGTGATAGTCACCATGAAACTTACATCATCATCTGAATCCTTGTTCTCAGCCAAATTTGCTTCTTCACCATTTTTCTGATTCTTGATTTTCTTCTCATTCCCACATTCACTTGCATAGTGTCCAAACTTTGAACACTTGAAGCATTGAATGTGACTCTTGTCTTTCTTCTTTGAGTTGCTCTTCTGTTTCCCTCCTCCTCCATTAGAGGATTCAGGCTTGTCTTCAATACTTTCTTTGCCATTCTTGCTCTTCTGCCAATTTTTCTTATTGTTCTGGAACTTCTTGAATTTTGCATACAGGTGCTCATCTTCCTTGACCTGGTCCTTATCACCATGCTTCATCTCATGAGCCTCCAATGTACTCTGCAAATCTTCAAGCTTCACCTCACTTAGATCTTTAGTCTCTTCAATTGTCACCACTATGTGATCAAACTTTGAAGTTAAAGTCCTAAGCACTTTCTCTACAGTTTCTTGTTCTTCAAGATTACTTCCACAATTCTTCATCTGATTAGTGAGTGTCACTAATCTTGTGAAATAATCTGAGATCTTTTCATCACCCTTCATCTGCATTAATTCATATTGCCTCTTTAATGCTTGTAATTTGACCTTCTTTACCTTAGCATCACCACCATAACACTTCTGCAATATGTCCCATGCACCTTTTGAAGTCTCTGCATCTGCTATCTTTTCAAAAACCTTTGAATCCACACACTGATGAATCAAGAACAAGGCTTTGTTGTCTTTTCTCTTGGCTTCTCTGTGAGTTGTTCTTTGTTCTTCATTTGCATTTGCTGGGAGTGGAGCAACCTCTGCATTCACTTGATCATACACCTCTTGAAAAGTGAATATCACCTTCATTTGCTTCACCCAAGTATCCCAATTTTTCCCATCAAACACTGGCAGGTTTGCATGAAAATTGTTGTTTCCAGCCATGGTTGATTGTAGTGATCAACCAACAAATCCTTCTACACCAGAAAGACTTGGTAAAGATCAAGTCTTGATCACTTCTTGATCAAGGTCCCTTGGAACATACAATGCTCTAGATACCACTTTGTTGGGGATGAATCAAACAAAGAGAACAACGTAGAGAAAAGTTTTAGGTAATTGAAAAGAATTGAGAAAAATGAAAAAATGTATTTTATTGATTGGATGAGGTGTATATATACAAGAGTTTCCTAACTACCTAGGACAAAAAAAACTAACTGAAAATACAGCTGTACATAGCTCACTGAAACAGAGCTTCAGAAAAGCAAAACTTCAGAACACACTGAGCTTCAGAAGATGCGAAGCTTCAGAAGTTGCTGAGCTTCAGAAGATGCGAAGCTTCAGAAATTGCTGAGCTTCAGAACCTGAGACACTTCAGAAGCTTGTGAGCTTCAGAAGCTAGGAGCCTTCAGAAGCTGCAACCATGTTTCAGAGCTTGGCTTACAAAACCAATACCCTAGACATGTCATCATCATATTACTATTATATATTTTTCTATATTTTTTTTATAGACATAATTGTGAGATTAACCATGAATTCGAAAATAAGGATCTCCTGTCTTATCAAGATTTTCAAACTATTAAATACATATATGTGGCCTCGTCTAATGAGCTAACTTGTGTTTGTAAAATGCAGAAGTGGATTAACAATTCATTGTTGTTAACCAACATAATATATATATATATATATATATATATATATATATAGAAAAATGAATTTGGATCTTTTCCTTCCGAAGCTTCTACATCGGTCTCTCAACCATGAGTATAAGCCATTAGATATATCCGGTGGTTGCTAGAGAAAAATAATAAAAATTCATGATTCATCAAATCTAAAAATAATAAAAATAAAAGATACAGTTAAGATATGCATTTAAGTTAACATAAATGTTTTGTATCATTATTTCCAAAGAGAGAAAGGTATGTTTTGCAATTTCCACCATGGCTTGCTCGGTTCAAAACAAACAAAGAAATTAAACAATTTTTTTTAAGTCCATCTCGGATTGCAATTTTAAATTAATTTATAATGAAACATAAGTACATGTTCGAAGAAATATGAAGGAATTGATCAAAAACTTGTTTTCCACATATGGTGATGCACATATTCTTTAATTGTGAATTTTAGAACTTGGATGTGTATAAAAAGTTGATGGTGAGTGTTGTTTCTTCAATTCCAACGTGATAATAAGAAAATGTCTAGGGATTTTTTTTTTCAAAAAAAAAAAAATAGCCCAAATGTGTAGTGATGTGTTAAATAAGTTGGAAGAAGAAAAATTTGTGATTTAATGTTGATTTCTATATAAAATATTTCAGCAATTAATGTTGATATTTGTAGTATTTATATATTAACCATGCTTTTATGGTTTTCCTCTCACAACCTTTGGATATATCTAAGAGTATATAAATATGGTTGAGAGACTGATGTAGAAGCTTCGGAAGGAGAGGATCCGGATCCTAGAAAAATTATGCTTACATTGAATTGAACTACTAAACATGTGGTAACATACTAACATAAGCAAATGGTAAACGCCAATTTAAACCTTTGACAAACCTTTAAGTTCTGGGGCAAAGGTTTGTCCTCCAACATAGGACTAGTATACTATATATATATATATATATATATATATATATATATATATATATATATATATATATATATATATATTGTTTAGAGAAATTTACTTTTGTCATCTATGTTTTCTGGGACTCGCTCTACAAAATGACAATATACTTTGTTCGTGACTTCAGTCACGGATAGTGTCCGTGTCATAAGTATCAGATGTGTAAAAATGTTTACTTTTTCCCACGTAGGAAGACTAACATCCCAGAGACACCCTACTTGAAAAATATACATCCGTGAGATGGTCAAGATATAGATGCTTGTAAACATGTGTGGATTGAAGATGATCTCATTTTGGAACAACATACTAGTATTCCTCAAGATTTACAAAGAGCTAGAGTATGTGACTTAGTGGGGGAAGATGGCTGTTGGAATTGGAATGCTTTCCAGCCTTCAGAAGTTAGATATAAAATGGCTGCAATTCTGCCCCCTCATTCAGATTATGGTAGAGACGAATTAGCGGAAGTGGATGGAAATTGTGTTTCATTTTCAATTGCTCGTATGTATCATAAATCAAGAGGTTTTAATATGGAAGAGCAGGATCCTATTTGGAGTAAAATTTGGAAGCTCCATATTCCTGAATGGGTGAAAAGCTTTATTTGGCGTGTTAAATGGGAGAGATTGCTCACTAATTCTCTTAAAAATCGTATGGGACTGACAAGTGCTGACGGTTCGTTTTGTGGAATGGCTAATGAAACAACATTACATGCTTTAAGAGCTCTTTAGTGCACCAGGTTTGGCAGCAAGTAGTCCCTCGTGAGGTGAGGGATGTTTTCTTCATGAGTAACTTACAAACATGGGTGAATATTAATACTAATTATGAGGCTCCGGTAGGGATAGGAGGAAGGTGGTGTGACTTTTGGGCTTTGGCGTGTTCATGCTTCTGGACATGGAGAAATAAGGAGTTGTATGGAGAAAATATTGCGAGACCAAGCAACATGATCTTTCATATTAGCAAGTTTGGGGAGGATTACAGGGATGCTATGCGAGCTATGGAAGCTGTGGGGAAGAGTGATAAGATTATGGTGCATATCTGTTGGAAACAACCAGAAGGTAATTATGTGAAACTCAATACAGATGGGGCTAGTAAGGAAGGTGGTCGAGCAGGATGTGGAGGCGTCATAAGAGGAAATCAAGGTGAATGGTTAGGTGGTTTTGCTAAGGGAATCAAGAGATGTAGTGCCTTTGTTGCAGAGCTTTGGGGAGTCCTAGAGGGATTGCTTCTTGCGCAAAGATTGGGGTTTCATAATGAGGAGTTAAGCATAGACTCCAAGGTTGTTCAACATGTTATTACCAAAGGAAAATCTTCTGGAACACATGGATATGCCATTATCAAAAGGATATATCGACTCTTGTTGATGGATTGGAATGTTAAAGTGATGCATGAATATCGCGAGACAAACAAGTGTGCGGATGCACTAGCAAATATAGGATGCAACCTGGATAATGAAGTAATCTTCTATGATGTAGGTCCAGTGGAGACCAGGGATGTTTTACTAGCAGATGAATTGGGTATTTCTACCCCCTAGATTGATTTTGTCTTAGTTCTTTTCTTTTCCGGGCTCTTGCCCTCTTTGTGTGTGTGTGTGTGTGTATATATATATATATATATATATATATAGATTAATAGCCAAAGTTTTACCTCCTGGATTTTACTACCTTCCAGAAGACACAAATTTATTTAAAACTAGAAAATTTTACGAATTCATATTAGTTGACACAGACTCGATAACCCTTACTCATAATTATGATGTTAAAGACCCCTCAAAAATTACTTTTTCAAAGTTTAAAATTAACAAAGTATTATCACCAGCAGATTGGGGACAACCCCCTTTTAAGGAAAAATCTTTAAGCAGAACTTTTGTGCCCCAGTGTTACAATTACTTTGATTACATGAAAGCATGGTACCATTTTTTAGATGTTGAACCATTTAATCACACTTGGTTTATTTGGTTTAACAAAAATATATCAATTAATTTTCCGATTTGGTTCGTTGAGTGGTTCCATTCAATTGGACCGGTTCTTGATACTCTACCAGATTACGCTTTTGAAGCTTATAAAACATTTAGAGAAACTACTACTTGCCCCCAGCACAAGGCTTTGTTAGGATTTTGTGCTGTCTTTGGAATAACTTGGATTACCTCTTGGACACTGTCTACTGAACCTATTTGGGAGGATGCTCCTCCTTTGCAATTAATTAAAAAATACTCTGTCAAATGGTGGAGTAAATTTAATCCATTATTACTCTCTTCAGAAAGATTAGAAGCTTGGTTTAAAGCCAATCCTAATCTCTGCAAGGCAAAGAAACTACCCCCTACATCAGAAATTAAAGACTTTTCTTCACTTCATCCTAAGTTATTAGAATCTTTAAAGAATATTACGGATCCTCAAGAATTTTTTGAAAAGGTTAAAGATGCTATGTCAGTTCTATCCGATTCAGAAAGTACCAGTATTACAAGTGCAGCTGAAGCTGAAAACGAAGATGACTGCTACGGAATACAAGACCTCTAGATGTGAAGTCACGAGGTCTTCATTATTATTACTTTTGCTTTTACTTTTTGGATTGTCGGTTGTACTATTATTATAGTCCGGTCTTCATCATTATTATTACTTTTGCTTTTTCTTATTTTGTCGTTTGTAACGAATTATTAAGTTACTTTAGTTAGTGGGAAATTATTTAAGTTACTTTACAGCTGTTAGCTATTATGGTACACAGCTGTCGTCGATTATTGAATGTAATTTAGTAGTTTTCAAGTCCGGTTGGATTCCTTACTCTATAAAAGGAACCTCCGTTTTCATTACAAAGCATGCAAAAATTTCAGAAAAGAAACTGAAGAAGTTTTGCCTTGCTTGAAAATACTGTAAGTACGATATTACTGAATAAAAATGTTTTATTATAATTTCTTCTTTCTTGTCCTTACTTTCCAAATTATATTTTACTTAACCACTACTTTGGATTTATTTCTTGATGATTTACCTACTTTTAGTCACACTTTTTTATGGATTATGTTTTGTTTTTACGAATTATTAACCGGTCCAGCTGTATATATATATATATATATATATATATATATATATATATATATATATATATATAATTTTTTGAAGAATTCGTTTAAACTCACAAAAATCCTTCCAAAATATAATTTTTTAGTTCCTTAAATTAGAATTATCTTGTATTATGAAGACAAAAAATAAATAAATAATTCGTCAAAAACTCTCCACCCAACATCCTCTATTTTTTCTACATATTTCTTCTTTTTTTTCAAAATCTTCCGCTTGTTCTCTTTTAAACTCGAAAAAGAGTATAAGTGACAACACAAATTATCCAAAAGTACACATTTTTGCATACAAAATTTTGATTGTTTTTCATATGTTTAAAGTGGAACAATAGATTCAGATCTGAAACAAATTTGGATCCTCTCCCGTGGTACAATGATGTTGCTACAAGCTTAGCTACTCATCCCAGTTTATGATAAGCGGCAAAGATTAGCACGCAATGAAATACACGAGAGGACCGGAGAGGAGGGTCCAGATCCAAAACAATAGAGCCCTTTTTTCACTCCCAAGTTGTGTATGCAAGAATGCTTGATTACTCTTATGAAATAGAATAAAAGAGAAGGAATATAAACTCTGTAATGTTGAAGCAGCCAGAACTGGATATTAAGAAGAAAAAAACACTAGCCATTTGGACTAATCTAATATATTATGCAATGAACAGTAGTACTCATAATGATTTTGCTACACTATAATGATATATGAGCAGTATTATAAGCGTGTAAAATGAACATAGGTAATTCTAGAAACTGTACACTATAATGATTTTGCTACACTGGACACACGGAAGAACTACAATATCTGAAGCAACTATCACGAAACACTAAATTACAGAATTTCAAAATTGGATATTCATGACAAATACAAATATACATTTGCTTATAATATATTTATATGAGCAGTATACATGTGGTTATTTGTTGATGGATTGAATACGAACCGGTACAGTGCTTGCACGCTGTGCCTTATCTGTCTCAAGTGAAGTGAATTCACCTCCCAAAACGGACCTGCATTGATGCTAATTTGCACGCTAGGACCAATGTTCATGCATAAATATGTGAAGAAAACACTTTCCAGAGTAAATTCAAGAATCACTCCAACTATCTGCATCATCATCTTCATCACTTCCAGCCAAAGCCTATTTCAATAATCAAGGTTAGTTGACCCTAAAGAAAAAGGATATATCAAAAGTAGAAACCAAAAATAATAAACAGAGAAAGAGTGAGAGACCTGGCGAATTGAATTAGCTTTCTCCAAGATAGCAGCAAGCTTCATATTTGTTTTTGGACCTTGAATTCTAGGTCGTGTAGCCACAGCAGGCTTCAAGTTGAAGGACTGAGAGAGCCGCAAAGTAATTTTAAATACAAGAATTATTTGAAAACAAAAAGGGTGAAATCAGTATAAAGAAACAAGTTGCAAGTTCGAACCTTTGTTCTTATCTGCTCCAACCATGAATCTCTTTCATCTACCTTTGGTTCTATTTGAGGCATAACCCGTTCAGTAGCCCTCCTAAGCTGCAGTGATTCAAAGTAAAAGTATTATGATTAAGACCTCAAAAAGTCATTCCAAGTCACATAAAAGTAGGACACAAACTTACCTTGCTTTTGTCGTGAGCAGCAACAGCATCAATCAGAGGATTTCGAGGACGGGGAATCTTGTGTTTTGGTTTTACATTTGTCCTTTCACTCTCAAAATCTGATGTTTGAGCAGATGGATCCAATGACGACATTTCCCCCTCAAAGAGCTGAAAACTCTGATTGGGATCCACACTCTCCATGTTTGGTGGCAACATGAGTGAAATACCCAATCGTCCCTGTGCCCCTTCTGCATTACTTACAGAATGATTAGGTGTTTTAACTTCCGAACTAGTCTCCGCTGGTAACTGACTCGGAGGTTGAGCTGGTTTTTCTTGTGAAGAGATGGAATCATGTTCAGAAACAGCAGATTCAGCAGATGGTATAGTAGGGCACGGATTAGAACTTTGTACCACTTCTTCCTCAGAAGTGACAATGTGACTATGTGTAGGCCTGTCCATAGATACAACATTACTCACATGCTGCAAAAGTGGTGTAGCATCTGAACTAGTCTCTGCCATTAATTGACTAGGAGATTGAGTCACGTTTTCTATAGGAGAGATGGAATCATGTCCCGAATTAGCACATTCGGCAGGTGGTACTGGAAGGAACGGGTTTGAATTATGTACCATTTCTCCCTCAGAAGCAATAACATGACTGTTTGGAGGCCCGCCCCTAGATACGACATTATGTATAGGCTGCTCGAGTGTTTTATCATCATCCCTAGTCTCTGTCATTAATTGACTTGGATATTGAAATGGTTCCACTTGTGGAGATGTGGAATCATGTCCAGATACAGTATATGCAGCAGGTAGTGTTGGTACATATGGGTTTGAATTCTGTGCCATTTCTCCCTCAGAAGGAACAACGTAACCACGTGGTGGATGCACAGCTGTAGGTACCATGGGCAGTGTTAAAAAGGGGTTCTGAATTTGGTTTCTGTCCAGCACTACGTAATTATACTGTCCATTTGTTTCATCAACCATGATAGGAAACTGAAAAGGTACAGCAACAGGATTCCCTGAAACACCCACAGAAAACCCAGAAGGATGTCGAAGCTGATCACTTCCCAAAGCCATGACAGGCAAAAATGGATTCTGATGTAATAAGGTCTCACCATCAGAAGTTGGAAAACCAAATTGAGACTTTTTATTGGGCATAATTGGCTGTGTTGATTGGACAGAAGGCTGATGCCCTTCTAACTTCTCATGTGAATCTAGGGAAGCATGTTGAACCTTGCCCATTCTCCATTGCATAGGAGGTAGAGGTGGCATAGGTGGCATCTCATCAAGTTTGTCTTCAGTTGCCTTGGGAAAGAGGTCAGGAAGAGGCTTCAATGGATCCATGACATATTGTGTAGGGTTAATCTCCAAGCCAGGTGACTGTTGTGAAGAATAAAATGATGATGATGATGATTCATCTGCAGGGTTTTCTATAACAGATTCAGAAGTTGCATGACTGCCTTCTTGCTCCAACTGATATATCTGCATCTGCTGAGATTGAGATTTCTCAAAGGCAAAGTTTTCCTCATATTTGAGCGGAAACTTTTCATCCTGTTCACCAACTTGAGATTGTAAGTGTGGCTCTAAATATTTTTGAGACTCCAACTTAATATAAGGTGGTGGTGAAAAACTATCTCTGTCATTCTGTAAAAGATCATTCTGGCCATAACTCATAGATTCTGACTGTGGAGCGTCAAACCCAGAAAAGTCAGGCCCCATTTTCGCATCATCTAAAACAACACTCTGTTGGATTTGCTCCCTAGGAGAAGACTTTTCAATATTATTTTCCAAATCTTGAAGATCACAGGGCAGCGATTTGTTCAGGTTCATTTGTACGTCTGCAGAAACAATTTCTGGATGACCCGCAATCTTCTGTCCCTCTAGCTCTGTCAAAGATTCTCTAGCAACTGCCTCATGGACTTCCGTCTCTTTCTCATCTGAATTTGCAAAAGTAGAAAGAGATTCTTCAAGTTTTGTAAGATTACTCATTGGAGAATATATGATATTGGATGATGTTGTATCTAACGATGGTGCCAATTGATTATCGCTTGTCTCTGTAGTCGTGTCCATGGAAATATGAGTCAGTTCCACTTCACTGCATTCCATCTGATAAGAATCTGAAGAAGCAGGGACTAGTTGTTCCGAATTTGAAAGGCTCCTTGATGGAGAACAAATCACACTTGAAGCTGGACATGTAATGATATCCTCATCATTTTCAGCGCTATCAACAGAAGGAACAGGTTGATCTTTTGACTCAACAATTTCACTCATATCATCATTTACCATCACATGATTGTAAGGAGAAGATGGATTTTTAAAATGACCATCATCAGCTTTAACTGGATCAACACTGCTGCAGGATCCAGTTATTTCATCATCATGCACCATTTTTGGTATATTTCCATAGTTTGATTGAAGATCAGAGAACGAAACTTCAATTTCTGTTGAGCCTTGTTCACCCTGTGAATTACTGTGAGTTAAACCAGAAGTTAGCTCACCATTAAAGAAACTCACTGGAGGAACCTTCGCAGCAGTTGGATTAAGTTCGAGTGCAACAGTAATACAATCCTCATCTTTTGAGCCTTTACGATCAAACACCACATTAAGACCTGAATTCAAGTCTAACTCTTCAATGGGTGGGCAAAGGGAATCTTCTTGTGAATCATTAGAAACTTGTAACAGATCACGAGAACGAATATGTGGATCATCATCAACCAAGATGTCCAATGAAATTTTATTAGAAGAATCGACCAGGAAAGTATCATCTTTTATTAGGGAAGGAGATGAAGGTTTGGAAACGACAGATTCAACAAGACCTGCTGTGTCCGCATCATTGCCTAATCTTATAGTAAGTTCAACATTGTCAGAAACGGTCTCATCTGACTGGGTCGCTGCAGGTAGTGTCACTGGTTTGGTAGGTTCAAGATCAGAACATGGCACCTTTCCCGAAGTCAACAAATCAGAATATGTTTTCCCAGAGTCAGAAACCTCTTCTTCATGAACATGTGCATCATCACGCATGACAAACTTTCTACTGTCAGTGTTTTGAAATTCAACAATTTTGGGAAACTGGTTGGATGGTGTGCCTTCAACTTCTGGTTCATAATGAGGAACATGTGATTTACTTTTCTTGGAAGAACTATTTACATCTGACGTAGAGGAGTTTCCATTAGATTGAGAATCTGAAAAGTGAGCTTGCAGTTCCACGTGCTCATCTTCATCTCCCCTGAATGAGCTATTATTGTCTGGTGTCGAGGAGGTTCCAGTTGAGCGAGAATCTGATAACCGAGCTTTCACTTCAATATCTTCATCATTTCTCTGATGTTTGAATGAGCTATTGTCATCAGATGTTGATGAGTCTGCCAATGACTGAGAATCTGAAAACTGAGCTTGTAGTTGACGTTTTTTATTATTGGTATTTCTGATCTTTCGAACACTCAAGCTATTCTTAGGTTTATACTCATCATCGGTTTCCAATTCTGACTCCATGGTAGTTAAAGCATCCATGTAGGTGTCAACCTCACTAGTCACATCATCAGAATGGTACCTATCTAAGCTGCCTTCTATTTTCTTTTGTTCATTGATTGCCAATTCTGTTTCATCAGACACCTTGACATCATTAAAAGGCTTTTCAACTCCTATACCAACTGGAATTTGTTCTTTCACCATCACAAGATCTCCATTTGTCTCACCAACCTCTTCTGGAAATTGGTTTAGTTCAAATTCCTGCTCATTAGGGGATGAATATGAACAGGTGTTTTCATCTCCAATCGATTTTTTCAATGGACTGATACTACTGATTTCAAGAATTTTAATCCCTGCTTCACAAGAATCATCTGATGTAAGTTTCACAGGCAGCGGAAAGATTGAAGTTTCATAAATCATTTTAGGATCAGGTGAAGGAGTTTCTAGAAATTTTTCCATGTAACTTTTCCCAGCTTTTTCTTCGACAGCAGGTCCATTCAATTGTCTTCTCTTCAACTTCACTAGGCGCGCTGGATTACTATAACCATTCTCAATACGTTCCTCAAGAAGCAGCTGATGTAATCTGCAACAGTGGAAATTAAATTTAGCCACCAATCAATAATTTTAAAGACCTGACCAGTTAAATATATCAGTGCACCACAACCAAATGATCGGAGCTTACTTTGAATGTGTAGGTACAGCATTAGGAGCTTCATTATCCCTTACTCGTGCTCCTTTCTTCTGCTGGAAATGAAAGAATAATTGTTATATAATCAAAGTTGCAAAAATATTCAATTTCCAATTGCATGGGATTGTTTTTCGAAAGAGAATACAGGGGTACTGCAACCCTAGAATGAACAAGAAAAAGCAGCACCAAACACTTGTCTGGTCATAGAACATATGGTCAAATACATGTATGTATCAAAGGCACTGTCATGACCTCATAGTTGAGATATTAGATTTCAATTATAGTTTACAAATTTTCAGGAAGATCCCAGCCAATATCACACAGCATAAAGGTAATTAGGATCAAAAACAGTTCTCCAGTAGAAAACCATAACGATGAAAGTTAGAATAGAAAATCGTGTACCTTGACTTTACGAATCCTCTTTTCCTTGTGGACTTGTACTGTGGCTGTTACAGATGAAGCTGACTCCATCTTAAAGAATGATGGATCGGTATAACGTTTTAGACATGCCCCAGCACCAGCCACATCAAACCTTTAAAGAAGGCAAAAGCCAAAAAGAAAACTTTTCAAACATCTATCACAGAATAATCATTTCTTATATAAGTTGTAATCATATATATATATATATATATATATATATATATATATATATATAGGGGATGTATCAAGTGAGAAAGGATATTCTTATGTGAGAGTGAGAGGAAGAGATATTAACCATTTGATTAAAATAAAAGGCCGAGATTAAAAGTGAATTAAATGTTCCTCTTTTCATTCAATCATCCAAACCTTTTATTCCAATTGTCGATTTTCTCGGCATGTTAGAACCATGGATGAAAAATTGTTTCAAATTGAATTACATTGTTGTGCACTTGAAATTAAATTTCAACGCAATCACGATTCACACATATACTGTAGTTATCTCCTTGTTTGAAAAAGTTTCAATTTTATTCAATAGATCTAGTATGAACATTATATGGTATCGCATGTATACAGAGGAACGAACATCAAATACTCACACAATTAACATGTCAAAACCAATCAGCGGATATATATAATATGATTAAACATTTTCAATCACACATATTCATGTTATTGATACTACTAATGTTGTCCTTAATGGGAGATTGATAGATTGGGAGGTTTAACGTTTAACTGCTATTGATGCGGCGGGGCGGCACCAGATCTTGAACGAAAACAAAAAATAGTTTTAGGTTTGGGTGAATTGAATGAAAAGAGGAACATTTAATTCACTTTTAATCTCGGCCTTTTATTTTAATCAAATGGTTAATATTTCTTCCTCTCACTCTCATATAAGAATACTCTTTCTCACTTGATATATATATATATATATATATATATATATATATATATGTCTGAATCAGCCGAACATACTTGTCCAGAAGGAACAGCCTTGGGGGACCGCGGCATTCTTCGTATGAATCCATTATCATTCGAGGAAAGTTTCCACGAGTAACAAGATTTTGTTCAGACTGAAGATTGGGATGCCAATCAATCCCTGCATTGCAATAAGAAAGAAAGTTTAAACTAGAAAGTCACCATTACACCTAAAGGTTACAACTTAAACCAAATTACATCATTTCACAACATAAACAATAGTCAAATCATGATGGAAAACACCAATAACATACAGTGTAGCTCTGCATAAGTAATCTAACCTCCATTAGTAAAGAATGATGAATGATGAGTTTGAGAGAAAAAGGCCTTTTCAAGTGAAGGAACTTCAGACTCAAGCTGTTTAACACGAGCAGTAAGGCTGTGGCTTCTTGCAGCGGTAGCCATTACTTCTTCATGTAAATCATGGAAGATCTCAGCAGCAAACCTATCAGAATGAGAAGATAAATTAAGGGAACTGTATAGATCCTCAAGAATTAAGAAAACAATTGAGAGAAATAAAGGTAGGTGGAAGAGAAGAGAATCAGAGAAAATCTGTTATTAATCTCTGCCAAGGGAGAAGTTCCCTCTCCAAATGCAAAACAGTCATTACCATGTCTAAAGAATGGCTTTTCCATCCATACAGTCAGATCTATAGTTCTATACTGGCCCTCGTTACATAACTACTCTAAACCATCCCCCTCACTTACCAGAATACAAAGCATCCGGTTACCCCTCTACATCCTCATTGGTCCCTACATCTCCTGGAATACACCTTCAACTACCAAAACTTCTTGGTACCTAAGACAACTTAAGCACACCTAGTGACTTTAAAAAATTCTAATTTAAAAAGACAAACCACGAGATCAGGGTGAAAATTGTTGGCACTAAAAATGGAAGGAAATAACTTCAGCAAATTAAAACTAACTTCTTAGAAACAAACTATAACGTACAGAATAACACAACATTCACAACGTCTGCAACGTACATACATTTTCCTTCCTCTTTGAACTACTTCAACTGAATTCACTAGATTAAGCCACAAAGGATAAGCTCGGCTGATTGTTGAGGAGGTTGTGCATTGAAAATCGTAAGATTAAGCCTTCGATACACACTCCGATACAAAAATCTAATTAACTTCGTAATGCAATATTAGCCCATTACAAAATGGTACACTGAATCACATCATCTCTTTTTGTCTATTTCAGCAAATACTCATAACATTAAACACAAAACACACTTTTCCAACAATCCACTTTTGAGATTGATGAAAGTCTGCCACCTACTAGGAACTTTGTTATTTCAAGATTTAAACTTAAGTCAATGATTAGTCAAGGAAATCCAGACCAGTGAAATTTGTGCAATACAACCACTCATTTTCTTCATTTAATTTTGTTGTTTCCCCTTCAAAACACATTTTTTTGTCAACAAGTCTAGTGGCAAGAATTTCACCCCTTAAGGTAAATAACAGGGGAATCAACCCTGAACCCGTGCATATTGCAATATCTCTACCAACTGAGTTATGTTTTCCCTTCAAAATTATACACATGCAAAGTTCAATTGCTCAATAAAAAGCACAAAATTAGAAACAATAATCAATTAATTAATCAAATCATCCACAAATTTGGAATCTATATATTCCTTCAATTCCAAATTCAACCAGACAGTTACTAAATCCAGCAATTGAACAAACAAAGCCAAATGAAACTCATCCAGAAAAAACCTCAAAGATTTTCCTATCCTTTTCTAAATTCACCGCTAATTCAGCTAAACGAAATCAACTAATAACGAAATTACTCAAATCAGAATCAATAAATCAAAGAACAAGAGATAAAGAAAACTGACTCAGCAAGGTCACCGAGCTGGCGTAGAAGTCCGACGAGACCAGCCATAGCAACAGCTTCAAGAAGAGCTTCAGGATCATCTTTGTCAGCAGCACGGTACAGTTCAGGATCCGCTAAACTGTACTCGTTTCTTATAAGGTACTTGGAGAGCGGCATTTTTCTTCTTCAGATACGAATTCAGCAATTCACAAACTCTAGATTTTGGCTCCGATCTTCTTTCTTCTTCCGGTGACTTTGGCTCCACCGTGTTCCACCATGGAAGAGAGAGAGAGAAAGAAAATGTATAAATGTACAGAGAAGAGAGAGAAAGTGCTTTTTATTGTATTTATTTATTTATTGATTTTTATTTAAAAATGAAATGAAAAGGAATTAATGAATATACGGTGTTCGGTGTCAGCGAGAGTCACATTATGACAGACGTGAAGAGAGTGACGGATGCGGGACACGGATTCAAGTTAGAGATATAAGAAAAATTATATTATGAAATTTATAATCAAAAATCTATTCTTTAGGTTTTATAATTAATGTATCTGGTTAATATAAATTTTTTTCATAAATAAAAATCTATTTTTTAGATTCTATAATTAATGTATCTAGTTAATATAAGTTTTTGTTTATATTTTGCAATAAAGGGAATATTAATTTAAAAATGAATTAGATGTATTAATTATTTCATAAATTTAAAAATAAAAGTTTTTTTTATATATTTCTCCCAAAAAATATTGCATCTCTTGTGTCTTTTATTTATTTGCATTATTAACATAGTACCAAAATTTAAAATCTTAATAGTAGGTATTTTGTCCCCTCTCGTGTTTTTCTTTTTTTTTCATTTAAAATTATTAATATAAATTTGAAAAAGACATAAATAAATACGGATTAAAGACTTATAGATACGATATGAATATAGAATTAAATATATTTTTTGTCTGTAAAATTAATAAATTTTGATTTTCATCCTTATAAAAAATCACATGTTTTCATCCTAAAAGAATTTATGCTTTATAAGTTTATGCTTTATTTTTAACCCCTAACAAATTTAAAATGCTATACTTATTTAAGATTTATGCTCAAAAAAGTTGTTTTTAAGTCTCTAATAACTGATATTTATGTTTAAACAATACTATTTAAGATTTATAAATGATATACATATTGTCAATAGATACATAGACACAATACATTCAATCACCCTCATAAATGTACAATGGTATACGTGCTTATTGTACTTGTGAAAAGCCAGAATAAAGGCTTCTCTTATTTAAGATTGGATCCATTATACAACTGACTTTGCCCAGTAAATCATAATAATGTTCAAACGGTTGTTTACTGTTCTGAAGTTAGCATCTTCTTCAGCTCTTTTTTACTTACCTGAAATTTCAAACAAAGAAGAATTAATTTTCTTTCCTAAAAAATATGTAGAATCGGATCCTCTGCGGTGGTTATGTTGGAGTGTCAAATAGAGTAAAAAGTTCTACATTGGATTAAAATGTAAGCATCGAGCAACATATAAGGGGATCCATATACCCAATGCCTTAATTATTTTGGGTGAAGATGTGGTATCCAAACCATTTATGCAATTGTTCTTAATCCTAATTAGTGGTATATGAGCCGGTTGTTTCTAAAGTAATAGACTCATTGTATCGAAAGTCTACCTAGAAATGTTGAGGCTAGATGACATGGAGAAATTATTGGAGCGTTAAGAGTGACTCTACCTAGCAATGTGGAGGGTAGAGACATGTGAATGAAAAAGTTTATGCTTGAAGGATAGCATGTCAAATGAATTGATAACGTCAATTGAGGGAGAGATTGTTGGAGTGTTAAGAGTGACTGAGAAGTCTCTCATTGGATGTAAAGGACCCATATATTCAATGTCATGAGATTTTCGGCAAAAATGTGGTATCCAAACAAACCACTTGTGTGGTTGCTCTGAGCCCAATGTAGAGATCTCCCTAGTTTTTAGGCTACCCTCTTAACCCAAAAGGCTGCAGCGGTGCAACCACTGTAGAGTCCTTGGATCCCAATAGAAAGTTAATTTGAATCCTCTAGTTTGAAATCTAATTGCTTTGCAGTGATTGCACCAATACAGAGGATCAAAATACTTCGAATGAAAAGGTAAATGATGTTTAATGAGGATGTCATAGAGGTGAAAGTAACTTACCTTCCCCATTGCATTGCGAGGGAGTGAGTCCCACATGATAAGTCGAGTAGGTATCTAATAAAGATATAAACAAATTAAGTAAGTCCTATAACTTTGATGAATGTAAGATAAATAAATGCATCAGATTCAAAATTAATATAAGGGTCATGCTAAACAGTGCCCCCGGGGCACTTGTTGAGCATGCCAAAAAAGGAAATTAAAAATAAAATTAATGGTGATAAGATGTCTTTTTATACTTTTAAGGTATTAAATACACAATTTCCAAGACAAAACTTCTATATCAGTAAGCTTAACCAATGCCCCGGGGGCACTGTTTAGCATTTTCCTTAATATAATATTATAACAAGTGCTATGCAAGTGCTCTGATACCAATTTGATATCAGTGGGACATAAACTCAACACAAAGACACTGTCACGTAACAAGAAGAAAGAACAGAGGAAGAGTCTTTGTTAACACTATATTTCATTCACAAAATTGATGATCTACAACAATGGTACTACTACTACATGCCTCTCTTATAGATTAAGTTATGTAAGTAAACTTCAATAGAAACCACCCACTTTGGTTAAAACATTTTAAAACAGGTTTTGAATAACATAGTATCATCCACAATTATAGGTTATTCGTAAAAGAGGATATAAAATATCATAAATACCGGATCTATAGAAATCATATCATATATAAAAACGGAAGGTCCAGAAAAAATCCATTGCAAACAGACAGTCAATGACCATGCCACCATACCTTGTAAGGTGCAAGTTTATCTTTGGCCCAGGTGGATAATTCTTCTAGGCTTAGAGCAGGCTTTGACTCTTCATCTCGCTTTCGTTTAACATTTTCCTCTGGCACGATAATTGCACCAACAATTTCTCCATATTCTTTGTGTGGTAAGCCCAAGACACAACATTCTGAAACAGATGGATGCTGCAAAAAGGTTCTGATTATGAAATATCATATCATTCAAATCATACAGCTATATAAGGGTTTGTTAACAACAAGGACAAACAACAACCGTAGGATGAGAAAATGATAGCAACTTGCCTCTATTATAACTGATTCAATTTCTAATGCAGACAGCTTATAGCCACCGGCCTTGATGATATCCGCACTAGTACCTAGAGAATGTACACAATCTAGCTTTTACTAAGATAACAAAATTAGATGTATAGATTTTTTTTGTTTTCATTTGGCAAATCAAGATAACAGTTGTATGAAAAATTGGCAATTCTCATTCAGTCAATTTATAAGAAAAATTAGGCAAACCCGCAATTTGTATGAAAAATTTGGCAAACTGCATTTACTAGATATTAGCAATTTAAGAATGTTGTATCTTTAACGAATTGTGTATCTTTAACGAATTGTGGTTTTTAGTCCGGTTGGAAGATTCATATTGGAAAAAATTGAAAAGATGCAGGTCAAGTTAATGTCTTAGAAATTTAATTTTAGAGACATAATTATGCATATGAGAACCATACAGCATGCAGAGAGAGAGAGAGATTTCCTTACGTCCTAGAATGACGTAATATCCATCTTTATCTGTTGTAACGGCATCTCCGGTCTTAAAGAATCCTTCTTCCGTAAATGATTGCTTCGTTACCTACATGGAAATAAGTAAAATTTTACATTTCTTCTGCATGGACATTCTGTAAATAATATTCTCCAAGGAAGAGATCCTGGTTAATTAGAATAACAATAACAACTATCCTAATTGATAGAATCAAAACCAACAATGCTACAACGCTGATGATCCAAAATCAAAGACTGTTGTGAAAATCTTGTTAAGATAGAGAAACTAAATCAATAAAATAATTCAGAATTTAAAGAGGTAGGGTAATCCTAATTAGTGGAATTATCCACCAAGTGCTTTTCGTATTGCTGCCCGCAAAGACTTCCACATCACCTAGAGACTGCAGTAGGTAATCTTCACCTAGGCCAAAGCCACCAACATTACCCCATAATTTTCCTCTCCTTCATATTCCTTTTCTTTCTCTCTATCAGGTTGTTCTTCGTTCAAACACTTCCAGCTGTGTATATATATTTGTTGTACTCAGGGTCCACTACTAGTCAAATTCAGCCCAGAGGTAATATTCTTTTACTGCTTCCTCGCTCAGATCCCTACCCCGCCCCGTATTTCTCTTAACATAGACCTTAGTTTCAGTGCCTAGCCTATTTCTTTTGTTGTGTTCCATTCATCCTTAGCACCTTGGAACTTCTGCTGTTCAAAATACTATAACAAGAGGCACGACTGAAGATACACATGCATTAAGCATTAATATGGAACTTTTTGTAGTATTAAAAAAATCAGAAAAACAAGTAATGATTATTACTAATTGATGATTTCAGAATCATTAGATGTAAGAACATAACATTCTGAAAGCACCTCTGGAAGTTTCCAATATTCTTTAAACAGTGAAGGGCTTTTAACACAAAGCTCACCACTGGCTCCAGTACTTCCACTCCAACTCTCCCCATCTGCAAGAATCTGGACCTATTATGCATACAGAAAATCATTTATTGAATGTAGTTAGAAACTTGTGCCAGACCATATTACAAAAATCATCAAGCCTATTGTTTAGGGGGTCTGGTCATGTGAGCAGATTATCCAACAGAGGAGCTGAGAGATCAAAAAGCACATATTTTATGATCAATAGCAAATGGAAAGTGCAAGTTCAACTAACCTGCACACCGGGCAATGGTTTTCCAACTGTGCCAGCCTTACGCTCACCTTTCAATGGATTTGACAATGCCATGACAAACTACAATCATTGATACAATAATGTAAGATTCATATAAAAAAAATCATTACAAAACTAATGAGAACTGTAGTAAAATGCAATTCTTGCAAAAAGTTTACTTACTTCGGTCATGCCATATCGTTCCAATAAACGATGCCCAGTGATGGCTTCCCATTCTTGCATAACAGGCTGAGGAAGTGCCGAGGACCCACACATCTGAATAATAGCATAACATATCAGATTTCAGTGATTGAGTTGAGTCAGCATAGATAGCACTAATTGCAGGGAGCCCATGCATGGTAAAATGCCACACCAATAAGTTTTACAAGCGTATTAAGTCAAATTACAAAATTAAAGAATCATTTTCTGAAATTTGGACAAAGAATATATATTCTTTCAAGAGATAAAAACCCTTGATTTGTTTGTACCAAAAAAAAAAAACAACCTTGATGCATGGAACAGTAAGTTACCATTAGACGCAAGTTCCTTGCAGCAGATGCTGAAGCAGCTTGTAGCTCCGGATCCATTGCATGATAACCTTGAATTAATCGGGCATATATAGTTGGAACCTTCAATTAAAAATTATTTAACCATGTGAGGTCACCCATGAGAAGTTTCTCAAATAGTATCCATATGGATTTTTAATGCACGAAATCAAAATGTGAAAATTATTAATTTGTCAAGAAAATAAAAGAACACCATCATATCATATGGCCTATAAATGATGTTCTTTATGATTATGGCAGCAATATAATTGCTCTTCATTCTTCAGCCAGGCCTAGACTACACAAACAAACCAAGGTGCTGTAACAATGAACCATATCATAGATCTAATCTAACAAATATAGATAAGAATCAAACTTACTCCTGTGAATACAGTTACAGCATCATCAGCCTTAGATCCTTCAGTTGGATATGACTCACGCCATCTCTGCCAAACTCCCCTGACACTAAATTTTGGCAAAAACTCAACCTTCAACAAGACAATTAGATTCTTAGCACAAAACGATTATATATTCAAAATGGATACTACATATTTTAAGTCCACTTGAACTGAAACTAACATTTTTTCTAATTGTATTTTGCTATTTGCTTGCTATGAGAGTAACTTACCGTGGAGCCAGCATAGAGAGGGGCCAGTAAACCGTTGAAAAGCCCGTGGACATGTATATCATGTATGTCAAGGATTGACATTGTAAAGATATACCAAATCACTTATTCATAAAATATACAATATATTAATATGTTACCTAATTACAAAAATATTGAGTAGTGCAACAAAAAAAAATCATGGATATGATGCAGTGGTAGACAATGCAAAAACTGATCAGCAGATGTATACTCCCACGCTTTTGCCAACGATTGGACCTAAAATCACAACAAATGAAAAATAAAAATAAAAGACAAAAAAAATTGGGATGGATTGACATACTCAAGTCAACAAGTTCTAAAGTGTGTCATTTGAGAAATAATAGAACTAGTATTCTGATGACTCGTCATTACATACATGATTTTAACCTTTTTCTAAGTGAATTGTAGGTTTTTGTAATGGGTTTTACCATAGTTTTGGGGAATTAGCACATAGATATGGAGATTTCTTGTAAAACAAGCAAAGAAGTATTTTTAAGGATTTTACAAGGTTTTGCCCGCGTGCCACGCAGGTAGGGCGCGTGCCACGCAATTCAGGTCATTTCAACACTGCCTAAACGCGTGCAGAGCGCAGAGAAAACGCGTGGCACGCGTGTGAGTAAGGCTGTAGACGCGTGCCACGCAAGAAGGACGCGTGTCACGCAATTATTGGTATTTCAACACTGACTTGACGCGTGCCACGCAGGAAAGACACGTGGCTGATGATTATAAGTGTATTTTGGACGCGTGGCACGCCTAGTTGGACGCGTGTCACGCGTGTCAGCTGGTCTATAAAAGGAAAATGATATTTCTGTGACGAGGTTGGCTTCTTTTGGGGAAGAAATTACATAGAAAGGTATATTTGAGTGTTTAGACTTGGTGTTGAGAGCTGGAAATGGATCTTCTGCATCTAGCTTGTTCAATCTCCATCATGTGTAGCTAATTCCTCACTAGATTGGGTCTTGAAGATGAAGTAGTTTGGATCACAATCATGTAATTGAATCCTTGTTATTAATGAATGTTTTCTTTAAGTTCAATCAATGATTCCTTGAGTTTAATGCTTCTTTGATCTTGATCACATTAAAGTTGATTTCAATTAATCTGTTTTACTATGAGAATAGGAATGGATTGATAGATCTAGGTGAATTGAATGCTCAATAATTCTTCAGAGATTTAGGATAATTGTGTATGAATTGAAAGATTAACGTGCTTAATCCTCATGTAGTAATTAATTTGTCTAAGAGATTAGAAAATGATTATTATGTGAGAGGATTATTTGACCATGAGAGTGGGAATAGTCACTATGTTAATCTCTTGAACTTTAGATTTTATTCATTGATAACTTGTTCAATTATTGGTTGTGAGACAAACTATGAATTCGGAAAGGTCCAATCGCTTTACTTCAATTGAATTTCTATTTGAATCTTACTCCATACTTTGTTGTTGTTTTAAAACAAACTTCCCCCAAATCATGTTACTTTTAATTGAATTAGGATTTAGTCTTGTTAAATTGATCGTTTTACTCGCAATCCCTTAGGAACGATATTTTTACTACTTTGATATTTTCGTGCACTTGCGATAATTTTTCATCATATTCGTAAAGAAGATTTATCTAATAGTCTTTTTAAAAAAAAAAAGGATTTATCAAGTAATAACGAAATTGTCTATTTGAGGTAGCGTTAAAAGCAGTTGGATAAATCATAAACCATACCTGAGCAATTATGCTTCCATGTGTATGAACAACTCCCTTAGGTTTACCTGTTGTTCCGCTAGTGTACAAAATGAGTGCCGGATCTTCACCTAAGCAAAAGGATATGAAAAACAAATGATGAGAAAGAAGTGCCAGCAAATTGCTACCAAGAGATTCACTCTATCCAATTTTTAAAAGCTGAAACTGTAATATTAATACTTGATCTTTCAATATTCTCCAGGAAAATTCCGGTTGAATCAATTTCCCCGTTATGTGAATGTTCATCTATACTCTTCTCTAATGACGTATTAGCAACAGGCGGAAGATGAAAAAATTGAGAAGAGGTTTTATTGGCAACGTTTTGCATTAATTCGCTATGATCTTCAGTGCTCAGTATTGTAGATGTGTCCTATAGCCAAATTAAAATCAATAATTAGCTCAGCTATTGCACACATATAACCAATTATTTCTTCCCTAGGTACATTATGAAATCTATAACATATAAGGTATTTATGTCATTAACTTTCAGACGGGAAAAGATCCAAAGATAAATCAGCTATTTGAAAGTTAAGATGAAAGGTATGAAGACAATGTCAAGGGAAAATTAAGGAAGTTCCGACTTCATAATGTTCACAAGTCATATGTTAAACAAATGAAAGAAAAGGGTACTATGGAGCTATATGAGAAAGGGAGGATTTCTAAAGCATACCGAATTATTCATCACATACAGGAGCTCAACTTCTGGATAGCTGACTGCAAGTGGAACAGCAACACCTCCACTAAGCCAAGTCCCAAGTATTCCAGCAACAAATTCAGCAGAGGGTTTCGCTACAATTCCTATTCGTGCTCCACCAAGATTTCCCTGCATTTTGGTGCTTAATCATATAACTGACTTAACAGATTAAGCATTTACTCTTTAATTCTTAGCAGATGATCAAAGCATAATAACTTTAAAAAAAAGTGAGTTTTATAAACATTGGAACAGGGTGCCTCCTTTTAATTTCAAGCTGTTTTCTATAGTCAGTATGAAGTTTACGAACAAACCAAGAAAATTAGATATAACTCACTGCTTTGACATCACTTCCACACAAGAGATTAGATATCTTTTGTGCCGACGATATAAGTTGCTTGTAACTATAACTCTTCTGATCAGCTCTGATAGCAACATTTCCCTGGGATGCAAGGTCTTGCTTAGCAATTGCTTTGAATACCTCCATAAATGTAGAAAATGGAGATGCTATATAAAAAGAAGAAACGATCAAAATAGCCTTACAAATGTATTTAGTAGATATTAAACAATGTCTACATTATGCATAGCGAGCAATCAGGATATTAATATGTTAATTTTCTCAAGCGACTAATCAACAAACTGAGAACTGTTCGGAACCAAGATGGCCCTTCTAGACTTTCAAGAACAGCAATTTAATAATCATAATAAAACTCAATGTAAACACCATCCCTTACAAATTGGGCAGTGCATGTCAGTAACTTATGATAATTGAGAATTTGATACAACTGCATTTAGAAAGAAATCGTTGCAGATACATTTATTTAGTCCGTGGTCAAATAACCAGGTACACGTTAGATACTTATTTAGCCTAAATAAGTATAAGTGGTGACCATCCTTTCATACAAGTTAGTTTTGTGTGACTGAGTTAGACCCAACTCAACTTTAAGAAAATTCAACAATTTAATTGAGTTTATCTACTGGCATAAACATTTATTGAAATATGTATTTTTGAAGAAGCTAAATTAGCCCACCTAAATTGACACCGGTGAGAATCGAACCTGAAACCTTAAGAGAAGCACACTCTCAGGTTCCAAGCCAATACATCTTATGATATGTTCATAAGTTGTTTTGAACTTGTTTTCATAAGCTCTCCATGATAGCTTATGAAAACAAAGGTCCATTTGAAAACTCGGTATCCAGTCCAAGGGTCGAGTAATCCGTGGGAACAAATCATACCGTCCACTAGCAGGGGGCAGTGAAATTAGAGTTTTGCTCTGTATGGACTGACCAAACACAGGAAGTGACCCCGGAAGGATTCAAATTCGAGACCTTATATGGAAACAATTTGACTTTATTTTATCTTTTGTTATAGAAATAATTTATACAAAACATAAACAGTTATATGATAAGCGCTTAACTAAACATGTTTATCCAAACAGGGCCTATATAAAATTTCCAGTGTCAGGAACCAATTATAGAAAAGAGAAACTTACAGGAGTATGATGAGCGAAATTGAGAGAAGGTGGGGTGTGTAGGAGAAGAAGAAGTTAGGAAACCATAAGAGTGAGGACTTTTATGGAAGGAAATGAATGTGAAGTGTTTGTGAAAAGTCCTAAATGAGTTGTTTCTCATTTTACTGTGCGTGTTTTTGTCTTTTTTGTTTCTTTATTCAATCAATGAAAAACATGGCATTACTACTAGGTAGTTGTGATGATGATTGTTGTATATGTTTGTTTCTGGGTTTGTCCTAATCTTTCTTTCAATTCAACCAACACATATATAGGAAGCTCATTGTTGCGTGCGTAATTGCCAAAAACACTCATTCATACAAATTTCATCTTTTCCCTTTTGGGTTTAGCAAATTGCCAAAACCTACAAAATTACGTTTCTGTTTTTATATTATTTTTGGGGGCATTAAGAATTTTTCTTGCCAGATAAGCTCAACATTTGGATAAATAGTTAGTTTTGTCAAACATGTTCAATATAGTATACAAAATCAACTCCTATTAAATTTTGTAGCCAATTGTAAATAAATAAAATAAAAAATTGTAACCAAAAAGAAAACTCCTATTAAATTAAAAATTAAAAAAAGAAAAACCACATTGGACAACATATTAATTTTGGTATTTTAGACAACTTAAATTTAAGATAAAAATTAAATTCAAGTTGCAATTCAGAAAATAGGAGTTTATGAAACCAGATAATAAAAAGTAGAACATTTGTTTCATATTTGACTAATCACATTTTTCACGGAGCTTTGCTTAATATACTCCATAAATTATTATGCACGCAACTCTCCAATAAAAAATGGCAGAAGATAGAATCATATCATAATTAATAACCATTTTTTTACTAAAAGAAAAACATTTTTTAATATTTGGCCAGTCTATTCCAAATTAAACCATTAATCTATGTAGTTTATGCATATCTACACGTCGTTAGGGATTCATACTAAAAGGGTTAACGTGCACATATATTGCACAATATTTATGGAGTCATTGTGTGTAACCTAAACTATGTTTATTGCGTATCATTTTATATATAAATAAATAAAAATTATTAAATCTATTGAATTTAAGAAGTTCACCAAAGTCAAAAGATAGATCTCAAGATTTATAAAGCGCACATGTATTATATTTGTACCAAAATTGGCTTGGATTTTTGTTGATTAACATCTATTAATTTGTGATGGATGACTTTGTGATTCATGTTAATATTATGCACTTGTTCCAGCTTTTACACATTTGCACAAAATTCTTACATATTATAAGTTCCAAAGCTAAGGTCAAGTGCATTTTTTATTTATTATGATTGAAATGATACAATAGAACTTATTAATGAAAACAACAACAAGTTGTTTTCAGAAGTCGAGAATAACAACCCCCATTCTTAAATCCTTTGGCGCGGCAATCTTTATCGCAAGTCGCAGTGCAAGGCACTGTACATTTTCCTCCTGGAGGAACCGTCATACTAGTAACAAATCCTGAACTCATGATCATAATAACGCATAAAATACTCAAAAGATAAGTTTGATTGGTCTGAATCGCCATTTTTTAAGAATTTCAACTTACTATGTTTGAGTTTTTTGTGTAACATCATTTCCTTTATATAGATTATAGAAAATAGACACAAAAAGTATTGATGTTATAAAATATTTTTATTTTATGAAATATCATTAAATCTTATCTGACTATTAGAATTTTAATATTAATATTTTGTTCTATACATTGAATTACAAAAAACAAATATATATTATCAATATGAAAGCATTAATATTGAGAACCTTAGGAGCCAAGAGTTGCAACAATGTGAATGCTCAACAGTCTGCAGACGGGGTTCATCCTCAACCATAAACACGCTGTCAACAACCTTAGAAACGGCAGAGAGCGTTTGCTGAGCAGTGTGATATCAACATCAATAACTTCCACTTGAATTGCGCTCCGCACATCATGTTCAGAGTTCTTCTGCTGAAGCGGAGCAGCAGCATTGGACTGCATCTAATGTGGTACTGTCAGTGGTTGTTCTGGTTGCTTATAGGTGGAGACTAAGCCTTTAGGCACCTCATCATGTTGTTGTATCGTTTCCTGGATAACCTCTTTGGCAGGTATTGGCTGTGGCATCACCTCCGGCTGTATAACCACCGGCTTAATCAGTTGTATTACCTGCTGTGCAGATTTCAGACTATCATGAACAGTCACAACATGAGGTTTGTGATCCCCCAGAAGCACAACTTCAGGTACTGATACAGGTTTAGGATTCGTCGGCTGTGGTTTAGAATTAACAGTCTGTGCAATAGCTTTGGCGTAACTCTTTTTTAATAATTTTATGAATTACCTCCGGTTTCATCTTGGTTCATCCCTTTTGATTGTAACGACTTTGTCTTTTTTAAGAAGTAAAGAATGGTAAGTTCATCCTCTTGTAATTATAAGGACTTTAAAACGTCTACTCTAAGAATTATATTTTAGCCAATCAGGATTAATTTGAGATCAAATGCTTTAGATTTCAAACAGTTTTAGAAACTTCAAAGATCTCTGCAAATTTGAGATCGGAGCATCAAAATCTGTTACGGAGCTTTACTGTGTAACTGTAAGAAATCCAATTCTTGATATCACACTTCATGAAAGAATTTGCCAACTTTTTGAAAAAAATGTTTTTAAAACTCAAAGACACACTATAAAAATATAGTTTAACATGGAACAATTACTCGTGATGTACAGTCTCTTACTTGTTTTACAAGTCATACAAAAGCTTAACATGTAAGCAAATGCAATGGCCAAATTTTATGTTAAAGAAGTATTTTCTTTATCTTTTTCATTCACCAAAAATGTTTCTACAACTCATTCAACAAATGGAAATATGCCTATACCTCATATCCATATGACCCCCTCTTTTTTTCATTTAGGTTGCTTCTTGTGCAAGAAGTGCAATCTCAATTTCTTGCAGTGACTTCCCTTTTGTTTCCAGAACATATTTCTTCACAAAAAGCACAGCCAACAAACAAAATGAACCAAAAATACTGTACAAGAGTTGTGCCCCCAGTTGTTCCAGCATGCGCAAAAATAGTAGACCGACGAAGAAATTTATCACCTGTTAAAAATGTTAGATAAAGGAGTCAAATGAAAGGACACTGATTAATCTGAATGTCCAAAACTTATTTTTCAAACATGTAAACTGTATTTGATGCTAGCCTGGTACAGGTACTACTGATTGTTAGAGCTTGGTTCTATCTTCTCGGAACTACCACGTCACTATTCTAAGGAAAAGCTCAACATTTCAACTTCATAATAGAGCAAAGTAGCAATTCACCATAATAATGCTCTAACACTCATAGTACTAGATATGATCAAACTACATGAATGACCAAATCATATATAAATTCCACTAGCTACCTATCAATTTTAGTAAGTTCTAGAATTTGGGTTGGACCTAACATAACCGCAAAAGCTAGCTCAAGGGTTGCGGATTGCCCAAGCCTTGATAAGGATTGCTATGGCCAAATAAATGATTACTTTGGCCCATATCTTAGTCAATACAAGATCTCAACGCAAGTTCCAGATAGCGGAGCAGAGTGGCCGACCCCAAAAATTGGATAACAGGGTGTGGGATGACCACTATTTGATATACTTATGAATTATAAACAAAATCAAAGATCTCAACATAAGGCATCAAATATCAATGAATGCAAAAGACAATTACCCAATGCACCGCCAAGCATATTGCCATTGCCTTGGCTCTGATCTTGCCAGGTAATATTTCGGACATGAGGAGACAAGGAACCGGACCAGCACCAAGAGCAAATGATAGCACATACCTGCATTGCACAGTCCACTTTACATTTAGAACACATTATTAAACATAAACTATCTAGTGTGTAGAGATCATTACAGTAATTCAGTAGTGCAAAAGAAGGAACCACGGTCATTCAAATTCATAAACAAAGTGTCCAAGAATCTATGCAGCAACCCAATTCACATATAAATAATCAAATGTGTCCAATGAATCTATTGCCATGTGATTCCACAACTTGAATGAGTCCAAAATCTATATTGACCGATTGTTTATTCATACATCTACTTGTGCATTCAATGTGATGATAAATTTAGTGTTGTAAATATACTCTGTAACTTTATATTTTGTACTTATTTGTGCAGGTTCTATTTGGACCTTTTTTATAAAAAGAAACCTGCTATTTGGACCATTGATTAGGCTCATTTGGTATAGCATAGTCTATTTAAACAGTTTAATGATTGTATACTCATTACTTTTGAAATTATATTCAGAAAATTATTCCCTAACTCTAACCACTTACAGCAACATGCCGCCCACGGATAGATACATCCCTCCAAATATCGATGCATAAGGACCTGCAGCTATGACTTGTAGACCCATTGTTACTCCCTAATATGGAAAATGAGTAAAGGTGAGATAATATAATTCAAAAGAAAACAAACTCTTGAAGAGTCTAGTTTGAATTTAATAGCATGTCTAATAAAAGTTGATTAAAAGTGATTAATTCAGGAAAGTTGTTATTTTTAATTTTTATTCTTACCATGCCTAAAAAGCTACCAAGGAGAAGCACTTTCCTTCCAAGTTTATCCATCAGAATCATTGAAATAATCGAACCTGAAATGACGTACACAACAAGATGGAGATGAATATACAACAATTTACAGATCAACCTAGAAAAAACACGAAGGAGTTAAGCCGTTGGAAGATACCAAATAAATTGCAAATTCCTACACATGTGTTTCCCAACTTAGATGGTACACCAAAGCTTTCAAAGACAGCTGAAGAGAAATAGAAAACAGCATTTATGCCAGACAGTTGCTGCAATGCAAAAAGCGTAGATCCGATGAACATCACTGCAAAATGCATTTAGTGATTTAGCAATCAGTAATTAAAAAATGACATGATTAAGCAATCGTCTAGAAGATACAACCATATACTGCTCCACACACATTATTTCAAAAAACGAAAGGAAAAAAATTATGATATGTACCTCTGGCATGGCAGCCAAACAATAATTCTGAGATTTTTATTCCGCTAGACTCGTCACCTCTGTCAGATTTTGTAAGTTCAGTCATTGCAGGTTTCACATGTAGTCCTCCTAACAGCTTCTCAAATTCAGCTTCAGCTTCAATGGTTCTTCCTATCTGAACAAAGTCAAAAATAAGAAACATTGATATATTAGGAAGGATTTATTTACTAATAATTGTAAGGGGTTTGATCATTGTGAGAGTATAAAAAACAACAAAAAGAAACATTGTGAGAGGGAAACTAAGCAATGCAGAAAAGTCTTGTAATAAAAGAAATAAAGAAAAGAGGTACATGTATTCTCATCCTCGCCCATATACACAAAAAATACAATACCACTCAGTCTTAAGTTGGTATCAGAGACTATATTATTTTATATATCATTACAGCGATCAAGTTCATATTTAAATATCTACAAGGATAACATTTTTATCTAACTTCATTCTACACAATAAATTATCTTCCAACAAAGAGTCCAAAATAGTCAAAAACAAATACTAAAAGTCGGTACTTAATAATGTGTATGAGATTTCACCTTGAAAAGCCAATAAGGACTCTCTGCACAGATCTCCATGAAAAGAGCAAGTGCAGTAGAAGGGATGACAGATACCCAAAAACAAATCCGCCACCTGAGCAAATAATTTCCACATAAGATGCTACATTCTACAAATAACATCAGTTAGCTAAAAAGTACTACCTCCGTTCCTTTTTAAGTATTGTTTATTTATGGTGTTGTTTTACACAAATCAAAGAAACCTATTACTTTGTTGTTTTTGATGAAATTAATTGTCTTTTTTTTAATATATCATTGGCTGTTTATTATATTATTTTACCTATATCTCTTTCTACAATAGTATTATTGTCAAATAAATAGAATCACAGTTTTTCAGAAAAACTAGTGGTTAAAAAGAATGGCGGGAGTAACTAAGAAAATGAAACTGATAGATAATAACACAAATACAGTAAAGATATGATAATGAATTTCATCAAGTCAATTTGACATTCCATACCAACCGGCTATTTCTTTGGCTGGGATTCCTATAAAGAGAGCCCCCATGAGTCCAAGACATGTTGCAATTTGCGTTAAGCCCCCATAAGTACCACGCACAGCTGGAGGTGAGACCTATTAATGCAAGTAGGGTTTCAAGTATTAACTGAAAATATTTCTATTCAAAAGCAAAGTGGCCTCCTACTATGAAAAATTATGTAGCGCCAACACTTCATATTAAAGGTGTGACCGACACGTGTATGTGTCGGCGTTTCATAGATAAAGAAAACAATGTTGATGATATGATCTACCATACCTCAGCCACATAAAGAGCTGCAACAGGCGGGCCAAGTCCCATTCCAGTACCAACAAATAACCTTCCTAAAAGCATGCCCCAGAGGGATGTTGATGTTGCACTGCAAAAAACTTTGACTATAAGTTTATAGCTTTATGCATTGTTTTATTTCGACAATTCTTTTCCATCTTTCCTAGTTAAATTAGTCCAAAGAAAATTAACCACCTATGAAAAAGGAAGATACTATACTTAAAGTAGTATCTTATAAAATATACGGCATAGCTTTGTATTTGCTTTGCAAGAGTAGCATCTTAGAAAAATGCAAGGTGATAGAAATAATGAAAGATAGAAATTATTTTATATCATTTGTAGCTCTGGCTCATACCTCATTATTGCTCCAATGATCATAGGCAAAGCACACAACTGGAAACTTCTTCTACGCCCAACCCCATCTGCAATCCACCCACTGAATAGAGATCCAATAAAAGCACCTCCTAAACATATACTTACTACAAGACCTTCATCAACATAAACATAAAATAAATTAGATAAATATTTATACGTAAAACATGATAAAGAGATTAATGTTCGGCAAAAATTAAGATGGAGTACCTTCGGCCAATGTATTTCCGCTAAAGCCTAGATCTATAGAAATGCTCTCTAAGGTTTCATTAACTACTCTGCATTGCCAATAGTGATAAGAAAATTAGATAATTTCATACAGGAACAAGAAGATGAAGGTATGTGAAGCATATCATACCCAATATGGTAACCATATAAGAATGAGGAAAGAGAAGCCACTATTACATGCCGCAAAGAGCGCCGCCAACAAGGTCTGGCACCCGGTACACGCACTGAAGCTATGAAGGAAATTGTTCTGTTAGTAATATCATTACAAACCAATTCTCTGAACGGGTATTTGAAAGAAACTTAAAAACATGCTTCTTAATCCTTTCAACTTTAACCAGGAAAAGAAATTAAAATTTCAAGATACATTGAGTACATGTAACAGAAGTTCATTGTTGGTTGACTTGTGAACTTTCTTAAATATACAAGGCATGGTTGATCATGTTTTGTTTTCTAAGGCGTACTAGTCTGTGCACCATGCACGCGTGCATTTTCTTTCAATCTCAAGCCAAATTTCACGAGCACAAAAGTGCGCTAGATTGTTAAAATGTGTATTGACAGTATTCAATTTTTAAGCATATACAATAGAAATCAATGACAGGGACCCTTGGTTTAATAGGTGCTGCTGCCATGTGTTACACACACACGATAAAACGACTTGGTCGGGGAGACACCTAAAAAATGTCCATCACCGATAAATTCATGGAACGTATGATTATACAATTATGATTATAAAATTAAGATACTATAGCCGAATATTTCTCAAAAAAAAAAAAAGATACTATAGCCGAATAACTGAGTTGGTATAGTAGTGTGCGTGTCTGAGACACATGCACAATGTATCAAATACACACACTACTATATACCAATTCCTATAGTATAGTACATTAGATAACATTCCTAACTAATCAAATCACTCAAATATAAAATCAATAAATCCAAAGTTTTCTAATAATAATAAAATCTACCACTTGGTTTAAATTAAACAACAAAAGGTGGAAAATTAAAATAAATAAATAAACTTGAAGAAGATATTTACAAAAACAGAAAGGTACCTGGATTTTCATCTTTACTATCATAAGCAGTTATGAATTCCCTTGATGCTACTCGTTGTCTTCCTCGCATTGCGAAACGATAAAATCTTTGTCCAAACCTCACAACAGAGTACTTATCAACAAGCTACTGAACCATAAGAACAACAATAAAGTTGCAAACTTTTTCTCAGATCTAACATACCCAGAACTTCATTTAAAATGGGGTTGATATAAATATCAACATTGTTGTTCCCATAAAATGGGGTGATGTAAATATCAACATTATTCAATTATTTGATGAGTTCAAATGTTATATGAAGAAAATAACAAAAAATCTCAAAAAAACTTAAAAACTAAATCAAAATCTTACATTTAATAAACTGAAACCGAGAAAATGAGAGGGAGTAATGGAAAAACGAATACCTTGTTGTTGATGTTATTGTTCTATGATGATAATGATGATGATGATGGAGATTTAGAAATGCAGAAGTTGGAAGAAAGTGATGATGAATAGAAACAGAATGAAGTGTTTTGATGATGGCAGTTGATGAAGAAAGAAGAAGAAGACACGTGTAAGTAGTATGTAACACAATCTTGGTCAATACTGTACAAAAGTTACCATAGATTTCGGATTTAAGCAACAAACAACTTAATTAAACTTCAAGTAAAGTGTTTATTCAATTTTTGTACTATATAACTTTTTGTGTGATCATTGTGCATGTGTGGTTCAGGTTTTTTTTTAATTAGTGTAATGTCTAGAATTTAATTGTTATGATGAGATTTGAATTTTGATTCCTGTATATATATAATATAATGTCTCTATTAATTGAATCAAATTTATGCAGATTGTGTGGTTCAAATTATTATTATTATTTTTAGTTGGTATATGATTCCACATTTGTTTAATAAATAGTGGTAAATTTCTTTCTTATTACTTAAAAGACATATGAGATGAATTACCTCTTCAAATCAACTCTTTTATATGTAGAATGTAAGAGATGAAATATTTAAATCACTTGTTTAAGAATCCAAAATCTTTAACTAATTCTATAAAATTATCCAAGTATAAATGCCTTTAATATAATGTTGACAATTAAGTCATCATTAGTTTATTTGACTAAAATAAAAAGGGAAAAATACATTGACCTCCCTTGAGATTTGTTGAAATGTCACTCACACTCCCTCTATTTTGTAACATGACACTAACCTCTCTTATTTAGTCTTTTATGTGACAAAAACCTCCCTTTTAAGTTGACGGTGTTTGTCATCCGTTAAACCAGAAAAGGTTTGAAACAAAGAGTTGTGAATTTGTTTCCCAGTTTTCTTTGGCCAATTACTCTGAAAGAAGTAAGGTGGAACGAAAGCTACACACATATTGTTAACATGATATGACAACAAAGCATGGTCAAGTAAAAAAAAAAGGATTCCAAGAACTTAAAACCAGATCTAAATCGAGGTTTTGAAATCTCAAAGAAAGATTGGTATGAAAGCTATGTATACTTATTGTAGATGATTTTAAAATGATTTGGATTGCTATTGTTAGTTTGTTGTAATTGTAGAAGAATGGATGAGGAAGGTGAGGTATACGATGGTTCTTTTCCCAATTTCCATACCAATATCAATTCCAATTCCAAAAACATCAACAATTTTCCTTTAATCTTTTCCTCTTCCAAGAAATGGCTTTATTCGATTCATCCTTCCTACACCTCTAGGATGATTCCCCTCTCGTCTTATCTATCCCCCCACCGCATATGCAGTTGCTGTCATTTAAAAGTAAAAAATTGCAGTTTTTTCTTCCGGAATTTTTTTCTCCTGTAACTGAACGTTAACACCGTCAATGTTAGGGGAGGTCAGTGTCATGTTACAAAATAGAGGGGGTGTGAGTGACATTTCAACATACCTCAAGGGAGGTTAATGTAATTTTCCCAAATAAAAAATATTCATTCATTCAAATCGATATTGTAAATCATATTCAAGTACAAATTCAATATCGCTAAAAACAAAAAGGATAAATTTGCGAACAAGCTCATAGCATCCAAGTTCATGCATTGATTTCTGCAAAAAAATTTTCTTCCTTTTTTTCCCTCAAACCAAACAAAGCCTAAATTAACCGAAATACATTGTCTCCGAATCTGCATCATTGACGAAAATTAAATCATCATTATGTTAAACGTGAAATTTACTACTCTATTCAATCCTTAATATAAGAAGTTATTTTTTAAATATATTAAAATATTAATATATTTAGATATTGATATAGTGTAGATAAATCAATATTTTAATATATTTAAAAATTAAAATTTTCCTGATATTAAGGACAGAAGTATTGTTTGTCCCCTTCTTTAACCGATACCAGGACACTAAAATTAGCATGTGCAGTGGCCACCTAATAGAGAAAGTCTTGATTGGGCACAACACTAACATCTCACATTTATGCATATACTCATAAATAAATAAAATTAAAAGAAAAATAAAATAATCATATCAATCAACATCACTTTAATTATTTTTTCTTTAACTAGTTGCATACCCGTGCGTACGCACGGGACGCGCCTTCGGCGCGTTCTATTTCGTGGGGACGTTGGATCGTCCAGGTTGTGATACGAATTAAATAAATAGGCATTAATGATAAGGAGTAAGAATTCAGGGACATAATACTATTGATAATTAAAATTAAATATAGTCATTGTTAACGGTGATAATACACAAAAGGTTTGATGAAGATAAAATTTTTACATATAATAGTCATTGTTAACGGACATAATACTTTTGCAAATTCATTTTTTACATATAATGTGAGTGTGCCTAAGAGAAAATCATTTGAATTTGTGTCCATATTAGATCTCAAGACTACAAAGTACAAACAGTCGAGTGTATTTTCTTGGTCACATTAATTAATTACCTTTAAGGTTGACACGTGTTGATCTATGTGATTACCTTTTCTTGGTCACTCTCACTAGATAGATTATTATATGAAATGTGTCGTTTTGTGCCCACTAACATAACTTTCGTCTCCATTTGCATGCTATTTTCCTCATCACTCATTAAGCATCTTATAAAATGCCCACTTAATTGCTTTGTGTCAAAGAAGATTATCACATGGTAGGTCAATATCCAATAACAGATTTTTATGGAGCTCTTATTAATATGCGCAACTATAAAGATTAATCTATCAATTCAAATAAGATCGCAAAGAATCACAAAGTTCCCTCTTAAAAAAATTTAACACCGGTATATTCTCGGAATTAAATTCAAACTCAAAACCTCTGCTTAAACTAAATCAAAACTCTTACTATCATCGTTTGTAGGAATAAAGAGTTATTATAATCACTTTATTTACTTTAGTTAAAATAATGATTCATAAATATATCAACATTAATGGGCTGAAAATATCATTCAACATTTCAAAAAATAATTGAAAACTAACAATACATACTCTGTCAAAAAATACTTAATCATTAAAAATTTAAAACTTAAGATCAACTTCTTACCTACTAGATCAACCCGATTTGAACTCATCAACTTCTTACCAACTGGATCAACTTTTACCAAATATTTTACTTAAACATGAAAGCTAAGATACATTATAATCGAAGAGAAATTAAATTGTGGAGAATAAATATGTGATATATGAACAAATATCTTAAAACACTTATGCGATAAACACTTATTACATAAGAGTTCATATGTAAGCAAAAAGTTGTTATTAAAAAGCACTTAACCAGCAAAATTATCTGTCTATGTTCAAAGCGTTTTCAAATTTTGTACACAAAGCTAACACAGCACAATGGATGGACTTCAGCTTCAATTGATTTATGTACTTGCACTGTAATTTTACATAGGAGTGAACATTTTGCCACTGATAAATGATAATCTGCACTTAAAATCATAATCTAGAGCAACATTTTGGCAGCACATCTTACTGGCCCAAGATATCGGAAGCTGACTTGTTCAAGATTTGAAAAAGTTCTTCCCTGTATCAAGAAAATATTCAAATGAAGTTGATTGCATATTGACTGCAATATAAGCTAACAAATCCATGCAAAGTACCAACGAATGAACTTATTTATCTTAAAAAAATCACTGTTAATCTCGCTTTGAGGTTGTTAATCATTAACGGTGGCATGTTTATTTTAAACTGCATTTCAATTATAAAATCACATGTTTTCATATAATTTTGTGATGAACTGCTAATATTAGACAAAATGGAAATCGTGAAAGTGATATAAACGCTTACCGGTCAGGCTTGAATAAGAGATAGCGATAAGTGAACCACTGAAACAGAAAAATAAGTTCAAGTTACTTATCAACTTGCTAAATCAATCAATCAATTTATTGAGTTCCTCTTGTAAAACATAGTCTGTAACTCCATGTATTTTGTTGATGAATGCACTCAATTTATTATAGTTTCTCTAATTTTTGGAACATGGGAAAAATAATGCATTTTCTATTATCTTTGCATTTGAGAATGCTAACAAGTTAGTATTTTCGGCTAGTTTAAACGAAAAATACAAATTAGTAGAGACATTCCGACTCTCACAAGTATAAAAAAATGTGCTTTTATATTCATGCATTTGCGCATTATTTAGCACAATACTTACCACTGATAAAAGTATTCCAATTAGTTCCAGAGAAATTGGGAGAACTGGCAATTTGTCAATGGCCTACACACGAAAATCAGAAAGGACAAAAACCATAATCTCTCAGACATAGCCTTAACATTCGGATAAAATTCTACAACGGCGTATTTGGTTCCAAAATAATGCAAGATCGGTGAAGATTACCGCTATCAAATTAGTTGATGCCCAAAGTGCTACTACAGCTGCAAATCCCAAACCAATTAGTCCCAACCGGTCCTCAGGTGTATCCCACTGTTCAAATATCAAAACCAAACAGAAACTTAGGTAACAGTTGGTGTCTTTCTTGAAAAAGAGATACAAAGGATAAGAGTGGTATACGAGAAACTCACAACACTCTGAACAGACTTGAAAACAGTAAGTGAAGTTGAAGATTCAGAACTTTCTCCAGAAGCCTTCACAACAAATGCAACGTTGATTCGTCTCCCTGTGAGATCGAAAATCCGGAATAAGGATCATAGAGAGATATACACACTTGTAATTAAGTGCACACAAAAAGAACTTAAAAGTAATCAAATCAATGGTATTTTTAAGAACTTGGAACATTTTCATAATTGCTCCGTAGTAAAGTAAGCTACTGAAGTTAAAAAACTAAGCATTTTACCGAGTTAGTCTTTTTTTTAACAATCGAGAACTACCCAGAACCAGAAGGTCACTCATCCTAGTACTATTCTCGCTCGAACACGCTCAAGTGTGATTGCTGACTTAGTTTTGTACCTGAAGTTAGTAAGTTAGTTAGTGCTCTATCCTCACTATAAATAAGAGCACCTATTGTATCATTCAGTGTCTTCTAATCAATCAATCAACGATGTTACCTTCTAAGATTTCATCTCTCTCAAACTATCTAAATTTAGCCAATGATCTCTATATCTCTTATCCTCTGATTCCTCGCAGTTTTTTTTTTAATCAACTCACAGTTCAATATTTGCAATTATATCATTTTATTAAACAAATATTATGGGGGACAACACTATCATCCAAGTACTTTTTTCCTCTATGGCCATTTTTTATCACAAACAATCAAATTTGTCGATTCGCATGAGTACTTAATTTGACTTTAAAAAACTAGACTTAGAACAAAGGACTGGAATTCCCTGCAGATAAGAAAACCAGTCAGTCAAGAAATCTTGGTCACTAGATGAAAGCCGGATGGGGACTGCTCGTATTTTAACTTCATCAAGTCGACTTTAAAATACAACAATCGATGTGAATCATCCAATCTTTATCGAATAGCCAAGATTTGCATGACCGTGGATAGTCAACCTCCTAAAAGAACCACCACTTAAATTAAAACCTACGAATAGACACACACACACACACAACCGGCACTGGTAATAATTTAAGAAAATTGAAATGATTAAATGTTGCAGCGTGTGTCGGAATAACACCAGACACACTTACAATCTGAAGTGTCAATGCTACAGCCCATTTTAAACAACGGCGTTCTTCCGATTCTTGGAACTAGTATATGAATATTGAAGATTTTACAACAATTACATAATAAAACAAATTTCTTATACTCTCTAAAGGAATAAAAAATTCAACTTTGAGGGTTCGAACACCGACACTCTACTTATTTACCTAAAAGGGTGAAATTTCTATCTACTAGTTATTTGACAAAAAAAATCAACTTTGAGAGACCCCTCCAATAAAAAGCAAAGAAAAAGAACAAACCCAGTAAAGGGTTACCTGCAAGAAGAGAAACAGGGGGATTTTGGAAGTTCCCTTGAAATGATTTTCTACCATGAAGCAGCAATGGTGGTGGCAAGCTTGCAATAATGGAAGCCATTTACGCTTTCAATGATCTGCAAGAAATAATAATAATTATCAAAATCTTATAACAAAATAATTATAGTGTGATATAATCAAAGGAGTAATAACAAAAAATGAAAAGGAAGAATCTACAATTAAATTAGGGAAAGAAGAAGAAGAAAAAAAAAAACTACCTTGGGTTGTTCTACTGCTGGAGTGATATTGTGAGTGAGAGAACAAAAGCTTAAAATCCAAAGATAGTGTGAACCACAAAAAATAAAATACATTAATGTCTTTTTTTTTATTATATTAAATTTTGTGTTTTCCCATTTTTCACCGAGAAAGAGACACTATTTGAGTGTCAGTATTTTATTTTTGATATTTTTTGGAGAGATGAGTTATTTGAATAATTATTTTTTAAAAATTTATAGGACAATTAAAATATATGTAATGTGGATATTGATAACGAAATCAAAGCAAAAAAATGAAAAAAATTTGTCTATAATAAGTTGTCCCAATTAATTGTTTCAAAATAGTTGTCAAAATATGTTTCTTATTTTTTTAAAGCTTATATATAATTGAGTTTATCTATAATTGTATATAGGTCCGTTTGAATTATTTTAATTTTCTGGTTTATGCAAATAAATAATTTTTTTTATATTATTATAAGTTTGTCAAGATAATTTATGATAAAATAATGATAAAAATACAATTTTTATTAGTGAAAACTTATAAATTAACATAAAATTTTATTTATTTGCATAAGTTGTTTTACATAAACTCAAAAATAAGCTAATTCAAAATATTCTTCTGTATATTTAACCCCTCTCTATTTGAGTGAATTTTTATTTTTTATCTCACTATTTTAAAATAAAAAATTTTAGTTTCTTAAATAATAGTTTAAGTTCAAATATTTTAATTATAAAATATGTTTTCGATATTTGAAAATAATTACCATCAAATTAAAAAAGAAAAAATAATGACTTCTTTTTTAGCAAAATAAGGGGATTATTATTTTAATATATAATTTTATGGTATTTTTTATCTATATTATTACAAACTCTCGCAAGCATGTCTTCCTCAAACTGATAGCCAAACTAAGATTATCAGCAAAGAATTATAGATTTATTTAAGATGTACTCCCTCCGGCCTTTTTTATAAGCAAAAGTTGTTTTTTAGATTCATTGAAGAAGTAATGTATCTAGTCTATATTTAAGACTAGATACATTACTTTTTCAATTAACCTAAAAAGCAACTTTTTCTTATAAAAAAGAACGGAGGGAGTATGTGCTTTGAAGAACTTAAGTCTTTAGTGTAAATGATTACATTTACTGAATATGGGCATAAGTGCATAACACAAACTTTCATTCGTCAATTAAATCTATCCCTTTTGAGGTGGTTTTATGGTCAACCTTCTTCCATAGGGGGACAACTATCAAGATGTTACGAATATAGAAGTGACAAAAAAAAGTTTATTGGAAACTTTTTTTTATTTAGGGTTCATTTAATCTGCAAAATCTAATAATTAGATAGAACAATACATAACAGTATAAGACCAAACAACACAAGATAAATGTTTAAAGTTTCTTTATGGCAACTATAACAAGTTATTGTTTTCTACTAGTAGTTTTAACTATAACCGCAGGACTTTTAATCAATCTGAATAAGATATGAGGTATTTATGTTCTAGGATGTTCGGTGAATAAAATGTTATTTTAGTCCTACTTTTCACAAACTCCTACTTCTTTTTTGACTTAAAAACAACAACATTCATTCAAATTCATAGAAAATACATCAATCAAAATCATTATATGTTCGCTAAAAACTAATAAGGATGAATCTGTAGACTCACAACATTCGAGTTAATAGCTTAAAACGGCCTAATATTTATGACAAAGTTTACGATTGATACGACAAAATTCAAATGTCTAGAATTATCCAGATCTGCAACGTTGGTGATGTTAAAGTTATTGAATCTGCACTGAATTTGTATCGAAACACACTTGCAAATCTGAACAAAAACAAAACACCGTGACAAGACAGTCAATCAAAACAAACACCGCACTAAAACGAAGAATCAAAATAAGAACTCCTCACTAAAATGAAATTAAAACAACATCGGATAAAAAAGTCGCGAAAACTCGAACAAAACATAAAAAATATATGAATAACACTTTTTTAGATAAAAAGAAATACCTAACAATATCAACATATATGGGGAAGAGGAACCAGTGGCGGATCCAGGACCCGGAGTCAGGAGGTGCAAACCTTTTTTTAATTAATAATTATTATAAATATAATATATAACTAGACTTTTTACCCGTGCATTCGCACGGAACACACTCATTCAATTATATAATATGTATATGTGATAAATTATATAAATTATATGATATTAAGAATATAACATTCCCAAATAAAAAACGGCGCATCAATTCATTATACCTCTTAAGTAAACATATACAATATATTATTTGTTAAGCAACTTATATAATTGTCAATTTGAGTAAACATATACGATATATAACATAATCTTTTGCAATTTTTTTATTTTAATAGTATTCTATATAAAAAAAAATGAGATTATCAATTTATTATATTTTTAGGATTGACATGAGATTCAAGTTAGCAAAATTTTTCAAATATAATGATATATATAAGCGAATTTTCAAAGAATATTTTTAGTATATTATTTTTTTAGGAGTATAGTTACTATTATTGTTAGAGAAAAGTATCCCGAAAAAATTACTCTTTTTTTTTTCTTGTGAAGATTAAATTTTATTTTAATTTTAATAGGATCCTACTCAGGAAAAAAAAAGATAATCACTTTAGCATAAATTACTCTTGTGAAGATTAAATTACTCTGTTTGACTGGTTTTCGTTACTCGCGTACCTCTACGGGTCAGAGGTACGAGTACTGTCTTCGTTTATGGAACCCAGCCACTAGGGCAATTTCTAAAAAATTTGGGTGTTTTACTGATTCTCGTTGTTTCAACTTCAATTTTGGTTGTGATAATTCCACCGGTACTTTTAAAGTAGTTGCCTCACGTTATATTCGTGGTGAGTCGACAAACGTGAGAGTTTTAAGTTTTGGTGATAGTGTTTGGAAAAATATTGAAAGTTTTCCGGTTGTTCCTCTTAATGTGGTTCGTAATGATGCTGTGTTTTTCAATGGCGCTCTTAACTGGTTGGCTATTCACAGTTACATACCATACACTTGGTATCTTTGGCCGAAGTATCTTACTGTTGAGCAGTTTATTATTGTTTCGCTTGATTTGGGGACTGAGACATACAATATGTATAAGTTGCCTCGGGGTTTTGGTGTGTTGGGGGACTGCCTTTGTTTTAGTTTAGTTATTATTCTTACAAGGAAGATGAAGAAATTTGGGGATGAAGAGTCTTGGACTCAATTTCTTAAGATTAGTTTTCACGATCTTCCGTTGGTCAGTGTCTTTAATAAGCAAAGGACCGTGCCATTGTTTCTTTTCTTTCTAATGATGGTAATACACTGGTATTGCATTGTCAGGGAGAAGAGCAAGCAATTCTCTATAATTGGAGAGATCATAGATGGAAGAAATCAGGAGTTAGCGTTGCATAAAACTGTTATTGATGATGAAACTTCCAATCACTTAATTTGGACTTATGCCTACAGTTTTGTTGAAAGCTTAATTTCGATTTGTTGAAAGTAAGTTCATCTTTCATAGTTTACTTGCTTGAATTATTTAAATTCATATATGTTATTTTCATATTAATAGATTGTGTGATTTTTCATTTTTATGATTGTTTTTAGGTTGATTGTGTTTTTTAATTACTATCTATTAGCTATCACTAACAAGTCGACAATTCTCATGGATTCTACAAATTTGTTTTTGTTTTCTATATTATTATAACCAAAGAATTGCAGTTACTTCTGTGCAGTCTCATTTTGGGTTTTTTCTCAACAAGTTCTCTTCCATTTTCAACAACCATGAGGGCGAAGTGGAAGAAGAAGCGTATGAGGAGATTGAAGAGGAAGCACCGAAAGATGTGACAGACATTCTCGATCGACCTTAGTTTTGTTTTTCCTTTCATTGTTGTTTTTAATCAGACTTAAGAGAGTAGTATCGAATTTTCTCTCTCGTTTTGCTGTTATGATCTTTTGTTTTTGTATTAACTCAAAGATATTGTTCTTTATGGAATTGAGTAGTTTTAATATTTGAATGGTTTATTTGCACATCATTGATATAAAAAAAATTAATAATTATTATTATAACCAAAAGGTTTGATGATTTTCAAACAATGACAATCAGCCTGCTTCTTTGTGATTCTTCTCAATGGACATTCAATCTACATTGGTCATTTTTTTATTTGTTTGTCTTCAGAATTTTTTTAAACGAAACTTGAGTACATTATTTGAATTCTATTAATTAGGAAAAGAGAATTGTATATGATACTAATGAAGGAATGATAAATGTATGATAACATATGCCAGTTTTGCTATGTTCAGATCTGGTATGTGGTGGGAAAGTGAGAACATGTCTGTACAGTCAAAGAAAGGTGATGCACCACTTTGTAGGTTTGCATTAATGCGTAATTATCTCAATTGGACGTATGATTAATATGTATTTGTTTGAAATATATGAGGCTTGAGATTTGATTAGCAAGTTTCTTTTTAGTAAGAATTATTTTAGAGAAGAAATGAAAGAATAACACATGACATTATTTTATAGGATGATGTAATTTTAATCTCATATTTTAGTGGAAATCATGGGGGATAGTTGATGTAAATAAGGGTGGAGATTTATTTTTGCAATTCTTCTCCATAGATTTTCTTACTAAATAACATTTTCCTCTTTAGAATAGCACCTATTGTATCATTCAGTCTCTTCTAATCAATCAACAATGTTACCTTCTAAGATTTCATCTCTCTCAAACTATCTAAATTTAGCCAATGATCTCTATATCTCTTATTCTCTGAGTACTCACACAGTTGTTTTTTTTTAATCAACTCACACAGTTCAATATTTGCAATTATGTCATTTGATTAAACAAATATTGTGGGGGATAACCCTATCATCCAAATACTTTTTATCTCTTATGAGCATTTTTGTCACACAATCAAATTTGTCAATTCGCATGAGTACTTAATTTGACTTTAAAAAACTACACTTAGAACAAAAGACTGGAATTCCATGCAGTTAGAAAATCTGGTCAGTCAAGAAATCTTGATCACTGGATGAAAGATGGATGGGGACAGCTCGTATTTTAACTTCATCAAACCGACTTTAAAATAAAACAATAATATGAATCAACCGATCTTTATCGAATCGGCATGTGTCGCTATGACATCAGATACACTTACAATTTGAAGTGTCAGTTCTACAACTCATTTTAAACAATGGCGTACTTCCAATTCTTGGAACTGGTGTTGGATCGACTAGGTAACACAACTTATAAATTGAAATTATCTGTTACTATCGAAATTTATGATGTGTTTCATGTGTCTCAACTCAAGTTGTGCTATGACCAAATGCCACAAGTGTCATCCATCTCCTGTTAATTCACCACCAACTATCAAACCCTGAAAGTTGAATGGAAATAACAATCTAATTAAATCACTTTGTTATCGTCTCTACTATCTACATATTTATTACAATTATATCGCACGTTCATTTTCATCGATTACTAATCATGTGTTTGGATATCTTTGGTGTGAACTGTTACCAGATCTTCTCTAACAATCCAAACGATCTCACTCAGCCATATTTAGTTTTTTATTTTTTATTTCCTGCATTATTGATCTTCATAATCTAATCTCAATATGGTAAGATCTTCAACACTTCAAAGTTCAAATATGTAACAACATAATTCTCTTACGACAAGAAATCGATATCCTTTCGATGGTAACTTAAAATAAGGATTTTTCTTATATTTTTTATTACGATTAAAATAAAGAGTATTTTTTTTTACTAAAAACAACATTTTTTCATTTAAATTGATACTACGTAAATCACAACATCCAAGTTAGAAACATACAACATCAGTAAAATATTTATAAATATGACAAATTCTACGAATATGATGAAATTAAAGTGCTCGTAATATCCATCCAAAATGTTAAATATGCATTGAGTCAAATTTATTCTATTAATTTGAACCGAATAAAGACCGCAATAAAATAGAAAAATAAACTAACATTATACTAAGATGAGAACAAAAAGTCACTATGACGAAATCACAGAAGAAATACACTTTATAAAATGGCTAGTTTCGCCACTATCTACTGATATGATAAAATTGAAGTGCTTGAAATATAACATCTTCAAATCTGCAACGTTAATGACACCAAAATCATTTTTTAAATATGCATTGAACATATTTCAAAAAAGAAAAATATGCATTGAACAAAATTTAATATATCAATTTGAACTGAATAAACACCGCAATAAAATAAAAAAAATAAAGAGTTAAATATGTTTTTAGTTTCTACATTTTGCCTTACAGTCAAGAATAGTCTCTATTTTTTTTTATAGTTTAAAAAAACCTTACAATTTTTTCCATAATCAAAATTGGTTCCCGCCGTTAATTTTTTTTAACAGAACGCTGATGAGGCGCAATTAGCCAATAACATAATGACATGTGTCTTTTACCATGACTTCAATTTGGGTTGTTGTTATGGTTTTGGTTGAGTTTGTGGTGATGAAGATGATGATTGCGTTGGAGGAAGAAAGGTAGAAAGAAAGATTTGGTGTGAAAAGGTGCACAATAAATCTGATGGAAAAAAATTCATATCACTATGTTATTGGCTAATTATTCCAGGTCAACGTATTGTTAAAAAAAATTAACGACGAGGACCAATTTTAATTACGAAAAAAATTATAAGAGTTTTTTAAATCATAAAAAAATTATAGAGATTATTATTGACCATAAGGCAAAATGTAGAGATTAAAAATATTTAACCCAAAAATAAATTATGGTATTAAGATTACGACCAACAAAAATGTCACGATGACATTATGAATGAAGAGTGGCTGCTAATAGGAGATTTTAATGACATTATGAACCCGTCAGAAAAGAAATGTGGAGTTCCAGCTTCGCAGAGACGGTGTGAAAAGTTTGTTGATAGAATTAATGCGTGTAATCTAATGGACTGTGGAGCTATAGGTCCTCCTTTTACTTGGCATGGGCCGAAGTTCCAAGGAGGAGATAGGATTTTTGAGCGCCTGGACCGGGCGTTAGCTAATGATTTTTGGCGTCTTCGTTTTCCCGACGCAGTAGTTAAAGTATTACCTAGAGTGAGTTTCTCGGATCATCATCCATTACTTCTCCAACTCTTTGGTAGTGGTAGTTTTCAGAGGGTTAAGCATTTCAAATTTGAGAGTGCTTGGCTTTTGGATGGTAGTTATGAGGACATGTTGAAGTGGCAGTGGAAGGATGCATCTCCCATTAATGATCAGTTGAAACGTCTTACTCGAACTCTTCAAGAGTGGAGAGATGTCACTTTTGAGAAAGTTACAAAACAAAAGAGAGAACTTCTAGCGAGACTAGGAGGTATCCAAAGACGAGTTCAAGACGGGAGGAGTAACAGATTCCTTGTGCGTTTGGAGGGGGAATTGCAGCAGGAGTTAGCTCATATTCTTAAAATGGAAGAACTTATGTGGTTCCAACGATCAAGAGCTAGATGGTTAGTGGATGGTGACCGAAATACTAGATATTACCATTTAAAAACAATCACAAGACGACGGCAGAATCATATCTCTATGCTTCGTGATACTCATGGTAACTGGGTATAAGATGCAGATGTATTGAAACAAATGACAAATGACTTTTATATAGCTCTATTCTCTCGAGACGGCACTGAAGTCCAATGGCATCAGACAGAGCTATCTTTTTCGAGATTAAGTGAGGATGAAGTCCAACAAATTAATTGTGATGTTACTAATGAAGAGATTAAGAGAGCGCTCTTTAGTATGAGCCCGTGGAAAGCTCCGGGCCCTGATGGTTTTCCTGCGGGTTTCTACCAAAAATCATGGAACACGGTTGGTAGGAGTGTATGTGATTTTGTTAGAAAAGTTTGGTCCAATCCTTTATTGCTAGGAGATGTTAATTGCACAGATATTTGCTTAATCCCGAAGGTGGGGCGCCCATACTATATTCAGCAGTTCAGGCTCATCTCTTTGTGCAACACTATTTATAAAATTGTGAGTAAAGTTATGACAAACAGAATCAAAAGTACTATCACTACAGTTGTTTCTCCTCATCAGACGGGATTTATTCCGGGAAGAAGTATTCATGAAAACATTGTTGTCGCGCAAGAAATGGGGCATAGCATGGGTAAAATGAATGGGAAGGTTGGTTATTTTGCAATTAAAGTTGATCTGGCGAAGGCTTATGACAGACTCAGTTGGAATTTCATACAGCATACTCTTAGGGAGGTGGGGTATCCGAAAAAGTGGATTGATGTGGTAATGACAGCAGTTACTAGTGTCCGCACAAATGTGAAGTGGAATGGGGTGAGAGCAGAGTTTTTTCATCCTGAGCGTGGAATTCGACAAGGGGACCCTATATCACCTTATTTGTTTGTAATTTGCATGGATAAGCTATCCCATCTAATTAGCCATGCTGTCAATGAAGGAGTTTGGAAACCCATGAGAGCTGGTAGAACTGGGCCGCAAATATCGCACTTAATGTTTACGGATGATTTGATTCTCTTTGCATAAGCAAATGCCGACCAGATGAATGTTGTGCTGAATATTCTTAATCGTTTCTGTCAATTGTCGGGGCAGCAGGTGTCGCAAGAGAAGACAAGCATCATGTTTTCTAAAAATGTGACTACACAGTTGAGAGAAGAGTTAGTCACTTTGTCTGGTTTCATTGAAGCAACCTCGTTGGGGAAATATCTTGGAGTTCCTCTTGTGGGCAGAGCACCGAAGCGGTCGGATTACAATTACTTAATCAACCAAGTGAAATCAAAGTTGTCTAATTGGAAAGCAAAGCAATTATCTTTTACTGGCCGAGTTACGTTGTCAAAAGCAGTTATTGAAGCAATTCCAATCTACCCCATGATGACAGCAGCCATACCCAAAGCGTGCCTTAACGAGATACAAAAAATCCATAGAGCTTTTATATGGGGTGATGACGATGATGGTAGGCGATATCATGCAGTAAACTGGGAAAAAGTCACAAAACCAAAAGCCATTGGTGGGTTGGGTATTAGACGACTTGTCCACATGAATCAAGCGTGCTTAATGAAGCTGGCATGGGCGCTTCGAAGTGGGGATAATGAGTTGTGGATTGAGGTTCTCAAAGGAAAATACAGCAGAGGGATTCCAACTCTTATGCAAGTCTCTTCCAAAGTGCAAGACTCTAGCTTGTGGAAGAACTTGGTTAATATTTGGAACAATCTTGATTTATATGAATTTTGGTCTATTGGTAACGGGACTATGGTTAAGGCTTGGGACGATAGATGGCTGCTCCCGGGCAAATCAATTCAAGAACTTGGTATCATCATTCCTGAAGCTATGCAAAATATGGTGGTCGCTGACTTGGTTGATAATACCGGCTGTTGGAAGGTAGATTTACTTAGTTCATGGCTGCCAGTGAATATTATTAACCTTCTTTTTGCTGTCATGCCCCCGAACAACATAGCACGGGCGGATCAGCGTGCTTGGATTGGTACTAACGCAGGTACTTTTTCGATTGCTTCCGCGTATATGCTGATATGTCGATTTAATGATGATGAATGGAACACCGTTTGGGTTCGTATTTGGAAATTGAAAGTGCCGGAACGTGTGCGAAGTTTTATTTGGTTAGCCCGGCATGACAGATTAATAACTAACTATCGGAAGAGTAAAATGCACATCGGCGATCCGTGGTGCAGGCACTGCGTTGATGTGGTGGAAGATTTTATACATGTGTTGAGAGATTTCCCTTTAGCTAAGAGCTTGTGGTGTAATTTATTAAATGATGCAGCAAGGGAGTCTTTTTTTGCTGCTGCGTTGGATGATTGGTCCGTCATGAATTTACGTAAGCAACTTGGCAAAGATGGTAGCTTGAACTGGTCGTGTGTGTGGGCAACTAGCTGCTACTTTCTTTGGCAATGGAGAAACCGCGAGACACATGGGGACGCGCGTACAAGACCAATGCAGCCATGGCTTTTTATTAAAAACTGGGTCAAGCAGTATAGCACGGCTGATGTGAGCAGAATTGTCTTTCCAAATAACACTAAGGTTGAAGTCTCCATTGTGTGGAGTTGTCCGGAGGAGGGGTGGTTATGTTTAAATACGGACGGTGCTAGTCGGGGTGAAGGTGCAGCCGGTTGTGGTGGACTTCTTCGAAATTTGAATGGGCATTGGATTGGTGGTTTCTCTAAGAATTTGGGCCGTTGTAATGCATATATAGCCGAATTATGGGGTGTCTATGAAGGTCTTTGTTTAGCACGTAGTCTTGGTGCTACCAAGCTCAAGGTGCAAGTGGACTCTAGTGTTGTTAATCACACTCTCAATAATTCTAGCGGAGGGAGTGTTGTTGGTTGGCGTCTTATTCATGATATTCAAGAGCTCCTAGATTTGGATTGGGAGGTCAAGGTGTGCCATATTTACCGTGAGGCAAATGTTTGTGCGGATGCCCTTGCGAATATGGGGTGTGAGCATGGTCCGGGACTTCAATTGTATGAGTTATGTCCTCCTAGATTAAGCTCGTTGATTTTAGCTAATGTAATGGGGATTGCTACCCCTCGACTCATCTCTATTTAGTTTTCTTTTTGGACCTTGGCCCCTTCTATTACCAAAAAAAAAATAAAATGTCACGATGACGAAATCATGAAGAAATACACTTTATAAGTGCAAGTCTTGCCTACTCATAATTTTCCTAAGAAATAGCACAGCTTAATGGAATCAGCCATGTCTCGGCCGACGGCTACGTCGTGGGCGTCCGTCTCCGATGATCTCTTCACCGAGTTCCTGTCATTACTTCCTGTGAAATCTCTTCTTCGATTCAAGTGCGTAAGTAAATCCTGGAACACTCTAATTTCCGATCCCAATTTTGTGAAATTACATCTCAAGAAATCAAAATCACATAATCCACACTTCACACTAATCACTTATCACACCAAAAAAATCAAGGGAGAATCCCCATACGGCAGTGACGATGAATATGAGGAGGAGCACAGTATCATTCCATACTCTATACGTTCTTTTCTCGATAACCCTTCGTTTACCCTTTTCGCTGATCATCATTGTCTTTTGAACAAAAAAAGTTGCCATCAAATAGCTGGTTCCTGTAATGGATTGATCTGTTTGATTGGTTTTGATTACTCGCCTACGTTTACGATTGATGATCAGAGGTTCGAGTACTGGCTCCGTTTATGGAACCCGGCCACTAGGGCAGTTTCTGAAAAGTTTGGGTGTTTTACTGATTCTCGTGGTTTCAACTTCAATTTTGGTTGTGATAATTCCACCGGCACCTTTAAAGTGGCTGCGTCACGTTACATTCATGATCAATTGACAACCGATGTGAGAGTTTTTAGCTTCGATGAAAATGTTTGGAGAAATATTCAAAGTTTCCCAGTTGTTCCTCTTAATGTGAATGGTTATGAATCATTTGAGCATAATGGTGTGTTTTTAAATGGCACGCTTAACTGGTTGGCTATTCACAATTACACCCTAGATACTTGGTATCGCCGGTGGAAGTATCTTACTGTTGAGCAGCTTATTATTGTTTCGCTTGATTTGGGGACTGAGACATACAATATGTATACGTTGCCTCAGGGTTTTGATGAGGTGCCACCTGCACAACCAACTTTTGGTGTGTTGGGGGACTGCCTTTCTTTTTCTTATTATTCTTACAAGGAAGCTGATTTTATTATATGGCAGATGAAGAAATTTGGGGATGAAGAGTCTTGGACTAAATTTCTTGAGATTCATTTTCACGATCTTCAGTTCGACCATGTCATTAGTAAAGAGATGCCGAAGCATTATTTATATATCGTGCCATTGTTTCTTTCTAAGGATGGTGATACACTGGTATTGTATAGTGCAAAAGAACAGCAAGCTATTCTCTATAATTGGAGAGATTGTATAGTGAAGCGATCAGGAGTTAGCGTGCATAAAACTGTTGTTGATGATGGAACTGTCAATGATTTATGTTGGCATTACGCCAATGGTTTTGTTGAAAGCTTAATTTCGATTTGTTGAAAGTAAGTTCTTCTTTAATGATTTACTTGTTTAAATTTATTTAAATTCATATATGTTATTTTCATATTAATAGAACATTTTTTTATATATGGTTTACTTCTTTTACTGGTATTGTATAGGACATTTTTTTATTTGGTTTGTCTTCAGAATTTTTTTAAACGAAACTTAAGTATGCAATGGGCCTCGATTTGGGAGGAGACTACATTATTTGAATTATATTAATTAGGAGAAGAGGATTGTATATGATACTAAGGGAATGATGAATGTTTGATACCAAATCCCATTGTTGCTGTGTTCGAAACTAGTATGTGGTGGTGGGCAAGTGAGAACTTGGTTGTACGGTTAAAGAAAGGTGCTGCACCACTTTGGTTCGGATATCCTGCCCTGTGTTTACAGCAATTTGATTATTTTTGCATCAGTGCATAATCATCTCAGTTGGACATATGACTAATATGTATTTTTTTGAAATCTATGAGGCTAGAGATTTGATTAGCAAGTTTCTTTAGAAGCTTGTGCTGTTATACTCAGCTGAATTGTGTAAGAGGTGTAATGTACTATTAGCACAACTTGTGCTCCTGTTAATAAAAATGTCTTTAACAAAAAGCACGTAATAAGATGCACTTGTCTATAGATTTCGGCAGATTTGTTATATCTGTAGACCTATAAATAGGCGAGGAAAGGAAAAACAAGTATTGTTTTATTTCCTCAAACACATTTATTTCTTTTACCTCAACCTTATTGCATTTGTCTGCTTTGGTTGAGCGCATACTTTGTTAATTGTGTCTCTTTTGATGCTTTTGGATTTGGACGATGAAGCTTTGGAATGATTTCAAGTACATTTATGCTGAATTTGTTTTGGAGCATTGATTGATATTTTTCTACTTGCATGTGTTTCACTGACCTTTATTTGTTGATTGTGAGTATCTTATTATTTTGCAACTACTATTGGATCATATGACTGAATTTCTATTATCACCTTTTAAGCTGTCTCTACACTTTTTAATTCCTAACATACTTTTATGGCTATTTATTTGCTTCGTAGTTTGCTAGTGGAAGAAATTGTCCAAAATCACTTCAGATGCTTCATTCATGGAGGAGGAAAACAATAAGATGTTGAAGATATCACACAAGATAGAAGGTGATAGGAAATTTCAAATCCCTCTTACAAGGAGGATATCATAAATGACAAAGTGTTTCAAACCCTTTTAATTTTGTATAGTCATCTTTTTATTTACAAAAAATAAGGACTAGAAGATCCTTCCGAATAGATAATCAAATCTTCTTTCTCATACTTCCGGATGTAAGGGGAAGTATTCCAAACTTTAAAGCATTGGTGATTTTGTTTTGAACCATGATGCAAATGTCTTGTTGGTTTGATGTTTGGTTAAGTTTTTAAAACATTCGTTTTACAAATATTATGTTTGTAGTGAAGCTTGAAATTAGTTTTGATCACAATAAAATTTTTGATAAATGCTTATGAGTAACATAATTGATGAGTTGAAACGTCATATTTGGACAATGAAGTACACTATATTTCAATTGTCAAGGAACAATATGAGAGACTTGAAAGTTGAAACAACCCATTGAGAGTCACTTTCCAACTAGAGATTTTGCCAACTCTTGGTATCCAAACAAAGAGAATATATAAAAAAAAATAAAAAAATTCTTGTATGTTGAGGGTAAAAATGGTACCAAATATGCACAGAGTATGTTGAGGGATCTGGATTCACTGCAGTTGGAGAGAGATGACTGCACTGCAGTCGGTCAAATCTGGACCGTTTGATTAAGATCGGACGGTGACAATTAATAACTCGGTAAATAAATAAAAAAGTATAAAGCAGATTCGACGGCTGAGATCATCTGCAGTCACTATTTGACTGCAGAGAATCTAAATCCCTAATAGAGCTAGTTAATAAATTAATGCTAACTAACAATGAACTAACTAACTATGGTTGGGCTAACTAGGAGTTGAGTAAATACAAAGTGAATAATAGAGTAAATAGTTATACCAATCTCTAAAATAATTTCCCCAACCCATGAAATCTGATAGTCATTGAACAAGATGCTTTTGCACCACTTTTTTTAAACATGGTTTGTTCACGACAAGAATGAAGAAGCCGTGTCCATGGTGGCGCCTATCAATTTTTCTTGTCTTCTGGTTTTTGTGCTTCTTGATAGGAGTGGCAATTTCATTTTTGTTGAGTTTGGCTGGTTTGATTGGAGGAGTATAGCCTTGCCAGTGAGATTGGTACATCCATGTTTTATGTGGCTCAAAGTAAAGAAGCAAAAGTATAGTTTGATGTGCTATCTAAACCGGTTCTTGGGAAAATTTGGGACTGGTTTAAGTGCCATATTAATTGTGGCTAGTATATGTTATTGTTGATACTAGTGTTAATGTCAGCTTTTTCGATTACTCGGTCAGTAGTCTCAACCAAAGAGGAAAGGAAGAGATTTACTAGGGAAATGATATATGAAAGAACTTAGGAAGAATATAGTTGAAGTTATCTTTTTAAATTGTCTTAGAAATTCAAAATTGTTTACCCCAATCTGTACTTGTAACTTGTACACCAAGTAAGTTAATATTGTTGTACTTGCACATGTTTCACTGACCTTTATGTGGAAGAGTACCTTACGAATTGTTTTTTAATCCGTCTATATTTTTAATTTCTCTCGTATTTTTTGGCTATTTTATTTGCTTCCTAGGTTGCTGGTGAAAAAATTGTCATAATTTCAGATGCTTCATTCATGGAGGAGTAAAACAATAAGATATTGGAGATATTACATAGGATAGAAGCTCAAAGGAAAATCCATTAGCAAGATCAATTGTTCTGTGTTTGATTACATGTTGGTACAAAGGACTAATCCTCTTGCCATCATAGGCAAAATGACAAAATGCTTCAAACCCTTTTGATTTTGTGTATTCATCTTTTTATATACAAAAAAAAGAAAGAATATATGATCAAGGATAAATAATCAAGTTTTCTTTCTCTCCTCTCCCTCTTTTGAAGCTTTTAGAATTTCTTTGTTTTTCTTAAAGCTTAGTCAATGGCGTGATGTTGGACTTCTCATACCTCCTATGTTTTCAACGTAGGACAATTTCTTATCAGTTGATATGAGTGGAAGTTTTTGAAGCTTTCCGCTATCAATATCTTTGTCCACATCGTCTGAAACTGAAAGATTATCCTTCTTATTAGGGTCTGATTCACTTTGATCACCGCTCCAACCCATGAAATCTGATAGTGTCATCGAACAAGGAGTTTCTGCACCGATCTTGTCTACTTCTTCTCTTGGAGGAGTCTGACACTTGTCTGGCTTTGGAACTGAATTTCTCACACCGCATCTTCTTCCTGGTAATGGATTTTGTGTTTGGCAATCTGCATGTAATACATCTTCTATTCTTGATAGCACTGTAAAGGCCAAACTTTCCAATATTCTTGAATAACTTTCAAGAACAGCTTGCCCTACATCCTGTCATAAATAAAATAGATTAATACGCGCAAACTAGAACACACACGAAGGTCGGCTAATTGGGCCTACGTTTCCGACAGCAGAGTGATTGTTATAGTTTTTCTATTTTAAAAGACTTAAGAGTTACAAAGTTTGCCATTCGCCCCCTCACTCTATTAAGCTCGAGTGTCTACTCACTTATCAGTGAATATGAGTCATACTAAAATGCTTAGTAATGATAATATTGTAATCTCGTATATGGGACTTTGTGCTCATCACGAGTACGAGAAAATTCGTGAGAACTTATTAACCTTGCCAAAAATTCATGCAACATTGTGACTCAAAATCCTGCAGGATGATGGTGCAAACAGAACATGTTCTTACCCGGTTAAATTGGATTTTGCTTATATCCAATGAAGATTGGGGAAGCCCTGGAAATCTATGCTTCAAGAGAAGTAAGATGGTTTCTGCTCTCTCTTCAAAGAGTTCTCTTTTCTCAATACTCACAGCAGAACCCCATGCTGATTTGGAATCTTTTTGGTTCATCTTCCTCTTCCAAATCACTATTGATGCCTCAATTCTGTTCTTGAGATCAAGAATCTTGTGTTCTGATGACATGTCAACTGTTGCTAGGAACTGATCGGGATCAAAAAATTCATCGGTAATGCTCCGGTAGATTAAGTCCCCTAGACTTGCTCTTCCATTCTGTGAATGAAGAAACAAAACCAAAATTTAAATTGTGTAAATATATGTCATATGAGAATATTAATCATCATAGCTTCTAAGAAAATATTAAAGGCTTGTTTGAATTGACTTATTTGAACTTATCCACTAGCATAATCAATTGTGATATTGCTCTATTGACATATTCAAGAGCTGTTTTCAACTTATTTACATAAGTTCTTCAGAATAATTTATGAAAACATATTATAGCTAATATGTAAACATTATGACTTTATTTTATCTTTTTGTTATAGAAATAGCTTATACACAAGCACTTATGTCATAAGCATTTATGATATAAGTGCTTAATTAAGTTGTTTATACAAACATTGGCTAATTGTTTTGACATACCTTAGGTAGAGCTTCAATATAGCTTTCAGGGATCGCCATTTCTGTTAGAGTTTGAGCATTTATAGCCATTGCTGCTTTAAGTACTTGATTCACACAATCTTTCTGATACTGTAGAAATCTTCTTGCTGCATCAGATAAACCATCTACAGGTACTTTAGGTGTAGGTAACCACCACTTGTCATCATTTTTTCCTTTTGGCGCGTCTTTATCATCAGCATCTTTCGATACATAATAGAATTCATTTTGGTTTTTGAAGTTATCTAGACAATCCTGTTCATCGTTGTAAATTTATCATTAAATTAAAATCTATTGAATCCTATCAAAGGATTAAATATACTTTTAGTCCCTCTCTAGTGACTAAAAGTGCGCAGTTTGTAATTTGCAGGGACCAGAACCAAAATTCGAGATAATTATAGGGACTAAAAACATGTTTAACCCAACAAATAATGATCATATTAACTCAGGATTTGTGATCTTACAATAAGCATTGTATCAAGTTTTCTCAAGGCAGGGATATTCATGTGAAGATCGGTTCGTTGCCGTGTTGTCATAATCTATTCAATCAAAGATAATGTTCAATCAGATAAAGGAAGAATAATGATGAACAATATGAGAAGCTTTTCAATCAGATAATCTAGTCATAATCTAGAGAGGAGCTTTTTTACCTCCATGCTTGAACCATCCTTGCCTTTCTGTTGTGTAGGAACCATTTCAACAACGTAATCAGTAACCGAAAGAAGCCAATCGATTTCTTTTCTCCATCTGGCTTTCCTTTCCGCTGGCATTGGCTCTAGCCGCCTTTGTTCACCGAAAACAGAAGCTGCATTAATTCTCAGTAAGAAAACATCTTTAAGTCAGCATAAGAAACTGACAACAATAATTTGAAACATTTCCTGAAAATGGAAGGAAAAAACATAATGTTTCTCCATCAAAGTTCAAGAAGTATAGAGAAAATGTTTTTATCTTAGCTCAAAGAAAAAAAAAAATAGCATCATACCAGCAAGATTTGTTAATGCATTTGACAATGCCAAAGCTGAAGAAACACCTTTCCCTCCACCAGACATATCCTCTCCTAATAGTAGTTTAGCAAATCTCTCCTTCATCTGTTCGATTTCTGAATTAAATCGAATCATAAATATTAAAAACTTAACAAATTAATCCATGAAATAAAATACATTTGATTGACATCAAATTGATTGGTTAACGCAGTTCAAATAAGATGTGAGACATTGGTTAACCACATATTTGAACTGCGTTAATCATCCAATCTCATGTCGATAATTTTGTGTCAAAATATCTAAAAGCAATAATGAGATCTAATAATTAACATTAATATTTACCTTGCGTATGTTTCTCTTTGGCTTCTTTGGCTACAATCTCCTCCTTTATTGTTCTTGACTTGTTAGGTAGAGCCCTTTCAGGATCATGATTTAGAGGTTTTGATCCTTGACTTCTTGATGAAACAATATCATCATCTTGTGTAGGATCTAATGAGCTGGCACTTTCAATGCTTAAACTTTTTGAATGCCTCCCTGCTGCATCAAACATTCCTCTCAAACGGAATAATTTGGACTTATGATTTTCCTGTTCTTGTTCTAGTGCTCTAACCATTTTTTTTTAATTTATTTTAACAAAAAAATAAAATAAATTATTCCCCTTTTTATTATATATTTTGTAAGGAAAATATTAAAGGGATGATGATGAACAAGCAAGAACAATTCAAGGGGTTTCCATTTTCAACTCCCTATTGAAAAATTTTGTTACTTGCAATCCAAGGGAGAGAAGGAAAACACCAAGGGGAGATTAAGCCAAATGAAACTAACAGAAGTTAGTTTTTTTTTATTTTTTTTTTTTTGGTTTTTTTTAGGAGAAAGAGAATTTTAAGAAAAGGTTGGATGTGATTATTTGATGGAGGGGTTAGTGTGTTAGTTTTTTTCTCTTTCTTTTTTGAGCTGAATTCATTGAACGTGGGGTGCATGTTGTAAGAGATTAATGGGTTTATAATTTGGAAAAATAAACAAACAATAAATTAAATTGGAAATTTTTTAAAAAAATTTGTTTGGAAGAATCTGTTTTGACAATGATGGGTTAAATTGGGTGGTTGAGTTAAGGTCCTAATTTAAGGGTCAAATGTTGCTAAAGACTAGAGAAGACAGACATGCATGCATAACAATTACAATAATAAGCCTTTACTTTCTTTTCTCCCATCACATACATGGTACACTTTAAAGACTTTTAAGAGATTGGTTTTTTTTTTAAAAAACCAAATGTATCATCCGCGCGCAACTGCAGAGACTAATCCTCCGAGGTAACTGAGATCCATTTAAGAGGTTGATTTCTCCTAACAAATGCTTCTTCATACGCACCGACCGGGAATTGAACCCAAGACCAAATGGTTAAGAGATCCAAATATCTACCACTTATGTCACACTATGTTGGTAGAGATTGGCATTTTAATGTATAGGTACAACAACTATCTTACTATTAACTCTTATAAAATATATAAGCTACAATTAAAAAGGAAAAATTCTCTAAATATAAACTATATTTCGAATTATAAGTTTTATTTTTTATTATTAGTTTTACTATTGAGATGGACCTAGATAGTTAGTCGGAGTTGATGAAATGCGGTGGAGAACAACGGTTGATTTTTCAGTATAAAAAAATAGTGTATCTGTAAACACTTTAAAAAATGAAACGTAAGAGTTTGACACATTTATATATAAATATTTGTATTTTAAGAATATTAATACATAAAATGTACTTATTTAAAAAATAAAAAAAAAAAAAAAAAAGGAGATTGAGTAGAAGTAGTACTTGTGAAGTCCAAAATGTCCATAGTTTTTAAGTTCTTGTTAAGATGCCGCCAGCACATACCTTAGTCTTTTACTATTAGATTTTATTTTATGGCCATTATTATAGGGTGTCATTAATTCTCCACGCTGTCATCGTTGAAAATTTTGAGTTGGGCATTCCAGAACCAGAACTTAGCTTTATTTTATTTTAATTTAATTACATAAGTACATCATATAATCCATGAACCATAGATCTCCCGTGGTCATCTTCAACCTCTATCTGTCATTCTCACTTAATTATTTTCTTTCTCTCATTCATGTGTTTGGTAGAGATCTACTCAATTATTCATTTATAAATGCATCTCTCACTTTTTAAGTTTTTGTATGTCTAAAAGTAGATATATGTTGAAGTCTTAAACCATTATTTGTAACCAAAAATCATTTTTTTCACCGTCAAATAGCTTAAGAGAATAATTGAAATTCGAACTCAAATAGTATAATATAGCTTATTCTTCGGTAGCTATCAACAGAATTACGGGACATTTTATAAGAGGAGAGAAGAATATTAATAGCCAATAAATAATCTTGAACTATTTGCATATAAGTAACTCTTTGAAATTCTCAGTCCATCCATTTGATTAAACTTTTTTCGTTACCAAATCTTTTGCTTCTTTGTTTGAGTAGCAATCAAACTCTAATTTTTGTATGTGGAAAAAATTCAATTAGGAACATATATGATCCCACCTTGTATTTTAAGATGGATTACATAGCTTAAAATTAATCATAGAGCAAAATCTTCAAATCTCAACTACTATATTTTTGGATTCGATATCAAAATTAATTCTACTTTTAACATGTTAAAATTATGATTAAACTACATATTTGGTCTCTTAAGTTTTCTCACCATTTGTATTATTTAGTCATTTCTATTAGTTTTGTCACGTGTCAAACGATTTGTATAAGTGGATAGACACTTGGACATGTGTATAGTTGAAACGGTGTTAATATCTAACAATACTACAGACATAGAAGTACAACAAATAATATCAATTAACACTTGCAAATAACATCAATTAAATTATTTGTAAATAAAAAATAAAAAATCAGTTGAATTATGATTTTAGAAAAACAGGACAAAATCATCGAGTTTCACTCTAAAATCCCTTAAAATTCATCAAAAAAACATCATAAACACATAAAGATCATAACCTTAAATATCTAACATTACTACAAATATAGAAGTACAACAAATAACATCGATTAACGCTTAATCATGCAAAATCATCATGATTATATCATTTTCTTCATAAAGCACAAAATAGCTACAAACATCTACAAATTTTCATATGACTTAATAGATCTTTAGATTCCTGTATGTTCGCGATTTTTTTGTTTTAGTCCATATATCTTGTTTTGTTGCAAATAAGTCCTTGAATGTATAAATTTTTTTGATTTTAGTACCTAAAGTCAAAAGAAATCAACTTAAAACTTCTCAAACATAGATGACTAAATTCAAATTTTTAAAAAATATGCAATTATGAAGAAACCAACAAAAAAATAAATTATTGCCATTGACATTGCTGCAATTTTTGAAAATAAAATATAATTAAAAAATGAATGTTATGATATAAATATGAATATTTTTCATCTTCGTAAGCTCCATCCATCCACTCCACAGTAACCACACACGCCCAATCGAACTCTGCAATTCCATTTCTCAAAACCCTAACCCTAATGGCATCCATATCCGTTCTCCTTGTATGCAAAGTATTCCCATACTTAGAACAAGAACTCAAAAACCGCTACAATCTTCTCCGCATATGGGATTTCCCACAAAAATCCCAACTCTTAACTCAACACGCCGCGTCAATCCGTGCGGTGGTCGGAAACGCTTCCGCCGGCGCCGATTCCGAGCTAATTGATGCACTACCGAAGCTGGAAATTGTTTCGAGCTTCAGTGTTGGTGTTGATAAGATTGATCTTAACAAATGTAAGGAGAAAGGGATTCGAGTTACGAATACTCCTGATGTTTTGACTGATGATGTTGCTGATTTGGCTATTGGTTTGATTCTTACGCTTCTTAGGAGGATTTCTGAATCTGATCGATATGTTAGAAATGGAAATTGGAAGAGTGGTGACTATAAGTTGACCACTAAGGTAAAACCTAATAATCAAGTTTTTGAATTTGAAGTTGATTTTAATTTTATCTTTGTTGATATATTGTGGTCTAATTCAATCGGTGTTGCTATCGCGTTTTGTTCAAATTATGCTATGTTAGTATGTTATTAGACTTATAGCTGATATTTTACAACACCGAATTCTATTGATGATATGAATAAATGCGTTGTTTTAGTCTGATGTTATGTCTTGTCGCGTTTATGGTCGTATTAGGATTCTTAGTATTGTAAAAAACTAGTAGTGGTGAAACAAGTGTAGAAAGACACTAGTTGTATGTTTCGATCGTTGGTGATTTTAGCAAAATTATGTTGGCATTGTGATTTTGGTAGCTCGCATTGTGATTTCACCAATCTCACTGGCAATCCAAACATACACATATAGTTTTAAATTGCGGTTCACAACTGCTGTTGCGATGTAAATTTTTTAGTGGTCTCTGCATTGGCATCATGACACAAGCACTATTGTTGCTGCATTTGTCCGTATTTTGCTGCAATGGTGAGGTTTGGAGCATAGTAGTGCTCTATTAGGATCCCCGTTATCTTCATGCTTCATTATGGTTATCTATCCCACTAGTTGACATGGATGAGTTTTCTAGATAGGAAAATTGAGTTCAATAGCATACAAACTCGTGTTTTAGCAAAACTTAGTTGAACTTAGATGGACACTTCATACTTACACTGGCTTAGAATCACGAGTTTATACTTAAGTTGGTGAGTTGGATAAAAAGACAACATCAGAACCAATATCATGTGTTTCACTGTAGGGTTTCTACATTTTAGTTACCTCTCAATGCTTCCGTGCGAAATGAATCATGCCATTTTGCATCTTGATTCAATATGATATGATATCAAACACAATTGATATACATCTGTGTGAATTTATTTTGGACCTGTCAGCATGAATCCCAATTCAATTTGCCGAATCTCATGGAGTTAGTTAGGAGTTATGAATCCTGTTGAATCATATGATATGAATTCAATCATGGATTCGTGGGTTCGTCCCAGTAACAAGCCGAGTTATGTGACTTGGTTTCAAAATGTTTTTGCTTATGTCAATTGTTTTTACTTAAAAATGTCTTATTTTTATTGATCATATATCTTACAATTTACGATAAGATTCAATTAATGATTTGGAAAATAGGTCTTCCGATCCACAATTTGAATATTAATTTGATAACCTTAGTTCCCTCCCTACCACCAAAGACCTGAACTGATCAACTGTTCAGTCCTTTTTGGCGATCGTCCAATGACCTCCAGCAGACACATACAGTCTAGTTATCCGTTCACTCATGAAGCAACACTGCACTGCACAAACTTGCCCCTGTGATGCTGCTATTTGCCATTTATAGGTTCTATTAATATTATTTTTATATTTGCAAACACTTTGTTAAATTGCAAACACTTTGTTAAATTTATAAAAGTTCTACTTGTATGCGCAGACTCATGAGTCTGACAAACCTCCTATTTTTCAATACTTACAATTTGTAAACTTTCAGAAAACATTTAAAATTGGACACAACGATCTATCATCATGTTGTAAGGGAGCTTCAATCATATAATTGTATCATAGTGCTCATTAAAAATGATTATTTGTATTTTCATGTAGTATGTAGTATTCCCCCCTCCATTTTCCAACAAGAATTTTTCTTCTTTCTCATCTTGCATTTTCCTTGCAGTTCTCTGGGAAAACTGTTGGCATTATTGGGCTGGGAAGGATTGGTACAGCAATTGCCAAGAGAGCTGAAGGTTTTAATTGTCCAATAAGTTACTTTTCTAGAACTCAAAAGCAGGAGTCAAAACACAAGTACTATCCAAGTGTTGTTGAGTTAGCATCCAACTGCGATATACTAGTTGTTGCCTGCCCTCTTACACAGGAGACCCATCACATCATCAACAGGGAGGTCATTAATGCACTTGGTCCGAAAGGTTACCTAATTAACATCGGTCGTGGTAACCATGTTGATGAGCCCGAGCTAGTCTCTGCATTGCTTGAAGGTCGTTTGGGTGGAGCTGGACTCGATGTGTTTGAAAATGAGCCTCATGTTCCCGAAGAGCTATTTGGGCTAGAAAATGTTGTCTTGTTGCCTCATGTTGGAAGTGGCACGGTAGAAACTCGAACTGCCATGGCTGACCTTGTTATTGGAAACTTGGAGGCTCATTTTCTTGGAAAGCCTCTGTTAACACCCTTGGTTTAATCTATACATGCTCCTGTTGAACAATGGAAATTTGATTGTTTGGCCATTGACCTAGAAAATTTGATGGAATGGCCTCCATTTAGTTACATCATCAATTAATGATTCTCGTGGTATGGAATTGATGATTGCGAAAGCTTCGGATATTTATATTGGTGCTTCAACAATTGTTGTAAAGAATAAGTCAGTTCATCTTAATCGTGCGACGTCTAGGCAAGAATTTGGTTGTAATTGCTTTTGTTATCATGTTGGCTTCAAGTTTTATCACTAAACTAATAAAATGGTGTTTATGGAACAGATTTAAAGAATGAAATGGTGTCCAGTACATGCTAACAATCGACAAGGTTACCAAACTACTGATCAATTTCTTATGATTGTTAGGGTAAAGTATTTAAAAATAATTTGTGTATTAAATGTTAATTGCAAATTTGCGCCAAATATAGACTACTACTGAAAACACATTTGTATCATAATATTTGTTTATATACAAATAGATACGTTGTGAAGAATTTTTACACTATTGATGTAAAATATTAGTTTATATTGTCGGTATATATCGCACGCATACTTGGTTGCAAATGTGTTAACAGTGTATGGAAAACCTTGCAACCATTTAGAGAGACAGAAGCATGAAATCATAATTTTGCTAAAACAAATTTAAACTAGATTACATTAATAATCTTACACGCAACTATTTTAATAGGAAGGGTTGGATATTTAATAATCTTTCATGCAACTGTATTTTAATCATTGACTATTGTCATATATAAGACTCTATTTCGATAAATAGTTTATCTGTAGTTTATAACACAAATGATTTTCGTAATAAGCTATTCTTACGGCAAAAGATAAAATAAAGACAATTTGTTTCAATGCTACTTGCTATTTTTATTAACATTGGAGAACAAAAAAACTTATGAAAATTATGATTATTTGTTTCACAAATTGTAAAATTTATATCATTAGATAACCAATCGAGTACCACACTTCGATCTTTGGCTCCCTGCAACTGTGATCGGAGATGGCAGCAATCATTTAATGTCAGAACTGACCGACCCTTGAACTAGATTAAATTAGTGGTGAAAGAAGAAGAAAAAAAAAAATATGTCATTAGATAAGTCAATAAGCTATCCAAAAAGAACTTATTAACCATGGATTCTACGGTTATCACATTCACACCCCCCAATGGAATCCATAGGCGTTCTCCTGGTAGCTAAAGTAATTCCATACTTAGAACAAGAACTCAACAAACGCTACAATCTTTTCCGCATATGGGATTACCCCCAAATCTCCCAACTCTTACCTCAACACGCCGCCTCCATCCGTGCCGTGGTCGGACGCTCCAACGCCGGCGCCGATTCTCACCTCATTGATGCACTACCCAATCTGGAAATCGTTTCCAGCTCCAGCGTTGGTGTTGATTTAATCGACATTAACAAATGTAAGGAGAAAGGAATTCGCGTTACGAATACTCCTGATGTTTTGACTGATGAGGTTGCTGATTTGGCTATTGGTTTGATTCTTACGCTTCTTAGGAAGATTTGTGAATCTGATCGATATGTTAGAAGTGGAAATTGGAAGTGTGCTGATTATAAATTGACTACTAAGGTAAAACCCTAGTAATCAAGATTCTAAATTGATTTTGTTATTCATAAACTTGATATTGTGAAAAAATTGTGTTATAATTATATGAATAATCATGGTTTTAGACTTTTGGTTTTAAGTCTTGTCGTGTTTATGTTTGAATTGGCGTTGAGTTTGGCAAAGTCATGGTTGCGCTATGATTTTGTTGAAGCTCCGAAGTGAAGCAGTAGCTAAGTGTGATTCCACTAATATGATCGTCGAGTCAAAGATGTTTTAGGTAGGAACATTGTTTTAAGTTGCAGTTCTCAACTGCATCGGTAATCTAATAGTTTTGGAGGTCTGTGCAACAGCATCACAATCGCAATTATGATTGCACCGTCTGCATTTATCGGGGTTTTGAGCATAGTTTTGTGCTCTATTAGGATCCCTTTATATTCACTTTATATCATGGTTATCTAACTCGCAAGTTGACTTGCATGAGTTAACGTTTCTAGATAGAAGTTCATGTTTTAGAAAACTTGGTTGTACTTGTTTGAAATTGTTCATACTTTTGTTCAGATTTGTGATAAAGAGGCAACATCAAAACCATCATCTTGTAATTCACAGTAAAGTTTCTGCATTTTTGTTCTCTCTCGATGCTTCTCTGCAAAATGAAGCTGCCTTTGCCATTGTTCCCACTAGTGTCCTCACTATCTTCTGATCCATGTGATTTGCATCTTGATCCGATACGAAATATAACATAGTGGATACACATATCAGAGTGTGAACCACTTTTTGACCTCTCAATCTCAGTATGAATCCCAAATCAAATTGAATTGATGAATCTCTTGGAGTTGCGAATCTAGTTGAATTGCATGATATGAATTAAATCATATGAGTACATCATAGAACAAGTTGTACGACTTGGTTTCTAAATGTTTTTGCATAAAATATTTGTTTTTACTTAAAAATGTTGTATTTTTATCGAGTTTTCATAAGCTCTACTAGTTTGCACAGACTCGCAAGTTTGACAAATAACCTATTCTTCAATATTTACAATTTGTAAGCTCTCAATCATATGATATAATTGTCATACTGCTAGTTAAAATCGATTATATGTAATATTAAGTATACCCATTTCCATTTTCCAACATGAAATTAATTATTTTTTCCATCTGGTATTTTCCTTGCAGTTCTCTGGGAAAACCGTCGGCATTGTAGGGCTAGGAAGGATTGGCACTGCAATTGCCAAGAGAGCTGAAGCTTTTAATTGTTCAATATGCTATTATTCTAGAACTCAAAAGCAGGAGTCAAAATACAAATACTGTCCAAGTGTTGTCGAACTAGCATCCAACTGTGATATACTAGTTGTTGCTTGCCCACTTACAGAGGAAACCCATCACATCATCAATCGCAAGGTCATTAACGCACTTGGTCCGAAGGGTTACCTAATTAACATCGGCCGTGGTAAGCATGTTGATGAGCCAGAGCTGGTCTCTGCATTGCTCGAAGGTCGTTTGGGTGGAGCTGGACTCGATGTGTTTGAAAACGAACCTCATGTTCCCAAAGAGCTATTTGGGCTAGAAAATGTTGTTTTGCTTCCTCATGTCGGAAGCGGCACAATAGAAACTCGAACTGTCATGGCTGATCTTGTTCTTGGAAACCTAGAGGCTCATTTCCTTGGAAAGCCACTGTTAACTCCCCTAGTTTAATTTATATGCCTCGTTTGAACTATCAACATTTGATTGATTGGCCATTTACCTAGAAAATTTGATGGAATGGCCTCCATTCAGTTAGATCATCAATGAATGATTCTTGTGATATGGAATTGATGATTTTTTGAAAGCTTCAAATGTCTATATTGATGCTTCAACAATTGTTGTAAGAATAAGTCAGCTCATCTTTAATAATGTGACATCTTAATCTGATTATCAGTGAGATTAACAGATAACTAACCAATTGTTAGCATTAAACTCTTTTGTAATAATCTAAATCATTGAATAAACTTATACAGAAACAAGTACAAAAAACTTTATACATAGTACAATACAATACAAAGCATAATGATTTTAGTTATTCATAACACCATTAATTCATTATTAGAAAACAAAACAAGATAATTAAACTAAACTAATCTAACACGCAAATTCCTTTCAAACATAACCTCCAATCAAAATAGGTTTCTTCTCTTTCTCTTTCTCTTTCTTTTCACTTTCCTTAACATCCTTTTTCTCCTCAATTTCCAACCCTTGCAATCCATCCACACAAGCTCCAGGCGCTTCATTTTCCGGCTCAATCACGTCAACCGCATCAGAGACTTTCTCCTCTGTAGGCGTTGGATCGTCGACGCAATCATCTTCGCCGGAGAATATCGAGGCGGCGCTCGATTTCACGGCGGCTGCTGCTTTCAGAAACGCTTCGTGAATGGATTCCGGTGGAAGTGCGGGATCTTCGAGACCTGCGTCTTCTAGACGCGGAGGTAGGATCTGATGCAGCAATCCTGATTGTTTCTCGGTGGACTCCATTTGATTTTATTTTTTTTATGATTAAAATGATTCCTTTTTTGTCACAACTGAACTACAAATCCTAATTACTCTCGCGATTTGATATACAGTGTATAAGGCGGTGGCGGTATTTGTGGGCTTTTTCTATTGGGTTTCTAAGTTTCTGGCCCATGTCTATATCCATACATATGTGTAGAGTAATTCTTTCTGCGCTTTCAGAATTTTTCGAGCGCCTCTTGAATTTTCAATTTTATCCTCTCACTGGTTAAGTAGCGAGTATGTAAAATTATTAAAATTGAAAAGAAAAAAAAAATCATTTGCTACCTACACAGTGAACTAAGTTCGCATTTTAATCACTGAATCAGTGAATTTTAATCATTGAATCGGTGTTTCTAAGTTCTCTCCATGTTCAATTTATCTTTTATGTTTTTGCAAAAACTATAACAAAAATGTTCAACGGTTAACCTACGAAACCATCTTGTAGTTTGGTGCTTAACTAGCAAACACCTCGCAAATTAGAAATCTAAAGATTAAACATAGACACTTTTGAATAACAATAATAACATAATTGAAATTAAGATAAGAAACAATAACATAAATGAAAAACAATAAATTTAACTCAAACGAGACAATGAATCAAATAAATTAACTACTTTATTGTTCTCGTGTTCAACCATGCACATTGCGATTTCGTTATTAACGTTTGCGGTCTAAAGTAGGTTTTGAGTTATTAAATGTGAATGTAGTCGGTAGTTACATTTTTGAACGGTGGTCACACTCAAAGAGGAGTCAAGATCCTCTCCATCTTTTTCCTCAAAATACTTTTTATTCACAAGTTATTTTACCCTATCTAGACAAAAAAAACTATTCAAACCACATCCATTATGCCAGCCCAAAAGGAAGTGTTGAATCTTGAAGGTTAAGAATATCCTTCACAAACAAGGGAGAGGATGGTTAGGAATATCCTCCATGGTGTGTGGCATCTTTTCTTTATTAAAAACTAAAATGGACAGCCTTTGAAAAAGTGGAGGGGACAATATTTAAACAATTAATAGATAATGCAAAGACATAGTACTAAACTAGGAACGTCAATGCAATAACTCCCAAAACCACACAATATTTCACCAGTATACATTTCCTGATTCATAGGATTTTCCTTTGACAAACATTAAAGATCAAGACCAAGAAAAAACAACAAGATGGACATCTAATCTAACCCACTAGTAAGATACAAAATGGAATTTGCAATGTCATTGGTTTTACATTGGTAATGCAGAGAAGGGCACTTCTATGCTGGCATCAAACAAGCAGGTAAACCTGGTCCAAGAAACTCTCTAATTAACATTCACAGCCGGTGGATCTCTGTTGCCGTCCACCATTGCCAACATCGATTGTGTCGGGCAGATACCTGGTATAATCAATAAACACCACACTTTTTGGATGAGTACATATTAACCTTTGCAAGTATGAAATTGTAAATAATATAAGATTTAAAAGCATATACACTTTCGGTCAGTCATTGGTTTACACTGACAGTACATTGTCCTATAAAGTCATCATCTAATGAACAAGGGACTTAGTTCCTTTCGGTCAAAACAGTAAAATAAAATTAGTTGCTATATCCCAACCATGGATGAGAAAACAATGATTGGTATGCAAATACGTTCCTATTTATTATGCATGTGTGTAAATCGCTCATTTTAGAAGTGTCAAATGCAATGAATAATGACATGCATGAAGAAAAATATGGTTCAAGAAAACTCACATTTCTTCTTCAGGTTCATTCTTGAGTGCATTTTTGGCTATACACTGAAAAGCAGCTTCAACATTAAATCCTTCTTTTGCAGAGGTCTCAAAGTATGGTATGTTTCCCTTTGAAGCACACCATGCCTTTGCTTTCTTCTCAGAAACCTGCAAAAGAAGAAACATAGTTATGCATCATTATCAAACAAACCCTTATTCGCAGTGTGTAATAATCCAATCATGCAATTGGGAAGTAACTTACAACTCTGCTGTTTCCACCATCAACGTCGATTTTGTTTCCCAAGACAACAAATGGGAAGTTTTCAGGGTCAGATGGACTAGCCTGAAAAATCAAATACATGCAAAAGAGTTTATCGATGTTCTTTAATACGACAAACCTTTGTTATTAATGATTTAACAAATTACCTGAATGAGAAATTCTTCTCTCCAATGGTTAAGGTTTTCAAAAGATTTCATGACATTTACATCATAAACAAGGACGCAGCAATCAGCACCTCGGTAGAAAGCCACACCAAGACTCTGAAACCGCTCTTGACCAGCAGTATCCCAAATCTGAGTATTCAGTGAGAACATCTCAATGTTAGATGATTGTTAATTTATCTTTTAACGAGAAACTCAATTGCTAGTAACTTTAATAAGAATCAAAGACACTTGGGCTATGTTCATTTGAACAACAATATAAATCACTTAGTGTAACTGAGTAACCAGATTTTACAAAATCGAAACAAAAAAGCATTGATGTGATTGTGTCAAAACAGATTCAGATTATGGTTCCGTTTAGCCTATTTGCGTTGATGGAAAAAATCTAAGAATGCAGCATTCGATGTGGACCATTTAAATAATCCATTGGCATACAATTTGATATATAGTTATGTTAGATAACGTAAAAGCAATTTCGTATATGGTATACACAATGATAAAATTATAAAACAATGCGAGTATTTGTAAAATTAAGAAACTGAGGTGCCAACGATAGTTATGCCAAAACAGAAAGGATTTCGGGTTCCAAAAATAAAATTATGGTCAAAAGAGGGCATGACGCTTGAAGGGAGATGTATACGAGCTAACACCAAACTTTAATGTTTATTTTACCAATGAAAATGGAAACCGAAAACACTAGTAAATGCGCCCTTATGATTTCTCTATACTAAAATTCACCTTAGATTATATACAAAGTGAAGACGAAATTGATCAAAATAAAAGTATGTTCTTTTGTGTCTCACCTGCAAAGTGAACAACCTGTCTTCAAATTGAACTTCCTTGGTGAGAAAATCAGCACCAATAGTAGCTTTGTACTGATTACTAAACTTCCGATTCACATACCTAAATGAGAGTGAAAGAAACAATAATCATGATAATGCAAATCAATTAAAAAAAAAGTCAAACATTTCAATAAAGTATTAAAATTAAAATCCAAGATTTGGACTTACTGATTCATCAATGATGTTTTACCAACCCTGCCAAAAAAAATCAAAAAAATATTTCAATTAACAAAATAGTATAGCTTGGTGAATACTAACTCCTAACAAAAAACACTGCATCAAATTCAACAACAACAAAAACAAAAAACTGCATCAAATTGATGTAAAGAAAACCCATGTAAGAAATTGCAAATCTGTTGAATCTATAACTAATTTTCCATTTTCCATTATATAAAAAAGGATTCTTTTGACAAGAAAGATTCATATTTTCAAGAATCCAAACATGGTCATTAATAACTTCCCTTCAAGCATAAATCCATTAAATTTTGAATTAAAGAAGTAAATTTCAAGAATAAATGCAACAGCCCTTTTCTTTTTTCAAGCTGTGAAATCATATAAACCCTTTTGATGATCAAATTCAAACCAAAAAATTGAAAGAAAAAAAAAATAGAAGAAGAAGAAGCATACCCACTATCACCGAGGATTATGACTTTTAACAACATGCGGCGGCGAGAAGCCATCGAAAATCAAAATCAAAATCTTGATGGGAAAAGAAAGAAAGAAGATTGGATTGGAACTGAGAGAATTGTGATGTGGTTGATATTTTTGCGCAAGAAAATAAAAAGTGAGAGTTTTGAAAGACAGATGGAGAAACACAGGTGATTTTGTACTTACATACGACACAACAAAATGACAACCATGATGTTCCTCCAAAACTACCCACACACTACTTTTATGACTACTTTATATTTAAATTTATTTTTGCTAGTTGAGCTGAAACTTATTGACAAAATATTTTTATGACTATTATATTATATGATGTTTTGTTAGTTGAGCTATGACTTGTGGATTGAAACTTCCATCATAGGATTAGGCACAACATAAATGGACAATACAATTATATATAATGTACTTTTAGGATTTCTCTTGTGATTTTCAGTGCCTTTTGTTCAATAGATTTAGGTTTATTTTTTGTAGCAGTCGTAAATGAATAATCTTTATTATTAGATAAGGGGATTCCAATTTCAGAACTGTTTTGATTCTCAACAAAACCATCATTTTCTCCCTCTTGTCCAACTTCATCATCTTCTTCAGAACTACTTACAGTTCTTTTTCTCTTTCTATCACGCTTTTTAGCACCGATAATTTCAACGGAAACAGAGTCTCCGGATGGCACGTCATTGATAAATGCGATGACGTGCCATCCAGAGATTCTGCTTCCATTGAAGTTATCAGCACTAAAAAGCATGGTAGAAAGAGAAAAAGAATTGTCAGTAGTTCCGACGAAGATGGTGAAATACGGAAGAAGGAAAAAATAGTGGTCTTGTTGAGGATCAAAGCAGTTCTAAAATTGAAATGTCGTTATCTAATAATAAAAGTTATTAATTTAGGACTTTCTACAAAAAATAAACCTAAATCTATTGAATAGGAAGTGCCAAAATTCAACACGAGAAATCCTAAGATGACGTATATATGATATTTTTGCTCATTTATGTTTCTTTTTGCCCCTTTTGTCCTAACCTCGTTCAATTTTTTTTTACTATACTCACAAGGAACATTGTATTTGAAAGAGTTTGCTAACATTGGATTGGGTGAAAGGGGTTTGACAACTTCATTCAAATGTTCCTTTCAAAAAAAATTATAACCTCATTCAAATTATGTTCCTTAGGATATTATGTTCCTTTGAAAGAGTTTGCTAACATTTGGATGGAGACTAAAAGTTCATCTTGTATGACATCAAGATGCAAGATGACATTTTACCTGTTTGAGATCACCAACGGCTTCAGTAAATCCATCAATAAAATTTTGATCTTCTACAGAAAGATAAAATCACGAGTTCAGATGTTTCTTAACTCATCTATAAATCTAGCGATTTTTTGGTTTGGACTAGGAATAAAGGAAGAAGCATAAATTGAAATGTTTGAAGATTTGAAAGTGTGACTCATTTTACTATGAAAAAAATAGGAAAAGTAAGTTGTTGTAGTGAAATGAAGAGAGCGCTGGAGTTTAAATAGACTGTATCCATTCATTTTTAAATGATATTTTCTTATTTCTTTTGACGAAACTTTAATTTGTTTCTCTTTTACAAATGTTTATCTTTGACTTATATTTTTGACTTAATATTCTCGGGAAAACCATAATCGTGACAATATCACAAATGACGTGGTATCAAAATCAGTATTTGATTTCTCTGTTTATATTTCATATTTTTCTCACTAAAGAGAGATAAATTCAAAAGAGCGAAAATTAGTGTATTTATTTTGTCAAAAAATAAAACTTTTTTAAAATCTAAGATTTGACATTTTCAATGCAACAAAACAATTTCTCTTCAATTGTGCATTTAGGACACTTGTTACTATGATCCATTCAGATTTCTACCAACATAATTAATGCAATAAAATATTATTGTTGTGCAAAAGACATGAGTGACCGACCTTATTTATTCTTCAATTGAAAAGATGAGATAAAAAGGTTTTTTTTTCTTCTAATTTATCTCTTCATAATTTGCGAGTATTTACCCATTAATTTAATAAGAACAATCTATATTAGTTGATTACAAGTTAGTTGTGGGTACCACTTTATGTGACTTATTCTCTTTAGTTGCTGAACAAATATCCCCTAACTATCAAGGGGTGGAGTAGGCATCACCAAGAGAAAAATTATATTTCAATTATATTTTAAAATGATTTAATTTGATGTATTATGTTGTCTTTTTTACGGCCAATAACTAATATTCAAATAGGTGATATTGTAATAATAATAGACTAATACTAATATAATAATACTATAATAGAGTAATACTAGTCAAATATTTTGAAAATTTTGGAGATGACCACAACCTCCACTTGTGCCTCCCACCCATTGCACGTACCTCTTCATTTTGCGTAAAATGAGACAAACTCTTTTCTTAAAAAACAACTAATCGGCGTCATAAACTTCCTCTTTGATTTACTTATACTGTTCTTCGCAATGTCATCCTCCTCTTCGTATGACAATACAACAGTGACAAACTAATATTTGTCGTGATACAACAACATATTAGACCTGAATATGCCGATCCTCTTGGAATACTTCAAGTTCACCCTCCTCTTCGTATGACAATACAACAATGACAAACTAATATTTGTCGTGATACAACAACATATTAGACTTGAATATGCCGATCTTCTTGGAATACTTCAAGTTCTAGCAGACAACATAACAAAACCACTGTATAAATAAAATTTTATTCCATTTAGAAGAGAATATTCATTTACTCGGTATCGACATATATTTCATATCAATTCTAAACTTAAGCTCAAATGATTAAGCTCCGCCGAATATTAAAATTGTTCGACAAAAAAGCCATTTCAAGAGAGAATGAATCATAAAAGTAATTTACATTATCGGTAAAAAAGTATTTTCAAAAAAGATTGAAACATGAAAATAGGATAATCATAGTAATGGCGATAGATAATAGAATCAAAGAATGAAATTGAAATAACACAAACTCCGTAAACATAACTCAACCGATAAAAATCTTACGGCATGCAGAAGTTGAAGTCCGAACTCGAGGTAGTCTATATATATTATATATTAACTAGCGTCCAGACGGGCACTCTCATGCCCGTCAGTTCGCTCTTTTTATAGCAGGCCAAACGGGCACGTTCTGTGCCCGTTTGTGTGATACACATTTTCTATTATTCTAACTTATATGTTGAAAACATCTTCCATGTTGATCATTTCTCATGTATGATTGAATTGAACTGCTTTACGATAATAATTTTGGAGTCATTCTATAATGCAAAAGGAAACAGGAAGAAACATCAATTTTGGTGCATGGTTAGATACTATAAGAGTATTGTATACATCACTTTAAAAAAACTTTTTTTTTTACAAAAGCTTGAGAATACATAAATCGATTTATGCACAGTTTAACAATTGATAAAATGATTCCTAAAACAACTTTCTTTAAATTTAGATGGAACATACATTTTTTTTTTCTTGGCAAAACTACAATTTTTTTCTTTGATGGACACCAAAAAAAACAATTATTGAATAAATGTTAGCAAAACTATTAAACCCGTAGATATATAAAACTACATAGAAAAAATCTTTGTTACACCAACCATATATAACTTCATCTCCATCTACTATTTCATTTTTTTCTTCTATTGTATCTTTCTTTCTTCTTGATTCCTTTCTCTTCCTCTACCAGTAGCAAAGTACTTTTTCAGTCTAGTGTTTCTTCTAATATTCAATTATTTATCAACTAATTTGTTCTAGACGCGGACTCTTATTTCTCTCCATGTTTATACTTCATAAGGCATCTATGAATTGAAATAAAGAATAGAGATTATTAATGAAACTAATTAAAAAACAATAACAAAAAAAAAAATAGAGATTAATATTTGACTCAACAAAAATGAAGATTAATAATTAAAATATAAGAACTAAAATGAGAAACTATTACAGGTCATCAAATATCGAAAGTCAATTTTATATCTTTACTACCTATTGGCTATAAAAATTAACATGAGAAACAATTAATGACTTTATTTTTTTAGTTTTTATGTTTGATCAAGTGCATCAGTCACCCTCTTCATTTCAATTGCAATGTTAAATGGTTATTAGAGGCGAAAGTTAGCGAACTGTGTGATTATTACTACTTTTTAAAAATTTGTGAATAAAGTAAAGGACATTTTTGAATAAAAAAAAAAAATTACACCAAATCATAAAATTGTTTTCCCTTCATATTAACAAATACTCATTATTTCAATTTGAAAAACAAACAAAGAAGAAGCAATCTAATGCTTGATTGACCATACATTAAATAACAAAAAAGCAATTTAAAAGAGATATGTGGGTTAAGAGATGCATTTGATCCTTGTTCTAATTGAGTTATACTTGTTTCAACCACTATATTTTCATCTCAAAGCAAGTCATTAATTTATTCTCATGCCACACTTGATTTAGCCATAGACAATAGATAAATGCAAAACATAACATGATATATTTATTACTATTTGTGATACTTACATACATGAGAAACATCAATTCATAGTCGCATAATATAACAACATTGACAAAGCAAATATACATATGAATAAAAACATGGTTTTAACTAAATAAGTGGGCATTAATTGAACTCCTGAGTGATAGATTTATTTGCAGCAAGTTCGTCTACATTCGCCTTATGATAGATGATAGATTTAATTGAATACCTGTTTTATCTCATAGAATAGAAGTTATTATATGCAGTTTTTTTTTTTTTTTTACTTGGAAGTTAGTAAATGCAGTTTTTTTTTGACTTGAAAGTTATTGTATGTTGTCTGGTGTTAAGGGTAATTTTGGCATTATGAAAAGTCCATTCCAAATTAAAAAATTGTACTCTTTATAGATAGTAATAGATTTCCACGTCAATATCATGAGGGAGAGAGTGCAAACGAAAACTGACACACAAAATCTCAGAAAAATCAAACTCTCACAAACGCCATCATCACCAAAACGCAATCAAAATCAAAATACCTAACATTCTCAACCTTCGTTCATTCAATTCAATTTTCCCCTTTCTATTGATTCGCATCGTGTTCTTCCCTCCTCATCAATGGAGTAGTCGTTCTTTTGGTTCCGATTGATTTCAATTGCGATTCGTTGTTCCCAATTGGTGCTTTGATTCCGAGAATTTCAAGATGAGTATGCCGAAACCTAATCAAGTAGCAGTTAGAGACCTCGTTGAAGAAGCTAAGAAACGAATTGTTATTCTCATCGTTTGCGTTGTTGGACTCTCCTATCTAATGTCATGTTAGTGAAACGAAACTCCAATTGTTATTCTCTTTTTGTTCAATTTCAATTCTGTATTTTTTGTTTTGTTTCAATTGCTTTTTGTTTTGGTAATCACTTGCTTAAGTTTTTCGAATTCATAATTTCATAGTTGTTATTGCATTGTTAGCTGTGTAAAGCTTGGTAAGATACTAAGATTGAAGTGATATGGTGTTTAGCATCTAATGTATCTTAATTTGGGGTAATTAGTTTAGCAAAGCTGTTGAAATTAAGAGATAGTTATAAGAAATGACGATGATAATGTTTTTTTGAAAGGTTTGTAGGAGAAAGTAAGTTCCATGTTGTAGAAATGAGAACACTGTTGTCAATTGCAGGTCGCGCGAAAAGTATCCGTTAGAACGTAAGTATTTGGCGCGTTCTATGTTGTACAATCTGCTATATATATATATATATATAGAAAATTAATGAAGCAATAGCCTACTAACTACTAAGTGACAGGCCACGTCTGTAGTTACTTTGCGAAATGGTAAATTTTAGGCCGAAAGGCGTACTGCCTACGTTATTTCCATCGATCTACGAGTTATTTATTTATTCATTTCGTATGGTTGTCAAATCTAGCCTATCGACTTCGCTTATTTAATGTCGATGGTTTTTCTTTAACTCTCTCCAATGCTTACTCGATTATATGTCAACCGTTACTTTTTTTTTGTTTTTCTATCCATCGACTCTCTCTCTCTCTCTCTCTCTAATTTTTCTTTATTCCTCTATTATGACGCCACTATTTGGCAACACGTTGTACTAAATAGCTCATCGCAGAAGAACAGCATTCCACAATGCTATAGCGTTGCTATAGCTGCTTGACAACACGGAGTGAGAATGCTCGAATGAATAAGCGGTCGCATAAGATAAGATCAGTAGGGAGAAATTTGTGGTTTCTCCCAATGCAAAAAGTATGATAGAGTTTTGTTTTTGATTATTTGGACATATGTGAAGAAGACCGAAAAGAGGGTAGATCAGATGAAGAATATTTTTTAGTAATTAGAGGCAAAAAGGGACCAAAGAAAATTATAGGCATTGATCTGGGATCTGAATGGCTCATCCTTAGATATGGTCCACAACAGAATATTGTGATACTGTTTGATTCATGCAGTTATTGTATAGTTACAGAAGTCTTTGCTTGTAGTTGCCACCATCAAATTAGAAGTATTCGATGTTCAACCTGTAATTTTGTGTGCTTTTTCATCACATATTGATGATTTAAATTATTGTGTTGCTACAGTTTTCATGATCAAATTGTAGTTGCAGTTTTCTTTCATTTTTTGCTTTCCAACTTACTTCTTTTTCATGTTAATGGTATGATTCTAACTGGGTAATGACCCAAAATGAAATACTGATGGTACTACTAGCATAGAAACTGACATGCACTGGGTAGAAACTAAAACATTCAGGTCAACACAATGGAACTGCCTGTCATAATATTCAGACCTGAAAGTGTATGTAGAGAAAAAAAATTCAAGTATCATTCAATAGTATGTAGAGTACAAGCATTGCTTGTACTCTACATACTAGTACACTACATACTATTGAATAAGCATTGATTTGAATATATTGACAAGCTCTAGCTGATGGACTTGATTGCTGGATCTAACATAAAAATTCTGATAATTACGTATTTTCAGCACTCCCCCTCAAGCTGGTGAATAGATATCTATCATTCGCAACTTGTAAGTTAGTTGGTTGATTTGATCGGTTGACAAGTCTTTTGTTAATACATGTGCCAACTGTTGGCTAGATGGGATGTAGGCAGTTGCTACCAATTTGCTCTCCAATTTTTCCCTGATGAAGTGTTGATCTATCTCAATATTTTTTTTCCTATCATGGTAAACGAGATTATAGCTAACTTGTTCTCATAAAATAACTTAATAGGGCCTTCATACTTAATGTCCAAGTCACCAAGCACAAATTTTATCCGCAAGAGCTCACACATTTTCTGTGCCATAGCTATGAATTCGGTCTCAGCACTATCAAACCACCACACTTGGGTTCATACTCCTTTAAGCTACAAGATTCCCACAACAGAAAAAGCAATATTCTGATGTGGTTCTTCTATCACTCACTGAGCCTGTATAATTGTGCTATGACGCATACTTACTTATGAGCCTTTGTGGTTAAAAACTTACTCCATATATTGAAGTATTATGACATAGGTTCTATGAGCTTGTTTGTGATAATCAATCGAGAGATTGTGTCTTTTTTTCACTCCCTAGTTTTCACTAGAGGACTAAATACATGTAAGTTGACTATAATTTCATCATAAAAACATTCTCGCAAGAATCATTGAGACTTCTTTGAGCTCCAAGAATCCCTTAGCTGATATCCCATATGCTTCCCTAGATAGATTATATATGTTACAAGTTAGATGCATATGATTTATATGCTTCAGCTTGGAGTGAATTGAACTGTTTCATTTACTATTTGACATACTTTTCATACATACTTTAGTTGTTGCCGTTTTTGCTCCTAATATTGAGAGATTTCAATTATGTCTCCCCTGCATATATAGTCGTGTTGTAAAATAATAAAACAATCACTCAGATGATTTGTCCTATCAAACTACTTGATCTTTTTCAATGAAACCAAAGCTGCACTACACCTTGAACAGCCCTACTTTTGTATTCATTTGAGTAACTACAAATTTTGTTGTTGCTAACCATGATAACGCCATGTTCCAACTTACGAAATTATGCATATTTAGAGGTTGTCACTTTACTTGCTAATTTATAGCTTCATGATTTTTTCGATCCGGATATTTGATTTAATTTCTTTTGAATTTATTTCAGTGACAAGTTCCTCAGTTTGGGTCAACTTGCCTGCTGCAGCCTCCTTACTTATCGTTTTCCGCTATTTATCACTGGATTATGAAATGAAGAGAAAAGCTGCAGCATACAACAATAAATCTGCCTCCACCAGTATTCAGTCTTCAAAGAAGCCTATCGGAACTCCTAAAGCAGTTGCAAAGTTTGAGTGGCGAGCAAAAGTGAATTCTCCTGTTGTTGAGGATGCAATTGATCACTTCACCAGACATCTGATTTCTGAGTGGGTAACAGATCTTTGGTACTCTCGCTTAACACCAGACAAAGAGGGCCCCGAGGAGTTGGTGCAAATAATTAATGGTGTTCTTGGTGAAATCTCAGGACGCATGAGAAATATAAATCTGATTGATTTTTTGATAAGGTTCTTAGTTTCACTTTTAGTCCATGATTTTTCTTTATCTTTAATTGTAGTTTGTTTGATTGTGGAATTAACCCTCTTTGGTTCAGGGATCTTGTTAATCTCATTTGCACTCACTTGGAGCTGTTTCGTGCTGCTATCTCAAAGATTGAAAAACAACACCCAGATTCATTAACAATTGAAAGACGGGATATAGAGCTAAAAATTGTGTTGGCAGCAGAAGACAAATTGCATCCTGCTTTATTCTCTTCTGAAGCTGAGCACAAGGTTGTTTCATTTTCTTGTTCAACATGCATGCATGGCATAAATGCGTAATGGGGAATTTTGTTTTCACACATCGGTCAAGCTTCTTTTCTCATATTTCTTAATTTGGGATTATAATGCTGTATGTATCTTTATTTTTCAGGTTTTGCAGCATCTGATGAATGGTCTTATGTCTGTCACTTTCAAGCCTGAGGATCTGGGGTGTTCTTTCTTTCGATATATTGTCAGGGAGCTTCTTGCATGTGCTGTAATGCGACCTGTTCTAAATTTAGCCAATCCAAGGTATCTGTCTTCTTCCATTTTGCTTCATTCTTGACTTATGTTTGTTCTCATTTGTCTTTTTCTTTTTGCAGATTTATTAATGAAAGAGTTGAGGCTGTGGTAATTAATAGAACCAAGGCTAACAATGGGGTTGATACAGCTCAAGGGCTATCGCAGACTAAAGAAGATGAGTCACAAACTTCATCTGATCATTTTTCCAAGTGTTTAGATCCTTCCGCTACTGGTGTTGAGCTTACACAGCTAAAAAATGGTCAGTCCAGAAATTCAGAGCCATCTGCAGAAAGAAATGTTTCTGATAACCTTTCTAGAGACCCGTTGCTTTCAATGGATACTCGATCTTCCCGCTCATGGAACTCTTTGCCTGGAAACTCACAAAGTAATGGTAACCAAGGTATTCAACGATATCGCTCAGGAGGAGAGTGGGGAGATATTTTAGATGTCGTCTCTCGAAGAAAGACCCAAACTCTTGCTCCAGAACATTTTGAGAATGTATGGGCAAAGGGCAAAAATTACCAGAAAAAGGATGGAGAGAACCCGTCAAATGAGCGAGCCCCACAACATCCCCCAACAGGAAAATCACTCAAGGTAGATCATATGAAGGCAACATCTGGACCCAAAGAAAACAATACTAGATTGAAGCTTAATCCCTCTAAGGGAGGCCATATTAATTCTGGATACAGCAGTCAATTCACTGTGGAAAATGCATCCGTTCTCGCAGACAAGAATGGATCAACTTGTTCTTCAGTTACCTCATATAAAGATGATGAGGACAGCCACATTAATAGGAATATGAGTGAATCTGAGAGCAATACTTCTTATACTTCTGAAGAGGATGAAAATAGTACTGTTACTGGTCTTGATTCCCCTGTAACTAAGGTTTGGGATGGAAAAAGTATCAGAAACCAGGCTGTTTCTTATGTTCATCACCCACTTGAAAGTGTTGATAGCCACAGTACAAAGAAAAAGAATAAGAACCGTTCCCGTTATCCAAGATCGTTCAGTACACAATCTGGCAGTAAAAGGTCTCGGTCAAACGATTTAAAGACAAATATGTGGCAGGAAGTTGAGAGGTCAAGCTTTTTATCTGGTGATGGTCAAGACATACTTGGCTCTTCAAAACCAAATGTGAATTCTGATGGATCCTCTGATGATGCTGATTTTGATAGTTTGGGTAGAATTTATAGCGGAGCGGCTGCCTCTTCGTCCTCAATTTCTAAATCAGAATCTTGTAGTTTGGCTGTTAATCCCCTGAGAAGTTCTTCTGCCGTAGATTCCTTTTACAAGTTGAGATGTGAGGTACTTGTGATGGTGATAAATAGCTTCTTTAATTAATAATGAATAAGTTCATATATCAATATGTTTGTATATGAAAAAGTGTAAGATAATTCACTGCTGCAGGTCTTGGGTGCAAATATTGTCAAGAGTGGTTCAAGAACATTTGCCGTTTACTCCATATCTGTTACAGATGTAAATAATAACAGTTGGTCAATTAAAAGAAGGTACTGAAGCTTTTGCTCATATTTATAGAAACAAATTTGGATCCAATAATATCTTCTAGTGTTTCGTGTTTCCTTTCTCTTTCTTATTTAGCTTACAATATTTTCTTTTCTAAGGTTTCGTCATTTTGAGGAGCTGCATCGGCGCCTGAAAGAGTTCTCTGAGTATAATCTTCATTTGCCACCTAAACATTTTCTGTCATCTGGTTTAGATGTAGCAACCATTCAAGAGCGGTGTGAATTGCTTGATAAATATTTGAAGGTCAACTTAACTCAAACTTTTTTAGGTTAAAAGCTCACATTTCTTTGGTTTGCACCACTACCCAGTACCGTGGCAATAGAACACACTTCTTCTGTGTCTACATTATTGCTTAAAACTTAAGAGTCACTTTCTGGTACATAATTGTTTCTTTGGCTAATTGGTAGGTTTGCATTATTAATGAACTGATTCCTTTAGCTGATTGGTCAACTTTCATTGTTAATTTTTTTTTTGGAGGAATATTGGGAATGACCAACACTTTGTTAATAGCAGGATAGATGTTGGATACAAGTACACTTCCATTTTGAGTTGATACCTCATTTTGCATCTATAGTACAGCATTGTTTTTCTGTCTTTGCTTGCAATTTTCAGTGGTTCTGAAAATATTTTGTTGACACATTGCTTATTGGCCTTCAGAAACTTATGCAGCTACCTACAGTGTCAGAATCAATTGAATTATGGGACTTTCTGAGTGTTGACTCTCAGGTCTGATTTATTGTGCAGCAGAGTCCTCTCTTTTGTTCTCAAAAGTTTCTTTATAAAAATCATCTGACTTACCTCTTATGATTATATTTTATTTATTGCAGACATATATATTCTCAAATTCTTTTTCTATCATGGAAACTTTACCAGGTGACTCATTGTTGATGAAGAATATTGAAAATACATAATTGTATTACCTCCTACTCCCATCTTTTGAAATTTAATGGATTTTGTTTTTATTATTCTAGTTGGCCTGGATGCCAAGTCATCTGAGAAGACTAAAATTAGTTCCAATGTTTCTGCACCCGTAAGTGACCCTTTTTTGCGAACAAGAAATAATGCCGTGGCTAATGGATCTAGGACAACAGTAAATAGCACACCTCTTCCTCTACCAACAAAAAAGAATACACATGAATCAAGACAGTCATTTGACAATTCTGGAAGCAATGCAGATATTCTACCATGGAAGAGTGCACCTTCTCCCAATAACTTGCAGAAGTCGGTGAAAGGAAGAGATAATTCAGGCGAGGTCTCTGATGTGCAGCATGATACTGCTGAAACTCTTCCAACAGAGGTTATAAGAACACTAAATCTGTAGTTCTCGATTATTATTATTATTTTGTTAATGTAGCACCGACATTGTTAGCGAAGGCGTGTCTAGTGTCCAACATCGACACGACATTGACACACATGATTACATTCAATCATGTCATTTTCTCAAACTATTACTTGTCGACGTAAATGCTTCATAGTTTGTCATAGATGAATGGTGATTTATTTTTTTGTTCATTGCTGCTATCTAACAGAGAAATGGTGATATTTTGTTTCAATATAGTTCTTATATAATCATGTGCACAATAGTTTCTTGGTTCTGATTAATATAATTTTATGCAGTGGGTGCCACCAAATTTAAGTGTTCCCATATTGGATCTGGTTGATGTTATCTTCCAGCTGCAAGATGGTGGATGGATTAGGTAATTTTAAAAATTGTAATTTTTTCATCTTAAGTGTTGGATTTAAGTTTCACCAGTAAGATCTGAATCTTCAAATGCTTGCATTGTGTACATACAGGAGGCAGGCTTTCTGGGTTGCTAAACAAGTCTTACAACTAGGTATGGGCGATGCCTTGGATGATTGGTTGTTAGAGAAAATTTTGCTTCTCCGAAAGGGATCGGTGATTGCTTCAGGGGTCACACGAGTTGAGCAAGTAATCTTATAATCTCTCTCTCTCTCTCTCTCTCTCTCTCTCTCTCTCTCTCTGTTTTTTTTAAAAAAAAATTGTGATGCTGATAGGTAATCCTCTATTGAGTTAGTTAGGGTGTGATATGAGAGACTATAAATGATAGAAAGGAGATTAGAGAAGGTGGTTTTGGTGTGGGATTTACCATTTAGAGTGGGAGAGAACTAGGTCTGTCAAATACCTGAACTACAATAGTACTTTCCTACAATAGTTACAGACGGAAGGCTATAAATGATAGAAATGAGAGATTAGAGAGGGTATCTTTGGTTTTGGAAGGGGATTACACATTCCTGATAATCTTTTGAAGCAAAAAGGCAGTTTTAATTTGAACATTGGTACATATTATACTCTGTATATTGCTTATATATGATGGATATAGACATAGTGTACTGATGAGATGTTGTGACTGCAATTTTAATAGATACTCTGGCCTGATGGAATTTTCTTAACCAAGCATCCAAATCGACGACCACCTACCAGTCCATCTCAGAGTTCACCTAATGGAAATCAATCTACACCAGTATCTTCTCCAAGGATGGATGATGAGCAGCAAAAAGAGGCAGATCGGCGCGCAAAGTTTGTATATGAGCTAATGATCGGTAATACCTTATACTGTTCTCGTTCATCTTTCTAATTATGACCGTCTAATATCACATACTCAATTCCATTGCAATAAAATATGTAATACTTAAACAACCGACCCCCTCTGTGTAGATCATGCACCACCAGCAATTGTAGGTCTTGTCGGGAAGAAGGAGTATGAACAATGTGCAAGGGATCTTTATTTTTTTCTTCAGGTAATTTCTGTTTTATAATGTTGTCCCGAGAAACTTATTTGTTTATCTATTAATTGCTTTGTGGTGTTGTTAGTTATAACATAACCAACATTGAATCCCTATTTGAAATTTATTTGGCTTTACTTCCACTCTGCTCGTGCTTCTAATGGTTAATATCATCATTTGAAAAATGTTTCAGGTTAACTTTGTATCATTCTATAATTCTCAGCAGGAAATTTGTTTGTATTAATTTCATAAAAAAATACCTTATTGAAAAGTGAAAACCTTACTACTATGATCGCGATATTGAGCCGTTCCTTAGTCTACTGAAAAGCTTTACAACACTGTGTTGTTGTCAGAATGATCATTTAACAATCCCATGTTGTGTTGACTTGAGTAAATAAATTATCTTTGGGCCTTACAATGACCTTTCTTGATTTCCTTTTTGCAGTCATCTGTTTGCTTGAAGCTGCTGGCTTTTGATCTCCTGGAGATGCTGCTTTTGTCAGCATTTCCAGAACTTGATGATGTATTCAAGCAGGTGCATGAAGAAAAGCATAGATTTGGTGAGCTCGTCAAGTAAATATAATCATTTTTGGCCGAAGTACAGAGAAACAAAGGTGTGAATGCTGTTTACAAAGTTACATTTTGTTTTGGTAATTGTTCCTGGTTGCCGCAATTTGTCTTTGCAACCAGTCTCCTTCTTATGATCTATGGCATCTTGAGGCTATCATTTGTAAATTTTGAGATTGTTGCAATCATTTGATGAATTTTTATCCAGTATATTCTAGAAACAAATGTGCCCAGATGCCACTGCTGTGCCGGTTGCATACAGTCTCTCAACAGAAATTTTGTCTGCAAAATATTATACAAGTACTCAATCAAATCATTTGAATTATACCTGACTTGGTTAAACAAATCATTGGATGTTTCTTTTTTTCTTTTTGGTATTAACCATTGAATGTTTCGATTCGGTAGGGAAATCACTGATTGCCATAAATTTTATTAGGTTGATAAATCAGCATTTGGTGCGATGTTTGGAAGAAATAATTTAGATATAAATTTGGACAAACAATTTATAATAAGTTTTTTATCCAAGCTTCTCTAAATAAACGATCCATTTTACAAATAGTCTCCTATGGCAAATTGGATCCTCTTTTCTCTCTTTTGCTCTCCTAACTCTTTATCTCTCTTAATTTTATTCTCCCCCTCTTGATAATATTATTTTTTTTAATAAAGAGAGATAGTGTTAGAAGAGAAAAGAGAAGAATAGGATTTAAATCCATACACCATTGCTTTTAAGAAACTGAGAAGAAAAAAAAAGGACAACGTTGAGGAGCAAGAACCACCTCCACCATCACCTTTGAAATCAAATACTTTTTTCATCCTTTTTTTAAAAGAAAAACTTAAACATATTGTGTTTCCTTTTAGCAAATCAACGGAGTAAATTAAATCATTAATCAAAGAATCTGAGAATGATTGATTTATGTGAGTTGAGAGCTTTTGAAAGAGGATGAACTAAGCGTGCAATAATGGAGCGGATAGAAATCCTCGACCTTTGAATAGAGAAATTCCTTCTACCTTTCTATCTATCTCTCTCATTTAACATTATCTCTCATCTTATTTGCCTCAGTTTGTATCCTTTTTCTCTTCTCTGTCTACAAAATGCATAAAGCTACCAAATGGCATGGGAGGGAAAGGTAGTAGAAAATCCTATTCCGTGGCAACAATGGAGGAACATTTTACTGTGATGGGCAGTGGTGTGGTGGTAGGTTGTGATGAGGGAAGAAGTTATAAGCATTGAGAACATGAAGTGAGAAGGAGACTATTCACAAGATGAATTGGAGTTTATTTTTAAGCGGTAAAAAATATATATAAGAAAAAGGACAATATGAAAAAAGTTAAGTGTTCAACTCATCTTAATTAGCAGGATAAGTACATTTTAGTACTCTATCCGATTTAAAGATAAAAAAACAGATTACAAGAAAAAAAAAACCACTTTAGTCAACACTATACCTCCTAAATCAACTATCTAACTATACAATTTAGTGGGTTAACACTCCACTCATAAAGCAAACAATGCGACCTATATTTTCTAGCCAACAACCATCTCCAAGATAAACATTTAATCATTTTCGTCGACTCTTCTACTTTGATGCATTTGTTAGAGAAAATCTTGTTCCTAATCTTCTCCCTTGTGATGGAGGAAAGAAAACTTAAAGTGAAAAATATGACTCTAGTCTCGAGCAACACCTCAACAACGCCAAATCAACGATATACCTCCCACCAAATTGCCCAAGCAAAGATACACAACACAAAAAGGTGATTTTCTGATTTTAATAAGAGGACAAGAAGGAAAAGATCATACATTGAGAATTCAAGTTCTCCCTTGTCGGGATTCTAGAGCGCAGGGCTTACTAAGAGAACATTGTAACTTTTGATTGTGCCCAACTACCCCAAACTTTGGACAAAAACTTGCCTTGTCTTGATATCAAAGAAAGGGAAAATTTCAAAGAAAGAAAACAATAGTTAACCTTAACCGAGTACGTACCTCCCCTATCCAACCAGTTGATCCAAGAAGAGACCTCATTGGTGATATGCACGATTTCGATAGTACCTGTTAGCCTCTCAAAAGTTTCCTCCTCTCATCTCTTTGATTGTTAATTTTGACTGAAGTGATATTTTATAGAGCCATGGAAATACTTTAGCAAGAAGAATTATACCGCACCAAATATCTAACTAACCAAAACCTTGTATTCCCTTCATCATCAACCTTTTGCACAAAGATGTCAACCATCAAATCTCCTACTTCTCCCCAAACCACCCCAGCCCCAAGAAATCCCTTCACCATAATGACACTTTCTTCCTCTTCTTATACTTGGATTTGACCAACCACCTCCACATATTTTCCACCCAAGACTAATTTCCATTGTGATTCCTCCTCTATAAGCAACCGCTATCTCCATTTTGCAAAAATAGAAAGATATGATAGGATTTTATGGAACATATTAATTCAACAACTAAAACAGATGTTGCACCGTGAAAGATATTATAGGGTCTTGCACCCTAGAATTAGCCCCCGTTTTCATTTCCATTTTTAAGATTTTTTAACTAAATATAACTACAATGAATTTTATTACTTTTGATATAACTTTATTTTAAAGTGTAATGGTTTTCATAATTTATTATTTCATTTAATCAAATTTTCTCTAATAAATATTAAGAATAATATTGATAAAACAATAATTTTTTTTGAATCGGCTGATAAAACAATAATTAACATTGAATTGGACTTTAAAAATAAAAAAAATCATAAAAACACTTTCCTCTGCCTCTCTCTTGCATTGCAAGAAAAATTTCGCCAAGCTCTACTGCCACGTTGCTACCGACCCCAAATGTATGCAACCAAATACCAACTTTCTCAACTTTCTCATCAAAATCAAAACACTGATTATGCGTCATTTCTACAAGAACCTCTTTAGCTCGCTGCCAATCTAGAATTCTAGAACAATTGAACCAAAAACAGGTTGAACCGGCATGTTTAACCTTTTATTTTTTGCAGGCCGAGCCAAAATGTTAGGCTCATTAAATTAGTTTGTTCCACCTAATTCGCCTAAAAAATGGGGGCAGATCGAGTTGATCCGCAGACAATTTAAAACTTTTTTGTGTTCTTTTTTCCTTCTTCTAGATTCGTGATGAAAAATATATGAATGTGTTAGACTTTCGATTGAGCGCCCCTCCAAAACAAAATCATCGTTGATGGGAGGACTCCAGCAAATTCATCGACCACTAAAGCCAACTTATACCATGATAAAAGAGAGAATCATAAAAGTAAAAATCAACAAAGCCAGTGACAATTTTTGTTACTGATGCTTGAACATCTACCATATGTAGGTCATTGCATCCGATTTCGCAGCAAGCCTGACCCACAATGATGCAACCTTTGGGGGAAACTATGTCTTCACTACAATTTTTTTCCTTGTACCATATAACAGTAATTCATCTTATGACAGTTTGGTATAGAGAAAACATTACTATTAGAAAGCTTTAGTCTCCAGAAGAATATGGACTACGAAGGAGCATAATAAACTTATATATAATGCACTCCTCCAATTAATTGCTAACAGCATCACCCAGTAAGAAAAATCTCATACCATGTCACTTACATTGAAGTTGGTTTCAAAAACTTTTGGAAGTAGAGAACACTGACTTTTGATAATGCAAATAACTTGGCAAAATAGGTGAGCAAGCAGAAAAAATGCAACTATTCGAATAAAAATAAAAAACACAACTGGTATAAAAACAAGACTATAACTTGATTATGTCATAAAAAGAAGGCTAACTTGATTAAAATTTGTTGCATATTTTTACATGAAATATAACACCAAAGCACCCGTATAGTAGAAAGTAAAAATAATAGCATCATCCAAAAGGAGTTAAAACATCAAAATTCACAGCAGAAGTGTGTAACTAATGACTTGCTAAGTACTAGTATTTTATAAACAGAATAGAAGAATACACACCATGAACTTCAACGGTGACAAACATCAGGACTAACATAACTACCCTTGCCACCTTCAAGGACCAACATAACTACATTATATATTGTTCTAGCTTTTAACACATGCCACACTGTTAATTAGTAGCACAGAGAAATGAACAATTTATGCATAACACATTGCAAGAAACCAAAACGGTAAAACATTCAACTAATTACAATTCATTCACGGTGTTATAATAGCAAAAACTCAATGAACAAAACAGTAAAACATTCAACTAATTATAATTCATGGTGTTATAATAGCAAAAACTCAATGAAAGGACTAAAGAAAAGAATATCCAACTCAAAAATACTCATTGAACAACAAAAATGTCTTACAATACTGGTGTCGTAACATAATCCAATTCATTAAAAGAGGGAAAAATGAAAACTAAATTCCAAAGATCCTTGTTCTGATACAAAAACTTAAACGCTATTTCAGAGCTTAAGCAGAGGCAGCTGCTCCCTTCTTCCTGGGTGCAGCTTCAGTACCTGAATTCACAAAATTCAACATATTAATAACAACAAAAAACAGAACTGAGGAGATAAACCACTTATAATCTCATCATAATTAAAAACAATATCACATAAAATAATACACCTATAACAGGGAATTAATTACCTGAAACAATCAAATAGAAAGGAAAAAAATACAAAAAAAATAGATTACACTTATGAACAAAAAATTTACCTCCCCTAAATTAACATTTCACTTATCATGCATAACAGTAATTTGTTTTTTTTATTGATTAAGCTACCCTAAACTACATACCAATGGTAATAGAATTAGCATTAACATTACATAATTACATCTCATTCTAAATTTTATGATTCAACAAAAGCCAAAAGGCAAATAATAAATAGAAGTGCATTGGACTTGTTTAGCTCAACAGTAATCCATCTACTGATTAGCTATTAATCAAATAATCAATTTACTAGATAATCAATTACTACACAGTACATTCTACACTTGCTCATTCAAGTTAAACCAAATACTACAAAACAAAAAATGTTAAACAAACAGTACCTTCTCTGAATCCACTCTTGAATCTGCGAGGGACATTCCTTAAGTACCTCATCCTACCAGTCCCGGTAGTCTTTCTCCTGATGGCCTTCTCACTCCAGTTATCTGAAACCATTCATTCATACAAAAATTCAATTTTCAAAACGCAAATCTAAAAATAAAAAATCAAATTTTGACACAAACCCAATTCTCAAAAACATCAAAAACTTACATTTCCTGACACGGGCAGCTGGATAAGCACATGCTGAGCAGCGACTCTTCTGGAGATGGAAACTGCGACGGCCACACCTAACACAGAGTGTGTGGGTCTTGTTCCTTCTCTTACCGAAACTACCTGTTCCCTTACCCTGAAATCATCATCATTCAATAATTCAAGTTTAGAAAACAAACATTGAAATGAAATTAGGTTTAGGATCGAAAAGAGAGAAATTTTGAATACCATTGTCGAAGAAGGTTACGTCGCAAACCCTAATGAGAGTGGCTGCGTTGAGACGAAAGAGAATTTATATGAAAATTGAATGGGTTTTGGGTTTCATTTTTCTACGTTTGGGCTTTGATTTTTGACCCAGTTGTTTTTTCGTATAAAAATGTTTGCTTTCTGCACCCAATTAATTCTTTTCTTTTTTGGCTAATTTTTATTTATTTATTTATAAAAGAACCTATTTAATTTTCTACACCACTCTTTTTTCGTTTTTGGTTCTAGGTTATTGTATTATATGTACAAATTTTTAAAGTTGCTATTGTAAGAAAAATAGTTTTTAACATTGTTTAGTAGTGATGGATCTTTGTAGACAAATTTATGGGACACAAATATGATTTTTTTTTCTTTCGACTGAAATTTTTCTACAAATAAGAATTAGAGGTTGAATATTGACCATTCACTTAAAAGGCTCAAATTTCTTATCGGACCGACCGATTCATTTTTGGTTCCACTATTTTATAGTTATTCTCTCTTGGTCAATTACACATTTTTTGTTTTCTGAGTTTAACTTAGTAGAGACATCACATTATATATGCAGAGGCAGAGTTTCAAACCCTAGACACTCCACTTATTTATTTTAAAAGTAGAGTTTTAGTCACTAGACTACTTGACAAAAAAAAAATTTATTGACAAAAATATCCTTATATTATTATACTAGTTTAATGTAGATAAAATACTCCTTTAAGTTAGATGTTTGTATCAAGTTGGTCTATTAAATTTTTTGTTTGTTCTTAATAATTTAGTCTTTTAAATGTCTATGACTGGGGTTCGAACCTCTGACACTTCACATAACCAAGACGCACACAAAAAATAGGTCCTTTAAGCCATAAAATATTTGCACAATTTCCTTTTTTTCATCAAACTCCAATAAAAGGCGCTAACATATTTCGTTTAACTTAAATGAACAATTTATTACAATTTTTTTAAAGGAACTATTTGGTATAAATATCATACTTATGTATTGGTGAAATAGTTTGGTCAATTTTTCTTTTGACATTTTCTTTACTTTCTTTACATATCTGCCTAGCAATTTACTTAGTTTTGCATTAATTAAAGTACACCTCTAAAAGAATAAAAAAGACCTCTAACAATCATTTCATGAAGAAGTTTCACCACCTTATCATTCTTGTCAGTTTTTAACAAAGCACAGATAAGAGTTTCACAAGTAACAGCATTAGGGGTGCAACAGTTGTCTTCCATTTTTGTCATTTCTAAGTCATTATCCCCAATTGAAGATCAAATCATAGGCATTTCTAACCTCTACTAACTGAGTTGCTTAGTAATTAGTATCCTACTCAGCACTAACTAGTGTTGCCAAAAAAAATTACAATTGAAAGGCACCTATGTCTCTTAAACAATGCTTGTTCTTACTTGCAGAACTTAAAAGTAGGTACAGGAGAGGAGCACGCAGAACAAAGGCCACCTCTTGTTGCTCAATGCTTAAAATAATCTAATACATCAGTGTGGATGGAAATGCAGATTACTATTGCCCATATTTAATTTTACCATCAAATATGAAACTTATTCTACCAACTTTTTTATTACATCAGTGTGGATGGAAAAAATCTGTCCATAATTTAATGTATTATACTATTTAAGGACTATTATATATTCCATTGGTACTACTTAATTTATTTTACAATTTATTTTCTTCCCACACGTCCAAACAGTGTCCCAATGTAGAGTTGTTATAACCACACAATCAACTTGATGACTGCATACCTGTACCATATAACCAAACAAAGTAAAAACCTATTTCACCACTACCATAAGCTGGAAAACGACTACAATGGCTTCATCTTCATTAAGGTCAGTTTCTCTTCTCTATGACTTCTTGACTTTAATAAACATTCAATCTCTAATATCAATGTTCACATTTTATCTTCTGTTTCTCAATAAGTTTGAATTTGTATCTGATTATGTATCACTGTTTTCAATTAGGGTTTAAATTTCAACTTAAAAGTCTGTCTGTTGCTGATAATATTCCTTATTTGCTAAACTTTCAATTTCGTACCTTAACAGTAAAAACCATCAATGTTGAGAATCATATATAAATCTTCCTCATTGATAACTGATTTCATTTTTCTTATATTAGTTCGAACTTCAATTTTTTTGTTATTTACTTTATCCCATTTTCATACAGGAGGTCAAGGATGCAATCACTCAACGCTAGGAACAAAACCTTTCGTACTACAATTGATCCAAATAAGGTTATCACTAACATTTACACAGCATTAAATTTACTCTGTCTTTAACATTAATATAATCATTCAAAAATTTAAGTTGTAAAATCCTATGAACATATTAACAAACTTCAGGTTCTTCTATAAGCAAATTTTCAACATCTTTTCTTTATATTGTTTGCAACATATTGATAAAGATACTTCTTTTGATTATCTACTTCATATTTATTTTAGGATATCATTGACATTCCTGTAACTTTCAAATCTGCTTGGCTTAATGAATTATACGAACATCCATGGGGCATCTTATGTCATCCAAATGGAAAAAAAGCTATGCTTGAGCTACACTTAGAAAATAATGACAGTTACTTTATCAATGGAAAAAGTGCTGCACTGTTATTTGGAATTAGAACTCCTACCGATGTCAATTTCCACTATCAAGTTGAACATAATAATTTCACTTTATCACTTATTAAGCATGATGATGTTGTTGATGTTTCAAGTGATGATGATGCTGAAAAAATCTATATCTCTGATACTGATGACTACAATTTGTGGGAACATAATAACGATAGAGTATTTGGTTGGGAAGTCCATGTAACTGAGGCTTATTCATCTGGAAACCAGGGACAAGTGCTGGTACGTTCAACTTTTAAATGTAAATTGTTTTTTATAAGCACATATATTCTGAACTGATTTTTGATTTGTTTGTTTTTGTAGCATATTCCAGCAAAATGTGCTAAAAATGTTCTAAGAGGAAAGAAGTCAATTTTCATTAGGACGTTGCACAACATGGACCATATTCAATGCACCATAAATCTATATACAAGAAAGGTCGGAGGGAAGATCAAGAAGGAGATGAGAATAACACATGGATGGTATGAATTCCAACAAGCTAATGATCTGAAATGTGGAGACCTTTTGAAATGCCAACTGTCTGATCCTCCTGAAGTATTGGTCATCAATATTGTTCGTGGAGGAGCAACAAAACAGGATACCGACAATGGTACTGCATGATATGCTCTAAAAGCTAAAAACTTTTATATCCATATTAGTTTAAAACTTAATATGTTATCTGGAATGTATAAGTTCAAGTATGATCTTTGTGTATGTTTTGTCATTCTTTATGTTCCATTTTGTATTCCAGTTTATGATGTTTTTGTCTAAGAACTTTATGATACTGCATATAAATTGCAGTTAACTAACTTTCCGTGTTATGATCCTTATTGTGACCATCTTCATTTCGTATTCTGTTTTTTTATCATTGTTGGTTTGAAATTCGTCTGGCTAATCCAATTCATTTTTATTTATCATGTTTGTCATCTAATTTAGATAATCAGTATTATAATGTCTTAACTATAACTTTAGTCCCATTCCATTAATTTTATCATTATATTTTGTTTGCACATAATCTACCATTTAGAATCATATCAATTCTCTATTGTATTACCCAAACGAAATTCAACCCTACAAACAATAACTTATGCAAAATCATTAACCTTACTGCCAAACACCTTCTTATTATTGATTACAAATACAACTACTAAATTAACTTTTCAATCCATGTTGCTTCTTTAATGATAACTTATTGTTCAACAGTGTACTTTCACCAATTTCTGTCATTCATTAAACTCTTTAACTACATATTGAATTCAATCCAACTAACTTCTCACTATAATAACTGTTCTTCATCAAAATACTACTTCCACTCAAACTAAGTAAACAATCCATAACTCATCTCATGGCAACAAGATCTCATCCAATATTACAGGGAACACCAAAAGCTTTTTTTTCAACAGTTTACATTCCAAATCAGGTTAAACATACTATCTATTTTATAACTTCATCAATCATATATCATATCTCTAACTTATGTCATCATTATTTTAGATTGAAGGTGAAGTAGATCCATTTTTTGTAGTTGATTTTCTTGAAGAACTTGGAAATAAATGGCGCTTAATTGATGCTAAAGGAATAGATCATCATGTTACCTTTAATGGTTCTACAACCAAACCATGTTTTACTCATGGTTGGAATGAGTTAGGAAAATATTATCAGTGGAATGAAATTCAACTTCTATCATTTTACTACTATGCCAATAATACTTTTCTCATGCTTAAATCAGAAAGCAAAATCGACAACACTGATTTTCCATCTTTCCATTCTATGAGTACTCAACTTTGCCATGATCATTGCTATTTGGTTATAATTACAGAGAACAACAATAACTCTTCTGAATTGGTTAGTAATTTTTTTAAATATCATGTTTAACAAATACATAACTTATATCTTCTTCATATCATTGTTTTAATTGATTCTCCTTTGTTACTTAATTAGGTTCTATCTCGACCATTTGGATATTTTCTTTCTGCAACAACTAAATCTACCTTTAAGCTTTGTGGACCATTGGGACACATTGTCCATTGTAAACTACTGATTGGTATTGATTACAAGCTTGCAGAAGGTTGGGCAACTTTTTGTGAACTTAACAATATTCAAACTGGAGATCGATTAACATTCAACATGGAGGAAACTTTGGAAAAAAATATCATTATTGTCAAACATATGTAATACAAAGCATAGTCTTTGATCTTTGTATTATTATCTTCAATATTTGTACTTCTACTAATTTTATTCAAGTCCCGTTATTATGTTTTTTATTGGTATTCTAAATTTCAGTTATTACTTTCAATTAAATAATTTTTTTTTCTATATCAAAAATCATGTTTTTTGTTCAAATTTGTACGTTGATTATATCGCTTCTATTCTAATAATTATATACATCTTCCATTAATGCATTTCAAGAATTATGTCAATTTTGATATCAATTTGTTACTAAAACAAATGGTAACAACTAAAAATAAACGCGTAACGTTACGACCCGTGCGATAGCACGGGTCTATCGCTAGTAGACTACAAAAAGAATTCAGGAATGTGGTATCTCAACAAGGGTCTTTGGATATTGAAGATCCTTTTAACCTTGAGAAGGAATCAGCACTTAATATGACCGGGAAAATGGTGAAGATGGAAGCTGTCAGTCTGCTTTCCAGGCATTAGCTGACATGTTGCTATCACTGGTAAACAAGGACAGTGATGGAAGGATAATAATTTCAGGTCTAGTTCAACAAGCTTCAGGAAACAAGGTCAAGGAGGATATACTAAATATGTTATGCTCAGTGCAGAGAAGATTTTCTCCGAGGTTTGCCTTAATCAGAAAGAACTTTATATGTTTTGCCTTACAAATTATGAACAAAAATAATGATAACTGAAACTTTCAATAGATTGTAGATGAAGCACATGCCGTCGAGTTAGTAGGCGGAACACTTCGGCCAATATAAGAGACAAGGGAGAGACTCTTTCCATGGTTACCACCAGCTGCATTCCTTTTCTTGTGGTCATATTGTCCCCCACCAGAGAGCATTATGCCAATTGCAGTTTCCAGTGGGCCTAGTGGCCGCTCCTTTGATTTTAGCTACATCTCCAGGAGCTCAGCGCATGTCATTGCTCTCATCTTAACAAAACATGGAAAGAGCAGGAGGTAAATTGTATTGACTTAACACATTTTCATAAACAATTTCAATATGTTGACTAATTTTGTTGCTAATTTTGCAAAATTTATATGAGGAATAGCTGTATACCCTAAATTAAATAAGCCTTTTTAAACCATCTACTATCGAAAACATGAAATTTTGAACAAAGAGAAAATTAACGAAGAAAAATTGACTGTAAGTTTGAAAGGCTATGGTTATTGAAACCTTCATGTGGTGTGAATGAAGTAAGAGACGATAATAGAGAAAAATACATAAAGAAACTGACCTAGTTGTTGAAATTACTCGGTGGTTGAAACATGGTGACTCAATGAGTGAGGGTACGAGTCAATGGAATGTGAAATTTCGAATGAAATATGTTAGAAGCGTTTTGTTAACTTTTGAATGAGTGTAACATAAAGAGAAGCGTATTGGAAAAATAAAAAACGCCGTTGCCGGGGATCGAACCCGGGTCACCCGCGTGACAGGCGGGAATACTTACCACTATACTACAACGACTTGATGGTATATGATACGACGTTTATATATTTATTCTTTTGTAAATAGGTTAATCTAAGAATAATGGTATTTTTTTATTTATTTTCAAATTTTCAAATGCTGCTCCCGCTGTATTAGATAAATGATTGAAGACAAAGAGCAAATAATGAGTAATGGTAAAATTACTTAGATTATTAATCTATTATTCATTGGATTGAGTTTGTTAAATTGACTTTTATTACTGCCATCATCATAGATTACTTTCCCTTATTCTTAGAACCATACCTATATATGCTGCCTGTATTACATTTGTTGAACTTTGAGATGCAGATGCTACTGAGGATTCAAAACTAAGCAGAACTGAGAAGAAGAGTCGAAAAGCAATGCTGAAGCTTGGAATGAAACCTGTCACCAGGGTTGCTATGGTCACAATCAAGAAAACCAAAACTGTTAGTTCGTTGTTGCATATATTGCTGCTGTGTTTGATTTATGTAAATATTTGCTGTCTAACCAATTTTTTTTCTGCCTTGGATTCTTTTTTTGATCTGAAAAGCTGATGTATTTAAGGCTCCGAATTCTGAGACCTACATCATATTTGGGGAAGCAAAAATAGAGGACTTGAGCTCGCAGTTGCAGTCTGCAGACGCAAGCTGCTCGGCAGTTCCAGATGACAGATGTGGGATCTGTAATGGAAAAACGGGATGAAGGTGCAATGGCTGGTGTAGCACAGCCTGAGGAGGAAGAAGAGGAGATCGATGAAACTGGCCCCACGACATTGATTTGGTCATGACACAAGCAGGAGTGTCTAAGAGCAAGGCTGTCAAGGCTCTCAAAACTCACAATGGTGACATTGTTGCTGCCATTATGGAGCTCACTATTTAATTGGGTTTGTGTTCGCTTTGATGGATAAACATTGACCGATGATTTACTGATTGATTGGTAATGTTTTGGAATATCTAACTGTTGATTGGTAAATCATAACTTACATAAACTACCAATCTACATTTTATGGACATAGAAGATAAAGATTAAAAAAGAAAACCACAATAGGACTTAAATAACACTGCAAGTTTAAGGATTTCGGTTCGACCCAACATTGCATAGTGCCATAAGTGAATTCGGTTCAACTCCCAGGATGCTAAAGTTTTCAGCTTGTCATAATTTCACGAGGTTAATGTATCTAAGATTTTGGGTGTTATGCACACTCAAATTGCGTAGTGCCATAAGTGAATTCGGTTCAATTCGCAGACACATGAAAATAAAAAAAACATGCATAATCTATTGAAAATATTGAAATTCCCTATATGATGGCTAAAACATCCGGGCGTCACACAAGATAAGATTATCTCCCATACGATTTACCTCCGGTAGGCAACAAAAGAAAAACAAAACATGCATTGATTTTTCATATAACAACAGAAACCAAAATTAGACAGTTAACATAAAATTTGGATTAATTGTTTTGCATGACAAAAAAGAAATGCCACAATGCATGAAACTTATATATATATATATATATATATATATATATATATATATATATATATATATATATATATATATATATATATATATATATATATATATAAATGAGAACTACCTCTTTTGAGTACCATATGATCTCAAATCAATGCATGAAACAATAAATGTGGAAAATGACTTATTATGGTGTATATTGTGCTTTACAGATGCAATTTCCTCAGCAATATGGTGCATACTCTTCAATTTCCTTTTTAATGCCCGACCTCCAAAATATTTTCTTTAAGTCTTCATACATCTCCGTGGCTCCGGGATGATAACTTGTCCTACTCTTATGTCCTTCCTTTAATATCATTTTCTTAATCCCTTCATCCTTTTGGCCTGATCTGATGACCTTTCTCTCTTTCTCTTATTTACCTCAACGGTTGTACTTTCCAAAACAATTTTTCCCCTTGCGAACTTCACATCTAGAGTTCCTGCTCCTTGGCTATCGTTGTTGCCATATGTAAAGTTGTTTGCCTCAAAGTATTTGCAACTACATTTGCCATTCCCAAATGATTTTTAAGTGCATAATCATTTATAAAATTCATCCATCTTTTCTGCCTCGTGTTTTACTCCGTTTGGTCAAACAGGTACTTCTAACTCAGGATACCCTTTGCGAGTCATAACCGGTTTAACTTTCATGGTTCGCTTGTACCGCTCCAATATGCCATATTTTATCCTTTGGTGCACTTCACCACTAAGCAACCCATCCTCTCCTTTCAAACGAAGCCCATCACAAACCAATTTATAAGTATACTCCCGAGGCACCGATCTTCTATCAACCAGCTCAACAAGAAAATTCCAAGCATCAACAACTCTCCCAACCTCACAAAGTGCGTGAATAATCGGCGTATAAGAACTACAACCACCCACCATCTCATTCCCACCATCACAATTCAATCTCTGCATATCCCTCAAAAACTCAACCGCCTTATCAATCTCATTCACAGCACTATAATATCTTATAAAAGAATCATAAGTAACACGGTTAGGAACACAACCTCTTTTCTTCATATCATCAAACAACTCCAAAGCTCTTCTAACACGGTAAGTCTTACAACAACCATCAATCAACGCATTATAAGTAACAACATCAGGAACAATACCTTTAAACACCATAACACGAAACAACCGATTGGCTTCATATAATCTCCTTCTCACAGCCTTCCTACATCCACTAATCTTCACACCATACCTACAATAAAAACTTATCAAAATCGTATAAGTAAAAACATCAGGAGGAGAATGAAACCCAGGCAATTCCATTTGTTGAAGCAAGTGTCTCGCTTTAGTAAAATTACCAACACAACACATAGCATTAATCAACGCGTTATAAGCTTGCACATCCGGTTTACAACCGAATTGTCTCATTCGGTAAAACATAAGTAATGCTTCTTTTCCCAAACCTTGTTCTCCTAGGAGTTTTATCAAACAGGTAACGGACGCAACCGTAACAAGATTATTACTAGTATTATTTGTATTTAATGATGATATTTGTTTGAGAAAAGTCCAAAGGGCTTTGGTGTCTTTGGATTTGGTAATGAGAATGGACATTTCAAGTGTAGTGGATTGAGTGTGGATGAAGTTAAAGTGGGAATGAATCCAATGGAGGAATTGATGGGATTTACGGAGAGCGAGGTTGGTTAGATATGGGTTGTTGTTAGTGTGATTGGAAAGAGGGAGGGAACGGTGGCGGAAGATGTTGGTGGTTTGGGAAGGGAAGCAGAAACGGGAGATGGAACGGAGGAGTTGGATGACGGAGTGAGGTGACCATGTGAGATGATGATCGGAAGAAGAGAGTGATTGGAATGGAATGTCTTTGATGACTGTAACAAGAGCTTGTTTTGCGAGGAGCTTCTCGTCGTATGGACGAAGCATCACTGACTGTGCAATGCAAAAACCAATGCGGTTTGTTTCAGAGTGAGCTGGGATGGGACTTGGGTGGGAGTATGAAATATGAAACACAATTGATGGTACAACATATATACGCGGTGGAGTATCGCACTACCCTCAAATATCGCAGGATCATTCCTTATTTCCTGTTGATGAGGTGTGCTCTGTTTGTCGGAAAGCGTGTCTAGATAGATATGGGGAGCATGCAGTTCATTGTCGGGAGCTTCCAGGCCAATGTTTTAAAAACCGGACTGGCCGATCCAACCGGTTGAATCGGGAACCGGAGGGGTAATCGGTCTGGTCTGACCATCAGACCGCCCATGTTATTAGACCCGACTAAATACGGTTTGTTTCAGAGTGAGCTGGGACTTGGGTGGGAGGGAGTATGAAATGAAACACAAAGATGAATCATTTATCGAAAAATTGATATATTTAGGCTCCATTTATCGAAAAATTGATATATTTAGGCTCCATTTCTTTCGGCTTATTTTTGAATTTATGCAAAGTTTGTTAATGTAAATTTATTGAAATTAAAATAAAGAATTATGTCGAATGTAATTATTGTGTCAACAATATATTTTAAATGTTATCAAAATCAACTCTAAAATGGGGTGAAAGCCAAAAAAATAAATAATTAAAATAGTGGACTGAAAATATGTTTAAAAAGGGAAGGAATTAAAACTTCAAAAATTTGAAAATAAGAAAACAGAGATTCCATTTAAGCTTGTATATACGTAATTTACAACGGCAAAGGTTATTACGCATAAGCCTGATATTTATGCATGGTGCATAAGTTAATATCCACCCTCAGATCCAAACAACACGTGTAATAATCATAACTGAAAAACTTTGTATTTTTGTTTGCTCAATTTCGGCCATATTTTATATGCGATTCGATCACCGATTTCGAAAACTAATACCTAATTCATTCATAAAATCGAACGACGATCAAACCGGTATAAAGAACGTCGAGTTTCATTGATTATTGAGGGAGAACGAACCGGGTCGTCGCGACCCGTTTCTGCAGAAAATGGGTGAGGAAGATTATGAACAGTGACGCGCCTCCACGCCCACTCTCACTGGCGGCGCGTGGGGGCGCGTGCGGTGCCTAGGGGACTCCAAATTTTTTTATTTTTTTTAGGAAATAATTTTCTGGGAATTTTGGGACCAGTTAGGTATTTTTCTGAGACCTGAACTATTTTTAGTTAATTAAATGAGGTAAATATGCTTTTATAAATATCAGATATTAATAAAATTTTCCCAAAATTTTATTTAGGGTATTTTGAATTATTTGGAACGGTTGGGGATACCTCACTCTCTCTGCTTTTATATCGTGTTAAAAATTTAAATTTATGACCATTATTATAGTTAAATGAGCATTAGTGCCAATATGTTATACACTGAAACCATTTGTATAGTTAAATGGTTTCATACTATTATACACTGAAACCATTAGTCTAATTAAAAGGTTTCATAGCGTTATATACTGAAATAATTATTCTAGTTAAATGGTTTCATAGCGTTATACACTGAAACCATTAATCTTTTTATTTGGTTTCAAGATGTTATACACTGAAACCATTTGTCTAGTTAAATGGTTTCATACTATTATACACTTATATCATTATTCTAGTTAAATGGTTTCATAGCGTTATACACTGAAACCATTAGTCTTGTTATTTGGTTTCAAGATGTTATACACTGAAACCATTAGTCTAGCTAAATGGTTTCATGGCGTTATACACTGAAACCATTATTTTGGATAAATGGTTTCATATGGGCATTAGTGTCAATATGTTATACACTGAAACCATTGTTATTAAGTAAAACATCACATAACCATTTTACAAAACCATGCTACATAAAGCAAAAAATCATATAAAGCAATTAGGGTTAGTTTAGTTGAGAAAAATTTGGATAGTATGCATGAGATATTGGATTCGATCATTTTTTTATTGTAAATAAAAAAATCCATATATATATATGTAATTAATGTATGAAATTTTATTTATGTTGTGATTATGATTGATAAAACTTAAAATTAAATTGTATGTTTGACAAGTATGCTTTATATATACATGAACCATTAGTTATTATGTTGGGCTTCGAGGGGGTGTATGACGAAAATTAATTAAAAATTGATTCTTATAATATATACTTCAAAGGAACAAAAAATATTATTCAATTGGAAACGGGGGGCGCGTTAGAAATTAGGGTGGGGGTGCGCTAGAAGTTTGGAGGAGGGAAAAAAATTGGGGGGCGCGCTAGAAATTTGGGGAGGAAAAAAAATTGGGGGGCTCACAAGAAAATCTAGGGAGAAAATGAGAAAAAACTGGGGGGGTGCGCAAGTAATAGGGTAGTATATGGGGGGCTAGCGAAGTAACTAGGGGGTGCACTAAACAACTGTAAGAGTGATTATTTTAAGGTGGACTTTGAGTGGAATGTATAACAAAATGAGAGGAGTGCAAATAGGAAGTTTATGCACGGTGCATAAGCATGGGCTTATGCACCATAACCAAACCCATTTACAACTATATAAAATAATTTTTTTGACAAAAAAAACTATATAAAATCATAAAGATATAATTTTTTTACATTATAAAAAAAATTAAGCTTGTATATAATAATTTACAACTATAAACAAAAAATAAATTAGGTTCGATTTTTTTTTCCATTTAAGCATCTATATAATAATTTACAACTATATGATTTTTTTTTAGCATTATCGAAAAATAATGGTTAATTTTTTTTACTAAATAAAAGTATAAATTAACTGTTCACAGATTATTTGTTTGGACTAAAAAACTGTCTGGATTATTTTCTTCTGCAATTACATATTATGTCATGTTAATTTCTTTTAATTTTCTTCTAACCAATTCCTATTTTGAAAGTCTATATTCCAAAATAACTTGTCTTTCAAAATTCAGGTTGATTTTTTTTTCTTTTTCTTTTTTCATGCTATAAATGTTGAAAATTTATTGCCAAATTGTTATCCAATATCAATTTTAGTTGGTAAATTACTTCATTTTGGGGTGGGTAATTTAGTAGGGCTAGAATTAATAATTGAATTCAGAAATCAACGCCAATTAAAATATGAGTCTCAAGAATTATGTAAACCAACATGTGACAAAATTCAAGAAACTAATCATACATTTGCAAAGTGATTTATTCAATTTCGTTATTGCACTTCATTTTATTTTGATTCTATTTGTTATTGATTATATTTTGATTATGAGTAATAGTTTCTCCTGTTATTGTTAAAGTTTTGCTTTGTTGTTTCAATTTTTTGTGGTGTTTGATTATTGGTGGATTGGGTAGAGTTTGCATTTATTTATATATAGGCTCTTCATTTTGTGCTTCCTATTGCTGTTTGGCTTATTATTGAGATTATTCTTTTTGATGTCCAACTGAAGTTTCGGATTTTTAGGGAAGACATACACAAACTAAAAATTATTTATTTTCCTTTCAATCATACCAACCAAAGGGGATAAGATGTAGATAAAATTAACAAAAACAATTTATTTTAATTAGTTTGATCTGATTTTTTTGAGTGTCTTATGCAAATATAATTTTGGTGCTCATTTTTTTTATAAATCATATAAAATTATATAGTGTGAAAGAAAAGATAAAAATTATATTTTCGATTGTTTTAATTTCTTTGATAACTTTTCATTTTCCAAATAGATTTTACTATCAAAATTATAAGGGACTAAGTCTAGTTTAAAATTTAGTTATAATATTTATTTAATTTATTTATTTTATCACTCAGGCGCACGCACACACGCGCGAGTGCACGCACGCACACACGCGCGAGTGCACGCACGCACATGCATTCGCACTTAGTAAAAAAAATTGTTACCCCTAAAATTTTGGTGTCATGTGTGTTCGCTCCTCACGAACATCCTCTGTAACCCTCTTGCATGAAATGATAACAAAATAAAAAAGAATGGACTCACCGTTTGAACACTAGTAACAATATAAGTTAGTTAAACCAAAAAATTTGACTTAAAAACAAATTAAAGTCACCATTAAATAAAGATTTGTCCCCAAACATGTATTCTATAATATTATCTTATTAAAATAGATTCAAAATTACAAATATTCAATTTCAATAAGCAATCCCACTAAAGATGACGTACCCCAAATTGGAGATGCTCTAAATCTGCATTCAAAGATAATAGAAAAAATTTATTGCTTAAAATACAAAGCCATGAAAACTTTTTATTTTCATATTACGGTCCATGAAAAACGTGGAGAAAACGCGCGCAAAACCCATTGTAGAAGCAAAACCCAAGCTAACATGATCTTCAATCCGAATAAAACAAACATGAAATGAAAGACGTACCTAAGATCCTCTTATATGTACCGACTCACTCCTACATATACTAACTACTAAATTAATTTCACGTATCAATCACACTGAGTTAAACTGTACGGATAAATATGTTTATGGTCTCTGTAAATATTCAAAGTTTTACTTTTAGTCCCTCAAAAAATTTCAATTAACATTTTTAGTCTCTATCTTTAAATCAACTCATATGTAAAATTCATATCTTTAAATGTAGAATATTTTAACAATCACTCCAAAAAAAATTATAATTTTTTAACAAAACATGAATTAAATATAATCTTTTAAACTCTATAAATACGAAAATTCATATTTAATTTATATTTTTTTTAAAAAAATCTAAAAATTTTTGAAAAAATTTGTTATAATATTCTAAACATTCATAAAACTTAAGACAATAAAATCTTTTAAAGTAAACCGAATTTAAGTTGTTTTATTAAATAAATTTGTCAATACAGTCATAGATTAAATTGTCCACCCGGCCCACCATATAGAAAAGCTCGTCGATACAAATCTCCTAAATGTTCATAAAACTTCAAATCATAGCAATTTTTTTAGCATCATTATATACCTTCATATATTCAAGTATCACATCTATTTGATCATAATAAGTGTCAATATGCTGAATTCTTCCAAAGAGAGCCGATTATTGATATCCGTCTTGAGGCAATCTTCCACTACCCATTAGGGGACTCAACGTATTAGGTGCAGCAAAAGTTTCACCGCCAAATCTAAGCATAGATGCTCCTGTATTCAAGTGAGTGAACATATCTCTTGGCCAATAGCCAACTTGTACTTCAGATTTATTAACAATTAACCACCAATTATCTATAGACTTATCCTACAAATATTTGAGCAAATAAAATATAATCAAATAAATTATTAAGAAATTATATTAACCAAACATAATAAAATAGTTAGAAATAAAAATACATACTTGTTGTTGTTAATTAATAGCTTGTCTATCTATTTATAATTATTTTCAACTAATTTACTTATCACTTTTTAAAGTTTCTCGATATAAATATTGAGATTATATGCAAAAAGAAGGTCTAGGAGCAACTCAACATTCCTATTATAAGTTAAAGATCGTGCATTTTGATCTTTTTTAGATTCAATAGGTGAGACTATGTGTATAGTTATACTTTAATATTGAGCAATTTGCGTTTGATTCATGAATCTTACATTCACTAATTAGTTTCTTTTATCTATATGATCTATATGGTGTAATTAGTATCTTTTATATATAATGATATAAGATTCAATGTATAATGTTATTGGAGTGCATAGTCTATATAATATGTCAACTTTTGGAAAGCTCCAAACTCTTTCTTATCAACGTTATTTATTTTGTGAACTTGCTTTCGTCTCTTCAATTCTAACTTTTGAGATTTTTCTTCTTTATAGAAATTTACTTTTATCACTCCAATAATCACATTCTCTTACTTGGAATGGTAAATTAATAAGGCCAATCTAAATGTTTGCAAGTGAGGCAGCCCTCTTGAGCTTCATATTTTTGTTCTTGTTTAATATTCCATTTTTGCTTGTTCAAAAAAAAAAAAAAATAATTGCAAAAATAAATTAGGCTTAAAAAAAACTCTAATGTTATTATTAGTATTTATAAGACCTCATTTCAAATTTCACTTTAAACATACATTAATAGTTTTGTTAGCCTCTAATTTTTAATGAATTTTTGCTAATGAGTTGTAATTTATCTTAAAAACTAGCTGCATACCCGTGCATACGCACGGGACGCGCCTTCGGCGCATTCTATTTCGTTGGGTACTGGGTCGTCAAGGTGTATGATATAAATTTTAAAAAGATTTGTTTAAAGTGAAGTTAATGACATATAATCAACTTTATTTAGAATGAACAATAAAATAAAATAAAAAATTGTGATAAAATGAATTAAATAAATAGACATAAATTTTTTTTGGTTACAATAAATAGACATAAATGATAAGGAGTAATATTACATGGACATTATTATGATAATATATTTACTTATTTCATTATAATTAAAATTACCGTATAGTCCATAAATGTAGTTAAACTGCTAAAGTGTCAAAATTTAATCATTTTATTACGTGTATAAAACATTGTTGAAAAATAAAAAATATTTTAATTTTAAAACTTTTATTCACGATAACTTGCTTTTTATATGTCCTATGTATATTAGTTATTTTAAACTTGTTATCAGCGACAATTTGTCCTGTGTATCTATACTACATATAAAGGGAAAACTTAATTTTGGTGGAGCCTTTTTTAAAAATTTCCACAATACCATTAATTTATCTTAAAAATAGTGAATATATAACTCATCCGTGAGAGCTTGGTGGTCATAAGAGTGAAGTAACTTTGTAAGAAAGACAATAAGAATTACACCATTTAACATGTAGCACTAATAATTTTTTTCCATAATACACCAATTCATTTTTTACAAGAAGAAAAAAATCAATACACCAATTATTTATATTATTATTATTATTATTATTATTATTATTATTATTATTTTGATTGGTTTCAAAAATTACATGAAGTAGTTTGAAGGTTTTAATTATTAATTGAATAGAAATTGATGTTTGAGGCATTCAATAAAAAAGAAGATTGTGTCTGAAAAAATTTAGAAATAATGTCTCATTTTTAAATTTATGCTGTCTACATGATATAAGGGGTTCTAACTTATAAGTAATATCCCTCTTCAAAAAAAACTTATAAGTAATATCTACTATTTTTGGATAATGTATCTTATATAAATTGCAAACTCGTATCTTCATATTTTACAACTACAAATTAACATTTATTTTTTGTACTCATTTCTCAATTTATCAATCTTTTCATAGTGATTCAACTATAAATATTTGTCTACCACTCAAAGCGGCACAGGTTATTATACATAAGGGGATGTTTATGCACGGTGCATAAGCCCCAGAATTACTCATGCGCCCCCCATAAATTTCTCGCGCGCGCCCCCAGCCCCCCCAATGGCTCGCTATCCCCACCCCCTTTCTGCTGATGCACGCGTTCTGTTTTTATTTTTAGCCTATTGGGCCTGAAAGCCCAGTTCCTTTTTGGTTTTTTGTTGGTTTTGTTTTTTTCCCAGTTTTACACTTACACCTAGTTTTTTATGTTTGCACCCAAATTTCAAGCGCCCCCCCCCCCCCCCCCCCCCCCCCCGAATTGCTTTGTGCACCCAGATTACTTTGCGCACCCCCAAATTACTGTACACACCCTCATATTTTATTCTTTTTCTCCCCTAAATTTGTTACAAAATCATTGGTTATTTATGCAATGTTATTTTGAAAATCATTATGAATAAAATATGGTTTTAGTTATAATATTTATTTTAAATTAAATATAAATATTTTATTTGAAACCATAAGAGAGCTACTTTGGTTTTCAGATACAACACTAGTGAAACCATTAAGTTATACTTATGGTTTCGGTTAAAATATTTATTTTAAATTAAATATGGATATTTTATTATAAACCATAAGAGGACTATTTTGGTTTCAAATACAAAACTAGTGAAACCATTAAGTCACACTTATGATTTCAGTTATAATATTTATTTTAAATTAAATATAAATATTTTATTTGAAACCATAAGAGAGCTACTTTGGTTTTCAGATACAACACTAGTGAAACCATTAAGTTATACTTATGGTTTCGGTTAAAATTATTTTAAATTAAAATGATTTTGACATAATTAAGTACATTAAATAGTTTTGGGTACAAATCTCTGAAACCATTCCACAGCACAAATGGTTTTGGAGTACACATCTTTGAAACCATTCTACGGCAGGAATGGTTTTGGCATGATTTTAGCTTAAAATTAACTACTAAAATAATTAACCATACATAATACTCTGAAATTTATCCCTAATCAATAAAATAAAATTAAATCAAAATTAAAAACGTGATAAAAAAAATCTGAGGGGTGCACTAGAAATCTAAAAAAAATTTGTGATGGAATAAAATTAAAATAAAAACTAATTTATTTTTTTATACTATTAAGTGGGAGATATTAATATGCGAGATATTTAAGTGCAAAAATAGTGATTCAGTCATCTAAGAATCTCATAAATGTTTATAATCAATATTTAAGTGGAAAATATTAATGTGCGAGATATGTAAGTTTGAGAATAGTGATTCAGTCGTATAAAAATCTCATAGACGTTTATAATTGATATTTAATGGAATAAGAGTGATCGAGTCGTATAAGAATCTCATAGATGTTTATAACCGATATTTGAGTGGGAGATATTAATATGCCAGATATTTAAGTGCAAAAAGAGTGATTCAGTCGTCTAAGAATCTCATAGATGTTTATAATCGATATTTATGTGGAAGATATTAATGTGCGGGATATGTAAGTTTGAGAATAGTGATTCAGTCGTCTAAAAATCTCATAGACGTTATAATTGATATTTAAGTGGGATAAGAGTGATCGAGTTGTGTAAGAATCTCATAGACGTTTATAACCGATATTTAAGTGGGAGATATTAATGTGGGATATACTAATATGCGAGATATGCAAGTTCGAGAATATTGATTCAGTCGTCTAAGAATCTCGTCGACGTTTATAATTGATATTTAAGTGGAATAAGAGTGATCGAGTTGTAAAAAAATCTCATAGATGTTAAAACCGATATTTAAGTGGAAGATATTAATATGCAGATATTTAAGTTCAAAAAGAGTGATTCAGTTGTTTAAGAATCTCATAGACGTTTATAATCAATATTTAAGTGGAAGATATTAATGTGCGGGATATGTAAGTTTGAGAATAGTGATTCAGTCGTCTAAAAATCTCATAGACGTTTATAATAGGTATTTAAGTGGGATAAGAGTGATGGAGTTGTATAAGAATCTCATAGACGTTTATAACCGATATTTAAGTGGAAAATATTAATGTGGAAGATACTAATATGCAAGATATGCAAGTTCGAGAATAGTGATTCAGTCGTATAAGAATTTCATAGACGTTTATAATTGATATTTAAGTGGGATAAGAGTGATCGAGTCGTATAAAAATCTCATAGACGTTTATAACTGATATTTAAGTGGGAGATATTAATGTGCGAGGTATGTAAGTTCGAGAATAGAAATTCAGTCGTCTAAGTATCTCATAAACATTTATAATTGATATGTAAGTGGGATAAAAATGATTAAGTCGTATAAGAATCTCATATACGTTTATAACCTATATTTAATGCTGATAGTGCACTATAATATGATGTACTCCGTTTAATCTAAACCATAAAACATAAAGTAAAAAAATGGTACTCGCGTACGGTATGATGCATAAAATTGATATTTAACTCATCTCACATTAAAAAATTATAAGTTTTGATTAATGAGCATTTTATAAAGTGATAAACACGTGTGTAAAAAATCATTAATAAAATTTAAGAGTTTAAGATTAATTAAATAAATTTTATTTTAACATAGTTTAAACTATGTATTCAGAAAAATTTTGTATGACTAAAAATACTATTAAAATTAAGTAAGGACTAAACTTAAAAGGTCTCAATTTTATAGGGATTAAAAATATAACCGTATAAAGAAAATAAACAATAGACGGAAAAAAATAAAAGAAATAAAAAATAATATGATGCTGATAGTACATGGTAATATCATACACCATTTTTAAATCAAAGGTCAAAAAGAAGTTGCAAAAAAAAAAAAAAAAGTAAGTGATGCTACCGTGAGATCACGGTAGACGGGGCCATATAGAATAGGTAATGTATGTGTAACATGATTTCTCAATACAAACAAGTGCGTGGAAAAAGAGTGAAAATATAGTGCTATTAAATCTTGATTTCATGGAGACTATGTATCCAAAAATATGTTAATTGTTAGAGGTGGTTTAGCCTATGATGAAATAACTAATTTGATATTTGAATTTTTAAAGTATAACCTTTCACGTTCTATGAAGACAGAACTTAAATCTATAAATCAACTTTTGTCTAATAAAAAGAAGAAAAAAAAACCTTCGTCACAAAGCTTTATTGCATTTCCTCATTCAAATAAAAAAACAAACCCATATATAGGAGAGATAATGAGAGTTTGGCTGAACAAATTCAATATGCTTTTGTGATCTAACACCTTAACAATAGTAGTAGGTACGTAAATTATAGTTCTTATTTTTTGTATTTATTGATCATCGTTATTCTTTTAGAGTTCTTTTATTATCAGACCCATAGAATCATTGACAACTTTTAAGATGCTTTAGTCAAGATATGACTTGTTTGTATTTTGCAAAATGTTCATCTATGTTTGAAAGAAATCTACCGTCAGTTCTAACTTTTTTGTTTTTTTTTCTTCATATGTATTTTCCTTGCAACAACAATAATTACTATCTCAACAAACAATCTTTGCTTGGAATGCGCAATTATTTGATCAACAAAAAATTATCATTGATTCTTTTAAAAAAAAATATCATTGATTCAAATGTTATTAAATAACAGAGACAAAAACAAACAATAAACCTTACTAAGAAAAAGACAAAAAAAAAAGATAAAATAAGCAAATAAAAAAAAAGTAAATTAAGACTAAAAAAATTTAGATAAATAAAGTCGGATAAAATTTCAACAAGTGAAGATTTGATATGAAACTTCAAAAGAAGTGGGTATCACAGTATAAGAATTGCATTTTTGTTAAATATATGTACTACTTCTCAGTTGTTAGACAAGATCAAACTTCTTTCTATTTGGTGGTTGAAGGCGACTTGTGTCACATTAACTTCTAACTGTCATAGATGGTGGTCTAGTACTTTACTTTGCTTGGGCCTTGTATGATCTATTTTTAATTATCTTTATGTATCTCTATGTAATTCTCTGATAACTTTTAATTTTTCAAATAGATTTTGCTATCAAAATTATAAGAGACTAAGTCTAGTTTAAAATTTAATTATAATATTTATTTAATTTATTTATTTTATCACTTGGACGCACGCACACACGCGCAAGTGCACGCACGCACATGCATTCGCACTTAGTAAAGAAAATTGTTACCCGTAAAATTTTGGTGCCATGTAAGCACGTACAAATATTCAATTTCAATACAAACAAACATATCATTGCAATCCACTAAAGATGACGTACCACAACCAATAAACATAAATATGGAGAGAACACAAAACTCGTAGAAGCAAAACCCAAGCATGAATCTTAAATCTCAATAAAACAAACATGAAGACGTACTAAAAAGCTCCTCATTTTTTCCTTTTTTTAAGTAATAATTAGTGCTTAGGTGTCATTTATCATTACACTACATGAGTATATGTATTCTCATTTTTAACAAAAAATGTAACATCCAATTAATTCGCTTATTCAATAAAATATGTAACTCCTTGAATTAGAAACAACTTTATAGATATATACAAACCGAAAAAACTTTATAAAACTCCAACGTTTTTCTTGAAAAATTTATTCTAGTAACTAATTGATATTTTAGAAACGTCTTAAAATTGTTGCAAAACGATTTATTGACTTAAATAAAAAACAGAAAACGAGTTTTTTCAAAACGGGCAACGAAATAAGTTATTGGCTGAGTCGCGTACTAGGTCGCTTTCTTTAAGACGTTTCGCGGAACTACTCGAGAAAGTGCACTGTAGTATATCGACCGCGAAGTCCCCAGGATAAAACAGCCGTTTATCAAAGAAAATACCGAAGTGCTACTGCACTGTAACGATCGGTCAGAAATACACCAACTAATTGATATACGAATATCAATTCTACGGCAACAACCGTTCGATAATAGAAACAACAAAAATATTTCGAAGAAAAAAAAGAGAGAAGGAAAAGCGGTGAATTCTCAGAATGCAGAGAAAAAGAATAATTAAAACTGAGGAATGAAAGCTGTATTTATAGTGCGAGTGGGGAGCTGAAATCAGAGCAAATCGTGGAGCGGATTTGGCCAGTCAATCGCGGATCGTGGGCGAAAATTAAGGCCCACGTTTTGACTGGGCGGTTAACGGATACACGTTCATCCGTTTCAGACTTGACTTGGTCGAATCACATTTAAATTGTGCGAAAATTAAGGGATACGCTTAAAGAAAAATTAATTAAGATTTTTCTTTTTCTTCTAAATAAAAAATTAATATATCACCCAAGCCCAAGCCAGGCCCGATCCGAGCCGGCCGGTCGGACGGACGGCGGCGGCGCGCGCGTGTGTGATATATGTCATGGTATGCGTCTCCCTTTCTTACAAAAGTGGGTACCCCAAGGGCACGCCCTTAGGTGTCACTTTGTAGTATATAAACACTACCAAGAAGTGTGTTCTATCCAATGTGGGACTCAAAAGAGCCTTTTTTCAATTCACACTATAATGGTTCTCAAGCATTGTGTTTACTTCAATACCAAGTTGCTTCCATATTATTCATCATGTTTCAACAATCCCCCACTTGAATTTAAAAAAAAATTGTTTCAGTCATAACGTTTAACGTTTCAGTAAGATTGTGCATAAGCGAAGATGAACTATATCTTGGAACCTTCACGTAGCTAGTAAGAGCCCGATTTAGCAAGAGTGACGTTTAGTCTTGGAACTCTATCTCAGATTTTTCTCAAACCAGCACACAACATCTCTTAAGGTGTATTCTTAGGCCCGTGCATTAATGGCCCTGCACGACTATCCCAGTTTCATGAATGCTCTAGGAGTTCGCCTCAGAAACTCCAGAGGAACCGGCCTCAGTTCCACATTCATATAGGTGATTCTATCAAGAGTACTCCTGATGTACTCCACTCATATAGAGTATAGATTTCATTAAGAGTTTTACTAACTCAACCTTTCTCTCTTCAGGACTCATGTCTTATATACTTGCATGTTCATCTCATATTACTCACGACTTGTTGTTTACCCATTGGAACCTAATTCTTGGGATCTCCAGTATTTTAGGTTGGGTTACCATCATAAGTAATTCGTAGGCTTTAGTCCCATCTTTATTGATGTATTTTGGACTTTCTCTCTAGCCAGTCCTTTCGTCAAAGGATCTGCTAGATTATCATTAGTGCGTACATGATCCACTCTCACAGCACCTGTAGTGATGAGCTCTCTCACTGTGTTGTGCTTTCTTCTAATTTGACGTCTTTTACCGTTATAAAAACGACTCTCAATTTTAGCGATAGCTGCAGTACTATCACAATGGATCAAGACGGCAGGCATAGGTTTTTCCCATAAAGGAATCTCAGATAACAAGCATCTCAACCAGCTTGCTTTTTCACTAGCAGTTGCTAGTGCTATCATTTCAGACTCCATTGTGGACTGAGCCAAAATGGTCTGTTTCTTTGACTTCCATGATACAGCTCCACCGGCTATACTAAATATATAGCCACTTGTTGCTTTGGAATCATTTGACAGGGTGTTCCAATCAGCATCACTGTACCCTTCAAGTACAGCTGGAAATCTCTGATAGTGTAATCCGAGATTCATGGTCCTTTTCAGGTATCTCATGACTCTCTCAATAGCGTGCCAATGCTCATTACTGGGTCTGCTGGTAAACCTACACAAGAGTCCCACGACATAGGCGATGTCGGGTCTAGTACAATCAGTGGCATACCTAAGACTACCAATGATGCTCGCATATTCTGTTTGTCTTACGCTCTCACCAGTGTTCTTAAACAGTTTTACACTGGGATCATAAGGTGTGCAGGCATGTTTACAGTCAAAGTAACCGTATTTCTTTAGGATCTTTTCCACATAATGTGTTTGATCTAGGGATATTCCCTTCTCAGACCTAGTGATTTTTATTCCAAGAATCACACTTGCTTCTCCGAGGTCTTTCATATCAAAATTGTTACCCAACAGTGATTTCACATTATTTACGGCAGAAAGGTTTGAACCAAATATCAACATGTCATCTACATAGAGACATATTATAGTGCAAATGTTACCATCACATTTGTAGTAAATGCATTTGTCACTTTCATTGAGTCTGAACCCATTCGAAACCATTAAGTTATCAAACTTTTCATGCCATTGTTTTGGAGCTTGTTTAAGACCATACAGAGATTTATCTAACTTGCAGACCTTAGTTTCCTGCCCATGTATAACAAACCCTTCAGGTTGTTCCATATAGATTTCTTCTTCTAAGTCACCATTTAAAAAAGCGGTTTTAACGTCCATTTGATGTACAATTAGGTTATAAATAGCTGCTATTGAAATAAGTACTCGAATAGACGTTATTCTAGTGACAGGTGAAAACGTATCGAAGAAATCAATATTTTCCCTTTGTCTAAAACCTTTGGCCACAAGGCGAGCCTTGTATTTTTCAACCGTGCCGTCGGGTTTTAGTTTCTTTTTCAAGATCCATTTGCAACCAATTGGTTTGCATCCTGGAGGCAAGTCGACTAAGTGCCATGTTTTGTTAGATTCTAGGGAATCCATCTCATCATTAATAGCTTCTTGCCAAAGATCTGCATCCACTGATGACAAGGCTTCTTGAAGATTTGCTGGATCTTCATTCAATGTATAGGCCGCATAATCCGGACCATAGTCTTTAGCAACTCTTACACGTTTGCTTCTACGAAGTTCAGTTTCTACTTCGTCATTGCTATCCGTGTTTGGTATCACTGGAAGGTGACTCGATTCAGGAATACTATCCTGTTCAGTGCCCCCACTATTTCTTGATTTAAAGGGAAATTTATTTTCATAGAAATCTGCATCATTAGATTCTATGATTACTTTTTCATTTAGGTCGTAGAACCTATATGCTTTACTGTTTGCTGCATAACCAATGAATACACATTCATAGGCTCTACTAGCGAGTTTAACTCGCTTCGGATCCGGTTTACGGACAAAGGCTAGACATCCCCAAGTTCTTAAATAAGACAGATTTGGCTGTCTTTTCTTTAACATTTCATAAGAAGATTCGCTTCTTTTAGATTTGGGAATTCTATTCAAAACATAGCAGACAGTCAAAATTATTTCCCCCCACCAATGTTTAGCGGCACCAGAGTTTAACATAATAGCAACAACTAATTCGGTAAGAGTTCTATTCTTTCTTTCTGCTTTGCCATTCATTTCAGGGGAATATGGCGCAGTTGTTTCATGTATAATTCCGTGTTGTTTATAAAAATCATTAAATAAACTAGAATTATATTCGGTGCCCCTATCACTACGAAGTCTCTTGATTTTCGTATTAAACTGATTTTCTATTTCATTCACAAATATTTTAAACATATCAAGGGCATCACTTTTATTTTTCATTAAATAAACAAAAGTATAATATGAACAATCATCAATAAAAGTAATAAAATAACGTTTGTTATTCCTAGTCATGGTTCCATCTAGTTCGCATATATCAGAATGAATAAGGTCCATAGGTTCAGATTCTCGTATAACCGATTTATGTTTACTTTTTGTTATTTTTGCTTGACTACAAAATTCACATTTTTCTATGTCATTATAATGAAGTTTAGGAATTAATCCTAAGTTACTAATATTTAATATTGAGCGCTTATTAACATGACAAAGTCTAAAATGCCAAATATTAAAATCACACAAAGAGTAAACAGAAGTAGAAATTTTATTCATAACATCAAAATCAATATTAAGCTTAAACATGCCATCAGAGGCGTACCCCTTCCCAATAAAAGTACCATTCTTAGTGATGGTGTACATATCAGCCCCAATAGACTGACTAAACCCAGCCTTATTTAAAAGAAAACCAGAAACAAGATTCTTCTTCATCTCAGGAACATGGAGGACTTCTTTCAAGATAAGAGTCTTTCCGGAGGTGAACTTCAGGACAACATCTCCAACACCAGCAACATCAGAAGTGTGTGCGTTACCCATCTGCACTTTCTTATTTTCAGCCTTCGTGTATGTCTTAAACATAGCACGATCATAACAGACATGGCGAGTAGCGCCAGTATCTATCCACCATCCATCAGTACCACCGACCATGTTAATTTCGGTGATCATAGCAGCATATGGCTCTTCAGCCGCCACATTCATATTAATATGTGCAAGATGAGCCGGTTTAGGGCTCTTTGGATTTTTGCACTTCTTTGACATATGACCTGTCTTCCAGCAATTGAAGCAGTAAAATGGAACAGAGTCATTTCTAGGAGGTGGTTGCTGATGCTGTTTAGCATTATGGCCCCTAACCGGGTTACCATTCTTAACTCGGTTTTGATTGCGGTTCTGATTCTGATTTTTCAAAGGTTTGCCCGTAGGCTTCAGAGCCGCACCGAATTTCTTTTTATTGTTGTTCGAGACAACCAATATCTTTTCTTCTTCTTTCATATCTTGTTTCCTTGACTGTTCTTCTATACGAAGACGGGTTATCAAACTTTCAATGGAAAACTCCTTTGTTTTATGACGGAGCTGATTCTTAAATTCTTTCCAACTAGGGGGCAGTTTATCAATAATCACAGAAATTTGAAACTGCTCATGTAAAGGCATACCTTCAGTTATTATCTCATGAGCAATCTTCTGCAGTTCATGTGACTGCACCTCTACCGACCTCTCATCCACCATCTGATATTTCAGATACCTGCTGACAGCATATTTCTTTACACCAGCCTCTTCAGTGTCATACTTCTTGCTCAAAGCCTCCCACACATCACTTGCAGTATCATAGGTTCTGTAATAATCATACAGATCATCTTCTAAGCCATTAATGATATAGTTTTTGCAAACATAATCATTATCAATCCATAGCTGCCTTTCTTTTTCAATTTGCAGCGCCTTTTCTTTAAGCTGTTCTGCAGTAGCCTTACCTTTGTCTGGCTCAGCAGCAACAACAGCATCACCGTTGGTGTTAACAGGCTGTTCTTTGGTTCCTGAAGCCGAAGCATCAGTCACAGCAGGAACCACAGGAATAGGTTCTTTCAAAACGTAGGCACATTTTTTCAAGGTCAGGAAGAAAAACATCTTCTGTTGCCAACGTTTGAAATGATTACCTTCAAACTTAAACTGCCTTTCAGTAGCACCGACAGAAGAACCACCAATAATTTCTTCGTTTGCCATGATATTTTAGAAACGTCTTAAAATTGTTGCAAAACGATTTACTGACTTAAATAAAAAACAGAAAACGAGTTTTTTCAAAACGGGCAACGAAATAAGTTATTGGCTGAGTCGCGTACTAGGTCGCTTTCTTTAAGACGTTTCGCGGAACTACTCGAGAAAGTGCACTGTAGTATATCGACCGCGAAGTCCCCAGGATAAAACAGCCGTTTATCAAAGAAAATACCGAAGTGCTACTGCACTGTAACGATCGGTCAGAAATACACCAACTAATTGATATACGAATATCAATTCTACGGCAACAACCGTTCGATAATAGAAACAACAAAAATATTTCGAAGAAAAAAAAGAGAGAAGGAAAAGCGGTGAATTCTCAGAATGCAGAGAAAAAGAATAATTAAAACTGAGGAATGAAAGCTGTATTTATAGTGCGAGTGGGGAGCTGAAATCAGAGCAAATCGTGGAGCGGATTTGGCCAGTCAATCGCGGATCGTGGGCGAAAATTAAGGCCCACGTTTTGACTGGGCGGTTTCAGACTTGACTTGGTCGAAGCACATTTAAATTGTGCGAAAATTAAGGGATACGCTTAAAGAAAAATTAATTAAGATTTTTCTTTTAAATAAAAAATTAATATATCACCCAAGCCCGGCCCGATCCGAGCCGGCCGGTCGGACGGACGGCGGCGGCGCGCGCGTGTGTGATATATGTCATGGTATGCGTCTCCCTTTCTTACAAAAGTGGGTACCCCAAGGGCACGCCCTTAGGTGTCACTTTGTAGTATATAAACACTACCAAGAAGTGTGTTCTATCCAATGTGGGACTCAAAAGAGCCTTTTTTCAATTCACACTATAATGGTTCTCAAGCATTGTGTTTACTTCAATACCAAGTTGCTTACATATTATTCATCATGTTTCAACAAATATGTAACTCCTTGAATTAGAAACAACTTTATAGATATATACAAACCGAAAAAACTTTATAAAACTCCAACGTTTTTCTTGAAAAATTTATTCTTCTCATTTATTTAAAATAATTAACTTAAATTTTTTGTCATGATAATAGTTATAAATTTTCTACAAAAAATTCAGAAATATAGGATATTATAGTGAGAAAGCTTGCAAAATATTATGAGAAAAAAATTTAAATTGATAAAACTATACATAGATATCATTAAGAAAACAAATTTGTATTTATAGAAAAATAGATATGCAACTGAAGTAACTTTACAAAACCCCAACCTCTTTCTTTAAAAATTTATGCTAATCATTTATTTTAAAAAAAAAAACCTTAAAAAATTAAGAAATATACTTTTTTTTGGATTGCTTAAGAAATATACTTTTTTTGTTAGATGGACAAATTTAATCTAATAATGATATAAATTAGATGGACAAATCGTTAAAATCAAGTAATCGAAAAAAAAAACATAAATTTAATTATTTTTTATTGAAAAAATTATATTATTTAAAATTTCAAACTATTTTTTAAATTTTTTATTATTATTTTATTAAAAATTATATAGTATGAAATTAATCCCGTTATAAAATTATTATTTATTCTTGCAAATATTGTTGTCTGGTGTACGATAGTTATATAGTAAGGTAAGAATACTTGTGATAATATAATCGAAAACTATTTTTCTATCATTTTGAAATAGATGGAGTAGTAAGATGAGTTCCTACTGATTTGTAATTATTTAAGACATCGTTGATATAATATATTGTATTTTTTAATTGCTTATTTGAATTATTAATATTTTTGTTACATATGTCAAATTAAACATTTATCCTATCCATGAGATAAAAGTAGGCATGCATATTAATATATGAGTGGGAATATAGGTTCATGGAGAAATTATAAAAAACAAAGTAGGTATTTTTATTAATATATGAGTAGAAATATATGCTCAGATAAAATTATATAAAAATAGACACACGTATTAATATATGAATAAAAATATAGGTCCGCATAGAAATATTAGTTGATGCAGAGATTATAAAAAATATAGGCATGCATATTATCATATGATTAGAAATATAGATCCTCGTTGAAATTATAGAAGAAAAAAAAGATTTGCATATGAATATATGAGTATAAATATAGGTTCCCGTTGAAATTAAAGAAAATAGACACTTATATTAATTAATATATGAGTGGAAATATAGGTTCTCATAGAAATTATTATCTCTGTTCCTAAATACAAGACCCTCTTGAGATTTTTCTTGGTCCCTTTTTCTAAGACTACTTTCAAATGACAACCAAGGACAAATATAATATGGGGTAGAGATTATAAAAAAATAGGCATGCATATTATAGAAAATATATAGACTATTGGATTAATTAATATATGAGTAGAAATATAAGTCTTCGTAGAAATTACTACCACCGTCCATAAATATAAGACTCACTTGAGATTTTTTTCTATCCAGTTGTATAAGACCACTTTCAAAGGTCAACCAAGGACAAATATAAATCCGCGTAAAGATTATAAAAACATAAGCATACATATAAATATATGAGTAGAAATATAAATCTGGATAAAAATTATAAAAAATAAACACACACATGAATATATGAGTAGAAATATAAGTCTCCATAAATATTACTATCTCCGTCAATTTTGAGATTTTTCATCCACGACCCATGCGTCGCACGGTATTATGCTACTAATACTAACTTAATAAAGTATATTACTTAGAAGTACAAGCCTAATAATATGACAAATTAGATCGGTTGAAGTTTGATGCTTTAAGTAGAAGCCTAACAAAAACACATCATTCAAGTTCGTCTTTTTTGAATTCATCATCTTCCATCAGCCTTTTGAAATTTCGTCACGTAAGCGTCCTCTTAATCAAATTCATCATCTATGTCGTTTTGTTGCAATTCATCACATACCAAAATGATATAAATTAGATGGACAAATCGTTAAAATCAAGTTATCGAAAAAAAACATAAATTTAATTATTTTTTATTGAAAAAAGTATATTATATAAAATTTCAAACTATTTTTTTAATTTTTTTTTACTATTTTATTAATAAAAATAAATTTTAATATGATTTTATTCAAACTATTTTTTAAAATAAATTTCAAACTATTTTTTTTAAAAAATTTTTACAATTGACCATGTACAATCGTATAAACATTCAACTCTCACTTTATTCACTTTTTACACTCCACATCATTTTCTCTCTTTTTCACCTAATAATTCAACACCCGTTCAATTTTTACCCTCTCCAATGGTTTTTCATTCAACACTCTACCCCACTATTTTTTTTTTATATTCTTATTTAAATTTATATTTTTATGATTACATAAAATTACAATATCGATTAAAATTATACGATACAAATCATCGATTAAAATTACAATTATAATTATCGATCACAATTATAATAAAAAAAAATTGGGTGTTGTTGAAATGATTATTGGGATCCATTTCACTAAAAAAATACTAAAACTTCAAAAATAAACACTAATAGAAAATAATAATAAGATTAAGATAGTGAAAAAATTGATTTTTTTCTGTATACAAATCAAATGAACTAAGTCTCTATTTATAGAGAAAAAAAAATCATGAATTTTGGTAAAAAATAAAAAATTAATATGCAATGAAAAAATTGAGTTCAAAGTAATAATATGCTAAAAAACCGAGAAGCCAATTAGAGATAGTCGTGTGTCCTTCTCTATAGAGATTCAACATGTTGAAAGTATTCATTATCTCTTTCCTCCAACTCACTTTCAACACTTCCATTACACTATCTTCCTATGTTGAAAGTTCAATTCAACACCCCAATTCATCCATTGTACATGGTGAGGAACCACATAGTGATGCTACTAGGGTCACTCGTTCTATACTTTTACTTTTATGTTAAACTTTTTTTTTATTATTATACTAGTATAATACCCGTGCATACGCATGGGTTGCGGCGTTGCTGCGATATTTTTTGAGTGAAGGGCAAGTATATTGTATAATATGAAATTAGTTCCGTTACAAAATTATTTATCATTGCAAAAATTGTTGTCTGATATATGATATCTATATGGTAAGGTAAGATTAATTATGATAATATGATCAAAAACTATTTTTCTATCCATTTGAAATAAATGGAGTAGTAATATGGGTTCCTATTGACTTGCAGTTATTTTAGACTTTGCTGATAAATATATATCTTGTATTTTTGTTTGCGCATTTATCTGAATTATAAATAATACTAAATATTAAAGTTGACAAATTTGATGAAAAAATATTTTTGTTTATAATTAAAATTTTGATATATTAGTTACTTAAATTTTTCTTCAAGAACAACTTATTTTCGCGCATAAATTATAAAAATTAAGCACCTATGTTAATATATGATTAGAAATATAGGCCAGCATAGAAATCATAAATAAAAAAAATAGGCACGTGTATTAATTAATATATGAGTAGAAATCTAGGTCCGCATAGAAATATTAGTTCACCCAGAGATTATAAAAAAAAAGGCACGCATATCATATGATTAGAAATATAAATCCCCGTTGAAATTATAGAAAAAATAGACACACATATTAATATATGAGTATAAATATAGATCTTGTTGAGATTATAGAAAATAGAATTTGTATTAATTAATATATGAGTAGAAATAAAAGTCCCTATTGAAATTACTATCTCTGCCCTTAAATATAAGACCCTCTTGAGTAGGCATGACAATAAAACTCATACCCGTGCGTATCCGTCCAAATCATACTCGTTTTGATGGAGAAAATCTGAGTTGACTGGATTTGGGTTTTTCACGATTTCAAAAGACGGATTTGGGGCGGGTAATGGGGACATTGATACCCACCTCGAACCCGCCCCGCTTATATTATAATTAGATTTTACCTCTTTGAAATTAGAACCCTTAAACAGTCATTTAAATTACATTCATATGATTATTTTTATTTTTAATTTGAGTATTAAATAAACCGTTTTCTCTATTCTTTTCTTTATTTAAAAATATATCATTGAAACAAAATAATTTTGGACTTTTAACGTCTTTTTTTAATAAAAAAGAACTAAAATGCAATCCAAATTCATGTGAGAAGAGGCGTAACGGGGATATCCAAATCCCGTCGGAATACCCAATCCCCGTTGGGTTTGGGATTATACTTTTTATTCCCGCTCGGAATTGAGATGAGTTTGGGGAGGGCAAAATCCATCCCCACCCCGTTATCATGCCTACTTTTGAGATTAATATATGTGTAGAATTTTAAGCTCGTGAAAAATTATAAAAAAATTTGGACTTTTAATGTCTTTTTTTAATAAAATAGAACTAAAATGCAATCCAAATTCATGTGAGAAGAGGCGTAACGGGGATATCCAAACCCCGTCGGAATATATACCCGATCCCCGTTGGGTTCACTATAAGAAAAATGTCACTTTGCAACACTTACCTTGCGACCATTTGGACAAAAGCATCGCAAAGTGTATATTTTATGATTTTTGCAACGGTTTATGCAACAGTTTGCTCAACCGTCGCAATATTTTACTTTTTTATAAGCGGCAATCCTTTTTGCTTAGTGCCTATCGAAAATTTTGGCTCCAATATTCACTTAAAAAAAAAACAACTCACTTTCCAAAAAATAAAAACACTCCCAGATAAAAAAATAAATAAATTTACACTTTAGTCTTTACATTGAGAAATCGCCAAATTCCTAAACTGCTCTTCCCCGTTCCCGTCTCCACTGTACTCACACTCTGGCGCCGCTCTCTTCACACTCCGGTGCAAATTTTTTTATCGTTCCCGTCAAGAGAAGTTAATGGGTTTTTCGTTCTCTTAATTAAGGTATCGGAACTCATTCTCCAATCTCTTCACCTTAAATCCCTAAATCACACTCTCCAATCTCTTTATGTTTCCATCGAGAGAAGTAAGAATTGTGTTGAGCACAAAGAAGAAGTGAGAACTCTTTATGTTTCCAAACGTTTGGGATTATACTTTTTATCACCGCTCGGAATTGAGATGAGTTTGGGGAGGGCAAAATCCGTCCCCACCCCGTTGCCATGCCTACTCTTGAGATTAATATATGTGTAGAATTTTAAGCTCATGAAAAATTATAAAAAAATAGACATGCATATGAATATATAAGTAGAAATATTATTAGAAATATAGGGCCCCTTAGAAATATAGGTTCCCTTTAAAATTATAGAAAATAGACACTCTTATTAATTAATATATGAGTAGTGTAGCGGCCGAAAAAATTCTTCATATAGAGAGAGATTTTTCGTAACAATGAAGTCGACATCGATGTTTATTTATCCCAAAAAAGGGAAAGGAAAATACCGCGAAAACCTTTGGTTCACATGGTTAAAGAACCATGGCAGGTTCGGGAGTTGGTTATGCGAGGGGAAGGTCTCAACACCCTCTCGCATCCGTTGTACTCAACGGGAACCATTTAGAGGTTTTATGTTGATTGCTTTTAGATTTGATTAAATTGCCCAATTATTAATTAACTGCCTATTTGAATTCTACTCCGATTATTACTAAAAAAAGGTTTTTATTTATTGAGTTTGACGGTTGTAGGAGCCCGCTCCTACGTATTCCCGGCTGCAGTGGGAAACTCAAACCTCTCGTAGTTCTGGTAAAAAAGACTTGTGTGTTTGTTGTTTTTAACGGATAATGCTTAAGTCGCATTCCGCCGACATAACTGCGCTTGTATGCTCGCAATAGGAGACTTAAGCGTAAGTGCGTGTCGGAGGAATGGATAAAACATCATTCGTGTTAAGAAAATGGTTAATTAACCAATAGCGTTTAAGTCGCATTCCGCCGACATAACTGTGCTTGTATGCTCGCAATAGGAGACTTAAGCGTAAGTATATGTCCGAGGAATGGATAAAACAATATCGGGTTTTCTTTTAAAAAAGAGATTTAAGCGAGTTGTGTTGATTTTAATGCTTTAAAGTGAGAATAACTCAATTCACGGTCATACGTCACGTGTCATGAATTACTCGGGGTTAGAATAGTCATACGTCACATTCACCTTTTTTCACTAACTCTTTATGAAAATTATATTTTTGTTTTTTATTATGAAAACCAAAGTCAAACAGACCAAGCAAACATATATATATAAGAAAAGAGAACAATGTAGTATAAATTAACAAGAGATGATAATAATGCATGCAATAATTATGAGATTTAAATAAACAAGTTAATAGCGAACAATGTACAAAATACTTAATTAAACTAATTAAACTCTAAAGAATGCTAATCAAGATGATTTATAATATGAGACATGAATTAAAATGAAGGATTAGTGTTGGAACAAAATTATTAAAGCAAAGAACTAAATACAATCAAGCTAAAGAGCCTAAAGTTCAAATAAGCACTTATGAACTAAACAACTTAATTAAGAATCACTTATGAAAATAAGTTTAAAAATTTCGGAAAAATTTGTATACAGTAGCCACTGTATATGGACTAATCTTGTGCAAAAATTTGGATCAAATAAGCTAAAGAGCTTTTTGAAATCACAAATAAGCACTTATTGGAAAAACAACTTAATTAAGAATCACTTATGAAAATAAGTTTGAAAAGTTTGGAAATTGGTTGTATACAGTAAATACTGTATATAAATCAATATTGTGCATGTGTTGAGATCAAATAAGCTAAAAAGCTAATTAGAATCATCAATAAGCACTTATTCACTTTTAGGTTTTAAACCAATTAATCAAAAATAATCACTTAAATAAGTTAAAAAATTCACAAATGAAATTAATAAAATATAAGCATAAACAGAGACTTAATAAACTTAAATAAGCCAATAAGCCACTTAAGTGCTTTTGCAAATAAGCTGAAAATCACTTAGAATCATAATCAGGGGGGTGCAGTTTATGAAAGCGCAGTAAAAAGGGGGTGTGAATAGTAACCTGAATCTGGGCCAAAGCCCAGTCTTCAATTGCGTGTAGTGTCAGAAAGGAGGTGCATGGTGGACGCGCGCCATCTGGGCCCTCTGATCTGATCAAGTTGTCAGGATTCAAAGTCAGCAGGAACTGGATCTGGTGCTTCGCAGGAAGTGAAGTCTATGGTGTAGGGCGCGATTCAGGACGCAGGATCTGATCATTAAAGCATCCAACGCATATGACTTAACCAACAGATCTGACGATCTTGACTTAATCCTTATATCCAATGGCCGTTATGAAATCTGGAGATAAGAAGGGTGTATGGTGGGTTTTCTTCCTCACGATGAAGCTGCAAGAACACGAAGAACAACCCCCAACTCGGCCAAACGTGAAATTCACGATTCTTCAGAAAATTCCACGAACTAAGATGCTAACCCACTATATTTTTCATGATAGTCATGAATACACCATTAGTTTCTCCAGAAAGTGCTTCAAACTTGAGATATTTTGAGATAAAGTTTGAGTGAAATTTTGAGAAATCACAAATTAAGCAAAATCGAGTTCGATTGATGATTGGAAAAGGTTCCTAGGATGAAATAAGGATGAATGGAGTTGAAAAGAGACTGAAACTGTGGCTAGAAGCTCGTATCTAGCTCTCACATTTTTGAAGGTTTTTGAGCTTTGAATTCACGCAAATTTATGTGTGAAATCTTGTGTTTTATGATTTTTTCTTGCTACTGGAAGTTATTGGAAGCTTATTTGATGAAGAAATTGAAATTTGGAGGTGGTTTTAATGGATTTCGATTTTGAGAAAATGAGAGAAAAAAGTTGAAGTTTTTGATGATTTTTCTGATTTGGGCTCTGTAGCTGCGCAGCTGGGATGAAATGAAGGCTTATATATCAAGTGTTTTAGGTCAGAATCAATTGAGAGAAGGGTATATGAGACATACTACAAATGAATCAATTTTTGTGATTTTTCTAAAATGGATAATGTGTAATTTTTGTTGTACTATGATGAGGTGTTATTCTAGGAATGTTCTAGGTTGCTTAATGATAAGAATGATGATGTGTTAATGATTGAGAGACTTTTTTTTTTTTAATTTTCTTTGATTTTTTAAGACAAAAAGAAATGGTTAAATATGCATAAAATAATAAAAAATAAATAAATAAATAAAATAAACATGCATGATGAATGATGAATGATGAATGATAACTTTGATTTTAATTTTAACATGGGAATGATGTTGATTGAAATGAGAAATAATGAAGAAAAAGTGTTACTTGTTCATGAAGTAATCTAAAAATAAAAAATGAGAAAAAATGCAAATGAAAGGAAAATCCATGAAAAATGAAATAATTCATGAAAAATAATAAAATAAACCAAAAAAAGGTTTTAGGAATTTTTTTGTAAAAAATTATGTATTTTTATGTGTTTTTATGCAAAAATGTGAAAGAAACTAAATTTTATTAATTAAAGGGGCAAAATGGGAATAAAAGAAATATGGGGCAAAATTAGGGTATGACAAGTAGAAATATAGTTCCCTATCGAAATTTATATATCGCCCCTAAATATAAGACCTTAATATAAAACTTTAATGAGTAGAAAATTTCCGCGTAATAATTATAAAAAAAATAGAATTGTATATTACTATTAATAAGAAATATATGTCTCCATAAAAATTACCACTATAAAAAAAATAGCATACAATCAACATAAAAGTAATACTAATTTTGTTTTAAGATATTTAAAAAAATAATTTACATATAATAATAATAATAAAAAGAGATGGACTATTAAGAAAAAATTGATATGTCATATGTCAAAGTATAGTGTAAGCAAGGGTAAAATTGACTATTTATTAGTATCTTCTTTTTCTATATATATGATTCATCTTTATAAAATTTTCAACACCACAATCAAGCATCATCTTCTTTCAACATCAAACGCTCCACCATCATCAAGCATATCTTTTATCCTTCTTTCAACACCACACTCAAGCATCATCCTTGTTTCATAGTTTTTGAGAATAATCATTTTCTCTCTCTAAAAATGGTCACTTCTCTCTAACTTTCCGATCGTCTAAAACTTAGTGCCTACAAAAAAAAAATGGAGGAAAGACATCAAATCTAGGGTGGTTGTGGTTTTTGTAAGTGTGATAGAAATTTTGCAACTTTTGGAAAGTTGTAGTCACACATGTGATGTGGTGCTATTGATTTACTACAATGTGAAGGAGAGAGACGTGAAAAAACACGATATTGATAGAGATGAAATGAGCTATATGCGATTGTGAGTTAAAAAAAAAAGACAAACAAAAGCAACTAGCTGTAGCCAGTAAATTAAAAAGGGCCACCTATGATCCTTTAAAATTGAGGTCCATATTAGGGATTTTCATATTTATACTACTTCCATCTTCTTCAGTAAAAATAAAACAAAAACACTACTGATCAAAATGAATGTGTGATATGTTTACAAGAATTTGTAAACGCACAAACATATCACAGTTTACCATGTGTGCATATATTCTTTGAGGAATGTATGTCCCCAATTCTATTAAACTATGATAAATGTCCTATTTGTAGAGTAAAAATTTTAGATTAGCAAAAGTATGTAATTGATATATTTATGTAATATCTTAATTAATATAAATTGTAAATAAACCAATATTGATATAGAATATTCAGCAATATATAAACATTTGTCACTTTAAATTTTATTTTTAAAAAGTCCTTATGATATTTATTTTTTTGGCTAATTTGACCCATTTTAGGTTGTGTCACGTGTGAATGTTTCTTACTTGTTAAAAACATATATTTTTGACTGAAATTAAAAATTTGAAAGATAAGATGAAATATTATTGAATTCTTAAGATGAAAACGAAATCCTTCAGTCACCATTCATCAGTTCAGAATTGACACTCATTAATACTTGCCACCCCTCATAAGTTATACCAACTAACTTTTCAATTAATAGAAATTATAACAAACTTTTCAATTCTCACTCACATATTAACTAACTTTTCAATTAATAGAAATTATAACAAACTTGTTACTTGTGGTACAAGCAACTTAAAATGGCTACAATTGAATTACTCTCAACAAAATTAAGTTTAGATTAAATTTAAGAGGTGAAAAAGTGTGGAAGGTTAAAATTAAAAAATCAGTGTCAAAGGAATAGATGAAATATGTTTCATGGGAAAAGGAAAAAAGGGTTGGAAATAATTCAAAAATTAAAAATATGGAAGAAATATAAATGAATCGTGTAAATTGAAATGGTTGAAGCATGAGAATTGATGATGCTTTCCGTTGACCAAATTGTTAGAGGTCAAATGGCTATTGTTTTGGGGGACTGGGTATGTATTGGGACATATATTCCACTGGATTTGAATATATGTTTTATTCAATGAACTAAAATAATTATTTTTTATTTATATTTAAAATCGAAGTAGTAATATAAGTAACTTTCTCTATTTCTCACACTCTCTTGTGGCATCGCCCCTTCTTTTTGTTTTCCTTGCAAATTTTTGTTTCAGATTTTTTTTTTGGGTTTAGCTTGTTATTATTTTATGTGCTTTTGGGTTTATATTTTTCATGTTTTGGGTTTTTTTTAATCATTTTATATGTTTTTTTTTTCGAGAAGTAAGAATTATTTAATCATTTTATATGTTCTATTTTTAGATAAGTAAGATTTTTTAAATCATTTTATATGTTTAATTTATTTTTTATGTATTTAAAGTATAACTTTTCTGTTTAATTTTTATTGTTTTCATAAATGAAACCAAATCAATGATATGAATGGTGTTTATTCCGGTTATAATTGGTTGCTACAACAAAGAATATCACTGCATAACAGTAATTCTTGGACTTGGATTTGGAAAATTGTTGCCCCCGAGAAAATCAAGTTCTTTGTTTGGAGTGTTTGTGATCATGCGATTCCTACCCTCTCGTTGCTTTGTCGTCGGAATCTAGTGCAATCCAACATCTACTGTAAGACCCTCAATTTTTAATTAATTAGAAACTGTGATTTTATTTATTTTAATTATTAATTTAATTCAATTATTTTAATTGATTAGTTTAGTTGACCAAAATAGGGAGCTATGACTAAGAAAGATCTAAATAATATTGAACTTAATTTGTAATGTCCTTTGAGAATGATTCGTAGAATCGTATAATGTGAATGGTGTATTAGATTGTAACCTTATTATGAGCTTCCTTCATCTTTTAATGCAATTTGAATGCCTTGACCTCACTACTTCATTTCAGGATTAAGCTGTGAAACAACTACATTAAGAGGAATTTTTACTTGGGCATAAACCCAACACATGTCATTTGGTTATTAATGATAATTGATGTGACTTAATCATTTATCTTTAAATTTTTTCTCTTTGACGTGCGTGTGCCCAAATATAATTAATTTGGGGTTGTGCCTATGATAGAATTGTTCCCGCATTAAACCCAATTCCTATATGGTACCTGAAATTCTGGTGGCAAGTGTCAGATGTGTAGCACGATGTGTACACTTTAGGAATCGTACGATGTGTAGCCTAATGTGTCAACATCGTGAACATGCTGAACTTGATGAACAAGTAAACAATCTAAAGTGCAGGAAACAATAAAACACAGTGAGTTTGTTAACCCAGTTCGGCGCTTAAACAAGCCCTAATCTGGAGGATACCAATCCAGGGATGAATCCACTATGGTAGTATCAATTCAAAGCTAAACTCCCCCGTTTACAACTTCTCACTTAATCACTACCCGTGCTAATTCTACCTAGGAACTCCTAGATATGAGAACCTCTGCTCACTCCCCCTCAACCTTACCCAGTAAGGATTTAATAACAAATTCAGTTTGGAGACACATTCCTAGAAACCTATGCACTCGTACCTAAAGGCTTTGAGTGTTGCACACTCTAACTCCTTGCTTCAAAGCTTTGGAGAAAGAACACTAGAGATTACAACTCTATTAAACTCAGTCCTTACTTGTATCAAAATTATGATTCAAGTGAAGGCTCACAAATAACAATGAACAGACTAAGACCTAAGACTCAATTTCTTTAACTCTTGGCTTCGTTCTTCAAAGTGTCTTCAGTCTTCCTTTATATAGAACAAGTTTCATGGGCTTGGATCTTCAATGTTGACAGCTGGCCTTTGTTAATTCTCCTTGAGATTTATTTGATCATAATCTTTTAATTGTTTGTTTCAAATCTTTTTGATCAAAGTCGACCAATAAAATAAAACAGAACCATGAAAGATTATCTTGTTCCTTGGCGCGCAAGCTGGCACGATTTAATTTGAAAAACAAATCTTTTCAAAAGATCGCGTGAAAAATAATAAAAGCGCGTCCAGCTAGGGCGTCCAGATGTGAAACCTGATGTGCCACACATCATGCTCCACATCATGGAATTAGGCTTATTTTACCAAATGAAGCCAACACCCTAAAATCCTCAACAATCTCCCCCTTTGGCAAATTTTGGGCTAAAATAATCTTTGAGTCATCCAACAAAACTTGGAGAGATGTGTAGGCACATCAGAGGCATGCAGCAGCGGATCAGAGCCTCACAAATGAAGAGAGAATTAAACTCTCACAAGATAGGAAAGTAACTTCCCAAAGATTGAGAAAAATAAATTCTCAGACACATACAAGCATGAGATTCCATGCACACATAAGGGAGGGTAGCAAACCCAGTAGCAGTTTACTCCCCTTTGAACTAGAGCACTTTCCAAGTACTCCCCCTAAATCTCATATTCCCTATAGGCTTCTTCACAATGCATGACCTAGAGAGATATAGAGAAGTTTTAAACTTGGCTTCTTAAGAATGCATGACCAAGTTAAAACTCACAGATGTGTCAAACATCATACAAAATAGCAACTTCTACAGGCTTCTTAAGAATGCATCACCATGTAGAAATCATACAAATGGATCAACCATTACACAAATTAACATCTTCAATTGGACTTCTTAAGAATGCATCACCCAGTTGAAAACGTACAGATTAAGTCTTCAGAAAAACATGCTTTAGAAAACTAATTCTTCAAAAAGTTGTTGAGAAAACATTTGAAGAAAAATAAGCATGTATGCCAGATGTGTAGTCAGATGTGCCACACATCACAATTTGCTGCAGCTAAGACTTCAAAGAATTGTTCATTTTAAATTTTACTCCCCCTTTTTAGCCAGAATTTTGACAAATATAGTCAAACACATAGAGAGTAAGTAAAACACCATAGAATGCAGATAGCATGAGATGTAGAGATGATGGTGCATGAACAGAAAAAGGCACTCATGCCATTATTAGTGCAGCGGTACAAGAACAGGCACACAAAGGTGCATCAGAAATCCAGGGCATAGCCCACAACATACAAGCAAAACAACAGGAAATACTGAGTATAGGGAAATAATGAATTACAAAGATTCAAATATCCTGGCTCCCATCAGTTTCCTCAGCTTCAGAGTCATTGGGCTCCTCCTCCTCCAATTCCTCATCCTCAGCCATTGTTTGCTCATCCTCAAGCTCCAGTCCAGCAATGACTGCCTCCAGCTTGGCCTTCTTCTCATCCAGAGCCTTGCAAGTCTCCTTTAAAGCAGCAATCATGTCTGTCCTAGACATAGCATTGTTTGAGCTGGATGTGCCCACATCAGGAGTCACATCAGACTGCTTGAGACTAAAAGAAATAGCATACTCTCTTCTGCAAGACAAATCATCCTTGCCTAGAACATCAGGTCTCTGGCTCAATATGATTCTACACAGCAGGGAAGGAAATGCAATAGGTAGTTTGACAGCTAGGGTTTTGGCATGTTTGATAGTCTGATAAAAAATATAAGTACCAAAATCAAAGTTAATTTTGTTACCTACAGTATAGATGAACCTAGCCAAACCTGTAGCCACATCACAGTTGTGTGTGGTAGGCACCCAGTTAGCAGCACCAATCCTATTCAGGATGTTGTAGATTGGAGTGAGCTTGCTTGCTTGCAACTTTCCCTTCTTAGGCCAAGTCTTGACCTTTCCAGCTGTGATGACCTTGATTATGTAGTTGTCATTGGCCTCCATCTCAGCAAAGGGCTCCTCACTTCTGCCCAGAAATTTGTTGATCACAGTAGGAGAGAAGTGAATTTCTTTGCCTCTCACAAAGACTGTTTGATACTCCTTGTCCAAAGGATTATCACAGCCAGCAGGAATGTTTACCAAAAACTCCTTGACTACTTTCTCATAGCAGTCACTCAGCCCAGTAACAGTCTTCATCAAGCCAGCACGCTTGATCAACCTCATAACCTCCTTGCACTGCAAGGCTTCAACACTTAGCTCCCTCTCCAGAGCTAACCTTCTGTGAGCAATGTACTTCCATTTACCAGCATGTGCAGGGTTGTGGAAGGAAATCAAATCAACTGGGATGTCAGGAATTCCCTGAGGAATTTTCTTCTTCCCATAGCTCTTCTTCACAGCAGACTCAATGTGGACCACATCAAGCTCTACATTGCGCTCCTCAGCAGATTCGTCTTCAGACTCACTGATGTGAGCTACATCCTGCTCCACATCGTACTCTGAGTCACTTGTAGGTGACTCTTTTCTTTTCTGAGTCTTCTTCTTTGCAGGTGGAACAACAGCTTTACTAAATCCCTTCTTGGGACCATACAGAACTTGCCTCTTGACAGACTTCTTCTTCTCCTTGGCAACAGTAGGAGATTCACTAACAGTAGCAGGACCTTTTCCACTTCTAGTCCTTCTCTCTTTGTAGTCTAAGGCATAGTTCTTTGAATGCATCAAAAGTGTCAGACTTCTCTCTGATGAAGCTAACCCAAGTGAACCTTGAGAAATCATCTACAACCACAAAGGCATGTCTTTTGCCACCAATACTCTCTACCTGCATTGGTCCCATCAAGTCCATATGTAGCAGTTCAAGAACTCTGGATGTCACCTGATGTTGCAACATTGGGTGTGACATCTGAACCTGCTTTCCAACTTGACATTCACCACAGATACTGCTTTCAACAATCTTAAGCTTTGGTAGACCTCTAATTGCTTCCTTGGACATAATCTTCTTCATTCCTTTTAGATTCAAATGGCCAAGTCTTTGGTGCCAAAGCTTAACTTCTTCTTCCTGACTAATAAGACATGTAGTAGAGTGAGCAGTTTCATCAGGAATCCATAGATAGCAGTTGTCTCTTGACCTAGATCCTCTCATCAACAATTCTCCTTTGTTAGAAGTAATAAGACACTCATTCTTTGTGAAGTTGACTTTAAGACCTTGATCACACAGTTGGCTTATGCTGATAAGATTAGCCTTCAAGCCTTTGACAAGTAACACATCATCTAGGTTAGGTAAGCTTTTGCTGCTGAGTTTACCACTGCCCTTGATTTCACCTTTTGCTCTATCACCAAAGGTTACAAAGCTTGTTGTATGAGGCTTGATATTAGTGATAAATTTCTCAACACCAGTCATATGCCTAGAACAACCACTATCAAAATACCAATCTTCACTGGAAGATGCTCTGAGAGAAGTGTGAGCAATATGAGCAGTTTCAGAAACTTTTGGCTTCCACATCTTCTTAGGAGTGACCCTTGCTGATTTGGCTTGGACCTGAGGCCTTTTCTTGGGATACCCATAGAGTTTGTAGCAGAAAGGCTTGATGTGACCATTCTTCCCACAGTAGTGGCATCTCCAAGCATTAAACTTCTCTTTGCCAGCAGGTCTCTGATGTGGGGTGTGATGTGTCCACATTCTGCCAGGGTCAGGTTTCTTCTGAGCAGGAACAAACATAGTGTTTGTATTCTTGTTGTGATGTTTGTTCTTAAATCCTACACCAGATGAGTCACCAGCATGCTTTCCCACTTTGAAAATCTCATCAAGCATGTCAATTCCAGTATTGAGCATCTTTACAGACTTGGTCATATTCTTCAAGTTAGTTGTCAGTAACTTGACTTCACTTTCAAGACTAACTACTTGGTTCTGCAGTTGAGCCTTCTCTGTCTCTAGTTGACTGATAACCACCTTCTGTTCTTCATTGATTCTGCACAGTTCCTCACTTTTGATGGATAGCTTTTTGTAGACTGAGGCTAGTTCATTAAAGGTGAGTTCTTCATCATCAGAATCAACATCAGTACTACACACACCAGTCATAGCACTCACATGATTAGCAGCAACATTCTCTGAGTCAGTGTCAGAGTCTTCATCAGACCATGATACAGTTAGGCCTTTCTTCTGCTTCTTCAGATATGTGCCGCATTCAGTTCTTATATGACCAAAGCCTTCACATTCATGACATTGAACACCCTTGTTCTGAGTTGACTTATCATCAGTTTTGGTTTTTGTTGAAGTGTTACCTAGTTTACTGATGTCAGTCTGGATGTTCCTCACATTCCTCCTTGGTCTTTTATCCACCCTTCTTTGAAGCTTGTTGAATTGTCTTCCTAGCATAGCTATGTCATTTGAGAGATCATCATCTGACTCATCAGCTTCTTCCTCTTCACCAGCACAAGATACAAAGGCTATACCTTTTCCTTTCTTCTCAGTTTGCTCACCTAAGTTCATCTCAAAAGTTTGAAGAGAGCTCACAAGTTCTTCAAGTTTCATACTTGGGATGTCTTGAGCTTCTTCAATAGCAGTGATTTTCATGTTAAATCTCTTGGGTAGAGACGTAAGCATCTTTCTCACAAGCTTTTCTTTAGACAATTTCTCACCTAGAGCCTCAAAGGAATTGTCTACCTCAAGCAAATTCATGTGAAAGTCATGAATTGATTCTTCTTCTTTCATTCTGAGGTTTTCAAACTTAGTGTTGAGAAGTTGAATTCTTGAGCTTTTTACCTTGGCATTACCTTCATGAGTGGTTCTGAGTATCTCCCAAGCATTCTTTGCAACAGTACACTGCTTGATCAATCTGAACATGTTCTTGTCCACTCCATTGAATAAAGCATTCAAAGCTTTGGAGTTTCCAAGTGATGCAGTGTCTTCTGCAGCTGATCAATCTTCCTCTGGCTTGAGTACACCAGTGTCAACACCATTAGCATCCAAAATTTTGGGATGCTCCCAGCCTTTGAGCACAGCTTTCCAAGTCCTGCTGTCGAGTGACTTTAGGAAGGCAATCATCCTTGGCTTCCAGTAGTCATAATTAGTTCCATCCAGGAGGGGTGGTTTGTTGACCGTTGTTCCATCCTTGTCCATGTTTCCAGAAAGTAACTTCCCTGGAGCTCACCCTCAAACAGGCAGGGTGCCTGCTCTGATGCCAATTGAAATTCTGGTGGCAAGTGTCAGATGTGTAGCACGATGTGTACACTTTAGGAATCGTACGATGTGTAGCCTAATGTGTCAACATCGTGAACATACTGAACTTGATGAACAAGTAAACAATCTAAAGTGCAGGAAACAATAAAACACAGTGAGTTTGTTAACCCAGTTTGGCGCTTAAACAAGCCCTAATCTGGAGGATACCAATCCAGGGATGAATCCACTATGGTAGTATCAATTCAAAGCTAAACTCCCCCGTTTACAACTTCTCACTTAATCACTACCCGTGCTAATTCTACCTAGGAACTCCTAGATATGAGAACCTCTGCTCACTCCCCCTCAACCTTACCCAGTAAGGATTTAATAACAAACTCGGTTTGGAGACACACTCCTAGAAACCTATGCACTCGTACCTAAAGGCTTTGAGTGTTGCACACTCTAACTCCTTGCTTCAAAGCTTTGGAGAAAGAACACTAGAGATTACAACTCTATTAAACTCAGTCCTTACTTGTATCAAAATTATGATTCAAGTGAAGGCTCACAAATAACAATGAGCAGACTAAGACCTAAGACTCAATTTCTTTAACTCTTGGCTTCGTTCTTCAAAGTGTCTTCAGTCTTCCTTTATATAGAACAAGTTTCATGGGCTTGGATCTTCAATGTTGACAGCTGGCCTTTGTTAATTCTCCTTGAGATTTATTTGATCATAATCTTTTAATTGTTTGTTTCAAATCTTTTTGATCAAAGTCGGCCAATAAAATAAAACAGAACCATGAAAGATTATCTTGTTCCTTGGCGCGCAAGCTGGCACGATTCAATTTGAAAAACAAATCTTTTCAAAAGATCGCGTGAAAAATAATAAAAGCGCGTCCAGCTAGGGCGTCCAGATGTGAAACCTGATGTGCCACACATCATGCTCCACATCATGGAATTAGGCTTATTTTACCAAATGAAGCCAACACCCTAAAATCCTCAACAGTACCATTGACTCTTTATTTCTCCACGTTAAATTTGATGATTGACTCCATTCTATTACCTCACTACTTCATTTCAGGACTAAGCTGTGTAACAACCACATTAAGAGTAACTTTTACTTAGACACAAACCCAACACATGTCATTTGGGCACATACACATATTTTTTAAAATTTTAAATATAAAATGATTGATTAATGATAGTTAATGTGACTTAATCATTTATCTTTAAATTTTTTCTCTTTGACGTGTGCCCAAATATAATTAATTTGGGGTTGTGCTTATGATAAAATTGATCCCACATTAAACCCATTTCCTATATTGTATCATTGACTCTTTATTTCTCCACGTTAAATTTGATGATTGACTCCATTCTATTGCCTCACTACTTCATTTCAGGACTAAGTTGTGAAACAACCACATTAAGAGGAAATTTTATTTGGGCACAAACCCAACACATGTCATTTGGGCACACATACATATTTTTTAAAATTTTAAATATAAAAGGATTGATTAATGATAGTTAATGTGACTTAATCATTTATCTTTAAATTTTTTCTCTTTGATGTGCATGTGCCCAAATATAATTAATTTGGGGTTGTACCTATGATAAAATTGGTCCCACATTAAACCCATTTCCTATATTGTACCATCGACTCTTTATTTCTCCACGTTAAATTTGATGATTGACTCCATTCTATTGCCAGCTCACAATGCCCCTAATACTTATTTTGGTACAAAGATAGGTAAATCAATTGATATTATAATAGTGAATATGGTCTTAGATATAAATTGTCTTTTATATTATAATTGTAAGTAAAAGTAAAATGTAATTTTTTTTTTATCTTAGATGAAATGATAATCCACTGAAATCAAATTTATACATGATTGTGAGGTCCCGGGTTCGAACCCGGATCACAACGTTCAGCCTAGCAATTTTGGTATTTGCCGGTTGAATTAGGACTTATAAACCGTAATTTTCTTAGGAAGTAAGTCAGTATCAATTATTGAAATATATTATAGACCCGTGCTCGAAAATCTAATAATTTTGGGTTTGGTCTGGTTGGGATACCGATTTGTGGGTTCAAGAAAATGTGTCCACTGCTCTGAATTTATTTAATTAGTATAATTAATTTAAAAAGAAATAAGAATTCTCTAGCTTTCTTGTAAACAATTTGACTTCTATCAAGTGATTTGTCTCTAAGGATCCGTTGGAAGGAATAAAAAAAATGAGAGGAAAGAAAATTACACAAATTAATGAATAAATTTGGACTAATGTTAGTTTAAGTTTATTCATTGGTTTGTGTAATTTTTTTCCTTTGAACCAAACAAACCATAAATTTAATCTGGTGTAATGAAAAAAAACTATTTTGTCTATAAAATTCTATTGCAAAATTCCATCTCTTTATTCTAAATTTGCTTAATTTCTATGTAATGTTTGCTGGTTGAGAAACCACTAGGCATACCAAAATCCATGGATTTCATGACATCATATTCCTTTCTTCTTTCTCAAATTTTGATGATATTTAACTTGTATATAATTGAAATTTCAAATAATTTTAAAGATTTTTTATAATAAGAAATTTTGTGATATTCAATTAAGATTTTTGTAAATGTAAATAAATATTGTTGTATTCAATTAAAATAGTTATAATAAAATTTAAGGCAATAAAATCTTTTAAAGTAAACCAAATTTAAGGTGTTTTATTAAATAAATTTGTCAATACAATCATAGATTACATTGTCCACCCGGCCCGCCATATATAAAAGCTCGTCGAAACAGATCTCCTAAATGTTCATAAAACTTCAAATCATAGCAATCTTTTTTAGCATCATTATATACCTTCATATATTCCGGTATCACATCTATTTGATCATAATCAGTGTCAATATGTTGAATTCTTCCAAAGAGAGCTGAGTATTGATATCCGTCTCGAGGCAATCTTCCACTACCCATTGGGGGACTCAACGTATTAGGTGCAGCAAAAGTTTCACCGCCAAATCTAACCTTAGATGCTCCTGTACTCAAGTGAGTGAACATATCTCTTGACCAATAACCAACTTGTACTTCAGGGTCACTAACAATTAACCACCAATTACCTGTAGATTTATCCTACAAATATTTGAGAAAATAAAATATCATCAAATAAATTATTAAGAAATTATATTAACCAAACATAATAAAAATAGTTAGAAACAAAAACACATACTAACTCATAATCAGTTGTTAATTAATACTTTAGCTTGTCTATTTATTTATAATTATTTACAACTAATTTACTTATCACTTTTTAAAGTTTCTCGATATAAATATTGAGAGTAATACTAATAATACATGTCTTAAATATAATCGTATATGTGTTTTTGATATTTCTCAAAACATTTACCCGTTGAATTTTGAAATCAAGAAAAAATTTATCTGGTGCCCCAATGCGAGTAGCAGGATATTGGACAGATCCAATAAAATATCTTGTGTCTTGAGTGACTTGGACGAAACCAGCACAAATCATATCTAAACAACCAGAATCACCGCTACCAAATGCCTACATGTTGATATCAAATTGAGCACAATCACAATATGTATTTATAAATAAATAGTTGAGACATTAAATTCATATTCTTACCGTCCAAAGTGTAGTTAGTCGCAGTTGACTATCTCCATATATGTCTGGACGAACCTAACATATCAAGAAATGTATAAATAGTAGATTAAGAGAGTTTTGTGCAAAAAAAAAAAAAAAAAAACGTAACATGTCGATGTAAAAGAGCATTTAATGAATGAAAATTATTTCTCATTTAAATAACTATGTTATCATGGCGTTAACATAAAACAAAGTTTGAAATAGACGTAATGAAAAAATAACTTACCCCAAGTCCGGCGTGTATGCTATTAAGTTCTGCTGGTGGACCACTTTCAACAATAACCGAAGATGTGCTATATTGGTGGGCGTTGAGTGATAGATTATATCCACTTATCAATGCGTAACCTCCGTAAAATATCTTATTTTGGGTTGTATCGAGAGTAACAGTCTAAATAATTCAAACAAATGAGATATTTAGAAGAGAAATGTTATTTGAGACAGCAATTTTGTTGTCTGACACCGTATATATTGCGGTGTAGATGCTTAAAAGGATAGAGTATAAAAAATTAAAGGGTGAATAGGCCTTTCCCATCTGCAATATAGACGAGATTTGCAATACCCCCTAAAAAAAACTCAAGGATTCCCACCTTGTAAAATTTTTATAATTTGCCTTACCCCCCTTGCCCAACTAATGGCAGCTTAGTTGGCTGGAATCTTCACGTGGCACCACCAGATGGTGCCACGTGGAAATGAACAAAATTAAAAATTAAAGTAAATTCCACATAAATTGCCATGTTATTAAATAAAAAATAAATAATAAAAAAAATCAGATTTTATTTTACAAAATTAATGATTTTTTTTCTTCTTCAAATTAATGATTTTACAAAAAAAAAAAATAATAAAATCAAATTAAAAAAAAGGCTGTGGAGAGTAGGAGTGATTGGTGTGTTTGCAAATGCAAAATAAGCTGGAACACAAGAATTCTCCTTCCAAACACAATCATATTCACTATGCAATTTCTTAGGCACAACCTTCCCATTATACTTAGCAAACACCAAAAAAACCACAATAGGCACATAATACACAACAAGCCCAAGAGTCAAACAAGGAAGCACCCCAAACAAACCCATATTCAAAGAAAGTGCATAGGAAAAGCATCACTACACTGACAGTAAGTTCCACACGGTGCCAATTCAACGCAAGAATCCGTACAATCACACCAATAACCAAAAAAACAAAGACAAAAACCATAATTCTATACACCATAGGAAAAGCATCACTACATGAAGTTTTAATAGTGCAAGCAACAAACCAATAAACATTTAAGAAGATAGGAATAAGAATAAAGAAAGGAAGAGAAGCGTAGACAAGGTGTTTGGTGTAATGCTTCAGTAAAAGAAGCAAAAACGAACACATGGGTAGGCTTAAAATGAACGTAATAACAAGTGTTCATGTTAAATCTTTGACAAAAGGCGAAGATGAAGAGAGAAATCCAAAAACTCATCAAACCCAGAAATTCATCGGTAAGCATCAATTAAGCTTAGGGTTTAAAATTGGAATTTTTTGAAAACTGAGAAATTGTGGTGAGTTCTTGGTAAATTAAACCTCAAATTCGTGTTTAGGAGTAATTTTAGAGAAAAATTGATACAAAATTTGTTTGTTGTGGCGGCGTTTCGTCATCGCCGGTTATATTCCGGCCGAGAAAGGGAGAATCTGACTGGAGAGAGATAGCTCACGAGAGAACATGAAGCAGAGAGAGAGAAAGGTCGGTCGGAAGAGAAAGAGAGTAAGCCGGCGACGACGATGGCAAGCACCAGAGCCGCCGCCGCCGCCGCCGGTGAGTGAGGAAGAAGAAGGATTGAAGGTGTGAGGCAGAAGAAGAAACGCGTATATGTTTCTTTTCTTTTTTTTATGCAAATGTTTTTTCTTTATTTTCCTTTCTTTCTTTCTTTATTTATTTTTTATTTATTTATTTGTAATTAAATATGTGGATTTATATTATGTGGATTTAAATTTTTTTTATTTGATTAATTTCCACGTGGCACCATCTGGTGGTGCCACGTGGAGATTCCAGTCAACTAAGCTGCTATGTGTTGGGCAAGGGGGTAAGGCAAATTAAAAAAAATTTGCAAGGTGGGAATCCTTAAGTTCTTTTTTTAGGGGTATTGCAAATTTCGTCTATATTACATGGGGGAAAGGTCTATTTACCCAAAATTAAATATATTAAAATAATTCACTTACATGACGTTCATTGTTACTTTGGGCATAATGTCGCAAATCTTCAATTGATGATTTTGAAGTCGAATTAGTAACAATTTGGTGAATTTTTGTCCTCTTGTAAATAGGAACTTTTCCTGGTGGACATTCACGATTATAAGATGGTCTACTTCGCGCGATATTCTTCGCGAATGTTGGATAAAGCTGTGTTGCAATGGAGAGGAAACAAAACAAGGTTCAATTAAGTAAAATTGAAGTTGTGATTCTTTATAAATGAATAAATTACAATGAAAAAAAGATTTATGTTTGAAATTTGGTATAATAAAATGCATAATTTATTGCGTCAAAAAATAAAAATGCATAATATATTATTTTATTAAATATAATTAATTATATATATCATAGTCTCCTACATAATTTGTCAAATTATTTTTTGTTTTTACATTACAACGACGTGAATTAAAGTTGTAAGTTGTTCAACTATAATACCTGGATTTTGTGGTTTTTAAGCAAGGGATGTTGTAGGGCAGGTTGCTTGTAAATACCAACACACTTAAAATCATTGTCCATTCGACGCTGAATATGTTAACCAAAATTATAATCAAACAAAGTATGTGTTAAACAAATTAAAAAGGCCAATAAGTATTGAATTTTAATCATAAAAAAAGGCAATAAGCAATAGGCAATACCATAGTGTTATCTGATGCAGTAAAATAATTTTGCTCATCTTATAGAGATTTGCTTCTTGCATCAACTTTGTAACATGTTATGCACAAACTAAGAACTAGAAAATGAAATAATGCCATAAAGTTATAGATGTTATTTTCAAGATCTGCAGGTAATAACATGCAACTATATCAGTATATATATATATATATATATATATATATATATATATATATACTTCAAAGTCAAATATATGTATTTAATGATATTAATCAATTAGGACAAAAAATATACTCTCACCGTCCCTTTTTATAAAAGTTAGTTTGACAAAACACCACTACAATATTTTGGTTGATGTATTATCTTGATCTTTCGTGTTTATATTTTCCTATAATTAATTGAATACCCGCTTACATAAAAGAATTAAATGCTATTAAAAAACATGTAAAGTAAATAAAGACAATTTTGGAATAATAATAATAAGAATTAAATATCATTTATGTCCTTGTATGTTCGTGAATTTTTGATTTTAGTCTATGTATCTTTTTTTGTCGCAAATAAGTCCCTGTATGTTTGCGAATTTTTTGTTTTAGTCACTATAGTCAAAATCCGCAGGAAAATCTGCAGTTTTTGTGCAAATTTTCCTACGAATTTTGACTTTAGGGACTAAAACAAAAAATTCGTGAACATACAGAGACTTATTTGCAATAAAAAAATATAGAGTGACTAAAACAAAAAATTTGCAAATATATAGAGACCAAAAAATCATTTAAGCCTAATAATACTCATTGTCATTAATAATTGTAAAAGAGTCTTATAAAAAAGGACAATTTTTTTTATCAAACTTGTTCTTCTGAAAAGAGAAAGAGGGAGTATATAGATCAATTTTGTTGGTACATTTATTCCCTCTTGTCATTATTATATACAAAAAAGTCAAATATTTTTAGATTAGATATTTTCTTTTGCTTATATCACCAATTTAATCTGGTTCGGAGTTAATTTTGACATCAAGTGGTTTCAACCCTCTTCCGATCATAATTACGGAGGATTGAATTGTTGTCCTCCATATTAAATTCAACGTCAATTATCACTAAACCAACTATTAATTGAATGTTTTTAGATTAGATTTTGAACCAAATACCAATGACTTTTATTAAATATCTTTGAGTAAATATGACTTAGATGATGAGATTCATTTAAACATGCAACATCAATACACGTATATATACTTCAAAGTCAAATATATGTATTTAATGATATTAATAATCTATTAGGACAAAAAAATATAAATCATCACCAATCGTTAGTTGGTTCAGTGGTGATTGGCGCTGAACTTGGTAGGGAGGACCACGGTTCGATCCCCCGCAACTGCGATCGGGAGGGGGCTGGAACCACTTGATGCCAGAACTGACCCCCGAACCAGATTCAACTGGTGGTGAAAAACCAAAAAAAAAAATATATATATAAATCATCTTCCTGAAGTTTATAATTCATTTGAGTTATACAGTCAATTAATTTATGCCTTTACAATTGGTTAATTATCGAGATATTTTTTAATGAATAGTTAGGAAAAGTTGACTGTAGTCCTCATAAGTCTAGCTCAATTGGTAAATGACATTGGACATGTGTGCAGGGACAGGGGTTCGAATTGATAAGAGATTGACTGTAGTCCTCATAAGTCCCACTTTTTTTTTACTAAATAAAAGATATTCATTTATTCAAATTGATAAGAGTACATCGATGCAATACAAATTCAAAATCGCTAAAAACAAAAAGGATGAATCTGCGAACAAACTCACGGCATCCGTGTTAATAGCATAAAACGGCACATTGCATAAGCCTACATATTTGACTATATTGAAGTTTCCGGAATATCCATGCCTCACTACTAGAAAAAGTTGAAATACCGACGGAATTTAGAGACAGAATATATTTCGTCTCTAATAGAGATGGAATTAGAGACAGAAAAAGCAGTTAGAGACAAATATTTTTATTTTAGAGACATATATTTTCATTTTAGAGATAGATGAAATTACCGACGAGATCAAATCCGTCTGTAACCTGCTTAGTGACGAAATATTTACATTTTAGAGACAGATTTTGCCCGTCGATGTTTAAGATTTTTCTAGTAGTGCCTCCGGATCTGTAGCGTTGATGGCACAAAAGTCATTGATTCGATCTGCACTGGATCAACCTTAATCTTTCAACCTGAAACAAATGAACACCGCACCAAGACGGGACAACAATACTCCGCACTAAGACGGGACAACAATACTATCAAAACAAAGGATGAAATCAAAAAAACAAACGAAAGAAATACTAAATATATGTGAAAATCACACTTATTTAATTAAAATAGAAAGAAAACAATTTGTAGGGTATTTTAGGCCTAAATTGACCCAAAATCACCCCTCTCTAGTATATCAAGAAGAAGAGAAAAAGTGGGCGACGGCTAGGGTTAGAGAGGAGGAGGAGGAGGAGGAGGAGAAGTTTAACCCGGTATGCCTACTTATTCACCTTTAAGGAGTGAATTTATAGCAATCTTTAATGGTGATATTTATTTTTTAAGTACTGGTATTTAATAGATATTTTCATTGGAGCAAAAGACAATTCAGTACATGCTTCTTAAATAAGAATTAGTACTTATATATTTATGTCGGGCCAATTAATAATGAAGTAGAGTTATTAGTGGAAACCATTTAGAACTTTTTAAGAGGTGTTAGATGTGTTGGTATGTTCCTATTGCTCCAATATAATGCATTGAGATGAATTATTAAAGAATATTGGAAAAATATATTTGAAATGAATCTCCATATATTATAAAGTATATTGAGTTAAAAATTGGAGACTTGTTTACAGCCCAGAAGGCTGATTATCAAGTGATAAATTATGAATGAAATGAGATGGAACAAAAAAATAAAGTCAATGTTGACGATGTTTTTTTATAGCGTTATATGTGATAAGTGATAATGAGGATCATGAATGAAAATCTATTAACGAATAGATAAAGAAAATATATGCAGATGGAAGTAGACAATTCCAGTGAAATCAAACTCTATTCATATAACTGAACTGTTTGAACTTGTAGTCAGCACACTTGAAGTGAAGTTATATATATATATATATATATATATATATATATATATATATGAGGAGGGATCCGTTGACTCTAGGAGTAAATCTCCATCGACTTACTCCGCTTTATAACTCGATATCGGCATTATATTTCTTCAATCCGACCGTTGAATTCAAATATCTCATTGAGTAGATCAACTCTATAAATTTTGATAATATATGTTACAATATACTTGTATGACTCGCTTGAATTGAAGATTATATGAAACTCTTTGAAGGAGTTGATTTTTATGATATATTGAATAAATGACATCATATGTTCATTCTAAACATTTGGAAGTGAATTTATTATAAACGATTTTGTGATGATATAAGTATTATTAGGACTCAAAAAGAGATCCTAAAATATGTTGATTATTATAGAAAGATTTGAAATTGCATATGAGATTTGTTTGGATTTGCAAATTTATTATTTAAATGAGATCTTGTGCATTAAGAAACTTATATAACAAATTTATTAAAATAATTTCATATGAACAAATCTAGTTGATTGTGTACTAGAACGATTTTGATGTCACTTGATGTTAGTATAAATCATGTCTTCAAGAAACTGTTGAACAATTTGAATTGGTTCTGAAGTACCATATATCAGTTCAAACGATGACATTAATGTATTTTGTTAATTATATGTATCGTGGTATTTTTGTCAATATTTTTAAATGCACATATCAGAACAAAGTCAGACATACATTGCTCAGTTGGAAAAAGGCCACATCAAAGGAGATTGAACAAAACACATTTATCCCAAACTTCTTTTCACCTGTGATATTCATGAATAATGGTGATACAAGCATTCAACAAAATTCGTTCGTGTGATAATCTAGCAAACCTTTTCACAAAGTCACTCTTAAATAGAAAATTGGAACAACTGATACAAAATATTGGTCACCGTCATCTTAGAGGTGGTTATATGGTCGAGGGGGAGAAATAAATATCTTATGTAAAAAGATGTTGCACTATTTTTCCTTGACTAGAATTTTTTTCCACTTGATTTTTTAGTAAGGTATATAGGAGGCGAAGAAATTGTAACAAGCGGCGAATCAAAGAGAGCACCCATCTTAGCCAAATCATCGGCACACGCATTACCCTCACGGAGCGTGTGATCCACCACATCCTCCCAATCTATGTCGAGAAGATGACGAATACTAAAAACTTCGTTCGCAAACCGGTGATGGGCAGAAAATCCATCCTGAATTAACGTAACTGACTGAAGTGAGTCAAAGAAGCAAGTAATCCTTTTGAATCCATGCTCCTAACAAATCTGCAACCCATGCAACACTGTCATAAGCTCTGCAAAAATAATATTTCTGTTTGATGTAGCCCCGTAGAAACCTAGAATAAAATCACCATTATTATTCCACAATAAACCACCATAACCAGTTGTGTTTGTAGCGCCCAATAAACTGCCATCCACATTAAGATACACAATACCTTCCGCCGGTTTGGCCCAACTGACATGTCTAGGAATACCAGAATTTAGTGTCGTTGTCGTTGGGAAAAAGACAGCGTCACAAGACTTTAATAAGGAAAAGATTTTTGCCACACTGAGTGAGTAGTCATTAAATGTCTATGATCATTCAATTTGTTATTTGTATCTTATAAATATGACTTTTGTTATTTGTAAAAATACACACACACAGATATATATAGAGCGATACAAATTCAAAAAATAAAAAAATTCACTTGCAAAAGTATAATGAAGTACCCCCCATAAGTGGGTTGTTGGTCGTCAAGCATCGGGACGTTAAACAAGCGCATGATCTTAATGGTCATGGACCGTCAATCTATTGACGTTAAAAGAGCGCTTCTTGGGAGGCAACCCAATGTTTTCATTTCGTTATTTCTAGTTTTAATAGGCCTTGTCTTGTGTTTGCAGGTTAAGCAAATGAGTGAAGTCGATGCACGGGACGTGTGGTAATGCTTGATTCCTTGAACTTGAATTTAATTTTGTCTTATATGAATGCTTGGGTCTGTTTGAAAACTAGTGCACTATTGAAATTTGTTTGTTCTGAAATATGTGTGAAGTCTTTTGAGTTAGCATCTAGGATACATGAATATGTGATTTTCTTGTTGAGTACCTTGTATGCTTGAATGCTATTAGAAAAGCTGAGGAAATTCTTCAAACATTGACCACTCGATAATCCAGCCAAGCCGTGAGGATTCGAGCCTAAACACTTAAAATTTTTCTTGTTATGAGAGATTCCACAGCTTATCTAATTCTCTAGAACTTGCTTATGTTCTCTTGATTGATTGATTGCTATGATTTACACACCGAGGCAAGTTGTTTTTACCTTGAGCCTTTTGAAGCCACTCATTTTAAATGTTATATCCTTCGTTAACCCCTTTGAGCCGAAAGAAAAAATGTTGTTGTTTGCTGAACCAAAAATTTTCACAAAATGAAACAAAAAAAGAAGAAGATGATTTTCTTGGAGTTCAGACACGTAACTAATATTTGAGCACATTGCTCATTATAAGTTTGGGGTTGCTTTTGGAATTAACAACTGAATAAGTTTGGGGTGGGGTACTAGAGAACTAAAAAAAGAAAAAAATATAAAAACACTTATCAAATACAAAAAAAAAAAAAAAAAAAAAAAAAAAAAAAAAAAAAAGTGGTATCTCTTAAACCTCTCAAAAAGTGCGAATCGAAAGAAAGAGCAAAGCGTTGAAAAAAATAATAATAAGTTCTCTAGTATAAATTGCTAAAGTATAGGGGGGAAAAGAAAACAATTCATTGTTTAACAAAACAAAAAAAAAAGGTGATATTAGAAACTCCAAGTTTTTCTGCTTATCATCCAAAAACATCCAACCTTAACCTTAGCCCCATTATAACCCAAAAGTCCTCTAAAGGTGTGAAATTGTATGTGTGTCGATTAACATGAGAATGTTTGCAAGCTTATGGTTGAATAGTTATGACTGTGTCGATTGAGTGAAATTTTGACCTTATCAAACAGGAGAGAGTGTGAGGGACTGATGTGATTAAAGCTTAGTCGATTTTTGTGAAAAGTTCTCTGTTTTTCGATAGCAATTTTGTGTGCAAGAATACTCATGATAGGAATGATCATAGGAGCGTTGATTATGATGTTTGACTTGACTAACTTTGCTGATTGGAATTAAACTGTTGAGATAGTGCCAAGTTTTCCGATTGATACAGGTATTCCTTGAGGACAAGGAAAAGTTCAAGTTTGGGGTTGTGATGACTTCACGTCATTACTGTGTTCTAACCACATTTCAAGGCATGTTTAAGTAGTATTTTATATGTTTTTATACAAGAAATAGAGAGAAAAAGAATCGTTACAAGATTTGCTTGAAGCACAAGAAAAAGAAGAAAGTTGAAGGAAATCAGCACAATTTGCATCATGACGTATACCTGGTATTTTGACCATATCTAGAGTTTCGTAACTCGGAATGATACGGGGTTTGCGGCAAAGGAAAGCTAAGATCAAGAGCTACAACTTTCATGAAGGAAAAAATTTCATTTGCCTCGGTCTGTGGCGCAGCTGCGCGGCCCATGGCGCAGCCGCGCCCAGAGAGTGTTAAAACTCTCTATCTCTCTGTTTGGGGCGCAGCTGCGCAGGTTATGTGGCGCGGCTGCGCGAGCGCGTGACCTAGTCCTATATATTCGAATTTTCTCCTCATTCTTGGACACTTCTTGACGGCGAGAAAAAGGCGAATTTTGAGAGCAAGTCCAGATCAAATTTTTCTTATTTTCTAATGAATTCTTCTACTCTATTTATCGTTTATGCATTAATTATGAGTAACTAAACTTCATTGATTGGGTCCATGGGGATTCCAATTGCTATTGTTCTTGAACCATGTGGTTCCATATGATGTTTTAATGAATTACGAAGTTAGTTTCAATGAATTATTCCTTGTTCTTAATGCTTTACATTCTTTGGCCAATTGTGTGATGATTCTAATTATTTGTTTGCTAAGAGATTAGAAATAAATTAATCGACCTAGGAACAATTATTCAATTAACCTTCGCTTAAGAGATTTTGGTTTGTTAATTGAGAATTCTTAGATTAACGTGCGAAAACCTTAATTGATTATAAGTCACCTAAGAGATTAGGGGTGTGTGATCAAGGGAGAGGGTTATGTACCAAGAGATTGGGCATAGCTATTTTGTTAATCGAATCGTGGAACTATACTTGTAATTCGTTAATGCGCGTGTATCACCAAGAACATAGTAATGGGATGAACCGAACGACCCAATCGTTTTCTCATCTTTAAGTCAAAACCTAATTTCTTGCCGTTATATGTTTCTAAACCAAAGTCTGAAAAACTCCCCCCTTTTATTTAATTGCAACTTTACTCTAGTATAACTTCAATTGCTTGTGTTTGATTCCAAACAATCTCTGCGGAACGATAAAAATTAATACTTACTTTGGCACTTCGTCAGCGAGGATAGCCGGGAGTAAGGTATATAGGAGGCGAAGAAATTGTAACAAGCGGCGAGTCAAAGAGAGCACCCATCTTAGCCAAATCATCGACACACGCATTACCCTCACGGAGCGTGTGATCCACCACAACCTCCCAATCTATGTCGAGAAGATGACAAATACTAAAAACTTCGTTCGCAAACCGGTGATGGGCAGAAAATCCATCCTGAATTAACGTCACTGACTGAAGTGAGTCAGAAAAGCAAGTAATCCTTTAGAATCCATGCTCCTAACAAATCTGCAACCCATGCAACACTGCCATAAGCTCTGCAAAAATAATATTTCGGTTTGTTGTAGCCTTGTAGAAACCTAGAATAAAATCACCATTATTATTCCACAATAAACCGCCATAACCAGTTGTGTTTGTAGCGCCCAATAATCTGCCATCCACATTAAGATACACAATACCTTCCGCCGATTTGGCCCAACTGACATGTCTAGGAATACCAGAATTTAGTGTCGTTGTCGTTGGGAAAAAGACAGCGTCACAAGACTTTAATAAGGAAAAGATTTTTGCCACACTGAGTGAGTAGTCTTTAAATGTCTATGATCATTCAATTTATTATTTGTATCTTATAAATATGAATTTTGTTATTTGTAAATACACACACACACATATATATATATATATATTGAGCGATACAAATTAAAAAATAATAATAATAATTCACTTGCAAAAGTATAATGAAAAAAGTTGCCGCCATGGTAATGGCGCGAAGACTCGATTGATTTGTAATGAAAAAAAAAGACAAACATCATATTCATAGTCATAGCCACTACTTACATTCCTGAATCCTTATTCGAACTAAACCATAATCCAAAATGAACAAAAAAACAACAAGAAAACTCTAATTTCTCAGCGTTCCCTTTCAAACCCTATTCTATTCAAATCGATTTCATGAATGCACTTTATCAATCTCTCAATCAAGGTGGCATCTCCATGTTAGAAAGCCCAACTGGTAAGATTCTACTCTTTTTGAAAATGAACTTTATATTCTAAAATAATAAAATTTACATAGAAAGAAAAATTAGTTTCCAAAATGATGACTTAATAAGTTTTTTAACATAAAATAGCGACTTTAAGTTAATTGTTAACAAAAAATATTTATTTATGTTAAAATGAATTAAAAAATATATTTTAACATATAAGAAGGATGAATGTAATTCAAGTTTCTTATAAGAGAGAGAAGTGTAATTTATTAAACTAATAATAATTTATGATCTTATTATTAACATGTCATAAAAAAAAGTCACTCGGAACATGCGCATAAACTTTTTTAAGATAATAGAGATTAAATATTACATTTTTAATCAATTGTATAAAAATTGTTAAATTTTATTATTATTAAAGTCTAATTTACATAGTTGTTTAAGCATCCTGAACCATCCTATATGTTACTTCTAAAAAATTCTTCTATTTTATAAATGAACAAAAAATATTTTGAATTTTTATCCATCTTCAAATTTAATAAAATCACATAATAATAAACATATTGTATCAAAAAATTATATAAGTGCATTCTAATAAAACTCATACATCGCACGGGTTATTCAACTAGTTTATACTAATTCCATCTTCTACTTTGGGTGAAAAACAAATCTATCACAATGAACATAATTTCAAGTCATTCTAAAAGGAAAATTTAAGGGATTTCATTGTGTCTGCAATTTAGATGTTGAGTATTTGAGAATTTAAGGTTACAATAAGTGAAGCTTATTGTGTCTAGCATATTTAGCCCTAATGACACATGATAAGCTACTTAAAAATAGAAATGTAACATTTAATGATGTAAAAAATTTAATGCTTAAATAATTGAATAGTATACATAATTTAACAAATGTTTTCCACATTTATCATTTTAACATGTGCCTTAAAAGGCACATGTTAACATTTTTTTTTCCAATCAAAAGGAGAGTTGAGGAAACCCTCAACCCTATCCGAAATATATTAAACATAAAATAAAAGAGTACAAACTGGGGGAACATCAACCTGACCCAGTTAACCGTTTTGCAGCAATAAAAGATAAAACAAATAAGAACAGCTACAAGTAGGTTATAGATCCAACCCTAACGGGTAACGACCAAAACAAACACTAGCACATCGGACACTACTCGGCGAACCCGCGTACGAGCCCGAAACCAAATAGCAAAAAAAAGTGACGTGTCAATATCTGTAAAGGTATAAACGGCGAATGAAATGACCGCCAACACGGAACATTTCACGTACCAACTCTCTCTGATAAATCAAAGCAAGTATCAGAATCCTTTCGGGTCAACAAACCCAAGCCCTGCAAACAGAAAGCCATATGCAGCAACAAAAGTAAAGAAAACAACGGGCCTAGCAGAACCACCACCGACCCGAAGTAGAGAAACCCAAGACCACCGGCACGACGGCAGCGGCGAAGCAACAATCCTGAAAGCTGCAGATATCAGCAGATCTGGAGACGAAATCAGCAAACAAAACCAAGATCCACCACCACCAAACCACGAGCTCTCCAAACCCATTATCGAAAAAAAACGAAACAGAGGGAGGAGCAAAGGTTATCGGAAATCGACAGCACAGAAAACCACCGAATCTGAACGCCGGAATAAAGCAGCGACCCACAACGGCGAAACTAACGGAAGAATCATCGTTGAAGGTTATAAAACACGAGCCGAGACAAAGCACCGAACGTGTGTGAGAAACTTGAACCGTCCGCGGCCAAGGAAACGCCGGCGGCGGCTGAAACTACCCCAAAAGGGGTTCACGGTGGTGACGCGATGAGACAGGCGCACCACCAAAGCCAAACGGCTACATCTCTTTACTATATTATTAATTATTATGAATTTATAATGATTGTGCTTTAACTTATTCCAATTCTCTTGTGCTCTTGTGTTATGATCCTAGAGGCCCAGTTAAATGTCAAGCCCATTAATTTAGTTGACCAAAATAGGGAGATATGACTTGAATGCCTTGACCTCACACCAAAACCAACACTTCCTTCATCTTTTAATGCAATTTGAATGCCTTGACCTCACTACTTCATTTCAGGACTAATGTGAAACAACCGCATTAAACCTATTTTCTATACGAGTTAAATGTGTTTTTAGTCTATACATTTTACCATATAGCTAAGAATAGTCCCTATATTTTCTTTATGGTTAGAATAAACCTTACAATTTTTTCGGTTATCAAAATTAGTCCTTGTCGTTAAATTTTTAAACGGAATGCTGACGTGGCAATTATGTATCCATTATTTTAATAAGCTGACCAATAATGCGGTGACACTTGTCCATTTTTAAAAAAAAAAAAAAGGCAATGAAAATTTATTTAAAAAAAAAAAACCAGAAATCAGAACCATTCCTTTTTCCTCTTCTTTGAAAAGCAGAACCAAAATTTTTCTTCCTTGAATTCCTTGTTCTTCAATCTCAACAAATCTTAAACGTAGAACACTCTTCTTCCATGATTCCTTCTTCTTCTTCGATTCCACCATCTTCAAAATCGAAAACTATTCCTTTCAACGAAAATCCAAATCACACTAAATCTCAGGTTTCGAAGTGGAAATAACGATTAAAGCTCAGGATTCTTCTTCTTGTTTCTAGGTTTACAATATAATTTCTTTTCTTTTGACAAAAGGTTTGAACTTTGAAATTGTAGTTGAAATTTTTTATGAAGAATCATGCTTTTTCACATATAAGATGAAGATCTATGTTTGTTGATTATTGCAAATACGGAGTATGTTTTAATTTATTTTTAATTAAGATTCGTTTTCATCATTATCTTCAATCTGCCACCACTAAAATCACTACCGCTATCGATCTACAGTGTTGTTGATGATGTTGTTGTTGTTGTTGTTAACTTCGTTGCTGTGTTGTTGTGTTCATGTTGTTGTTGCCGCTGGGAATCATTGTTGTTGTCTTGAATTGAAGAAAATGGATTTTCTAACACTATAAGAAATATGATTTTTTGCAACAACTTTTTTCGTTAAAAGTTATTACAAGTCGTTGGCAAAACAACCAAAAGTAATTTTGCCAGTGACTTGTAACAAAAAAAGTTGTTGTCAAAAATTATATTTCTTGTAGTGTAATTTTATTAATTGAAACAAATATAATTTAATAAGAGTTTTTATAAAATGACATTATGCTGATAAGTGTCATAAGTGTCACCACATTATTGGTCAGCTCATTAAAATAATGAGTTTACAATTGCCACATCAGCATTCCGTTTAAAAATTTAACGGCAGGGACTAATTTAGATAATGGAAAAAATTGTAGGGTTTATTTTAACCATAAAAAAAATAGGGAATATTCTTAGCTATAGGGTAAAATGTAGGGATTAAAAACATATTTAACCCTTTCTATATTGTACCATTTACTCCATTCTATTGCCAGCTCACAATGCCCCTAATACTTGCTATCATTTTAATTTCTCCATTATTTTGGTACAAAGATAGGTAAATCAATTGATATTATAATAGTGAGTATGCTCTAAGATATAAATTGTCTTTTATATTATAATTGCAAGTAAAATGTAATTTTCTTGGTATCAATTATTGAAATATATTATAGACTCGTGCTCGAAGATCTAATAATTTTGGGTTTGGTCTGGTTGGGATACCGATTTGTGGGTTCAAAAAAATGTGTACACTGCTCTGAATTTATTTAATTAGTATAATTAATTTAAAAGGAAATAAGAATTCTCTAGATTTTCTCTAAACAATTTGACTTCTACCAATGATCGGTCCATTTGATTTTATTTTTTTTGACAAACAATCGGTCCATTTGATTGGAAGCAGAAAAAGTGAGAGGAAATAAAATTACATTAATTAATAAATAAATTTGGACTAATATTAATCTAAGTTCATTCATTAGTTTGCATAATTTTTTCCCTTCCACTTTTTTTTTTGAACCAAATAAACCATAAATTTAATTGTGTAATGAAAAAAAACTATTCTCTGTCTATAAAATTCTATTGCAAAATTTCAACTCTTTATTCTGAATTTGCTTAATTTCTATGTAATGTTTGTTGGTTGAGAAACCACTAGGCATACCAAAATCCATGGATTTCATGACATCATATTCCTTTCTTCTTTCTCGAATCAGCATCAACGTTTATATTTGACTTTTATTATTTTAAAATAGTGTTGATTATTTTTTTTAAAAAATAAGTGGATTAAAAAGATTATTAAAATGTCCCAGTCAACATGACATAAGCAAATTGTGATGATATTTAACTTGTACTAGCCGCTGACCCGTGCGATGCACGAGTTTGGCGGAACGACATATTAATACCAATTATGATCACGGCCAATTATGGTCGCTGTTTGAGATTAGGGATACGATATAAAACAAACACAACAATAGAAGTCACAATTGATCACAAACTTAGAATACAAATGAAAATATGCCGGATAAATTAGTCACAATGAAATTCATAACATAAAGTGTTGGACCGACTGATAGAAAGCTTTGTGCCCGCAGACGAAGTAGGTGCAATCAAGGTAGTGCGAACGCCGATAAAAGGAGCAATCTTGAAATGAATAACCTTATTGTCAGATGCTTCTGTAACACCAAATTTAATTGTTATCTCTTCCACCAATCGATGGGTTTTGCATATATAAAAAATAAATAAATCAATATCGGTTATAAAAATAATGCCAAGATTAATTCTTTTAAAAATGAGGATTTCTTAGAGAAACTTAAACTCTAATTTTTAGGTGTTACAATCTAGGGGTGTTCGCGGTGCGGTTTGGTTCGGTTATGAGCAAAAAAGTCATCCTAACCGCGAGATAAAAAAGCACGCGGTTTGATTTGGTTCGGTTGGATTTTAAAATGTCATCCAAACCAAACCAAACCAAACCAAGCCGCGGTTATGATCGGTTCGGTGGCGGCGATTTACGACATAAAAAATTTCTATCATGATCACTTGACACACATGAACTTGTTACAAAATAACATTACAGTATCAATAAAAGTTGTTTATTCAAAATAACATTATAGCACCTTACAATTTTAAATATCCAAAAAAGAGCATGAAGTTCCAAAATAACATCACATTATCGATAAAAGTTGTTGATATAAAATAATATTACAATACTAAAGTAATATTACAATACAAAAAATAACGACTTGAAGTTTCATTAATTTGGTGGACTGACTTGATAATTAGACTATGTATATTGGATTATAATAAAAACTTAAAGGAGTTTTCGAGGTATTGGAATATAATATAAACTTAATTCGGTTCTAGCGGTTAACCGCGGCTTTTGCGGTTGGCGGTTTTGCGGTTTGCGGATCAATAAAAAAGTCATCCAAATACATCCAAACCAAATGCGGTTTTTGCGGTTTTCGGTTTGGATTGGTTCGGTTTGCGGTTTTACTTTTGGATTGGTTCGGATACGATCACCCCTATTACAATCTGCTACAAAAAATATGCATCCTTAAAAAATTCCAAGCATATGTTAGATAGAAATCAGCACCTACTATAAAAATAAAGGAGATTTCTTGTAAAAATATTGAGATTTACAAATGAGGATTTCTTAAAGAAAAAATATATGCTCTACATAGCACAATTTTTAAAATGGTAATTAAAATGGTAATAATTTTTCTAGCTGCAAAGTAAACAAAAAAAAAAGAGCATCAAGATATGCAAAGTAAACAAAAATCTAACAAATGGAACAAAAAATGTGTGCACTCCTTCCTCTATTTTAAAACAAAATATATAATGATAATCATGATTACTAAGAACTAAATTTGGCAAACTAATTTGTCTGGAATAGAATGGATTATAGATTAATCGAAAACCATGTGATAGAAATGACAAAAAAGAAAACTAACTTGTTACTCTAGTGTATTTAAACCAAACTAACTTCTCACTACTAAATGGGAGAAAAACAGAACACAATGACATAGAAAGAAAACAAAAATCAACCAACTATTACAAATTATATTCCTTAGAAAACAAAATCTATTTCTTAGAAACTATTACAAATTTTGTTACCCTATTTTATATGCTACTGCTTGTCCTGCAGCAAATGCATCTAAGCATGGGGATGTCTGACCCAATGACCTGTAAATGAATGGAAATTTATCATCAATGGTCTACAAAATTACATTTCTTTAAAACAAAATCAGTTATGCATGCAGAGCCAAAATCAATTTCACATGCTTGTAGAGTAAACTCATAATTTACTTCTGATCATCTAAACTCAATCTTTTTTCCATATACAACAGAATACAAAGAATAAAAGGTGAGATAAATTCAATAAAAAAATCACATAAGAATATAAAAATATTGAAATGAGCAATTCCCTATACTCATAAGAAATGTTTCCTATAAAAATGGCATAGAAGTATAGTTTCCTATTGTACTCATAACATTGTTCTCTTCTAAACAACAAAAGAATACTATCTATAAGGACTTTACTTTCATCACCATCTGCAAAGATATTTTCGTTGTTGGCCTAATGCTATGTGTGATTAAGGTAAATCCACAAAAAGAAGGATCTAATTTGCACGATTCTTCAAACAATAACAAAAAACATGTTGATATAATGGGACCAACAGATGGATAAATATGTTGAGTAAATTTGTCAGTTAAATATGTTGGATAAATATAGTGTCATCAACTGAACCTATCACAACTTGAATCTATCAAAGCCAATGAACCCAAATACTAAACTATAATCATAATAATAAACAATAAATTCATACCAAAACCTTTACAATTTGAAGTTCATAGAGTGCAACTTGAGCAGGGGCATTACCCCTCGAGACTTTTGATCCAACATTCCTAAAAAGATTAGCTAAGTCATAAGCTTCTACCTTTAAACACCTCTTAATATGGATAATTCTAGCTAGGAAAAGAAAAATTGGTTAAGCTACTTGCAATTTGTATGGCAGATTCATAGAATCAATCGCTGCTCCACAACATGAATTACATTTTCCATGAGCTGCAAACAAATAAACCATGTCAGTTCTCATCCAACCACTATCTATAACTAACATCTATTCTACATTGTACATCCATGATGGGCTGGTAGCTAAAAATACAATACTAACTAACAAACTTCATGAAGTGATGAAACAAAACACAGTTGAAAATCATACTTGCCAAACTAAATCTTTTGCATCTCTTAAATCTTTCAGCGTATGAGAATTGGGTTGACTTTCCTATTCTTGATTTTCCATATCATATAAAGGCAACCTTCAAGAATCAATAAAACATGTGCATTCATGATTAACTATTTATTTAGTATATATAGTACATTGTATGGTATTTTTTTCAAATTTATTTAATATAGTTTTAAAAGAAATTATTTATGGGAAAGAATATGGAATTACAAAGATAATATGTATAAATGACAGACACGAATTTACAAATCATGAAGAAAAAAGGAAATTATGAAAATAAATCATGCGAGTTAGACCACATCATTCATGTGATTTGCCACAATTTTAAACCCTGATCAGTGCACCTAATTGACAGTTTTTTGTTTGACTGAAGTCATTAAGGTTCTCTATGAAGTTTACATATTGGAATGTGATTATGCCTCTACACATGTGTTTCTGAGTTAGAATTTTTAGTACTATGTAGCTGCCTCTACACATCAAATGGTGATTCAAAATTTATGCTTTACTAAATGTAAGCAATACTACCTCCATATCTCTTATTAAGTGTTGGTTTAAAGTTTTTTACACATACAAAGCAACATATTCATCAGTAGCAAGCAACTTTTAGCTATGAATTTCTTAGAAAGAATATCTGAATTATAAGTCACGGTATATTGCTTATCAAAAGGTCCAAATCAAACCAACAATAGCACAAATCATTACCTGCTTGAACCTCTCCTTTTTCCTTTCAGCACTACATCCCTTAGTCTAGCAGCAACTTCCTAACAAAAAGGGTGCAAATGGGAAGTTTGTATTAATTGAAATTTGAAACAATGGAATAAGCAAGGATGAAAACCATTCAAGGAAATTCATGGATTTAAATTGTGGTTTGAAATCCCAAATTCCCAATTGTTACTACAATATTGCAATTTGAAAGAATTACCAACTCTACTTATTAAAAATATCTCACCTTTTTCATCAAATCGACTCTTTCAAGTGATTCACTAAAAGAATGACGAAGCTACTCATCAATAAGTTTTTTGCTATCGCATTAATTTTCTAATTTCCTTCCTTTCAAGATCCTAAACTAAAAGTGAATAGCATAAGCAACACATAACATTCAATTGTAGTGCAATTATCAACTAAAAAAATCAGTTAAACCCCCTACATTTTACAGGTAGCTTCAAAATTAGAATATTAAATCAATTGAAAATAATAATAATTCACCTTCAAAGACTTCATCAAAGTGTGTAATCAGCACCTTCCGTATTGATTCTCGCTCTTAACTCATCCAACTTCTCCACAACATTTGGTCATTCTCCAATACAACAGAATACAAAAAATTATAAATATAAAAGCCAAATAAATCAATATAGAAATGATAATTGCAAAAACACCTAATCAAACTAAACATATTCTATTGCCAATCCTTTTCGGTTTCAGTAATGGAAGGATACAAAAAAACCAATAAAAAAATCAAAAGAAACTCAAAATTGAAAAAGCAATATGTATCTATTTACAACTATGCCAGCACATTACCAGTTGTGAAAGTGTAGAGTAAATCCAATTAAATGTTAGCCTATAATAAACTATAGCCAATAGCAACTACCAATATCATGCATCCACTAATAAACTATAGCAGGGGCCAACATGGCTTCTTTCTCTTGATTCAAATGAACTATCTCAAAATAGAGTAAACTAAAAAAATAAGATAATCTTACTTAATAGTATCTGGAACAACCATTGAACCATTCTCTTGATCATTTTGTCATCAATCTCGGATTGAAGTTTTGAATGCTTAGATTCACGATCAACCAGAAAGTGATTCCTTTCAAGATCCTAAACTAAAAGTGAATAGCATAAGCAACACATAGACAAACCAGTTCATCCAAATTGTCATTTATCAAACACAAATAAAATCAAACTAAAAAAAACAATCTTGAAAAAAAAAGAGATTTTAGAAATTCAATGCACAAAACCCATAAAAAATATACTTGTAAATATACTTGTGAACTTAAATTATTAAGAAATCTTACCTCCGGTGTTATCAGCTTTGTTTTTTTGTTAGCATAGTCCAAGTACCCCTACAAACAATTTTCCTTTCAATTAAATTTATCTCCAAACAGAACCATAAAAATGCAGACAGAGAAAAAAAAAACATTAAAATTCCTAAACAGAATCCTAATACCTCATGATTTTGGGGGTTAGGATTAGACAGAGATACCAAAAAATTGCTGACACAACCTGCAATCAAAACATGCATGCAAATGTTAAATTGGATCTGAAATTAACTGATGATAATCAAAACATGCATGTTTTATCATGAATAAGATTTCACAAATTTGTTGAAGTTACTGAAAACAAACCTGAAACTCCATCTGAATTCGTGGTCTCCATCTCAAAGTTGTCTCAATCTGTCCAGAAAATAGAAAATTGGAAAAATTCAAAAGTTTAAAAAATCAAATTAAAACTTGAAGAATAAAAATTTGGGGGTTAGGGTTCATGTTTTTCAACCCAGATGAAGAAGAAGAAGCTGGTGGTGGTGAAAGTTTAAATGGTGAGGGCGGAGAAAGAAGCACGAGGGAGAGAGAGAGAGAACGGTGGCGCGCGGTGGTGTCGCGGTGGTTTCGGCCGGACAGGGAGGCGGCGGAGACACTACTAGAAAAATCTTAAATGCCGACGAACAAAATCTGTCTCTAAAATGCAAATATTCCGTCACTAAGCAGGTTAGAGACGGATTTGATCCCGTCGGTAATTTCCTCGTCTCTAAACTGTTAGAGACGGACAAAATCTGTCTCTAAAATGAAAATATCTGTCTCTAAAATAAAAATATCTGTCTCTAACTCTTTTTTCTGTCTCTAATTCCATCTCTATTAGAGACAAAATATATTCTGTCTCTAAATTCCGTCGGTATTTCAACTTTTTCTAGTGGTGAGAGGTGATTCTTCTGTTTGTTTGTGTTGGTGAGACTGAAGAGAATAGGAGAGCAATCCAGTGAAACAGAGAATGGGAGAGTAGTTTCTCTTTCCTGTGTTCTTTTTCTTTCTTTTTATTTGTTTCTTTTTTTCTAATAATGTGTTGGTGGAGCTCTCCTATTGATGCAAGTAGTGGACCAATAAAATTTCATGCAGATGCAATTATAAAAAGGTGATTGGCTAGAGTTTCCAAGTAAGCAAATGACATAAGGCTTACATAATTGCTTACATCAGCAGGTAGGGTTTTTGAAAGACCATTAGGGTTAATTCTTAAGAGTCTTTACTATAATAGAAGATATAATTGAAATTTCAAATAATTTTAAAGATTTTTTGTAATAAGAGATTTTGTGATATTCAATCAAGATTTTTATAAATATAAATAAATATTGTTGTATTCGATTAAAATTGTTGAAATAAAATTTAAGGCAACAAAATATTTTAAAGTAAATCGAATTCAAGTTGTTTTATTAAATAAATTTGTCAATACAATCATAGGTTACATTGTCCTCCTGGCCCACCATATAGAAAAGCTCGTCGATACAAATCTCCTAAATGTTCATAAAACTTCAAATCATAGCAGTCTTTTTTAGCATCATTATATACCTTCATATATTCAGGAAACACATCTATTTGATCATAATCAGTGTCAATATGCTGAATTCTTCCAAAGAGAGCTGAGTATTGATATCCGTCTTGAGGCAATCTTCCACTACCCATTGGGGGACTCAACGTATTAGGTGCAGCAAAAGTTTCACCGCCAAATCTAAGCTTAGATGCTCCTGTATTCAAGTGAGTGAACATATCTCTTGGCCAATAGCCAACTTGTACTTCAGATCTATTAACAATTAACCACCAATTACCTGTGGATTTATCCTACAAATATTTGAGCAAATAAAATATAATCTAAGAAATTATATTAACCAAACATAATAAAATAGTTAGAAATAAAAACACATACTAACTCATAATCAGTTGTTGTTAATTAATAGCTTGTCTATCTATTTATAATTATTTTCAACTAATTTACTTATCACTTTATAAAGTTTCTCGATATAAATATTTAGAGTAATACTAATAATACATGTCTTAAATATAATGGTACATGTGTTTTTGATATTTCTCAAAACATTTACCCGTTGAATTTTGAAATCAAGAATATATTTATCTGGTGACCCAATTCGAGTTGTAGGATATATGACAGATCCAAGAAAATATCTTTTGTCTTGAGTAACTTGGACGAAACCAGCACAAATCATATCTGAACAACCAGAATCACCGCTACCAAATGCCTGCAGTTCATATCAAATTGAGCACAATCACAACGTATTTATAAATAAATAGTTGAGACATTAAATTCATATTCTTACCGTCCAAAGTGTAGTTAGTCGCAGTTGACTATCTCCATATATGTCTGGACGGACCTAACATATAAAGAAATGGGTATAAATAGTAGATTAAGAGAGTTTTGTGCAAAAAAAAAAAGAGAACGTTAATATGTCTGTAAAAAATCATTTAATGAATGAAAGATATTTATCATTTAAATAACTATGTTATCACGGCGTTAACATAAAACAAAGTTTGAAATAGATGTAATGAAAAAATAACTTACCCCAAGTCCGGCGTGTATGCTATTAAGTTCTGCTGCTGGTGGACCACTTTCAACAATAACTGAAGATGTGTTGTATTGGTGGGCGTTGAGTGATAGATTATATGCAGTTATTATTGCGAATCCTCCGTAAAATATCTTATTTTGGGTTGTATCGAGAGTAACAGTCTAATTAATTCAAACAAATGAGATATTTAGAAGAGAAATGCTATTTGGACAACAATTTTGTTGTCTAACACCGTATATATTGCGGTGTAGATGTTTAAAAGGATAAATTATAAAAAAACAAATATATTAAAATAATCCACTTACATGACGTTCGTTGTTACTTTGGGCATGATGTCGCAAATCTTCAATTGATAATTTTGAAGTCGAATTAGTAACAGTTTGGTGAATTTTTGTCCTCTTGTAAATAGGAACTTTTCCTGGTGGACATTCACGATTATAAGATGGTCTACTTCGCGCGATATTCTTCGCGAATGTTGGATAAAGCTGTGTTGCAATGGAGAGGAAACAAAACAAGGTTCAATTAAGTAAAATTGAAGTTGTGATTCTTTATAAATGAATAAATTACAATGAAAAAAAACATTTATGTTTGAAATTTGGTATAATAAAATGCATAATTTATTGTGTCAAAAAATAAAAATGCATAATATATTATTTTATTAAATATAATTAATTATATATATCATACTCTCCTACATAATTCGTCAAATTATTTTTTGTTTTTACATTACAACGACGTGAATTAAAGTTGTAAGTTGTTCAACTATAATACCTGGATTTTGTGGTTTTTAAGCAAGGGATGTTGTAGGGCAGGTTGCTTGTAAATACCAACACACTTAAAATCATTGTCCATTCGACGCTGAATATGTTAACCAAAATTATAATCAAACAAAGTATGTGTTAAACAAATTAAAAAGGCCAATAAGTATTGAATTTTAATCATAAAAAAAGGCAATAAGCAATAGGCAATACCATAGTGTTATCTGATGCAGTAAAATAATTTTGCTCATCTTATAGAGATTTGCTTCTTGCATCAACTTTGTAACATGTTATGCACAAACTAAGAACTAGAAAATGAAATAATGCCATAAAGTTATAGATGTTATTTTCAAGATCTGCAGGTAATAACATGCAACTATATCAGTACATATATATATATATATATACACACACTTTAAAGTCAAATATATCTATTTAATGGTATTAATCAATTAGGACAAAAAATATACTCTCACTATCCCTTTTTTTTTTTATAAAAACTAGTTTGACAAAACACCACTACAATATTTTGGTTGATGAATTATATTGATTTTTCGTGTTTATCTTTTCCTATAATTAATTGAATACCTGCTTACATGAAAGAATTAAATGCTATTAAAAAACATGTAAAGTAAATAAAGACAATTTTGGAATAATAATAATAAGGCTTAAATATCATTTATGTCTCTGTATGTTCCTGAATTTTTTGTTTTAGTCTCCGTGTCTTTTTTTGTCGGAAATAAGTCCCCGTATGTTTGCGAATTTTTTGTTTTAGTCTCTATAGTCAAAATCCGCAGGAAAATCTGCAGTTTTCGTGTAGATTTTCCTGCGGGTTTTGACTTTAGAGACTAAAACAAAATATTCGTGAACATACAGAGACTTATTTGCAACAAAAAAATATACAGTGACTAAAACTAAAAATTTGCGAATATACATGCAAACTATATCAGTACACACACACGCATGCATATATATATATATATATATATATATATATATATATATATATAGAGAAAATATATTATGAGAATGGTAAAGATATGTGAGAATATGAGAATGAACAATAGTCATTGGATCCAAATGAAAGACTAGGATTAAAACATTTCCTTTTAAGTGAGTCATGTGAATGCCATGTGTCATTATTATTCTCATTCAATTTTCTCTCTCTTCCACAATCAGAGTTAATTAGCGCCTCTCTCCACCTCCTTTTCCTTTACGGTTGCCATCTCTTTCTTCTCAGTTCGACTGGAATTTTTTCTCCTTTCCGCCAACGTCGAATTCTCCTTTTCGGCCGCCATCGCAGTCTTCTTAAGGCCATCATCAAATCTCTCTTTATATTTTATTTTTTTTATAAAGCATAATTTTGGTTTTGTTTTTATTAAACCTCTTAGATTGTTAATTGTTATTGACTAGTATTCATACCCGTGCACCGCACGGGGCGTCACTGGAAAAATTCATTTAAATTAAATTATATGATTTAGTTTTTTTTTTTTGACACAATGATTTAGTTATATAAGCATATCGTAATTAACATTTATTATAAGATAAATTATCGTTACATATAAAATATTAAAATATAATTCGGATGAATTTTAAAGACACGCAGCTAAATTTAAAACACAACATTAATCACAATGATATTGCTTATTAAATATTGCTTATAATGTTTATCGTTTAGCCCCCCTATTTTTAGGAGCCTTAGTTATCAAAAGTACATAAATCACAATGATATTGCGTAACATAGTTAAAAGGCAAAGTAGAAAATAAAAAACCAAAATAAATTTTATTGAAGATTGATTCACAAAATCAATGTATAGTAAAAAGTAAATTGTGTCCGAATAAGGATAGTGTGCAATTCCAAAAGTAAATTCATAGAAAATGTAAAACAGAAAATTAATTGAAAACAAAATGAGAATTAACATTGCTTTCTTCGTTATCATTACTTTCTTCCAAAATAGAAAATGTAATGTCATGTCATGATATTGTTGTTTACTGCCAAGTATAAAATATAAGTACAAAAAACTCTAGTATATTAAATTACATTACATAAGTGAGTATTGGTGCATATTAAATTACATTACATAATTGTAGCTAAAAAATATAAGTACTAATAAACAATACATTAAGTCACTATTCCAATAGCAATTCTTGCATAGGTTAGAAATGAGGTAAACTCCATCTACAATAATAGGAGAGAAGATCAAAGCAAATTTTTTTTCTTTCAAATAATTGGTCTATGTTGATAGAAGGAACCCCTTAACATTGATAATTGATAGGAATCTCAATTTTGATAATTAAAAAATGATGTGGAAAGAGTGGTGAGAGCATATTTAGTTTCTTTTCAATAAAGTGATATATATATATATATATATATATATATATATATATATATATATATATATATATATATATATTAGCAAAGGTTAATTTTAAATTATCAACTTATGTGTCCATGTTAAACCAATTTTGTATTGCTCTATAATAATAACACATCCACAAATATTACATAAACTTGTAACATCAAATTCAATTATCAAATCTCAACTTATGACATATTTTAACTTATAGATACTAACATGAAGAAACCAAGACAGTCAAGTGCATGGATACTTTATAGAACAATACATTTACCAAATGTAGTAATATGCATATAAAATTTAAAGGAAGTCCATAAAAAATAAGTATAAAATAACATGAGAAGGAGCAATAAAGGGTCAATATCACAATTAAACAATATCAACTTTATAGCGAGTCCCTTGACATAAGAGTATTAAAGAAACTCTTGTTAACAATGAGTCCCCAGTTATAACAACAATGAGCAACTCATTAACAATAAAGAAACTTTTGTATTCATAACTTCTCTGTCCTTATTGAAGATACTATGAAAACTAATATCCCAAGGCTTTATTTATCTTCTATGGTAGGTTCATGAGAAATGTCATTCATCAAACCATGTTAGATAACAACAAAAGTTAGATTTGAAATTTGAAATTAAGCAAAAATTCAATTGATTTCAATAATAATTATAGATATAGTCATAAAGAAAATAAACAAAAATAAAATACCTCGTAAGCAAGTGTTATGCTCTTTGTCATGTATAATAACTCCTGCAAATAACCTCTTTATCTTCTTCTCCAGCCTGTTACCAAAAGAACCATTGAAAATTTAATAACCACCATCCATTATTTTACCAAACCAAAACCATCCATTGTTTTTGAACCCTAATAATTTCAAATTTAAAATCAAAGATCACCAGAAAACCAACCGAAACTAAGAAGGTGCAACTTAACATATACTCTATATATCTAAGGGCATAGGCAAACATTAGAACCAAACCCCAAATTTTGAATTGTGATAAACCGTGTCGCATCTATCTGCATAGCAAAACATTGCTACCAAATCCAAATTTTAACAGTGTGATAAATCAGATGCATGAACAAACATCCCTCTAAAAGTTCCTTACAGTGGCAGCTGTTGGAAAACAATCACATAAAGGAACACATCATCGGCCTAGGTATAGATTGTGCTCCATCAACATATATAGTTACTCCTGTCATGTAACATGATCCATCACTGATTAGATAGATGACTGTAGAAGCAAGATCATTCTTATCATCAAGCCATCTCTAAAGTGGTGCTGCCTCCTTCACCAATTTCTCTGACCTTTCCCTTCCCACTGATAATGGGAATTCATCTTCTAGGTGAAGGCCTCTTGCAATAGCATTAACTCTGATCTTGTACTTTCCTATCTCTATGGATAAAAGTAGATGTTTGAATATAAGATAGCATTAAAGACGGGCTTATGGAAAATTAATAAGAATATCTCAAATAACACATGCACTGCATCTTTTGTGCATACCACCTCAGCCAAATCAAAATTGTGCTATAAAAAAAGTAATACTTGATAATATCTCTTGCCACTATATAAAAAACAGCACGTAACAACCATATGAGTAATATTGATATGATCTAATTTGAAGAAAATTCAGAACATTGAAAAGCCAAAAGACATTTAACAAAGAAATATGAATGAGAAGTTACTTAGGATAGAATAATTGTATAGTCTAACATAAAGTAGAATATACAAAGTAAAAGAACATTCTAATCAATCAGGCAAAACATTCAATTAACCCTTTATAACTTTGATGCACCTTATAAATCATGTAGAAAACTTAATAGCTAGAAAAATTTTGGTAAGTATTGTGACCTTTACCTTTCCAAAGTTTCTGGACAAATACATGACAATTTGACAGTTATGAATGATCTGCAAGATCAGCATCTGGCAACTTCATAGCTCTCTTTGTCCCATGTTTTTAAAATGACAATTAACTTTCTTACACATCATATCTCTGCCCGTAAATACTTTGCCTTCCATTCATTGAGCATGATTTTCTTTGGCAAACTATAAGCTTTATATTCTTTCTAAACTGGATAGCATATGCAAAACAATATATCAAACTAAATAACTCTTTTTTTAGAAAAAATTGCTATAAGGGAAGCAAGAAGTACTCACTTGAACCATTCTTATGCAACAAACCAAATTTCACAAAGTGGGTAAAGTTTGCACAACTGGCAGAATAAGGCATGTTTGGAATGGATATTTGTTATGGAGGGACTTTGATAGATGCGTAAGCAAGTACCACATCACTTTAGGCCTCTTTACTCGTTATTCTTTATTAACCAATCTTTAAAATCTTCCATTCGCATTATTATCTGCATAAAGAAGACCACAAGCGGATATCATTCAACTCACTTAAATAAATTATAGGAGTCTTGTCGAGGTCATAGGATTGGAAGGCACTCTAATAGTAAGAAGTAAACCTGTTATCCCAGCCATCCCATCACAAAAACACTATCCACAAAACAACACAAACAGTTGAAGACAAAAATGAAATCTAGAAATGAACATGTACATTCAAGAAGTTGTTGAAATAAAATAAATAGCTATAGCTATGAAAATATACCTTTAAACCCCATTTCTCTAAGCATGTTCATTTTCTTAACTCCAACCAATTTAAACTAAACATGTTCTCCGTTATTGTCAAAGATTTTAAATTCAAAATTCAAAGTGAACATGTTGTCTGCATCTTCTACAAAAATAAAATACAAATAAACAATTATAGAAATCAATGCAAAAAGATTTTTCATGCTCTTGAATATTTAGTATACTTCGTTCATGTTAGAGCATGTGGAGGACCATTACCTCTTTAAGTTATTTTTTAAGTAAAATAGGTCACAACCAATTGATAGGATATTTTATATTAGTTGCTAATTTGAAATCAAATTAAAAAGAGGTTTCTATCAATATGGGTAACTTGAGAAATATTAGGAACTCAAATTTTCCAACAATCCAAACTTACCTACCAAAACAAACATAAATGATATATATAAAATACTGCAATACAATTCTTATAAGAGTAAAAGAAATTGTCTAGTCATGGAGATTGATAGCCTTCACAGAAAACCATATAAAAACCACCACAAACCAAAACAGCATACACAATACAATTCTTTCAAATCACATTTTAATCTATATATGTTTTGGCGCATATTTAGTTTATAGGAATCTCATTTCTGCATAATTTAAAGTAAAGAGACTAATATCTATGATCTTGGATGCAAAATAAACAAATAAAAACAGCCCATTTCTACATACTTGAAGAACAATAAAGACCCATTTGGATTCACATTATGAAAAGAACAATTTCATGATCTCAGAAGCAAAATAAACAAAAACAAAAACACCCCATTTCCATATAATTGAAGAACAATAAAGACCCATTTGAATTCACATTGTAAAAAGACTATCTTTATGATCTCAGAAGCAACACACACAAAAACATAAACACACCATTTCCACATAATTGAAGAACAATAAAGACCCATTTAAATTCACATTATAAAAAGACTAACCTTATGATCATAGAAGCAAAAACACCCCATTTCCACATACTTGAAGAACAATAAAGAAAAACCCATTATGATTCAGATACTAAAAAGACTAACTTTATGATCACAGAAACAAAGACAACCCATTTCTACATACTTGAAGAACAATAAAGAAAGACTCATTATGATTCAGATACTAAAAAGACTAACTTTATGATCTCTTAAGCAAAGCACACAAAAATCAAAAGATTAAACAAAAACATAATAGATTTGGAATCTGAAAATGAATTGAAAATAAATCCGGAATCCAAAAACGAAAATGGATCTGAAGTGCGTACCTTCGCCGCAGTCCTGTGCTCTGCTTCATCGATCTTTGTCGCCGTTGAGTTTGTGAACCTGAACAAACAATAACATTAAAAAAATAATCAGAATATGAAATGAAGGTAGTTAAAACCTTTCTACTTGTGAAAAGTTGAAGAAACATATGAGAAAGAAGAATATCAGAGAGAGAGTATGAAAATAGAGATGTAGAAATAGGGGAGATAGAGAGAATCTGAATGAAGAGGGAAACCATATGTACACTGCAAACACATGTACACTGCATATCTAAATTGATTAAAAAACTGATCATATCCACACTGCAAAGCTTTTACCTTCTTTGTCAATTGTCCCAAATCCACAAAGGTTTGCTGCTACACAAAAAGAAAAATTGAAAACAATGCAAAATATCAGTAAAATAATCAGAAACAAACATGTGAAATTGAAATATGAATAAACACGCACATTTAAATGCAGGAATGAGGTTATATTTTGAAAGAGATGAGAGAAGCAGAAATGTAGTTACAACACTTGAGTCATCACTAATAGTAGTTCTTATACAAATTACTACACTTGATGAGAATAGATCAAATCAAGTCAGTTATATAAAATGTCATATATGTAGTCAAGAATTTTTCAATCTCTCATACCAAGAACAACATAAATAAGCAACAATATTTAAATTTAAATAAATAAAAAAACTATATCCACAAAACAACACAAACAATTGAAGAGAAAAATGATATCTAGAAATGAACATGTACATTCAAGAAATTGAAGAAATATAGTAAATAGCTATAGCTATGAAAATATACCTTTAAATCTCATTTCTCTTCACAGCAACAATGAAACCTAGAGGAGAACCTCAAAGTAAGAAAATATGAGAGATAACTGCAAAAATTAGAAATAAAAATTGAAATCGAAAGAGAAATTTTTTTTTATCAAGCACTACAAAGCAAAAAGACTAAATAAATTACGGATATATATGTATATATATACCTGGATCGACATAGCTTTTTTGTTTGTTTCAAGTTGGCTTCCTGCAAATACCAACAAAAAAAGTTCAAATCAACATTTACACCACCGGATCTAACACCACCAGCCAAAATTAATCACAAAAAAAAAATCTAATACGAATTTGTTAATGAAATCAAAAGCATGAAACCCTAATTTCAAAATTTCATTTCATTTTAGAAATTGTCGGCGAGAGAGAAATAGAATACCTTTGCCAACGTTCTTCTGCTTCTCGAGGTTTCTCTCAGGAGACCCTCGAAACCCTAGACAAAAAATTAAACATTCCAAATAAAAATCATATATTGAAATAAATGAGAAAGAAAGTGATGGCAGCCAAGATGGTGGTGAAGATATATCGGAGAGGACGAGAGCTGGAGAGGGAAGAACTAAAATCCATGAGAAAGAAAGTGAGTTTTGATATTGAAGAGAGAGAGAGAATTTGAAATTTGAAATTGATTGATTCCAACCAAAATCATGTGTGCAGAATTACATAGAAACAAAGAATATGAAATTTCATCAAAATGGGTGTTTTTGAAAGTTGGGAAGAAAGGGACAGAAGTGATACCATGCAAGTTGGGGAGAGGTTTGATTTTCAAATTCAACATCACGTGACATTTTGTTTTTGTTTATTCTATTTGCTTGTATTAAGCTGGGGCGGGTTGTAATGGGCTTAATGAATTTGGCCCAAGTTTGCATCAGAGGAGAAGAAAAGAAGAATTTCAAAAGATTTCCCAATTGAAGTAAAGTTTTTGGCTTCTTGTCCACCTAGGATTTTGCTCTAGGTGCATGTGAGCTTGACACATGTCTTTTTTTGCCTTCAAGCTGTTTTGGTTTTGTGTAGTTTAAGGATGCGATACTGTGAGCTGCTAACATGTTTTTGTCTTTATTAAGCTTTTAGGTTTGTTGAATTTGCTACTGTGATGTTATTAAAAAACACAAAAACAAAATTTCAATTTCCCTAAAATAATCACACGTTCAAAAACCAAAAACAGAAAATAAAATCAAATTGGGGGTGAAGAAACACCTCTGATAAAAATTTGTTACAAAATTGAGTATCAATAAAATTTAATTCCATTCATTTGATAATTTCAATTGAATTTTAGTTTCCATTTTAAGATTCAAAGTCAAATCTAGACCTTCATCTGCTTTTTAGTTATGGAACGAGCTAACGCAGGCGATCTGTTCTCACGCCGACGAAGATGAAAAGGAAGAGGACATGTTCTGGGAACACATGAGTAAGGGATTTTGAAATAAGCTAATTGCAATTAAGATGATGAGGAAGAAGGTGGCGTCATCTTTTTTTCCAATTCTAAATTCTAATGAAGCAAACACCAAATTATGGCAGTGATGGGTTGAAGTAGAAGAAGATGAAAAGTTGGGATTGGAAGAAAAAATAGAACAATTAATCATTGTAATGCAATTGATAATATTGGCTATTGAAAGCAAAAGTTAAATCCCCAATTTATGAAATTGGATTCAATCCAAAAGACAAAGACCAAATAAATTGAAATATGAGACGTATAAGAATGATGAATGATGCAGGAGGATAAACATAGAAGAATGAAGAGATGGAGAGAGAGGCGACAAAGAAGGGAGAGAGAGAAGTTGAGGGCTTGTGATAGAGTAGTAATCGATACACTTTTAATATTTTAATCTCAATTCTTTATTTTAATTTAATGATTATTATTCATTCTTATATTCTTATATATCTTTACTATTCTCATACTATACATCCTATATATATATATATATATATATATATATATATATATATATATATATATATATATATATATATATATATATATACAATTCAAAGTCAAATATATGTATTTAATGATATTAATCAATTAGGACAAAAAATATACTATCATCGTCCCTTTTTATAAAAGTTAGTTTGACAAAACACCACTACAATATTTTGGTTGATGAATTATATTGATTTTTCGTGTTTATATTTTCCTATAATTAATTGAATATCCGCTTACATGAAATAATTAAATGCTATTAAGAAAACATGTAAAGTAAATAAAGACAATTTTGGAATAATAATAATAAGGCTTAAATATCATTTATGTCCTTGTATGTTCGTAAATTTTCGGTTTTAGTCTCTGTATCTTTTTTTGTCGCAAATAAGTCCCTGTATGTTTGCGAATTTTTTGTTTTAGTCCCTATAGTCAAAATCCGCAGGAAAATTGTTTTAGTTTTCGTGCAGATTTTCCTTCAGATTTTCTTACGGATTTTAACTTTAGGGATTAAAACAAAAAATTCGTAAACATACAAAGACTTATTTGTAACAAAAAAAATATACAATGACTAAAACAAAAAATTTACAAATATACAAAGACCAAAAAATCATTTAAGCTTAATAATACTCATTGTCATTGATAATTGTAAAAGAGTCTTATAAAAAATGACAATTTTTTCATCAAACTTGCTCTTCTGAAAAGAGAAAGAGGGAGTATATAGATCAATTTTGTTGGTACATTTATTCCCTCTTGTCATTATTATATACAAAAAAGTCAAATATTTTTAGATTAGATATTTTCTTTTGATTATATCACCAATTTAATCTTCGGAGTTAATTTTGACATCAAGTGATTCCAGTCCTCTCCCGATCATAATTACGGAGGATTGAATTGTTGTCCTCCTTATTAAATTCAATGTCAATTATCACTAAACCAACTATTAATTGGTTGTTTTTAGATTAGATTTTGAACCAAATAACAATGACTTTTATTAAATATCTTTGAGTAAATATGACATGTGCAAACTTAGATGATGAGATTCATTTAAACAAGCAACATCAATACACGTATATATACTTCAAAGTCAAATATATGTATTTAATGATATTAATAATCTATTAGGACAAAAAAATATAAATCAATTTTGTTGGTACATTTATGCTTAATTTCAACCAAATATATATGTTCTTTTAATGGTTTTTTCTAATTTATCTCTTCATATATATGAACCAATGAAAACAAATCATATAAGTAAATTTATATGTGGTACATAAAAGTTTGTTACAATTTAATTGTGATCGTACCACATGCAAATCTATCTATGTGGCTTGTTCTCATTGGTTGATGAATAAATATTCTCAAATTATGAAAAAATTAATTAGATCTCACCGCTTTTATTAAATCTCTTTGAGTAAATGTGACATGTAATTTTTTTTTATAGTAGTGACATGTACATAATTAAATGATGAGATTCATTTAAACATCAACCGGGGATATTATATTTTATAAAATCCAAATGTTACACATCTCAATAACATTTTAACCAATATAAATTTTTTAAAAGTTATTGTTTGATTGAAAGTTTATATCATATAAATTATTTGTGTGAAATTTTAGACAAATCCAAAAAGGAGTTGGACTAACATATTCTTCATCATCTTCCTGAAGTTTATAATTCATTTGAGTTATACAGTCAATTAATTTATGCCTTCAAGATTGGTTAATTATCGAGATATTTTTTAATGAATAGTTAGGAAAAGTTGACTGTAGTCCTCATAAGTCTAGCTCAATTGGTAAATGACATTGGACATGTGTGCAGGGACCGGGGTTCGAACCCGGTATGCCCACTTATTCACATTTGAGGGGTGAATTTATAGAAATCTTTAATGGTAATATTTATTTTTTAAGTACTGGTATTTAATAGATATTTTCATTGGAGCAAAAGACAATTCAGTACATGCTTCTTAAATAAGAATTAGTACTTATATATTTATGTCGGGCCAATTAATAATGAAGTAGAGTTATTAGTGGAAACCGTTTAGATCTTTTTAACAGGTGTTAGATGTGTTGGTATGTTCCTATTGCTCCAATATAATGCATTGAGATTAATTATTAAAGAATATTGGGAAAATATATTTGAAATGAATCTCCATATATTATAAAGTATATTGAGTTAAAAATTGGAAACTTGTTTACAGCCCAAAAGGCAGATTATCAAGTGATGAATTATGAATGAAATGAGATGGAACAAAAAAATAAAGTCAATGTTGACGATGTTTTTTTATAGCGCTATATGTGATAAGTGATAATGAGGATCATGAATCAAAATCTATTAACGAATAGATAAAGAAAATATCTGCAGATGGAAGTAGACAATTACAGTGAAATCAAACTCTATTCATATAACTAAACTGTTTGAACTTGTAGTCAGCACACTTGAAGTGAAGTTATATATATATATATATATATATATATATATATATATATATATATATATATATATATATATATATATATATACGAGGAGGTATTCGTTGACTCTAGGAGTGAATCTCTATCGACTTACTCCGCTTTATAACTCGATATCGACATTATATTTCTTCAATCCGACCGTTGAATTCAGATATCTCATTGAGTAGATCAACTCTATAAATTTTGATAATATATGTTACAATATACTTGCATGACTCGCTTGAATTGAAGATTATATGAAACTTTTTGAAGGAGTTGATTTTTATGATATATTGAATAAGTGACATCATATGTCCATTCTAAACATTTAGAAGTGAATTTATTATAATCAATTTTATGATGATATAAGTATTATTAGGACTCAAAAAGATATCCTAAAATATGTTGATTATAGAAAGATTTGAAATTGCATATGAGATTTGTTTGGATTTGCAAATTTATTATTTAAATGAGATCTTGTGCATTAAGAAACTTATATAACAAATTTATTAAAATAATTTTATATGAACAAATATAATTGATTGTGTACTATAACGATTTTGATGTCAGTTGATGTTAGTATAAATCATGTCTTCAAGAAATTGTTGAACAATTTGAATTGGTTCTGAAGTACCATATATTAGTTCAAACGTTGACATTAATGTATTTTGTTAATTATATGTATCGTGTTATTTTTGTCAATATTTTTAAATGCAAATATCAGAACAAAGTCAGACATACATTGCTCATTTGGAAAAAAGGCCACATCAAAGGAGATTGAACAAAACACATTTATCCCAAATTTCTTTTCACCTGTGATATTCATGAATAATGGTGATATAAGCATTAAACAAAAATCGTTCGTGTGATAATCTAGCAAACCTTTTCATAAAGTCACTCTTAAATAGAAAATTGGAACAACTGATACAAAAGATTGGTCACCGTCATCTTAAAGGTGGTTATATGGTCGTGGGGGAGAAATAAATATCTGAAGTGAGTCAGAAAAACAAGTAATCCTTTTGAATCCATGCTCCTAACAAATCTGCAACCCAGGCAACACTGCCATAAGCTCTGCAAAAACAATATTTCGGTTTGCTGTAGCCTTGTAGAAACCTAGAATAAAATCACTATTATTATTCCACAATAATCTGCCATAACCAGTCGTGTTTGTAGTGCCCAATAAACTGTCATCCACATTAAGACACACAATACCTTCCACCGGTTTGGCCCAACTGACATGTCTAGGAATACCAAAATTTAGTGTCGTTGTCGTTGGGAAAAAGACAACGTCACAAGACTTTAATAAGGAAAAGATTTTTACCACACTGAGTGAGTAGTCTTTAAATGTCTATGATCATTCAATTTCTTATTTGTATCTTATAAATATAACTTTTGTTATTTGTAAAAATACACACACATATATATAAATAGAGCGATACAAATTATTATCTTCCGACAGTCCTAATTTATTTTTAACAAAAAAAAAAAAAATTCACTTGCAAAAGTATAATGAAAAAAGTTGCCGCCATGGTAATGGCGCGAAGACTCGATTGATTTGGAATGAAAAAAAAAAGAAAAAAGAAGACAAACATCATATTCATAGTCATAGCTACTACTTACATTCCTGAATCCTTATTCGAACTAAACCATAATCCAAAATGGACATTAATCACAACAAAAAACAACAAGAAAACCCTAATTTCTCAGCGTTCCCTTTCAAACCCTATTCTATTCAAATCGATTTCATGAATGCACTTTATCAATCTCTCAATCAAGGTGGCATCTCCATGTTAGAAAGCCCAACTGGTAAGATTCTACTCTTTTTACAATTCAATTTCTGTTTTTCATTTTTTTTTTACATAAATTTTGTTACAGTTCAAAAAATTAAAAATTAGATTTTGATTGCCTTGTTGCTGTTGTTGTTGTTGTTGTTGTAATTTTAAAGGTACTGGAAAAACCATGAGTGTAATTTGTAGTGCATTGCAATGGGTACTTGATCGGCGGCGGCAACAAGAAGAAGAAAATGCTTTAGGGTTTATGAGTGGGAAGAATGAAGGTTTGGATGATGAACCTGATTGGATGAGAGATTTTGTTGTTAACAATAATGATCAGAAGAAAGAGGTAAAACGAAAGATTAAGAAGGAGAAATTTAGGGCTGTGTTAGGAAAATCTGATAATGATTGTAGGAAAAAGAATAATGGTGATTTGAAGAAGAAAATTGATGAAGTGGGTGATGATGAAGATGAGTTTTTACTTGAAGAATATGAGAGTGAAGATGAGAAAGTTGACGGTGGTAGTGTAGTGTCAAAGAGGAAAGCGAACAAAAGTAGTTTTAGTTCTTCGAGTGAAGATGAGTCTAGTGAGGATGATGAGGAGAAGGGAGAAGAGAAGAAATTTAAGGTTTATTTTTGTAGTAGGACACATTCGCAGCTTTCACAGTTCGTAAAGGAGTTGAGGAAGACGGTATTTGCTGATGAGATTGATGTTGTGAGTTTAGGTTCTAGGAAAAATCTTTGTATTAATCAAGGTTTGAAATATTGCTTTTGGTTGGAAGGTTTTTTTTTTGTTCTCCTTTTCGTTACTTGGTTATGTTGATTTTGCGAAAAATGTTTGTGTGTTGTGTGTTTTACAGAAGTACTTGCACTTGGAAATTCGACTCGCATAAATGAGAGATGCTTGGAACTCCAAAAGAAAAAGAAAAATGATGCTACAAAAGTTAAGGTGTGTGGGGTTTGGAATTTAGAATATGGACTATGAGGTGGTTTGGATAAACTTCTTAGACACTCATGAATACATAAATATTACAAGAACTGTGAGCTTTTAAGATAATGGTTTCTCGTATTATGCATTTTAATTGTTTTCAAAAGCTCTTTTGCTTAACTTCTATATAAACATCTACAAGCTTACTAAAACTTTTTGTTATGAAAGCGCCATTAACTTATTGTGACAAAGAAGCTTTCATACACTAGATGGTGATTTAAACTTGGCCTAAAGATCTATTATTGTTCTCTTGGAACATGCATGTAGAAGCTTAATATTGGCAATGGTTTAATGCCTTCATTCTAACGGAGGATAGTTGTGATACCACTATGCATGCTTGACTCTGTCAATAGTAATAGAAAAGTTAATTTGTGTGCGTCTTCTTCATTTGAAATGAGAAGGTTGTGCTCAAGATTATGGATGCTTGATTTTTTCACTTGTACATGGCTTCTACATTTACTATTTTTTTTCCAGGAGGATATATGTTAATGAACCTTTAGTATTGGTGCTTTTACTTGTTCAACATTGAAATATTGGTCTGTGTACTGTGCATGGCTGAATAACCCAAAAACAAAAGGTTGTATTTAGAAATATAAAACTGAAGATCAAACCAATGGTATTTCTACTCTCTGCTAACTGAGCTTCTTAGTATCCTCATCAGCTCTCGCTACATAGTGTTACCAAAAAAATTTACAATTGAAAAATCAAGTTAATAGTGTTTGGCACCAGTGTCTCTTAAACAATGCTTGGTCATATTTGCAGAATTTAAGAGTAGGTACAGGAGCACGCAGAACAAAGGCCTCCTCTGGTTGCCCGATGCTTAAAAAACATAGACTACAAAAAGAATTCAGGAACGAGGTATCTCAACAAGGGCCTTTGGATATTGAAGATCTTGCTAACCTTGGTAGAACTATGGGAACTTGTCCATACTATGGCTCTAGAAGCATGGTTCGGAAAATTGATCTTGTGGTCCTTCCATATCAATCTCTTCTTTCAAAATCATCTCGTGAAGCACTTGGTCTGAATTTGAAATCAAACATTGTTATAATAGACGAGGCTCATAATTTGGCTGATTCACTCATCAACATGTATGACTCCAAAATTACTTTATCACAGGTATGCTTATCATTTCCATATCTACTTTGTATTTCTCTTTTGGGGATCTGTGAGTGGGCTAAAAAATTAGCTACCAAAACTTGAAGACTCTACCCACTTCCTTCCCAATCATATGAGCTAAGGCAAGGATCCAATTGGGGTGATTGATTTGGATAGCCTATAAAACAAAGGGACATTAGTTATTTTCAATTGTATCTTGATACATATAGTGGTCAATTAATGTATCTTTAGTGTTAGACATTACAGGAGTTATTTCATTTAGACAGTAGTTTGTTTTATGTTTAGTTTTGATTTTCGCATTCACTGTTAAGATAATAGTTATCTGTTTGTACAGCTAGAGAATGTGCATCGCTATGTGGAGCGGTACTTTGTGAGATTCCGGAACCTTTTGGGAGCTGCTAATAGGAGATATATTCAAACTCTGATGGTCCTCATACAAGCATTTCTCCGGGTACTACTCAACGAGAAAGATGAAAATCTCATAGATTCATGTTGTGATATAGAACAGGCTTCTGAAGAAAGGAGGGCCTCTGATTTTACTATGGGCATCAACGATTTTTTATTTGAACTAAATATAGACAATATCAACTTGGTCAAATTGCTAAAGTACATAAAGGAAAGTCATATTATGCACAAGGTGAATCTCACTACTAAATATTTACATTTTCTTTTGACATAACAGAATGCTGCGTGATGCTATTGAATATTGATGTTGTCGTTTTGTTGTAAAAGTTTAATTGACTTTCCAGGTTAGTGGCTATGGAGAAAAGATGGCTACCTTGGAGAAGGTATCAGCACTTAATATAACAGGGGAACGTGGTGAAGATGGAAGCTGTCAGTCTGCTTTTCAGGCATTAGCTGACATGTTGCTTTCACTGGTAAACAAGGACAGTGATGGAAGGATAATAATTTCCAGGTCTAGTTCAACAAGCTTCAGGAAACAAGGTCAAGGAAGATATATTAAATATGTTATGCTCAGTGCAGAGAAGATTTTCTCCGAGGTTTGCCTTAATTAGAAAGAACTTTATAGTGCATATGTTTTTCCTTACAAATAATGAACAAAAAATGATAACTTTGAAACTTTCAATAGATTGTAGATGAAGCACATGCTGTCGTGTTAGTAGGCGGAACACTTCAGCCAATAGAAGAGACAAGGGAGAGACTCTTTCCATGGTTACCATCAAATCAGCTGCATTTCTTTTCTTGTGGTCATATTGTCCCGCCAGAGAGCATTATGCCAATTGCAGTTTCCCGTGGGCCTAGTGGCCGCTCCTTCGATTTTAGCTACAGCTCCAGGAGCTCAGCAGACATGGTGAGCATGTCATTGCTATTGCTATCATCTATCATTAAAAACAGAACATAAATTGATTTTTTATATAACAACAGAAGCCACAATTATTTTTATAGTTAACACAAAATTTGAATTAATTGTTTTGTATGGAAGAAAAGAAATGCCACAGTGCATGAAACTTTTTTTATATATAAAAAATGTGAACTACGTAGTTTGAGTACCCTATGAGAGCTATGTCTCCTGAGTACCATATGATCTCAAATCAATGCATGAACCAAAAAATTTGGAAAATGACTTATTATGGTGCATATTGTGTTTTACAGATGCGGGAATTAGGTCTTTTGTTATGCAACTTGGTGTCTGTAGTTCCCCAAGGAATTGTAGTCTTCTTCCCTTCTTTTGATTATGAAAGTAGAGTCTATGAAAACTGGGAGTCTTCTGACATCCTTGAAAGGATTACAAAGAGGAAGCGTGTCTTTAGAGAGCCTAGAAACAATATGGACGTTGAATCTGTTCTCAAGCAATATAAAGATACCATTTATTCTCCATCAAGTGTGACTTCAGAAGTAAACCAAGCATCTCATACTGGTGCAGTACTCCTTGCTGTCGTTGGTGCAAAGTTATCTGAAGGGATCAACTTAAGTGATGGGATGGGTCGATGCATAATCATGGTTGGTCTACCATATGCTAGCCCTTCTGACATTGAGTTATTGGAGAGGATAAAACACATTGATGGTTTTAAAAATGCCAAGTCCCTTGACAACCCTGGATTTTCTGCTAATTATGATGTATATGGAGGAGATATACAAGGTGGTTTTAGCATATTAAGAAATAGCAGTCACAGGGGAAAGGAGTATTACGAGAATCTCTGCATGAAAGCTGTAAATCAATCAATAGGTACGTGCTTAAAATAACTTTAAATAGGTAATTTTATGGAGTGTAGATCTCTCAATAGTTTAAGAGCACTGATTGGTGGAATTGACTTCTCCATATGATATGATCTCACTAGTTTAAATTGTTAGTTGAAAAATAAGATGAATGGATTTTATGACATTAGCCCTTCAGAGACAATTGCATAGACAAAATTGACATACTCCAAAAAACTAATGCAATAAAAGATTTTTATCTTAAGATCATTGTGTAATTTCGTCACAGGGACAAAATTGCTTGATGCCTACAATTTTAAAGACTAAATTGGTAGTTCTACCAAATAACATTGTAATCTCAGGAGTATGATTTGGTTTTGCACAGTAAATGTGACACATTTATTGATCTTGACTGTCCGGACTCAAATCAACTGCGAAAATTATTTAAAGATGATTTGGTGGAGGTGTAATATGGACCAATCAATCTCAAATTGTTAATGCATGTAACTTCATGCATTTTTTAAATACAGATCGAAAAGTAAGATACTATATACAGTGAGAGTTCAACCTCTTTATGCCCATCTCTAAAACTCAACGGTTTACTACTAGTGATTGCTTAGAATCATTCTGGATTCCTGTGTGATGTGCATTGTGTACCTAGTAGTAGTACCTATCTACCACGTGTACCCATTGAAATCTTAATATAGTAGTTTTTCCACTAACCTTTTTTCACTGATAAATGCTTGTTTATTGTTTTAGGTAGAGCAATTCGTCACATCAATGACTATGCAGCTATTTTATTGGTTGACACAAGGTATGCATCTGATTCCTCGAAACGAAGTTTTACCCACCCAACTACCAAGCTCCCCAATTGGATAAAAGATCGCCTCGTTACTTCTACCAAAAACTACGGTGAAGTGCATAGGTTGCTGCATCAGTTTTTCAAACTAAAAAAGACATGTTGCGAATAGTCACTGCTACAGATCTAGTAAATCCATGATCTCCATTATATAATAATTATGTTACGCCTGTCTAAAATTATAAGTCTCTTTTTAGAGTGCAAAAGGGCCCTTATACAAAGCGGGCGTAGATAACATCCTTAACACAATCCTCATCTGGTTTTATACTTTTTACACTTCACAAAAAGGAAGAACAAAGAGAAATTCTACAACAGTTTCAATTGTTTTTTATCATCATGTTCATAGCCTCATAGATATTTATTAGTTGATTTTGTGTTCAGTGGATGTATCATAAACAGTGTATTTGCCATTCAATGGTAAGATAATGGTTGTAAGTATAACATTTGACGAGACCTTATTTACTAAGGAATTATACCTCCTTACCACTTAGGCTAGCAGGTTATAAGTATATAACATGTGATATTTCATTGTTCAATATTGAATAATAAAATATATAAATTTTAGATGAGATTAATTAGGTAGAAAAAGTTAGCTAATGATATAAATAAGTTAAGGCTTAAATGTCACTTTACACTAGTTTTAATTCTAGCCTCCAAGGAAAGTGTATTTATTTTATTTTTATCAAACTGTTGTGGTCCAACTGATAAACAGTTTAGATAACTTAGTTTAATGTGTGTTGTCATTCGTGTGCGAAAATCACCATTTGGAAGAGACAATCCTTAAGTCAGTTAAGTGTATTTCAGATCTTCAAAGTAACTAGTCTATCTTCATTATTGGTAGATAGATAAGAAACCAATTTTTTTTTTTTGTTAAAGATAAAAAACTTTGTAAAATATTTTTTCCTCCTGTTATTAGCATGAAGTTTTATTACAACTATACAAGGGTTATCTTGAAATAATTCATGAATATAATTGCACACAATTCATCTTTATAATCAGTTTGCCAAAATCATGGATATCCTCATGTTTGGTCTTTATAACCCATGTTTGTGCTTCCAAAGTTAATGTCAGTAGACAGAGTACAGTAGCTTTCCAGTGGACACAATTTTTCAAGAAAGCAACAGATAATGCCAATATGTTGAAAGAGTAGTCGCTTTTAACTTCATAATATAGGAAAGTGGTGGGTGGGAGTAATTGAAACAATGGCAAGTGTGCAATAGTGATAACATTCATTGCAGTAAATGGAATGCTCTCTTCTCAATTGCCAACTTTACTTATAGAATGTGGACCATGCATCTTTATTTTTACAAAATATAAACAAGTTTTTCTGACTATAGAATATGTGTCATTAATTATTTCCAGTGATACATACTGAATTTTCTGTTAAAAAAAACAAAAAGTGAGTATGAATCTACTTTGGAGGTGCATTAATTTTGGATTATAATCTACATGTGTTCTCGTACCAGAGTTAATCTTGTTCGAGATTGACTAATCTAATTAGAAGTATCTCTATACATATTCGTTGATAAGTGGGAAGATACTCGATCGTAGCATAGCAAAGCGAGTTGAGCTGAAAGTGTATTGAGCAGAGCGAAAGCGAGTCATTGTGTTCTTGTGTGATCGATTACTTTCTTACTTTAGAACCAAATTTGTTATTCTAAGTTCTAACAGAATTATTGGTTTAAGGGACTAAAAGTTTAAAATATGGCTTAACAAGAGGTAATAATGTTGCTGTGCCAGACATTTTAACAGCACTTTGTCTAAACAAGAAATCAATGCTTTTATAATCTAGAACTCAAAATATCAAAATTCTCAAACTTGTAAACTTTTCTTTAAGTATCTTCAACAGATTAACCACCACCATGACATGGACAAAATCTAGAGCTACTGTTTGATCTTTGTCTTCATTCTATGTATTTATTTCTATTTTTACTTTTAACTATAAAAACAAAATGACATTTTAGGATTAAAAATAAAAACAAAAACAAAAACCAAACATACCCTTATCATATAAGCCATGAGCTGAGAGAGGGAGTTTGATAGGGACATAATGAAACATTTTGCTCTAAACCAGATTACAACAAGAGCTAAACCAGATTAAAACTATTGATAGCTCTAGAAGATAGAGCCACTTAGAGAAAGCCACACACACCCTTTCACAGTATAACCACAATGGTTCATCTAAGAAAAACCATTCACAAGACCAAACGTTTCTTTCACAGAAGTCTAAAAAATTTCAGGTCTCTTTTCTCTGGAGGGTACCAAAAACTTCCAAGATCAATTTCATTTGGTCCACACCTTTGTAATATGGACAATGCAAAAGCTTACACAAGTGACCAATTCTACAATGAGTTTTATGATCTCTTACAGTCTGATCTCAGCAAAATGAAGATGGTTGGTAACAATAACATCAACATATCCAAGCCAAAAGAGCCTGCAATGGAAGATGCTGCAAGAAATGGTAACTTCATGTGTTTTGCAAAGCAAAGTCCACAAAAAAGCACTTATGATGTCACAGAAAAAGCAAAGATGACGAACTACAGTAGCTCGTCGCAATCACAACTGACGAAAAAGGAGGATAACACGAATAAAGGAGCTCATGTCTTGGCACAGAAGATGAAGGAATTAGATATGATGGATTCAGGTGATCTTGAACATGTATTAGACATAGAAGAAGCACTTCACTACTATTCTCGTCTTAAAAGTCCGGTTTATGTAGACATTGTGGACAAGTTTTTCAAGGACATAAACTCAGAGTTTATTGATCAACAGCCTTCTGTCAGCTTCAAAAGCTCGAAGGAAAGACTCGGTCCGATTCAGTTATATAAAAGATAAACCATTTAATCACAATGCAAATCATGTTCTAGTGTATAGGAAAATTCAGTTCTACATCACTATATTGTGTCTCTAGTCTTGTTTTCCTTCACTCCAGTTTTCTGTACTATTTACTTTATTTGGTTTTGTTTAAAGCTTTCTTCTTTATTTGTTTTTTTTCGCTTTATGTTTTCCTACAATATATGAATCTCTAACTTTCCTGTTTACCTATTTTCCCAATTTATAAATTCTGTTTGTATAAACAACTTAATTAAGTGTTTGTAACATTTATTATACTAGTGTTTATGTATAAACTATTTCTATAACAAAATATAAAACAAAGTCGATTTGTTTTCATATAAGCTATAAGATCTTTTCAATAAGCTATCCTAGAGAGCTTATAGAACTAAGCTGAAAACAACTTATGAACATGTCATAAGTTGTCTCTATAAACTCTCACAAGTAGGTAAGTTCAAATAAGTCAGTCCAAAGCGGTCCTAATCTTTATTTTTATTTTCTCAGATACTTGGATCATAATATATTTTATCATATTTTGTTTAGTTATTTCATAAGAGTGTTAGAAAATAACAGTATTTTAAAGTTTCTAACTAACTGATACAAATTTACAGCTATTAAGCAGAATGTAACACATACAAAAATGTGAGGTAGTTCTTAGCAGCATTTTCATGCAACTTTTGAACAAGTGCGTCGAATCTGTCCCATAGGCATTGTCAAAACCCGAAGATCCGAGAGTTTCATCATTGCCAGTGCAAAATTTTGACGGAACAAAGTAGGATTAGATGCATATTTTTGAACCCAATACTTTGTCTTTCCACCTTCCATTAGCTGCTGATCAGCATAGAGGATTCCTTTACCTTGCAATAGGCTGCGGTAGTATAACATCCCGAAATCTGATTGAAATTCCTTAGACTCAATAGTGATTTCTTGCTGCTCTTCAACTAAGGAAGACGATGAGGCATGTGATGTATATCCTGATGCTGAAATTGACAATGCATCAGTTTCATTGCATCTTGATCTTAGTACATTTAGAAATTCAGTATTCATAGAAGGGTCAGGTTTATTAGTTCCACTGAGGTTATAAAGACGGTTTTCGAAGAATTTGCAGTGGATTACACCGATGTTGTGGGCACCTGGAATGGAAAATGGACAAACTAAGTCATGAATTGATAATGGAAAAAACTGCACAAGAATCAAATATCAGCACAAGGAGAAAACCAAATTCATGTGCAAAACAATGACACTAAAATGGATCAAAGAAACAAGAGTTATGTCCATGGAATTAAAAAGGAAAAAGTTCCTTATGTTAATGTAAGCTAGTAAGAGCATGCCTACCCTTAAATTAAGGTTGACATCACAGTATATTACTTATAAGCTCACAAAAATGGAACCTATTCTGCCAGGGTTTTAAATCACGTCTGTGTCACAACTTTTGATACTGCAGAGAATCACCACTAAGTGCCGCCTCGATCACAATAATAGAAACATAAAAAAATGACATCGTGATCTATATCACAAACCCTTAATTAAAAAAATTATGGATTTAGTAGAACGAAACATCAAAAGTATAAGACATAAAGTTTTGTTTTTAGAACATTTTATTTGTAAACTAAGGTATTTCTGTCCTGACACAATTGTAAAGACTAAAGACTAATCCCCCGAGGTTAACTAAGATCTATCTAATTAAGGGATTGATCTCTCCCAGCATATATTTTTCCATACTCACCGGCTAGAGATCGAGCCTTGGGCCAAACGGTTAAAAGGACCCAAACATCTAACACTTGTGCCACATCATGTTGGTCTTTCTTTTAGAACATTAATACAAAGAAAAAAAAAAGGAAAGAATAAATTAGAAATTAACCTAAGAGAGTGACCATTTCTCTTTCATCAAATCCCCTTAATTTGAAGGATGAAAGCATTTGAGATAAATCAGCATAGGGTGAAGGAAGCTCATCTGTTGCAATGTCAGCAAAAGAGTTAGAACCATCCCTCCTGCCTGTATGTAATGGATAGAATGGACCACCAGCCTATAAAAAACACAATGATCAATTATATTCAAAAGTCTGTTAAAACGTAAAAAGATGCTTTAAATGCAAACAGATAACACGCGATATTTGATCACAATATTCGGCCAATTGTGTTGATGTCTCTGACTACAGCACCTTTACATAATACAACTTGTGTTTAAATACCACAGTCCAGTTTACAAGACTATCCCTGAACTGTAATCACTTATCAATAAACTACGAGCCATATCCAACAGATGCATGTGTTGAAAGTTTTACACTCGTAGATATATACACATACAATGATTGATTATGCGAAAAAGAAATTAATGTTACCATAACAACAGAGTCTCTTGCAGCCAGCACAATAATATCAGCACAAGAAACAACTCCGGGACATGCTTCTTCAAGCTTGGATTTAATGGTCTCTATTACATCAAAGCCTTTGAGGCTTCCATTGGGAGGTGACTCTTTCTCTGAATCAATGTAATCATCATCTTCTAACAAAATAGAAGCATCACATCCCTGACACAAACCCAATTAAATTCAACACAGTTCAGTTTCATAAAATAAATAAGGCCTAATTATGCGATCCAACTTTCACATAAAAATGTAAACATCATAATACACACCAAACACTAAGAGTCTCTTTGGATTGGATTATTTGATTTTGTCCACTTGCATAAGCACTTATAAGGCTATATAAGACAAGTTATAGAAACAACTTATAACATGTTCATAAGCTCTCCAATATAGCTTATATGAAAAAGGAGTATAACTGGTGTTTTTCCCAAAACAAAGTTTGACTTTATTTAATCTTTTGTTATAGAAATATTTTATACATTATGCACTTATATGATAAACACTTATACTATACACTCTTAATTAAGTTGTTTGTCCAAACACGGCCTAAGTCAGTTAATTAAGTTAGTTATACTATACAATATACACACTTAATTTCAACATAACGCAATAAGTCAGTTTCTAATTTCTATGACTTCAGTCAAACTGAGATTTAAAATTAAACTGATTATGATTATGAAATCATCTTAATTTTATAAAACTGATTATAATTAAATTTCATTCAAAGTCAAAACACCAAACATCAAAACACAAATTTCTCTAAGATAATACACCCAGAACCAGAAATGACCAAATAATAATAAAAAAACCTTCTTTTTGTTCTTGTTTTGAACTAATAATAATACACAAAGAAAATGCATAATAATAATAATAATAATTATAAATAAAAAGAAAGGAACTTGACCTGAATGAAGCAATCATGAAAAGCAAGACGAATAAGAGCAGGAATCAAAGTATGATTAGTTTTGTAAAGGCGATGAACCATAGAACGAACAATTCGTTCAGCATACGGACAAGAATGACGATAAAAATCATATTCAAGAAGAGATTGAGAATTAGAATCTGAATAATGGTTGTTGGTGGTGGCAGATAAAGAAACTGGACCAATAGAAAAAGAATGTAATGGAAATGGAATGGTGTTGATGAAATTGAATTTGTTGTTGTTGTTTGTGTTAATGGTGTTGTTGTTGTGTTTGTGTTGATCAAAAGAGATTAAAATGCAGAATACAAGGATTGCAAGACTCAATTTTGGTAGTATCAATGGTGGCACCATTTTTGCAGTTGGATTCAATCGATTGAAAGCAAAGATGGCGGGAAAATTAGTTTTTTTTGGTGTAGATGAAAAAAGGCTAGTAGAGATTTCAATTATGGATTTATGATATGATGTAATATGGTTAAATTTTAGGCAAAATTATGTATGTTGGTTTAACCGGATTTAAATGAAAAATTCTATCATTATCTTTTTTTCCTTCCTATCAAATTAGTTTTTTATATTTTAAACATCTATAAAATCATCATATTATTTCACAAGTCCTAACTCAATTAAAGGTACCAATTAGAGGTCTTAATTCGTTTCAAATCTAAGATTTTGCAATGTGTATGAATTTTTAGTAGTATTTGTCACATCATTTATGGACAAAAAAGGATTAAATTTCAATTTTATCAATATATTTCATAAAAAAAAAATTCATTTCAAATTAAATTTTTATACTATTTAAAAAAAGGTCAATAATACTATATCAAACTTTATACACCCAAAAAACACTAACGAAATTAAAAAGTTCTTTAATTCAAGGAATCCAACAATATTAAATCTCTTAAAAAAGAGTTTTGTCACATTATAATCATATCATATCCAATTCAAAAGATTGATCTTTAGACTTAGTTTGATTTGGAGGGAAAAAAAGTAAAAGAAAGAAAATTACGGAAATTGATGGATGAACTTAAACTAGAGTTAGTCCAAATTAATCTATCAGTTTCCGTAATTTTATTTCATTCCACTTTATTTTCATAAAACCAAACACACCATTATTGTTCACAAAGAATATTAAATTTACTTTAAAAAAAAAAATCAAATTTACTTTAAAAAAGAATAATTTTCATGTGAAAATTTGTTTTCTCCTCCCAAATTTAGAAACTAAAATTGCTATTTAGTCATAAAAAACAGAGCCAGTATTATAATTTTTTTTAAAAATTTGGTCATTCCACTTATTCATGGCAATGTGGAATTTCTAATTACTAATCTACTTAATAAAAATTAAGAGATTAACATTTAACGAAAGATAGATAAAAGCCATTAAAAAAAAAAAAACCGAAAGATAGATAAAAAAAATAAAAAAATGAGATGATCCAATTTGCAGAATATTCCATGAGCAACAGAATCGAACATTTACATTTGACTCATCCAAAGACATTTCTTATTGTTCGAATTTTCCAGAACTCACTCTCAAACTTCTAGATCCCTCTCTCTCCATTCTACTTACTCACTTCAATTCTCTCTTCACCTACGCATTTTCACAAACACCTTCTTCTCAATGGCACAAGACACCGCCGTCACTCTCTACAACACCACCGTACTCACCGATCAAATCCAAAACCCATACTCATTCAAATTAACCCTCGTACAAACCCTCCGTGGCGGTGCAATTCTCCATGTCACCAATCTCCGTCAAGCCAAAATCGCCGAACAAGCCGGTGCTTGCGCCGTCACTGTCTCCGATCAATCACGCATGACCGATCCTTCCTTAATCAAATCCATCAAACAAACCGTTTCAATTCCCATCATCTCACCCGCCAGAATCGGCCATTTCGTTGAAGCACAAATCCTTGAAGCTGTCGGCGTCGATTACATCGACGAAAACGAATCTCTTTCTCCCGCCGACGATCAGAATTTCATCAACAAACACAATTTCCAAACTCCGTTCATTAGTGGGGCCCGCAACCTCGGTGAAGCGCTTCGTAGAATAAGAGAAGGTGCAGCAATGATAAGGATTCAAGGAGAGTTAACAAACTCAGGTAACGTTTCAGAAACCGTGAAGCACGTAAGGTGTTTGATGAAAGAATTGAGGGTTCTTAGTAACATGGATGATGATGAAGTATTCACTTTTGCTAAGAAAATTGAAGCGCCTTATGATCTTGTTGCGCAAACTAAACAAATGGGTAGACTTCCTGTTGTGCATTTTGCTGCCGGCGGGATTGTGACACCCGCCGACGCAGCTTTGATGATGCAATTGGGTTGCCATGGTGTGTTTGTGGGATCAGAAATTTTTAGTTATGAAGATTGTTTTAAACGTGTTAAGGGTATAGTTCAAGCTGTTAGGAATTATAATGATCCTCATGTTTTGATTGAAACTATGATGGGTCTTAATCTTGGTGATGATGATGGTGATAGGATTGAGAATGAATGAGTCATTTAGTGCTGAAAAAGTTTAGCTTTTTTGGTAACATTGTTGTATTCTATTGTTACTATGTTGTGTTATTATTATGATTATCATTATACAATAAGAATAATAGCATTAATGATTTTGTATCAATGAGGATTTTGTATGTAATTAAGCGAATGATATAATATATGAGTCTTTTTTTCTTCTGAATATTGGCATTGTCTTGCATTTGGTTGCTTTGAATTGCTTAGTTAAATTGGTCTTGTGTGTGTGGAAATTAAGAGTGAAATGATTTCTTCTTTTTGTGAGTTTTGTTATATGATTTGCTCAAAATTTTCTGGTTAAATTGGTTTTTTGTTTGTGAGATTAAAAATTGAAGGTTCCTATTGTTTTATAAGGTCCTTTGCTACATATTCAGTCAATATGAAAAGGATTTGGTAGAGCCATTTGGTGCTGAAAATGTCTAGCATTTTTTGTTACCTTGCTTTCAGCTAATCGTCTCTGTTATTATACTGCATGAATTTGTATTACTGAGGACTTCATATGTAATTAGTGTTTGATATGATGAGTCTTTTTTATAGTTTATTAACATTGTCTTACATTCAGATTGCTCTTTTTCTTAGCAACATATTATGGAAATGAAGTATCATGCCGTTGAGTTGTGACTAATCTTTGTTAAGAAATTTGTTGAACACAGGATTTGTTGGTTCATTTCTTGCATTATGTAAGAGATTGAGAATTGAGACCGAATCTATAACTACTTATTTAAGATGTTTGAGTCACTTATTAATCAAACCAACGACATGTTTTCCTTGTCTTGCATATAAAACGGTTCCTTGTTGTGAGTTTTGTTTAATTTAAGTTGTGGATCATCAATTTTCTTTCTATTGATTCTTTTTCTTACTTATAGGCATCACACTCAATTCATATTAGGAGGACAAATATTTGGTTTTGAGTAATGAATATCAAATATAAGATGTTCGCCAGACATGTAGCAAAACCGCAAAACATGGATTCATTGGAATTTTTTCCTAGAGCATCTCAAGTAATAGAAGAATTATATTTGACAATTATATATAAAATGTTTTATAATGAATAAAGCAGCTGAATTTTGATTGTTTTGACTTTTGAGTTCACCTGCTATTCTAAATTGTTTCCTGAATTTGAACGTTTTCATTGTTAAACAGAAACCTCAGTGTAAATTCATAAGCAGCAAATACAGCACCATTCACAACAAATGCTCTGGAGACTGCAGTTCCTAAACCACGCCACAACACAAGGTATCCTTCTTCTTTGACGCTTTTTACGATACAGTCAAAAACACCGTTGTATTTTAGCGAAGACGGTGTTTGAGCTTGTAGTCTCGTCTTTACAACATCAAAAGGGTAGCAACAAACCCAACTTGCTACCCCTGCTAGTCCTCCAGACACCAACATAGTATTCAAACTTTCTTGACCACTTTTTCTACAACCTGGATGCAATTGTTCCCTCATGTATTCATATGTCCAGAAGTAAAAACCATGAGAAGGTACATCCCTCATAACAGTGATACCAAGTCCTCGATATATGCCGCGCAAACCCTCTTTTCTCCATATATTTTTAGCTACTTTTGAAGGACTTGTTCCTGATTCTTTTGACTGGTTTGTGTTTTGCAGCTGAAGTCGAATTTTAACCAGCTCCACAGGTGAAAGCAATAAACTTTGAAGAGCCCCTGTGCCCATTCCACCTAATGCAACACTCTTGTAGGATGGAGGGTCTTTAGCAGAATCGGATGAGTCACACGCCCTTGAAAGAACTGCATATGTTTGAAAAACCACAGCATTCTGCCACCAAAAAGCAAAAAAATAAAATTAAAGACAATGAACTTTAGTTGTACATTAACATCTTATATGAAGGAATAATATGGAGTAAGAACAAAATAAAACAATGGTACAGTAAAAAACTTCAATTTCTATGTTTCAATAGCCTTTAATGCCCTATGGCTAGTTATACATGGCCCAATGGCACCCAAAAAACTTTTGATCTCTTGTGCAGTTGTGTTTGTTCCCCACCATAGCCAGAATACACTCGGTTCATGTCATTGTATTGGTAGGTGGGTGAACAAAAAATGTTTTGATGCATTTAAGGATCTCATTTTTTTTATAAGCATCTAATGATCTCATTGATTTGACATCATGAGAAATTATAAAAATTCTCTGCTGGCTAGAGTCACAAATTTTTGGTGTCACATTCACAACAAAGGGATAAAAAACTATGAAATCTTTGAATGACCTCAATTAAGAGTGCAATTATAATTATAATTCTGCACAGTGACCTCATCATGAGACATTTTCAATCACATGATTATTATTAAGAAAAAAAGGACATTGAATCACATGACATAGGCCCATGTACTATCAGTCATCAGAACTTTATAAAATCTAACTGTTTCCACAGTTTTGCAGTAAATGGGATTCAGATGCATCTCACCTGGACCCATTTGAAAATATTTAATATTGCTTGAGTTGGAAAAATGTGTCAACGAGTCAGTCATCCTAATCTTAATCTAATCCTAATCCTTTATCTAAACAATTCAAAAGGCAAAGCCAAAATGCGTTTTCATTATTAAAAAGTAATCATATTCAAAAAGGAATTAAACACTCCCATCATCAAGTATATTCCAATCGAGAATAATTTATTCCCCACAATCACAACCAATTCCTCTCTATCACACCTGATTTTGTTTTCCTTTTTCAAATTCCATCTATCAGATATTCAAAGAAACATTTCAGAATCATTATTATGCAAATCAAAATCATGAAAAAGAAGATTAAGGATGTTTTGTGAAATAATAATCCACACATACAAACAACATCATGTTAATAAGACACAAAATAAAAACCATATCTAAAAATTTATGATGATGATGATGCATCTAAACTCAAGAGACAACAAGAAAGAGCAAAATGACATAAACCCAATTGAGGATATCATCTGATCCTAAGGTACTGTTAGATCGAAAGATCTTATGATATAGTTTCATATCATCTAAATTCTCAAGAACAAAGAACAACAAAATATACCTGAAAAGTAACTGATGCCAATGGTGCACCCATTCCACGGTACAAAGAAGCAAATCCTTCTTTAGAGACCATATTTCTAAGGATGCTAAAAGCAGAACCATTGTGACCACTTTGTTGTCTGATTCTAAGAGTATCCAAAGGATAACCAGAAATTACACCAGCAGTGCCTCCAAATCCACCTGCAACAAATTCTCTACCTGAACTACTTGCAAGAAACTCTGGCCAGAAATCCATTCTTTCCTTGCTCTCATTCCTCAAAAACAAATCACCCTTTTGATTTTGTGATTTCAAAACAATGTTATCACAAAAAATCTATACAAAAGTTGAATAAAAATTGAATCTTTATGGAGATTTTACAAATTTTTCAAATAGAATAAATAAATAAAAATTATTTTTCTTTTGTTTTTTTCTATCTAAAGATTGAAACTTTTTGCTTAATTTGACAAACCCAAAACAGATAAGAATTCCTTTACGTTACTATATACACAAATTCTTTGTATCAAAATTTGACCATTTTTAATCTTACCATATATGATTTGGAGAGAAAAAAAGGAAAGATGAAAAAGTTTCAATCCTAACTTTTGTGATTATATAAAGGCAAAAAAACAAAAGGCACGGGTGGCTACTTTTTTATGCTATTTTTGTTGTTCGAAAGAAAAGAGAAGCACATATTTAAACAATCTCAGTCATTATTTTGATTTTGATATTAGACAGTTATTTTAAGTGTGAGGATGACTGTCACATAGATGAAATAAGATTTGGATTTGGATTTGGTGGAGTTGCTGCGTGATGCATTAATATATTTAAATTGTTCATTTTTTAGTGCTTTTTTTTTTAAAAAACAATTAATTTGAAGCATCTGATTATGAGTTGATGGCTAAAATTTAAAATAGTGTAAAATTGCGTACTTTTTCTACGACAGGCAATTCAAATTCATAGAAAAATGAACGTTGAGGACTATCTAATTGAGAGAAATGTTATGAGTTTTTTTTTGTTAAGATTTAGTGTTCAATGGTCAAAATCTAATGTGATGATCTTCATACTTCTTATGATTCAACGACGCTATTGAAGTCGGCTTCGGCTCGTGTTTGACTAACATCTTGTATCAAAAGTCCTCATGACCAAGGTGTTTTGGCCGCGTGTCCTTAAGAGTATATTCACATTTGATGGAGAGATTGTTGGTTTTCTTTTGAAACAATCAATGTTAGTAGATAGTAATTAATATTTTTAGTTTTTTGTTACGGATGAAAATTGACCCCCTGATCTTCTTATCTTCTTGTTCGTATTTTAAGTATGAGTAAAAACTCCCATTAAATAGAAAAGTGAATAATAAACATTATATAAGAGGACTATGTATTAGGTACACATTAAACTTTAAATGTTTATACCGTTTGCATTGGTAAAGTGATAAAATCTCAGCTGTACATTTCAGATCAGATGGTCCTAAAGTTCTACTGGGAAAAATGTGTCAGTTTTTACAGCAGGATTTGATGCTGTCAAATTACACATTGTTTTGCATCGTGACATCCAATCTAGAATCAATGTCTGTCATTGTTTAAAGTTAATTTTATTAATATGTAATCTTAGCCGTCCGATTAGAAATGAACGATTAGGATTTAAAACAGTATGGAACAATGTGTTTTTTCCATAGCTGACAATCATAATCCCATGAATATGCTTCACATGAAAGTGTTGCTCTTTTTTTTTACACAAACAAAATGATATTTATTCATTCAAATCGATAGAATACATCAAATACAACTATATATTCAACTTCGCTAAAAACATATAAAGGATGAATCCATAAACAAACTCATAGCATCCAAGTTAATAACATACAACGGAAAAATGCTTACTACAAATAATATGATAAAATTAAAGTCACCAGAATATCAATGCTTTTGAATTTGCAATGTTCCCCAAATTATTGATTGAATCTGTAATTGACTGAAGATAATCTTTTCAATATGAGTCAAATTAACACCACAATAATACGGGAAATCAAGTAACGCCGCACAAGAGGACGACCAATACTTCTCACTTAGACGACAAATTCTTTAAAAAAAAAGACAAAAAAAACCTCAATCTATATAAACATCATTTATCATTTATTTATATTAAAAGAAGGGGAAAAAAAGGTATAGAGGGGGTGATTCTAGGTCAAAAATGACCTAAAATCATCCTCTATGATGAAAAAAAAAACATAGACAAATAATATTTTTTTTCTCAGAATGATAGGGCCGGAAAGTGTTGCTCCAAATAATCTTTTGTCCATGTTTAAATTGGACGGTCGAGATTATAACTCAGTGACATAATCAATACAGAGAATCCTTTTCTTGTGAAAAGGACAATAACCAATCAATTGAATCATGTTACCAATACATGTTGAACATGTGGAATGGGCTCTCAATCATGGTTGTCCCAATGGAGTTTGGTTCCAGCCTAGTGTTCACCAATATTTTGAAATTCTTGGGTTGCTTCCAAATAATTTTGGTTTAACCATTTCATTGTTCCACGTAAGCAAGAGACGTGTAACTGTGAATGAGGCAACTTAGTGCGGTTTGTGATTATGGAATTATAGAAAGGAAAAAAAAAGTTTGAGGGTTGGAGGAGCATGAGTTTTTGCAGAAACCTTTGTTTGTTTGTGTCATGTTGGGTAGATATTTTATATTTTTAAGGATAAATGTTGCAAGTTACTACATATATGTATTGGCGTTGTGACATCACCTCCATGCCAACTAGAACTGCAAAATTGTGCAAGTAAGGACTTGGATCCCATGCAAAGACAGGAGAGAAGTTAAATCCTGATATAACAATGCGCATTTGTATATAATTAAGTTGATTTTATTATTAAATTAATAAATTACTACATCATTAAATTAAATGTCAAATGAGATATGACCAATAATGAATGATCCAAATGGTAAGAAATTTGGTTAAAAGTTCGATTTCCAATTTATGCGTAGGAAGAAAATTTGATTGGGATATGAGAATTCATCTTGTGTGTCTTACATCATATAAGTTAATAGTATAAAACAATAAAATATCTACAATTAATATTATAAAATCAAAATGATCGGAATAATTTTAAATCTACAAAATTTTGATAATACAGTCATTGGTTGAATCATAAATTAATCAAATTAACAAGGTGTGGAAGGGATCCTGTCACACAAAGATCCTCTAAAACGTGTTATCGTAGATGCATGTAAGTTGTAACAATCTTTAATTGACAGGAAAGCTTCGTAACATATCAAGACTATCAATATACGAGAACGTCAACAAGATAAGCGACTCACACACTTAATTAAAATGAAATTTACGAATATCAACTTCTCATTATGAAAGAAAAGCTTTGTATAGAAAGTGAAAGCTTTTCTGGTTAATACCCTCTTCTTTTTTACTAAGGTTTTGTTTGGCAAAATTAAGCTATAAGCTAGCTTATCGCCGATAGCTGAAAAACTATCTATTAAAATTAAAATGTTTGGTAAAATTAGCTTTTAAAATGGTTGATAAATATAAAATGACATGAAAGGATATGTATGTTAGTGGGTAGTTATTCTCTTTAGTGGGTAGTTTTTATTTTATAAAAAATAATAAAATTAAAGGTTAAAAATGGAAAATATTGTAAAATGCTATAAACTATAAACTCAAACGCTACTTGAAATAACATCTCAAAAAACGTTATTCAAACAAGCTTATAAGCTAGTTCAATAAACTATAAGATAGCTTATTGAACTTACCAAACAATGCGTAAGCCGTTCCAATATATGACAATATATTAATTAAGGGTCTGGATCAAATGACATCAACTAATTTGACACCAAATATTACACCGCTCAATAACGCTTTAACGTATTTAAATTTTACAAAATTCACCGTTGAATTGGAAGATTATATCATATAGATCATTCATGTTAAATTTTATAAAAATCTAAAACCGTTTAATATGTTATTGAGACTCGTCAAGATTAACGGTTTATGCGTTTTTATTGAATACCGTTAATCTTGACGAGTCTCAATAACATATCAAATGATTTTAGATTTTTATAAAACTTAATATAGATGATCTATATGATATAATCTTCCAATCCAACGGTGAGTTTTGTAAAATTTAAATTCGTTAAAACGTTATTAAGCAGTGTAATATTTGGTGTCAAACTAGTTGATGTCATTTGATCTATATATATTGATTCATTAACATATGACAATAAGCCATTTATTTTTAAAGTAATCGAATAGCTAAATTTATATTATTTAAGATGAATAAGTGGAGTGTTTTAAGGTTCGAACTCCGACTCCATAATATAACGTATATAAAATACTACAGTATTTTGATTAGCATGCTTACAGAAATTACTAAAATTCCATTGAATTGATTTTTTTTTTTTTTTTTCGGTTTTCACTACCAGTTGAATCTGGTTCGGGGATCAGTTCTGGCATCAAGTGGTTCCAACCCTCTCCCGATCGCAGTTGCGGGGGATCGAACCGTGGTCCTCCCTACCAAGTTCAGCGCCAATCACCACTGAACCAACTAACGATTGTTAATTCCATTGGATTGATTTACTTGCAGCATAGTTGCATGAACTTAGTTACTTAGACTACACGAGCTTCTCCAATTTTATTTTATATTTATGGATTGAGGCGGTGTAGACTATTTATTTGACCAATACATTGTGGTTTTTTTTGTTGTTGTTTTTGACGCAGCCAATATACTGTGGTTAGGTGATGGATCGGAACTACTACGGAACTTTTGTTTTGTTTTCATAGGAGCTAACTACGATCTTTTCTTCTTCTTGTTTTTCTCTTTAAAATCCTTTTGTGTGTTTCTTTTTTTAGAAAATACTTTTGTGTTTTTTTCTTTTTTTTCTTTTCTAGTATACAACCACATGACCGACTTAAATTTGTTTGTTAGTTTAAACTAAAATACGATTTTAGTTCCATATCTTAATCTCAATTTTAGTACTATAATCTTTTGAGTCTTTTATCCTATTTTGGAGTATGAATATACTCTTTTACACTTAAATCATGTGAATAAAATTGGTATAACATCTATCAAATAAGACATAAATTTGCAACAAAAAAAAAAAAAAGCAACATTCATATAACTGATTAAGAGTCCATTTCAAAAACTAAAAAAAATAAAATTGGTGGCAACTCTCGAAGACAGGGCTTTGACAATTTGGAGTTTAATAGAAAATTAAGTCATATTATTTGATCTGATAGAAAAATTGGAGTTTAATATAAAATTAATGAGTATTTTTTAATATTAATATTTTTTAATTTTTAATAATAAATAACTAAAATATTAATTGTCAAAATTATATAGGTAAAATTATATTATGATTTTCAAATAATAGTCGTTAGACTCATACATTTAAATATAGTGATGAAGAGTTTGAATAATTTGCATGAGATTTTAAATTAAAATATTATTAACTCCAATGTAGTCAAAAAATTCTACAAATTAGCGTTCAATTTCTACTATTTTTTTAGTAAATCGAAAACCAAGAGCTTCTTTTATATAATTTCTAAACCCTAAATCCTAAACTACCTATGTGATCAACAACATAATTTCTAAATATACAACCGCGAGCTGATAAATCAAGTTGGTTCATTGCAACACCATCAGAGTTACATTTGATTCAATCTAAAGGACGGGGTTGCTAGATTAAATCTTTTATGACAAAAACATTGAGAAAGTGAACGATCATTTTAAAAGTCTTCGTAATAACAAATTCAAATATTGAAAAATAAAACTTTAGAAATATCATTGGGAATAAAATTTGCAATTGCATCTTTTAAATGAAGAACTTGATTGTTGAATTTGACTTGATTCGAGCAAACCAATTGAAACTTAAATCGTTGATGCTAGCAGAGAGAATAAACATTTTATATTAAGAAGACTAAACTCTATCAATCAAGTTCCACATGTCATCAGATCAGAAGATAGAAGATGTTCTTGTGATGGAGAAGAACTAGTTTAAAATATTGAAAGCAAACTAACATTGACGTCTAATATCTACAAACATTCATATATCTAAGAGTGAACGCAGTAAAATTAGTTTAACCTCATAATAATACATGCCACATTTTCTCAATGTAAACTTTATTATTACATTTTCCATTCATTAAACTTAACTATATTATTTATTTATTTTATTTGACATAAAATAAAAAAATTATAAAATAAATCTAGACAAAAATAAATTGTAAGATAAACAAAACTACAAAAGTAAATAAAAAAAAAAAAAGTAAAAAATGTATTTTATTATCCTTTTATTTAGAGGGCAATTACATTACATATGAAAGGTAGGGATTAAGATTGGGTCGCGGCAAGCAAGAATATGGCTATGGCTTCCTTCTTCACTCTCACTCCTCTTTCTTCTTCTCTTAAACCTAATTTTCCTTCTTCTTCTTCTTCTTCTTCTTCTTGTAACTGTCAATTACCACCCTTTATAATCTCTATTTCTCCGCTTCGTCGTTTTTCGAGGCATGTTGTTCGTATGGCTCCTGAGGAAGAGAAGTTAACTCGCCGTTCCCCTCTTGATTTCCCAATCGTAAGCTTTTCTACATATTCTCTTCAATTTCAATTATAGTGTTTGGATTATGACAAGAATTTTACTTGTGTTTGTTGGTTCATGAGAATAGAGATGAAGTTGGTGAAGTTTTTATTTTTGTTGTTAATTGGTAATTTTAGGTTAATTGATATGTTGTCCACGTTTTTAATTGAAATTTAGACTCAATTATTGTTTCTTAAACACTTTTATCTTACAAAACACAATAAGATGATGATGAAATTTATTATGTTGAAGAAGGAAATTTTTTTGAAGACTCGGTTTTCGGCCCAATGACCCTGACTAATCCGAGAGACATCAATCCCACCCCACCGTCCACTAACAGGGCCCATTTAAAGTATCTCTGTATGAAATGATGTGTTTTGTGTGTTTGTAGTTAAGAGATGTGGAGGTTAAAAATTTTAGATTTTTATGTTTTTTGGTGAGTTCAGGAAATATTTTCTTTGAAGAGTACTTCTGTTTTCATTATGCATAGTTGAAGCAGATGATGATGAATATGTTTTCACATCAAGAAAGTGTGCTGAGGGATTGTAGTGTGATGTGTATAGAAGAGAATTTTGTTTTTGATAGGGAAGCTAGTAACACTACTACTTTAGGTTTTGTGTAGGAGTTAGGGGAAAATAGAAGGGGAGGGTTTTGGGGAGTGAAGGGATAACCGGATAAGGAGGAGGAAGGGGGAGTATAGGCTTCCACGGTGTTCAATGTAAATAGCTCCTCAATTTGGGGTAACTTCAATGATAGAGTAAATGAGAGTTTTGCAGGGTTTTTAACATTTCTCCGGGTCGTTTCCCTTAACAAGGGAGGGTTTATGCAAACCTGTTCCTTTTTCTCCCATTCCTTTGTAAATGCTTTCCCGAGTTGGCAGGAAAATGGAAAGATTTGGGCAAGGGATGGAAAGGGAAAGAGAGGATACACATAAAGAGCGTGTTGGGGTTTATTTTGTAAATTGCCTGAAACATTTCTCTTTTTATAAACCTATCCAATAATGTAAAGGCAATAAATCTGTCTCTACCCTGTCAAATATACACCCTTATTTCGTTCTGTAAACAATTTGGTGCCTCTGATTGTAATAACCAGGATTGGGTTTGAATAATGTGTGGTTTATTTTTAAGAGATTTTGTGGCTTGGTAAGGTAAGGCAATTTTGATAGTTTATAGGATTTCCTTGTGCATATTTCAAAGCAAACGATGTATCCCTTCCTCTACATCTTTGATTATTGATTCTGGCCTGATGGTGTGTACAATTAACCGCACTACCATTTCTGGAACTTTGTCGACAATTTAGTGGCTCTGATTGTAATATTTAAATTGGGTTTGGGGTTATGTTACGTTTTGTTTAGTTCTTTTTCTTCAAATACACTAGCTGATAGATTTTTGAACATGTATTCTGACAGGAGTGGGAAAAACCTAAGCCAGGGCGAAGAGCAGATATATTCCCTCAATTTAGTCCGATGAAGACACCTTTGCCGCCTCCAATGCCTTCAGATCCTCCCGAAGAGGATGAAGAAGAGGAAGAACAAAGAGAGAAAGAGGAGGGAGAGGAAGAGGAAGATCCTGCTCAGCAGCAATAGTGTAGTAAAAGACTTGTCTTGAATTTTGCAGTTATCTTGATATGTCACTAGGGTAGTTCTGCTTGCTGAATTTAATGTAATGTAATGTAAGGGCATTATATGAATCTGAAGTGAAGTTTAAGCTTTCTCCATTCAATTTTTCTACCCGCCAGCCACTTGCCCAAAAAAGACAATTTGTTCACCTATTACTGTTGTTTGGTTGGGGTATTATACGGCTACCATAGTATATTTCTTGAGCAATCTTTTTCACAATTATACCATCAGTTTGATGGTCCTTAGTTTATTGTTTCAAGATGCAACTTTGATGTTGATTGAGTATTTGAGTATTCCTGCTCAATTTACAGAGAGGTGGACCTTCATCTTTTAAGGGAGGTTTAATCCTTCCACAGAGGGCAGTGTAATGGTAAATTATATCAATTCATGTAAGTGATTAAATAAGTTGTTTAATTGATTAAATTAGTTACTCGTTAATTACTTTGAGATGTAGTAACTTGTGAACCTGTATTCAAGACTAGATGAATTGAAAGAGAGATGAAAGAAATAAACTTGGAGATAAAATAACTTTGAAATGAAATAAGACAAGACTAAGTTTTATTATTTGAACTATTTAAAATAAAATGCATTTCATTTTCCTAAAAGAAAAACTGTCTTCTTTCTTACACGCGTACCGAAGTTTTTAACGATGTAAAACACCAGTTTTTCAATATCGAAAAACTTCAGTACGCGTGTACTGAAATTTTCGGGGGTAAAATCAAGGATAAAGTTAGATTTCTGGGGGGTGAAAAAGGATGACAGGGGGTGGGGAGAGAAACCTTCATCTTTGTGAGACAGAGGAAATAATCAAGCCCGTCCCTTTGGGGGGTGCAACAAGCGCTACGGCATCGGGCCTCAAAATTTTGGAGGCCTCAATTCAAAATTTTAGGGTCCTATAATAATAATAATAATTATATATTGTTAGTTTTTATAAAATGTTATATGTACTCGATAGATTAATTTTGAGATCATATAATAATGGTTAAATATTATCAATGTTCATAAAATAGGATATGTTTGGTAAAAAAAATCTCAATCAAATAAAAAAATAATGATTTAGATAGAGGATAATTTTTTTAAATTTTTTATTAAGAGTTCATTTTTAATATTTGAACCGGACCTCTAAATAGTCAGGACCGGCCCTGGAAATAATAGAAAGACATCTATAATGAATCAACTTGAAAGTTTTGCATGATATTGATTAGAGGGTATAATTATAAAAAAATTAGAATCAACGTGACATTAAAAAGTTAAAATAACAATTATTTTTTTGCAAATACGACAATTATTATAAGATAGAGGGAATATATCATAGAATAAAGAAACCACAAACCACCATTTGATGATCACCCCAAAGGTCCCTCTTAGGGACAAGCTTTGATGCTTAGGTGAGTGTATATGTATAAGAACTGGGATAACAAAACAATGTGTTGGGTCTCTGGATAATTGCTTGGTGGCTTCTTTCTCTTGTCTAACACAATGTTCACACCAATTCATTGTTTCTTTTATATCAATAATAATGAGGACTAAATCCACGTTGTTATGATCTATTCATGGTCCCTCTTATGGACAAGCTTTCTGTCACAACATAAACGTAGGACATACAAGGATTCTCAGACAATCTCCTCGTCTGGCATATATAAATAAATCCATGGGGAGCCCTCCACCATGTCTTCCCATACCCGACTAATTGTTTCAAAATCAAATATACTTAAAAATAGTTCACCCAAACAAAACATTCACGTTCAATTCACTTAATAAGAGGTTTCATTTAGTTTTAAAGAATTGCTTATCTAATTTAAATAGTTGCATTTTTAATTATTAAACAAACCATGGGAATATACATAATCGAGTTCTCTTTATAGGACATTTGTGCTTTCCATACAAATTTGAACAAAGCATGATGCAAACGGCAGATGGATGATTAACTCATGACACAACTGTATTTCATTACACTTCCGATCCCATTTATTCTATGGCAAAAACCCAAATCTTTTTTATGACCAAGAAAAAACGTTCAAAAGAATAAATGTCAATACTTTTATAAAAATACTCAACAGGATTTTTAGTTGATCATTAACTGTATCAATTTGATGCGAGAATATGGATGTGAGAATAGTACTACTAATAGAGTAGTAAAAGAATAGATAATTTTGTAGCCTTATTGCATATCACACTTGGTACTTGTTTGCATTTCGCAGCGAGTTTAACAAAATTACAGGAGTTACTGTGATTTAGCAAAAAACCTACACATTGAAACATCAACAAAATCAATGTCATTGTGATTTTTTCAACTCAAGGATTTAATATCTCTCACAACTTTAAGCTGTTACTAGGAGGTGAGAATTGAGAGCATATAATAGAATTTGATAATTGAAATTTCATATACCAAGCCATTAAGTACTAGAAAAGTCTACACGAAAGGCACAACACTAAACAGATGTAATTATCATAACCCCAAAGGGAGACACAATGAAGCAGCAAACAAGTTACTTATTTCTTTTACATCATCATGATATGCCTTGGTTCAGTACTAACATCAGCAATTAAAAAGGCCACACAATAAGAGATGTTCTCATGGTCATAATTGTAATTACAGAGCTCAATAATGAAAGTATCAAATTATGACAAAGAGCCCTTCTATTTCTTTCCACTTTTCTTGAGTCCAGATCCTCCAAAAGATCCCTTCTGTTGTGCCTTGGCTTTCAACTCCTTTAGGGCCTGTTCGATGCATGCAACAAAATTAGCTAAAGATATGATTATCATTTGAACAGAAAAATTGAATGTAGTAGATAAAAATCTGAAAATCTCACCTTCTCCTCATCCTTTTTCTTTTGGATGTTAGCCATGTCAACCTACAAAATACCAATACAAACACATTGCAAGATCATTACAAGATTCACAAGGAACCATATGGTTGTACTAAGCAAGTAAAAAGCAACAAAAAAAAAATCATGTACTCCTACCAATTATGGTTGAAACTTAAGTTTCACAACAAACAAAGCAATGATCTTAATAACAACACTTAGATAAATGGTCTCAAACTTTACTAAATAATGAGTGTCTACCTCATCTCACTCCAAAGGGAATACCTGACTTGTCGTCAAGGTATGGCAGTAGGCTTAAAGTATTGGGGAAAGTAATGAAAAAGAATGAAACTTCATTCATGTATACTCATCTCCTATGTATATCGCATTATTTCCTGGTAATTTTGTTATACAACCCTGAATATGCTATCATCAGTCAATCACAGAACATGGTATTTATCCTCAAATGCTCCCCTTACCCTTTCTAATCAACCATATCAAATTTAGCTGACTATCATAAAACAAAATAGCTGAATTCCATTACTTAAAAGTTTAAACAACACAGTTATATCTCCCCTCTTTTTCCTAATCCTAGAAAGTGGCAATAAATACTACTGTAACCGGGTTGTTGAATTCTAATTGCTCCAACAGAATCAACAAGAAACATCAATACAGATGAATTATGAGCTATAAGAAAACCCATATGGAAAATTATCCAACCCCAATAACAAGGTACAAAAAGTAAACTGGCATCACCATCATCATTGAATTCTATCAATGAAAATTGAAAGCATGTATATTCAATATTGAATTCTATCTATGATCATTGAATTAACATAAAGGAATTTTAGTTCTATAACAAAAACACCCAATAAAAATTGCACCACCCATTAAAATTTCATTCTTTCACCAACACAATTCATATACAATAAATTTACAAATAAATAAAACAATATAACATGAAAAGAGGAATAAAACAATAGATTTCTAACAAAATTGTGATACCTCATCATAATCCTTTTTATCAGACTTTGGTTTCTTCAAAGGCTTAGCTTTTCCACCTAAAATCACAACAAAAATAACAAAAGAATCAATTACACAAATCAAAAAATGGAATTAAAATCTTTAATTACAATTAACAGATCTATAATTTAGGGTTCTTCACATGATAAATCGATTTTACAAAATCTTCAAAAAAAAAAAAATTAAATAACTTGATGTGTATAAGAATGAATGGAATTTGATGAATCAGTAGGAGATTGAAGGTTACCTTGCTTGGTCGACATGGTTGCGATGAAGAGTTAGGGTTTCGGTCTGAATACAAAAACGACAGAGAAAATAACAGCACACGACAAATAAAGACCTTACCCTCACTAAATTATTTTCTCGCGGATTCGCTTATATTTATATAGCTAAACGACAAACCTCAACCACCGTTTTCTATAAGCTACATATTTTAAGGGATTTAATTTTATAGGAAAAAAAAAAAAAACTTAAATATGCTTTTGGTCCCTGCAATATACACTTGTTTTGAAAAAAGCCCCTGTTAAAATTTTTTTTTGAAAAGAGGCCCTGCAATTTGTAACCACTTTGAAAAGAGCCCCTAAGTCAGATTTTTTTGCTGACATGTCTTGTTGTTGATGATTTGGATGTTGTTGACTAGGATTTTTTATTGATGTGGCATTTACATAAATTTTTCATTTAAATTTCAATTTAAAAAATTTATTTATCAATTTTCTAAAAAAAAAACACAAAAAAAGAAGAAGAAGAAAGTCAGTTTATTTTTGTTCCTTCTTCTTCTTCTTTCTCTTGAACATGTTTTTCTTTCTCCAGGAACCAATTTCATCTTCAATAACTCTAAATGTATACAATTCATAAATATCTATTTAAACAACTCATTTCACTATATCTTCTCCAGGAACCCATTTCAGAAACAACTCATTTCATCTTCTTCTCTTCTCCAGGAACCCATTTCAGAAATCACACAACAATCATCAAAATCACACAACACACACGCACATACAAAATCACACACACAACACCACCGAAACAGAAGCAAAACGAAAAGAAACAAGACAAACAGAGAAGAAGGAGAAGAGTCAGAAACAATAAACATCCAAACCACCGCCGCTTTTTCTTTCTCCGATTTCCTCCGATTTGGTAAGATTTTGGAATTTTGGGGGTTAGAATCGGGTTTAGGAGGGTGAAACGAAGCGTTTTGGATAGAAAAGTTTTGTTCTTGGACGGGTCTAGGTTTCCAGCACGGTGGCGCCGCCGTCTGGCCTGGCTGCCACCGGCCGGAGTTTGGACGGAGTTGATGAGAGAGAACAGAGCGAGTGAGAGAAGAGTATATGGAGAGAGAGAAAAATTAACACAAAATGAAATTGGAAAAAAGGTATGTATTTAAAAAAAAATGATATTTAATATCCACGTGGCAAAAATTGTGCCACATCAGATAAGTATCCCTGTCAGCGCCTGCCACGTGCACATTTAAGTGACATGGCTGCCACATTTCCTGCGCATGGGCTCTTTTCAAAGTGGTTACAAATTGCAGGGGCTCTTTTCAAATTTTTTTTTAACATGGGCTCTTTTCAAAACAAGTGTATATTGCAGGGACCAAAAACATATTTAAGCCAAAAAAGAATAAGTTAGGTCAAGGGTTTAACCAATCAAAATAAAATGGCATAATAATAGAATATATTTTAAATAGCTCACAAAAGAAAATAAATTATTCAATGAATAATCAATCAGGAAAATAAATTTTTCCCCCGCATCTGCGATTGAGAGGGGAATGTAACTACTTGATGTCAGAACTGACATCTGAATCAGAATAAACTGATGGTAAAAACCAAAAATAAAAAAAATTATAGTTGTATTTAAAATCGGAAGGAGTTATATTTTATAAGGATGAGGAAGACATTCAACTTTGGGGCTAGCCCCTTTATTTGGAAAAAAAAAAAAAACAAAGACATTCAAATATTAAGAAATGAGTAAGAATATTTATAACATTGCAATGAATTTGTCAAATTTATGGTAAGCTATTGTAATTTTACAAATGCTACTCTACAATTTTTTTAAAATTTTTTTCCACTATAACCAATGCATTGGACTCAAGTGGATAATGAGTTCCTCGTTGAATGAATCATTCGGAAGAAGCAAAGCTCGATTTTTAGTAGAGACAATTATGCGTCAGACAATGTTGAAAATAGGTCAACTAATTAGTAATTGAATCCGAGATCATCATTATGGACGTCCTTCTAGTTGATGAAACAAATTTTACAACTATAATAATACTTAATTATATGTGATCACAACTTTTACGCCAAACAATATTGAAAACTACTCAACTAATTAGTAATTGCATCAAAAATCACCATTATGAATGTCCTCACGGGCAAGATGTTCTGGTTACACTCCAAGAAATAAGAACAAGAGCTATGTATTCCATCATATATTTACCAAATAGCATTTTATATTGATTTAGAGTGAACTATTAGTAAGATGTAGCTTATTATCGTCAACATTATTTGGTTGAACACCTATATTCAGGCTCAAAATTAAGATAACACACTCGTGTCTTAATTTTTAGTAGTAATTGTCATTTCATTTATGAAACAAAAAAAGAAAGCATGAATTATTTAAATCTATAAGATTTCTTTCGAACGATGTTCTTATTTAAACGGTTTATCATTGTTGATTTTTTCTAGCAAGAAGCTATGAATTTTTTGAGGAAAGAAAAAGATGAGATCAATTTGAAGAGAGAATGGTTTTTTCTTTTATTACATAGAAGGACTAAGCACGAATCGATGTTGTGGTTTTGTAGAACATTTGAAAAGAGAGAGAGAGAGAATTAAGAATAAAGCTTTCAAAATGAAAAAGAAATCTTGTCAAAAAAAAAAAAGAAAACTAAATTATTATTTTGGATTCTGAATTTTGAAATTGTAGCAAATGGTTTTGTTTTATCATAGAAATTGTTTTCAGCTATTTGCTTCTTGATTTCATGTGAATACACCCACAGTTTTCGCAGGTAGTAGTCCTACTCCTACCTTGGAGTTTGTACCGTACAAAAAATATAGTAAAGCACTTAAAAGTTACTCCAAATTACCTTAATTATTGGGACTATTTCCTTTCCTTTTAATAGTTTAGTTAATAAATAAAAGTACAGGCAAAGTACGAACTATATATAGTGGCTGTTAGCCAACAAACAAAACAAATAACAGAAAAACAAGTGGCGGAGGATGGACAACAGTTTCACTTTCATGTTTTGGCACTCTCTTCAATTCTATCGGAGTTTTCAAGGGAAACTTTCAAAAGTAATATACGTAACACAATCATATTCTAATTTCTATTTTTTTTTTATACAGTAAATACATGTATTATTAGTAAGGGTAAAATAGTCAAGCATGTTAGACGATCTGTTTAATCCGTTATTTTAAATGAAATAAGTTGAAGTTTTGAGTTCGATCATTCAAATTGATCCACGATATTTAATCCGACAAGGAAGCAGGACAATGACAAAGTGGTGTGGGCTAACCAGCAATTTTAGTTTTAAAAAATATCTTTGATGAGTCATCCGGTCGAGAGATGGAGCAGGAATTTCAACTCGACCATCCAAATTGATCCGCCCTTTAAGCAAATTAGTCGTGGAATAGATCAATATGGGGTAGATCGGCTTGTTTTGCCATCCAATAACAAAAGAAGTAAAAATGAGTAATAAAAAAATAAAAAGATGATGTATTTAAAGCAAAATTTAGACCAAATAAATATACACCAATTTTCTTTCATAAATTTCTGCTTATATATAGAAACAAAGCTAATTGATAATAAATAAATATTTTAAAGATGATACACTTAATATAAAATAACTTTCTAAGTAAATACATTTTGTAAATATATTGGAATGTAAACCATATAGTACTAGTAGTATTTTGTACTAGATTTTCATTCTTTTTTTGGCAAAGATTTTTATTTGTTTAAGTTTTGATGTCGATAAGCCCGATGTTGGCAAGGCCCAATGGTTGGTAGCACTCATTTCATAGTGAAAGGCCATTTGTTTGTATATATATGTTTAGGTGTTGCTTTCATCTGAGCAATATTAACCATTTTTGCAGTATTCATCACAAGAGACAGCTAGCACAAACTCATTAGTACTTCATTTGATTTCAATATTTTTCTCTCTTCAATACCTTACTTTGGTGACAACCAAAAAACTTCACTTGTTCATCAAGTATGAATCAATTCCATTGTAGGAATTTCACTCACCAATAAGGCACTTATAAACATGGTATGGATGCTACCTCCATCTCTTTTACATTTTGGACAATGGCTAATATTAATTAGTTTGTGCATTTGCATGTTTATTTCTATATTTTGTCAATTAATGTTCAACAAGTTATATTTAATTGCTTTCATATTAGCATAGATATTGTCATCCATTATTCCTCAAACTTTGTTTTCATATATGAATATTTAAGAATACCTTACTAATATAGTACTATGAGATTCTTGGCCGTCATGGTTTTAAATCACGATTGCAATCCATGACATTGCATAAAATTGTGGCCGGTCATACATATTAATGCGGTCTTAAATCATATTTGCAAAAATAATTTAGCATCGAGGGTTTTCGATCACAAGAGTTATGATCATTTATAGCTAGCTTCACTCAAAAAGCGCGATAATAGTACATTATGATACAAAAATTAAATAATTGTTTGACTCGATCGCAAGAGTTATGATCATTTAAGTAGAATTTGATGTAATTGGCTTTTGCATTTGCAGATCCTATTGCCCCTAATGCTTGGTTCTCTTGTGAAGCTGACAAAGGCATTGGTGTGTGAACCAACTACCACTCTCACAACAATTCTCTATTACGGCAATCTTCTTCCTAGAAATCTTAACTTAGACAGATTAGTGAGAAGTGAATTTCTTCACCAAGAAAATTATTTCTTCCATTTTCTCATTACAATGTTAAGGTGTGTTTGGTAATTAGTAGAACATGATGTATCAAATTATGTGAAAATTGAAGGGAACAAATCAATGTATGTATTTTTTGAGGCACACCATGTGGTAGCATAGTGATAGTTTTGTTGAAAAATGGAATGTGTGTATTGTAGATGTTTCATCATGTTACCAGAGACATTTTTTGTTTGTTACCACTCCAACATTATTTTTCATTTTATATATTTTTTCTTTAATTATTGTTACTAATATATTGTTTCTTTTATAAATAGGGTCATGCTAACTAGTGCACCCGGTTCATTAGTTAAGAAATAAAAAAAGAAAAATTTTGCATTGAAAATTGTATTTTTTATACTTTAAAAACATTGACTACATAAACTTCAAAATAACTTTACTATATTAAATTTTCCTTATAATTAAATTTTCCTTATAATTAATAATGTTACTAGTAATTTTTATTTATTTTTTGACAAAAATGTTAATCCACATTACATTGCAGACTAATTGACAAAAATAGCATTATATATTTTTTCTTTAATTATTGTTACTAATTGTTTCTTTTATAAGTAGGGCCATGCTAACTAGTGCACCGGTGCACTTGTTAAGGAATTAAAAAAGAAAAATTTTGTATTATAAATTGTATTTTTTATACTTTTAAAATATTGACTACACAAACTCCAAGATAATTTTACTATATTAAATTTTCTTAACTAGTGCATCAGGTGCACTATTTAGCATTTTCCTTATAAGTGATAATGTTACTAGTAATTTTTTTTTTTTTTGACAAATATGTTAATCCACATACATTGTGGACTAATTGTTAATCCACATAGTACATTTTTTTTTACAAAAATTTAACTAATTGTTAATCCACATACATTGTGGATATTATTTTCTCCATTTCAAAATATAAATCGTTTTAACCATATTATACAAATTAAAAAATATGATTAATGTTGTATGGGAAAGAGAAATTATGAGTTAGTTTATAAAATTATGCTTTATTAATGATACGGAAAATATAAATTAAAGAATTGAAATAAGAGAAAGTAATAAATAGTTAAGGATATAATAGCAAAAATAGCATTAAATGCTTCATTGATATTGTAAAATGACTTATATTTTGTAACAATTTTTTTTCTCGAAACGACTTATATTTTGGAACGGAGGTAATAATTTTTTTTTGGAAAACAACAATGTTGGAATTAGAACTACATGTTTGTAACGTATTTGGGTTGATGTTTTCAATAAATTTATGGGAAATGTTAACATGTTCCTTTGAGACCGATGTTAAAGAGCTTAATATAGAAAGTTTGTCTTGATATTTATGTAATTCATCTTTTTGACGTTAATTTTTTTTATATTAATTATTGCTAAGTTTCTTTATTCATGTAGTTTATCATGTGCATTTAGTGCACATGATAGCATGACCCTAAAGGTGCGTTTGTTATGAATTAAAAAAAATAGTGATTTTGATACTAAATAATTTAGAGATTATCAATCGTCAGTTGATTCAGTGGTGATTGATGCTGAACTTAGTAGGGAGGACTACGGTTCGATCCCCCGCAACTGCGAGCGGAAGGGGACTGGAACCACTTGATGTCAGAACTGACCCTCGAACCAGATTCAACTGGCGGTGAAAACCAAAAAACAGAATTTAGAGATTAGTTTTTAGAAATTTTATAGAAAAGTCGAATTTACTTTGTGTTTGTTTATTGTAATAAAAATTACTTTTTTTTAATAAAATAATCTTTAGTTTGTTTGGATGTGACATGGAAAAACGATTTTTTAATTACAAAATAACATCCACCTTTTAACATTTGTTTTCTCCCTCCTCTAAAAAAAATCTATTATTTGATAAGCTACTCTTAGCAGCTTCTCATTTTTAGCTGTTTTCTGATTATTTTTATATTTTGATTATTTTAAAAAGATATAACTAATAGATACAAAACTTATAAAAGTGATTATTTTTATAAAAAAAATTATTGTTTTTAAAAAAAGCTATAACAAACACCTTTAAATTTATTTACAACTATAGTAGTAGCTTCTGTTAGCTATGAACTGAGTTTAGCTTATAAACTTTGATGTTTTAAAATTTAAATGCCAAGAAAAATATAATTGTACATACTATATGTTTGGAGGGGTGTTACACTATGAGAGATTTGACTTATTTTTAAGCTTATAAATAATCTCTCCGGTCACATTTATAAGAAAAAATAACTACTTATGTAGTGTTTAAGGAAATTAGCTAAGTGTAATTAATTTTCTTGATTTAATATAAAACATGAATAAATTTACTAGAAATAACCCTTTTTTTAAAAAAAAAATCACATGCACCTTTTGAAAAGTAAGGGTATTTTAAGAAGAACAATATTAATTAGTTTAAAAATAGTTCATTTTTGCTTATAATAGTGACCAATATTTAAAATGTTTTTTTATTTATAAATATGACTAGAGGAAGTATAATTTATGAAAGAAAAAAAAAAAGCACTTGTCGTGCTATTATAACCGAGGAAATCTGTGTTGGAATATTTTATGATATTCCAATAATATTATGTGGGCAAATATCTTTATATAATTATATTAGCTATTTATCAATAAGGAGCCTTAATTGATTAAGTGATCAAGTAAAGATAAAAGGCTATTTAGATTTCTATTTAGAAATTAATTAATTAATTGGATATGGGCTCAATATGAGTGGATGTCAGGATGGCCCATTTCGAAATAATGGGAACCCTAATTGGCCATCACACTATATATAGGCTATGGTCCCCAATATACCAGACATACCGCATATCGTCTCTTCTCCCCATCTGAAGAGCGCTTAGGGCATAAAGAGTCTCGGTTGAGGAAGAACCATACAAGCCGCCAAGTCTCTCTATTCAGGATCACTGCTAAAGGCTTTTCTCAATGGATCCAGGTATTCCTAAAGATCATCTTGTCGATCCTAGAATTTTCGTATGCATGCTTGTATGACTATTTTGTTTCCGCACTAAAGTATATGTCATAATATGATAACATGTATATGTGAATTAATATATTATCAATTTAATTCCAACAAGTGGTATCAGAGCAGGACATGATTGATCGTTAAGAATACCTTTTAGTTTCGATTGATTTCTTGTCAATTTCGGCTTGTATTGTTTTGATTATATGATTGATACAACTGTCTTCCTAAATTTCATGATTCTGCATAGTAAAATATAATTGAGGTTTGTTTATTTATTTTATTTTGCGATTCTTTCTTTTGGTGTTGGCATATACTAATCTTCTAATGACAAGATTCAGTATTTTGATTGATGTTGTTTTTTCATGGCTTGAAATAATAAGTTATGAATTAATTTATTTTATGCGGTTATGCAATTTTGGTTTATTCGGTATATGAGTACTTAATTTTGGTTCTCTATGCATATGGCCGTTCCATTGATAGTACCCGTCATGTTTAATTCGAGGCATATTATTGTGTTACATTATCAAAATAAATTGTTGTTGCAGTTTAAGATTCTATTCATACATGTTGATATTTTAATCTGATTCTTTCAAATGAATATTTAAATATGATATGTTTCTCTGGTTAATCGGTGTTAATTCTATAATTTGTTTGTTTTGTTGGTTTTCACCGAGTGAAAATTTTTTGGTTGACTTATTTTCAATCAAAATGATAAATTGATATAAGTTTGATTTGTTTCTTTTGGTTCTAATATTGAAACAAATCTTCATATTTGATACGTTTTCCAAATATGGCTATCAATTAATTTTAATAGCATTTTTTATGGATCAAATTTTTCATACATGATCTCTTTCGACTCATATATGGTTGTCAATAACTGACTTTAAATGGCTTCCTTAAGAATCCAGATCACATCTATAGTCAATTATAGTCAATTATAACCTTTAATTGTCAATTATGGCTTCTTTAAGTATTTTGTGATTTTAATTATTTTATACTAATCAATATTCAATCCTTTCCAATGCTGATTCACGTCTTGGATTTTGATATGATAAAGTTTAAACTGAAATATGAGGATTTTAAGTGATTTTGCTTCCTAAATTAAAGATGTTCAATCAAATAATTTTATTTGGGCTTAGTTCTCAAATAATATCATATTTTTCGGTGGTTTGATTGACGAAGATCATGTACTTAAAGTTTATTTTGAGAAATAAGGCGTATGAAGATTTTGTTATATATATTTTTTGTAATAAGACTAATTGCAATAAAATAGCAATTAATAAAGATTCTCAAAATATTTTGGTTCAATTTGGCATGTACAAAATTAAAGTTATGATTCTTTAAATTTTAGAAATATATAGATTCTATAATTATTTGTTTATTTATAGAATATAAAGTTTTGTTTCATTTTGTTTTAGAAAATCTCATTCTAAAATTATGTGTTTAGTCATTTAAAGAATCGGTGACTATATGTGAATCAATTGTGGCATGAATATTTTTTTTTGGTATATATAAAGATTTAATTTTATTTGATTTGATTTAAAATTAAATATTTGGTTTATAGGATGATGACAATGTTTGAGTTTATTGTTATTAAGTTTCTACAATAATTTTATTTTGTCATGCTATTCGAATATTTTTTCATGCCAAATTTAGTTTGATAGTGAGAATTTGTTCTCACATAAGGGATGTCATTTAATCTTATGATTATCAAGCGACATCATAAAGGAATACGGCCTACATTTTGTGGGTGGTGCCTTGTAAATTTAAGACTTTTCCCATTTAATTTAACAAATTGTCAGGTGATTTTAATTGAGTTGGTTGAAGCAACATGTTGCAAAAGTAACCCCTGTTGTGTAGATTTGATTCAATTGGAATCACAAAATACGTATAAAGTTATTCATGCAAGCTATTTTGGTCTTCCAAAAGGTAGACGCGGTTTGGCCGAATAATTATACATATGTATTCAATTTATTAAATTGTCTAGTAATTTTGATTGATTTGGTTGAAACAACAAGTTGCAAAAGTAACCTCTGTTGCGTAGATTTGATTCATTTGGAATTACAAAAGATGTGGTGTGTAATTATTCATGCGAGCTGTTATGTCGGCCAAAAGGAAGACACAGTTTGGCCGGATAATTACATACTTGTGATGGTAAATGTGTGGTAATTATTAAGTTTTTTTCCATGTGGATAATGGTTGGTGTCAAAGACATACATTATCTGACAGGACTTATTACCAATATTTGATCATTACGTTGAGAGTATCGCTTGCAGTTAATTCTTGGCAATCAAAGATTGTGGATTAATGGCGCATTTGGTATCTTGTTTTTGTCTTATAATTTACAAATAAAGATGTACATGTCCATGTAATAATTTATTGGCATGCATCATAAAATTGTGTTAATGTAAATCTGTACAAGTATTTATTGGATTACATTCACACTTATAATGATAAACGTGTGACGATCATAAGGATTTATTATTTGTCAATATTGATTATCAATGTTTGATCATTTTCACAAAATACCACTAGCAATTGATGTAATTTTCTAAGGGTTTGACATCAATGGTGCACTAGGTATTTTGGTGAGTAATTTTTTGTTATCTATAAACTAATATAGTTTATGTATCTGCATAATAACGTTGGAATTTAAATTCTTAAAATTCTAACTCTTTGGAATAAAAGAAGAACATTATGTTCTTGGATTTAGACCTTGGATAAAGATGGAGAAACTCAAATTCTCTCACTATTCGGTAATTTTAAAGTGAGAATCAAGTTTAGAAAGTGAGTATACTCCTAATCACGAAGGTCGTGTGATCATAAAGTTTTAATTATAGAAAATCATTTGAGGTGTTATTTAACATGACATAATTTTGTCATGGTTTTCTTTGCTTAAATTAAAGTGCTTCTAAACCAATAAGGAGAAAGACAAACTCTTGTTGGAGGGATGAAATTCCATTAAGATTGTTGAGCAAAGAAAATATTAGGAGCACCTGATGTAACTATTTAATCTTGCTAAAGCGTTGTGGTTTCGACAATCAAGTGACATTGTTGAAAATATAGCATTTAGTGTTCTCTTTGCACAATGTGTTTTTTTCGATATTAAAGTTAGAAATGATTCTTGGAAATGATCATTTCATAAAGTGTGCAATAAAGAAAATATTGAAGCAAGAGAAAATAAAATAGTGCTCATTATGTAAATACCTCAAAGGATAAGGGCAAATAAAGAATAATAAGGAAATATGATCTAAACTGACAAATCTCCAATGATGTTGAAAGACACATCAATCTAGAGGGGAAATAAGTCGGTGAAGATTGATGGTGTTTCAACTATTTGTTAGATTGTTGTTGCAAACTTATATTTGTATTTAAAAGACAATTTGTGGATCATTATTTGAGTTTAGTTTAGTTTTAATTCTTTATTATTTTTTAAAACGAGAGATTCAATATGTCTTTTAAATATAAATATTATTATAGTCAATTTAGTTATTACTTGTGACAATCTAAAATTGTTGAAACTTTTAAGAAATATAAAGTTTGGTTCCATGTTAATGAACATTTTGAGATAGAAACTTCAAAGTCTCTTGAAGATATTGAGTTTGGGGGAGAGATATGGTAAAAGAACAAAATTGAGTGAGGAAGAATTGGTTCTAAACCAATTCATAAAGTTGCTATTTATTTATATAGTAAATTTGGATCCTCATAAGAACATTAGTGTTCTTCCTCTCAATTAAGTTAAGAAATAAATTCATAAATATCAAACTCAATACCTTCAAGAGTTGTGGCGTCGAGTGTCATAAAGTATTGACTAAAAAGAGAAATCATATCTGTTTTGATTTGAAAACTCTATTAGGATAGTCACGACACTTGCTATATAGTTATTATAATTTTGGAGCTTCATAGGATGGATATCAAGATAGTATTTCTTAATGGCGACATTATGAAATACAATAAGGTGCAATAAGAGAAATTTTGTGTCAATAAACACAAAGTGGTTTGCAAACAAATGAAATCCATTTATGAGTTTAGGAAGTTGTCTCGCTAATGGTACCACAAAAGTCTCATCAAGTAATTATCTCATTTGGTTCTGAGATGTATATTATGGAGAGTTGTGGGTTATGCAGGTTCAGTGGGGGTATGTTTATATTCTTAGTTTAATATGTCGATTTTATTTTATCAAGTCAACAGTGATATATGATAACTGTGCGAAACCAAGATATCACTAACAGAAGTTTAGTGACAAAAGATCTTGGGCACACCTCTTTTGTATTAGGAAATTTGATACTTAGATCATTTTCATTGTATCATTCTGTTTTTTCAAAAGAGTTATATCAATAAAGTTGAAAGTAAATTCGACATGAAAATCAATAAACTAAGGGATTGTTTTTTAATCTTAAAGGGAGACTATTTAAAAGTCTCAATAATTGCCCAAAAGAAAATCTGGAAATTTAGAAAATAAAGTGTTTTCTTATATGCTTTACCTTTGAGAAACTTATTTATGATCTGACTTATATGCATCCGGAAATAGCGTAATAATAAGATCATTTGGCAGATACTTGAGCAATTCAAAATTGTTGAATTGTTGGAATGAAGCAACCTTAAGGATTGTTATAGAGAACAAAAATAATTTGTGCTCACATATCGGAGATTGAATAATTTGGAAATCATCCGTGTGTTCGACTCCGATCATTTTGAATGTCCGTTTATAATGGAAATTCTAACTCAAGAAATGACTGCAAGTATTTATGTCACTTGGTTGCATAAAGTAAAAGATTTTTTGAAAGACAACTCAAGTTATATTGTGACATAAATTAGTCAGATAATGCTTCAACAACTGTTTTATTGTTTATCAATTTATAAGTTGTTGAAGGATAGAACATATAAATATAAATTTTATGCTAGCTGACTCACTAATCGAAGATTTGACATCTAAGGTCTTTCATGTTGTTGTTGTCACTAAGGATGTCTTGGATTAGTGGGAGTCTTTCTTTAGTTATGTTCTAACTTTGGTATTGACACAGATTCATAATTTTTGTTAAGGTTTTCTGCAGAAATAAGATTTGAGGTTATTATTGTTATAACCGGTTCTGTATCTTTTGTGCAAATATTGATTTGCAAACTTCAGTTTGATCTCACTAAAGACTTTAGTTGGACCAGTTGGAAATAGGCATGATTTAGAGATCACGTTGCATGAAATTTCCATGCCACTCATCCATATCGATCTATGTCGTCAAGTACATTGATATGGTGGTCGTCGGGGTTCCGTCACGTTATACGTCAGTGACGACAGCCGCGGTGGTCCCATCATTGATGTATAAGATGGACCAGATTGTAAGGTTGAAATCTAAAGATAAATAGTACTCGGATGCGCGCCTAAAGAATAATGATGATATAATTATTACGATATATAGCCCAAGTGGGAGATTGTTGGAATATTTTATGATATTCCAATAATATTATGTGGGCAAATATCTTTATATAATTATATTAGCTATTTATCAATAAGGAGCCTTAATTGATTAAGTGATCAAGTAAAGATAAAAGACTATTTAGATTTCTATTTAGAAATTAATTAATTAATTGGATATGGGCTCAATATGAGTGGATGTCAGGATGACCCATTTCGGAATAATGAGAACCCTAATTGGCCATCACACTATATATAGGCTATGGTCCCCAATATACCAAACATACCGCATATCGTCTCTTCTCCCCATCTGAAGAGCGCTTAGGGCATAAAGAGTCTCGGTTGAGGAAGAACCATACAAGCCGCCAAGTCTCTCTATTCAGGATCACTGCTAAAGACTTTTCTCAATGGATCCAGGTATTCCTAAAGATCATCTTGTCGATCCTAGAATTTTCGTATGCATGCTTGTATGACTATTTTGTTTCCGCACTAAAGTATATGTCATAATATGATAACATGTATATGTGAATTAATATATTATCAATTTAATTCCAACAATCTGTATCCTTCATTGACGAAGGGAAAAAATAAGCACTTGTCCAAATTGTGATGGGTAAATAGTTTTTTTCAAAATTATGATGTGACAATATTTAAAATTTAGTTGGAAGGAAAGTAAATAAAGGAAATTTTTTTAATGCAGATTCTCTTTTTGAAGCATTTTTTTTAATGTAGTTGACTATTAAAAAGTTTAAAATGATTTTTTTTTAATACTTATTTATTTATTTTATAAATATTTGTTTAATTTGTCTATTGTTGATTTTTTTTTTTGAAAGGAACAAACTTATTCCATTTCATTAAAGATAATGTTTATAATACAAGTTGGAATAAAATCAAATACTTAGAAACTAACATATAATCCTATAGTTTGGATAATCATTCAAAATAGCCTTGTAATAACATAATGTTGAGCACATTCTGTAATGTCAGTTGGATTTTCATTAATGCCATCAACCATTGCTTTACAATCAAGCTCGATGGTAATTTGTTAGCAGTGTGAATACAAATTGGAGTTGCGATGATTGGGACTTTTGTGTTGGGTCTTGGCTCAGTTCAAAAAAATTGTCCCCCGAATCTTTGTTACAATAGTGTAAAAAGAAGTTGAATCTTGTTGACGAGTATGGATCAACTGACCATTCTGAATATATGTTTTAGGCAAGGTAATTAGAATCGAATCGGTCATTGAACCGACATGCTCATGGGTTTGAGGTTCAAAGATTGAACCGGAGTTCAACTGAGGTAGGAACATTTTTAATAATAATAATAATAAACAAAAAATTACACAATATTATTGATAATTTCACACTATTAAAAAATATAAAATATCATAACTTTAGTTGTTTTTTTACTAAAAAATATCATAATTTCATAATTAATTAATTAATTATACATGGAGGTGGAGCTAAAAAATTACAATAGTTTGTCATTAAGTTAAAAAAAAAAATTAATGTGCAAAAACAATTTAACTTCTATTATGGTAAAAAAGTATGGGGGGTGAGTCCAAGTATATTAATGAATATTAACAGTACAAGGATGCAATTTCTACCAACAAAATCGAACCCTTTGCAATGGGCTTTTCCCCTCTATTTATAGAGGAGGATTACATTCAAAAATATCTCTAAACCACCCCACTCCTCTTTATGGAGGTCGTGGGTGGTTTCCGCTGTATCCACCGTTTTACAGGGGTGGTTATGGGCGGTTTTTCTTCTCCTCCATGCTTAGGTGATGGTAGTGGGTGGTTATTTCCTTCTGGGCGACGTGACCATATCTGGGGGCGTCATCCTTGGCCTTTTACCTCGCCCACGCCTTGCCTTTCCCGCCAAGTTATTTATTCTATATTTGCACATTTGAAATATGTAAATATTGGTAAAATAAAAAATTCACAAAAATATAGCAAGAGATAATAGTCGCCAAAAACTCATCGCGATAGCAAACATTGTTGGCAGCATAACTGAACTCTAGTTATAGAAAAAAAAACACACACACAAACATTAGATAAGAAATCAAAATCGAAAATTAAAAGAATGTTCAGGCACCTACCGTAGAAACTTACTTGAGTTATATCAAACTCAATGATGTATGTTCAATATTTTATCTGCAAACTATTTATAAATTAACTTCTCACCATTAGTAATTGGATTAGGATTCATAGGGTCTGAAAAATTAAGTAACGAAAGTGTTAACAGATATGAATATTGCAAAACGAAATTTACATCATAGATCAGATTAAGTGGTATATATGCAAACCTCTCATTATAATAAGAGCAAGGTTGATGAAAGTGTTTATATTAGCCATTTGATATTTTGCTAATATGAAACGAAAAAGTATTCTTTTGCAGGGAGTGGAGAGAAAATTGAAGGGCATGGAAGAGATTAATGAAAAGGGAAGTAATTGGATCAATTTATAAAGAGATTGATATATTAGCCATTTGATGTTTTGTTGATATGAAAGAAAAAGTTTTTTTTTTTTTGCAGGTAGTGTAGAGAAATTTGAAGGGCGTGGAAGAGATCAGTGAAAAGGGAAGTAATTGGATCAATTTATAAAGAGATTGATATAAAGCAAAGGTAATAAGAAAACATTAAACAGACAAAACATTTAGTGGGATGCTTGGAAAATCTCATATACAACAACTCAGCATGGAAAATCTCATGTTCAGCCTATAAAGCAGCGCAGCTGTTAATTAGGCAATTAATGAGGAGATTCCCGCCCATTAGCTTGCTAATTAGGGTTTAAGAGTAGTTGCATATAAGTAGCTGCCTTATTTGTACTTAATATAATAAAAATAAAGATAAAGATAAAGATATTGTTGCTTTTTTTTTTAATAAAATAATATTGTTGCTTATTATTCCCATTATATTTAATGCGATTAGGTGGCAAAGCAAAACATTAATGACGATTTTCCCTCCCTTAATCAACATGGAATTAGGGTTTAGTTAGTTGCTTCTTATTCCCATTTAATATAACTAGATATCTTGCCCGTGCGAATGCACGGGTCATATTTGTAATCACAATGATTGTGAAATTATTTAAATCTAACAAAGATATTGTTTAATATGATGTGCGGTACTCCATTTGAGGAAGTGTATTGGTACCGATTATGTGCCCGTATCAGTACCAAATGCATATCCTACTTTAATTTATAACCATACACGTTCATTAGTTTTTCAATAATTACCGTACCCCGTACTAGTACCCGTATCGAGTACCGGTACCGTACCCGCACCTAGGTCTCACACTTTAATGTCAATCAGTACAACAATATATGGTTGATATATAGTTAAAATAAATACCTCTCCTTCATCTTGCAAGCGCTAGCTGGACCAATGTGCTACCATAACCAAGTTGTGGTAATACACTATTACTGATACATACATTTAAAGAGGATTTATCAAGTGGAAACAAAGTGATAATGTTTAATTACTTAAAGAGGCTATATGGTTATCGATACAAAGTGATAAAGCATATATATATATATATATATTAATTAAAGTGTTTCCTATAATTGATTCTTGCTCTCAAATAATTTGGTTATTTGCGTTAAAAAAAAAATAAAATATTTGGTTATTATGTATAAGTAAAATTATGCATCAGTAATACTTGTATATAATGTATCAGTAAAAATGGCGTGGACTAATAATAATTTTTTAGAGAATGACAATTCCATGAACAGATCATTAAATGGTATATCTTCTTGAAAAAAATAAATAATTAGTGCGGAATTTTGTTATAAACCATAAAAAAAAGTCTATGCTTTTAAGATCCAATTTTTTAGTTTTTTTTTTTTGAAAAATACTATTTAGTAAGAAATTTGGTATGCAAGAAAGAGAAGAATTATATGTGACAATATTTGATTGGTTAAATTATAATCATTCTCTCTCCCATATATGGTTATCCAATCTTTGATTGGTCAAATTTTCCACTTTTATTGATTCTTCTCTTGTGCAAATATTTCTTACTAAATAGCAATGTTTTTTTTTTAAACCGATTTTTTAACATGTTTTTAATCTCATGATTGCTTGCAATTTATTAGGAGATATTCAAACTTCTCCTTTGGGGTCTACGAATTTTTTAAGCCCTTTCCTTAACAATTTTTGAAAATGAAAAAAAAAAAATCATTAATGTTTGCTATTTTTTAGGAGATATTCAACCTCCTTCTTTAGTGTACACGATTTATTTCAAAAAATTCCTTAATAATTTTTGAAAATGAATACTCATGAATGTTTGCTATTTTTTAGGAGATATTTAAACTCCTACTATAAATGGTTAAGTTTGTGAGATATTCAAACTTAACGCGTGACATCTTGAAAGAGGCCAAAGTTATTATACATAAGGATATCCTTATGCATGGTGCATAAGTGAAATCCAGCCATCAGATCCCAGTGACACGTGTAATAATCTTAGGCATCATCTCTATTGCTCACAATCTGAACTCTTCTTCTTCTCCCTTCTTCTCCGACGCGACTCTGACGCGGCGTGATTCTTCTCCGACCTGTTCATCTTCTTTTTCGCGTGCGGTCGATTTCGTTTTCATCATCGATTTTGTTTTTCGATTTCGTTTTCGTTTTCCTTTTTCCGATCTGGTTCATCTTCATCATCGATTTCATTTTTCGTCATTTTCAGAGCTGAAACTTCCACTTTCAGAGCTGAAGATTCAACAAAAGGTACACTTTGAATTCTGTTTCGATTCTCCTTATTGTGGCCATTTGTTCTTTGGTTCTGTTTTTATGTGTTCTGTTTCTTTGATTTTGTTTTGGGTTATGGTGGTTGGTAGTGATTTGTATTGATGATGAATGAAAGTGAATGTGGTGATGGAAGGTGCTGTAACAACAATCAAGTTTTTCTTCTGTTTTCTATTGATTTTTTTAATGGGATTTTTAGTAACAATTCTGTGTGGATGTGTGTTGGTTGTGGTTACTAGTTTGTGTAGTTGAGCATTTTGGTACTTTTGTTAGCAGGTTCAAGTTTTAAATGTCATTCTACCAACAGAGTACTATTCTTTTGCCAAGTACAACAAGGTAAATGTTGATTCAGTCTTTTACATTTTCTGGTGCACCTTGTAGCTTTTTTTTTTGTTACAAATCATTCTTGCTAAGTTAAAAATCATACCTAAACCATTTTGCTGGAATAATGGTTTCAGAAAGTTGTACTTCAAAACCATTTTGCTGGTAGAATGGTTTTCAGAGAGTTGATGCTTAATTGTTGCATCCTAAACCACTTTGTGTTTGTGACTGTGCAGATGTGGTTTCAGAGACCTTCGTGTTGAGGGACTGGTGCTATTTAGTTTTGTGCTTCTGTTTGTAAGCCTCAGTTTGTTTAGCTTTGGTTAAGCTCAGTGTTTTGGTATAGTAGCATTCTTTAGCATGAACATGTATATGGATTTGGTCATAGCTGAAACTTCCATGTCTTTTCTATCTTGTTCTCTGCTTGACTTTGTAGTAGTTAAGACACACAGAAAATTACACAAAGCTATATGTGTACAATGTTAGAAAAAGTGAGAGAAATGAGAAATTATTAGTATTAATTAAAATGATATTATCAATTTTTTACAATTGTTTTGGTGAAAATTTCAAATCATTTGTTGAGGTTACAATGTTAAAGGTTTGGCACCTAATTAACACTGATCCACTGAGTTTGTTACAAATCATTCTTGCTAAGTTAAAAATCATACCTAAACCATTTTGTCGGCGATGAAGATGAAATCGGCAACGGTGATGATGATTGAAAATCAAAGTCACGAAAACCAGAGAGAGAGAGAGAGTAGCAGAGGAGGAAGAAGGAGGAGAGCGAGAAAGAACGCAGCGCCAAAATTTCTACTTGGATGGGGGTGTATAACGAAACGAGATGGTGCAAATGAAAAGTTTATGCACGGTGCATAAACAATCCTTATGCAGGATAACCAGACCCCTTGAAAGAATACCTAGCATGCTAATATTATTGAAAGAATACCTAGCATGCTAATATTATGAATGCTTTATTTTTTAGGAGATATTAAAACATCTCTTTTCGGGTCAACAATTTTTTTGAAAATCCTTATAAAATATCATTAATGTTTGCTATTTGTTAGGATATATTCAACCTCATCCTTTGGTGTACCTTTTTTTTTTTTTTTTGTTAACAATTTTTGAAAATGATCATATAAATCTTATAAATGCTTGCTATTTTTTAGGAAATATTCCCACTAATCCTTTTAATATCAACAATGTTTTTTTTTTTTAACAATTTTTGAAAATGATTATATAAATCTTATAAATGCTTGCTATTTTTTAGGAAATATTCCCACTAATCCTTTTTTTTTTCTTAACAATTTATGAAAATGATTATGTAAATCTCATGAATGCTTGCTATTTTTTAGGAAATATTTCCATTAAATTATATATTGTTGTTTGGTATTTTAAATTTCTACATTAAGATATGTAAAAAAAAAAAAAAAAAAAACACTATTATTTTAGCAGACAATAATAAAAAAGGTTGCCATACAATATTACTGTATACCATAACAATCTTATTTTTGTTTGACGAATACCATAACAATGATGAAAACTCATTTTTTAAATAGAACTCAGAATTCATATAATTAGAAATGGAACTCAATGCATAATAACTTCAACTACAACCGACAAAATCAATTAGAAGCAAGCAACTAACATGAACCGTAAGAAATTGAATCAAACCAAATGACAATTGTTTATAAAGGTGAGCAATAATAGTCAACAGAAACTACAAAATCAATGATGAAGACTTAAACGAATATATTCATGATCTCTGTTCGGACGTCCTTAAAGCTTAATAACATTGCCAACATCAATTATCCGAGCAGCCACCTTTCTTTTCACCGCCACCATTTTTAAATACTTATATGGAAAAGAAACATAAATTAGCATGCAAACACGATCAAACACCAGCCTATCTTTCACAAAATAGTTAGATTAAGGCAATTTGAAATATCATAAAATACATAATATTCAAATTATGCTACGCGTGCTTTGATAGTAGTGGAAAATAGAATATTTCAATTGCTAATTCAGATAGTATAATAACAATTAATGTTTGCTATTTTTTAGAAAAAGTAAGAGAAATTCTTGGAAAACCTCATATAGAGCAGCCCAACATTTAAGAAGAGTGATTGGTTAGTATCTTATCTTATGCAATTAATTAGAGTGATTCCCGCCCATTAGCAAAGGTAATTAGGGTTTAGGAGTTGCTTTGTTAGTAACTGCTTATTCGTACTTAATATAATAAAAATAAAGATAAAGATTCATTTTATAATATATTTATCTTTGCCATTAAAAAAAATATATACGTATATGTACTAATATTTGCTGATGTTTTTGGAAATACAAAGTGATGACTGATGAGACAACACAAACTTTTCTATTTAATGAACAAATTTTTTTTTTACCACATTTAATGAACAATTTTAAAATCAATATTTATATAGATTTGGTCTATAATACTGTCTACTAAATACGTTTATGATAATTTGTAAAAATCACCAAATCACTAGATCCATTTTTCTTTTTGGTTTACAAATAGGTAGTCAATTAATATATTTCATTAAATTTTATATTTTATTATTGATAACATGACATCTATAAACGATCAAGTAGGTTTTTCTAAATAAGCAACAAGATCCACCGATTATAAAAAGTAAAAACAGAAAAGGAAAAAAAAATGAGGATACGAAATAAAATTTCATATTAAACAAATTTAAGTAAAACTACCATTCTCAGACAGTTAACAAATTTCATATTATTAGATTGCTACTAATAATATCTTAAGACAGTTAACTTCATTAGATTAAGCAAACAAACCTTTCTCCGACCTCTCTCTACAGCTTACAGATCTGAACCATCTCCCTCAAATCCAATCTTTAGGGGGATGTATTGGATTAAGATTTTACAAGACAATTTTAGCAAAATAAATCTTAAAGATTTTAAAAGATCTTGTGAGATTGTATTGATTTTATGAGATTTTAGAAGACTTTTTTGAAAGACTTTATACGATCAAGATTCTTAACATAAGAATTTGTGAGACTTTATAATACATACTTTTGAGATTTCAAAATACTTCATAGACTTTTAAGATTTAAATGACTCAATAAATTCGCTATAAAAATTTCTTCTAAAATAATAATGAATCAATCAATTAAAATCAATCATTCCTTAAATAAAATAAACAATAATCAATACTATAATCAATGAATATTTTAAACAAAAACAAATGTAAAATCAATAAAAAAGACAAATAAACGTTGGTTGTAACAAAAAATCTTGTTGATAAGGAAAAACATGTTGATGTTGTATCTATTATTTTCAAGAAAAACAACTATGAAACATAAAAAGATAGTTTGCATAAACTTGTTGCTGATGCATCTATTATTTTCAATATATGATGAGTCTATATTCTATAATGAATCAAGATTTGTATTGTATACAACAATTATCGTGTTGTTATTCATGTTTCATATATCCTTTTGCTTTGCGTGGAAAGAACGATGAACAATATTTCAGACAGGTTCTAATATCGATTTAAGCTGTAAGGAAGAAATTCACGATATGGTTATGTCAGCTTTAAAAAAAAAAAAGTCTTGGGAAATCATGAAATGTCTCAAGGGTTTGAGTGGGATTGTTGGATGAGTGTTTTATGTGTATTTTGAATGAAAAAGTCTTTCAAAATCCATCATATAAAAGAATCCATCAAAATCAGTAGATTTTTGAATACCAATGGACATTTTAAAAAAAGTGAGAAATCTCAATTGAATACCAACATATTTTGTTGCCCTGAAAAAAAAACTTAATTGTCCTAATTGAATACCACATGACTTATTTAACTTTTATAAAAGTTTTGATTGAATACCACAAAATTTTTTTATCATAAAAAAGTCTTTTAAAATCTTATGAAATCCTAATCCAATACACCCTCCTTATTCTTCACGATGTAGCAAGGTGGTAGTGGTGCAAAGAGGAGGCAGTCATCCCTCAGCACCACCTTGTCATAGATCAGCGCCGGCGGTCTTTTTCTTCTTCTCTGGCTCTGTTTTTCACGTTTTTCTTCCTTTTGGTTGTTCTCCTTACTTTTCGGTACCGGATGTTCATTTTCTTGGAGTCCGACCGGCTACCACCATTTTTCCGACGGTTTTCTGATGGATTTGTTGGCGACGAAGTGGCGTTTCCGTTGGGTGTGTCTATTGGCGCGGATCTAGAGGCTTTGTTTGGTTTTGGAGGCGGTTTCCGCTGGAGATCCTTCTTTTCCGGTGCAGGTGGTCCTGTTTTGGTCGGATCTGTTGGTGGTCGCAGGTTCAGTTTGGTGTTCCTGTTGGGTGTATCACCGGTGGCTTCGTCGCTGTTGGTGTGGTTATGTTTCTGACTCTATTGGGTATGGTGTGGCTTTGGTGGTGACGGTGGGTTCTGTTTCTGGTGCTGGTGATGGTTGTGGAGTTGGCTGATAGGTGTTTGTTGCTCCGGCGACGGTTTAGGTGGTGGTTTGTTGCTCTGGCGACGACAGATGAGGTGTTGTGTGGTGAGGCTGTCACATTGGCGTTGGATTTGTTGATGTCGTGTGCGTTTGGCTTCCTTGATATTAGTTTCTCTGACCCGCTATCAAATCTATTGAGATTTGCAGGGTTCTTTGAGATTTTCAAATCCGGTTCTTTATACCTGGTTGTCATTTATCGCATAGAGGTTGACTGTTTGGTTTTTCCTCGATACAGGCGTCTCTGACCGCTTTCGAATCTGTTGAGATTCGCAGGTTTCTCTTCTGAGTTGCTGATGGTTCTAAATCTGTTGAGATTTGTAGGATGCTTTGTATCTGGATAACCTCGGCCACGTTGATGTTGACTGTTCCTCGGGTTTGCTGAGACTTGTTCGCCTAGGTTCTCGTTCTACTTTCGTCGGTTAGCTTTTCGCCTTAGGAGCTGGTTCTGGATTCTGATGGGTCGATCGCTTTTGATTCAAGATCGGGAGTTAGTGTCTAGTTGTGGCAACTGTCTGGGCTGAGTTGGTGACTGCTCTGGTATTCGGAAATCTGAGGGATTCTTTTCTCATGGTGGTACATTTGTCGTTGCCGAGATTTGTCTGCATGGGGGTTTTCGTTCTACTTTTGTCTGGTCAGCGGTTTGCTTGATGAAGATTTTAGATTTAAACTCAAATGTAAATATTTAATCTAATAATATCGATATTTATAAATTGTGATAGGCCACACAATCTCAATAACATTGAAATTTAAATCTGAATTAAACGCTTAAATCACCTACATTAAATTAAATGACTATTTATTTTACGAACATTAAATGACAATTTAACGGGTCTAATTCAAATTCAAACCCATAAAAATATGGAAAATGCTGGCACTAGTTAAGGATACCCAATATATTAAAATTATATCGGAGTTTGTACAATCAATGTTAATAAAATATAAAAAGTGGTGTTTTCAATGCAATAATTACTATTTTTTTATCCTTCTGGGGCACTAGTTAGCATGACCCTAAAAATATAACAATAATTTTTAATACGCCCCTTCACATGAGTATGTGTTTATATAGATGGTGGATAATAAACTTTGATACTATACTTCATACTATACTCCATCATGTTTAGTTGGGCCAAAATTTCTCGTAATTGCAAGATTTTTTGTGTGTAAAGTAAGGGCATCTTTATGACAATATATGTTTCTATGTTATTCATGTAGTCATGCATATATTACACATTTGATTAGACAATAATATGTACACCTAAACAGAACCTTTACCTTAGGATAAGGTAATATAGATTACGAAAATTATTTTTGACATCAATTGAATTATGAGATGCGCTTTATGAAATGACAAAAATATCTCTGTCCGTTATTTAAGTCATGAACACTTCTTTTTTTTCATACATTCGTTACTTGTCATAAATTACATACACGTTTTGCATTGGTTATGGACCATGAATATGCATCAGCCAGAGTATACTTAGCAAATAAGCAAAGGGATCAAGTGAACATTAAAAAAAGAATATATAGCATAGTTTATGAATAAATCAAGAGCAAGTCAAGGGTCGTGAACCTTGGAGGCTAGTACGTTCACAGCTGTGCTTGTGTTATACACAAGACAAAAACAAGTATTTTTCTCAACAAGTCACCATGCAATTTCACTCTGCCTTTGATCTCTCTACCACACAATTTCTAATTTTCTTTCTAAACATTGTATTATATTGTATTGTATTGAAGAAGAAATGAAGAATATTTGATTCAATGAATAGAGATATATGCACTACTTGCATGCATCTGCCAACATTTTCTTCCTCAAGTTTACGCATAAATTGCCATAGTCTTTCTTGTCATAGGCTCATAGCTAGCTTGTGACACAATTTTTTTTATACAGCCTTTTCTGATTTCCTACATGGAGACAGCCATAAATCAAGTTCAAAAGCCAAACAATTATTATCATTTTTAACTCAAAGAGTGCAAAAAAATCGCATGACAAATCAAAACATCCACATCACTAAGTTGTCATATCTCGGGCGCCATATAAAAGTTTTAAACGTGTTCACTGTTATTTTGTTATATTAATTCATAGAGATTAATTTCTATGCATTGATAGTATAATTTTTTTTTAACGTTCCTATGAAAATAGTTCAGTTGATAGAGACTTTGCATATATAATATGCATGAATTGTGATTCGAACCCCGATACTCCCATTTATTCACTTTAAAAACTAAAATTTTAGCTACTAAACTACTTGACCAAAAAATATATATATAATTTTTTTAACTAAATTGATTTGTTTAATAAAATTCTTAAGTTGTGATAGAAAAGACATTTCCCTATATATTTTATAAAAAAACATTTATAATAAAGGAAACAATTCAAGTGAAAAGGAAGCTTTGAGACATGAAGTAGTTCTTTATTAATAGACCAACATAGAAACTTACATTGACTAATTAACTAGCACTTTATATCCATCTTTTTTTCCTCTCTATGGAGTTTTGAGTTTTTCTCTTCATGAGAGCTTCATTTCTTTTCTTTGAGGTTTCCTCAATGTTGATTCTTACCTTAACTTCATGCTCAATCATTCTAAATTAATACACATACATCTATCTTTAATTTAACTTTACCACAACATAGCCTCTAAAATATACAAGAAGAAAAAAGTCATTTCCCTTTTTATCCAATTGGGTCTCCTCATATATTCTATGATACAAATGTTTCGGTGGCTATTGAAGCCTAAATTCTATTCAAAATGGTACAAATTTTTAAATTTTGGTTCTTGCCTTTTTTATTTTTTGAATAAATAAATCTTTACATGGTGCATGTTTTTCTAATTTGTTTTTTTATTTCACTTCCAAAAAAAATAGTATATATTATGTGAAGTGTATAAAGACTCGGTTAGAGACGATAGAGAAGAAGAGAAGAGCTATTGTGAAGTTTACAAAGAGTGACATCGCGGAGCTTCTTAGGAAAGGACTTGATTACGATGCATACAAAAGGGTAACATTTTTCTTTGCTCCTTGAATATTGGATGTCGGACACATCATTAATTTGAAGCGTCGATGCTATATTTGTATTTAAGTTTGAAGACATAATCGCTTTTTGCTTTTGAAGCAGACTGAAGGGCTTCTGTTCGAGGAAAAAATATTATCATGCTATGAAATCATTGAAAAGTATATTGGATGCATATCGGATCATCTTGAAGACATAATTAAACAGAGGTGTGTGCTTTTTCTATATATGCATTATGCATGCACTAAATTATGTCTCAATTCTCAAACATGAAAAAAAATATTATAGCAAAAATTTAACATAAGTTAGTGAGCGACCGATTTGATACACCCTAGCAAAGTGAGGGACTAAATGGACATTTAAGCAAATTATTATTTATTAAAGTGATATTAATGATCATTTTACAACTGTATTTGCGAGGATTTTTGAACTTCGCCCCCCGTTGAATCGACATCTCATGAACTTATACAAGTCATTATCAAAGTTTATGTTGACTATTGTAAATCTTCTTATATAGTGATTGCCCTGAGGAATGCAAAGAAGCAATACCATCATTGATGTATGCTGCAGCAAGAATTTCTGATCTACCAGAATTGCGAGACCTCAGAACATTGTTTACAGAAAAATATGGAAATTCTCTTCAACCATACATAAATAAAGAGGTAAAAGAATGTAAATATAATATCTTGTTAATTATTAGTAATTAATATTTGTTTTGAACATACTTATTATTGTTTTTAAGGCTTGCTTAAATAATAATATAACTGTTGTTCTTCAGTTTGTTGAGAGATTGAGAAGAGATCCTCCTACAAGAGAAATGAAGATTAAGTTATTATATGATATTGCACAAGAGTTCTCTATAGATTGGGATTCAAAGGCTTTGAAGTTAAGACTTTATACACATCCATCACTATATGAAGTAAGTATATTTTCAAATTGTGACTAATTTTTATCCAAGCAAGTGCATCTTGTTTCATGAGAAATATGAGTTAGAATACATAATTGAGTGATTCACCAACTTTGGTCCTTGATTTTGTAGGATTTTGCCCTTCAAAATTAGTAAGTAATATCAATCATTGATAAATATATCAGCGGTTCATATCATATGCACATGCATAACAAATTATGAATGATTACGATATAAATTAATTGTTTAGTGAAAATCCAACTAGACAATGCCATATCATTAATTGAATGGCCAGATAAGCATCTCAATTACTGCAATATTATACTAATTCAGCCTCAGACATTGGGAGTGCAAATTCATGTCTTTAGAAATGAATGACCAAAATAGTGACACCAAAACTATATACAAGTTTTACTTTAAATTGTCTAACCTTAAAAATTTGAGAGACTAAATTGATGATTTATTTATGGCACAACTTTTAATAATACAGATCAATTTTCCATGCGGTTAGTCTTTTACGATTGCAAATATCAGTAGTCGTTTGATCAAGATTAGATGGTACAAAGTCAAAATTGGTATTATAATTCATAAAATAAAAATAAAAATAAAAATTTGTTTTTATTTGAACCATCTGAATAAGATCGAACAGTCACCGATGTCCCAACATGCGTAAATGTGTGATTAAATTAACCTATTGAATCCCATTTTCATAATACATACATAAGCTGACCATCAACAACAGGAGAGGCCTATGTCTTATGGAAGTGGAGGAGAACACAAAGATGAAAGTAACTTCATTACATCCAAAGAAAATGAAGCAAGACACCAAAACAATAGTGATGATGAAACAACAAGCACAGACACAGACACGGACACATCATCATCGCATCATCATGGAAGAAAAGCAAGTTCAAGTTCATTTGGAAGCATATCTGAAGATGATCATGAACAAGTAAAAGAAATCAAGAAACCAAATTCCTTTTGGCACATTCCACCTCCTTACATCAAACAACATAAGACTAATAACAAAGGTGGTGAAAATAATAATAATTATTCAAACAAAACAACAGATTCTGAAGCAATACAGAAAAACATGGATTCAAGTGGAATGAAACCAACAATTTCAGTGGAAACAACATCATCATCAAAAGGGAATGCACAAATGTGGGGTGGTGGATGGCGTATACCTTCTAGTTTACCTGATTATGATGATTTCATTGCTCGTTTTAAAGCTTTCACAGGAAGATCATAGAAACATATTCACAATTTCAACATAACATTCTCATTATTATTATTATTGTATATTTGTAAAATGTAATGATGTAAGACTATAGGTTAACCCTCATGGTGGACTTAATTAGTTACTCTGCTCCATGTATACATTGAATATATGGATTTCATGACTAAAAGATTAATGCAAAAAATTAAAAGAAACGCTAAATCTGACGACAAAAAACTAACAAAAAGGAACGGAGGAGTATTAGATATTCTAAACTAAAAATTAATCACAAATCTAATAATATCTTATTGTAGATATAAATCTAAACTATATTTAAATATAAACTTTTTAAAAAAATATTTAGACATATTAAAAAAAATCCAACTTGTAAATCTAAATATAAATTTTTTAGATATAGTAAAAAAAAAATTTGGACATATTAAAAAATATTTGTTACAAGAGTTTGGATAGTGTAGTTAACTAAAAAATAATCGAATTTGTATAATATAATATTCCAAAACGGCATCGTTTAGTTATCTTAACGACAACGTAATTGGAACCTATGCTTTACAACTCTGCTTTTCTCCTTTGATTCTTCTACAAAGTTCGGATTCTCATTCTCCACTAAAACGGCATCGTTTAGTTACCTTGACGCTGAAGCTTTCACCTCTTCCACACTGTCACACTCAAATCGAATCTCTCCTTATACACTTAATAACACTAACCTTCAATATTCAACAATTTCAAAACCAAACCCAAAAAATTAAAATAAAAAATGGGTTGCTACCAATCAAAAATAGAGAATGACGAAGCCATATCGCGCTGTAAAAACCGTCATTACTTCATGAAACAAGCGGTTTCCGCCCGTAACTACTTTGCCGCCGCACACTCTTCCTACGGCGCCTCGCTGAAAAACGCAGGCGCCGCTTTAATTGATTTCGCTCAAGGCGAACACCAAAATTTTGTATTATCTCCTTCTTATGATGTTCCTTTACCTCCTCCTCCTCTTCCAGATTTACCTGCCGCTCTTCGGCGTGCTATCACCATGCCGGATTTTGAATCCGATGTGGTGGAAACTGTTCTGGAAGAGGAAGAGGAGGATGATGATGAAGGAGAAGTTGGTTTGAGTGATGAGAGGAAGGATTGTGTGAAAAAAGAGAGTGTGAGTTTGAATGTGATTCAGGTGTTGAGTGAAGTTGATAATCATTTTCTATTAACTTCTGAAGCTGCTCGTGATGTTTCCATAATTCTTCAGGCTACTCGTCTTCACTTTCGTTCCAATTTTTCTGATTCTACTAGAGGTACTTAACCACAAAATTTCAGACTCCCATTCCTTCTTTTTCCCTGATAGCTTATAGCTGATAGCTGATACATTAGTGTATAAATTGGTATGATCAAAGTAGTGTTTGATATCGATCCTTCTTTTACGAATTCTGGATGTTTTATTTATACACTTTTTCATAATCAATGGACTACATGAGAAGGAGACCTACATCTCCGCCCGAAATCTTATGCATTAGGTATGTGGGACTAACCACTCGCACTTAAACCTAACAATCCCCCTCTCAAATTGAGTTCTCATCTCGTATACTTGATTGAAATTGAAGTTAGAGTGTTAGATAGATATTATATAGCCAAATATAAATTCTGTTTTAACTACTAACAGAGATAACTGAAACTGTTTTAACTAACTAATAGTAACCATGAGTAAAGAAGACAGAGATAGAAAAAAAATACTAGTATATTATAGGATGTGATATAGTTGGCAGATAGATGTTATCCTTGTTTACGCTTTAGCACTTGGAGATAGTTGGTGGAATAGTTGGCAAAGAGCACTTTGAGAATCTCTATGGCTAGGGGAGAGAAAGGGATAATATAATGGAAAAAAAAGTGAACTATGTTATTCTGGATAATATAATGAAAGAGGGACAGGACAGGGATACAGAAAAAGAGATAAGATAGAGAGTTGAATTCATTTTTTGTGTACTGGTTTATATGTTGAGATTTATGATTATTGAGTAAATAGAGATTTATGGTGGTGAACTCTTGATTACTTGATTCATAGGTTAAATACTAATGGTTTTTAGCTACACAATACAGACACTTCAAATTTGAATGCGTGTTCAGTGTCCGACATTGGACACTATAACACCACACTGACACTCGTGGTTACACTTAAACATTGCATTTTCTCAAATTTTTATTAGTGTCGACGTGTTAGTGTCGTGTCTATGTCATTGCTTTATAGGTTGCTAGTATTGTCAAGGAAAGAAAAACCGCATGTTGTGTATTACAATCTCTAGTTTTGAATTATAATTTTTGCATTTGTTCTTTTTCAGGACACTTGGATTACTCTGCGAGAGTGATGCGAGTTGTAACATGGGATCGATCATTCAGAGAAACACCAAATACTGATGAAGTGAAAGATGATTTTGATTCAGAGAAGCATGAAACACTTGCTACTGTATTAGATAAGTTGCTAGCATGGGAAAGGAAACTTTGTAAAGAAGTTAAGGTAAGTTGAGTAGAAACTTATGTACTTATTTCATATAATAGGACTATCTATGAGTTTAATAAGTTTACCATACTTTCTTTAATTACTTTTTCAGCTCATTCAATTTTGTAGCTGCAATTAAGTAGGTCTACATATTTTGTGTTCTGTACTGAATTTTGCTGTTGAATATTGTTTCATAGGCTGCTGAGTTAACAAAATCTGAGTACCAAAGAAAGGTTGCCACTGTCAACAAGTTAGAGAAAAGAGGTGCAAGCACAGAAACATTGGAGAAAGCAAAAGCAGAAATCAGTCATCTGGATTCAATTTACATTGTAGATATGCAATTATTGGACTCAACAATCTCAGAGATAAATGATTTACGCGATCAGCAGTTGTACCAGAAACTTGTTCAGCTTGTTGATGGGTGAGTTATAAGTTTACAATCAGTATTTATAAAACTATAATTGCATATTGTTAATTTTCTAAGTTTGCAACTATGCACAATTGTTAGTACTGTTTTAATAAAACAAAACGATAAAAAACTGTGATGGATAGTTCACTAACTAAACTGAATCAGTTCACTTCATGAACTATCCATCACAGTTCCCATGCAGCGAACCCTTATACCAATGCGGTTCGTTTTAGGGCTAACCATTAATAGTTCGGCCAAGTTGTGCCAAACTATTGTAATGTTTTAGTCCAGTTTGTGTTTTTTCCTAAACCGACAAATGAACAGTCCTAACAAGTGTTATGCAAAGTCATCGATAGAATGTAAGACTAAAGGTGTTTTCTATGCACTATAGGATGGCGACAATGTGGGGAACTATGCATTACCACTATAAGAAGCAGTTTAGTATCATGAAGTTATTAAGATCATTGGATTCTCAGTTTCCAAATGAAACAAGTGAACACCATCATGATAGAACATACCAATTATTGAACGTTATGCAAGAGTTCGAATCACAGTTTGAAAAGTCGATAAACAATCAAAAGGGTTTCATAAAAGCCTTATATAGTTGGTTAAAACTAAATCTTATTGTTACTGAGAAGGATATAAAGGAAAAGATTTCTTCACCATTCATACAAATCCTTCTTCATGCTTGGAATGATCATCTAGAGAAACTTTCTGATGAATTTACTTTGAAAGCCATATCACATTTTGTTGCTGTGGTGGATTCTCTTTATCAACAACAAGAACAAGAGTTGGTTTTAAAGAGAAAATGCGAGGAGGTGCAAAAGGAGCTTACGCGCAAAAGCAGAAGATTTGATCAGTGGGAGTGCAAATATAAGAAAAAGAAAAGACTCGATGAGTTCGATCAGAATAGGGTAGAAGGTGATAGTAATGATCCTGATGAAGTTGTTAGGGAAAAGAGAGTTTTGATTGAACTAGAAAAGAGATTGGATGAAGAAAAAAGTGCTTTTGAAAGACAGTGCTCACATGTGAGGCAAAAATCTTTGGGATGTCTTAAAAATAACTTGCTAGAACTGTTTAGAGCTATGATAGATTTTTCTTTTGAATGTTCTAAAATGTATAGTGAATTAAGGTGTGTAGTACATAAATTAAGATCAGCACAAAGCTCATCATCTTGAGAGTAAAACACAAAGTGTGGCTCTGGAACATATTATTCAAAATTCTAACTTTGTTATTCTTTCTTATTGAAAGTCGTTTTCGCCGTGTTTCATATTTAATTTGTATTCTATCATGAGAGGAAAACACCTTTTTCAAAACCTTATCATTTTGTACGCTATCAAGTAGTAGCTTTGTTACTTATAAGGGTAAAACCAGATCCAACTCAAAAACAAATTAAGTTCTATTATTGGAGTTGTCGACATAATAATATTCAAATTTACAAGAGTTGATAAAACGATTCTCCTAAAAAAAACTTAAGTTCGATTACTAGAGTTGTCGATTTGTGAGGCAATATAGAACAAATATTCCATCATCGACACAAATATTCGTCTCATAACTAACAAGATCCAAAAGAACTGCACTACAATTACCAAACAACTTTAACCTTTTTTCTAAAGCTCTTAGTTTTGAGTTTATTTAAAAAGTAACTTTTAGACTATAAAAAAGCCGGGCCAAACGAAGCCTACATCGTGAGCATGCATTCGTTGAAGCCCCCTCCTAATATCAAATAGTATCTTAATGGCTTTGATTGTTTGTCCCTTAACTAATTTTCTTTTGTTTTGTTCCCTTGATTAATAAGCATTATGATATGATCCCTTATTAACTTTATCTTTGTAAGCCAAAATAATCATTTTCGTCAGTTTTTAATCTGAAATATCTAAGATAGACCAATATTATAGGTGATTCACCATTGATCTCATTAATTTTTTGACAAAACAATTGAATGGTCAAAATTAAAAGAATTAACAAGATCTATGGTAAACAACCTATAATGTTAGTCTACCTTAGACATTTAAGGTTAAAAACCATCAGAAAAGACCTTACTAAGTGATAGAGATAAAGTTAAGGGATCAAAACAAAATATAAAAATTAATGAAAGGATCAAAAGACTAATTAAGTCTATCTTAATTACAATTACATTGGGTTTAAAAGAGGAAAAAACTTAGTAGTATCATGCAACAATATTTTACCCACAAAAAGACACAAAATAAATACATACACAAGTATATATATATATATACAAAATAGGAAACACTCCCTAAATTTCCCACACTCCCTAAAAAACCTTTCATTCACGCAATGAATGTTAAAATCACTACTCATTTCCAACTCAACACTTACTAGTTACTAGTACAATGTTACTCACTCCTCAAACTCAAAACCACTCACTCTGCACACTCTTTAACTACTAATCATAATCAATAACCGTTTCACATTACAACAACAACAACCAATGACATACTCAAAACAAGACACCAAAAACAACGTCGTTTTACCACCATGTCTCGTCTGCCTTTTATGGACAGTGGCTTTAACGGTATTCATAACGGCAGTTTATTTACTAAAACCAGTTAATCCACAAATTGAAATGGAAGTGTTAACGGTACGTAAAGCAAAAGTTCACCCTCTACCACCGTTAAGTGCCGACGTGATATTATCAGTAACGGCGAAAATTTATAACAGAGGTTTGTTATGGATGGATTTAGCGGGAATTGATATCGGCGTTAAGTATCGTGGGTTTAAACTTGGTCACGTGGAATCGGAAGGTTGGCACGTGAAAGGGTGGGGTTCGGAACACGTGTATGGTGAGATTGAATTTGGTGGACTTCCTTCAGCTGACGTGGCGCATTTGATGCAGGATCTTGCTAAGGGTAGGGTCCGTTTTCATACTGCTGTTGGAATTGCTGGAAAAAGTCGTGGAATTCTTTTCTTTAGCTTCCCTAACATTTTCAAGGTATTATTAATAGTATTTTGTTAAATTTTAGTGAGTTAAAAATGATGATATAGTATACCACACATGCTGATGGGAAATAATTTATGTTAATTAATTATCTAAATATATCAATTAAATTATAAAATTGAAAAATTTATGAAGTTAAAACTAAAGTTTTTAGGATTTTTTTTCTTTCGTACCGATTTCCGACCCACCAAAGATGAGCGACTAATTCGGCTCGTGCGTAGAGACATGCGCACTGGCCAGACGTTATTCCCCTAAGAATCGAACCAAGTATTCTTCGGGTACTTTTAAAGAGGATTTTTTTTGAAAATTATGTGTGTTGATCATTGTATATATTATCTAGTCGGATAACATATATATTATTTAAAATATTACATTCATTAAGATAAGAACAATCATACAAGTAAGTTTTGTTAGAGAATTTTTAAAATATATTTAAAAAGATGCAATTGTTAGTGTGCAAATGTGTATCTTGGTTTAGTCTTCCAACTTTCTATGAACAAGAGTCAATCTGAGAGGTATTGTTTCAAGTGTAAAACACTTTTTCAAATGTGAGATTCTTTGTGTTCATGATCCAACACCATAAATCTCTTCCAATCTCCCACTGACCCCGCTCTTTAGACTTTAATCACTCAACGGTGAACAATTTTAATATAAGTTTATGATTTGAAAAAGATTTTATTGGATTGAAAAATGTAAGTGTTGCTTATAAATTATGTTTGACCTTAATTCTAGTATTGTAAAATTTTAAGATGTAGTAAAATATGAAGAAAAAAAATTTTGACTAAGTAAAATAAGAACTTATAAAATATAAACTATTCCATATAATATAAGGTGTTTTTTAATCTCTATTCACTATAAGCTTAAAAATTAATATTGCCAATGAGAGCCTACTTTTGTGCTATGAACTAACGTAAGCTATTGTATCCTAACTAATAACTATAAACTTGAAAATTGACATGACAAAATAAAACCCAAATAACGTAAAAACAATTGCCGAAAAGGACATCAAAAATACCGTTTTAATTGCATATAATCATGTAGACAATTTGACCGTTTGATTATAATCGAACAATTTAAATTAAAATAAATTTTCTCTTTTATTTATATTTTTTAACTTCAAATTGTCACATCTTGATATACATAGAGAATAATACAAAATAGGAAACCACCCCCACAATTTCCACTCATGCAATGTTAATCACTACTCATTTCCAACTCAGTACTTACAATGTTGGCATTCACTCAAAACCACTTACTCACTCACTCAAAAAATACCAATGACATACTCAAAACAAGACAACCAAAACTACGTCGTTTTACCACCGTGTCTCACATGTCTTCTATGGACCATAGCTCTAACAGTATGTGTAACGGCAATATTTCTACTATGGCAAGTTTATCCAGAGATTGAAATGGAAGACTTAAATGTTATACAAGCGAAGGTACACCCTCTACCGCCGTTAAGTGCCGACGTGTCGTTATCATTAACAGCGAAAATTCACAACAAAGGTTTATTGTGGATCAATTTAGCGGAGGTTGATATTGGCGTTAAGTATCGTGGGAATAAGCTTGGTCACGTGGAAGCTGAGGGTCGGCACGTGGTGAATAGGTGGGGTTTGGTACACGTGTATGGTGAGATTGAGTTTGGTGAACTTCCTTCTCCTGACGTGGCGCATTTGATGCAAGATCTTGCTAAGGATAGGGTGCACTTTCATACTGCTGTTAGAGTTACTGGAAATTTTGGACTTTTTTTCTTTAACTTCCCTAACATTTTCAAGGTATTATATTATAGTTTTTTTTTTTTAATATGTTTATAGTCTCTTAAAATTTAAATGAGCAAAGTTTGAAAAAAGTTGTAGTGGACTGAAAAATGAAAATCTAAAAATATATTTATTGCACGCGGAGAATACATGTTTAATCTAAAAATTAATTGAGTCGATTCACAATGGGTTTTATTGGATCAGCCCTCTTACTATTTGCCTGCAAATTATCAAATACTAGATGGTTATTCTTCGTCTCTCTAATTTGATCTAAGTTTCCCTCCATGTCCCCACATATACTGGAAGATATTTTTTTATTGCATAAATCTTTTTTTTTTAATAGCAAAATTTTATTGAAAGCCACCAAGCCAAGCTTAAGACAAGCCAAGACAAGGGCAGAAAAAGAACCAAGGAGAACAAACTCTCAGGAAACAACAAACACAAACACTACAAGGCTGCAGAACAAAGCTACAACCAAAAGAAAACTGGGCTGCACAAACGCCTCCCAGCCAAACTAACACGCCTAGGAACAAAAATAAACACCCCACCCAGCAGAAACAGAACCCGCCCCTTAGCAACAAAAACCAACAGCACACAAAAACAGAGGCATCACCCATTATCTTAGAAAGCAATCCCCGGTGTCCCAGTCCCACTCGTAAAATAAACACGGAGTAATCTTCAAACGATCCACACTCCACTTCCAAGATAAAATCTTAATATCATCCACTACTTCCAACGTCTCTTTTTTTATTCCATTAAACACAACATCATTTCTAGCCAACCAAAGAGACCAAACCACCGTATGCCAAATCAACATAAACCGTATGGCATAAATCTTATTAAAAGATATCTTTTATACTGTGATTTTTTGTATGAACAATTCAATAACTTAACTCTATCTAACTCGTGCGAGTATGCCATCTACATGGTTGCATGGTTGAGCATGCCCTCTTGTGCCTTGTTTGTTTGCCTTCCTTATATAAATGTGGTTGGGCCAGTATAAAACTTTTGGTAATTTGTTGTACTTCCTTCGGTATTGTTCTGAATTTCTAGGATTCATCGAAATATATTTTTTGTTAATGTAAATTCTATTAGAAAATATCATTGAATTTATATATATTATTAAACAATTTTTATATTTTAACCCTACGATTTTAAAAGAAATTTTGATAATTTAAAATTCTCGAAAATGAAATGACTAAAAACTTATGCCCTTGTGTGTTGAAAACAAGGAAAACTAAACCCATTTTGAACTTTCATATTGATGAGATCAAAAATTAAAACTGACATCCTTTGTATGGAAAATTCTACGTTCCTCCTTTATGACTTATCTATTTACTTTGACTTTGTTTGTCGTGTTCTAACAGATAAAAGTATCATGTGAGGTTTTGGTGAATACAAGAAACCATACAATTGCACATCAACATTGTGTTGAGAAGATTAAGGTATGATTTCAATGGAAAAATGAAGGACTAATTCTACAAATGCAACCATGGTGTGAAGGCTCAAAAAGATGTTAGTATGGGTATACATCTATACATACAAATATATAATGCAAGTTTAGAATAGATCAATGTGATGTGCTACATATTCTAAAGATTTGAGAGTCATGTTAGCAGAAGAAAAATTTCCTAAAATATGTATCATTTTATATTTATTTTTGTACACATCATTTTATATCTTTTATTGTGACACTCGTTATATTATTTTATTTCACCTAAAGTTTAACATTGTAGGCATCTCTCCTAAGTTTATTAATTATTATATACAAATTTCGCTTTAAGCCTCTAACCTAAACACAACGTGAATTAATATGAATGAATGAATTGACTTAAGAATGTAGAAAATATTTTTTTTTTATAAGAAATGTTAGTTGTTAGTACATATATTTAGAGGGGAGGGGAAAATGATAGTAACCAAGATAATTTTCTTTTTTTGAAGCATAGAAAATAATTTTCTTCCATCTTAATTATTTGGATATTTGAATTTTTTAAAAAGATAAAATGCAAACGGGAGTTTTTTCAAAAGAAAACCAAAATGTTATCTTTGATCTTTTAAAATGACTTCCACTTATTATTTCAAAAAAGACAGCCACTTGCTACTTTTTTTTTTTTTTGTTGACTCGGCCACTTTTGTTTTGTTTACTTTAAGCTTTGTTACTTGCACAATATTTCTCATAAAAAGGTGACAAAATTATACTCACCGTGATATTTTTTTTCTTTTTCCTTTATCGACTCAAATATCAATTTAATGGCCCATCAAAACTTTGTGAGCTTTAGGATTAGGAGAGTAAGGGTGAAAGGATCATTTCACTTTTACTATAATTTTCATTTTCATTTTTTCCATTGTTCCAATCAAAACTAGAAACATGGGGGGAAAATGGATTATGAGAGAAAAGACTCAAAAGAGTGTTGGGCAGTGGCGGTACCAGGGAGGGGCTGGTGGTGGCCACGGCCCCTCCCCACCTCAAAAAAATAATTTTTTTTATACGTATAGTATTAGTGTAAATTTATTATTAATAGTTTTAAGTAATTCGGTATACATATTTGTACAAATATTTATGTAAATATTAATTTAGAGTAGATTTTTTAATGACTATAAGGAACAAGTATTAGTAAAAATATTAGTTTATATTATTGATGGTTACGTAGGGTGTTATTTTAAGCTATACAGATTAATTTTATAATAATGAACTTTGATTTTATTTGTCAAAAAATAATAGATAACTAATTGAATTTATAATATTGGATAAAATTATCAATTAAACTAGCATATATAAATATGATACGATATAAAGAAATATGTTTATCAAATAGGTTTTTATTTCCTTGATATGAATTTATAAGTTTAAAATTTAGAATTGCGAAATATTATATTTGTGCTTTTTACGACTTATATTTTTATATATAATTATTTTTTAATTAATTCATACACTAAAAAATTTTATGGTCCACCTAAGTAATTTTTTCTGGTTCCGCCACTGGTGTTGGGTGACATGATAAACTTATTTTAATGCATGACTTCATAAGTCATGTCTAAAATGGGAAAACGGTTAAACAGATGAAAATTGAAAAATAATTAAAATTATGTCATTAAATTGCAATCTTAATTAAAGACCGACCAATCTTTGTCTATGGTGACATTACACTTACTCTGAACCTAAATAAATTTGCATCTAAAAACAAATATTAATATTCCACAAATTGTTGCTTAGTTCATGGATTGTATAAACCTTTGTTTTGAAGTGTTAAGGGCCCAAATGCAAAAACTATTACCGGCACACAAATATGGATCCATATAGTAACCTTTTGTTTTTAATGATCTCCAAAGTAACTCAATTAAGCCATGCCCCCATGTGACTACGTAGTATTACAGTCACAAAGAATCTTTAAAAACCATATCATATATACCAACTTGAAATGCTGACATCAAAAGTAATTATAATATAGCTTTGAGAAACATAATACTACAAATTTTTGAATTGCCGACATAATCAAAAGAAATTTCTAATATGTTGGATTATCCAATCTTGATACTAGCTAAAAGGTGCTTTGCTGAGGTGGTGATGAGGAAGTTGAATAAAGGAAAATTAAAGTAGTTTCATGCCATCACTATATAAATAGCATTTAGTTCTTAGTATTAATGCATGCACTTCAAACACATTGATTCCTTAATTATATCATTTTTTGCTTCCTATATTCTCAAATCTATATACACTATACACCATCATGGACCTTGAAACTAATTGCAATTGTCTAAGCACAATAAACAACATGTGGTCAAATTATGAGAGAATTGGCAACGAGGGTATTGTATGTGTCAATGAATTTGTCATTAGAATGAAGATTAGAAAATTGAAAAAATGGTGGAGGAAAATCAAAAGAGAAAATAAGGGTAGAGTTTTTAGATCATCTTCACCTGTGTTTCTATATGATCCTAGCTCTTATTTACAAAATTTTGATGATGGTTATTCCAATGATTCTGATGATTTTTCAAGGTCATTCTCGGCTCGATTTGCAGCACCATCCTCCAAGATATTTGAGAAGAACATTGAAGTGGTGGATGAGGATGAAATATTGGAGATAAATGAGAGCTAGCTAACAACATGGTGTAATATTGAGTTACTTAATTTGGACTCTATTTTTTTTTTCTTTTTTGCTTGTAAATTATATCTTGTAAATCTATATCAACTATTAGATTTTGTAAAAATGATGTTTTATATGATCATTTTATTTCTGATTTGTCGTAATATATGTTTTTTTTCATCTTTTTCTGATTTCGCAATATATGTTTTATATATGTTTTAAATTGGTAGATTTTTTTTAATAACGTTTTAATTACTTCTAGTTTGATTGCAAATAAAAATACACCACTTATAATTGCGAAATGAACATGGAATTTTTTTTGGCAATAATACTAACATAAATAAAAAATATTTTATTAAAGTTGATTTTTTGTTTGACAAGTGTTATAGTTTTGTTGATCAAAAAATTACAAATTAGCAAATTGATTTGAGAGCTAGCTAGCTAACAACATGCATGGTGTAATAGAGTTACATAATTTGGTCTCAATTTTTTTTTTGACACAATGTTTTGTTTTGCTCAATTAATCAAACCATATGTCTAACAATTAGTACATGAGTTTATTGCAGACCATCTAATAGAAACTTGAGGAAAATAGTGACGTTGCGTTATACTACAAATCTATATGTATTATTATTTACCTTCCTCAAAGTAAAAAGTACACTTGGCATCCTCACGTTGCTTCTCAAGGAGCAAATTCATACGTGATATTTTTTTAATATTTTAATCCAATGTGGCATCTATGTGTCATTTATGTACAACCTAAAGGAACACGGTTCGATTCTCAATTACAACAAAATCTTTTATTTTTTATTTTCAATTTAATTGTTTTTATCGTACAAAACAAATAACTAAAAAAAAAAAAAAAAGAAGAGCAGCATCACTAAAATAGAACAAACAATTTATTGTCAAAAAAAATAGAACAAATAATTTATAAATTTAAATTTAACCGTGTATCATATTGAAGCCTTGAATAGTTGGATTAGCTCTAGGCATAGAAAAAAAACAATTTATATATTTGAATTTAATATATTTGAATTTAATTTATCTTAGATTCAAAAAAGCATACATAAAAACGTGTAACATGTTTCAAATAACAACCTATGTAACTTTAAAAAAATAAAAATACAATTCTAGCTTACGGAAAATAGGATTGGTATCATATACTTAATTGACATCACTCACATAAAAACAAACAATTTATAAATTTAAATTAAATTTATTTTAACTCCAAAACAAAAGAAGATTAGCATCACAAAAAGAAACAATCGTGCTTGAGGATTATCATAACTAATTTGTTACATATTTTAGATTTTTTGGGTATTTTTTCCTCTATATATAGATGTTGAGTCTAACATTTTTATTTGTCTATTTATCTCACACAAATTTGTTTCTTCCATACAGAAAATATACAAATTTGTTTCTTCCAATTAAGAAATCACTATGGCACAAAAATACGATAATATTTCTGAAATCAATTCCGAGAAAGAGTCATGGACTATAGCTGCACGAATCATTCGTAGTTGATTCGTTTGAGATGTGAACCATGTTAACCGCGGCGACACACAATCCTAATTCTCTCTTGACATGGTTTTAATATTTAATTTTCGTTATCTCTTTTTTATGTATGTTCTTAATTTATTTTTATTTTCATGGTAACAAAATTCATGCTACCATCCAAAGGACACTAATATACAAGCTTGAGAAAGACTTGAAAGAGAATAAGATATATTATTTCAGTAATTTTGGTGTTGTCGCAAATCTCAGATCTTATAGAAAAACACGTATATTTAAATCATATCAAATTTTATCAAAAAATAAAAATAAAATTCAATCATGTTCTAAAATAGGAGCGTTGATTAACATTAAAATCACAAATTAGTTACAAAAAGCCTAAAATCATGGGAATCCGGTTTGTTTACTTAAATCATATTTTTTTTCGTAGAATACTTTAATCTATTTTATATCTTTCTCAACGAAATTACACTGAAGCAAAACTTCTATAAATAGGCCTATATACTTAAATCCGATTAAATGTATTTAAATCATCTTTAAGTCTTTACATTGAGTTTAATCATCTTTAAGTCTTTACACTTTGCTTCTTTTACTAATGGCTCCTTCATACGACTCAATCTTTGATATTTCAAACCAAAAAGATGATTGGTGTTTTTTTTTGTAGAGTCATGAGGTTGTGGGTAACACCTTCGACCTTGGAGATGGTGTTAATTGACTCAAGGGTCATTTTTATTTTTAACAATTATAATATGAAATTATATTTTGTATGTTTGGTTTGTCTTTTTTTTTTCTTCTTTTTTTTAATATTCTATATTCTATTTTATATTTTTTAGGGGAAGACTATCCATGTCACAGTCAATAGCTGTTTAATCTCACAATTCAGTCATGAGATTAGCGAGGACAAGGTCTATAAAACATGTTCTTATAAGTTTAAATTGAATTTCATTCCTAATACTAAGACCAGACATGTTCATGAATTGGTTGTCTCTGATAATTCAAACAAAAAAAAGGATTAACATCATTAAAATAAAACAAACGATCGTGTATAGCTTAAGTAACTCAAAACACAAACAATGTATTATAGCATCTGAATTTATTTTCTTAAAAAAAATATGATAGCATTTGTATTTTAATTTGACTTAATTTATATTTTCTGCTTCCCCTTTTTTTTTTACCAATTATTCAATGTATGTATTGTCAAACAAAAATAATAATTCAAAAAACAAAAAACAAATAATTAAGATTAAGATGATTTGTCAAAAACACAAAAAAAATTAAGCTGAGTTATTTATTACTGTCCTATAAAAAAAGGATGAGTTATTGATACATATTAGGATTAGGATAATAAAATAAATAATTCAAATTTGTTACATATATGAAGTATCATCTCAATTGGTTTACTTTTTACATTGATTTGATTTAGTTTTTTAAACCGTAAGAAATTACTTTATCCTGTTATATTCGATCTCTTTGATTATTTTTTTTAACATTTTACAAAAACAAATTAAGATGTGAGGTCTAAAGTAATAGTCCAAATTTCTTTACTTTTAACACAGACTTTATTTATTTCTTCACAAGTAAGAAATTAAACTTTCATATTTTAGATAAAATTTATCTTGAAATTTTACTTGAACTTTTTACAAAAATAATTAAAACGCGAGACATGAGATTATTATCTCAATTGTTTTACTTTTTACATATACTTGATTTAATTCTTCACCGCGTAAGAGATTATCATCTTCCATTAGAATAAATTTCTTTGGATATTTTAATTGAATGTTATATTAATAAAATTTTAAGATGTGAGACCGAGAGATATAATCTCAATTAAATTTATCTAATTAAGATGTGTGACTTAAGGTTATGGTCCAAATTTCTTTACTTTTTATATGGACTTGATTTAGTTAATTACTCTTTTCTATTAGACCACATCGCTCTTGAAATTTATAATTGAACTTTTTACAAAAAATAATGAAGACGCGATACATAAGATTATAATCTCAATTACTTTACCTCTTACATGGACTTGATTTAGTTCTTCACACCCTAAGAGATTACCATTATCCGTTAGACCAAATATTATAATATCAATTGCTTAACTTTTTATACGGGCTTGATTTAATTTTTCACGCCATACTATATTACCCTCTTCATTAGATCATATCTCCTTGGATATTTTAATTAACATTTAAAAAATTAAAATTAAGATGTGAGGCCTAAGGTTTTTGTCCAAAATAATTTACTTTTTACATGGGCTAGACTAGATTTAGTTCTTCATACAGTAAGAAATTATTAGATCAAATCCTTCTCGAAGTTTTAAGTGAACTTTTTACAAAAATAATTAAGACGTGGGGCCTAAGATTATACATGTTTGATTTTGTTTTTCACACAGTAAGAGACTACCCACTTCTGTTAGATCAAACATCTTTTGATATTTTTATTGAACTTTTTACAAAAATAATTAAGATTTGAGGTCTAAGGTTATGGTCTCAATCTATAAAGCACAGACTCTGACACAGACACTCCGACACCGCTAATGTAAAAAATATATGACAACGACACCGGTACATATTTATAAAAAAACTAAATTCATAATTAAAATACATACATATGCATTTAAGTTGAACAAATTTTTCATTAAAAAAAGTTTTAAAGGAATATATAATAGTACATTTGACATTTATTCATCCATCTACTATCGAAAAACTAAAAATAATGCAGTAAAAATGTAATATCTTTAATCCCTCATTGATCAATATTATTGTTTCGACACATCTTTAATCGTTGTATATATATATATATATATATATATATATATATATATATATATATATATATATATATATATATATCTAAGAAGAGTAGAAGCAAAAAAAAAATTAGGACATTTATCTGACACGTTTGTACAAATGTCTTATAGGTGTCGGATACCAATCTAAGGAGTGTCGAAGTAAAATAAAAAATAGTTTTTTTGGACACCTCTCGGATATGTGTCGTATGAGTGTCATACGGGCTTGATTTAATTTTTCACATTGTAAAAGATTACTCTCTTTCATTAGATCATATCTCTTTGAATATTCTCATTGAACTTTTTTTTAAAAATAATTAAGATGCAGGGTCTAAGATTGTGTCCTCAGTTACTTTACTTTTTACACCGGCTTGATTGAGTTTTTTACACCGCAAGAGATTATCCTCTTCTGTTAGAACAAATTTCACTAAATATTTTAATTGATTTACAAAAATAATTACAATGTGAGAACTAATATTATAATCGCAATTGTTGTACTCCTTACACGAGGTTTATTTAGTTCTTCAAGCCGTAAAGGATTACAATCTTCCGTTAGATTAGATCTCTATGGATATTTTTATTGAAATTGCAATAAAATAATTATGATGTGAAACTTTAGGTTATATGGTTCCAAATTACATTACTTTTTACACGGGTTTGATTTAGATTAAATCTCTGTTGAAATTTTAATTGAACTTTTTACAAAAATAATTAAGACGTGATGCCTATGATTATGGTCTCAATTGCTTTATTTAGTTTTTCACAAATAAGATATTATGATCTTCCGTTAGAACAAATTTCTTTGAGTATTTTAATTGAATTTATTACAAATATAATTAAGTTGTGAGACTTAAGGTTATGATCTCAATTGCATTACTTTTTACACTGGTTTAATTTAATTCTTTATGCCGACATAGATTACCCTCTTCGATTAGATCATATCTTTTAGGATATTTTAATTTAAAATTTTAGTAAAATAATTATGACGTCTTACTTAAGTTTTTTTTTTTACAATGTCTAGCTTAAGGTTATGATTCAAATTGTTTTACTTTTTACATTAACTATATTTAGTTCTTCACGCCATAAGAAATAACTCTCTTCTGTTAGATTAAATTCCTCTTGAATTTTTAATTAAACTTTTTGCAAAAAATAATTAAGATGTTAGATTTAAAATTGTGATATTAGTTGCTTTACTTTTTACACAGTTTTGATTAGGTTCTTCACTCCATAAGAAATTACTCTCTTCCATTAGAACAAATCTCTCTTGATAGTTTAAATGAATTTCTAATAAAAAAAAATATTTTCATCATGTTTTAACAACAAAATAAAATAATTAGTAAGACAATAATAATATACATATATTTTCACATTAAATTCTAAAATTATTATTATAATTTTTTTAAATGAAAGCTAACTTATACATGATGCTGGTTTGAACTCTAATTTTCCCTTTCAAAAGTATTTCTTAATTTTATATATATATATATATATATATATATATATATATATTACAAGTTTCTATTAAATTTTATAAAAATTAAATTTCTAGCCCGTGCTTGGTATGGGTGTCCATACTAGTTAAAGTTACTTTAATACTTAGCACTATACATGAATTAAAAAGGGATCTTTAAGAAACATATCTTACCAATTTAATTCATGCATGCAACAAAAGTAACTTGTGACATATAAACCGCGGCCCATGTGATCCTATACGTAGTATTACAGTCACCAGGAAACTTTAAAAAAGAACGCATCATACCAATTTGATCAAATTAATTAATGACATCAAGAAATTTTTAATATTGCTCTTAAAACAAGTGAAAGTACTATTTTTAGTCATAATATTAATAAATACAAATTTACTTTACAAATTTATAGAATAAGTTAGGTGTCATTATATAGATCAAATACATCAATTATATGATATAATTTATAAAATAAACTTTTGTTTATAATTATTATCGATTAGAGACCAATTTGAAGCGCCGACTTGACTTCAAAAGGAATTTCAACATTTCTTGATTATCCAAACTTTTGTCCTTTTCTCTTTCTTGATCATGTATCTAGCTAATTAAGTTTAAAGTATGTGCTTTGCTGATGTGGTGATGAGGAATTTGAAAAATTGGAAAGCAAAAAATATAGGTTCATGCCATCGCTATATGAATACTACTAGCGTTTAGTCTCATCATGTACATGCATGCACTCCCCAAACACATTGGTTCCTTAAACCAGTGTATGCTTCCTGTGTTCTCTACTTCATATACAATGAACCTTGAAAATTGCCACTGTCTAGGCACTAGAACCAATATTGGCTTACACATACTTCTTTGTAAGTTTAGAGATCAATCGTTAGTTGGTTTAATGGTGATTGGCGATAGATTATTTGATAGGGAGGATTACAATTTGATTCCCCACAATTATGATCGGAAGATGGCTGAAACCATTTGATATCGGAACTGACATCTGAACCAGATCACAGATGGTCAATGTATCGAATACTAGTGGTGAAAAAAAATATTAACTGAACAAAACTTTTAAAATAAGTTAACTAGACCAAACTAACTGATTTCAAAATCAAGAGAGGAAACTTCATTTTTAAATAAGTTATACAACCAAATAGGTATTTAAGCCAACAATATTTGGTCAAGTTTTGAGAGAATTGACAACGACCCTACTGTAAATATTTGTTAATGAATTTTGAAAACATTGTGGAGGAAATGCAAGAGAGAAAATAAGAGAAAAAAAAAAAAAGAGAAATTATGCATAGCTAGGGTAGGTGATATCTTTGGGTGTTTGATTAAATATTCAATATTTTCAATTCATTATTTATCTTTTTCCAAAGTAACTTGACATTTGACAATCAAACAATGCCCCATGTGACTACGTAGTATATACAGTCACTAGGAATCTTAAAAAAAAAAAAACTTATCATACCAACTTGAAAAATATTGGTGACATCAAAAGGAAGTTTTAACACTAGGATGATACAAACTTTTTTACTTTTCTTTTTGTTGGTCTTATCTAGTTTAAAGTATATGCTTTGCTGAGGTGGTGCTGAGGAAATTGAATTAAAAGGGAAAAAGTAATTAAAGTGGTTCATGTTCATGCCATCACTATATAAATAGTCTTTAGTCTCATAGTTTTAATGCATTCACTTCAAACACATTCATTGGTTCCTTAAACCATATATTATTTGCTTTCTTCTCTACTTCATACAACATGGACATTGAAAATTGCAATTGTCTATGCTCAAGAAACAACTGCATTTGGTCAAGTTATGAAAGAATTGGCTATGACCCTATTGTTTGTGTCAATGAATTTATGAGCAAATTGAAGATTACAAGGTTGAAAACTTTGTGGAAGAAGATCAAGAAAGAAAAGAAGATGAGAATTTTTAGATCATCTTCGCCGGTGTTTCTGTATGATCCTAGCTCGTACTTACAAAATTTTGATGATGGTTATTCGAATGATCCTGATGATTTTTCAAGGTCATTCTCAGCTCGATTTGCAGCACCACCCTCCAAGATTTATGTGAAGAATATTGAAGTGATCATTGATGATGAAGAAATATTGGAAATAAATGATGAAAGATAACTAACAACATGAATATGTAATTTTGAGTCTAAATTTGTAATTGTAATCTTGAGTTCCTTCACTTATAGACTTTAAAAAAATTTCCTTTGTAAATTTTATAGTTGTACAAAGGTTTTAGTTTTGTTATCTTGTAAATCTATGTCGACTTTTACATCATCCTTTTACCTTCATATATTTCATAGATATGCATTTCTTATTTTTAAGATAGATGTTAGTAATTTATAATTGTTTACTAACATAAATACCATCTTTATACGATGTTTTTATTTTTACTTTTTTGATAATTATAAGAGTTTTTTTATAAACTATTTTGAAAAACTTATAATAATAAATTATTTATTTGCATAATTAACCTATTTTGCGTAAGTTAAAAAAATAAGTCAATACAAACATACCCTAAAACAATGAACTAAAGAATTTCGAAAACCATCTAAATACTAATTTGAAAATATTTATCATTGGGTTCCCTTGAAGAGGTACCATATCAAATTGAATCTTTTGATCACGAAGAGGCATTCGGGATATGTTTAAAGACTGATTTTTGTAATTTCTTTAGTATCTTTTGTAACGTTTATCTTCTAAATTAGTGGAACGGATGATTGCTCTCTCCCCAACCATATGTCATTATTAAACATAATTGGATAAATAATATTGTGTATTTTTCTCTCATCCTTTCTACTTCACTTAGTTATTTTGCTTGTGGTTATTATTAGTTGCTACGTATTAATATTGCTGCACTCATCAAAGTATTAATGTGACTATTACGAATTTACAACAAAATTTATATTTTTTAGTTGTTAAAATTTTAAAATAAAACACATAGTTGTGTGTGTTTATCACTTGTAATTTTCTTTTTATCTTTTACGGCTTACACATTTTAAAAATATATAAAGAAATATTAGAAAAAGTTCAAGAAAACAAAGAGACATATACTTCATAATCTAACAATTTTTAAAATGAAAGTGTAAGACAAAAAAATAAACTAGCAAATAAAATTGAAAGGAAAATAAAAAGCCACACCACCAACAAACTATAATGTGATTGAAGTGTAATATCATAATAAGTTAAAGAAAATAGTTTGTAAAATAAAAAATTAAAGAAAATAGTATATGAAATTAATAACATTTCTTCTTTGTAGTAATTGACAAGCATGTTTATTTGCACACGAATATATGAGTGGATCAAAGGACGAAAATGTTTTAAAAAATGGTCTTGCTAACTGGTGCCCCGAATATTTTTTAAGTATTCCACTTAAAGAAATTTTTTATTCAAAAAATGAACATTACAATTTTTAATGTGTTGACTTTATGCATTTCCATAAAAAATTTATAAAAAACTTACTATTTAAGACTTTAACGAGTACCCCGATGACACTCTTTAACATTTGCCTTTAAAAAATTATATCTACTTCCTTAAATCGCAAACTAAAGCACCGACCAATGTTGGCCTTGTTCATCATGGTGGCCTTAGACTTTGAACCAAAATAACTGTGCCCCAAAATAAGGAAGATATATGGCTAAATACAAGTCTTCTTTGAATACATCACAAAAACTAAATATAAGTCTTCTTTGATATTAATTAAATCAGATAAATTAAAAATGTAACATTGGTGTATGTATATATACAATTTTTTGTCTCAACTATTTGAACTAAAATTAACTGTCGTCAAAATTGTTTAAAACTAATTTTGATATTATATAATGAAAATGTTAACCGGTACTTATGAGGTATTAGTTAAGAACCAAATATAATAAAATGATCTTAAAATTTATGTAATATTTAACCTTTTAAAAACTAAAAAAAAAAAAAAAACACTATTCTTAATACAAAATTTATTTATTTTAATTTTCGTGACTAATGTTCGAGCGCACTAGTTAGCATGACATATTATATTGAATGTTATCATATACAAATACAATTTATACATATAGAATAGAATTTAGTGTTTGTTATTCCAAAAAAAAAAATAGGTGTTTGAAACAACAAAATGTAACGTATTAGGACTTACGAGTTCCATATTAAAAGAGATAATGTCTGAAAATGAATTTATATGAGATATTTCTAACTCTACAAACTAGTATTAAGAATGAGTTAGACTTTTAATACTAAATTGTTTATTAAAATAAAATAAAAATCCTATAATTACAATTTAAAATACCGACATCAAAAAAAAAAATCAAAAGTAATTTTCTTTTCTTTTTTGGTCATCATATCTACTAATTCAAAGTATATATGTGCTTAGCTGAGGTGGTGCTGAGAAGTATGAAAAAGTAAAGTGGTTCAAGCCATCACTATATAAATAGCCTTATTGTATGTGTCTTAGTCTTATAGTACATGCACTCCAAACACATTGGTTCCTTAAACCATCTTATTCTACCTATTTTCTCTATTCCATACACTATGAATCTTGAAAATTGCAACTGTCTAAGCACAACAAACAACAACATTTTCTCCAGGTATGAGAGACTTGGCTATGACCCTATTGTATGTGTCAATGAACTTATGACAAGAATGAAGATCACAAGCTTGAAAACTTTGTGGAAGAAAATCAAGAGAGAAAAAAAGAGGAAAAGTTTTCGATCATCTTCGCATGTGTTTGTTTACGATCCTAGCTCTTACTTACAAAATTTCGATGATGGCTATTCCACGGACCCGGATAATGTTTCAAGATCATTCTCAGCTCGATTCGCAGCACCGTCCAAGATTTTTGAGAAGAATATTAATGTCATGGATGATGAAGATATTTTGAAGATAATTGATGAGTGCTAGCTAGCAAGTAGCAACATGAACATGATGTAATTTTGAGTTCCTTAATTTGGACTCAAACTTTCTTCTTTATTTTTTTTTTCTTTTCATGTGACTATGATGTAGTTGTACAAAGGTTTTTAATCATCTTGTAATTCTATTAGGATTATTGAATTTTATAAAATTGATATTCTATCTATTATGTGATCTTTTCAATTCTTTCTTCTTTTACTTTTCTTCTTTAATTTACATCTTTTTCCTATGTGCACTTTCAATTGGTAAAATGGGGACCCTTTGACTCATTTTCTCAACTTTTGAGTCAGAATTATGCCAATCCAAAAATATAAAATCACATCACATTTACCAATAACATCCAAAAAAGACAATTCAACTTAAGTAAAAGTAAAGTAACATTTTTTCCTAGTTGTTCAAGTTTGTTGAAGATTAAGACATTGCTATACATTGTCAATGTTTGAAATCCAAAAACAAATCTAACTTTCAATTTTTTGTTGATGTCATTTCCATATTAGTTGTAGATTAACTGTAAACCTTAGAATAAAGTGTTTTATTTCTACCTTAAAGGATTGGATTTGATTTAGATTTAACACCATTGTCTTTATTACTGCAATGTTTTTTATGTCTTGTTTGTACAAAGCAGCATAAGCCTTATCATATTTAAGTGCTTATAAGTTATTTCTGTAACGAAAGATCAAATAAGTTATAAGCTGCTTATATAAGTTATCTTGGAAAGCTTATAAAACTAAGTTGAAAACGGCTTTTTAACATATCATAAGTTATTTTCATAAGTCACACACAAGTTATTATACATATAGATAAGCCAAAATAAGTCAATTCAAACAGACCGTTAATATTACATACTACAATATAGTGATAAACCCAACAAACTTATTAAAGAACTTGTAATGTGGTCCAATTACACCTCTTCATCTTTTGATCCTTTTGGACCATTATAACAGAAAAAAAGAAGAAAAAAATGCAGTAACTGCAAAAGACCATGTGGCATGTGATATGATGTGAATGAAAATGATGTTCTATAGAAGCTATAGTGGTATCCAACCCCTCTTCCACTTAATTTATTTCCTCTTTTCTTTTTTTTTTTCACCTATCTGAGTCTGCTATTTAATGTGAGAAAGTGATACATAGAGAAAGATGCAAAAATTTCAAATAGTAAAAAGCTATAGAAGCTATCTACTTGCTTCCAAATTTGTTAGCCAAACAGTGACTGGCTTCATGACCAGTGCTTCTGTGGGGCTCATGAAATTTAATGCTTGTCCTTGTGCTACAAAACCTTATATCTTTTGGATGAAGTTATTTCTTCTGGCATAAAATGTATTTGGATTGTCTCTGGTCAGCACTATGACACATTCACGTAATCAGTTTGTCGGTGATCGTTAGATCGAGATCAGAGATGGATTTTGACTGTCTGATCTTGATATAATAGTCGCCGATGTTTTGACTGCATGAATAATGTGTGATATATTTGACTGCATGCAATCCAAATTTGTATAAAACACGTATCCTTGCAGAGACTAATATCTTGTGCCTGACATGACCACATAATATTCCTATATTTTTTGGATCAAGCCCTCTCTTTTGGTATATATTGGATATCATCGCACACAATTGCAAAGACAAATCTCTCGAGTCATTTAAGCCAGAAAATACTATCATCAAATACAAACACTCTTGGTTGAGTAAGGAACCCAGATTTCCTTTGGTAAAATTATCACGCGGTTATACACATTTAAGATCAAACAGTTTAGATCAAACGGATAGTAAATTCATGTTAAATGATGTCAACCATTGATTTGAAATTGTACGGTCGTGATCTTTAATGTTACAGTATGAAAACCAAAACTGTGGATTAAGTTGTTTCTAACTATAAATATAGACAGTTCACCTGTCAGTTAGGTAAATAGGGGTTTCCAAATTAGAGACAAACATAACTTGTGTCCACCATCTATCATTAATTCAATACTATGCAACAAAGAATCAAGTCAGGCTCATAAATATCAAAACATAGTTGTCTGTCCTATATGTCTACTGTGCCTCTAAGTGACACACTGATACTCAAATTATTAACTTCAAAAGTTGCAAAAGAAAAATTTACACAGCCGAATATAGTTGCTCAAATAAATGCAGCACAAACAAAAGCAACAGAAAAGTTATAGCATAGGCTAATAGATAGGAACATGTCTACCAGAAATAAACAAATTATTAATGACCTTATGGAAGGATACTCTAAGATCTAAAGGCCCCATCCTCTGCCAATGTCCTTATTGCTTCATATGTACAATTTTGGATTGGTGGTACATTGGTACCCCTGCTATAGAAACCTAAACTTATGCATATATCATAGAAGCTAATATTAAGCTATGGTAATAATAGCCCCTTCCTCTCTATTGGTACTTTTTAATTCCTAATGTGAGAGATTAAAAAACAAATTACTTTTATTAATGTTAAAGATCGCCATTCAAGGTTCTTGATCGGTCATTTTATCGTTTCCAACGGATATATCAGTCGATAATGTCAATATATGTGTTTTGGATTGGGCCCAGACCCAAATCATAATGGACTATATTGTCAGGGTGCATGCCAGAATAAATGTTGCACCACCACCATTTTATGAAAAGTGAAGGATTATACACTTGGAATACTCCTTTCCATTTCTTCTTTCTTTTCGGGAGCTGTTCCAGAAGTTGCACTTTCTTTCGATGTTGGTCCAGGCCCCCTATCCATTGGCATTGAAGTAGGCAAGGCCAATCCATTTGTTAAGTCGGCTGGTTCTAGGTCAAAAGCTAGTGTAAAATATGTCTTTCTCGTCCTAAGCCCTAAAAGTGCTTCCTCCTTACTTGGAGTTGAAGTTACCGTTGGAGGCCTTTGAGTTCCAGTCTCAGTAGTGGTCTTCCCAACTTGAGTATAAATCGATTGCCGCATGATCGGATGACCAAGACATGAATTCCTCAACGGATTTTTCGCCCACTTCTCCTGAAACCTTTACTATAGAAAAGGAGCTCTACATGAGAAGAATGGTAAACATTATATTTGTGTGTGTGCGTGCAAACGTTAGATGTTTTCCCTGTTGGTTCCATTAGTTACGGTTTTGCGCTTCTGATTTTTGCATATTATGCAGCTGGGAGGTTTTTAGTGCAAAAGAGACATAGTTCCAGCAATATCTGAAGGCATTCCTTCTCTCTTATAAAGAACTAAAAATTAAGGAGTTATTTTCTCCCAGCTTGTATTGAACTAAAAGCTTCTATGTGTGGGGATTAGTTAACATATATGAATAATGATATTTTTGAGTGGATTGAAATTATAAACTTATTTTTTGGTAATTACTATTTCTTAATATACTAGTAACATAAAATCCGACAGACATTGAAAAAAGGCTCTGGAACTACCCTTTTCAATATCATGTCCTGTAATATAACATTTCTGGGGTTCCTGCTTAGCAAATGTAAAATCTAAAGAACAATAATAATAAGTGATTGAAGCATTATGCAGGTGCTATACGAATAGCACAGTAAACATACTTTTAAAATCTAAAATAATGAGATTAAAATTTGATCTTGATATTGCCTATAACATTCAGACACATTCACACCAAGGAATAAACACACAAATATAGAGTTGATATTCATAAACGAAATCAGCAGTTCCGAAAACATGCTGGTTACAAAATCCAAGTGTTCACTCAAGACACAATAATTAAAGCTTAAACGCAAAAAAGAAATAGCATGCTACCGTCGATGACTCCAACAGCCACAGTTTGACGCATGTCTCTGACAGCAAAACGGCCGAGTGGAGGATATTCAGAGAAAGTCTCAACCACCATGGGCTTGGTGGGAATCATCTTAATAATACCAGCCTCACCATTCTTCAAGAATTTGGGCAGTTTCTCAATTTCCTTACCAGAACGCCTGTCAATCTTGGTAACAAGCTCATCAAACTTGACAGCAATGTGGGAGGTGTGGCAGTCAAGAAGAACAGGAGCATAGCCATTTCCAATCTGGCCAGGGTGATTCATGATGATCACTTGAGATGTGAAGTTAGCGGCCTCCTTGGCTTGGTCATCCTTGGAGTTTGAGGCAACATAATCACGCTTGAGATCCTTAACAGCAACGTTCTTAACATTAAATCCCACATTGTCACCGGGAAGGGCCTCAGTGAGAGCTTCATGATGCATCTCCACAGACTTGAATTCAGCTGTCAGTCCACTAGGGGCAAATGCCACCACCATTGCAGGTTTCAAGAAACCGGTTTCAGCACGTCCCACAGGCACAGTTCCAATTTCTCCAATCTTGTAGACATCCTGAAGTGGCAATCGGAGGGGCTTGTCTGATGGCCTCTTAGGCTCATTGATTTGGTCAAGGGCCACAAGAAGAGTTGGACCCTTGTACCAGTTAAGATTTGTGTAGCGCCCAATCATGTTATCTCCCTCAAAACCAGAGATGGGAACAAATGAAATTTTATCTGGGTTATAACCAACCTTCTTCAAATAGGATGAAACTTCCTTCACAATTTCATCATACCTACCCTTGGAGTACTTTCGTGTAGTGGCATCCATCTGTTCAAGATAGCAAAAATTAGTACTTGTAGAAATTAATTAAAAAAAAACATAATCAAATGCACCTTTATAGGGAGCTGAAAATTGAAAGTACCTTGTTGCAGCAGCAGATCATTTGCTTCACACCAAGAGTGAAAGGAAGGAGAGCATGTTCACGGGTATGACCATCCTTGGAAATACCGGCTTCAAAACCACCAGTAGTGGAATCAATGATCAGAACAGCACAGTCAGCTTGGGAAGTCCCGGTAATCATGTTCTTAATGAAATCCCTATGACCGGGGGCATCAATGACAGTGCAGTAGTACTTAGTTGTCTCAAACTTCCACAGAGCAATATCAATTGTGATACCTCTTTCGCATTCCGCCTTGAGCTTGTCAAGCACCCAGGCATACTTGAATGAACGCTTGTTCATCTCAGCAGCTTCTTTCTCAAACCTCTCAATCGCACGTTTGTCAATACCTCCAAGCTTGTAGATCAAGTGACCGGTGGTAGTTGACTTCCCAGAGTCAACATGGCCAATGACAACAATGTTAATGTCAACTTTTTCCTTACCCATTTGTCCTTAAAAGCTTAAAACGACAAAAATATCTACCAATTCAACAAAAGAAAACAATACATAAGTACCATTGTGATTTAAAGAACAACTATATCATTGTGATTTAAAGAAGAAAAAAAACAATCCATCTAGTATTAAAAACGATTCAGAATTGCAACTTAAATGAAAAACGATTTGGAATTATGACTTAAATGAAAAACGATTCAGAATCACGACTTAAACAAAAAAATAACGATTCGTCTATGTATATATGCATCTAGTCTAGTATGAAAATTCAAAACCCTCTTTATAAACTATACCAATTCATAAACGATTATCACACTATCAACAAATCACAAACAGCAAAAATACACAACCCAAGTCAATAATTCAATATCAAGAGGTAAAGACACTAAGCAGATCAAGCAAATAGGGTTGAAAATATCTCACCTATATTCTCTTGGAGTTGACCACAACTTTGTTGTTTGAAATTTGTAGGTCCAATAAACCATGTTTGAAGTTGAAGGTAGAAAGCTGAAGAGTTCCTTTGAATGAGTTGTTCATCAAATACAAGGTCTCCAACTAAAAATATAAAAATAACAATATATAGTTGCATAAGAGCACAATCAAAGACTAAGATCTGCCAAGTCAAAAGATCTACTAATAGCTTTGGACCAACAATCTGCTTTCTTTTTCCTCAAATCTTCGGCCATTGAAGGACGGAAAATATTTGCATCTTTTAGCTTATCCTTTGAATCAAATATGTAATCTTCTTTCCAAACCCCAACTGCTAATCCAGCTGCATAGGCTGCTCCAAGTGCGGTTGTTTCTATGTCAGCAGGTCTAATTACTGGAGTTGACAACAAATCCGCCTGTTCAATATTATCAACAAAAATTATATCACCGATGTGAAATGCAACCAAGTATATGTATCAACCTATCATTCTATCAAGGTAAACATTTCCAACAGCATGCACTCAGTCTCCTATTTTTCCTTTTATCTTTCGTTATAAAATTAGCTTAAACATAAACACTTACAATATATGATAAGTGCTTGTGCTATAAGCTCTTAATTAAGTTGCTAATCCAAACAAGGCCTAAGTTATGTTAAACTATATCAAAAAGTAAACTATGCAATTCGAAAGAAAGAGTTTAATAGAACAAAATTCAAGGTAAGTCCTGACCTGAGTCTGCATCAACAGGTTGTTAATAGTTGCTCCACCATCAACCCTAAGCAAAAACGCATCTTTCTTGGATTGATCTGCTCCAGAATCTTTGTGCATTGAATCTATGACATCTTTTACTTGAAAACAAATGCTCTCAAGCACAGCTCGAGCAATGTGACCCTTATTAGTATACCTTGTAATTCCAATTAAAACACCGCGAGCATCGTCACGCCACCACGGAGCAAACAATCCATTGAAAGCGGGTACGAAGTAAACAGCTCCATTCGATTCAACCTCTAATGCCAGAGCCTCTATCTCTGCAGCATTTGAAATGAAATCAAGATTATCTCTAAGCCACTGCACTGCAGCTCCAGCAATGGCAACAGATCCTTCAAGCGCATAGTTGGTTGGAGCATTTGGACCAAGCTTATAAGCTATAGTTGAGAGAAGGCCATGCTTTGATTGAACTGCTCCTTCTCCGGTATTAAGCAGAATGAATGCACCTGTTCCATAAGTACTTTTCGCTTCACCTTTTCGGCACGCTTGTCCAAGCATTGCTGCATGTTGATCACCTAAACATCCAGAGATAGGGATCCCGGGAATTGGCCATCCAGCAGCAACATTACCTATAATCTCTGAATTGCTGACTATTTTCGGCAAGATTTCAGGAGGGATTCCAAGTGCTTTCAATGTGGATTCATCCCAGTTTAGAGTTTTTAGGTTCATCAGCATTGTTCGGGATGCATTTGAAACATCAGTAACATGTAATCCTCCTTTCACCCCGCCGGTTAAGTTCCATATTAACCAAGTGTCTATTGTTCCAAACAATGCATCTTGTTTCTTTATTGCTTCCTTGACCGCATCCACATTTTCCATCAACCAAAGAAGTTTTAAAGCACTGAAATATGTGCTAATAGGCAAACCACAACTCTCCACAAAGTGAGTTCTGCCGCCCGATAACTCATTTTCAAGTCTCCTGTTTTAAAATAATAATAACATCAATGGCATTTCTAATGATGGCAAAAAAAAGCAATAAAGGAATGACATAGTGCACCAACTTCAACCATGGAACTAACAACAAAAACTGCGCACTTGATAGATTGATAGAAATAATCAGAACATTGCACAAACAGAACCTTATGGCTCAAAGACAGGATTACCACAACATTAAAATGACGTGTTCATTTGAAATGAAATCATATGATCCTTATGGCTCAAAGATAGAATTACCACCACATTAATCTGACACATGGTTAAATTCAATCACTAGTGTTCGGCGTCCATGTACGTCAATGTTTTATAGTCTCCTAGTCCAATGAATTATACTCTTAAACATGCAAGAAAATATAATGAAATTATTTCCTTAACTGAAATCAACCATCGATTCAGGAAAAGAAAGGGGAAAAAAGGGGCACCTGCAAACAGTCGAAGTGCGAACATCCATCCAAACAAGAGCATTGTGAAGAGGAGCGCCAGTAGATTTGCTCCAAATAAGAGTGGTCTCTCTTTGATTGGTGATACCAATAGCCTTCAACCCTTTATCCACATTGAACCCAACAGCTGTTGCCTTATCGACTGCCTTAGCAATACAAACCTTCACACTCTCCAATATTTCCATTGGATCATGCTCCACCCACCTTCCAAATCAAACACAAACCCGTCAAAATTTTCAACAAAAGAACAAAACTTTACCGTGAAAACAGAGATGGATGTGACCATAAATACAAACCAAACAAAATTTTTATCAAAAGAACAAAACTTCACAATGAAAAGAATAAATAGTTACTATAATCTATGAGACCTTGCTACTATAGTTTCTGAACGTATCAAAATTACATAAGCATCCTCAAATGTGTCTTTTATTAGTCATTGTTTATGAAGCGTGGACACTCCTCGCATTAGGCTTATATAGATCAAACCGACTACATGATAATTCATTTGAGGATCAAACCAACTAACTAACTAAAGACACATTCCAGAAACAAACCGACTAACAGAAGACACATTTAGCTATGTTTTTTGTAGATCCGATACACATTGTGACAAAGGGCCTCAATAAAATGATCTTTACTCCAATGAAATAAAAAATGGGATGTGTCCATAATTACCAACCCATCAAAATTTTGATAAAAGAACAAAACTTTACGATGAAAACAAAGCAAGAGTATGACCAAATTACCAACCCAGCAAAATTTTCGATCAAAGAACAAAACTTTCCGATGAAAACAACAAAACCCAACAAAACTTTGAATTAACTTTAGAATGAAAAGTAATTACCCTGCTTGTGGATAGAATTGAGTGAACTCCACCTGGTGAGATCCAATTGGTTTCGCTGATTTGTCGTAGATTATGAATCTGCTGCTGCTTGTTCCTTGATCAATTGCTCCAATGAAAACATCTTGTTTCGACATCTTGTGTTGTTTTTGTTGTCTGATGAATGAATTGTGTTAATGTGATTTGATCAACAGCGGTATATAAATTAAAATAAGTGAATTGAAACAGGAACAAAGTATATTACTAAAAAGAACAAGTTACTCATAAAGCTATGAATGAATTTGGTGATGAGAAACGAAAAAGAAGGGTTACCTTGTTGAAGAAGGAGAGAGCTGCGTTAGAAAGAGAATGAGAGTAGCTAGAAATTTATTCGTCTTAAAATTCTAGTCGTTAAATTATTTTGCAGAAAAAACTCAATTAAGAAAAAAGATAAACAAAAACTTGGGGAAGGAAACCTTGCTCATAAATTAGTGATTCAATTACTTGCTCATAAACCTGCTCCGCCGTTCAAAAAGGTTTGGCAGTGCAGTTTGTTGTCCGTTTATCTTTAATTTATATGTAATTACTTATTTATTAATATATATATATATATATATATATATATATATATATATATATATATATATATATATATATATAAAGTCTATTAAGTAAATAAATTACTTAAACTTGGTCTTCATATTTTACAAAATACGTAAATTTACTTTCATTGTTTTGTTTTATGCAATTTTGGTTCTCTATTTTTTAAAATGCATAACTTTGGTTCTTATTTTGTGTTGCACAATTTTGGTGTTCTATTTTGAAAATTTTAGACATTTTGGTCCGACTTTTAATTTAATTTTTAAATTTGATAATTTAATACATTTTTTTTAAATGATATGTCATATGAATTACCAAAAATAAATGATATGTCATATGATACATGCTTATATTTAGAAAGAACATCATAAAGAAAAACGAATAGATACTCTTAAATTTATTTTTAATCTCTTAGTTTATGTTTTTTATTTAAGAAATAATAAAATCTAATTTAAATAATAAATAATAACATTAAATATGACGTGGCAACCCTCATAAGCATGTATCATTTCATTTAAAAAATATGACATATCATCAAAACTGGAAAATAAAAAAAAAATTGAATTTTTCAAAATAAAGAATCAAAATTGCATTTAAGTTTAAATAAATTAATGGTTCAATTAAAATTTTAAAAAAAAACAAAACAAAAAAAAAAACTCCTCACATTTCATAAGGTTTCTATCATTGCATTCTCGATTTGTCCGACAACCACAAAACGTAAAACCCGCTACCTTTTTGCTATTTTTTATTATTTTTATCTGTCTCAATTTGCGTGCTAAGAAAGAAAAAAAATCAATTATCCACCCAGAACAACATTTTTGGATGTTCAAATAAGAGACCTCAATCATTTTATCTCATTGCAATTTGCAACACTCCAAAAGTTAACAATTTATATGTTCTTTTGATTCTCCACTTTGTCACAACTTATTTTAAGACATTAGCTCCAATTGTTCTAACACCAACTTCAACTAGACACTTGGAAATCACATCATGGTTCAATCATGGCTTGTGCCCTACAATGCTTAGGACTAACTCGCATTTCATGTGCACGTGGAAAACGAGGAAAAGGGTGTGGAGTGATTCTTTTTTTGTGGATTAAGTTGTACAGTTTTAAAATGGTTACATCTCATAAACTTTTAGACAATTTCTTCTCCCACCCTATGTATCTTTTTTGCCCCCTTAAAAGGTTAAAAGAATTCGATAAACGCGATCAGAATTTTTTAAGTGTAAATTTGAGTAAAATTTACATTAAAAAAAGTTCGATAAATGTTTATTGAACTTTTTCATAATGAAAAAAAGTTTTTAAGTGGTGGAATAAGAATTTTTAAATTTTTTATTCAATTAAAACCTTGATTTTTACATCTAGCGATTGTAAGCCTGTGTTTGGGTGCACGCTTGCATCCTTTAAACACATGTTATAGTACCTTCAACTCGCGTTTGTGTGCATTAAAAAAGTAATTGGATATTCTATTATGTTAAGCCTCTTGTCCACTTTATATAAAAACTGACTTGAATATTGAAGTGTTTACTACAACGCCTCTATTGAAAAGCTCTAACACGATTGATCACCTCCGGCCACGGCTCTTAGTCCACCTCGGATCAACTATGTATACCGACATGTTATTCATCAATATGGTTGGTTGTAAAGGCAAAAATGTTGTTTGCAGGTTTTTCCATCATAAATTATAGGATTTTAGGAGTGTAGTTACCCAAAATCTATCATATGGTATAGAGTATAGACTTATATTATATGTGAAGTGAACATAATATGAATGCCCGAGTGAAATCTGAATTTAAACTAAATCAACAATAGTCCTCAAGAATTAAAAAACAAATAAGAATTTACAACAAAAAATTTAGTAGCATAATCTTGCTAAAAAAGAAAATAAAAGACATTGTAAATACTCAAACAATTAAAGCTATACCTAAAAGTGTTTGGATGAGATGGGTCGGATCTCTTCTAATTTAACCAAAAATCTTGAGTTTGAATTTAGTTCAGGGAATGCATCAACGTTAAAACTCTTGACTGCGAGTTTTGCCGCATATTGTAATCTTGCACGACTTGAAGAATTAGTCTCTACATCACGAGGGATATTCAGTTTGCGCAAACAAGTAAACTACATTATGGAAATGAAGCATACAACAACAACTAAATAAATACTACAATCAATAAAAACACCTCTAATAGCTTGGTACAAAACCAAACCTCTCTCCAAAAGTTTCACTGCATCATCCCAATTGCGTCCATCTTCACCAGCCTCAACCATGGCTCCTTGACTTTCTTCCAAAACTCGAGCCTTTTCACGGTATATGCGAGCAACCACAATCGTGACATCGGTTACCAAGACAATATAGAGAGGTCTTGAAGCAAAAATACACTCTGAGAAGATTGCGTAAGAGAAAACAACCACCAATGCTATTATCAGTGAACTTAGTGCGCGCGTGTTCTCAGAAGCTAAAATGCAGAAATTTAGTTCTCTTGATGAGAAAAATGTATGCCGGCGCCACTTATGAGGTTTCTTTGCTTGGTTTGTGTTTAGTGATTCTGTTTGTTTAGCTTCTGGTGATGAATTTGTTTGTTTGGTCTTAGAATCTTGTAGTATAGGTTTATCTTCACTTTTGGGTTCAAAATTTGAGTATTTAAAACCTCCTTGATGTCTAAGTCTTGAAGTAGTGGAGGCCTCATGTTTGTGGTCTTCAGCATTACCTGAAAACACAGCAAAGGACAAGTAAATATAAATAAGTAACATATAGTTAGATTCCATCATGCATGTGTTTACCCTTAAAAATGTAAAAATTGATCAATATTTGCTAAGAGGATCATATCATATATACTTGTTATACTATCAGATATCGCAAGGATTGAAACACGATCATATCAATCGATACTTAAAACTTTTTTCAACCTTTACTCATGGAGTATTGACAAATACATAAACATCGTGTACATAAAGAAAGACAATTAGACATCAGACACAACACAAACACAGGCAACTAGATATCAAATAATAACTCAAATTCAATTGAATCGATTGAATGTAATTATATTGTCGACCGTCTTCCAACACCAAAGCGTGCAAGGCAACATACGCGTCTTTCATCTAAAATGTTGTTGCATTGATTCTCATCTATAAATTAACTCAAATTCCTTTCTTCTTTTGTTTTGGTAGGTAGTACGGACGGGTAAATATGACATAAAACTTGCACATACAAATGAGAAATACCAACTTCAAACTAGGAATGCTACGAATACCCGATCTAACAATTTCGGTATTTGACAGTTGAATTAAGATTTCTAGATGAATGAACACAATTCGAAAATATAGCTTATCAACCAACAATTCTATAATATATATATATAAGCGACCGAGATACAAACCAGCATTGTCTTGATCAAAATCAGACACAAAAGCGGAGGAAGCTAGAGAATGAGGTCGCGTATGGTGAGGAATTTCTTTATCGAAACGAGAATCAAATGCAGAAGCAGACATGGATTGTGCATGACGATATGTTGGAGATGAGGTAGCAGAAGGAACTGTAGGTGGAAGTGCATTGATACGACCAGTTATTAATGCCATTCGATCAGAACCTCTCTCTGTTATCCTTCTTCTTCTCTCTTCTCCAATGCTATTGCTCGACATTGTTCTCTTTTGTTTTGCAACTTTCTTGTTCTTTTTTTTCTGAAATGAAATTGTGTTTGTTTCTTCTTTGTTTGTTTGTTTTCTGGTATTTCTGTTAGGAGAATGTTTTAGTATTAGACCCGTAAACATCGCCATTTGACATGTTCCTTTCTCATTTTAATGGCCACATCTTATTACATAATTGTTAGATGTCATATAGATAGATGTCATTACTAGATTTAAGAAAAAATAATTCGTCCTTAGACGAAATAACGAACACCACATATAATTCACACATGATTGTTAAATTTTTTGTTCGAATTGAGATAAAGATGTACGGTCGAATAATATCGATATTGACAATTGAGTTAAATCTTACGCATGTTTGAGATTTAAGAAAATGACAGTAAAAAATTTGATCCAAGTTTTGTATTGATTATTAGAAGGCAAAGTTCCTCCTATCGAGGATTTAGATTTAACGCAGTTAGACGCTGTAACTGCTCCTGACCGTTCGATCAAAATGGATTGTTGTGATTAAAGCAAATAAAATCCGTCTCGTTTGCTTATATTTTATAATGGAGTATTTGATTATCTTAACCTTTTAATAGGTGGTTCGATCCCCAACCATCAGAATATAGCAACTTATCTAATAATATAAATTTAACCGTAAAAATTAAAGTGCCATTGAGGTCATAAATGAGATGACGCGGATTTTTTCAAATCTAGATTTTGAGTTCAAACTCGATTATGGACATACACAAATGTTGAAATTTTTAGAAAGAATTCACCACTCTTTTTTTAGTCTCGCCAAGTTCAATTAATAAAGTTGTATCACTACCATGACATTTTATCGTAAACAGATTTACTACTGTTACAACAGGTGTTGTAAATAATTATAATCATCTGATCTAAAATCGGCGGCTAAAATTATTTTAATATAAAAAAAATACAGTTTTTAATCATATTCATATGATCTAATATCAATGGTCCATATTAAAAACTGCATATCACCTCATATACATAAGTTAAAAATAAAATTGAGAGGATCAATTTCCAACCTCGACTAAAAATAAAATTCAACCTTTCACATTTTTTTAAGTATAAAAAACGAAAATTGTTGAAAGTTGATTGAAAATACTCATCACTCTGTTGACCAAATAATTTAAGGAATATATTTTCTTGCAAATATATTGTATTTATTTACCTATTGGGTTTTCAAAGTTCAATACAATTTTAATTATCATTTTAATCCTTAATTGTATATTGTAAAGAGAAAAATAAGTGGAATTGGATAATGAATAATTAAGAGTATAATAGAAATAGAAATATGAATAAATAATTTTATCGAAATTGAATATATCTTCTGTCTCAAAGTGTAAGTTAGTTGATTGTTATCAAAAATATATATTGTTGAAATGATCTTCGAATACTTTTTACACTTAAAATGTAAAATTTTAGTCATTAGATTATATTTTTAATCTTGGTAAAATTGTGCTTGCGCAAAAGTCAGTAACATATATACTATTTTCATTTTATTTTTAATTTTGGACAGAAACGTTAGTAACATTTGTCAAACACAAAAATTCATATCAACGTTACTACTAGTATTAGTCAAAAAAGTTACTAGTAGTAATAAATTTCACCAACAGTCAATGTTTACACATAAGCTATTTTTTTCTTTAATAAACGTTTCCAATGAGTTATAGAGAAACAACATTTAAATGGCATTTGAAACTCATCAAGTTATTAATAATAATATTATGTAACTCCATTGTGTCAAAAAAAAATAATTATTATGTAACTCCATAAAATAATAAACAAAAATTTATTAGCATTGGTTTATACTTTATAGGGTCATATTGTATTACCAATATTCTTTTATTGATTTTTTTGAACAAGATATTCTTTTATTGATTAAAAAATATATATTACTATTTCTTTCTACCCCTTTACTTGCTAAGCATTGAACTCATGGAGACAAAATATCTCATTTATTCTTTTCTTTATGATAATATCTCATTTATTCTTTAGAATCGTTTCAATTGGTAAAAGATTAAAGACTAAATAAAAACAAAAATAGCCAATATCAATTTAATCAAATTATTACTTTTATTTTTGACAAAGAAAAAGAAAGAATCAAAATCCCTTTGACTGAGATTTTATGAGATTTTGCAAGAAGCATGATTTTCATCCAAGTTCATTTTTTCCTCCAATCCTATCCTATATGCATTTAAGGAATATGACGCATACATGAAATATTTTTTACCAAACAATTTTATATATTATGATTATGATGCCTATAAAGTATAAACCCACACTCCTCATAAAATAATATTCATTCATTCATCAAATTAACCTCATTAGCCTAAAAAAATCCAACATGCCAAGGAATATTCAAAAATCCATTCAAAATTATCTCTACAAAATCAAAACTCATCCTAGGTCACAAAAATTACGTTTATCCTCTAAGAAATGGATTGCTATCAATGGTTGCAAGCATCCTAGAACTCCTTCTTTCTCCTTGGACAACAAAAACATTGACAACAACAATAACAAGAATGACGATGAAGCTACACTAGCAGACATCGATCGTTTTCTCTTTGAGAATTTCAAGTCTTTATACCTCGATGATGATGATGATGAAAAAACTGATTGTAACAACACTAAAAGTGTCGTCTCTTCAGAAGAAGAGGAAGAAGACGAAGAAGATGAAAAAGAAGAAACTCCAGAAGAAATATATCCAAAATTAGGTCCCATATTTTTCGATCCATCTGAGGAAAGACCATTGGATCTTCGTGGATCTAATAGATTCTTTTTGACACGTGGCTTCTCGGGCTCCATGTCGAACACAACAACAACTACAACAAACACATTTGAAGAAATGGGATCAAGCTCAAACTCATCAACCCCAAAAAACTTCAATAATAATAATTCATCTTCAAAAGACGTCGATCAAGTGAATATTCCTCATAATTGTGTTGTTGTGTTGGCTAGTTCGCCAAATCCTTATGATGATTTTCGAAGATCTATGGAAGAAACAGTGGAAGCAAGGTTGAGGAACAATCAATGTGTGGATTGGGATTTTATGGAAGAGCTTTTGTTTTGTTATATGAACTTGAATGAAAAGAAATCATATAAGTTTATATTAAGTGCTTTTTGTGACTTGATCAGTCTCATGAGGCAGAGTTCGGAGGCCGAACCAATGAAGCCGCGGAGCGTTCGGACTGTTAGGATTGGGAGGGAGGTAAGGAAGAATACTAAAGAATTAACATTAGAATTTGGAGGTTCAAGATGATGAATAAAATTTAAAGGATTTGTTTGAGACTTGAGTTATGTTATTATGTCTTTCTTTTGGATTTCTTTTTTACCCTAGTTGATATTGTATGATCTTTTTTTAATGTTGGAGAAAATAAATAAATGTTAACAAATTTAACCGGTTTGTTAATATACACTTCATGTTTTGTAAGAACTTGAGTTTAAAAATAAATCACATTGTTGATAATTTGAGGGTGAGTAAATTCCACATAAAACTAATTGTTGATAATTTGAGGGTGAGTAAATTCCACATAAAACTAATTTTAATATGAGATATGTGTTGATATTATCAGTGGGGGTGCTCGGTCCCTGGCTCAGGAGGTGTAAATTTTTAATCGATATATTTTAATTAAATTGTATTAAAAAAATTACATATATATGTTTGACAATTGTTCACTGTGCGGTTTCGTGTTTTGAAATTCCAATTAATCAAATTATTATCTATATTGTGGAACAAGTCTCTTTCGATATAAGTATTGCTAAGTAAGAAATATATCAAATAAAAAAGAAATCAAACCGGTGTATAAGTATTAATATGGTATAACAACACAAATATGCAAAAGTGGTTAGTTTTTTCATTGCTCGATATTGATCAATTTTTTCTATCTATCACTTGATTATATACAAACCAATCACTAGATATTAGCTAGCTTCATGAAAACATTAATTTTCACGTCGCTAAAATTGAAACAAATTTTTAGATGGTTTAGTTAGAAACCGTAGAACACAAATCCAAAGATGGATTTCGACCAATTATAAACAAGTAACCAACATAGCACACAAATATGTTATTAGAACCACTATTGAATAATCAATCAACCAATTTATCACTATTTAAAATTTAGAAAAATAAATCCCAAATTTAAAATATAAAACTATAGTTTTTTTATTGATTATCTTAGTGTTATTTCAAGATTGTTGAACGGTTTATCACTATTTTACGTATTTCGTTTGGTCTTTATGTTTGAGAGAATTAAATTTTAAAGAGAAACTGGAAGGAAAATATGAGAATAATGAAAAGTATTTTGGATCTTTGAGTAAGTGGTGCAAAATAAAAATAAAAAAATCAAGAGATGCAAAATACAAAAATAATAATGAAAATTTTAAAATTCCAGGCGTGCATCTCCTCACATATAAAGGGTACCGCCCTTGGATATTATATATGATGGAATTTGTAATTTCGTTTTTTTCTTACTTTCATCGTCGGTTTAATCTAATTTGGGGGTTAGTTCTGACATTAATTGGTTCCAGTTTCCTTTCAATCGTAGTTGTGGGGGATCGACTAACAAGTTCAGCATCAATCACCACTAAATCAACTAACAATTGATTGTAATTTCGTTCTATTGGTGAGAAAATTTGACTTGAGATATTTTTTTAGGTGGAGTAAAATATTATCCAACAACTGAAAGTAAAACTTATTTACCCGGTTTGTTAATATACACTTCATGTCTTGTAAGAACGTGAGTTCAAAAATAAATCACATTGTTGATAATTTGAGAGTGAGTAAATTCCGCATAAGACTAATTTTAATTTGAGATATGTTTGATTATATATATGATGGTCATGGAATTGTAATTAAGCTCTATTGGTGAGAAAATTTGACTCGACACATTTTTGAGCATGCTCTAACTCAGGTGAATTTTTATATTCCAATTCATGTACAAATATTTTATTTATCCCAGCAACTACGATTGAGATGATGCTGAAATCACTTAATGCTGGAACTGACTTTTAAATCAAATTAGGCGGTCCATTGAATCAAATAGTGTATATATTCTATCTCGCAGAAGCAACTTGATATATAGGCTTGGACGCTTGGTCACTAAGAAATATTTGGATTGGACCTGAATATAGATTGGACCTCAAGATATATGAAGAGGCATCTCCACCGTTTGCCTCCTTGTGTAGCTTGATAGATAGTAAGAAATTACAAGCTTAATGATTAAGAATAGAAGTTTATATAAAGGCATGTTTGTATCCATTGTTAATTATCAATTTACGAGTCAAATACATTGTTTAGCAAAATAATCTTCCTATATTATTTCTATCTCATTGTGACAGTGTGAGTTGTTGTTATGTCCCACGCTGATATCAATACACATTCAGCCATGTCTTCGCCCACAGCTCCGTCGTGGGCGTTGGTCCCCGACGATCTTTTTTTCGAGTTCCTGTCGTTACTTCCTGTGAAATCTCTTCTTCGATTCAAGTGTGTAAGTCATTCTTGGAACAATCTCATTTCCATTCTAATTTTGTGAAATCTCACCTTAAGAAGACATTTGTTGGTGTGCTGGGGGACTGCGTTTGTTTTTCTTATTGTGCTTGCAATGAAGTTGATTTAATTATATGGCAGCTGAAGAAATTTGGGGATGAAAAGTCTTGGATTCTATTTCTTAAGATTAGTTATTACGATCTTCTGTTAAATTGGGACTTGAGTAAGTATCGTCCTTATTTCAGGCCATTGTTTCTTTCTAAGGATGGTGATACATTGGTATTGTATATTGAAAGAAGCCAGGTACTTTTCTATAATTGGAAAGATTATAGAGTGAAGGAATCACGAGTTAGCGTGCATATAACTGTTATTGATGATGGAACTTGCAATGATTTATGTTGGGATTTGGCCTACGGTTTTGTTGAAAGCTTAATTTCAATTTGTTGAAAGGAAGTTCATCTTGCATCGTTTACTTGTTTGAATATTTGCATATTCATGTATGTTGTTTTCATATTATTAATTATGTCAATATTCATCTTTAAGTTTGGTTTTATGTGTATAAATTTAGATTAAAAGACTCAATTTTTGTGAAAATCTTTTATTTATATAGATTAAAAGCAAGGAAAAGAGATGCAGATATCACCCCGAATTTTGGGCCGACAGTGGGTTTGAGTGTGGCGTTATATTGTTCTTCGTCTTTGATACGACGTTTGATTTTTCATCTTGTTGCAGTGTTCGTTTGATTCATATTGAAAGATCAATTTCAATCAATGGTACATTCGATTAATGATTTGGATATCAACGTTGCAGATCCGAAAGTATAGACATTTCGATAACTTTGATTTCATCATATTATTTGTAGGCAAATTGTCGTTGTCTCCTATTAACTTGAATGTTATGAGTTTATTTGCATATTCATCCTTTTTGTTTTAAGCGATGTTAAATATTATTTCTTTTACACACAATTGCAGAATGAGGTGAGATGAGTGACTTATCGCGAGAGATGAGAGAAATATAAATTTTGTTTATCTTTTTTAGAACACTATCCTCCATTACCCTTCAGTTGACTTTTTCTAAGTAATATATTTAGTGAGTCAATTGTATTAGTTAGCTCTCGTTTAAAAATGGCATAATCTTTGAAGTTTTCATATATCTTTTTCACTTTTTAATATATTTGAGAATTAACTTTTTTTATAGATAAACGAAATGACAAGTGATAAAAAAAACTCTCTCACACACGGAGTAAGAGATTAAAATTTAAATTCTAATTATTGTGTCCAGCTTAACGATTTTAATATTTAAAATGCGCTTTGTCTATTGAATGTGTAAAAGAGAGATGAGAGGAATGATTAATAACTTTAGAATAATATCAATGATTGATCAACGTTTAAACTCATTCAACGCCTAGTAAACTTCTGTTGTCAACAAAATTTTATATTTAAATTTTTTTTGAAAGATAAAACTATACTCTACCTCAAAAATAGCTTGTTGAAACATGATAAATCTTGAATGAATGAATGTAAGTAAAGAATAAGAGTTAGAAAATGTCTATAATATCATTTTATTTTTATTTTATTTTTAACTTCCACCACCAGTTTAATCTGATTCGTAAATCAATTTTAACATCAAATAATTCCAACCTCCTGATCGCAGTTGCAGGGGATCGAGCCGTGATCCTCCCTACCAAGTTCAACATCAATCACCACTGAACCAACCAACTAACGATTGATTAATATCATTTTATTGAATGCAACAAATTGTATGCAAATACAAAATCTTTTTTCTTTTTTGATTAAGCAGATAAAATCTTGTTAAAATGAAATATAACACTTAAAATCTTGTATTAAAATATTTCAACAAACTTTTCTAGATATAACTAGTATAAAAAATCATACGGCAAAGTGATATGAAAGAGAGCACAAGCTATCTCACGGCTATATAGTATTAAAGAAAATTCCAAACAGATCAAAAAATGGCATTGAAACGCAATATGGGAAACATCCATTATAAATAAATAAACTTCTAGAAATGGTACACAAATATATTCTATAAACCTAAAGAGCATGAATTTGGCCGCTTCCCACCACACATTTGGAAGGCAAACCACACAATCATGTGGTAGACACTTAATAGTCTTTGAAAGATCACGAGACCAAATCAAAAATAAAAATTATGCAGAACCGGCATTATCTGGCTTATCAGTCTCCATTGGTTCAGTGGACGCTGAAGAAGCCTGATTAGCATCATCCGCAGTATTCTCGTTGGCGCTGGCATTCTCATCTGCCTGAGATTGCTGCTGCTCAGAACCCGAAGAAGCTGGGCTTGGTGGTTGTGGAGCCGCTGGCTTGGCTGGCTTTGGTTTTGTCATAATCGGCTTGCAGAACCTATTCAAAATTTGTATTTTGATCAGGAAAAACAGATGAACGATTAACAGAAAAATAATTCATGATGATAAGAAAACTCAAGAGGGTTTTTTTAATAATCAAATCACAAGTTACGGTTAATCTTTGCCCCAACTCAACTGGTTTGTTCGTAAGAATACATTAAGGCCATGGCAAGGGACTTCATAAAAAACCTAAATAGTCTGAATACTATCTACGCACAGCAGGAGTTAAAACAATACCTATCAAGGGCCTCAGCTTTCTTTCTTATTTCAGCTACCAATAGTACAGGGTTGGCATGTTTTGGAAGTGCCTCTTGCTGCTGCTTCTTCTCCCTAAGCCAGTTCTCGGCTTCAACGCATTCATTTAAGACCTACAAACACATTAAAATAAATACACACGACTTCAAAATAAACTGCAACATTTTATGGAAAAGGGGAAAAATTGACAAACAATTACCTTCTGTTTTTCGTTAATGTCAATGTGATCAAATTTGGGATCAGCTGACATTGCAGCTTCTCTGTAACTAGCTATACAATAGTTGAACTGATCAACAATTGCACCCCTCTCCTCGTATTCTTTGTAACGCTCTTCGATTGGGTCACCTTGCTGCAATTGCATAAAAAAATGCTCAATTAAGGTTGCCAATGGTTAAAACTAACATGAAAATGTCTCTAGACACTGATATTTGTGCATAAAAGCACAAAGGGTAAAAGCAACACTGCAACAGGGATTCTCTGATCCCTTTTTTGATTTAAAGCTTTAGGGTTTGACATAGGACAAGAGCAGTGACTGTCTTATATACAAAACTTCTTACCTTTTTGAGCTCTTCTAGTTTTGCAATATATACCCCTTTAGTTTCGTCTTCACCGTCCTCATATAGCCAATCTTCCACCTCCTGAAGTTTAGTGGTAAGAGCTTCCCTCTCTGAAGCAATGACAAACTCATGGTATTTGTCATTAAGCTGAAATGATAGCAGAAGAAAAAAATAGTTTCAGCAATAATGAATGACGGGAAACGGGCATTTGTATTTGATGTTAGAGTTTGTGTAAGAGAAAAGAAAAGGTAACACTAACCTTGTTTCTCATATCATAAACATAAGCCTCTACTGCATTTTTCTTGTCCTTTGTTTCTTCCATTACACGATCTTGCAAAGCCATTTCATACTCCTTCTCTACAGCTTTCTGGACATCCACGGGTGCCATTGCTCCATAAACTAACTCAGCCACAGGAACATTTGTTTTCTTAACCTTTTTCTTTGGAGCCTAAATCAAAAAACATAATTTTACTTTTTGGTAAGTACTTTTCAAATTAATAGCAGATTGTTGTAAAGTGTGCCACTATGATCTTATCAAAAACTGACTAAATACAGCTAAAGGAGAATTACATTTAATCCAAAGCAGAAAAATGAGGAAATCAGTTTCTAGTTAAATCAATAACAGTATGATGCAAACACGTGGAGAAATACCACAGCAATCCTCAGCAACAAACATAATTTTACTTTTTGGTGAGTACTTTTCAAATTAATAGCAGATTGTTGTAAAGTGTGCCACTATGATCTTATCAAAAACTGACTAAATACAGCTAAAGGAGAATTACATTTAATCCAAAGCAGAAAAATGAGGAAATCAGTTTCTAGTTAAATCAATAACAGTATGATGCAAACACGTGGAGAAATACCACAGCAATCCTCAACAACAAGGTCATACTTGTGAAATTATTCGTAAAATTGGCAAAACACAAATTATGGCGCCATCATCATCTGAAAAACTACTTACTGCCTAAACAGATCCCCTTTCAATTGAATATCAATAAAAATGCAGATAGAAAGGCACATCAAAACCATGACAACCAAGTTTAAGGAAAATATCCAACAATTGCACAAAAAAGGGAATTTTGATATTGAGAAATGAGAATACACTTAAATATTCCTTTCAATAGTACTCACCTTGGTATCATCCACATCCATTTGTGCAGGCTTATCTCCATTCTCAGGGACGCCATTTTCAACCCCAGGGGTATCAGCATTAGCCTTTGCATCTTGCATATTAACATCAGCATCATTCCCATTGGGAGGTGCAGCAGCATCAGCATCAGCAGGAGCTTCATCAGCATCCATCTTAGTAGGTTCGCCGGCTGATTCTTTGGAAACTGAAGCCTCAACTTCTTCTTCTTCCAGGAGCTGAACCAAACAAGTAAAAGTTGTTAGTTCACAGGAAAATATGCTCAATGATTTAAAAATTAAAATCATAAATGCACTAGTGGGCAAGAAAATTAAGCAGTCACTAGAAGACTTACAGTTGCCAGGTCAACAGAAACAATTCCATGCACATTCAAACGAGCTTTCACTTTAACTTTTGCTTTTTCGCTTTGCTTAACTTCAAAAGGACCGATCTGCATACAATAAAAAGGGTAAAGGGACTTCCAACAAGGTAAAAAATAATTGGTAAAAGAAATTAAGAGACTTGTCAATTGGCTTACCGTATACGTGCTGATCTTTGCAGGTGTTTGTTGCCCACTCGCATCACTATATTGTACATCAATGGTAAATGTTCCTGACCTGTAGAATGTCAGTGCCTTGATACTTGGTATAGGATTACCCTTGGGAAAAACAAGTGAACTCTGCTGATTATCAGGTACACTATCCTGTGCATCTGGACCAGAACCTTTCCATGCAAGAGAAATTGAAAAGGGAAAGCTTTCGTTGACCTTCACATCATGAAATAAAATATCAATTTATTATATGAATCAAGTCACGATAAGCAAGAACATAAGATAACACACACAAACAAAGAAACTACCGTGCAAATTCATAAAGACCTAAATACCAGCGATAAGCAATTAAAACAGCATAGAAAATGCTAAAATTACTATTCCTACTAAAGGAATTGCATAAGAAACTTTACCTGAAATTCTCGGACTTTAAACGTTGGGCTAAGAATAGCACATTGCAATGCAGCTCCTTTAGCAACACATTCACTAGCGTTCATTGTCCGCCTAGGCTCCTTCTTGAAAAACTCAGTCAATATTTTGTTTATAGCTGGTACACGAGAGCCCGAACCAACAACCTCAACCATATGTATATCATCGACTGAGAGTCCTGCGTCAGCAAGCGCCCTCTCCAAAGGTCCCTTGACACGCTCCAAAATCGGGAGACTCAGTTCCTCAAACTCCTCACGCTTCATGATACCCTTCACATCCTTCTCATCCATCAAACACTCAATGTTCATGGGCACCACAGGATTTGCACTGAGCATCTTCTTCATCTTCTCACAAGCAGCCCTAAGCCTCAAACATGCCCTAGCATTCTGAAACACATCGATTTTGTACTCCTCCTTAAACTTCCCAGCAAAATGATGGAACAAAACCTCATCGAAATCCCTACCACCAAGAGACCTATCGAACGAATGAGCCAATACTTTCAGCTGCCCCTTTTTGAATCCAGCAATGCAAACCTGCATACTAGCATGTCCAATATCCACAAAGGCCACATTCAACGGATCAGTTTCAGGCAGATCCGTCTTATAAATCCCATACGCCAATGCAGTCGCAGTAGTTTCATGAAGTAACCGAAGTGGATGCAAACCAGCAATAGTTGCAGCATCCAAAACAGCCCTTCTCTGAAGATCAGTAAAATAAACCGGAATCGCAATGCAACAATCATGAACAGCCGCATTAAGATTTTTCGTAGCTATCTCTTTCATATTCGACAACATCATCGCAAACACTTGCGTAGGAGTAAACGTCTTAACTTCCCCTAAATACCTAGCATGAATCAAAGGATACCCATCAGGTCCTTCACTGACAGTAAAAGGCAAAGACTTAAGATCACTCTGTAAATCCGGATCAGAAAATTTCTTCCCAATAAGTCTCTTAATCTGTGAAACAGAATTCTTAGGATTCATCATAGTTGAAGCAGCACCAGCAGTACCAATAAAACGCTGCTTTTCACCAAAACAAACAATAGCAGGAGTTTCGCGTTTTGATTCATCGTTTAACACAACATCAATACCTCTCTGTCTAGCAACCGCAACAATGCAACTCTCATTACCAAAATCAAAACCCACCACACTCATCTTCTTAAATTAAATTTCACTGAAAAAATATAAAACATAACAGTGACAGTGAATTAATAATAATAATAATAATAATAATAATAATAATAATAATAATAATAATAATAATAATAATAATAATAATAATAGCGATAATAGTTGGATATTTTGAATCGGTAATGATAAATTTGAATCTAAGAAAAGCAGAGATCTAAATTAGGGTTTTACATACATACCTGACGTTGGAGACGAAAGAGGGAGAGAAAAAAAGGTTTGCCGTTACGTACTTGTGATTCTGTAAAGTAAAGAATCTGAACGAGTGAGTATAAATAAATCAGCAACTTAATAAGAGTGTTTGTGTTTTTTCTAGAACCATCTTCGGTTTTCTTTACCTAAACTTACTACTATTATGTCTAGAATCATCTTAACACTTGTTAAATAAACATTAAAGAAAACGAAATAAAAAATAAAACTAACATTAAAAAGATAACTTGTTAATATAATTTGTCAAAAAAAAAAAAATTTATAAGTTATTAAAGTATCTTTTGAACTGATTTTTTTTTTTAGTTTTTAAAAGTTATTTGAAAGTTTGTCAAAAAAAAAAAAATTATTTGAAAGTTAAAAGTAAAAATATGCGTTTTTAGAAAGGAAAAAAAAAAAAAAAAACTAAAGTTGTTTAGTAATTGTTGGTTTTTTTTAACTTAAAAAATCTTTTATTTATATATTTTATCATCTATTTGGCGTGAATTTTTTAGGTTTTATAAACTATTTAAAAATCAAAAGTGAAAATAAGAACTTTCAGATAAAAGTTAAAGTTATTTGGTAATTGTTATTTTTTTAGCTTCAAACTATATTAAACTAAATTTATTAAAGATAATAACAAACTTAAAAAAAAATAACATCTAATAATACTAAAATTAAAACAAACTTAAAAATATAATAGCAACGAATAATAATAAAATAAAAATAAACTTAAAAAAAATAATAAAAACTATTTTTTCCCTAAAAATATGTTTCAACCTCTTCTCTTAGAAACTTTTTTACTCAATTTTGTACATTGAAAAAAAGTTTTTTTTATGGCTAAGAGTTTTATTAAGAATGTGTTTGACTCAACTTTTCATTTAAAAGAGAATAAAAAACAAAAACAAAAAAACTGGGCAAAACGGAGTTTTACTCATAATAATTAAGCAATTTTTTTTATCAAAAACTTATTGAAATTTTGTTTGGTCTAACTTCTCATTTTATTGATAACAGAAGTTTGAAATAAGCTAGGTCAACTGGTATCTAAGATCCCGTTTGGAATAGCTTATTTTTGAATTTATACAAAATAGTTTATGCAAATCAATAATTTTTTAGGTTAATTTATAAGTTTTTACTAATGAGAAGTGTACTTTTATAAGCTATTTATTCATAAACTACCTTAACAAACTTATAATAATACATATAAACTTATTTATTTGCATAAGTTATTTTTTATAAACTCAAAAATAAATTATTCCAAATGGGGTATCGTTTGGCCTAGCTTTTTTAGGTATTATAAACTACCTGAAAGCTAAAAATAAAAATAAGGGTCCGTTTGGTCTGGCTTTTTATTCTCTTTAGAATGAGAAGTTGGGCCAAACACATTTTTAATAAAGCTCTTAGCCATAAAAAGCAACTTTTTTTCAATGTACAAAATTGAATAAAAAGTGCTTCTAAGATAAGAGATTGAAACCTACTTTTAGGAAAAAAGTGGTTTTTATTATCTTTTTTTAAGTTTATTTTTATTTCATTATTATCCGTTATTATTATCCTTTTTTAAGTTTATTTTAATTTCAATATTATTAGATGTTATTATCTTTTTTTAAATTTGTTATTATCTTTAGTAAATTTAATTTAATCTAATTTGGAGCTAAAAAAACAACAATTACCAAACAACTTTAGATTTTTTTTGAAAGCTATTATTTTCACTTTTAACTTTCAAGTAGCTTCTAAGACCTAAAAAAGTCAGGTCAAACGGGCCCTAAGAGCATTTAGGAAAAAAGCTAAAGTAGAAAAAATATTACTTTTATGTTATACTTTATAATCTAAAAGTCCAATTTGATAACAATTTTTTCATCATAAACTTATAGCATATTTTACTGTCTTGCAGCTTATTTTCTAGACACTAATTAAAATAGTTTTTAAATTTTATAGTTTATCATTCTTTCTTCCAATTTTATCCTTATTATTTTAAATAAAACATACTTTTACTCATTATAATTTATTTTAATTTTAAATAAGATATTTATATTTTAAAAGCTTAGACACAATACATCACATTCTATTTGTTTTAAATGCTTAGAATACAAAGTATGTTAAATATTAATTTGATAAAAATTTTATTATAAATTAATAATGTCTTTTTCGTATTATTATACATTTGCAATTTTGTATTGCTAGAGCATGAAGTCAATTATTAAGTATCATTAGTTAGGTAGTTTCAATGGCGAAGCTAGCACAATTTTTAAGGGGGGGCCAAAAAGGATGTAGTGGATTTGGATCCTCAACTGCAGATTCTTCTGCAGCTATCTCTACTACAAGCATCGCAGACGCTCGATTGATCCAACATCATGTATCAAAATGAAAATAATAAGTAAAAAACAAAAGTGAAGCGGCACTTCTTATATATTTACCTTCTTCTTCCTAGTTCCTACCACGCAGGAAGTACAACTATGAATTCAATTGTTTTTTTTCTATTATGCCACGCAGTAAATGCATGCAATCAAATCAAATCACAATATAAAAAGAGTTAAGGTACAAGTACACCAAAATTGTGAGCAACTCTAAAATCTACAATCAATGAGTTTGATAAGAGATACAAAAAGTTGCAAGTAATTGAGCTGAACAAGAGCAAACCCTAATTTACACCATTTTCTCAATAGAGAAACTCTTGATCCTTCCTCTGATGAATCCTCGATACTCCAAGTCTTCAATTTCTCAACCTAGTATGCTATCAATGGATTTTAGAATGTGTTTGTCAACTCTAAGCCTTTGTTTGGCAGAGGAGAAATAGGAGATAAAAAAATAAGAGAGAAAAAAAGCACGAAAATCAATGTATGAACTTAGACTAAATATTAATATAAGTTCATACATTGGTTTTCGTGCTTTTTTTCTCTCTTATCTTTTTCTCTCCTATTTCTTCTTTGCCAAACAAAGCCTAAAATATCACCTTTTTGAATCTTCACACTACTAATGGTGTAACCTATAATATTTTATTGATGATGTCATTCACATCTTTCTATAAGAAAAACTCAAAATTGATTTTAAGCCAAAAAAATCATTATGCATAACTTAAGCTTTTACAAGAACACACGCATTTTTAAAATTAAAGCATCCAATCTTATACCGATGACTGAAATTAAAAATTAAAAATACTACACGTGTTATTACTAAATCAAATATTAGTTTTGCTTTTAAGATTAAATAAAAGGGAGGTGGTGAAATAAAATTCAAAAGGTGAGAATAATATTTGTCTAAATAAAGCCCAAAAAATCTAGGAAAAGAAATACTAAAATGGAAAAAAAAAAAAAAAAAAAACCCGCATACTAGTCTAAGCAAAGAAAACACGACAATTAAAAGATGGTTCTAGAAGCTAACCTGCGCTGAGGTAACGAAAGACGAAAGAGTAAAGTGGGACCAATCTACCAGATTCTTATAGTAACATTTATTTTATTTATCGATTTATTTATAAAAACCTAAATTCCTAAACCATTTTCTCTCACTATATTGTTGAGTTCGTAAAGTAAATCAGAAGCTAACCACACAACCCAAACGTTTTTTCTCTTCCTCTCGTGTCTCCAACGTCAGGTAAAACCCTAATTCAGATCTGGTTTGTTACTTTTCTTAGATTCAATTCAATATATTACCGATTCAAAATCTAAATATTATTGATCTATTGTTAATCTTGTTGTTATCAAACTTATTACTAGTATTAATATAGAGTACTGTTTGATTTGATTGTTTGTTTGTGCATAGCATTAAATTAATTACTAATTATTATTACTATTATTATTGGTATAATTGCACGTGTTTATTTTTCTATTTTTTCAGATTATTCTTTTGTGAAGTGAAATTTGATCTGAGAAGATGAGTGTGGTGGGTTTTGATTTTGGTAATGAGAGTTGCATTGTTGCGGTTGCTAGACAGAGAGGTATTGATGTTGTGTTAAACGATGAATCAAAACGCGAAACCCCTGCTATTGTTTGTTTTGGTGAAAAGCAGCGTTTTATTGGTACTGCTGGTGCTGCTTCAACTATGATGAATCCTAAGAATTCTGTTTCACAGATTAAGAGACTTATTGGGAAGAAATTTTCTGATCCGGATTTACAGAGTGATCTTAAGTCTTTGCCTTTTACTGTCAGTGAAGGACCTGATGGGTATCCTTTGATTCATGCCAGGTATTTAGGGGAAGTTAAGACGTTTACTCCTACGCAAGTGTTTGCGATGATGTTGTCGAATATGAAAGAGATAGCTACGAAAAATCTTAATGCGGCTGTTCATGATTGTTGCATTGCGATTCCGGTTTATTTTACTGATCTTCAGAGAAGGGCTGTTTTGGATGCTGCAACTATTGCTGGTTTGAATCCACTTCGGTTACTTCATGAAACTACTGCGACTGCATTGGCGTATGGGATTTATAAGACGGATCTGCCTGAAACTGATCCGTTGAATGTGGCCTTTGTGGATATTGGACATGCTAGTATGCAGGTTTGCATTGCTGGATTCAAAAAGGGGCAGCTGAAAGTATTGGCTCATTCGTTCGATAGGTCTCTTGGTGGTAGGGATTTCGATGAGGTTTTGTTCCATCATTTTGCTGGGAAGTTTAAGGAGGAGTACAAAATCGATGTGTTTCAGAATGCTAGGGCATGTTTGAGGCTTAGGGCTGCTTGTGAGAAGATGAAGAAGATGCTTAGTGCAAATCCTGTGGTGCCCATGAACATTGAGTGTTTGATGGATGAGAAGGATGTGAAGGGTATCATGAAGCGTGAGGAGTTTGAGGAACTGAGTCTCCCGATTTTGGAGCGTGTCAAGGGACCTTTGGAGAGGGCACTTGCTGACGCAGGACTCTCAGTCGATGATATACATATGGTTGAGGTCGTTGGTTCGGGCTCTCGTGTACCGGCTATAAACAAAATATTGACGGAGTTTTTCAAGAAGGAGCCTAGGCGGACAATGAACGCTAGTGAATGTGTTGCTAAAGGGGCTGCATTGCAATGTGCTATTCTTAGCCCAACGTTTAAAGTGCGAGAGTTTCAGGTAAAGTTTCTTCTGCATTTGGTTTCAGGATTTATGACTTCTATGCTCATTCCTACTCATTATAAAACTGTGTGTGCCTTTAGGAATAATAATTTTTAGCATTTTGTATGTTTGGTATATGAATTTGCATTTATGAATTTGCACAGGAGTTTCTTTTATTTGTGTGTTTTTATGTCCTTGCTTGCTGTGACTTGGTTCATATAATAAATTTTATAATGGCGTTGATATTTTATTTCATGATACGAAGGTCAACGAAAGCTTTCCTTTCGCAATTTCTCTTGCATGGAAAGGTTCTGCTCCAGATGCACAGGATAGTGGACCTGATAATCATCAGAGTTCCCTTGTTTTTCCCAAGGGTAATCCCATACCAAGTATCAAGGCACTGACATTCTACAGGTCAGGAACATTTACCATTGATGCCCAATATAGTGATGTGCCTGGGCAACAAACACCTGCAAGGATCAGCACATATACCGTAAGCCAATTGACAAGTCTCTTAATTACTTTACTAAGTATTTTTTACCCCTTGGAAGTCCTTTTACACTTTTTATTGTATGCAGATTGGTCCTTTCGAAGCTAAACAAAGCGAAAAGGCAAAAGTTAAAGTGAAAGTTCGTTTGAATGTGCATGGAATTGCATCTGTTGACCTGGCAACTGTAAGTCTTCTAGTGGCTGCTTAATTTTCTTGCCTACTGTGCATTTATGAATTTAAACCAACAATGAGCAACTGTAAGTCTTCTAGTGACTGCTTAACAACTTTACTTGTTTTGTTCAGCTCCTCGAAGAGGAAGAAGTTGAGGCTTCAGTTTCCAAAGAATCAGCAAGTGAACCTACTAAGATGGATGCTGATGAAGCTCCTGCTGATGCTGCTGCACCTACCAATGGGAATGATGCTGATGTTAATATGCAAGATGCAAAGGCTAATGCTGATACCCCTGGGGTTGAAAATGGCGTCCCTGAGAACGGAGATAAGCCCGCACAAATGGATGTGGATGATACAAAGGTGAGTACTATTGAAACTGAAAGGAATATTTAAGTGTATTCTCAATATCAAAATTCCCTTTTTTATGCAATTGTTGGATATTTTCCTGTAAGTTCTTAGCTTGTCATGGTTTTGATGTGCTATTCTATCTGGCATTGGAGCTTTTGTCAATGTAAATCCAGCCTGCTTATTTAATTGATATTCACATGAAAAAGGGATCTGTTTACTATTTTTTGACGAGGCAGTAATTAGTTCCTCAGATGATGATAGTGCCACAGTTTATGTTTTGCTTAAATGAACTAAGAAAGCAATTTTAAGAATAATTTCACTAGTATGACCTTTTTGTTTAGGATTGATGTGGTATTTCCACGTGTGTGCCTCATACTGTTATTGATTTAACTTGAAATTGATTTCCTCATTTTTCTGCCTTGGATTAATTGCAATTCTCCTTTGGTTGTATCAGTAAGTTTTTTAAAAAAATTGTCAGTCACTCACTTTACCCTAATTTATGTTGTTGATTTAGGCTCCGAAGAAAAAGGTTAAGAAAACAAATGTTCCTGTGGCTGAGTTAGTTTATGGAGCAATGGCACCTGTGGATGTCCAGAAAGCTGTAGAGAAGGAGTATGAAATGGCTTTGCAAGATCGTGTAATGGAAGAAACAAAAGACAAGAAAAATGCGGTAGAGGCTTATGTTTATGACATGAGAAACAAGGTTCGTGTTACCTTTTCTTCTTCTCTTAATCAAAGTCTAACATCACATACAAATGCCCGTCATTCATAATTGCTGAAACTTGTTTTCTTCTTCTATCATTTCAGCTTAATGACAAATACCATGAGTTTGTCATTGCTTCAGAGAGGGAAGCTCTTACCACTAAACTTCAGGAGGTGGAAGATTGGCTATATGAGGACGGCGAAGATGAAACTAAAGGGGTATATATTGCAAAACTTGAAGAGCTCAAAAAGGTAAGAAGTTTTGTATATAAGACAATCACTGCTCTTGTCCTATGTCAAACCATAGTCACATAATTCGTTCATCTAAGCGTGAACCGCGAACCGGTTCGCGCGAACTGGTTCACGGTTCTTTCACGAATTGGTTCGCGGAAATTCGTTCTTGAATTCGAGGAAAGCAGAGAACCGGACGAACCCATGTTAAAATCGGTGTATATGCCCGCGCATGGAAGCTTTTGAGTTATTAATTATGAAAGATTTTGAGTTTTAAGTTATGGAAGCTTGAGATTTTGGTTATGGAGTTTTTTTTGTTTCGGTAGAGAAGAGACAGAAGTGTAGAAGACAGTAAAGCCAAAACCTTTTTACTCGGATCAACGGCTGAGATTGCTTGATTTATTTTCCTTGCAGCCTTGCAGGTTCCTAGAGTACTAGGTGTGCCTTTTCATATACTTTTTGAAAGAAAATACAGTATATAGTAAGAAAACGTGATACTTTATTCACCTAATCTTCTTAATAGTAAAAAGTAATACTTCTTCTTGTAAAAAGTAATCCTCTATCTTATATTATACATTAAAAAAAATGACTTTTAAAATTTATTGAAAAAATAATTTATTTAGCCTATATTATAAAAAATAAAAAAAATGTTAATTTGAGACTCCAATATTTTTAAAAGTTAATTTTATTGATTATATTAATATTTTTTTATCTTTAATTAATATTTTTTACTTGTACATACCGAGAATTATATTTGAACGTACCATGAATTCAACTGGCGTACCGACTCTGTATACCCCCCCGCGTACCGAATTCTTTAAGAGTTGCGAACTGCGTACCCGAATTCGTACCGCGTACCAAAGCGAATTGCGAACCGTGTGACTATGTGTCAAACCGTAAAGCTTTAGAACGGAAAAGGGATCAGAGAATCCCTGTTGCCTTTACCCTTTGTGGTTTTATGCACAAATATCAGTGTCTGGAGCCATTTTCATGTTAGTTTTAACCAATGGAAACCTTAACTGAGCTTTATTTTTGCAATTGCAGCAAGGTGACCCAATCGAAGAGCGTTACAAAGAATACGAGGAGAGGGGTGCAATAGTTGATCAGTTCAACTATTGTATAGCTAGTTACAGAGAAGCTGCAATGTCAGCTGATCCCAAATTTGATCACATTGACATTAACGAGAAACAGAAGGTAATCATTCGTCAACTTTTTCCCTTTTCCATAAAATGGTTGTGATTTATTCGGAAGTTTTGTGTATTTATTTTAACGTGTTCGTAGGTGTTAAATGAATGCGTTGAAGCTGAGAACTGGCTTAGGGAGAAGAAGCAGCAACAGGACTCACTTCCAAAATATGCCAACCCTGTACTCTTGGTAGCTGAGATAAGAAAGAAAGCTGAGGCTGTCGATAGGTATTTATTTTAATTCTTGCTGTGGTTAGATTAACTTTGACTTGTATTCTTACCGCTATTAATTCTTTTTCTGTTAATCGTTCATCTGTTTTTCCTGATCAAAAAATATATTTTGAATAGGTTCTGCAAGCCGATCATGACAAAACCAAAGCCAGCCAAGCCAGCTGCTCCACAAGCACCACCAAGCCCAGCTTCTTCGGGTTCTGAACAGCAGCAATCTCAGGCAGATGAGAATGCCAACGCCAATGAGAATACTGGAGATGATGCTAATCAGGCTTCATCAGCATCCACTGAACCAATGGAGACTGATAAGTCAGAGAATGCCGGTTCTGCATAATTTTGTTCTTGATTTGGTCTTATGTTCGTTCCGAGACTAGTAGTGTCTACTACATTTTGTATGAGCATATATGATTGTGAATTGCCAGAATTGGGGCTGGAAAAAGAGGCTTTGGTGGGTAGACAGTGAGTGGCCGCTGCGCTGGTATGTTTGATGTGGAACCCTCTCTGTTGGTCGGTTATTTACTTTAAGTTTCAATTAATATATTTTGCCTTTGGAATCCGGATTTTTTACAGAAGGGTTTTGAAGAGAAAACGATTGTGTGGTCTGCCTTCCTAAATTTGTGGTGGGAAGAGGCTAAATTTAAGCTCTTTAGGTTTATAGAATACATTCGTGTACGATTTCTCGAAGTTGAATTATAATGGATGTTTCCCATTTTGTGTTCCAATGACATTTTTTCGCGGTTTCTGAGAATTTTCTTCAATATCCCCTCACATGGAGTTTGAAAGTAATTTCATTGTGATCGAGACAAAAAAAAGGTATTGTGCAAGATTAATATCTAGGTGATGATATAGCTAGGGGTGGCAAAACGGGCATGCCCGCCCCGTTTAAGCCTGCCCCATTTAAACCCGCCCAAAAACGGGGTGGGGCGGGGCGGGCCAACTTAGGTGTGCGGGTTCAAAATTCAAGCCCGCCCGTTTATTGGCGGGGTTGCGGGTTGGCGGGCATGCCCGTCAAATTTTTTATTTTTTACAATTTGAATTTTAACTTCACAATTTGATGTTAAAAAATATTAAACAGGTTGAATTATAATAACTTCACAATTTCTTACAATTCTTACCTCCTATTTTTAAACTAACAATAATACTATAATAGGGATAATTGAGAGAAAATTGCAGCAGAGAATAGAGATAATTAAATTAAAAAAAAATTAACCAAGTTAACAAGCAATTCTTTATAATTACGCTTAATTAAACTAACAAATGTTCAACTAAGTTAATAAGTACTCCTTAAAATATAAGATAAAACGATAAATACTAGAAAGAGGTGGAAAAACGGGCATGCCTGCCCCCGTTTAGGCCCGCACCATTTAAGTCCGATAAAAAACGGAGTGGGGTGGGGCGGGGCGGGCCAACTTAAGGTAGCGGGCCGAAAACCTCACCCCAGCCCGTCAAAAATTGCGGGTCAAACGGGGCGGCCCGGCGGGCTCGGCATGTTTTGCCACCCCTAGCTTATACATTCTTTCATTACACTGGATTTTGAAAGTAAATTTTTGTTTGTTTTTACTGGTGTTGTTATTATATTTATGCAGATAAACAAATGATTTAAAAACTCCCAATTTTTTTTAAAGTTTTCTTCTAATGCATATTTTTGAGCTTCTCCATACGATAAATTTTTTGTCTAATAAAGAAAAATAAAGCTTTTATGCAAAGTGTGAGATTATTCTTTTTTTTTTTTTTTTTTTTTTTCTCATTTCCTACTTCCTTATCTTCAAAACATTTTCCTTCATTTTCTTCTAAACTCCCAAACAAAATCAGTGGATAGGAGGGAAAGTGGTAGTATATGTTTTTTATGAAGTAAATTTCACTACCACTAATATTATCGTTGTTATTATCCTTGACAATTTTGTTTTAATAATTGGGTGAAGAAAATATCAGTACCTGATATTTCGGTGGTTGATATTTCCAGCACATCTTTTATCCGTTTTGATGATGTATATAATATCAACTCTTTTATGGTTCATCTATAACTTATATATTGTTAGGGTATTTCATATTTTACATTTTTCTTCGAATAAAAAAAAGGAAGTTTATGTCACGTGAGCTTAATTTAATTTGTAGAATAATACATTATATATGTTGGGGAGTGTGGTTCGAAACACTTACCTATGGATAATATAATTTTTAGCTCAATAAAAAAACATTATAGACTCTCGGGCGCTATTACAATGTTATTAACCGATTGAAACTATTTGGTAGTAAATAGAGCTAAAATATTGCGATGATTTTTCGGAAGGTGGAACAAGTCTATATTGTAGTATATTAACTCAGAGTAGTAAAACAGACCTAACGGATAAAACCTAACAGTTTTTGCTTAAAAAAAAAAAAACCTAACAATTTTTGTCAAAATTAAATTTAAATGATGGATAATAATAGTTTCAGTCCTTAAATTCAAGAACATATTTAAGGACATTAAACTACACAAAATTATGATGAATTACTATCCAAAAAGATTTAAGTTCCTGCGGAATATAAGATTATTCATTTATGATAAACATATTTGCGATTATTAATTTGGTTCAAGCCTATGATTTTCAAAAGGAAAGTTTAAGCTAAGCATGGAAAAAAATTAAAAGAAACGACCACAGTGGGAGTCGAACCCACGACCTTTTGATCCGAAGTCAAACGCGCTAATCCACTGCGCTATGCGGTCACTTGTGGAAAATCTTGCGTGACTGTGTTACATAAAATATCCTTAAAAGCATTTTTTGCTTTTTTAATAATCCACTGCGCTAAGCATTTACTTTTCCACGTTTCAAATGACTTTTTAATATGATTGATAATATAGATATCTTAATTTTCACCACAGTTTAATAAATAAAATGTTTAAAAAAAACTGTTGGATATACATAAATTGAGTGTTTTTTTTTTCACAACTAAATTTTTCTCATAAGCAAAGAGTCAAAACTTCAATTCTAACAATTTGCTCAACAGAGATTAAACTTTTATCACTTCAATCAATTTATTGTTAGTAGATATTAAAATATTATTAGTTTAATAATTTAATTTTTTAAATTTTATAATATTAATTTATTAATTTAATGATTAAATTTTATTTTGAACAAGTTAATGATTAAAATTTTAACAATGACATATTATATAATACATTATTTGTCCCCATGAATTTAATTCAATTGACAGAAACATTATATTTTATTGTTGAAACTATGTTTGAATTCTGATATTTCAACTTATTCACCTTAAGTGATAAAATTCTAACTACTAAATTTTTGATAACATATAAATAAAATAAAATTAACCATTTTAAACATGCAACATCAACTTTTATAAAAATGAAACAATTAAAATTGATGATAAAATAATTATAGAGATATAAATTCAAAAAATCTTTAATCACTAAAAATGAAAGTAAGAAAAAGTACAAAAAAACTCATTAAAAATTTAAGAATGTTTGAGCTAGATGGCACAAATCTTTATTTCTAAATTTTTTTTTTGGTACATGTATCAGACGAAATTCTATGGACCCAATAATGAAATGGCCCAACAAATGATTAAAATAATTCAAACAGATAACTTGGCGAAAAAGGCAAAGGCTGGCGACATGGAAGCAAGGGGTGACGCCATGGGACGTGGTCAACTCACTTGAGAAACAAGAAACCACCCACTACCACCATCTAATCACGGTGGAGAAAGGAAACCGCCAATAATCGCCCCTATAACGCGGTGAACACGGCGGAAACCACCCACGACCTCCATAGAGAGGAGTGGGGCGGTTCATAAATATTTTACATGTAATCCTCCTCTATAAATAGAGGAAAAAAATCCATTGCAAATGGTTCACTTTTTTTCGATTGGTAAAATTGTATTGTTATATTATTATCCTTCAATATACTTGGACTCACCCTATACAATTTTTACCACAACAGTACATAATTTCTATTTTTTTTAAAATTTGCACATAACCGATTTATGAAGGGAAAAAAAAAAAACATTATTAAAAACAAAAAGCAATAATGTTATTAGGACACAGATTTGGAACAAAAATACGGCACACCATTTATGAAGAACAAGCTAAACCCAAATCCCATCTTCTTCTCCGTCCAAATCAAATCAAGGTCTGTGCATTCTCTCTCTCTCTCTCTCTCTCTCTCTCTCTCTCTCTCTCTCTCTCTCTCTACAATCGCTGTTCTTTGCTGAGGATTAATTAACTTGGATTTGATGTTTTTACATTTTAGGGGGCACAAAAATAGCTCAAATGGGTGGTGGCTATGATGAAGTACTATCAGCTACTAATGTCTAGATAACACAAAAAAGCTCCATCATCAGTAGAATTGAAGAAATTACAAAGCACTTATCAGGATTAAGTATTCAATGTTCAAATACTATAAGACAAAATCAACAAGCTTTATAAATATGGTAGGCCATGGCTATTATTCACCTTTAATTTAATATTTTTTGGTTTGTGTTTATTTTGATATTATTGTCCACACATTGTATAGAGTTTAGTTTAACGAAGGAAGGACAGTGTGTAAAGAGCTAACATGAGATAAGCGGAAATAAAGATGTTGCGTTCGATGTGTGATAAGATTAGACATGATAGAATTAGAAATGAAGACATCATAGAAAGAGTTGGGGCAACACTTATTGCAGAAAAGATGGTTGAAAATAGAGTTAGGTGGTTTGGGGATGTAGAGAGAAGAAATGTCGATTGTGTAGTAAGGGAGTAGTCAAATCCCTAAAAGTAGAGGAAGATGTAGAAAACAAATAAGAGAAACTATTAAGAAAGATCTAGAGATGAATGAGTTGGATAGAGATATGTAGAACATTATGGCGTCTGAAGGAGCATGCTTTGGAAGTGGAGCATTTAGAGTTTATGGGTCTGGAGGAGGATTTACTAGAGGAGAAACTTTTGAGGTATGCATTAACCCTACTGAATACGTGTGGTTTGATGGAGCTCATACATCTCAGAGAGAAAATCGGCAATTACAGGGCCTTATACTGTGAAGTACTAGCTATTTAGATATAGAAAATAGTTTTATAATGTTTTACACTATTTATTGTGATAATTAAGTACTGCAATAACGTTTTCGGTGTATGACTTGATTACAATCCATTAAAGTTTTATGTTTTTTATTTTTATACATATGATTAATATTTTATCAATTTTTATTAAAGTTAAATTGTTTACACTCTCTGACTTAGGGTCCTGGATAAGCCACTGTATGAAATGAGATTGTGACAATCAGGAATTGTTTTCGGTTACTAATTGTTATCAAGTTTAATTATTTTATGATGCATTGCTGAGTTCATTTAGTTGTTCTTGTTTTGCTATTGGGACAGGTGTGAAAGGTGAAAGCATAGCATGCTTCTCAAATTCTGTTTTCTTTAATGTTGTTAATCTGGTGCATCCTATAACACTGTCTGGGATCCTAGCTCAGTTGTAATTGAAGGAACCTAGTCACTTGGTGGGGTGGGAAATCATATTCAACTATGCACAGCGCATATTTTTCTTCAACCATATATGGTGTTAGCTGCAAAGAATCATTCCCTTTATCTTTCAGTGGTTACTCAAACCAATGGTATGAAAGATATGACAGAACCTCATCACAATGTTCGTCATGCCGCGGTTGTTGCGAATGTTGTGCTCTTTCCACTTATAGAGTACCTGTAAAGACTTGTATTCTAAATGGGTTGAGGCAATCCACTCTCCTTCAATTGTCGGCATCTAGAAGATTAGTTTTCAGAAGTGAAGACCTTTACGTTTCTCGGGTTCCTTATGGTCTTGTCAGAGGCTCTTATGAGCTTAAGGGCTCTACCAATGAGAGAAATGTTTGTAATACAAGTAGAAGAAGCAGAATAAAGGAAAGATGTATTTGCTCAGCCTCACAGAAAGGGAGAGAAAATTCCCCTTCATTTGCTTCTGATGATTCTGAATTAGTTCTCAGTTTTTTGATTGAGGAAGCAGATAAAGATGCTACACGTGTCAAATCGAATAATGTGTCTTCATCCAACAGAATGGAAGCCGTGAAGAAGAGAAACAATGTGAGTAGAGAGAGACATGCCAATTTGAGTGAGAACATAAACACAAAGAAAAAAGGAAATTTGAAGAAACATGAAGTATCCTCCATAGACTTGAGAAGAGAGTGTGAAAAATCTGACACTGGAAGGGAAGCCTTCACAAGAGGTGAAAACAGTAGGAAACAAAGAGATATGTCTAGTTGTTCATCTTATTACACGCTTTCGTCAGGAGACTTTGAGAGTGACTTGGAAGTGCAGCAGAATATGGGTTTGGAGGAATTTTCACTGGGATATGAGAAGGACAAAGTAAACCATATGGAGGGAAAAGTAAAGGAAGAATTCAACAGGCAAAAAGTTGAATCAAAGAAGGTGCACGATGTTTCAAATAAAGAAAGAATTGTATCTGGTGCAGATGTTGATTGGAATATAAGAAAGAAATCTGAAAAAAAGCTGACCGAGGGAACCGTTCAGGAAACTCAAACCACAAGTGAGTACCAGGACATGCATTCAAAAAGATCTACAATACATGACTCTGGTTATGGAATCGCTTCTATTTCACAGAAGCAAGTCCATAGTGAGGAAGATAATTCATCTTTTGTAGATCATTTAGATAAGAAAACAAACAAGGCATATATTCAAACAGGAAACAGAAGAAAGCATCAATCTGCATATGCACAAGAGTCTGGTCGTGATGAAATTGAGACAACTTCACTATCAAGAAAGAAATTCAGTGGCAGCGAAGAGAACCTTGAAATATCCACCACACTGTTTAAGGAAACAAGTGACAAACATGAAAAGTTTGTTGGTTCTACTTCTACCACTGGAATGGAAAGTTTGAAATCAAAGAAGACATTTGGTGGCAAGGAAGCGAAACTTGAGATGTCAGAAACACATTTACAGGAAACAAGCGATAAACATAAAAAATTTATTGGTTCTTCTAATTCTACCACAACAAATGATGTAATAGAGAGAAGTTCTCAGAAATATATAGGAAATTTAAAAATTGAAGACACTGAAAGGACCTCTGATTCTAGGATGAAGAACACGGTGGAGAAAAAGTATTCAGTTTTGAGTTCTGCTCAGGGAGTGGAGCTGCAACACCATAAAGAAGAGAAGACCATTGCACATGATAAAGACAGAAGAAGAAAATCCCAACAGTTTTCTGAAGTATCACAAGCTCATGGGAGTCTTGTTGAAGATACTTCTATTCTGAAGTCTAAAACTAGTGTGAAGAATCAGGAAGAAAGATCATACTTGAGCTCACATGCAAGGGATACACGGCTCGAAACTGATAGAAGGAGAACTCAGAGTGTTCAACACAGCAAAGGATATGAACATGTCAGCACTTTATCAGAAGGCTGTGCCAGTGACGAAAAGCAAGTTTCAAGCTCTCAAATAACTTCTGAGAAGAATAGATTTATTCCAAAAAGTAAATCGGCATCAGCTGTTAAAACTAGAGAAAGTTCTTCTCAAACTGAAGAAAGGTTTTTTCAATTTGATAATGACCGCCAAAGACATATAACTGATGAAACTGTCTCAAGAGAGAAATCCAGCTTCCGGGGATCATTAAATTCAGTTTCCGAGGCTGGAAAACAGGTTATATTAGCAGAAGGTGATGGAAGGAGTTCTGATATCTACCTTGAAACTTCAGAAAGCGGCTCTTCTGCTCTGTATGACAATTCAGGAAGAAGTCCTGCTATGTTTTCGGGACCACATTCCCAATATGGAAGCGAAAAGTCATATAGCGAGCCTTCTATTGTCACGACCCCAGAAGATGTGCTTGGTTCAGCTAATCGTTTAGAGGAATCATCAAAACAGTTTGTTGATGAGTTCGTGGAGAGGGTCCGGCATGAAGTCACAACTTCAGAAAGACAGGAGATGGAAGTTGCTAGAACACAGTTGGCCATTGATATTGAGGATAACCAGATGCAAAGTTCAAGGCAACAAGGCACTCAAAATGACTCTCAGTCAAAGAGTCACGGTTCTAGCCGTTCCACTGGGTTTCTGGGTGCCAAAGGAATTTCTGATGAAATGTGGGATGTAAAAGAACCATCTGTTGGGCATGGTCGATTAGCTGAAGAACCAGAGATCAACAATGAAACTGCAAAACCAATTGTCAATAGAACAGGAAGGTCCCTATGGGGTGTGATTTCTGATATTGTTCGATTACGTTGGAATTCACGTGCTAGTTCCTCCACTTCTGCTGGGAGATCAGGTGAGAGAAACTCACCAAAAAAATCTGACAGTGAGGCATGGTTTTCTGGGCAAGAGCATGAGGAAACTGGGAAAAGTGTGCTACCACAAGCCATGACTTTTGATAAATCAAAACCAGGTGCTCGTTATACCCGAAGTGAGGGAGACATGTCTGACACTGAAATATTGAAGCACAAAGGAAAACATATTGAAGTTGGATCATCTTCTCCAAATAAGTTGGAAAGTGAGGGAGACATGTCTGGCACTGAAATATTGAAGGACAAAGGAAAACATATTAAAGTTGGATCATCTTCTCCAAATAAATTGGAAAGTGGATCAACATCAATAGGCACCTCATATGCTGCCGGAGAAGAGTTTTTCACTCCAACTGCAATTGAAAAAGATTTGCAAGCCACTACTTCCGGCTTTAAAAAAGTAGAGTCGCCAATTCCATCATTATCTGTTAGAGGACAGCCTATTGCAGGAGAAATTGTAAGTATTGGCGGATCTGACATTTCCAGAACTGAATCAGTGGTGCCAATAATAGAACCCGTTGCTCCAGAGAAGATCGAATCATCTGGCTCAAAGAGAACGGATGGAGAGTCGAAACAAAGGAAGCTTCAGCGGAAAGGGCAGGTTTTAAGAGATAGATTCGATGACTGGGAAGAAGCCTATAAAGTTGAATTTGAGCAGCGAAAAATTGATGAATTGTTCATGAAGGAAGCACTTTTGGAAGCCCGGAAGGCTGGTGATACTTGGGAGGTCCCTGTTGGTGCTGTTCTTGTGCAGAATGGAAAAATTATCGCAAGAGGAAGTAACTTGTAAGAGTCAATATTTTTGCATTACTTCATTCTTTCCAGTTACCTTAATTTTTTAATTTATATCAAAATATCTGTTTCAGAGTAGAAGAGTTACGAGACTCCACAGCCCATGCAGAGATGATATGCATACGAGAAGCTTCAAAACTTCTCAACTCATGGAGACTATCAGTAAGTTTTCCTGGTTTTAAATTCAAAGTGTATTTTGATGTTATAACCAAAGTTTAATATTGATTTGTTATGTTTCTCTTATATTATTTTTGAACTCATTAACTTACTAATGATATTATTCCACAACTTTTGTGTTATAGGCAACATAGCAGTAGACTTATTATTTATAAAATATTGATTAATTTTCACCTCAAGGTGATGAAAGCAACCACATGCTTGGTAGGCTTGAAGAATAAGTAAATGAGAGTGCCTCTAAGGATATACCTTTTCCCCAAAGGAGCTCTAGAGTTACTTTGAGTCCTAACTTAGATTTGCAGTTTTTCAACCGCAAAACCAAACATGAACCAAAATGCCTAGTGAAATTGCATTGGGAGCATTTGCGATGTTGGCAATGGGAGACACTATAGTCTGGAGGCCACATTAGTGGTGTTGCATTGCATAGTAGACATGCAGTTTTATGAAAAATGCTGTTGTGTAGTTACTACCTGGCCCTCCGATAGACATGATAATCTTGACTGGTTTCTTAAACTTTTTGGAATTTTATATGGTGATAGTTTCAATTGAGCATTTAGTAATTCGTATTGGAACAGTTTGACATCAGCGAGTCTACTCATAGTTGGGTTAGAATTAGAAAGTTGGCTTTCTTTAGGACACGTCTTGGAACTCTCTCTTCTCTTTACATTGAACTTTTGGAGATCATGTTCAATGTGGCTTAACTAAGATAAACTATAGTCAAACCCTTTATTCTGCCTTCTCTTGTGGCTTAACTACAATAAATTGGACCATTTGCCTATTTGACCAAAGCAATATTGGGTAGTAATATGATCCATATTCATAAATAGTTAATTTCTATTAGTTCTGGTATTTGATGACTTATTTGGACACATTCACCCTTGTCAGGAAACTACACTTTACGTAACGCTTGAACCCTGTGCAATGTGTGCTGGTGCCATTCTTCAGGCAAGAATAGACACTGTTGTGTGGGGAGCTCCTAATAAACTTCTTGGAGCTGATGGTAGCTGGATTAGGTATGCAGTCAATATACTTCTTTGTATTGTTCATAACTAAATATTTATGATCATAACCAAACTTGCTTTGCAGGCTTTTTCCTGACGGAGGAGAAAATGTCTCAAAAGCAAGCGATATACCTCCTGCACCAGTTCACCCATTTCATCCAAAAATAAGAATAAGAAGAGGAGTATTGGCAACAGAGTGCGCGGATGTAATGCAGCAATTCTTTCAACTGAGAAGGAGAAAGAAGAAAGAAGATCTTCCCGTTGTTACTCGCCGCCATCATCCTTCCAAGTTACTTAATAAGTTACATGACATCTTTCATTTAATGTGTATGTAAGAGAGCAGGTTTACATCATAGTTCCTAGTTTTTTTAATGAGCATCAGAATAAAAGTGTCATATTTGTTGTACTAGCACAAATTTATTTATTTTTTTTGTCAAATTTGATGAATAATACAATATTTGTATTCTCTCGAATCATTTTCAATCACGTATGAGGTGTTGTGGACTGTAATTTCAACCACTGAATGCAATTAAACTCCATCTGATCTTTTATTCTTTTAACCATCCTTATGAGTTAAGTAAAATTTGACCAAAATATGTTTTGTTCAGGAATCAAATTTGAATTCTCTCGAACGATCCGTCATAAAGGAAACTCCATCTAATTTTTTTGTTTCACCATTACTATCCGGCCAACTGAACCGTCTAATCTGATTCGAGAATCGGTTCTAGCAAAACTGATTTTAGTTCCCTTACGATTACAGTTGCGGATCGAAACATATTTTTCGTACCAATTCCAACATCAATCACAACTAAATTAACTGACGAACACATTTATAAACAAAAATCAATAAATTTCTACGCTATTTAATATATTTATTCCAAAAAATACTTTCTTTTAATTTCAACTATAATAATAATAATAACAATATAACACTCTCATTCAAGTACTCTTATTTAGTGGGTCCGAGATGTCATAAAATTACTAAAAACCCAAACAAATTTCCTGCAATTCTCCTCCCACCCAAATTTTCCATTTCTCGCCAATTCCCAATCGCTGGAAGACCCAAACACCCCAATTCCTTCGCTTTCCTTCTCACTTTCATGTAAGTTTCACCAATCTCTGTTATTTTTTTCAATTTCGAAGAATTTTCAATTTATCGCAATATTCATTGATCATGAATTTCAAAATTCCGTTTAAATCACACTGATTTTCTTTTTACAGTGCCTTTTCTCCAGAATCCAGATCTGAAACAACGTCAACAACAACCTTGATTTGGGTTTTTATAAACTGTTTTAAACCAATTGGGGTCACTAAATTTGATTCATTTTATGTAATGAAGAGTGTTTTTTGGATTCAATTTTTGAGATTTGAGTAACTGGGTCAATGGTAGTGGATGTTATAGAGGAAAAAGTTTAAGTTTTTAGAATTGGGTTTTTGATTTTGATTTGGGAATTTCAAGGTTAGGTTTAGTTTGTGAGAGTTTTGGTTTTGTTTTGGGTAGGAGTCATGTTCTATGGTGCAGTGGTATGGGACCCTTGGCTTATTGTTGCACAAATTGTTTGTCTTCAATGTATGTACTATACCACACTTGGATTGTTCTTAAGCATTCTTGTTGGAACTCGCGTTTCACGGTTGAGCCTTGTGTATTTCTTTGACTATGTAACCGTTACTACCTCTACCGTTACTGGTTGGTGTGTTTGTGCTTCATTTCTTCTCAGCTCAGCTGCAGGGTAATTGTTCTCATCCATCTTATTCGCCCTACTAATACCTTTCTTAATGTTGTTCTATAGCATGGATTTGTTATTGATAATTATTAAATTGTGATAGTCTTGTGTTGGGACTTTCTGAGGGTGTGTTTCGAAGAGTTTATTTCAGGTTTATTTGAGTTTATCTTATGTCATAATCATTTGTGTAATAGTTTAAGAGAATTTATGAAATAGCTTATGACATTTCTATTTGCTATTTTCACTTTATTTTATCAAGTTCTTTGGAATAACTTATGAAAAGAGCTTACTAGATTAATCACATATCCTTTTTTTATTATATGAATAGCGTATACATAAGTGTTAGTATGATAGACTTATTCAATAAGCGCAAATATGGCTCCCCGCTCCCCTATAATGAGGGGTATACTTACGAAAGTAAAATGAAAGTTTGGTGTTGGGTTATGTGTTGTGTACATGTGCATGTATTCTATTGTACCACAGTGCAAACCGTCAATCTTTTAATCAATTGTTATCTGTGCTTTGCCTTTTAAATTGAATTTGTCACTTTATAGGAGTCAAATCATTTATTGTAATTTATTGCAGTTTTTTACTTGCATGGGTTTTTATAATCGTAACCTCTTCCTGTAATTTTCATTTTATGCTTAAGGATTTTAGTAGTATTATGCCCCAAAAGCTTTTTTGTTGATTGACAAAGGACTAAAACCTCACCCAAGCTTGTAACTGGGTGTTCACTTTTATATCCATTTGTTCTCATTTTGTTGTACTTGTACTGGTTGCACTTTTTTCCAGCACGAGGAATGAAACTGAAGTTAAGCTTTGAACCTTTTTGATAGACTTCCTTTTTTCAGGAAAGTTAATTCATTGGATTTGATTTGATTTGGAAATCAATTCTTTTGTTTGTTAGGTTAGAAAAGGAAATTGTTTATTTTTTAAGTCCACTGAATTTTAATGGTTTAGACCTAGATTTAGAATTCTTTTAAATATGGTGTTTGTTATTACATGATTACCTTGTAGTATAGAGGAAGGATTTGATGGTGGCATCCTTAGCTATATAAAGTTAATACATATATAGCTTGTTAAGTGAAATTATGCGGTAGCTCTGCCTCTATGTTGTACTAACATCACCGTTGTTGTTATGCAGGGCTGTATATATGCTTTATTTGATTGAGAGATCAAAGAAGGTTTTGGATTTTTCAGTCACTCTCTTTATCATCCATCTTTTCATATGCATTTTGTATGGGGGTTGGCCCTCTTCTATAGCTTGGTGGATTGTGAATGGTACTGGAATTGCATTGATGGCTTTGCTAGGTGAATATCTGTGTATCAGATGGGAACTCCAGGAGATACGAATACCACGATATCGTTCAAGTAAGAACTTACTCCCCTTTTTTATTTTTATCTTTTATTTTTTATGTTTGTGATAGAACACTGAGTATCTATACGTGTGATACCCAAACACTGGACTCAATTATAAGCAAAAAGTGGTAAACTAGACAGGTGCATTTTTGTAAGAAATCATTTAATGCATATAGAATTTTGAAAAGGGACTTACATTAAAAGGACATAGAAAAAGTGGAAAAGGGTTTTATAAATAGGGACAGAGGGAGTATCAAAATACCCCATTTGGACTCAATTGTAAGCAAAAATAACTAATTATACATATTAAGAAAAGTGGTTAACATAATAACAACATTTAATTTTGATGTTTTTTTAAAGAGTTTTCTTGACATAGTAAAAAAATAATAATTGCATTCTCTAATCTACTATTTCTTTCCATTTAAGTTTGTATGCGAGTTTGTTTCATTGAATGATACTTTGATAATAATATCATGAATTAAATAGGGTGAAGAGGTGAAGTTGGTTAGCTTTTGCTTATATTTGTGTCATGAGTAGTAGGTTCTTAGGATTGGTTCCTCGATCCATCAAGAAATGAGACCCCGGTGGACATTTAACACCTTATTTATAAGTTGGTTATCCTTTTTCAAATAACGAGGTCTACAGGGACTATCTCCTGCTAGCTGTTTTCCCAACTTTCACTTTGAGGACAAGGTTAAACTGATTGCTGCGGTAATTGATGGGCCTCTAACTCATGGCCTTTATGTTTGTATGTTTAACAGAGAATGAAGAGAGGAAGGAGGGGGCATGAACATAACTGTGCTTGGAGAAGTTGGTTTGGAAGAAGGGGGATAACAGCCTGCCCAGGTGGCAGTTGGAGAGTGTCGATAGGAGATGTATAGAGTCTCATATTGGATGAGATATGACCTGAAAATGAGCTTGTAAGTGGTAGGTAGGCATCCCCCACCTTACAAACCATTTTTGTAGAGTTAAATTAGGCACAAGCCAAATTCTAAGAAGGGATTTATTCCACATTGCCTAAAAAATAAAGATATGACCTTGGTCATGCTTATAAAGCTTGGGTTGTTCTCACCTACAAGCCTATTTTTTAGTGTTGAGTTAGGCTCAACCCAAATTTTAATCCTTTTGTGTCTATCCAATAACCATTAGGCCACTCATTATCGGGCCACTATGGTCAAGCTCCAGATATTCAGTCTTTGGGCATGAAGGTGTGTGTGATAAGAGTCTCACATTGGATGATGTATGACCTGAAAAACGAGTCTATAAGTGGTAGGCACTCCTCACCTTACAATTCGGTTATGTAGGGTTAAATTAGGCCCGACCCAAATTCTGAGAAGCAATTTAGTTCCACACTGCCTAGAGATATGACTTAAGTAATGCTTTTAAAAAGCTTGTGTTGTCCTCACCTTGCAAACTGGTTTTGTAGGATTGAATGAGGTCCAATCCAAATTCTAAGATGTGGGAACTTGAGAGCTGTGATTATAAGGGTGGTGGGAACTGGGGAGGAAGGCAATCATTTGGGTGTTTGTGGGGGGCTACTATTTCCTTCACCGAATTATTTCCTTTTTCTATTTTTTTTTCTGGACTTTACAGTAATCAGTGATAGTTCTATACATTTTTCATATTATTTCTAATGTCAGTCCGTATAATTTATTTTTTGACTGGAGTCCCTGTCATATTTATCCTTTGATTAGGATTAGGAATATTAATTCTTGGAGGGCTAAAACATCAATTTATGTATGTTTTATATTGTCATACCAATGTGCTTATTTTACTGCAAACTGTGACATCCTGTCTTTCTTCTTAAACACTAGTCGATAATGAAGAATTTTCAATTAGTGGACATAATGATGTGATGGATAGTAGGCTTTTTATATTCTGCTAAATATTGGTTGGCTATTCCTGTGATTTAATACAGTCAAAGTTCTTTCAGATGTTTGATTGGGAGAAAGAAGTAACTTGAGTCTTGAATTCAAGAAAGGAGTTGTACTGCAGGATGATAACAACTTTTGCTTCTATATATTGGATAATCTTGAAGATAAAGCATATGTACTGCATAGTTCTATTATGCCATTGAAAGACCTGCATTTACTTTTCTATTCTTTAGTTGCAATAGATTTTAAACATAGAAAACCAGACAGAGATTAGGTACATAATTTTCCAGGAAGTTCTGAAAGTGTTATGTAGGTTATTCTCATTCGATTTCGTTTTTTTTCTTTCCTTGTAACAGTATGCGTTTAGTTGATTGAGCTTCTATTCTTTTTACTCTTTTTGTGAGTTATTGGATCTATTTGATTTCTTGGAAATATATATTAGTTCTGCGCCATTTCTGGTTTACTGTGAAAAGGATTGTTGTATCAGATTGGACAATGAATCTCTCAATAAAATTCTGATTTTAACTTTCCTTTGATTGATGAATTTGTACCACAATTTTTTGGTTGATTTATGTAATATCATGATATGAATTACAAATATTCTCCATCATTCACATCTTTAGTATGATCATGCAATTTGGACATTGAATTAAATCGAATGATTTACGTTCTGGAATTATTAAATCACAGATCAAAGTTAGGTTCAAAATAAATACAAAGTTGGGATATGAATCGTCTGATATTGACCGGATAGTTCAAATTGCGGCTATGTAATTGCTTGTATGCAAGGAATCTAAATATGAGTGGAATACTTTCTTTTTTGTTGATTAACATTTAACATATCTATTTGATATTTATCACTCAATGTCCACAGAATAAAGTCATCACAAAAGTGTTTGCTTGGATGCTCTTTCCCTCCAACAACTAAAGCCAAAAATGGACAAGAGTAACATAAAACATACATACATAAATTTAAAAGTAGCATCCTAGATTAAGAAACACTACTAAAATACCTTAATTTTAAAGGCTTTAATTTAAACCAAATTGATTGTCTCATGAGGCAAAAAACTTTCAATGTCTGTTTTTGTCTAACTGCTGAAAGTTAGAAGCCTCATATTTTGTTTTTCTCTTTGTCCTAGAAATTATTCATCTATGGAGATTAATTAAGGCTGAGCTTTCCACGATGATGAAATGTCAGCCACTGCTTCTCCTACTGAGAGATACACTCCTTTCATTCCAAAGGATTCCAAAATATTTGATTCATGCAACTTTTCCATCACATTTCCAATAGGATTTGCCAATACAAGCTGCACCAATCAATCATACATGTAAATATTAGAAAGAAAACCGAGAGAACTATTCAATTTAGAAACTATTTGAATTGATTTATTTGAGTTCATCTACTGACATACGTTATTTATGATAGCTTATGTAACCCATTTATGACCTTTATATGTATTGTTTTCAACTTATTTCTATAAGTTCTTAAAGATAGCTTATGTAAAAGCACTTATATGATTATCTAAACGGTTAAATATTTTTAAATGTGTTACAATTTGTATATACTAATATAGTAACTTGTGATATGCAGAAGATATTTAGATACCTGAAGTGATTTTTGTTCTAGTCTCCTTCTAAGTTCGCATAATGTGTCAATCCCACTTGTGTCGATCCCTGTCACGGCTGGAAAAAAAAAAGAAGAAAAACACTAAACTTTTAAATCAATTGTGATCGTAGAACTTAGATAACAAACTTTACAAGCGAGGTGAAATACATGCCTGTCATGTCTAAAATCATGCATTTCAATGTACTTCCATTGTTTGCTATTACGCACTCTTCCTCTTCTCGAACCCATCTCAGTATCCTAAAGCAAAAGAAGCACTCAAAATAGTTAGAATCTTGGAATATCACTCAGAAAATGGCACGATACATGTACTTTTTTGCTTATATTTAAGTCGAGAGGGAGTATTATTTAACCGTTCTTGCAGGTAAGTTGCATTGGCAAAGTAGATGGGAGATTCAACAGCCAAAATGATAAATGAAGGAATCCTTAAAGCTTCTTTATATTGCTTTAAGTTATGGAAAATTGGTGTCCCTGGAATATTTCCCAAAACCATTGTGTTTGGCCTAGACACATGAAGCAGGATTTTGAAGACTGATATCGCCACCTAAAAAGATTTGGAAAATTCAGTTGAAATAGCATTGAAAATATATTTTTGGCTTTTGTAGTATAGTTTAATTTCGATACATTGTCAGTAGTTATGATTGAAGTCATTTTTTTTAATGATATGATGGTTATGATTGATTGACGGTGTAAAATTTTTACATTGACGGTATATATGTATTAAATTATTTGTAGTAGCATGAAACATATGAATGTTGAAGCTTACCGCGATTGCAAGGCCTAATGGAACTGAAATGAAGAGAACACCAAAAAATGAGCACAGACACGCCGTGAAATCAAGCTTGTCAACCTTCCACAACTTGTATGCGGCTCGGTAATCAATTAGACCTATAACAGCAGTGATGATAATGGCTGCTAAGACAACATTCGGCGTGTAATAGAACAGCGGCATGAGAAACAGAAGTGTGACAAGAACTGCTGAAGCCATGATTATATTTGATACTGCCGTCTGTGCTCCGGCATTATAGTTAACGGCCGATCGCGAAAAGGATCCTGCAAGTTTGTTTCAAAATTAGAATGAATATTATTTAAGAGAAATGATATTTTTACACAACTTCGACAACAAATTATATGGTTAGCGCATTTCAAATACGCAATTCATTACCTGTGGTGACATAACATGAAGAACAAGAACCAGCTATGTTCATAAGACCAATAGCCATCATTTCTTTGTTTCCATCTACTTGGTAGTTCCTAAGTGATGCAAATGTTCTTCCAACTGCAATTCCTTCCTGAAATAGAAGTAAGTTGAAGTCTAAGGGCTTGTTTGGATTATTTCGTTTGAACTTATCTATTGACATAACTTAAACATTTGTGAGACTGTTTGGGAGACTTTATGCAAACAACTTGTGATATTGTCATTAAGTTATTTATAATTTATTTCCATAAGCTGTTCAAGATAACTTACGCAAATAACTTATAGCTTATATGAAAATAGTTTGACTTTTTGCTTTTTGTTATAGAAATTGCTTATACATAAGCACTTAATTAATTTGACAGGCCTAAGTTTGAGAAAGCTTACAGTGAGAGACAAGATGCCAGTGACAAGTCCAGTTTTGATAGCAAGAGCCAAATAAGGACCATTGAAGTATAACATGTTTGATGATGGTGGATTAAGTCCTTTTGGCAATTCACCAATCTTCCAAACAAAACACAGCAAAAAAAGAGTCACTACTAAGAAGAAAATTTATATTTAACGTCTCTTGCGTGCTTAAGTGTATGTTTGGATTAGCGCGGAGTTTGGTAGAATCACTAAGCGTGACAATATAATTTTGGTAAAAGTTACGGATTAAAATTTTAACAAAATAACAGTGTCACCCTGATTTCGCCAGGAATATTCCAAACATGCACTAAAAATAACAAAGGTAGAGTGATTTTTCTTACAATTGGTATTTTATGAATCTTATTTCTCATAGAAAAGACTAAAATGGTTGATAGAATAACTGAAGTCAATGGTGCAGCTGCTGAAATCCAGAATAATTTTGGCTTCTTCAAGCTCTGTCACAATTTACAAACATATATATAAGAATTGTCACTTGTCAAAGCAAAAAACACTAATACATACATTTGTGTATGCAAATTGAACAAACTTACTATGTATCTTGTTATCAGCAGAAAGACTAGGAAACTGAATCCTAGTAAAATAGTTTCCCATGACCACTGCAAATATAAATAAATAAAATAATTACATTTACATCAATTTTTCATTTAAAAGTGATCATTAATTGGCTAACTATTAATATGTCCACTCATGATAGAATCACAAGAAGAAAAATTCCTTTTTTGGAAAAATGTTGGAATATTATACCCAAAATCATTTAATGGACATATATGTTATACAAGTATGTGTTTTCATTAAAAAGTGATTCTTAGTTTTTTTTTTTTTTTTTTAAGCAAAAAAGTGATTCTTAGTTGACTAACTATTCAACATGTCCATTCATGGTAAAATCAACAAGAAAGAAAGAATAAAATTGAAAAATAGTTGGAATATTGTCACTAAATTATTTTTAATAGACATATAGTAATTATATTACATTACACTCATATTTTTATCTATCAATTTTTATTTTAAAGTGACTCTTTATTGGCTAACTATTTAATAAATTTTTTATTAATGGCTAGATAATCAATATGTCCATTCATGATAGAATAAGAAAACAGGAATATATATTTTTTCATTGAAAAATAATTGGAATATGTTTGTCAAAAAAAATTGGAATATGATCCCTTGATATTGATATACAAAGTCAAAGTAAAAAACATCTACAAAAGTAGCTGGATTCTAGTAAGCAATCTTAATCATAATGTTAATTCTTAATTATTTCTTAAAACAGAATTAGTGCTATAAGAATGGTTTGAAGAGTTTTGTGGTTGGGATTAATCTATTTATTTTTTCCAAATGTAGCTTCACTCTCTTCAAACTACTATTAGTATTAATATTTTACTTAAAAACATGCAACAACAAAAAAATTATTAAAAATTATATAACAAAATATAGTGGCCGTCCCTTTAAAAAATTATTCCCAACTTAGATTATTTAATGTATAAATTTTACATTAAAAAAAATACATCAAAATAAAAATATACCTCGTCTCTTTGCTTGAAAACAGAGACCAAAACAGGTAGAATTTGCATCTTATTGGTGAAATGAACTATTCCTAGCAACCCTTTGAGTTGTTGTAGTGACACAATTATTGCTGCACCAGCCATGAAACCTACCAATGTTGCCTTTGATAGAAAATCAATCACAAAGCCTAACCTGTATACAATTTTAAAGGTTATTTTTTTATTTTTAATCATAAAATTTTATTTTACCAATTAAAATTTCCTTCATATTACATTCCAAAGTTTCATTTTTATTTTTTTAAAATATGCTCATTCGGTCGAATTTATTAAAACAATTTGAGTTTATCTCATTATAGTTATATTAAAATATTAAGAAATAATTTTTAGTTTATTTTTATATGATTATATTTTTAGTTTATTTTAATATTTTATTATTTAAAAATTTAATTAAGTTGATTTTTCTATAATACTTTCTCTTTTTTTTTATAAATAATTATATATCAATTGGTGCATGAATGATTAGTACCTTAATACACCAAGAGAGGATTGGAATAATCCAGCAAAAAAAGTGGCAGTGAAAGCCAATTTAAGATATAGAATTGGATCTTGATTATAAGAAACACTTTCACTTAACATTGATCCCATAACTAATGATGCAATTGAAACAGGACCAACACCAAGATGTTTAGAACTTCCAAGTACTGAATATATCAAAGCAGGCACAAAACTTGAATCTGCATGATATATACATAATTAATGTTTAGTTAAAGATTAACCAATATAAACATTCACAAAACAGAACAAAAAAGAGAATGAATACTAACATAATCCAATAATAGGTGGCAAGTTTGCAAGCTTGGCATAACTTATTCCCTGCAAGAAAATACAAAAAGAGAAATAAAAAAAACATCGATCAAATATTTTCTTTTGGGGAAATTTCATTAGATTAAATATTAACTTATATCCTTCAATGATATATACATTAGTAAAACCAAACTCATGCATGCAAGCACTCATGCAAGATTAAACTATGGTGAAGACTAAGTGTTTTTTTTTTTTGGTACATAGACTAAAAGTGTTATGCAACAAGGTCTCAAATTGCTTTATGAAATTGCAATTAATAATTTGACTTTGTAATTTCAGGAGATAAAATTCAAATCTTCTGAGAGATAATTATAAAATGGTCATAGTACAATTTATTTTAGTAAAATTTTCTCATTTTTTCAATTTTATTATGAAAGAAAACCACATAAGACTTACACGAACAATATTTGTCCATAATTTTTTGTGATAAATTGTAATCATGTTATGGCCGCACTTAAGGCCCGTAAGACAACTGCACAAGACACGAAAACTATGACTATGTCCGGTAGTATTAATGATGCAATGTTTAAATTCATGAAATTATGATTGTGGTTGCGTCAGCAATATTTATTTGTTCTAAATTTTTATTTGTGGTCACTACGACCGCAATTTAAAACCTTAATATGTAACATACCTGAGGAATGGCGAGGCTAGCAATGGTGAGACCAGAGACGATATCTGAGCGAAAAAGATGAAAATTATACTCAGGACCCCATTGAAAAATGGGAAACATGTATTGAAGAGCAAGAAGTAACTTCATAACCCAAGTTTGGTTTTTGAATCCATGAAAAGGATCATCAGGAAAAAAGATTTCAGAGAGTCTATGTCTAAGTTTTTGAAGAGTGGTTCTTTGTGGTGGCAACCTAACCTTGTGAATTTCCAATGGTGATTGAAACATTGGTATCTCTGATTGAATTTTAATGGTTTCAAAGTTATCAACTCTATTGTTATTCACACCCATTTTTTTGCTATATGCTATGTTGTGTGCACAGCACAAGCCACACTAAACTTATGACTTTAATTTTGTGTCTGAAGAGAGAAGAGAAAGTGTGGTATGAATTTATAGAGAGAGAGTAAGGTATTGAATGGAGGAAGTAACTAGCCATTGAAATGGAATCAAGCAATGAAAAGAGTGGCAAGTGTTTGTCATTGTCCTGTGGAGGTTTATTGGAATCTTGAAGGGGCTGTTCAGTCACATCACTTTTTTTTAAGCTCTGTTTGACAAAAAAAAATGTTAAATAAATAACTCATAAGTTAACTTATAGTGAGTAATTTATAAGCTAGCTTATAATTTATAGCATAAGTTAACCGATTAATTAGTTTGATTTTCCCCATCAATATTCGAATCGATTAATTTGCAGCGTACTATAAAAAATAACATAGAAGTTAGCCTATTGTGAATGAGTTTTTAGTGATAAGTATAAAAACATTAATAAAATATATATTTCATGTCATTTCACATTTATGAGCTAGTTCAACTATTAATTCTACTGAAAATTACAAATTTAATGTCTTAAGTGGTATGTAGATTACTTCATTAATTTTCATGCAAAGAAAAATGTAGTTTCGAGGATAAATACCTTAAAAAAATTTAACGTTTTTTAAGTAATTATTTTTCACTTTACATTTATGTTAATAAGAATCATCCAATAATTGATAAAGTTAATTTAATAAAATTGTATTTTATTTATTTTTTGTAAAATAAAATGAGTATAACTTTTTTTTTTTGTATATAAATGAGAATAGTCAGTGAATAAATAATGAATGGGAAATCATTGATTATTACCTCAATTTTCATTCAAAAAAATTAATGATTATTTTTTTGTGATGGCTTTTGTGTTGATTCATATGTTGGAGCATTTTAATATTTTCATACTCAAATTATTTTCTCTCATTTTCGTGAATTAAATATGAATAAAGTCATGTATTTCAATACCAAATGACTCAACAACTATATATTTGTCTATCAATATAGCTTTGAATAATAACATTTTTTTTATCATGTATTAAATATGACTCTTTGGACTATGCCCTCTTTTTGTACCAAAAACAAAATATGACCCTTTGAATCGTGAATCATGCATGTTGTGTAAAAATGAATAATAAATAGGTGAGAGCCGCATGATTTAGAAGAAAAAGAAAAAAAAGACCTAATATATATGATTGAACTATAGAAAGTGATTGTAAACTTTAACCCTTATTGTTTTATTTTATTTTTATGAAACACATATTACATTATATATCTATTATTTATCAAATAACTTAAACTTATTATTTTAAGTAATCGCACATCCCATCCCTTCTTTTGTATACTATTATAATAAAAAAGTATCCTTTTTAAGATTATTGACACCCACCCGATTAGAGGGTCGACTGAGAAATTAATAAACCAGATATTTCGTTTATTCAACCATGAATTTTTACTTATAAAAAACAGAGAGAATCTACTATTATAAAAAACACTCACATATTTCGTTTATAGCTTATAGCTTATAGCTTATGTCTTATAACTTATACCTTTTATCATGAGCTTATAGCTTATTTTCCATAAGCTATTTCAATTAGCTTATCCTTATCAATTTTTCTTCCACTTTTATCCATATTATTTTATCTAAAATTCAAGTTTAGCCTTTACAATTTATTATGATTTTTTTTACAAAATAACTTATTATGATTTTTTTTTTATAAAGTAACTTATTATGATTTAAACATAATATAATTTAGAATATATATATATATATATATATATAGTATATTAGAAAATATAATTTTTTAAATTTTAAGTATTAATTAAATATAAATTTTATTATGAATTAACAATACCCTTTTGTGTCATTTTACATATATCAGTTAGTTGAACCGCTAATTTTATTAAACACTTCAATTAGCTTATCAGCTATCAATCACCAGCCATCAGCTATAAGCTATAAACTATCAGACATCAGCTATAAACTAACTTATCAGTCATCCGCCATTTTTGCCAAACAAAGCCTAAATATTAACATATATCATTGCAAACTTTCCACCAAACTATGTTTGATGGTGCATACGCCACCATAGGCAAACTCAATCCCTAATACATTATTGTATTTAGGGATTTTATCAAAACCCTCAACAATGAAAGTTTTTCGCACCTAACATAAATTGATATATTAAACTATGTGTTGATTTTAAGCACAAACATAGCATTAAATTAATTGGTAAAACTCACGATATCATAGGAATGGAGATAAATTGCATAAGCAATGTCGATATCATAGCATCAACTTCATCCGCTAAAGCTTTGTGGTCTTTCTCTTCCATGTGAAGTGGTTTTAGGATATTGTGCCACATTGCTTTGGTCTTGTTGGTGGAAGCATTATAAAGATATTTTGAAGCTATTTTTTATGCCGCCGTGGTGCCAAACCCACGGTAGACTCCTCCGATGTTCATTTCCCCATCTTTTTCAACAATCTCTTTGGGTTGTTGAATGTTGGAGTCTCGTCTTTAAAATAGTCACCAGATAAAATCTTGTCGTATATGCCAATGAAAATCTGCAAGCTGTACCAATGACAAAATTCTTATTATAAATAAAAAAAATTCTCATTATTAATTAATAAAAAAATTCATGTTTATCGATTTAATGATTTTTTGGATCAATCCATGTATAAATCACTTGTAAGTTTTGTGGTCTTTCTCTTCCATGTGAAATGGTTTTATGATATTGTAGCACATTGATTTTGGTCTTTCATATGTAATTATATTATGACTTATACATAGGTCCGTTTGGATTAGCTTATTTTTTAGCTTATACAAATAGCTTATGCAATTTTTATGTATTATTATAAGTTTGTCAAAGTAATTTATGATAAAATAGCTTATAAAAATACAATTTTCATTAATTTGAACTTATAAAATAGAATAAAACTTAATTTATATTGTATAAGTTGTTTGCCTATACTAAAAAATAAGCTAATCTAAACAGGGTCATCATTTACCCCCTAGCCTGACAACTAAGCTAAGATGAAAAATTTTGTACCAAAAAAATAATTAACATAAAAAATATAACTTGCTTTTTGAGAACAATGACGAATCATACACTAAACTACTCAAAAATAAGTATGTATATGTCTATATAAATATTGACAATATTAATTTTTTTACATTACCACTTAAATACAATGAGCAGATCATTAAACTCTTATTTTACCAGATGGGATGATGAGTTAATATTGATTTTTATCATCAAATAATTAAATACTAGACTTTGACCCGTGCGTTGCACGGATTTAGTTGAACGATAGATATACGATTTAAATTTTTATAATAAAAATTGCAAATAAAAAAAGAAAAAGAAATCTAAACATAAATATATTGAAATTTAAAACAGAGAGTACAAATGAAACTAAACAATACTAATAAATTAATAAAAATAGAGGATACCATACAATTGAAATCATATAGAATCAAAATCATTTGATTCAGAAATGGTAGTATAAAATTAATTGCAAAATTTGTTAAAAGTCAAACAACCGAAGTAAATGTTTTAGGTTTTAAAGTTTTGGGTCAAAAATATACCTAAAAAAATTCAATATAATTTAATAAATTTAATATGAATGTTTGGTTAGTTTAGATGGTTAGGATGGAGGCTTCGCATCTCATTGACCCAAGTTCAATTTACACATTCAACAGTGATGATAAAAAAAAAATTCACACATTCAGCAAAATAAATACATTTAATTTATTCTTATCAATTTTGTACTTACTAAAAATTTCATTTTAGATTTCTACATCAGTTAGACCAATCCTAAATAATTGAGTCAAAGGATAGTGATTTCAAAAGATTGAGAAGACGACAAATCATGCTAATGTTCAAGGTGACGTATTTAATTTTATATAAAGTATTTTAAACGTTATAATTTTTATATCAATCAATCTTTTTCTATTTTGATTGTATACCTATGTTATTTTCAATACATAACAAATGACTGATTCAAAATTTAAATTTAGGTGAGAGAAATGTGTTATTTTCAATACATAGCAAATGATTAATTTAAGAGCTTAATTAGGGCTTTAGTAGGTGCTAAACATAATTTTTATTATAATTAAGATTAAGATTAAGTTTAATGAGAGAAATAAGGAAGTCATAAATACAAAGAAACAAAAAAAAATATCATATAAAAATGTGTGCATAGTGTTTGCAAATTTGATTAGAGAAATAAGGAGGTCATAAATAAGTTGGTTGGGATAGTCATTAAGAAAGGGATTAGGAGGGAAAAAATTAGGGTTAAGTGGTTGCTAAACCTTACTTATATTAAGATTAAGATAAGATAAGATAAGATTAAGATTAAGATAAAGATAAGATTAAGATAAGATTAAGATTAAGATAAAGATAAGATAAGACTAAGATTAAGGCCCCGTTTGGCCCGACTTATTTTCTCTTTTTTTTCTTCTCCTTAAAAATAGTAAAGAAGGAAAAAATTGTGTTTGACGTCACTTTTCTTTATTTTTTACTTCTTTACTTTATTTCTCTAATACTTTTAAGGAGAAATAGTGTCAAATATAATTTTATACTTCTCTATTAAATTTAAGCAAAATAAAAAAGTAAAAAATAAGCCGGGCCAAACGGGACCTAAGATTAAGATAAGATAAGTATATACTAATACTACTATAATGTCTTCATTTGTTCATCAATGAATGAAGCCATATTTCATCAATTCAAGGATATTCAAGAATAAATTAATGTTAAATCGATGATTCTTGAAACTAGTGCTTAACGAATTCAATGATTGATTAGTTTTAAAAACGTTGGTATAATCTGACTATCAACTAGTAATTAATCATACAAACTCTTCCATGCTATGAAGAATCAATTAACCTCATAAGTCTTTTCCTTTTGGCTTCCTAATAAGGTAAATGCTTGAGAACTGGCGCATGTACATAATAATAATAATAATAATAATAATAATAATAATAATAATAATAATAATAATAATAATAATGTGGTATATATATATATATATGTGTGTGTGTGTGTGTGGAGATCCCTTCTAATAGTATACTAGCACTCTAGCAGCAAATTTGAAGAAGGATCCAATTCAGTGGATTTGTTCACACCAAGAACAAATTCTCCAAATTCTATGGATGCTATTTAATAATAATCAATTTTAGACGGCTACAATCTATTCATATATATTTTGTTGTTGTTGATACATATGAAAGAAAAGGGAAAATAAAACAAAAGAAACAAAGCCTAAAGGCTTGTGGAGTCTCCAAGCAATATAGCACAAGAAGGGCGGTGTTGGGATATCTGGAGGAGCGTTGTGAGTTAAAAGAGTCAATGTTTTAGGACTATAAAAGAGTGATTATTAACATTTGAACAATATTTATTCTAGTTATTGGTTCAAATGTCTCATCATATTCAATACCATATGTTGAGTATAACATTTTGCTACTAGTATTGCCTTGTATTGATCAAGGGCGTCATTTGATTTGTATTTTACGGTATAGATCAAATTGCATCCAATTGAAAATGAATTTGATAAAATTATTGCATCGACGCAATAAATGTTTCTAACCATCCAATTAGAATGACCGAGATTAAATTCTATATCAAGTTAATTATATAAATCATAATTCATAAGCCTTCAGATCTATTTTGTGGAGTATGATGCCTCTATATAGAGGGACAAAATATTTTATCTTATTTCAAAGCAATGAGTAAAACATCGGGATCACTATTAAGCATAAAAAATATGATTGTCACTAATAGTGGAATCATTTTCAGTACTTATCTCCAAAGGCTCGGGCAATTGAAGTTGTTTATGGAGCAAGTCGAATTAGCTTTTTCGCTTATACACTAGAGTTCGTGTCGAAGATGTTGATTCATCGAAACAGAAGACGGCGGAGAAACCAAAATAGCACTAAGAGTAGACTTGGAATAGAAAAAGTCTCAAGACTACTATGAACAAACCCGAAACTACCATCAGAAGTAGACTCAGGGCTAGGACTAGGGAGTAGGAAATAGGTTCATACATACTGGTCAAAAAATAGGAACACGAATTTTATTGATAATACTGATCAAAAATTTGAACTCCGACATTTTCATTCATATTTCTCCTCTCAAATTAAGAACGAGTGAAGTAAAACACATTCATTTTAAAACGGACAAAGAAATTTTATCACTTTATTAATTGTTTCATATTTATTTTATCACATGAAATACTCACTTTCAGAATGTCAAATTTTCCAAATCTTAAAAGTTGGGGTCTAAATGCCAATGGCACCAAGTGCATGGCAAGTGTCAGAGTAAAACTTTGCCAGCCCCATCTTTTGACTACATTGGCATCAAACAAATTTACGCCTACCGTTAGCAAAGATATCTTATTCTCAATCTTAACGTACCAAAAAATAATCAATCAATCTCTACAATACAAATATAGTAATTAATATCAACTTATTAAACCAAAAAAAAAAAACGACAACATACTTAGATGTAAATCCAAAAGTAATAATTATAATATCGTTATCAAATTGTTATCTAATAATATCAATGCTTGACACCATTATGTATCTATTATTCATAATATTAAGGATCTTTTAGCTAAGGATCAAAAGTTAAACTTGTTCATACTCTTTGAGAAGACAACGTCTGTATAGACTATTTAGTTAAACTTGAAGCACACAACTCTAAAGCCTATTCTCCTATAATTAGTTATTTCATCTAATAGAATGCGTCTCTTCATACTAACTGATGTTAGTAGGACTTTATTTTCTATATAGTTTTTTGTTGTTTGTTTTTTACTCTCCTTTACGTCTTTGTACAAAAAAAAAACATCTGATAGCAATAACTACATACACAACTTCAAAATTATGAAATAAAATCCAAATAATTGTGCTATATTTAAAATTACGAGTGATAAATTAGTTTAAATGGTAAAAGTCTTAAATCTCTTAAATGGGTGGATATGAGTTCAATAATTAACTCATAATTGACTTTATGTATAGAAAGAATATAGTCGAAATAAGAAAATTTATCTTGTAGGCCCAACAAATTCCTCAATAAAAACTAGTTATCGCTAACAGCAATAAAAACTTTACATCTATATCATAATTAAAAAAAAAATCTTAAAATACTCAACGTTTGGATAAATTATGTATACAAACTTTGAGTATTTTGAGAAGCAATATGGTAGTGATATTCATTCCAGAAATTTCCAATAACATTTCTGTATTCATTAATGTGGGAACCAATAGTATTGATATTCCCACTTCGAAGGTTAACCATAATGAACTTTACACTTGGATTGCAACTATTAAAGTCAACAACAAAAATTATTATAGTGAATTCCACCCATATTTGGCTACTGTCCAATAATCACAATAATTAGTCATAAGATTGGTACCATATGATCCCCACTACTACTGTGATGATGTGTATCAACTGTTTGGATTATTATGTTATGGGGACGGGAAAATAATTCGTAGGGACAACAAAATTTATTTGACCTTTGAGCATAAGTCACTTTAAATTTAATTTGTTTTTAGCTGAAATAATTTTTTTTTGAAAAATATTTTCAGTTGGAATGTTGAGTAGTAGTTATCTTAATTAGTTCGTTAGTGCAAAGTGATATATAGTCAAAAGGGTTCTCCAAGCTTAAAATCCCAACCTCACGTTATTATGTCAAGAACCACTAATATATAGTATCTGTTAGGCAAGATAGATATACGTTGACTTCTGTAGAACACTAGCTAGAAAATATAATGATAACTACATTTTTTTCTTCTATTTGCTCCACTACAAGAAAACCCTTATTTACAAACAAAATTTTAAATCATTTTTTCGCGAATTTTTCTCTCAATAAGTTATTGGCAGAAAAAATTGCCACAATATAAAAGATTTTACCACTATATTTATTAGAAACAAAAAAAAAAAAAAAAAACATACTGACAAAAATAACAGTCAATACCTTAAAAGACGAAATCTTTTGCCACACTTAATGGCAGAAATTTCCGCCAGTAACTTATCGAATAAACAATAATGTGTAGCATATGAGAATGGAACCGAGTTCCTAATTAAAAACATTTTTTTTAACAAGTAATCTTTTAATTTAAAAGAAAAATCTAATAAATCCCTCCTTCCCAAACAGTGCCAGTCGCGAACCCTTTTCTTCTTCACTGTCACATCGTCTTCTTCGAACAAGTCTTTACCGTCGCATCTTCTTCTTCTTCACTAAAATCCCTAACTTTCAATCCCTTCATCACCTTGGAACAATTTGTAAACTTAAAACCCTAACTTTCAAACTGCTTCACTAAAAACCCAGAAATCGAACTTTCACTGTCCATAAATTGAACTTTCCTCTTTGATTGCATATTTTATAAACGCATGCTAAAGTGTTGTTGGTGTTTTCAATCCCATAAATTGAACTTGCAAATCTAAGTTTTTAATTTTCATAGATATAGATATATGAATTTCACTTTCAATTCATTCTCTCCCCTTACCTCTCGATTTTCCGACAACGATTTGCGTCAACTATAAACTCTCCTCTCCGCTTCTCAGGTTAAGTTTGATTGTCATCTCTTCATTAAGTTCGATTTTCATCTCTTCTTTATTTTGATTTTGAGTTAATAGTTGAAATTGTGGATGCACTGTGTTTCATTGCAGGTTGTTGAGTTAGTTTGATTTGAACTGTGGATGCACTGTGTTTGTTGGTTTGTTGGGTTCTTTGTAAGATCGAGGTTTAGTTTGAGACTATGAGTGTTGTTGCAATTACTAGTTTTTGGCTCCTATTAGTCTTGAGCACTTCTCTAATTTATTTACTAGTTTTTGGGTCAAATTCTGTTTATGTCCATATAGAACACAAATCTCTTTGACAAAACAAAGGAAATTTAGTCTACTCTATGTAGTAACTTTGTAATTGATAAATTTGTAAGGTTCAACAATTTTGTAGGATCAATTGATGCTGCTGCTATTTTTTATTTTGTTGATTCTAGTCATAATTTGATAGTTGATGCTGATAATTGCTACTAATTATGGAGTGGACTTTGATGAGGTGATTATAGTTGAATTTTTTGTCTCAATGATTTTTTGTTGATTAATATTTTGTTAGTTATCTATTTATGTTTTGGTGGTGCAATGTGCTTGGCTGCTATTATTTGTATGTTATTGGGGACACACACACACACACACACACATGTGTGGTGATCTTTGGAAGCAAACAAATTGAGGCAAGTTCATTGTTAATTTACTAGTTTTTGAAAGAATTCTTGATTTATTAATTAACTGCATTATGCTCAATAAACGGCCAGGTATGAACATCAAGATGAACCCAAAAGGAATTTGTGGCTCAAATGGAATTTGTGGATTCAATCTTTTTACAGGTATGAACTCTCTCCTTTCTTTGGTCTTTAACTTGTTTAAGCATGCTTGAATACTCACCTTTCCCTTTATTCCTGATATCTTTCCTTTATTTTCGGTGCAAAAATATGCTAATTGATATGTTCATGTTGTGCAACTTTTGTGTGCTATAGAACTATTTATAAGCTATTAGGTTATGCACAAACTTATAAGCTATGAGGTTTGACACATCTCTCACTCTTCATTCTCAAACATATGAAATCCACATAAAGGTTCATTGACATCTATCTAGTCTAAGGTAAGCTCAAATACTCCTCTTTTGTCCTATAACTTATAAAAAATTAGTTTTGATAATAATGTCTTTGTTGTAGAGGGCATTTTGTCTATTTCTTCCTTCTTATCTGTATTTTTGCTTTGAAATGATAGAAAAACATGATTTGGCTATTTAGTGCAGTGCTATCTATGTGATTCAGGAACTGTGGACTCGTCTATTACTATGGAATTCATGTAATTGTGTATTATCACTCTATCTACTTGGTTTAGAGGTATTTATTTCTCTGATTTTTATCGGATTCGCTCAATTGCTACTATATCCAAACTTCATAGTTAAGTTATTTAAAATTAAATTGGACCAAGAGGTATTGAGAAATAAGGATTTTGAAGGGTATACACTTTAGTAAGGATTTGACTATTAGTTACTGCAACATTGGAGACATTTGAAGGGTATTCACTTAAGTGTGACTAATTCACCACTGTTTTTACTCCATTGCAATGCAGACATTGGTCAAACATAAGCATTTGAAGGGTACCACATTGGTCAACATTGGAGGCATTTGAAGGGTATACACTTAAGTTGTATTTTGTTTTCAAGATTTAGAATAATTCATTATTTGTTGGTTCTGTATGTTTGTGTTAGAATTGTAATTAGTTAGTAATTAATTTGTAGTTAGTTACTCACTTAATTCTTCATATGAGTGATATTACCCCTTAAATTAGTTTGTAAATTTGTTCTTATATAATTTAATTGTAAATTTGATCTTATGTAAATTAATTGGACAAATTACTGATATTTGGTTGGCAGATGCAGTGCTATTGTATTTTTTATTTGCCACGATTTTTTTTTTAAAATATATTAAAGTTATTGGCGGAAATTTCCGTCACAAACTTATAACATTAAAATAATAATATGTAGATAACTTATTGAGGGAAATTTCCGTCAGTAAGTTAAGTGAATCTGACACATGGTTCTGGTCAGATTTAGTGAGGGAAAATTCCGCAAGAAAATTTTCTGGCACCTGATTTACTGGCAGACTGATTCCGCCAATAAATTCACATTTTCTGGCGAAAATCAATACTTAGTGAGGGAATTTTGCTGCCACTAAAACTTATTTTTCTTGTAGTGCTCATTATTGATTATCTCTATATTGTACAAGTCATATAAGTCTTTTATTATACACATTTTTATTATTATTTGTCATTAAAAAAAATACACATTTTTATTATTGGATTTAACAAATTATTATTAGATCAAATGACATGTCATATGCAACATATATTGATTTAATAGTGCATATTAATGGTGAAAACAAACTTATGTTATGCATATTATAAAAGATTTGTCTCACGTATACATATTAGACACAATCCTTAATATAATGTAAAGAAGTGTGTTATTTCTCAATATATAATATAAAGAAGCTTGTTATTATATACAGTTGCGGAGCTAGGATTTTTGTTGAGCCTGGGCAAAATTTCTTAGACTAATTGCTTTGTCTCATGTCTTTCTAGAACAATTTGTGTTTTGTTGCCTCTGTTATTGGGTTGTATCCTGCGACTTATGCAAGTTGTGTTTGTTCAAGGGCGGATCTTCTTAGAAGCGGGGAGGTATCGCGGCATCCCTCAATTTTTTATTTTCATAAATATGTGTATTTATATATAATAAGAAAATTAAAGTTTGTATAGATAACATATGCTTCCATGAATATCATGTTGTGCGTTCTAGCCCAGTGGCTTGCATCACTTACTCCATAGTAAGCTTGTGGTCTTGGGTTCAATACCCATTGATTACATATTTTTATTTTTTTCATTTTATTTGTTCAATACTTCAAAGCTTAATCTGGACCGTTGAATTGTTCATTACTAAAATTTAGCCGATTCAAAAAAGACACACGTATTTAAAATACATATAAAAATTAAGTGCTAACATGAATCATCTAAATAAATGATTCATTGTAGACCAATGCTAGAAAATTATCAAATGGTTCAAGTAAAATAAAAAAAGGAAAGAGACAATACGCGGCGAGAGGTGTTGGACTGCATAAAATAAGCAAAGATTTTGTTGTGCAAGATTTTATAATAAGGTATCAACAATTGATGGATTAGATAAGTTGGCAATTCAAAAAGAACAAAATGGTGGGTCATATGCAATATTGCCTCTCATTTTGTAAGGTTCTCCTCTTACTATGATGGAGAAAAAAAGGTTTGATTTGAACACATAGCTTGCCACCAATGATAGCTTAATTTAAGATAGCCTTTGTTTTTGTTGTTTATTGTTGAGGTCTTAATTCTTACACATAGTCCTTAGATTATATTTTATTCAGATGAGAGGAATTTGGTTCTTCCTTACCAAATAAATCATCTAACATTATTTCCTTCGAGTCCCTTTCTTGTGGACTATTGCATATTTGTTCACCAATCAGGATTAGGTATAATAGAATGAGTTTTTTTTTTGACAAGTAATAATAGAATGAGTTAAACTCACTCAATATGATTAATTTAAATTTAAATTCTAACCGAGAGAAATATTTATATTTAGTTCTAACATGTTTAGAATATGATTATCTTTATCGGAAGAAACTTATAGAAAAAATATATATATGTGTTCAAGAGTGAGACAATTTTTTCCCGGATTGAGACAATTAAAGTTTTTGTTTTAGTTCTATTAATACAAAAATTATTTGCTATTAGATTTCATTCATAAAGTATAGTATTTCCTATTGATGGCCAACCAAAGAGGTTTTGAATGTTATGAAGACTTCAAATAGCATATTAGTTCTATTAATGTCCATATTTATTAATCCAACAAGATTTCAAATAGTGTACGGTATACAAAGGAAGCTTATGAAAGATTGACCAAAAGAAAAAGGAAATTCATGAAGCAAAAATGTTCACATATATTTTTAACCAGAGCCATGCTAACTATAGTGTCTTCGATGCATTAGTTAAGAAAATAAATGTAAAAATTTACATTATTTTTTATATTTTAAAAATATTAACCACATGAATTTAAAATAACTTTTTTGAAATACACAAGCGGCCAAATAATCGACAATAAGTTCCAACGCTTATTAAGCATATTCACTGAAAACAACAATAACCAAAAAAATTACTCTTAACAAGGCTCCTCCTCCTAAACAAACAGCCTTCTACACCCTTAACACCGTAAACAAAGACCAACCTACCGAACCTAGACTTAAGAGACAACCCTTTAAAATGCATTATTCTAATATGCATAAGTGAGACAAATTTTTAATTAAACACAAATTTGTTTTCACCATCGAATCAATACATTTTACCATTTGATCAATATTTCATTTCACATATCATTTGATCCAATTGTGAAAATAAACTTGTGCATAGTAAAAAATTTAGAAATTTGGCTGATTAAGAGTAATAGAAACGCGGACACACTAGCATCAGAGTAGTCGTTGTCACACTAGTACATTATATAAATAAACTATACTTTTACGGATTCAATACCTATTCTACCAATTTTTTTATAGTCTAATACTTCCTTTTTAATTTCAGTGAAGACTCATTTTAATCTCTCACAATATTTTTACAATCTAATTTAGTTCCTCATAAAAAGAAAACTAAAATTAATCTCTGACATTTTTATAGTAAACATGAATTAATATCTTTATTATAACAAATCAATAATTAGTTTGTCTTTGATATAAAAATGTTAGAACTAATTTGAGTTTTATTTTTTTACATTGAATAAAACGGTTAGAAAACTATATAGTACAATAAAAAAAATTGTGAAGAACTGCTACATACCCCAATACATTATGAGAGAAAAGTACAAACAATGAGAATACTAGTAGTTTGTACCCAAAAAAAGGAGTACTTGTAGTTTATAAACATCTGGGATGGAATATGCCAAGAATAAACTCCCTAGTCCCACTTTCCAATTTTTTGAAAGATTCCTGTGTCACTTCATGTTCACTCATTAATGGCTTAAAATAAAGAATGAAAGCTGAGAAGCACTTAATTACCATAGCCACTTTCCTAGGTAATACTAGTAAGTTCCGGTCGTGTACTCACCATTTGTTGTCCCTTGCTATGTGACAGGATTGAGGCTTCAAAGCATTATTGATTAGGGTTCATGAAAATATTGTGTGGTCCTGAGTATTGATTAGGCTTCAAACCATTATTTTAAACATTTTTTTTTGTCTTAGATGAAGTAGTAATTTACTGAAATTAAACTTACACACAACTGTGAGGTTCCGAGTTCGAATCCGGATTACGACGTCCAGTCTAACAATTTCGGCATTTTCCAGTTGAATTGAGACTTCTAAACTTATTTTGAACCGTTTATATGCCCTATTGGCCTTTCTTACACCATCTATGAATCAAGGTTTAGAAAATTAGATTATCTATTTTTAAATAAAATGCTACAATAATATATATTGAAATGGTAAGTTGACTAAAAACTATTTTGAAAAGAAAAACATCATCTAAAAATGAATGAATATCGTTATTTTTAGTAAAACAAATAAAAAATCAGCATCTACTTGCGTGAACTTTATACTCAAAATTTGCTAGAATAGGTTTTATGGCAAAAGCTATGTAAGAAGTTATTACCATTGTTGATTGATATCAAATTATCACCTTTTAATTTATTTTATCGTTGGATTATTAATCGATATGGGTTGCATTTCGTAAGGAATACTTGCTAGTAGTACATGAAACTCAAAATAAGTTCCTTACAAAATGACAGTTGGATATGCTTTAATTTGAATGGTTTAAAGCAGTTAAATGCACCCAAAAAAAAAAATTTAAATCATAATTTCAAAGTTTCTTTGATTTGATGTTTAGTTGGATTTTAAAAACACGCATAATGGAACTAGGATGGATTGGCAATGATATTCCTTTGAGAAAAAGGAGTGTCTTAATAGTCTTATCCAATCTCTCAAATCTCAAAACATGAAGAAAATAAGTGGTTAAGCAAAAAAGATTAAAGGTGTTTCACACACATTGCAGTCGTATTTCAAACATTCACAATAATAAAAAATGGAGGAGGATACTCCTTCAATATGCATCTAGACATGTTTCATGCAAGTCAGTTTCATAACCTAATACTTAACTGATAGTATCAAATCAATCTCAAATTTTACAGTAATAGCGTGGTTTAAAAAAATTCATGGACATGTTTAAAATTGTCATCTCTAATTAAATGATGTTAAAGGCATCGACAAATGCCACGTACACACATATAGAAAAGGAGAGATTGAATTGTGAGAATACAGATAAATTTGATTCATATATAACTACAATGTACTCGATGGAGATAACAAACAAATACTATTTTGATATAAACAACGACGACAAACTGAGTAGTCATTCTTTGGTTCTGCTTAACAAAAGGTACAATACAAACAAGATTACATAAATGTAACGGTGATTACTTCCTTACATATTCGACGTTATTCGTATGGTATTTGGATATATGCTGCATCACAGACAAAAGGGATATCGGCATACATACCAACAAGGGCACATCTAATACACTCTATGGTAGTAAAGAGAAAAATGAAAAATGCAGTAGTCCAGAAATGCATTCCAAATTTACCCCAATACAATCCTTTTGGCATCCAACGGCTCACAATGCCAGTAACCTGCAGGGCTATCTCGATTAACATTCCTAATGCGACATGATATCTGAAGAAATGAGGCCATTCTTTTCTCCTCACAATTGTAAGATATGCAATCACGAAGTATGCTATGAGAGACCATCTAGGTAGGCTCCCAATTGACATAAGAAAAGGGTACGTATAGAATTCGAACTTCTCGAGAAACGGGTGAAGATTGTATGCTGTTTGAGCATACATCCATACTTGATGGAAAGGTAAGAGGTAAGGGACACATGATAATGTTCTCCACCACCATCTTGGTTTTCTGGTCATCGGAGGGTATCGATAGCCAGCAGAACCATCCTTCATTGCTCGAGGGGACTTACAAGATTTGCGCAGACTAGGTAACACAGGGATAGTACGAAACAGAAGATTTTGACCCCCACTTAACAGAAGGCTCGACGCAGCAGACATGTCTGTGAATGCCATTCCTATCACAGAATGATTGATAAACAATTTAAGAAAATGAAGAAAAAAAATTCAGCAATGTCTATTGCCAAGATGGGACAGATGTAAGCACAGCAGTCAAGTGTCAACATTTCCTGTAATCACTACAGTCCCCCAATCAAAGTAATTGAATGGAGATCAGATGTATCACATTGTGACTTTGACAAATCATATATTAGGAATCTCGGTGTCTGATCTACATCCAGACTGAGATCATTGACTGTAGTGATCTATGTAACATCAACACTTCAAATTCAATGAAGTATTAGACACAAACACATGTAGCTACATTCAATCTTATTTTCTCAAATTATTAGCAATGTCATGTTTAATGTCTCAAATTGCCTTAAATCAATTCCCATTTAAGTGAAACTTGACTAACAAATTTCTAAACATTATATTTATACTCACAGTCACCCGGATGCTAGTTTAAAAGTATCATATTTAGTAAAATTACACGAAGGCCTTTTTTTACTAAACACCAGACACAAGTAAACAATCATCTCTGATGTTTTTAAATGTCATTGCGGCTCATGGTAAAGAATAAACCCTCAATTTAGTCCCTTAAAAGACAAATATCTCTCTCCATCTTACTTAGTCCATAAAATATACGAAAATCTATCATATTAGTCCCGACTCCCGACCTATTGTTAAAATACTAAGCACTAGTACGAGAGTGAGTGACACTTGAGATTTACTCACATGTTCATAGAGATACTAATTATATACGAATGGACATGACACTCACACATCAATAATTGGAGAAAATTGAATTGAATTAACTAAATGTGTAGTGTCATGTTGATGTCCGACACTCAGACACCAAACACGTCTTTGATTTGAAGTGTCAATGCTACATAATTACATAGTTAAATGATGAAAAGGTGAAAGAGATAAGGAATAATTGAATGAAACAATGTACCTCTTGGTTTATTTTCAAAACTTTGTCCCCAAAAACTTCGATTATTTGAGACAGCAACCTTAGCAGGCATTTGACAAGCGTAACATAAGACAGAACCTTGGGATACGGTGCCACCATTTCCAATCATTGTTAACTAACTAGTTGAAGGAAAAAAAAAAAGCAACATTAACAATAATAATAAGCAAAATTGAAATATTAAATTAACATTAAATTAAATTAAATTGGAGAGGTTCGACGGTGCGTGAGAATATGAAAATAAGGTTGGCAGGAAAAATTGGTACTGACCTGTTCTGAAATGTTACTCCGATCAGATCATCAGAGAGTGAGAGTGAGGCACGGCGGCGAGATACGATTCGGAGAGAGAGAGAGATCGTGTCAAAGAAAGAAAGATAAGATACGATGCAGAGAAGAAGAAATTAGTTTTGGGCTCTAAAAAATTTGGTAAGAAAGGTATTGGGCCTGTTAAAGAAAGTTTCTCTTTAGGCCCCCGCATCTCTTCCAGCCCCTCAAAAAAATAAATTATACAAATAAATAATCATTTATGTTAAGCCATAAGTTCTCGTTAGCAAAAACTATATCTTTCATAAGCTGTTTTTTCATATAATATATAAAACTTATTTATTTATATAAGTTGTTTTGTATAAGCTCAAAATAATTCAGACAGATTAATATGTTAAACAAAAACAAAGTAAGATAAAGAGGTGTGGTCATGTCGTCTACTTCACTGGTATGTCTACATTTTATATAGGCCAAATGCATTTAAAGGTTCTTTGAAATTTAACGTTTTTAATAGATTGATCTTTTAGTTTTTTAAGTTTCAAATTTATGTTTTCGTGGCTACAAAAATTCTTATGTGGTCATTAGCTAGGAGAATCTACTTTTTTTTTTGCTTTCGCACCGGTTTCCGACCTAATAAAGGTGGACGACTAATCCGACTCGTGCGTAGAGATATGCACACTAGCCAAGCGTTGTTCCCCCGAGAATCGAACCCGATATTCCTCGGATACTTCCTTGGAAGGAACTCCTTGTCACTTGAACCCAAGCAACTTGGTTGAATCTACATGTGTTTTAAAAGTTGTGAACATAGTTTCCCAAAATACAGATCATTTATTGAACATAGTTTCCCAGTAGCAGTAACAGTTGTTTAAGGTAACGGCCACATAAACATTTTTGAAACGGTGTCATCTGTTACAAAATTAAATGACCAATTTGGTACTTAGAAAAACTAAAAAAATCAATTTGATACTTAAAAAACGAAAATGACCAATTTATTACAAAAGACACCAAATTACATTTGACCTTTTATATACGATAATCCAGTTTAGTGTATGTTTATTTCTCTTTCTCTCTAATTTTCAATTTTTCTCTCCTCACAACTATTAACCTTACAATCACTTGTAAAAGTGTTGATAGAAATGTTTGGTAACTAAACCTATATATCATCCATTGCTCCTATTCATTTTTCTTTCTCTTCTTTCCCGACAAGATATCATTGAATTTGTGGTATAGAATAGAATAAAAACACTTTCATCACACTTCACTAGATTCTATGTCACCATCCCCAACTTCAATGAAATGTTGACACATTTACCTTCAGCAGGGAATACTTGTTAGCAAGAGAAACAGTAAAGAGAAGTATCGCTATGGAAGATAGAACGGCATATAATCTCAACAAACCCGACCGACTTCGTCTTCTACCTTTTTTCAGAAAATTGGCGGAGTAAATCCAATTAGTACCGCAATGATCAACAATATCCGCAATAAAATAATACAGGAGAGTAAAGAACTTCAGGTTTAGCAACCTATATCCGCAATGATCAACAAAACAACACTAGCAATAACAGAAGAAATGGCAACTGTATTTTGGGTATCCTCTTTTGTTGTTGGTAAAAATGCAAATATCCCTCCTATTAATAGAAACAAAGCCTGCAAGGCACAATTTAAAATTTCAAATCTATGTCAGATAAAAATAACGATGGAACAAGATACAGTATACAGATTCGCTATTTGTCGTAATAAATTCTAAAAGCTAAGGATAACATTACTGCATTGCATAGCTATGAACATCTACAAACAAATAGATTGCAGCGTTTAGAAAATTAAGAATATAACAACACAGAACTACTCCTAGCTGGCAACTGAAACTCCCTTAGTACGATAACTCCTTAACTACAGTTAAATGTAGCTTGAGGAGAAGCACCAATTAGTTTAACCATATTGAACATTTTATAATAATTCATAACCATTCTTCATTGTATATAACAAACATCAAGCATTAGAGTTAATCCAACTAGTAATATCTTGTCTTTGCAAATATAGTTAATCCAAATGGTTTCCAAATTTTGAGCTTATAGCTTAGGTTACACATTTTCTCACAAGCTTATAGATAGTTGATCTTTTTCATCCAAATTTTATCTTTGTCATCTTACTTGAAAAAATATATTAATTAAAAAATATCTTTTATTTCATTTTATAATTATAAGCTAGCTCAACCGTTAATTTTATCCAACACTACAAATTCAATCGGTTAGTTTATCCTCTATAAGCTAAGCTAACTTATAACATAATAAGTTATTTGTTATAAGTTCATCAGTTGTAAACTAGCTTATCAGCACCATTTTCTACCAAACAGAGCCTTAGACCAAAAAAATGTCTAAAATAGATAAATAAAATAAAATTTACGGTACCTCAATGATAAATAACACAGAGAGACGTTTCTTTCCCTTTGCAACAAGTTGATACCCTAATTAAAAGCAAAGGAAGAATAATGAATTAAGCGGAATTAAATTAAGAATAAAGAAAAGGTTTTGAAGAATGGAACTGACTTGAATCAACTACCATACGGTAGGAATAATCAGAACCATCGGTTCCAGAAGGTCTTCCCAATGTTGATTTTCTTTGCTGCATTTTCTTCTTCTTCTTCTTACAGTTTCAATCTTCAGATAGAAAGCATAGTAGAATGTTACAAATGTTACTGCGATCAGATCAGATCAGATCAGAGATCGGAGAGTGAGAATCAGGCACGGCGGCTAGATACCGGAGAAAGAGAGATCGTGTCAACTAAATAGAATATCTCCCTTTTCTCTCTTCATTTTCTCTCTTTATTTGGGTTAAGTATGTTATGTCATTTTGTTTTTTATTTTTGGATTAAATATTTTTTTATTTCTCTTTTGGTTTTTACCACCGGTTGAATTTGGTTCGAGGGTCAGTTCTCGCATCAAGTGGTTCCAGCCCCCTTTCGATCGCAGTTACGGGGATCGAACCGTGGTTATTTCTCTAAATATGCTAAATTTAATTTTTAATTCTCAGAAAAAAAAAAAAATAAATTAATTTTATGGTGTGATGGAAAGAAAGAGTGAGGGAAAAGAATTACTGAATCCAATAATGAATTCGTACTAAAGTTTGTCAAAGTTACATGTAGATGCAACTAAATAAAAATTCTCACATAACGGAATTGTCGAATTGAAAAGCATGATTTAAATATGAAAATGGAAGTACATGAGATATCAAGTCAATTTAGAACATGAGATCAAATATTTTCAAGCATTCAAAAAATAAGTGATTAACAATTTCATCTTTTCTCTTGTGTCAAGAAGAGTAAGATCTTGACCCTTGCACCTTAAATAAAAATAGCTTGGATAAATTTTAAATATAAAAACAGAAGAGGGAAAAAATCAAGGGTGAGATTTTAGACAAGTGAGAGAACTAGGAGAAAAAATGAATAAAATTCATTTTTGGGTTCCTGTAACATGAGCTTTTTTTTTAAGGTCGGGACATGATCCAAAATGTTTGTTAGTATTTTTTACCTTTTTTATGGACAATAATATTGTTAAATTTTTTAACCAATGCTAGTATTTTTACACTTTTTACAAAAAGAAATAAGCGAGATACTCAAGCTGATTAATTTGTAATAAAAGTTTCAAAATAAGGAAAAAATCTCGGCGACTAACAAATAGGCGAGATGCTCAAATTGATTCATAAGAAATTCAATTAGATTGTCTCGTAATAATACTAACCCTTTAATTAGTATAAACATACAAAACTTAATTAAACTGCCATATTTATTCTTGTTATCTTCCTTTGATCGCAAGCTTTGAACCACTTGTAGGCAATCCATCTAAATTTGCACTCGTGGATGATGCACTTTTCACAACCGTTTTAAAGTTGCTACTAAGCATGTTGCCTCTGCTTCCCAGACATTTGGTTTGCTTACAATTACCTTTGTAAACGCTGCTTAAGTTGTCTTCTTCTTCTTCACAAACAAACGGTCCTATGCTACAACAACAAAATGCAAAAAAAGTTGTTCTCGGAGTAACATGATGTGTCAATGTTGTATTCCACAATGTCACGTCCTGGAACCACATACAATTTTAGTGTTGTGTAGCATTTTGGGACAAAGTTCCGACTTTATTCTCGCACCAAACCTAGTAGCACAAAGTTTCATCTGCATAGTTTCGAATGTCGGTGACAAGTTGCCTCCACATTTATTTTTTTGCCTTGGCTCCACTATATCATCCACAAAATGCAAAGGAAGAAAATTGAGATATGCTAATGAAAAACATAAATAATGTTATTAGTTTTAATAGTTGGTGTACAAGGGTTGATATCTTTATAATTATATTTTATTGGCGTAAATCATAGCACAATAGTTGATTCAAGGAACTCCACGAATAATCAAGTGCAACTAGAGAATCAAATCAAAATAACAATTTAATAAACAAGTGATTAACAATTTTCTCTTTCATCTCTCGTATCAAGAAGATTAAAATATTGACCATTGAATAACAAATCTTGACCCTCAACCCTTTGCATGTCTATTAGCTTCAAATGTTAATAGTATATTGTCTTTCCGGCACTTTTTATTTTGCCTCGACCAAATCATCTGCATCCACAAAGTGTGAAAGAAGGGGAATGAAATAATATATGTTAATGAAGAACATAAGTTATGTGAATCCTTTTAATTGTTGGAACTAGGGATGTCAACGGGGCGGGGATTGAGCGGAGGGTACTTTACCACTCCTTGCCCCACCATCTAAAACATTCCCCATCCCCGTCCCCATTCCCCGCTTCGGGGAGTATTCTTCCTCCATCCCCATCCCCACGGATCTCCACAGTTCCCACGGAGATCCGTCAACCTTAAAAAGTTATCAAATTTTTATTATTTTCGATCAAATTAGTTGCAAAAAAATAGTAAAGCTTAATTATAAAACTAATAAAAAAGTTAAAATATTAGTGTGAGTCTTATGACAGTAATAAACATCATATATAAACAAATGTATACACATATTGTGTGAAAATATAATTAAAAACAATTTATAAAGTACTTAAATATACATTTATAAATGTTATTTTAATAAACTTTTCGGGGACGGATTCTCCGCGGATCGGGGGATCAAATACCATCCTCGTCCCCAAACCTCTTTCGGGGGAATTTTCTCCTCCATCCCCATCCCCACGGGGAAAAATTCTCCAACTTCGGATCTCCAAACGGGGCAATCCCCACGGGGATCCCCATTTACGGATGAAATTGACATCCCTAGTTGGAACACAAAGGTTGACATCAAGTACTCCACAATTCACACTATCAAATTCAACGAGATAATCACATCAAAATAACAATTTATTGAAATTTGTATTATAAAACACTACTCCCTCCGTCCCAATTTATTTGAGTCAGTTGACTTAAGCACGCATATCAATACACAACTTTGACGATTAATATTTTTAATTGTATAATAGTAAAAATTATAAAAATTTAATATTTTGAAAATACTCATCGAGATGAATCTAACGACATCTTATATGCTAATATTTATTTTTATTTATTGAGAGAAAAATATGGTCAAAGCAAGATATATGAATAGTGCAAATATTCTAAATGACTCAAATAAATTGGGACGGATGTAGTACAATTTAATGAAAAATTTAAATTCACATATTAAAATGATTATTTTCAATTTAAAACTCATTAGAACGTGTAATGCGGCTCAAGAACGCACCACACCAGACACATCATTATCAAGCCACCTTAGTTCCATCAAACATGTTTTTAAAATCGAACTTGGCATTAATAGTCTTAATTTATTAATTTATGGTTCATTAGTGATTTTAAAATCAAACCAAAACATATCAATTTACGGTTCACCAATGCAATTAGATAATCGTTTGCTAATTTATAAAAAACTTGGTATAAAAAAAAATAATCGTTGAAACTAAGGGTCCGTTTCATCTGCAAAATGCAAATACTGGACAAAACAGTACAAGACATAACAACACAGAATAAATGTTTAAGGTATCGTACGAATTTTGTGTTGTATAATGTTTGATGGACAAAATGTTATTTTGGTATTTTAGACAACTTATGCAGAGAACAGAGTTGTCTCATGGTTCAGTGGAGGACAATAATTTCAGTTTTGTCGCGTCCCTTGTCCCTTAATTTGTAAAGTACAAAAAACTATTTTAAAATCAAACACAGTACAACATAAGTTGTCCTGTCCAAAACACACCCTAAGAATTAATAGATCATGTAATTTTATTTTTTGACAAATATATGTCTTTTTTTAAGACAAATGCTAGGAATCATCAGAAAATACATACTCCCTCTGGTCTCATATATAAGAAAAATTTTACTTTTTAGATTCATTGTAAAATGGATGAATATAGATTATAATATTGTCTAGATACATTCATTTTACAATGAATCTAAAAAGTCAAATGTTTCTTATATATGAGACCGGAGGGAGTATTTAACTTGTTAAAATTCAAAAATTTATTAATTTCAATACAAAATTATTTTTTTTAGATTCCTTAAGCAGTATCCTAGTTAGCAAAAAACTTGTTTTATTTTTACAATAAAAACTTGTTACAGCATGACTAAAAAAAAGCAATTTTGACTTTTGAGGGCTTGAGGTGAAATATCAGCCGTTGATTTTCTATTTTTTCCTTCTTCTTTATTACAGCATGATGACTACACAGGTGGTCACTCACTGTCCCTTCCCAGTGGCATTATCGTAAATCAATCCCTTAACTGCAAAGCATCATTCTCTCTTTCATCCCCATCGATTTCACATCTACACTCCACTCTGCAAATCTCTCTTATTAGGGCTCTTCAAAATTCACTTCTCAATCTTCAATCACTTTTCTCAATCAAATCTACGCTACTTTCTCTAATCTTCAGAAATGGTAACTTTCTTCATCGATCTTTTCTATAATATCCAAACGTTTCACCTTTCTCAATAAACCTTAGATCTGAAACTATCTCGCTTCGATTTCATTTTTATCATATTACGTTTCGAATTTAACTTCCTTGCGTTTCTATGACTCAGAAACGCGAATCGTTTCATAATTTTGCTTTGTTTAGTTCGTTACTTCGTTTGATTTTAGTTCATTTGCGATCTAATCGAAAATATAGAATTGTGTATTGACTTGTTTTTGTTTGTTGTTTTGATTGATTTTGCAGCCTCTCAGACTCGAAATCAAGGTAATTTTGTTTTTGATTTTTGATTCGAGGTTTATTTTGTGTTTTAGCTAGTTAGTTAGATTTTATTCGTTAATTAGATTTATCAGAAACTAAACAGAGTTCAAGTGTTTAGAATTGTGATTGATTAAACTGATGTGTTGTTGTGTAATTTAATAATTTGATCAGCGAAAGCTTGCGCAAAGATCAGAAAGAGTGAAGTCTGTGGATCTACATCCAACAGAACCATGGTAATGTTAACTCTGTCCTTGGATGTGTATGTTGATTTCTTCTATGAAATTTGTTTTCATGAAATGAAGCTAAATTTAAAATCGTGTTTATATTTTGTTGCTCTTTAAGTAATTTGTTCAGATCATTTGGTCGGTTTCAAGTGTGGCATCAATGTGAATAGTGGATTATTTGAATGTTTTGCTGAATTGTGTCAATTTACCGTCATTAATGCAGGATTCTAGCAAGTTTATACTCCGGGACTGTCTGTATCTGGAACTACCAATCTCAGGTGTGCCAATTTTTACAATTCAGATGTTTTATATTGTTATAACATATAAGTAACTGAATAATGAAATGTAATTGCTGTATGTGGGCACTTGAGTCAGACACGGGGGCTTGTTGATTGATATCCATACAAGCTACCTTTTGCATGGTGCCTACAGGCTACATGTAATGAATGGCTGAATCACGAATGAAGAAGACTATTGTTATGGCTTAGTTCAAATTTAAAGCAGCCACATATTCTTTCTTTTTTAAGAAAAACTAGTGGATACTCATAATACGCCAGAGTTGTCCTAAATGTTAGTGTTCTTCTAAAATATTACTCCCACCAGTCTCGATTACAAACAAAATACCTATACACACAATAAGTAAGACTTTAGTTAATTGCAACTATCTTAATTTAATCAACAAAGTAATTGTATTCTCCAAACGCCCTTTATGGTATATTGAAAAATACAATTATATTAATTGAAAGGTATTTTAGGAATGACATCATTGAATATGGTAAAATCGGTTAAGATTTGCTTATATTTTAGACCACCAAATGAGTTTTTATTTATATTCGAGACAGGTGTAGTATTTGATTTATTTACATCTGCATATTAAGCTACAAAAAATTTCCTTCATATATAAACTGATCCTCATAAACTCGTAAATTATGATGATATGTAGTAGAATGACTTTCACATATAAACTGTACAAAGTTTGAAGGAAGACTCCAGCTCAATACATGTAACAAATTTTGAACTGTAGCAATTTATATTGTGATCTTTTAGTGAATAAAACAGAGCTTTCAGTTATCTTTTCTGTTGAAGATTGGTTGGAAATTACTGTAGCATTTTATACTTATAAGCAGATTGAGAGTGGGTAGTGTTCTGTAAAACTATCCCTGTAAATGAATTGATAGGAATAAATTCCCAAAAGCATTAGCACAATTGGCACCTATAGGCTGATTAACCTCCACTTTATTTAGCCTGTCATTTCCATCTTCATACCAGATGATTTATTTTGGCATTTTGTTAGATGTACTTATTTGTAGGAACATTTTGTTAGTTGACCTGTTTGAAAGACATTTTCTTAGTGCGGTGAAGTTTGCGCCTTTGTAGATTTATTATTAGTATTGGCTACGGATTTTCCCCTCTTATATATCCAAACAAAATATATCACTGGCTTAGAAGAATTTTGCTCTTGTACAATTGTATATTCTGCACATTGTATTTTGCTGGTTCCACTAATGTTCAGGGAGGCATATACTTCTTGCTTTTCCTATTAAAATATTCAGGATTTCTCCATGATAATTTATGATTCCATAAACTGGTGCATTATATATACTATTATTTATAGATGGGTTGGTATTAAAGGACAGTCTCTACTCTCCTGTTCTACATTTAAAATTTTCACAGGCCTTTCTTTTTACACATTCGTTATAAGTTTCTATAATTTTGCTTGTGCAATTAACTTTAATTTCTTAAGTTTCTATAATTTTGCTTGTGCAATTAGATTTAATTTCTTTTGATGCTATTTCAGACCATGGCTAAGTCTTTTGAGGTTACCGAGTTACCTGGTGCGTGAGCTTCTTTCAGCCTGTTTATTTTATTGTTTGTAAATCTGCCTTTTGATTTGCTTGAAGCCATTTTTTTTCTTTATATATTTTATTCCATTAGTCTCAAATATTGCATCGTTTTGCAGTTAGATCCGCCAAGTTTATTGCACGCAAACAGTGGGTTGTTGCGGGAGCCGATGATATGTTTTTACGTGTATATAATTACAACACAATGGATAAAGTTAAAGTGTTTGAGGCACACACAGATTACATTAGATGTGTGGCTGTTCATCCCACCCTTCCCTACGTGCTATCGTCGTCTGACGATATGCTCATAAAGCTCTGGGATTGGGAAAAAGGCTGGATCTGTACCCAGATATATGAGGGACATTCTCATTATGTCATGCAAGTGACATTCAACCCTAAAGATACAAACACCTTTGCCAGTGCATCTCTTGATCGGACCATAAAGGTTTAGACGTGTTCTTTTCATCAGATGTTTCAGGCATTATTTATTTATTTATTTACACATACAATGCAATAATATTATGCATAAACACCATTATATTCCCTTGCAGATTTGGAATCTTGGCTCTCCTGACCCAAATTTTACGTTGGATGCCCATCAAAAAGGAGTGAATTGCGTTGATTATTTTACTGGTGGTGACAAACCTTATCTAATAACTGGTTCTGATGATCACACCGCCAAGGTTTGAGTTTTGTTTTCTTTACTCTTCATCATCTACCCAATGATTTGTTTTCCTACAAGTATATATACACAGCAATTAATAATCCTACATAACCTGTGAAATAGGTATGGGATTATCAGACCAAAAGTTGTGTCCAGACTCTAGATGGTCACACTCACAATGTATCTGCTGTATGCTTTCATCCTGAACTTCCTATTATTATTACTGGTTCTGAGGATGGTACAGTCCGCATTTGGCATTCAACAACTTACAGGTAAATTGATTATTATAGGAACTTGAATAGTTTGTTTTTGGTTGATTTTTGTTCTTAGAGCGAGGCCTTATCCTTGTAAGTCTTCGTTTTTAAAAAACTATGATACTGTTACTCGTTGCTTCCACTATCTAATGATGACATAATATATGTCTAAATTTGACATTCACATGAGAATTGACAGTCTTGAAATTCTGACTAGCAGAGACTAGATTGCATTTTCTAATTCTTCTATTAGATTATATTTTGTTTACTTTTCCACATCATAATTTTCAAGATTTTACTAAAATTATAAAAGATTATGTATATATTCTAGTCAATTGTTTTTAAAACTTTATGGTGGTTTAATCTGTTGGCAGGCTTGAGAACACATTGAATTATGGTCTCGAAAGAGTTTGGGCTATTGGATACCTGAAGGGTTCACGCCGGTGAGTTTTTTTCTCTTAAACAAAATATATGAAAGTAATTCCTGAGTCTCTTACTTAGGCCCTTGAATCATTTTGATTGGGACTACAGTGTCAAATATTGCCTATATAATGAACTATTTATATCTGATAAAAAACTTCGTTTTCTATTATATTGCATGGTATCTTGTTTGCTTTGATCAGTCCATAGATGCAGAATCTCCTTTTCTTTTTATTCTGTTAAAAAATTAGCATCTCTCTTTGATCCTCCTTCATGACCTACATTACCAAAACATCTATCTTTGTAGGGTTGTGATTGGCTATGATGAAGGAACTATAATGGTCAAACTTGGTCGAGAAGAACCTGTAGCTAGCATGGACAACAGTGGGAAGATCATTTGGGCTAAGCACAACGAGATTCAAACTGTCAATATAAGGAGTGTAGGAGCAGATGCGGAGGTATGGGCTCATTATTTGGCAGTAAACTATGCAAGCAAGATATGAAAAGTCAATTTTTTATTAATGACACAGACAAGTACTGTCTTTTTAGATTGCTGATGGAGAAAGGTTACCATTGGCTGTTAAGGAGTTGGGCACCTGTGATCTCTATCCACAAGTGAGCGAAGACCCTTTTTCTTACTATTTTGTATTACTATCTACTTTTATTGTCATTTATGCTTACGTTGTACAACCCTCTTAACAGATTTTAGGAAATAAGCATATTTACATTATTAAGCAATTCAGGCAATTTGATATATTTATCTCATATTCTTCATTTTCATTTATTTTCATTTTTATAAAACCTGCTCATTTTTTAATGTTTTGATACTGTATGCAAAAAGCCTGTTATTGTTTATAGGGTTCAATCCGTCACCACCATTCTTCAGTAGTATATAATCTGGGTATAAATGAGTTTTTTTTTAAATGAAGTTAGGTTTTATTATGTAATGTAAAAACATTTACTGCTCCAAGTGGCGAGGAGCTTGGATTTCCTTAATCAAGGTCTGGGATGATGGAAAAATAGGTGTTGGTAGAGTTTTCCCCCCTTATATGGGTCCATCCAGCTCAACTCAGATTACTTAACAAAAATATATTCTGTAATTTTTTAAGTTTTGAGTTCAAAAGTTAATGATAAGAAATAATCTATTTTATTATGAAATTATCATGGTGTAGTCTTTAATCCATTCTTGAAGAAGTGAGCTTAATCAGTTCTTTGGCTTCAATTACCGTCGTTAATTTGTTTCTTCATGTATCTTCACTGATGGCTGACTTGTGATTTGCTTTATTATATTCAGAGTTTAAGGCACAATCCAAATGGGAGGTTTGTTGTTGTTTGTGGGGATGGTGAGTATATTATATATACCGCCTTGGCATGGAGAAATAGGTCATTTGGCTCTGCACTGGAAATTGTTTGGTCTTCGGATGGAGAGTATGCTGTAAGAGAAAGTACTTCAAAGATTAAAATTTTCAGCAAAACTTTCCAGGTTTGAACTTCATTTTGAAATACTCCCATTTTATCTATTTTATGATTGAAGATGAATATGACGGTAACAGCCAACCAATCCTTAATATTTCTTTAAAGTGCGAGCAAAATGGATCCTTCAATTGATTTATTATTTAGGGAAAGGACCAAACAAAAACAATTATCTTGAAAAATGATTTTCCTAAATTGAATTTTGTCTAACAACCAAATGGAATGTCTATGCTGTCAATAAATAAAAATTCAAAGCCTGAATTTGTTCTCAAAATAAAATTCTCTTATTTCATAGCTGTCTCTTACCGAAATAAGTCCTTATCTAGGAAGTTTTAATTGAAGTCGAGATATCTTTTTGTATTTCAGGAAAAGAAAAGTATTCGACCGACTTTTTCAGCAGAACGTATATTTGGTGGCACTGTATTGGCAATGTGCTCAAATGATTTCATCTGCTTTTATGATTGGGCTGAATGCAGATTGATTAGGCGCATTGATGTGAATGTGAAAGTAAGTGCTTTCTGGTTTAATTACAAAAATGACACATTGTATTCAATCTTCAAAATTTTGTACATTAAATTAAACAGTGAAAATAATAAAAGTTGTTTCCTTTGTTTTACTAGAAAATGTTGAAAACATTAAACATGAAAATGATGGGACATATTTATAATTAAAATTGAAACAATATGAAAACAAAACATTTTCTACAACCAAACTAACTCCTAACTTTTTGCTTTTTTTTTTTTTTTTTCCATTCTGATACCTTGTAAATTTTGTAATTTCTTGTTGGTTCAGAACCTCTACTGGGCTGATAGCGGTGATCTAGTGGCGATTTCTAGTGATACATCATTTTACATTCTAAAGTACAATGTGAGTATTCCGATTGACTCGATTTTCTTAGTTTTTTTGTGCTTTCCCTATCTTGGTTGAATGAATTTTTGGTGGTGAATCCACTAAACAGTTTGTTTCGACTGTTGCAGCGGGATGTTGTTTCATCATATTTAGATAGTGGGAGCTCTGTGGATGAGCAAGGTGTTGAAGATGCCTTCGAGCTCCTTCATGAAATGAGTGAACGTGTCAGGACAGGGGTCTGGGTTGGAGATTGTTTTATCTACACCAATTCTTCATGGAGGCTTAATTACTGTGTTGGCGGCGAGGTATTAACTCATTTTCCCTTTAGCCTCAAAGGAACTCCATATTTATTTATTGAACTCTTTGTAATAATATTCTCCTTGTCGTAATGAGTTTCTTCTTTAATCAAATATAAGTAAAATGTTTATTGAATTACAAGGATCGTTTGAAATCTTTTGGTGCATAAATGAATTTAGGTAACAACAATGTTTCACTTGGACCGTCCAATGTACTTGTTGGGATATCTTGCCAACCAAAGTAAGGTTTATTTGATCGACAAAGAATTCAAGTAAGTCGGACAACTGCTTGCATTATTCATAATATTTCGTGCAATAATTTTGATTATTTTTTTTTCTCGACTGTTCTTCAGTATTGTGGGCTACACACTGCTTTTAAGCTTAATTGAGTACAAGACTCTTGTGATGCGCGGTGATTTGGAAAAGGCTAATGAAATTCTGCCATCAATTCCAAAGGAGCATCATAACAGGTAGTAGTTGCTCTCTTTTTTGGTTCCTTTCATTATTTTGTAATTATGTTTTGATATGTTTTTAAGAAATGTTTTTCCTTGAATGGGTTATATTTAATAAAATTATGTAAATATACTTGCTGAAAAACAAATGGAAGATAAATGGAAAACTAATTACTAGTACATCAGTTTTGAAACTTGGAACACATATGTTGTATCCATCCTAATTGCAATACTTGTTTTTATGGTAGTGTGGCTCATTTCCTGGAATCACGAGGCATGATAGAAGATGCTCTTGAAGTGGCTACTGACCCTGAGTACAGATTTGATCTAGCCATACAGCTTGGAAGATTAGAGGTTGCAAAGGTAAGCTCTTTTGTCCCAGGAAGGCAATATTACCCGATTTGTGAAACCACAAAACTTGGGTATTTAATTTTCTTCATTTCTCGTTTTAATGAGTTTGATTTGTCAGTGTATATTGGGAGTAATGTTCATCCTCTCTTTTTTCAGGCTATTGCTATAGAAGTGAAGAGTGAGTCCAAATGGAAGCAGTTGGGAGAATTAGCTATGTCTACTGGAAAGGTGTTTTTCCTGTTGAACGAATCTATGTTTTTGGTGTTTTCTTTTAGTAATCGACCGAACTATGCTCCTAGATATCCATGTCCAAATCTATTTGAGTTACATATCTAAATATTCATATCCATATATGCCACTGGGCTGTTTTCTCCTTTGCTCTTTTCCTTGACATCTCTGCCTCTCTTTTCTGGCTCTACATTTCCTGAATCCAGTAGACAATCCTTATAGCTCCTGGTTGGAATTGGTTATGAACATCCTTATCATAGTTCACAAGATTCATTTGGATTAACCTGTTTCCAAGAAGACCACCATTTGGAAGCTTATGCTCTCCAGTGGAAATGTTCAGACCCACCAGACTCTCATTTCCTAATGTATTTTGTTGCCTTCAAAATATTCACACCTGGATCATCCACCTATAAGCCTCTCATCAAATTTTGGAATTGTTGAACTGTTTCCTGCTTTTAGTCCTTCTCGTGCTTCCATTATGATAGATACCAGATGTTTCTAGGAATGGATTTCTGAAACCACTTGATAGGAATTTAATTGAACAAAAGAAACTTTAGTACTATTTATAATGAAATAGCCACTAAATTTAGAAGAAGGAAGCTTCTGTTGCGGTATAGAAATAAAACGGTAAACATGGCGATAAGCAAAAAAGAAAGACCCCTGCACTAAGAAAGGACCCACTCTTACTCAGTTTTTCCTTCAATAACCATATGTAATTCTCTCATGCATTTTACGGTTACTCATGCCTCCCTTATATAGTGTCCATTCTCTTATTCATTTTCCTCTCTCCTACAACGAATCTCAGTGTACCTTCCCCTAATAATAGTGGGCCTATTAAGTATCTCGTTGATGTGCTGCAGAGTATGATCACATCAGGTAATTCATTAATTAGTTCCAGTTAAGATAGTTTAGTTATTATATATTTGTGTTGTCTAGAAATTGTATTCAAATGCTTTGGTAATAGTGTGGAATGGTCTAGTAGGCAGCCTAAGCCACTCTTTACCATTGAACATTAGTGGTTTGAAAAAAAAAACTACTTCTTATATAAAATGTTTGTTCGTGGTACCCTCAGTTCCCTTCTTTTGTTGCGACCATGTCATTAGAAGGATAAGTTTGGAGACACCAAATTCTTAGTCATCGCTGTGACTTTCAAACAACGTTGAGTGGCTCCCTTCCATTGCTTGATAAAACTTCCAAAATGTACAGTAGTATTTTATTCAATCTAATACTGAATCAATCCATTAGGAAACACTTCACCCCCTTTCAAAATTCCTGAAGATCTTTTTGAGTTGTAGATGCTGACTCTAGTGCATGGCAAATGCGTTTTATATATAAATAATGGTTTTGAAGGCATTTGATTTTTGTTTTTTGCAGCTCACTGTAATATGTGTTCTTGCAGTTAGACATGGCCGAGGAGTGTTTAAAATATGCAATGGATTTGAGTGGATTGTTGCTTCTATATTCTTCTTTAGGAGATGCTGAAGGAATATCAAAACTTGCAACTCTTGCTAAAGAGCAAGGGAAGAACAATGTTGCTTTCCTTTGCTTATTTATGTTAGGTAAACTTGAAGACTGCCTTCAATTGTTAGTAGAAAGGTAAAATTCTACTGTTGCACTCTTTTCATTAATGGCGTTACTTAAATGGGCGGTGGGGGTTGATTAGACTGTGATTATGCGTAGCTGACTTATGATTTTGACAGCAATCGGATTCCAGAGGCTGCCTTGATGGCTCGATCGTACCTTCCAAGCAAGGTCTCAGAGATAGTGGCAATATGGAGAAAAGATCTCAGCAAGGTAACTTCTTATTAACAGATAGCACGTGGGTTAAATAAGTCAATTCCTATATTTATTTGGTAATATATACAGGTTAATCCCAAAGCTGCTGAATCTTTGGCTGATCCTGAGGAGTATCCTAATTTATTTGAAGATTGGCAAGTTGCACTTGCTGTTGAATCTAAAGCTTCAGAAACAAGGTGTGTTGGGGAATCCAATTTCTTTCATGATCTTGCAACTTATATAATCTGCGTACTAAGCATTTCCAATATGTTTTTGATTAATTAATTCCATTCCTTTATTATAGGGGTGTTTACCATCCTGCAGAGGAGTACGTTAACCACGCTGGTCAATCACATGTCACCCTTGTTGATGCTTTCAGAAATATGCAGATTGAAGAAGGGGATCAGCCTCTTGAGAATGGGGACTATAATCACGAGGTATACTAACTATACTGTTAACACAGTACAAAAGTTATCTAAATGTTCAACTTGAAAATTTGTGAAGAAAAATAAAGATAGTGTGAATGCTCGAGAGACTTACACTTAGCAGATTTGATATTATATACACTCAATGAGTAAATAAATGCTAGTGCAACTTAATAAGTACACGAATGAATTAAACCACTATACATGATTTTGAACCTAAAGCTTTGAATTGTACTATAATTCTCATAGTCATTATGCTCTTTCGAACGCTCCCCTCGTGATGATTTCTTTAGTCATTTTTCATTAAAATAAAGTAACAGACAATTTGTATATGGTCAGTTCTTTCGTAATTGTGTGGATTAGAAGCTAAAAACAGGAGTGGAATTGGACCCCCTTCTATCCAAACTTGAGAAGGAAAATAAAATAGGAACTTCTAAATACTCCGGTGATTAGCACTAGAAGTTATTGTGTTGACGAATCAATAAGATTAACTCAACAACCCAATCCTAAAAGCGTTTGGTTTTTCTTGTAGTTTAGATTGAACTTGAACAGACTCAGGCAAAGCCAAAGTGTTTTATAATTTGACTGAAAGTAAATTTTAAATTTGTTTAATTTTTTATTTAGTTTAAGACTAAAAAGAAGTGTTTGAATTTGTTTACTTACATTTTTTTGGAATTTGAAAAATATTTTGTAGTTCATGACTTTTGTTGTCCCAACCCAGGAGGGTCATATGCTCATCGCCAGGTTGGGTTTGACATGAAGCTATGGCTTTTTGACCCCAAACCCGAATTGTAGATTGGTTCAAGTAACAAGTTTGGTCAAACCCATCACAAATTGACTCGTTTGCCTCCCTAATCAGCACTCATAGATGTGATCTTATATACTTCATAATTAATTAAATTTTCTTAGTACAAGGGAAACAAAAATTAGTACAACTTCCTTAGCACATATCAAAATATGAATGAGCAAAATCATTTTACATGAATCAAACATATGCTTTTAACATTCTACTGTTTCCAATACTCACGATGCTGTTTCCTGCAGTTCTCATAAACTGAATGTTTGTCTGCAATCAAAAGAAAAATCTACAATTACTATTGATTGTCAATGTTTGTACCGGACTGTTACTTTATATTGTTTTAATGGCCTCTTGCTACAGTTGATTGAACAGAATGGAGATGAGGATTATACAGAGGCGCATGAAGAACAAAATGGTGAAGATTATACTGATGAGCAGGTAGAACAAAATGTAGAGGAAGGAAGCCAAGAAGATTCTACTGACGGTGCAGTTATTGTTAATAGCAACGAAGCTGATGAAGAGTTGAGTACAAATAATGAAGGAGCCCCGTCGGCATAAAAGCATTTGGTTGGGACAGTGTGAAAATCCAAATTTTGTCTCTGGTGATTGATTGTTTCTTATGTGCCTTTGCTGACTCCCCATTTTGATTACTAGCTATTTTTAATACAACTATTACTACCCGAGTCCCACCAATCAGTTTTTTTATTGTGTATCATATATTTTACCATAACTAGGCTGTATATTTCGGAATTAGATGATAATGTAAAATTAGGTCCATCATCAGTGACGGCAAATCTCTGAACTTTCTTGACCTATTCTTTTTTCATAATTTTGTGCGGCTATTGGTTGTGAGATTTTGTAACATTTGTTTTTTGAACAATCATTTTGGGTATAATTATGCTAAATGTTCCCTGCAAACTCTATTTGTTGCTTGATAAGATATTGAGATCACAATTTATATCTTAATTTGTTTTCATCATTTAGTTTTTATAGGTTACGATCTATGCTAGGGGTCGTTTCTAAAAATTGTTACCTGCAAACAAACTTTCTATGTATAAAGAATGGGTTATCGTCTTAGAGCACCCACATCCATGCCACTCATGTGGGTGGTATAAATGAGTCCCACAAAATATTTTATACTATTTTATATTTTTTAACTATTTAAACCACTCAATCATATTTATTAAATATCCATACCACTCACCCAAAATTCTATCATAGGCCCCACTTCATATTTTATATTATATACAAGAATGCTTGTTTATTACCACAAGAGTGCTTTTACACTTTTCTATTACCACAGGAGTGTTTTTATATTATAATATTACTTTTTTCTTCATATACAAGTGTTCTTCACGTAATGCACCCGTATCCATATATGGAAGCGGTGCTTTTTTATTACCACGCCAATCCACTCAATTATCCATTCCATCATAACAAGAGTGTCCATATGTGGCAAAAGACACCCATATTTGCAACCGATATTGCTGCTCTTATTTAGCTTTACCGAAGTGGGTGGCTTAGGCTCTTTTTATCACGCTTTTTTTTTTTACATAATCGTGCACAAGAATATGAGAGCATCTTTTGACACCACTTGGCCCCATCATTTTCTTGCATACCTTGCTAAATTTCTAAAATATACTTGGCTGCAGCTTAGGCTAGATCAGCTACATTGGTAGCAAATGAGTATAAAATATTCAAATTATCCAACATTTTGATTGCACATTCGCAAAGATTTCCCTACTTTTTGATTTTTTTTTTATTATTATTTGCTACCTAAATGGCGAACACGAAATATACCGTAGGACTAGTTGACTACATAATACTCCCTCCGTCCCAATTTATTTGAGTCATTTAGAATGTTTGTACTATTCATATATCTTGTTTTGACCATATTTTTCTCTCAATAAATAAAAATAAATATTAGCATATAAGATGTCGTTGGATTCATCTCGATGAGTATTTTCAAAATATTAAATTTTTATAATTTTTACTATTATACAATTAAAAATATTAATCATCAAAGTTGTGCGTTGATATGCGTGCTGAAGTCAACTGGCTCAAATAAATTGGGATGGAGGGAGTAGTGAACATTCTACTGTAGACAATGATTTTCAGACACAAACAATATCTTTCTCCACCAACTTTTTTTCTCCCTACCCAAAAACCACCATTTTCTACAAAAGACTTGGCCACTAACCGTTCCACAACTTAAGTAGCAAATGTTGTCCGCAAGACAGATAGCGCATGTTTACCACAGCCACTACTTATGTAACAAAAAGATAAAATTGAAAACCAACGTAATGTGCAAGAAGTACCGAGGGACGCGAAAATAAATTCTCCAAGAATATGGTTTCGTGGATAATATAAAAAAGCCTTTGTTGATAGTTGTTGGCACTTGGCACGATACATTGTTAAGCTTGGTATGAAGAAATAACATTTTTATTTAACATGAATTTTATTGATTTCATTAGAAATAGACAATGACCAATTAAAGAGTAACCGTCAATATAAAATGGAACCTAACTTAAAATGTGACGATTCTAAAAAAAATAAATTTTTTTAATAACTTATTATAAATATTTCACCAATTCAACCATTGAATTAAAAAATCTTATAGAGTAAATCAATTGCACTAATTTTTATGTAAAAAATTCGACAATTGTGATTATTTAATCAAATAGTTGTCATTTAACTTTGTAAAACGACTTTTATACATTGGATTGAAATTATTAAAGTATCAAAAAACACCAACCTTTAACAACATTGTGACATTTCAACAAATACCTTTAACAATTCTTTCGAAAAAAAAACACAAATACCTTTAACAAATTCAATATACTTTTTGTAAGGATAATTTTGTTGTTTACATGTAATATAGCATTCTGCACACCCTGAGTTTTTGGTTTTGCACTTCTGAGTCTCTGACCACTCCCACTTCACAGTTCACACTACATACTTCTTTCTAAAACTTAAACTCTCTCAACGGCGCCTGAGAGGATGCCGCTGCCATCTCAGATCATCTCCCTCCGGCCTTGTTACGACTCTATTTATTATATAAGCTTGTGTGAGTTTACACGCAAGGTATTTGTTGAAATGTCACAATGAATTTTTTCATGTTCATTTTAAGAACAACATGTTACTAATGGCTATAACATGTTTGGAAATATATAATGTTTGTTCAGAATTCACATTAGTGTGCGTTTGGTTTTGCGGTGAAAAAAATATTTGATTTTTGGAATTTTGGAATCTATGTTTCATTTCTAAAGCCAGAGAAAAGATGCAAATTTTCCAGAAACTCTTCAATGGCTTTACGAGACGTGTTTGGTTCTATCGTTGTTATGCTTCTTCTCCTGGCCTTGCCCTTGCTGATTCATTTTATCTCAATGCAACCACTCCTCTATGCTCAACGAACCTCGATCCGCCTCTCAATTATGTCTATCCAGGTGCTTTATTTTATTTTTTGAATGAATCAATTGTCCTAGCATAATGTAACAATATGTGTGAACGTGTGTTATTGTTTGAGTAAACAATTATTTTGATGCTAAATGCGAGGATGTGTCAATATAGTTCTGTTGGTAATTTCATTGAACGGATTGACTGACAGATGACACATCTAGGACCAAACTAACCAACGAAAGATGCATATGAGGACCAAATTGATTAGCAAAAGACACATTCAGCTTATTGTTATAATTTGTGTCAATATAGTTCTGTTGGTAATTTCATTGAACGGATTGACTGACAGATGACACATCTAGGACCAAACTAACCAACGAAAGATGCATATGAGGACCAAATTGATTAGCAAAAGACACATTCAGCTTATTGTTATAATTTGGATACACTAACCAAACGACTATAGGACTACAATTTACACATTGAAAGACCAAAATGTCTATTTACTCTATTTTTGTAACTTATGGTTACCGACGGAATTAGATAACACTTCGTATCACTGTCTCTAGTGTAATATGCTAAAATTTTCTCTCCTACTTCCTTTTACTTTTAAAAGTGGAAGATTTTGATCAAGTTGGTGTCATCTTCTGTTGAGTATTATTGATTTCTGTCATTTGAATTCTAATTAGGTCTAGTATTAGTTTATTTTATTGTTTTGAGCATGGCCTTTTGACTGTGCCTAATTTAACAAAATTACAATACGGTTTTGTTTGAGAGATTTTTCTTTCTGATTTCAGATTATGGCATATTTCTATCTGTAAAGATATAAAATAGCAACCTGACTTTAAAAAGTCTGATCTTAATGCCTCGATTGATCGAATTATTGATTAATTAATTAGAGTTCTTAAGTAGTCATGTAATCTTTGCATAGTAATTTTAAGGTATTCATGTTTCTATACCAAGTTTCAACCTTATGTAGAATATATATGCAGGAACTGTATCTGAAAGAAGAGATATGATCTGGCAGGGGAAACTGGAACAGCGAGCTCCAACTGCCCTTTATGTGCCTAATATGCCTGAACTTAACTCTCAACTGAAGCAACTAATGAAACTGGGAAAAATTTGTGAAGCCAGGGATATGTTTAATAAAATGGCTTACAGAGATGAGATATCATGGACAAATTTAATAACGGGTTATGTCAATGCTGCAGACTCGAGTGAAGCATTGATCTTATTCTCAAATATGTGGGTAGACTCTGGACTTCAAAAGGATCAATTTGTGGTCAGTGTTGCTCTCAAGGCTTGCGCACTTGGCATGAATATATATTTTGGAGAATTATTGCATGGATTTTCAGTGAAATCTGGTTTGATAAACTCAGTTTTTGTCAGCAGTGCCCTTGTAGACATGTACATGAAAGTAGGAAAAACAGAACAAGGTTGCAGTGTCTTTGAAAAAATGACAACAAGAAATGTAGTATCATGGACTGCGGTTATTGTGGGGCTTGTACATGCCGGTCACAGTTTAGAGGGACTATTGTACTTTTCTGAAATGTGGAGATCAAAAGTGGGCTATGATTCACATACATTTGCGATTGCTTTAAAGGCATCGGCTGATTCAGGTTTGTTGCATTATGGGAAAGCCATACACGCACAAACAATAAAACAAGGGTTCAATGAAACCGCATTTGTTGTTAATACCCTTGGTACCATGTATAGTAAATGTGGGAAACCTGACTATGTCATGCAATTATTTGGAAAAACGAGGATGCCAGATGTAGTTTCATGGACGAACCTTATCGCAACTTATGTACAGATGGGTGAAGAAGAACATGCATTAGATGCATTTAAAAGAATGAGGAAATCTAATGTCAGTCCCAATGAGTACACTTTTGCTTCCATACTTTCTGCATGTGCCAATCTCGCTGTTACTGAATGGGGGGAGCAAATACATGGCCATGTATTGCGTCTAGGTTTGGTAGATGCCTTGTCGGTGGCAAATTCCATCATCACCCTTTATTCGAAATGTGGGCTATTACAGGAAGCTTCATTGGTATTTCATGGTATGACTAGAAAAGATATTATTTCTTGGAGCACTATAATTTCTGTTTATTCTCAAGGAAATCACGCAAAAGAAGCTTTCAACTATCTATCATGGATGAGAAGGGAAGGACCGAAACCAAATGAATTTGCTCTTGCTAGTGTGCTGAGTGTTTGTGGAAGCATGGCACTTCTGGAGCAAGGTAAGCAGGTGCATGCTCATGCCCTGTGCATTGGCTTAGATCATGAAGCAATGGTTCATAGTTCTCTAATTAGTATGTACTCAAGAAGTGGAAATCTACAAGAGGCTTCAAAAGTTTTCAATGGTATAAACATTAACGATATCATATCATGGACTGCAATGATTAATGGGTATGCGGAACATGGTTACAGCCAAGAGGCTATTAGCTTGTTTGAGAATATTTCCCGTGTTGGTTTAACGCCAGACTATGTGACGTTTATGGGGGTGCTGACTGCTTGTAACCATGCTGGATTGGTTGATCTTGGTTTCTACTACTTAAAGTTAATGACTAATGAGTACCGAATCATTCCTTCAAAAGAGCACTACGGTTGCATGATTGATCTTCTATGCAGAGCAGGGCGGTTGAGTGAAGCTGAGCATATGGTACGAAACATGCCATTCCCTTGTGATGACGTTGTATGGTCTACCTTACTCAGAGCATGTAAGGATCATGGTGATGTTGACCGGGGAAGTTGGGCAGCAGAACATATACTTCGCTTGGATCCAAATTCTGCTGGGACTTACATCACTATTGCTAACATATATTCTGCCAGTGGAAGATGGAAGGAAGCGGCACATTTCAGAAAGTTAATGAAGTCAAAGGGAGTAATAAAGGAGCCAGGATGGTCTTGGATTAATGTCAATGGTCAATTAAATACATTTGTTGCTGGGGATCAATCTCATCCGCTAAGTGAGCATATAACGACCATTTTGGAATTACTAAGCACGAGTATAGGAGATGCTAGGCTGGATTTAGGTTCTATTGTAGAAGACGTTGAAGATTAGAAGGTATTGTTTGTGCAATTTTTATTTTTTATTTTTTTTGGTCAAGTAGCCTAGTGGTTAGAAAATCCACCTTAAAGGTGAATAAGTTAAGTATCCGGGTTCGAACCCGGCTCCTGCACATATAGTGCTATATCCCTACCAATTGAGCTAAGCTCATGGGGACTGTGCATTTTTTATTTTATTAATAATAAAAATAAAATTGCAAACATGTACATGAAAGTATGAAAGAGAAAAACTGGTATCCTGAAAGGGAGACAGGGAAGGAGAGTGTACCATTGAATTGTTGGTGTACAAGGTGATGAATCAATGGAATAGTAAGAAGAGGACAAAGACAGCAGCCACAAAATATGAAAGGAAGAATTAAATTGCATTGATAAAAGAGTAGCTATTTATACAAAGAGTAAAGTTTGCCACATAGGCCCTAAAATTGAAAAACTTAACAGACAAGTTCAAAAGTACTTAACATAGTAAATACTAAAATACCCTTAAATATAAATTACTTCTAACACCATCCCTTAATTTATATTTAGACAAAACTGACAACACCAATTCCATCCCTCAAACGAAGAAATTGATCAGTTTTGATAGCCTTTGTCAACACATCTGCCAGCTGCTTCTGAGTGCTACAGTGCACAACTTCAAGCACTCCATTCTGAACCTGATTCCTCAGAAAGTGATACTTGGTCTCAATATGCTTGCTTCTTCCGTGCAGCACTGGATTCTTGGCAAGATTGATTGCAGACTTGTTATCAATCATCAGTTTCAGAGGCTTGTTTACCTTGATCTTCAGATCCTGCAGTAAGTTCAGAAGCCACACAGCTTGGCATGCAGTCACAGCGCCTGCAATATATTCAGCTTCACAGGTTGATAGAGCAACAACAGGTTGCTTCTTGGAACACCACGAAATAGGACCTCCCAGAAATTTAAATAAATATCCAGAAGTGCTTCTTCTATCAACTCTGTCTCCACACCAATCAGAATCTGAATAACTCAGAAGTTCTGATTCAGTCCTTCCTTCAGAGGGAAATAGCACTCCATTCTTCAGAGTCCCCTTGAACCAATGGTAAATAAATATTGTGCAGGATGCAACATCTATATTACTTGTGCTGTTGTGCAAGGTAGAATTATATATATAATATATATAGACACATGCGCGCGCACACACTAGCACTCCATGCTTCAGAGTCCCCTTGAACCAATGGTAAATAAATATTGTGCAGGATGCAACATCTATATTACTTGTGCTGTTGTGCAAGGTAGAATTATATATATAATATATATAGACACATGCGCGCGCACACACTTACAGTCATCCATATAGGCTATAGCTTAGTTTACTCTTACGGTAAATGTATACTGTACCTTCTGACCATAATTCTGGTTGTACTGAAACTTTGGGTAATAGAAGTTTTTACTTCAATGGAGGATGCTGAGAACACCTTTCCGTCATCAAAAAAAGGGGCTACTGAACAGAAGCTCAGTCGAGACACTCCTCATCACAATGAGGAAGATTCCTGTTACCTTGCTACTGGAACTTTAAAGAGAGACAGTGATGAGGTTCGTTTATTCTACTCAATCCCAAACACTTTACTCCCCTTCAAAACTCTCAAAGATCTCCTTGAGTTGTAGATGTTGACTCTAATACATGGTTAAGGCTTTGAATATTTATTTATTATTGTCATATTCAATTATGGTTTTGGAGGCACTTGATGTTTTTTTTCCTTTTCTTTTGCAGCTCGCACTGTATTATCTATTGCAGTTAGAAGATGGCTGAGGAGTATTTAAAACATGCAATGGATTCGAGTGGATTGTTGCTTCTATATTGTTCTTTATTGAGATGCTGCTGAAGGAATTATTAATACTTGCAACTCCTAAAAACCAAGGGAAGAACAAAGTTGCTGTGTGTGGATTTGCATCACTGAGGTTTGTTCAAGTAAATTAGTAGTGCTTTGTTCTCCATGGTCGTGTTTTTTCTGCAGGCTACCATCACCTCGGTTTGTTGCTTGTTGTTTGCGCTTCCAAATCTTTCCACTGTGAAGCTAGGTACGGAATACCCTTTGCACATGTTGTGTATTATACACAACCTAAATTGATAGTTGTTTATTGAAGATGATGTCTCTGATTGTGGCACATGGTCAAGTACAGTAATAATTTACTATAATTTATAACTTAAGAGACACTCAATTGATATTGGCCAACCAAATCAGCATATTTGCCTTGTTTCGACTTAACATAATTGATGATTTCTTGGTTGGTGGAGCTGTCTGAATTCAAATGGCACAATACATGCAGATGGTTCATAACATAATCAAGGGGAGTTTTTCCTTGAGAATAGACAATGAATTCTCAGTTTCCCTTTTCTACCTTCTGAATAACAAGCCGGGTATGAAGTTTGCATTTAAGGATTACATATGGCAGCACAGCTCGGAGCCATGATGATGTCTCTATGCAGCGACTCCCGAGTGATTGTCACTCTCAAGTGAAAGAGTTGATCCTTAAAAGTACATTTCAAATGTAAAGAATCAATGAAGTAGTGAATACTAATTGTGTCTAATATCAACTGTAAAAGAGTTAGAAGAACCACTTCCAGCAATTATTAGTCAAATTGTTTGAGAATGATATCTCATTTTATCTAAACAAGGATGTCACATTTTATCTAATCTTTAATATATGTTGTCTAGATGTTTGAATGCTTGATTTTTTCCTTGAGGGGTTGTCCCCAATTATTATTATTTTTTTAAACTAAAGTGTCTTTCAAATACTACTGTATAGACTAATCCATAATCCCTCAATAATAACCGATATCTATGTAATGGATTGATCTCTCAACATACGTTCAAATGCTTAAGAAGCACAAATATTTAAAACTCTTATCACACCATCTTGGTAATATTATTACAATATGATTTAATTCTCTTTCTTAGCACAACTGCAAAAATTGCAAAGATTAATCTCTTGAGATAATTAAAATTTATATATGGTGCCGACCCATCCCAACGTAAATTTTTCATATGTGCTGGCCAAATATTGAAATGGTAAAAAATATCAAACATCTACCACTTTTGTTATTGGTGTATGGTGTTAATTTGATTTCAAGTAATTTTGAGACAAAGGAAAATAATGAAAATCAACTTTCAAATTCATTAACAAGATCCTTTAATATTTTTTGGAAATTATTTTCTCTAAAATGCATTTTCCGAATTTTTTTGCCATGAATACGAACTTTGGAATGCGTTTTTCGAAATTTTGCCGAATTTGAACTAAAAGACTTCAAAAAATGCGTTTCAAAGATTTTATTCAAAGGCAAAATCAGAATTTTTAGGGGGAAAAAAGAGTCACGTAGAAAGAGAAAAATTCTTCGAACAAAAGTAGCAAATTGGATTCTAATCCCAAAAAGCCCAATTCACATCTTTCTGCAAAAGCCCAATTTAGAAAAAGCCCAACAGAAATAAACAAATTTTGATTTTATTTCATCGTTAACAAATCAAAACCCTAAGACAAAAAAAATCTGAGAGAAGCTCCATCAAAATCTTTGCCCTTCAATCGGAGTCGCATCACTCAACTCTATACTTCCCGGACTCTCCCGTCGGCCACCACAAACGGTGACAAGGTTTCCTTCCTTTTTTTCTTTTCGAATTTTCCGCACCGTGATTGTTAAACTCACCCATTTTTTTTTAATTAATTCAATTTTGTTATTTCTATGTTTAGAAATTGTAGAATGCTATGATAAATTTGTACAATTGTATCATAATATAGATGTTAATATCATGATTTTATTAATCTGAGACTGATTTAGTTTTAGCTCAAAAAAATATGTTGAAATTTTTATTTGTTGTTAAGATTGTTGTTGAAATTTTGGTAGATTATGGGATTTCTAAGCTTATTTTTAGTGTCTGTTTTGATAAACACCTAATTTGCAGCTTAAAGGATAAGCGCTTATCATGATAAGTGTTTATGTATAACTTACATAAGCTATTTTTACGGTGCGCTGATTTCATAAGCTATGTTGGAATTGTTCATGTTCATGAAATTGTTTATATAAGCTACATGCTGTTTTCATAAGCTATATTGTTGAACTCATGAAACTAAGCTGAAACAAACTTATGCAAATTGTCATAAGCTGTCTTCATAAGTTCTCCCAAACACTCTCATAAAACTTATGCCAATAGATAAGCACAAATAAGCCAATCCAAACATGCTCTCAATATGTTATGGGATTTTTTTACCAATTCTGAAAAACTGGTAAAAATAGTAGAAGGCTCAAATAAAATTATGGAACAGTATCATAGATTCATAGTTTTAAATAGATGATGGCAATCATAATTTTGTTAATCTGAGACTTCTTTAGTTTTAGCTCAAAAAAATATGTTGAAATTTCTATCCATTGTTAAGAAATTCTTGTCGAAATTTTGGTAGATTAGGTAGGATCAAATTGTTGTAAGCAGGTTATAGGGCTTTAAGTTGTAGATGGATACCACTATGTTCTTGTTTTTACTAGGCTTGCTAAGTTGCTACAAGCTTCTCATTTTCTGTTTGTGATTTTATTTTAATAGAAATGTCATTTAGGCAACAAATTGTTGTCCAATACTGTATATGTATATAGACAATTGGGAGACATTTTAGTTTTTTAATTACTTTATTTATACGAATTGTTCTCTCTGAGTCACCTCAACGGGCTGTGTATATTTATACGATGTAGGGATTTGGTTTTAAATTTTTTATGTTTAGTTAAATAGAATCACTACAGTTTTAATCGTTTCATTTTCATTGTCATCTTAATGGGATTTATGAGTTGATTTTTAGCATGTTCTGGGATATAGTAGTATGTGTTTGTAACTGTAGTATACATATACACGCACGCGTGCACACACAGACACACACCATCATCCATATAGCTTAGTCTACTCTTACATTAAATGAAATGAATACCAGACTTTCTGAATTGGGTAAATAGAAGCCTGAAATTTGGGTAAATAGAAGCTCTTTCTGTAAAGGAGGAAGCTGGGTTGATATGTTTGAATTTACAAAGTTCTGTGATTTATTATATTGGGTTTTATCAGTTTGTTATAGTAGTTGAACATTTAAGTGATTGGTTATCCAAGTGGTTGGTTTCTTGGTTGTGAATGTTGCTTTATCTTTATATCGCTCTGACAAAGTCTAATGTCTAATTTTATGTTTTCCTTGTCAATATCATATTGCTGGGATTTCTGAGCTGATTTTTATCATGTATTAGGCCTTTCTAGTATGTTTGTGTAACTTTTCAATACACACATCATTAAAGTCATCTATATAGCTTAGTTTACTCTTATGTCTAATGCATACTGTAGTTTCTGACTGCAATTTTTGTTGTATTGAAACATGGGGAAATAGAAATTCTTTCTGTAATGGCGGATGCTGAGAATGCCTTACAGTCGTCAAAGAAAAGGGCTGCTGGACGGGAGCTCACCCGAGACACTCCTATTGACGATGAGGAAGATGACGTTGAACTTGAAGCTGGAACTTTCAAGAAAGCCAGTGATGAGGTTCTGGCAACCAGAAGAATAATCAAAGTATCACGTCGCCAACAGACCAATTCTGCTCCTTCTTCAAACCCTTTTGCTGGAATACGCTTGGCTGCTCCTACTGAATCCAGTGCCAAGCCTGTTGAAGCTACTACTGAAACAGAACCAGAGAAAGCTAAAAACGAAGATACTAAGCAGCTAGAGAGCAAAGCTCTTGAGGTGGAAAACAAATCTACTTCAAATAACGACGCCGCCGAAAAAGACAATGCAGTTGAGGAGCTTACCGAGAAGGAGAGTGACAACTCAAAGGTAGATAATGAAGAGATTAAGGATGGAAGTAAGATTGAAAATGAGGATAAGAAGGAAGCTGCTGATAAGGAGAGTGCCAGTGAGATCAACAAAGAACAATCTGCGGATGAAAAAAATACCGAGAACAATGATAAGAATGGAAATAATGAAAGCAAGGACAAGGAAGATAACAAAGTAAGTGACGAGCCTACTGCTGAAGGTGGTCCTTTCAAATCATTTCAACAGCTTTCAAGTAGTCAAAATGCCTTCACAGGTCTTGCTGGAACTGGATTTTCTTCATCCTTGTTTTCCTTCGGGCCTTCAACGAACAATGGGTCTGCTTTGGGTAGTGGGTCTGGTTCTATTTTTGGATTGAAAACTGACCAGCCTTTGGGTCTTGGTTTATCCAACACTGGAAGTTCTGGTTTTGGACCGTCAGGAGCATCTGCTGTTTCCAAGATTGAAACACTGCAGGAAGTTGTCGTTGAAACTGGGGAAGAAAATGAGGAAGTGGTTTTTAATGCAGATTCAGTGTTGTTTGAATTTGCAGATGGAGGTTGGAAGGAACGCGGAAAGGGAGAGGTGAAGGTGAATGTAACTAGTGGAACAGAAAAGAAGGCCAGAGTTCTTATGAGGTCTAAGGGTAATTACAGATTGATTTTAAATGCACGTCTTTACCCTGAAATGAAGCTCACAAACATGGAGAAGAAGGGTGTTACCTTTGCCTGTGCAACTGAAGGGAAAGCTGGTCTTTCAACATTTGCATTAAAGTTCAAGGATGGATCTATAGTGGAGGATTTTAAGGCTGCTATCACAGCACATAAGGGAGAGGCATTGCCAGTTGTGAAGACACCGGAAAATTCTCCCAAGGCTTCTGATGTTTGAGCTATATGTCCCACACCCACATTATACCAATTTTCTCACAAAGTCAGTCAGTGTCCTTAGCTGTTGTTTTGTTGTTATTGTGCCTTTGTATCGCGGAGTTAATCATCTTTGAGACTTGTTGTACTTTATTTTGAGTCAAACTTGCAGCTGGTAGAGGGTTTTAATGTCCTGGATAAATCTTGGATCTATAATACAGAATATTCGATCAAGAAAATCATATACAGTGTTGTTTAAATTTCTGACATTAAGTATGAGATAAGTTCTTGGATGATAAACCAACTCCTCAGTCAGATGGTTTGTCAAACCGATGATAATAAGTGCATGTTTGTTATGACTGTGGGTTTACTGAAATGCACCAAGCCAATCATATTTCTAATTTCAAGAAAAATGATAATGAGTGCTCTTTTGATTTTTCAGTACCATGATAGTATTGAAGGTTTTGAAATATTATGTAGTGCATATTTTGGTAACATAACCCAAATCTATTATCCACATTTCAAACGATTCAACAACAAACAATGTTTTTCAGGGAGCTCTTCAATGTTATTTAAGATGCACACATTCATAAAAATGCAAATTTTGTAACATTCAAAAATACACTTTTGAAAACATCAATAGTTTTATATAAATGTATAGTGATTGTAGTTGCTAGTGGTGAGAATCTCAACATGTTAGATATGGTGCAATTGTTCCTGCTTTTACTTTTTCCACGGGCTTTATATTCTCTACGACGTCAACCATAAGTTTGATTACATCGCTTTCAGTTTGAGTGGGAGGCAAATTAGGTTTTGCTATTTCTTCTCGAGCTTCTATTTCATACCATAAAGAAGATTCGGGAAAAGCTACAATAGAAAGACGCGTTTTGAGAACAAACAAGATACATGTTTAGTGGGGGAAGTTAGCAAAGTTAGACAAGATTGGAATGGGCATAGGAACATGTATTGATGTACTAGATAGATTGGCTCCCATGTTGATGCAATGCATTTGCTTGACAATTGCTTAGTGTGTTTGCTTGACAATTGTTTCGTCACCACCTACCTATTAGGTCAAACTTTGTACTCAAGGAGTGTTGGCGGGAGTGTCTCTGGTATGTTCACTTTGCTTGGAGTTTTTGGAGGATGAGGAACGTCTATTTGTAAAGTCTAGAGTGACAAGGTTTATATGGTACCAATTTTTTAGTTAGTCTGGGTTAATTATGCCATTTTCATGAGAGTTATATCTTTTACTTGAGAGCTTTTATTTTTACCGTAAAGATAAAAAGTTTGTAAAGCAGTTTTTGTTGGTTTACCATATGGTAATGTGACAACCTTGAAAGGTGCGAATTAACCTTGTATTTTTCATGTAATACCCCAATTGTGGAAAAAGTAGTTGATTACATCAAAATAATCTCTTGACAATGATTTTCGGCAAAAAAAGCTGAACTATCTTGTTTATTTTATGAATTGAATCGAACTCGTATGTTCCGCTTGTACTTAATTTCATTTTTTAGATTTAATACTTCTTATACTTTGTTCCTTTTTTAATATATTTGGACATTTAAAAGAAAATTCACTTTTTTATTTAGTCTCAAATAAAATGATAATTCATTGAAATTAAACTTACATAATTGTGAGATTCCATATTTGAATCTGAATTATGACGTCAAATCTAATAATTTCGCCAATTTTTACCAAATAAACTAAAATTTATGGGACATTCACTTTTTTTTTATTGATTGTATAAAAGCTTTTCATATTATCAATTAGATTCATTAAGTCGATCCTCAATAAAAATTAAAAACTTAAATAGTTCATCAATATTTGGGGCTCAATACGTATCAAAATATTGTGATTCAACTGATGCGGTGTTCTTTTTCGTGTGACGCAAGCCAGTAGTCGACGAATCGCGAGATCCCAAATCCAAATCAAATACCAATTTCCCAAATTACCCCTAACTATTCAGATAATTACTTCACACGTAATAATCTTCTATTTTAACTTAACAACTTCTCCCCAAAATCTCAAAACAATCAAATCTAGGGTTTCAGATCCCACAATCCTCTCCCTTCAATTTCTCTATTTTAGGGTTCCAATTCCCCTCTCCCTTCTCCCCCTTCACAATTTCTTCGATTTTCTAACCCTATTTTCCCCCCTTTTTCAATCGATTCGATCAACAAACTTTGCATATTGATTTTCAAAGGGATTCATCGTTTTTTCCGTTGGTTATTTGTTCGATTTATCATAAACTTTGATTTTGCCGGTTTTGGGTTTTGGTTAATTTTGTTTTTGGGGTTTTAGATTGGTTGAATTCTTGATTCTTGTTTTTTGTGGGGAATATGGCTAATTCTGTTGAAGAAGATGTTGATTATGAAAGTGATCCTGAAGAAGCGAATCGTCTTCTTACAATGCGGAGACGTGAGGCTAGTGATGATGAAGAAGAAGAAAGAGAAGGAGAAGGTGATAGAGATGATGATGATGATTCAGTTAAGAGTGAAGATCTTCGTGTTAGGGTTCGTTCTGAAGACTCAGATGGTGAAGGTGGTGTTGCTGATTATGATGATGATAATGAGGAAGTTGAAGAGGAAGAAGAGTACGAGGAAGTTGATGAAGAAGAGTATGGAGAGTATGAGGAAGTGGAGAAAGGTGTTGATGGTTCGGTGATTGTGGTTAACGAATCTGTTGGTGATGTTATACCCTCTTTGGGTGAAGATTCTGCTGAGGTCAATACTGAGGAGAAAAAGGAGAATGAACCATTTGCTGTGCCCACTGCTGGTGCCTTTTACATGCATGATGATCGTTTCAGGGACAATTCCGGTGCCCGCCAAAGGTATCTTTTTTCATCACAATTGTTATGTTTTGCCAAATAGTATACCTTAGGAATCTGTTTAGATGATTGTACATCTAGTGTTAGTTTTAGACTTGGAATATTGTAGCTTAGTTTTAGACTTTGTCATAGAATGTGTTGTTTTCTATGTGGCATAGACACTTTAGATTGAAGGCGCGTTTGATTACATTCAATTATTTTATTTTCTCAAATTATTACTTGTGTAAGTCAGTGTCATGTTAGTTTTTGAGCCTCGTAGTTTTTTTGCTTCTAATCTTTTGAACTCTCCGTCCTTTGAAAGGCGGATGCATGGTGGAAGGAGATTGTGGGAGTCCAAAGATGACAAGAAATGGGGACATGATAAATTTGAGGAAATTTCAGTGCAGGATAGGCGCTATGACGAGGTAATGATCGTTAACGTGCTTTGTAATCACATGCTTTTAGTTAAATTTCATTATTTTAAGACTCTTTTTTAATGCTGTGTGTATGGAATTTAGAGGAGGAGACCTTCTAGGGGTAATTTTCGAGGGCGAGGTAGAGGTCGTGGCACTGATCGTGGGGGACATGTTCGAGGAAACAGGAGAGAATATAATGAAAGAGAATATAACAACAGAGAATATAATGATGCTAGCAATCAAAATCAGGTGCCTAAGGTTGTTGTGAAAGGTAGAGGGCCACGTAGGTATGAACCTACTAACAGAAGGAATGGTCCAGCTCCTCAGGTGCAAAACAAACAGTAAGTACAAGATGCATTTTGCAGTATTTCTGGTGACATGATGTCTATATAATGTTGATGATTTCTTATAAGTTTTGTTTTGTTTTCAAAGATCTGGAAAATCTCAGGAGAAAACCTCACATGTTAGTTCAGAGAGAGTTTCCAAACCAGCATCCAATGCAGAATCTGACCCTGTGCCTACTAAGAAAAACTCTATTTCATCAAATTTGAACTATGCATCCCCGCCATTTTATCCATCAGGCTCTTCCAACAAAGAAGTTAATCTGGCACAAAAACAGGATGTACAAATTGGCAGCACCAGCAGGAATATTCGCCCTGGTATGAATCAGGGTTTTCCAGTCCAACAAAACAATGCAATTCATCGGGGAAAGAATGTTGTTGATCCCATCAGCATGGATAAGCTGTATATTGATGAGTCAGTTGGCCCATCTGTTGGAAAGCCTTTGAACAATGTTCATTTGGCACCATCTGGGCATGCTTCTCGGTCTCCTTTTCCCCGGCCTGCTGGGGCTGGGAGAGGGGCACCAATTCCATTACAGATGAATTATCCACATGCTCCCTCACATAATCAAGCAAATAAAGTTTCTCCAATGCAAATGCAAGCTATTCAGAGAAGTTCTGTCCCGGGGCGGACTTCAACATCTGTGCAAGCTACTGCTCAACAGACGGGCCATCGACCTGGTAGTGGATCTCAGTCTTCATCTCCTCCAAAAAGATCTGCATCAATTAATTCACTGGATTCTGGAGACATCGATGCCTCCTCGGAATCAGGTAAAGCCAAAGGAGCATTGGTTGGAAAGGGAAGAGGAGCTCCCCAGGGAGCTGGAAGGGGTCCTTTTGTTTATGGTGGGGCACAGGTAATGGGATCTGCTGGAAATATGGCCATCAGTCAAGGAGATCCGAACTTCCCTGCCTTCTTGCCAGGTTTGTATATATATACATTCAAATTTTCTTCTGCTATTGTCATTCTAAGTTTTAACATTGTTGTCCTGTGAAAATCATTTAATTTAATGATTTAATATTATTTGATGTTAACTTGTTAATGTGGATACTTTTTTTGTTCTAGGGCTACTTTATTGTCATTATTTGATGTTTAACTTGTTAATGTGGATACTGTATTTGATCATTTAATTTTATATTGTTAGTATAGTATTATAATAAAAGCATTTATGTTGGGCTAGTTTGTCAAACAAATGTATTACAGAACACTGTATTTAAGTCAATAAAAGTATGGATAGTAGGTTTGTTTTTGGATATAGTGCCCCACGGGTAAGGGTTAATATATACGTTGAAGTTCTAGTATACTTTGATTTAGGTCTGGGTCCTGGATTTTTTTTGCCGAATACACGTTTGTTGATAGGAACATTGGATACTGCAGTACTAAACTCAAATCCAACCTTTTGTCATTTTTAGACCGTCTGCTCTGATTTAATATTAATATCCCATTGGATTCTTTGTGTTTGTAGTTCTTATAGAACAAGACTAATAAGTTATTTTATTCCTTTGCGCTTGCAATTGATTTTTCTATTTTTAATTTGGTTTTGGTTGGATGCAGTCATGCAATTTGGGAGCCAGCATCCTCCTGGTATGGGAGTTCCTGCTGTTGGCATGGCATTCCCTGGATATGTTCCTGGAAAATCAGAAATGACATGGTATAGATATATCTTATGAGTTATTCTTTTATTTAAAATAGAAAAATCTTAAATTCTAAACTTAGTAATTGTCTCATCTGTGTTTAGGCTACCAGTCTTGGCTGGTGCTGCAGGGGCTTTAGGGGCTCAATACTGTTCACCATACCTTGCTGTTGATGGTGCTTACGGCCGACAACCAGGACAGACCTCTGCAATTGATTCTTCAAGGTTGGTTAAGTTTTTATGGCGTAAATATATGATTTATCTCCGTTTCATTTTCAATATTGCAGTAGCTTATTTTGCTAAATTCTTGATTTCTTTCTTAACTTTCATTTTGTTATCAAACCTTTGCAGCAAGGAAAATGTGAATAAATCTAATAATAATGAATTGAAGCCACCACAAAAATCTGGTAAATATATATATCATTCCCTTTGATAGTTTCACCATTTGCCTCTTGTTACATTATTGTGATCTGTGATTTATTTGTCTGTAGATCTGGTAAACGACGAGTATGGACAACGACAGAATAAACCTCGCAGGCAAGTTGGCTTGCAAAACCATCATTTAATAGTTTAGTTTACTGTTAAGTATTAGGTAACTCATTTCAATGAATGTTGGTTAATTTCTCTATGCAGATATTCGGAGATGAATTTTGGTCAGTGAAGTTTAATATAGGATGCAGCTTGTTTGAAATAAGCAGATAAAGGTTTGTTATTTCCAACATAATAAGTAATGGTTTTTTGTTTGTAGTATTGTTGCAATTTTCTGAGTTTTGGTAATTTTGTTATGCAGGCCTTACCCTAGGCCCTTTGTTCTCCAGCCTTTGATCTGGAGCACTTTGGGCTGCAATAAATTTCAAGACTATTTTAGGTAGCTACAGAAAAACTTGTATTCTTGAGAATGTTTTGTAGTGATTGTCTAATTGAGAGGAGACTTCGCCTTTCAACAAAAATATTATGATGATTTTGCTTGGACTCATACATCTGACTCTTTCCCCCCCTTTCTTTCCCTTCCCTAATTTTGCCCTTGCAGTTACATAACACCTGCTCATGCTGTTCCCTATTCCTGAAGTTACCGCAGTTTGACGGGTGGGAGTTGCTTGTTTAATTACGCGGTAAGAATGATTATAATTGTAGAGGCTAACAGTAGCATACGCTCTTAACTACGTAGCACCAACCCTTGAGATATGATGTGTGTTTAGTGTCCAGCACAAAACAGACAGTTGTAATTGCATACAATCACTTCCATTTTCTATAATTATTACTAGTGTCTATGTGCTGTGTCTGGTGTTCTATATATGTTAGCGCCTCATTGAACACATTTTTTCCCAATACACTCTGATGTTCGTAGAAATTCAATTGAGCGTTATAAAGTGTGTTGGTAGCATTTCTATAATAGAGATCGGTTACTCTGTACCCTTATATGGATCAATCTTTTGAAATAACAGACAATTTCTTGCTTCTTTTCAGGTTTTTCTTGCTTGTTTGATTTTCTAATGAAGCTTGTGAGAAACTAGTCAGGCTTCTCGTGAACTATGAATATATAGAAAAAAAGTAATCATAATGATTGTGAAGCAGCTGATTGCATCATGGAGATACAAAACTCTCATGTAAATGGTTTCCTATGTTCCATTTGGTTTCTGACCTTTGTGCTTTGATTAAGACTTTATAAGCTTGTCTCTTATGATTAAAAGCTTTGGTGACATTTTAATCGACACATAGTTTTTGCTTTTCAATTTCCATTGTTTTGAACTGAATCATTTTGTTTTCAAAATTTTCACATATATTTGGATTATATAGTTTGGTATTGTGCTGTCTTTTTTTTTTTTTTTTTTTTGTGATTCACTATTACTTATATATTAGAAAAAAAATTGATGGATATGTCTAGGACTATTGTTTGGTGGCAACTTAGGACTAGGTCATTGATATTATTAAGAGTTAATTTGATTATGGCTTGATAATGTAAAATGGTATTCAATTAAATATCATCTCTATAAAGTCAACTTTGAAGTAAGCCATTATATTTGGTCTGATGGTAAAGGGATTTTAGTGGTATCAAAGAGGTTCTGAGTTTGATCCTTAATTTCATTGTAAATTAAAAAAAAAAATCAACTTTGAAGCACATTCAACCTAATACATTCTTTTTTAGAGTTAGCTTATATATGTAGGTGAAGTTCTATGAGAGTTTTATAAGTTTCAAAACAAAACTGATTCTGAAAATTTTGTAAGTCACTTTTTGTGTGATTTTTTTGGATCAAAACTTTTCATCTTGCTCTTGACTTGGGGGTATCAAGGACATAATTTGTGCTGTGAGACTGTTTTATTTCATATGATCACGAAAGGTCTTGCTACTTATACTCATCGATGTGCTCATATACCTGCTGAATACCTTTTACATTGCTATTGTTGATTATGTTCCTACTTATTTGTAGATAGACTATTGTAATGCTTGATGTGGGTGGTAATTCTCCACTTAAGTTAATATATTAACCTCTTTTATAAATAATAAAAAAAAAAAAAAAAGAAGCTAAAAGTACAATCAAACTAAAAATCATTAAGAAGCTAAAAACACAAACAACATTAAGAAGCTAAAAACAGAGGATTAATTCACCTGAGTTTGGCCTTAATCCATCACCAAACATGAATTTTCACGCGATTAATGATTTGAGGTGAAGAAATTTCTTTCCGACTAAATAACTTAAATAATCACTTTTTATTTTTAATGTTATCACCGTCAGTATTCGGTTCACCAGATCATCTAATCTGATTCGGCGGTCAGTTTTAATATCAAGTGGTTTTAACCATGTTCCAATCGCAGTTGTGGGAAATTGAACTGTGGTCCTCTTTACCAAGTTTAACGTCAATCATCATCTAACCAACTAATGATTTGTACCACTTGTTTTATATATATATATATATATATTTGGTACAATATAAGCACTCTAGTTAATTAATATCAACATTTTAATATTAACAAAATATTTTATTACTACCATAACAATCTAAATTAAAATTTATCAAAAAAAATTTACTAAATTAAAATTATCTTCCAAAAAATAACATGAATCAATATCAGAACAAGAAAATAGTCATTACATCAAAATATAAATAAAAATAGAACATAATCTTTTTACTTTTTACCAAAAATTATAGAACAAAAATAAAGAATCCACTCCCTCCGATCTTATATATTATATATGATAGAAATTATATTTTTTAATATTCTCTAGAATCTAACCTAGATACATTAAATTTAAAATATATTTAAAAAATAGAATTTCTCTTATATATAAAATTGGAAGGAGTATATATCAATATCATGCTATGTATGTACCAATCATATCAATGATTGTACACTTCAACAAATATCAAAGTCGTTGTGATTCCTTCCAATTCTTGAATATTTTAATATTTATTTTTCATGCCTAAAATCATAACAAACTATTTTAGTTAATCAACGTGCAATCTTCTCTTTTATAAAAACTTACAATTTAAGAGTTTTAAAGAGTATATCGGGATCACTTGTTTCGTTAGCATTTTTTTTTTAATTAATATTATAAATCAAATAGTTCTCATTTTTCAAAAAAGTATAAATCAAATGTGTCAAAAACATTATAATGGGATTGTTGAAATAGTCCTCTCATTCATTACCGAATTACAATTCCACACACATCAGGAGGGTGGATTCTAGCCAACAAAGTAAAAGATATATGGATGGATAGTCTCACAACATGTAAAATAATTAAAATTAAACACAAACAATAACTTGTTCCTGAAAAAGTGGAATACTGAGAACAATCACAAAAGTCTTATCTGCCAAAAAATAAAAGATGAAATCAATAAAAATAAAACATAGTATTTTACTCTTTACCAAAAAAAATCTAAAACAAATATCAATTGTTAGTATTTTTCTCACCAATAGAACGAAATTACAATCAATTGTTAGTTGATTTAGTGGTGATTGGCGCTGAACTTGGTAGGGAGGACCACGGTTCGATCCCCCGCAACTGCGATCGGGAGGGGGCTGGAACCACTTGATGCCAGAACTGACCCCCGAACCAGATTCAACTGGTGGTGAAAACCAAAAAAAAAAAAAAAAAAAATCTAAAACAAATATCGAAGCTATCAATGTCATGACTCATGCCATATACCAATCATCAATGATTGTACACTTAAACAAATTCTTGAATATTTTAATATTTCTTTTGCATACCTAAAATCATAACAAATATTTTAGTTGACCAACCAAACTAACACGTGGACTCTTCTCTTCTATATATCACTCTTTGTTTCATTCATTTTGAAAACACAATCATAGAAAAACATTCACATATTTCTACATTGCTTGCAAAAGGGTCCATTGTAAATGCAAAAAAAAAAAAAAAGATTTCATCAAGAATTCAAACATAGCTTTTCTTTACAATCATTCATTCTATGAATAGTTAAAGAAAATTTTAAATGGAGGAATGCAACAACAATAGAGGAGAATTTCAACATCAATCTTCATCATCATCATCATCAAGATCAATTCAACATTCACCATCGTTTCGAAGAAGAGAAAGCAAAGGTAATAATAGTAATGCACCGTTTACTTGGATTGGAAGCAACCAGTTAGTTTTATGGCTGATTTTGATTACCCTTTGGGCTTATCTTGGTTTTTTTGTTCAATCTAAGTGGGAAGATTATGAAAAAGAACAAGAACTTAAAGGGTTTGATTTTCATCTTAATAATCATCAAGATTTGGTTTTCAAAAAAAGTTCTTTATTACTTGATAATGAAAATGTTGGTTTCAAGAATAATCATAATCATTTGGATGTTGTATTGGCCAAGAAAGGAGAAAATGGCTCAAAGAAAAGTAAGAATAGAAGATCTTTGAGAAGTAAACACAAAAGAAAATTGAAAGTTGAGAGCAATATTGGTGATATAGATGAAAAGGAGTTAGAAAAAATTCCACTTGTTGGTCCATTTGGTTCAATAGAGAACAAAATTTTGAAACTGAGTAGTACTAATAATGACAAGTGTTATGGAAAATGTGACAAGAAAAGTGATTTTGCAAAAGTTGTTTTGTCAAAGAGGTTTGTGTTGATATTTCATGAGCTTTCTATGACTGGAGCACCACTTTCAATGATGGAATTGGCAACTGAATTGATGAGTTGTGGAGCAAATGTTTCAGCTGTTGTTCTTAGTAAAAAAGGTGGTTTGATGAAAGAGCTTATTAGGAAGAAGATTAAGGTAATTGATGATAAATTTGATCATAGCTTCAAAGCTGCAATGAAATCTGATCTTGTCATTGCTGGATCAGCTGTTTGTTCTTCATGGATTGGTATGATTATGAAAAGAATGATAAAGTTTCTTTGTTTTTGTTGTTTTGTGATTTTTTTGGTGTTTGAATGTTGTGTATTTATTTTTAATTAATTTTCTGGATTATGATTTTTAAACTTAACAACCACTACATTAATTTCTAGTTTTTGATCAAGTGGATATGTTAGTTAGTTGTCATTCTTTAATAAAACATTAATTCTGTGCCATATGAACATGTGCAACAATGTCAAAGACTCAAAGGTTTAAGGTATGTTTGGATTGACTTATTATAGTTTATCCACTAGTATAAGTATTTGTGAGACTCTTTTAGAGAGTTTATGGAAACAACTTATGACATGTTCATAAGCTGTGTTGAACTTATTTCCATAAGCTCTACAAGATAGCTTATGAAAACAACTTTAGCTTTTATGAAAATAATTTGACCTTATCTTTTGTTATAAAAGTAGCTTATATATAAGCACTTGTATGATAATGTTTATGCTATAAGCACTGAAGTTGTTTTCCAAACAGAGCCTTAATTTGATATCCTCAGGCTATAATTCTTATGTTTTTATGACTTTTACTTCTAATCATGTTATATAATGTATTTAATGTCAAAACATTACAAAATGACATTTATATAATCATAAACTCTTAGCCTTATTATCATTCCAGCCATTGGTTCATAAAATAAGTGATTAAGCTTATACATGGTTTTTTTTTTAATCTTCTCCACCTTATCAAGTTGAAAACTTCAATATTTAAACAGTATGAAAAGCCATGATGTAATTAAGTACTTTTCTTGTGTGTTAACAGAACAATATATTGAATACTTTCCTTTTGGTGCAAGTAAAGTTGTTTGGTGGATTATGGAAAACCGAAGAGAGTACTTTGATCGTTCAAAAGACGTTTTGAACAAAGTGAAGATGTTGGTTTTTCTTTCCGAATCGCAATCTAAGAAATGGCAAAAATGGTACGAAGAAGAAAACAGAAGACTTAGATTCCAGCCTGCAATTGTTCCATTATCTGTTAATGATGAACTTGCTTATGCAGCCGGAATTCATTCCTCAAGTGCTTCCAATAAAATCAACGAGAAGAGGAAACTTTTACGCGAAACAGTCCGAAAAGAATTAGGCTTGAATGATAATGATATGCTTGTGATATCTCTAAGTAGCATCAATCCTGGAAAGGGTCAGTTATTGTTTCTTGAATCAGCAAACACAGTAATAGCAAATGAATCATTTCCAAAACATGATGATAAGAAAAAGCAAAATTCATCACAAGTTACTTTGGCTACAAGATATCATATTAGAAAATTGTTGCCAATGTTGAAGGATAGCAATTCTATAAGCAGGTTTGTTTCGTCACTATATCAATCTAATTCCTTGTGTTATCGATATTTCAAAATGATCCGCGACGTTACAAAATTTTGACCATTTTGCAATTTCAGTGAACATTTTGTAATCAAATAGTGTCCTATTGATGTAAGTATACTTTTTAATTATGTTGACAGTAACAGTGGAAAAATGAAACAGTCTCTGAAAGTTCTGATTGGTTCTGTTGGATCAAAGAGTAACAAAGTGGAATATGTTAAAAGTATTGTAAGTTTCTTGTCACAACATTCAAACTTGTCAAAGTCAGTTTTGTGGACTCCAGCTACAACACATGTTGCCTCACTTTACTCAGCTGCTGATGTTTATGTCATAAACTCTCAGGTAAAAAATATTGATTCAATTATTTATTAAGATGTAGAATTTGTTTTGGTCATAACATATGTAATTATATAAGTTTTTGAAAGAGCTTATAAAATACTTCATTTTGTACCTTTTTTTAGCTTCTTCATATGTGCTAATTTGCAAAATGATGATCAGGGATTGGGAGAAACCTTCGGACGTGTGACCATAGAAGCAATGGCATTTGGTCTTCCGGTATGTCATTTGTATAATATGAGTCGCGTTTTACAAATTCAGATATATTTTCGTCTATTTATAATAGTAGGGACTAAATTGACCGATTATACAATTTCAGTGAAGAGTTTATTGAATGGTAAAAACAAAATATTGTACATTTTAATTCTATTTATTTAAACTTTTGGATAATTAGGTGTTAGGAACAGATGCTGGTGGAACAAAGGAAATTGTGGAGCATAATGTGAGTGGTCTTCATCATCCTATTGGACGTAAAGGGAATCATATCTTAGCACAAAATCTTAGGTTTTTACTTGAAAACCGATTTGCAAGAGAGAAAATGGGAATGAATGGAAGAAAAAAGGTTCAAAGGATGTATTTGAAGCAACACATGTATAGTAAATTTGTAGAGGTTCTTGTTAGATGTATGAGAACCAAATAATTGCTTTTCACTTGTAATATTCTTTTTGATTCAAATATTTGGTATATCTCAAAGTTTTCGATTTGTGTGGTTGCTTTTAGTCAAATGATTTGATTAGAAATCGAATTTGAGAAATAGGTTTATCAAATTTGATTCGTCTTTTGTTTAAAATATTCTCTAGTTCATGATTTTTTTTTTATATCAAAAAACTTTTTTTAATAAAAAATTTAAGTGAATTAGATTCTGATAAGTAATAACTAATTATCAAGATAATCTTAAAAGCTCCAATAGCACTTACCTTATATTGTTAGACATTCTAGATAAATGTTACAAAAGTCAGTATATATGAGCCATGGGGACATGTCTATGGGTTGGAGAGTAGGAGGGGGGTGTTCATTACCATGTCAATAAAAAAGCATGTGATGGTCCATTGTTAGGCAAAACTTTCTTTATCTTTCTGTTGTTTTCTTTTTAATAACGAGTTTTTAAGTGTTCTTGAGAGATTTTAGTAGCTGACGTTATTAAAATGAAAAATTTAAAAAAAAAAAAAAAGCATATCTTTTAACGTAAAATTTTCAAAATTTTACACCGTACGCTACTTAAATAGCGAAAAAAGTATTTTCATAATATTAAAGGATGCAAAAAAAACTCCGAAGACGTCAAAAGAAACTCTCCAATATTCTTGTGATAACAACATGGCTTCAAGTCATGGTAGCTAGGCTTCCCCATTCTTAATTTATTTGTTCTTGTTTGATGGACCAAGTAAGGTCATATATGAAGGTTTCTCATCCCACCCCCCGTCATTCTTTTTCACCCCCCAGAAATTCAATTTTACCCTTGATTTTACCCCCGAAAAGTTCGGTACACGCGTACTGAACTTTTTCGATATTGAAAAATAGGTGTTTTACATCGTTAAAAAGTTCGGTACGCGTGTACTGAACTTTTTTTCAATGGTTAAAAGTGGAAACCCAGGGGGTGAAAAAGAAAGCTAGGGGGTGGGGAAAGAAATCTTCGTCATATATAGGCTAGTGCTTTAATGTATGACTAACCAATAAATGATGTAAGGAGGAGATAAAGTAAGGTCAAATTTTTTGGTAAGATAGAAGCATGATGAAATTGACAATATTCACTCTAATGATGTTACTATGTTTTAGACATAATTAGGTCAAGACTTATAACATAAGAGATCAATTAATTGTAAGAGATTAAATTGAAATTTTTATAACAGATTAAAAATGTAAAACCTAAAATAAAACATTAGGGATCACATACAAAACATAATGAATCCATTGGAAAGTGTAGTAATAGTCAATTTAGATTAAATATATATCATATTTTTTATAATTTTTTTTTTGTTAGTTTAGTCTTAAATTATCACGTCAATGTATATAGTTGTAAAATTTTAAATGAGAATGGTTAAGTTTCACATCGATGATTCATAAGAAAGACGTTGATTTATACGAGAAGTGACTTATTAATTTAATGTATTAAAATTTTGGGTGGAGATGTGGCGTATTCCTCTCTTGTCCTCTTGGAGCATTTGACCCGATGTAACATCTCTTTTGTGGTCCTGAACATTTGACTTGATATTTCTCCCGAACTCAACAATAGTTTAAGGGCCTTTTTGGATTGAATTATTTTTGAACTGATGTAGAACAATTTATACAAATAAATAAGTTTTTATGTATTATTTATAAACCTGTTAAGATAATTTATGATAAAACAACTCATAAAGATACAATTTTTGTTAGTGGGAACTTATGAATTAACATAAAAATTTATTTATTTTCATAAATTAGTTTTCATAAACTAAAAAATAAGTCAAATCAAACAGACCCTAAAACATTGTAGAATCATCATTAGTGTCACTTTCTTAGGGGCGAACATGAACCCACAATCCGACTCGAATCTGACATAACCGTCAACATATGGAAGCACTCGGTCGGGTGTGGATCGGGTTTTCTGTCAACAATTGTGAAAAACAGTCATGAACGGTTGTATACGGGAGGGTGCGATTTTCTAAAAATCCATATCTTCATAATTGAAATCGACTGAACAATTAATAAAATACAATTTTTTTTTTCTTCCAGTTTCGAGCACCTCTTCTCTTTCTTAATCTTTTATATTATTCTCTTTGTTAATGTTATCTATCTTTTATAGAGGAAAAAATGTTATATTTTACAAACTTATGCTTATAATATGTTGATAAATGAGATGTGAAAGATAATATTCTAGATTTATTTTAATTTTTATTTCTCCTCTGCTATCTATTATGGTTGTTGGATCTACAAATTTGAAACAAAGTAACTACATCTTATCACTTTTATTATATCATTTGTTGCAGTGTGTACAAAATATTAAACTATTTGAAAAACAATAATATTTTGATCAATGATATTTTAGAAGTAACAAAATAAAAATTCAATCTAACCCGCTCGAACAAACCAAATATATAAATGGTCGGAATTAGACCACAATTTTCATCGGTTTAACGATTTTCGACCGAACCCGACTCATGCTCACCCCAACGCTTTTGTATGTTTTATTATCAATGGACCGTATAATTGTGAGGCGCAGATTAATCTTAAAGCTAAAAACAATGGTAGAGCACTATGGACCATATTTAAGGTAGTAAAATTCAAAAGTATCAAGTCTAGTGTTTAAAAGAAAACATGAAACTTATTTCATTGCTTGTTTAGGGTACTCACCAATTGGGTGGAGAAACGGATTTGAATGAATGATTTTAAGTGGCTAAAAAACAAAATGATTTTAAGTGGCTAAAATGTTAGAAGTAATTTATATTTAAGGGTATTTTAGTATTTACTATGTTAAGTACTTTTTGAACTTGTCTGTTAAGTTTTTATCTTTAGGGCCTATGTGGCAAACTTTACTCTTTGTATAAATAGCTACTCTTTTATCAATGCAATTAATTTTCTTCCTTTCATATTTTTGTGGCTGCTGTCTTTGTCCTCTTCTTACTATTTCATTGATTCATCACCTTGTACACCAACAAATTGGTATCTAGAGCTCCGGTTCGAATCCACGGGAAACACGAGTGAAACGTGAGTTGTGTGTGTTTGATTTTGGTTCTTGATTTGTGTTGAATCTTGAACAAAAATCTGAACAGAATCACTTTTTTCTGATTTTGTGGGATTGGGAAACACGAGTGTTAGTGAGATTTGAGTGTACTGTACAAGGTTTAAAGATGAACGGAAATGGTGGCATGAGTACCAAGCTTCCAGTGTTTGATGGCAAAAACTGGAATCGTTGGATGAAACAAATGCTTGTATTGTTTGGTGCTCAAGGTGTGCTTGAGCTTGTCACTGAAGGATACGTTCCTGTTGCAGCAGATGCAACAGAGGAGCAGAAAGAGGCGCAGAAAGCTACAAGAAAGAAGGATCAGAAGGCGTTGTTCTACATTCATCAGTGTGTGAATGAGAGTGTGTTTGAGAAGATTGCTGATTCAGTGACGGCGAAGGAGGCTTGGGATCTTCTGACAAGGTGTTACGGTGGTGATGCGTCAGTAAAGAAGGTAAAGCTTCAAACCCTCAGAAAACAGTATGAGAATCTCAACATGAAGAACAATGAGAAGGTTTGTGAGTACATCTCCAGACTAATTCTGATTACTAATGAGATGAAAGCTTGTGGAGAAACTCTTTCAGAACAAGTAATCATTGAGAAGGTATTGAGATCCCTTACCCCTCAGTTTGATTACATTGTTGTATCTATTGAACATTCCAAAGATTTGGAAACCATGAGAATAGAAGAGTTACAGAGCAGTCTAGAAGCACAAGAGTTGCGTCTAACTGAGAGAAATTCTGAAAGAGAAGTAGAGCAGCATGCTCTGAAAGCAGCCTCTGAGAAGAAGCTTCAGAAAAAGCCTTGGTCAGAAGCCAAGAATAGATCTGATGGAGCTCAGAATCCAAAAACCTCAACTTCTGGAAAGCAGAAGTATGCTCAGAAAGGAAAAGACAAGACAAAGGTACGGTGTTACTCTTGTCAGAAGTTTGGCCATTTTGCATCTGAGTGCAAGTCAAACAAAGAAAGAAAGTCAGAAGAAGCAAATATAGCCAGAAGTTCTGATGACTCTGATAGTGAATTTGTTTTACTAATGGCTTCTGAATCTGATGATGTGAATTCAGAGTGGTGGTATATGGATACAGGGTGTTCAAACCATCTTACTGGAAACAAGAAGTGGTTGGTTGATTTTGACTCTAGAAAGAGTACAAAGATCAGATGTGCTGATGATAAATACCTCAACGCTGAAGGTATGGGAAATGTCAAAGTCATTTTGAACAATGGGAAAGCAGCATTGATTCAGAACGTGTGGTATGTACCAGGCATGAAAAGCAATCTGATGAGTGTGGGTCAATTGATTGAGAAAGGTTTTTCAGTTACTATTGAAGACAATCTTCTGAAGCTGTATGACGGTAATCAGAAGTTGATTATGGAGTCAGAACAGGGAAGGAACAGAACATTCAAGGTGAATGTTAGAACTGCAGACTCTGAATGTCTTAGTGCAACAAGTGTTGAGAAGGATAGTGAGTTGTGGCACAGAAGATTTGGTCATCTGAATTTCAGAAGCTTGGGGCATCTGAAGTCAAAGAATCTGGTACATGGAATTCCTATAATCAAGAAGCCTGGAAAATCATGCGAGGTGTGCATGAAAGGGAAGCAACCAAGACTGCCGTTTGCATCAGAAGTAGCTCCAAGAGCAAAACATGCCTTGGGAGTAGTACATTCTGATGTGTGTGGACCATTTCCAGTACCTTCACTTGGAGGAAACAAGTATTCTGTATCTTTTGTTGATGAATTCACAAGGATGACATGGGTAACACTCATCAAGTTCAAGCATGAAGTGTTTGCTGAGTTTCAGAAGTTCAAGGTGAAGGCTGAGAAACAGAGTGGTCAGAAGCTGAAGATTCTCAGAACTGATGGTGGTGGTGAGTTTAATTCTAATGAGTTTAAAACTTTCTGTGAGGAGAACGGAATTGAGCATGAGGTTACAGCTCCTTATACTCCTCAACACAATGGTCTTGCTGAGAGAAGAAATCGTACTTTGCTTGATATGGTGAGAAGCATGCTGAAAGAGAAGAAGCTTCCTCATCATTTATGGGGAGAAGCTGTTGCCACTGCAACATATGTGCTCAACAGATGTCCAACGAAGAAGCTGAAGGAAATAGTTCCTATTCAGAAGTGGACTGGAGAGAAGCAAAGTGTTAGTCATCTGAAGGTGTTTGGATCTGTATGCTATAAACATGTTCCAGAAATTAGAAGACAGAAGCTGGATGATAGAAGCAAAATAATGTTACTGGTGGGGTACCACAGTACAGGTGCGTACAAGCTTTATTGTCCAGAGACTAATAAAATTGAATTCAGCAGAGACGTCATTGTGAAGGAATCTGAAATTTGGGATTGGAACAAGTCCCAATCAAATTCTGATGTGAGAATCTCAGAGGATGGCTCTGAAGTTGAGTCAGAATCTGAAGGCTCTGAAGATGATTCAGAAGATGGAGATGACTCTGATGGTGACTCTGAGTCTGATGGTGATTCTGAATCTGACTCTGACTCTGAAGCCAATTCTGAAGGACAGAATTCTGAAGGTCAGAATTCTGAAGCCAATTCTGAAGGTCAGAATTCTGAAGCCAATTCTAAAGGTCAGAATTCTGAAGCCAATTCTGAAGGTCAGAATTCTGAAGCCAATTCTGAAGGTCAGAATTCTGAAGCCAATTCTGAAGGTCAGAATTCTGAAGCCAACTCTGAAGGTCAGAATTCTGAAGCTAATTCTGAAGGTCAAAATTTTGAAGAAAGAATTTCTGAAGGTGCTTCTGAACAAGTTCAGAGGCTACGGAGAATCAGAAGCGTCCCAAGAAGATTTGCAGGATTTGAAATGTTGCAAGACACTGAAGTAGACTCTGAGGGAGAAATTATTCAGTGTGCAATGTTAGTAGATTCTGAACCTGTGAGCACAGAAGATGCTCTTAAGCAACAAGTCTGGTTGCAGGCCATGAAAGAAGAACTTGATGCTATAAAGAGGAACAAGACTTGGAAGCTATCAGAACTTCCAAAAGGCAAGAAAGCCATCAGCGTCAGATGGGTTTTCAAGCAGAAACTAAAGCCAGATGGATCAATTGGCAAACACAAAGCGAGGTTAGTAGCAAGAGGATTTCTGCAGAAACCTGGACTAGATTATTCTGAAGTGTTTGCACCTGTAGCAAGACACGAAACAATTAGACTGGTAATTGCAATAGCTGCTAACAGGAATTGGCCTCTGATGCATTTAGATGTGAAATCTGCATTTCTGAACGGTCCATTACAAGAAGAGGTATATGTGTCACAACCTCCTGGTTTTGAGAAAAAGAATCAGGAAGGGATGGTGTATAGATTGCATAAAGCCCTCTATGGATTGAAACAAGCGCCCAGAGCCTGGAATATGAGGATTGATTCATTTTTCAAGAAACAAGGGTTTCAGAAATGTGAGTTGGAGTATGGTGTTTATGTTCAGCACACTTCAGAAGGCAATATGATTCTGGTATGTTTGTATGTTGATGATATATTGCTGACAGGAAGTTCTGAACAAGAGATAGCTAAGTTCAAGAAGGTTCTGATGAATGAGTTTGAGATGACAGACCTTGGAAAAATGAGTTACTTTCTAGGGATGGAATTTCTATATTCTGAGAAAGGAATCATTTTACATCAGTTGAAGTATGAACTTGAGCTTCTGAAGAGATTTAAGCTGGAGAATTGCAAAGTTGCTATCACACCCTCTGATACGAATCAAAAGTTGGATTCCGATTCTGATGGAGAGGATGTGGATGCTACAACCTTCAAACAGTTGGTTGGTTCTCTGAGGTATTTGTGTAATACCAGACCTGATATTTGTTTTGCAGTTGGAATGGTTAGCAGATTCATGAGTAAACCAAAATGGTCCCATTACCAAGCTGCTGTCAGGATTCTGAGGTATATCAAGGGGACTCTGAAGCATGGAGTGCTATTTCCCTCTGAAGGAAGGACTGAATCAGAACTTCTGAGTTATTCAGATTCTGATTGGTGTGGAGACAGAGTTGATAGAAGAAGCACTTCTGGATATTTATTTAAATTTCTGGGAGGTCCTATTTCGTGGTGTTCCAAGAAGCAACCTGTTGTTGCTCTATCAACCTGTGAAGCTGAATATATTGCAGGCGCTGTGACTGCATGCCAAGCTGTGTGGCTTCTGAACTTACTGCAGGATCTGAAGATCAAGGTAAATAAGCCTCTGAAGCTGATGATTGATAACAAGTCTGCAATCAATCTTGCCAAGAATCCAGTGCTGCATGGAAGAAGCAAGCATATTGAGACCAAGTATCACTTTCTGAGGAATCAGGTTCAGAATGGAGTGCTTGAAGTTGTGCACTGTAGCACTCAGAAGCAGCTGGCAGATGTGTTGACAAAGGCTATCAAAACTGATCAATTTCTTCGTTTGAGGGATGGAATTGGTGTTGTCAGTTTTGTCTAAATATAAATTAAGGGATGGTGTTAGAAGTAATTTATATTTAAGGGTATTTTAGTATTTACTATGTTAAGTACTTTTTGAACTTGTCTGTTAAGTTTTTATCTTTAGGGCCTATGTGGCAAACTTTACTCTTTGTATAAATAGCTACTCTTTTATCAATGCAATTAATTTTCTTCCTTTCATATTTTTGTGGCTGCTGTCTTTGTCCTCTTCTTACTATTCCATTGATTCATCACCTTGTACACCAACATAAAAAACAAAATCAACTAACTGAACAAAAAGGAATAAAATAAACGTGGATAATTTAATTGCATAAAAAGTTTGGGCATTACCCACAATGGAATAAGTAACAAAAATGTGGCCCTTAAATCTACTTGAACAGTACTAAATAAGTGATAACTACTGAATATACATATCCTTAACTTCATCCAGTTACGTAACTTATTTATTAAAGAATAGAGAAAAGAAAATTATTATTAAAATGGTTATTAGCTGATTTAATTACAACATAATTACATGAGATTTAAATATACTCTTTCATTATTATTATTTTTTGAGTAAACAATTGTAAAAAGTAAAAACATCATATTACAAAGACTAAAATTTTGAGTCTAACAAAAAGATATATATACCCTTTTATTTATTACTTAATAATAATAATAAATTAACACTTGGTTTAGTAATAAATCAAACACATGAATTGACACAAATTATTAAACTTCTATGATTGACTTTTACATAAAGCGTCTCATCTTATCTAGTCATTTTATATTAAGATAATTAAAATAAGTTACCTGTCAAACAACATAATCTAACGGAATTAGCATAGTAAAAGCATGCCCCAACACGTTAACAAACAATTGTGTCTATAAATTAATATACTTCACAATTTCATGCCATAAAAGCACAACAAAACTTGTACATAAAGACCTAGGAGTATTTTAATTTTAAAATTTACAAGGTAACGTACACATTTCACCTACATGTACTTCTAGAGCAAGTAACCCTTTTCATTTCATCAAGTAAAAAGGTCAAAGCCCAACACTAATAACTAAAAACCGTTATTATATAGAACATTCCAAAAATGAAAACAAATTTGAAAGCAATTTTCTTAACCGGTTGAACCGTCTAATCCGGTCATAAAAACATTGACCAAAAGTCCTTGATGTCTTATATGCTTGGATCAAACTATCCATTTGAACTTCCGCTTTAACCGGTTAAATTGTCTGATTCGATAAAAAAAAAATATTGCTTGAAAAGTTCTTGATGTCTATTTGTTTAAATCAAAATCCAAAATATCATATTGATGGTATAATACAAAAATTTAAAAACCATATTCCTAAATTTCTAAAATACAACCGGTTTGGACATGTCCCTTAAACCCATCTGGACAATCCAATTTTTTCCAATTATTATTACTTTTTTTCACATCAAAAACATAACCCATGTGCAGTTCACCATATCCACTTGATCCAATCACAACCACAACTCCATCAAACGCTCCAACATACGCCACGTTGCGTATCTCATCAGGAACCTTACCCATCCTCTGCCACGTGTGACCCCGCATCGCAACTAAATCACCGCCGTAACACATATAAACACTCTCATCATCATCACCACCGTCCACCAAAGTCATTGGACACGTGGAACAATCCAAAAACTCTTCCTCAACTTGACCCCACTTCCACGTCATAACATCAAACGCTTCCGCACTTCTCTCAAATCTACCTTGATTCTCCGTCGTGTAACCACCAACTACAATGAACTTCCCACGGCGGAACACCGCCTTACACTCGTCACGCTCCGATGACATATCAGGCAATTCAACCCATTTATCCTCCACCACATCATACGCCAACGCGGACCTCAGTGCATTTTTTTCATCGTCATGACCACCGGCCACAAAAATTGTCCGATGGTTATCTGATGAACAAGCAAAAAATGTACGAGGTCCACCTGGCATGTGGGTCCCACAGCGCCATTTTGCCGACAAGAAATTATAAACAAACACTGAATTTGATGCTTTCCATGTATATGGATCCAACCCACCCAATACAACAAGATCATAACCAACACAAGCTAACTGACACATAACCGGTAACCCAGAACCATAACCGGGTGGAGCCGGTAATTCACTCCAAAAACCCGTTTCCGGTTCAAACGCACTGAGCCGATAAACCGGATTTGTTAATCTTTTTGTCGAACCGGTTTCTGTTTTCTCCGGTTCAACCTTTGCTTGGACCATCACTAGAACTTTTTGAGCCTGTCCTGTTCTCCGCCGTTGACGGTGATACTCCGGCGTGTGTATCTCCGTCTTCCACCCTTTACAAACTGCCGCCACCGTCGGAAACTGTTGGTATGAAACCCGAATTAAACAGTCTCGGGCCACATCTTCAGGTAGACCCGAAATAAGCTCCATCATACAAAAACTATATTATAATTGAAAATTTGAAATTGAAATTTCAGAGTTAAAACGAAGATGAAATGATAAATTAACAAACACCCATTAACTAGAATTGAAGAAAGATGAGATTTTTGAAAAGAAGATAGAAAATTGATTGAAAGAAAGAAGAGGGGTATTTGTGGTATTTAACTATGTGTTTGATTGAGATTTTTGAGGTTGTGAAGTAGGTTTCGGATATTGTTGTGTTGTGGGGTGAAGAGTTTGAGGAATGAGATTTATAGAAGATAAGAGGGGTGCACATGGGTATGGTGATTGCACTAAGGACAAGTTGTGAGTGATAAAGAGATAACTATAATAAGTGCTTCTAGAAGGGATTTTGATTGAGAAGCATTCTAGAAGGGTTTTTTTGGAGGATTGAGAAGCTGGACATGTTGAAAGCGACAAATTTAATTAAATTATTGAAAACGCAGCAACGACTTTTACTATGCATTTGACAGCAATTTAGTGTTCATCTCAATTTTATTTTTTTATCAACAATTTTTTTTTCTTTGTTTTAAATGAAGTAATAGTTCACTGAAATTAAACTCACATAATTATAAAATTCTGGATTAGATCCGAGTCACGACATTCAGTTCAATAACTTCGACAATTTTTGCAAGTTGATATAAGACTTATGAAATTATAAACAATGTCATCTATGTCATCAAAAACAAATCGTTCAAAGATTTTAGATTATATATTTTTAAAATATGTGCAATATATTTATTATATATGAATACAAATAAATATGATGCAATATATTTAAAATAAAATCTATAAAAAAAATATGTGTATTTATGATAATTATTAGTATATTCGAATATATGGTAAATGAACAATAAATTGTACCTTTAATCCTTTTTAGACAACTAAAATTAAGATTCTTGCTAATATGTGTCATTGGGCACATGTTAAGAATCTATAAGTAAAAATATTGTTTTAAAATTTCTGTAATTATTTTTTATAAGTTTAAAATTTGTGTAATTAATAGGTGAAAAGTTTAAAAAATGAATTAGATAGACAACATTAAAATAATATATTCTTTTTTATCACTAATATGTGTCCTAAAGGTACATGTTAGTTTTTCCTTAATTAATTCTTCTGAACACTGAATCATAAAACTTATAAAATACAGTATAACAGTCATGGTCCGAATCCACGGAATTAACGGTCAAATTCAAATGGGCAGAAATATAAACGGACAAAAATATGGGTCGGCCCGCATACTTAAACCCGTATACTGTACCCGCTTTAGAATTTATGGACTCCTTTATCAAAGTTATATAATAAAAAATTCTAACTTTTCACTCAAATAGATAAGATATAGTTAATCCGTCCAATCTATCTTGGAACATTGTTGGTCTCCAATATGATTTAAGTAACTTTAATTTGAAAAAACTTTTTTTCCAGTATGGCACCAGCTTTTACATGTATCGTCAATAATATTACGTACGCAATATACGCATTTGGAAAAGAATTTACACTGTGATTGGATTAAGAGAGTTTGCTAAGAGAGAGATTCCTACGAGAGAAAGAGCAGAGAAACGCTCAACCACCGCGTTTGGTTCAGAAGAGAAAGAGAGGCGAGAGAAACGAAATCGGTGGGTCCCACTGCTTTTAGTTTTCTTCGCTCATATGCGAAGAAAGAGCGACGATTTGCTTTTTACTCATTCTTTTCCATTTATACCCTTGTCTCTCTCGGTGGTTTCCTTTTCCATTACTTATGTTTTTGTTGTCCAGCATCACAAGAGCCCCTTCACCACTTCTATAATTCCATTACTGGCTTTTCCTTGGTAACGCTAATCCATTAATCTCTTTTCCTCTCAAGAAAGAACCATTTTCATACCCATTTTGAGGGCCTTTCTTATGTGTGGAGTGGATCAGGAAAAAAAAAATGCAGTGTCAGAAGAATAATTGGGAAAGTAGTGGGAGAGAAATATGAGAAAGCAAGAAGAATCTGGAAATGGATGTGTTAGTAATTAATTTTTAATAACTATAAAATAGTGGATAATGACAATTACATGCATTTGATTAATTAAATAAAAAATTAAATTAATATTGATTTGTTTTTGTTGACAAAATTAAATTAATATTGATAGGAAAAGGAACAGCAATATAAAATTGTATTATTAATTTTTTGTACAAGGATATTTTGGTCTTTTTATGATTTAAACACATTTTTCTCTCTTCTATTTCTCTTCTCTTTATTTTAAACCAAACAACACCTTAAATCTACTCTATTTCTCATCTTTTTCTCTCTTCTCATACTCTTTCTCACTTATTTCTCTCTTCTCAATTTCTTCTATCAACCAAACACATTAAAGTTTTGAGATAGTTTAATATCTCATTGAAGGCTCTTTTTGGTAGGTAAAAAATAATAGATAACCGATAAGGTTGCTTATAGCGGATGAATTTATAGCGAATAAACTAACTAATTAAATTTATAGTGTTTGGTAAAATTAGGGTTGAACTAACTTATAAGTATGAAATCACATAAAAAAAATATATTTAATTGATATAAGTTCATAACCTACTTGAAATAGTATTTAACAAATAAGCTACAAGCTAGTAAAATAAACTAAAAGCTCTTGGTGAAAGTATTTACTAAATAGGTCTTCTTTTGTCATATGAGCTTATAAATTATACATTATAAATTCACAACATGAGACAAAGTCGAAGTGTTTATCAATCGTTAGTTGATTCAGTGGTGATTGACACTGAATTTGACAGAGAGGACCACGGTTTGATCCTCTACAACTGCGATTAGGAGAAGACTGTAACTGTTTAATATCAGAACTGACTTCAAAACAGATTAAACTGGTGGTGAAAGTAAAAAAAAAAAAAAAACCAAAATGTTCGTTTCATTCTGTAACACTCTTTAAGTACTTTCGATTATTATGAGTGTAATTCAAAACCATCAATTATCAGAATAATCATTAAACTTTAAAAACTTTTCAAAGGTTTTTTTTTTTTATATGTAAAATGGAAAGAAAAAAAAACTTTTCGAAGTTAAAACATTGAACTTTTTTTTTTTTGGAATAATAATACATTGAACTTTATTGCCCAAATTTTAGTTAAAAAACTGTTAGTTTCTTTGTAATATATCTAGACTTTCATAATTGAAAATATGCTTAATTAACGTTGGACTTTTATAATCATAATTGAAAATATGCCTAATTAACATTGACCTTATTTTTAGCATTAAACTAGACTTAATCATAATTGTAATATATCTAGACTTTTATAATTGAAAATATGCCTAATTAACGTTGGACTTTTATAATCATAATTGAAAATATGTCAAATCTTTCCAAATTAGTTTTAAGGATGTGCATTAAACTACTAATTAGTTTGGGGTTCTAAGGTCATGGCTTTGTTGGTCTTGCATTATACACAACTCTCGATAGACCATGTATATTTATGTAGATTGTTTTTATTAATTGTTGAAAAATTACTCTTAAATTATTATCAAGGAATATAGTATGCCTTATTATTTATTCTTTTATTTTTATTTTATATCAGTTCATAATAGTTTTATCATTTCATCTAACAATAAAAAAAAAATATCAAATGAGTTCAAAGTTTACCGTTGCATAGCAGAGGTTATTGATATTTTGTAAAAATATAATATTTAATATTGTGTAATAAAGGTTATTTATCACTTGTGCATTTATATAATATTTTGTAAAAACATTTATAATATGATATTTTGCCTCCATAAGGTGAAATTTTTAGATATGCCTTGCTTAAAACTTTTTTTTTTTCTCAATTTAATTTGTTAACTTATCCATTATCAGAGACTTGCTAATAATAGCAAATCATCGTCTATAAATTGATAATCCGTTGATAATCCATTATAAGTTAATTTATCAATTATCCGTTGATAATCTACTTTAAGATCACATATTAAGGTATCTAAACTAGGGGTGAGCATCGGTCAGGTTCGGTCGGATTCGGGCCGAAAATTGTCAAATCGATAAAAACCGCGGCCTCTTAATTTGGACTCAATTCCGACCGTTTGCGTCTTCGGTTTGTTCGGGTTCGGGTCATACGAGTGATGGGTACAACGGGTCGGTTTTAACGGGTTAGATTGAAATGTTGTTGTTACATTTAAAACTTCATTGTTCAAAAAATTATTTGTTTTTTGACAACTCGTTCAATATTTTGTACACGCTGCAACAAAAGATACAATAAAAATAATGAGATGAAGTTAATTTGTTTCAAATTTATAAATTCAATGACAATAATAGATAGTAGATGAGAAGTAAAAATTAAGATAAATCTAAAATATTATCTTTTACATCTCCTTTATCAACATATTACAAGATAAAACTTGTAAAATACAACAATTTTCTCCTATATCAAAGATAGGTAAAATTAACAAAGTGAAGAGCATATGATATTAAGAGAGAGAAGAGGTGCTCGAAACTAGAAAAAAATTAATTTGTATTTTAGAAATTGTTCGGTCGGTTTCGGTTATGAAGCAACGGACTTTTAGAGATCCGCACCCGCCCGTATACAACCGTTTATGACCGATTTTTCACAATTGTTGACCCGCGACCCGACCCGCATCCGACCGAGTACTTCCATATGTTGGCGGTTATGTCGGTTTCGAGTCGGGTTGCGGGTTTGTGCTCACCCCTAATCTAAACATAAAGATATTGTATTAAACTAGTTTTTTAACCCATATTTTCGCACGGATGATTTTTTTAAAAAATTGAATCTAAAATTTTATATCTTTTACTGCAATTGTGTTCCAAATATGCACAATTGATTTAAAATAATAATAATAATTATATGTACAACTACTAAACAACGCACCTAATTTATTTTTTTTAAGTAAATATTACAAATACCCACATACAATGAGACATTAATCTTTGAGAAATCTAACATTTATATCCACCAAATACAGCACCAAGTAACAATAGACCACAATGAATGAATGCACTACCAAACCAATGAAACAAAAATACCAGAAATTGAGATACACCCCATGTGAACCAACATCATGGGATTTTTGGAATCCAACTTTTATTGTTCATCACCACATAGATAAACACCACAACCTCTGCATAATACCATTACATTTGAAGTTACATTTATTACAATGATAAACAAAGAGTACACAACAAACAACATAAGGGATTACAACATTAATTCTCCTAAACAGACATATAACCAAATGTCAATAATGACTTAACCAAATGATTAGTTAAACGAAATTGAATGGTTCACTCCGTCTTAACCTTTTTTAGAGGGATAATGACCTGGACCTTACCAAAATTCATCAAAATGAGTCTAATTCAACAACATAAAATACTGCATGAAACCAATTAGAAAATCAACATCAAATCACAAACAAAAAATTTAAACACTATATTAAAAGGTTGGAACCTTCCAATGGTTCGAATTCAGTGTAAAACTGATCAATGTAACCGAATCAAACCGACGGGTTTGGTTCGAATTCATTTTTAAAAAACTGTAAAAACCAAACTGATCAAAGGTTCATTAGTTCGGACATCAAATTCACTCAAAACTGAATCAAATCGGTCAAATTACACCCTATGGTATCAATACATTTGAGTATAGCTTGTACTTTTTGTTTTGAACCACATTTGTTTATAGAGATCCAAGATCCACAAACTAGGAGACAGAGACAAAACAACAGAAATATGACGTTTTGTAATTGAAATTAGTTTCACAATGTATGTTGCAAAATATGTTTTTCATCTAGAAACTTTAATCACTATATTGGTACATAATCATCTACGTTTCTCTATCGATGAGTGTATATTTGAATAAAACCAAACTATATATTATACGCGAAACTACTACTAATATAGGAAAAAAAGTTAAAAACAATCAATATCTCATTTCAACCAAAACAAATAAAATTGGGGTTTTGATCTTGATGTTTTTGTTTGATCGTCTTCAATCAAGTTGTGGTTTCTACTAGTGACAACAACGAGAAATCTATGCGTCAAAAAAATTTCTAATCCAATAATCGGTATAGACTCCTACAATAAATATTTTTGAAGAAGTTACTCAAAATATAATTTTTTTTTTTGGTGATTACTTCTCCATCCTTTCATAATTTGATGATATTTACCCTTCAACCAATTAAAACAAACCACATAAGTAAATTTGTATGTGATCCCCTCAACTAATTATAATAAACTTGTAGAACCACATACAAATAATTTGTTCTCATTAATTAAATGGTAAATACCCTCAAATTATAAAAGGGTAAATTAGAATTTCCTGTTTTTTTTTTTTGGACAAAGTTACTTAAAATGTAATTCTAAGCCAATAACCCTGCAAATTTCACATTCTTATTTTAAAATAAGTATATTCAAACATAAATATATTTAATATATATATATATATATATATATATATATATATATATATATATATATATATATATCTTATTTTAAACCGTGGTAAAAGTAAAATAAAATAAAATAAATATATTCAAACATTAAAAATTTCTTTCTCTATGCAATGAAAAATTTCTTTCTCTATGAATCGTTTTTCACTTTTTCCTTCTAATTTAGTTTTTTTTTTTTTTTTTAAAGTTTCGTTACCAAAAAACTGGTACCAACTATATATATATATATATATATGGAAAAAGCTTTTTAGTAAGAAAATTTAAGGAGAAGAATTGCAAGAATAGATCTCCACCATTGTTTACATTCATCACCACCCATGATTTCCACTAAAGAAAGAGATTAAATGACATCAACCTTTAAGATTTAGCCATGTGTTGATTCTTGCATTTCTTGTATAAAAAAATTCTTACTGAATAGCAATGCTCTATATATATATATATATATATATATATATATATATATATATATATTTTTTTTTTTTACAAGATACCAACTATAAATTAAAACTATAAATATTTAACACAAAATTCCAAATCTAATAATTTAAGTCACAAGTACGACCCCCGAAATATTTTCACTTAAGTAATATATTTTCACAACTATATATACATACATATGAATCTTTGTAAGATACTTCTTAGACTATAGTATAAGATATAACTATTCCATAATATCTTAGATCTGCCACATTTTGCTTCCTCGGTTAATTAGTACTTTCCTTTGTTTGTGTGAGAATCAATGAATCATAGACACCTAGAATTTTAAGTCCTAACTAATTATAATGATAATAATTTATGTATTTCAATTTATTGAGTATATCCAACATAAAGAACTCAAGAATTTAAAAGAAATAAATTCTTGATTATATATTGTTGAGATTTTTTTCAAAATTATTTAAAATTATGACAGAATAAATCTAATAATCTAAATGGCCTTTGACACCATCGAATTGAATTGAGAGTGATGTGATGGCATATGACTCCCAACCTAATTTGTTAAAAAGAAGGTGCATAGCAAAAAGTTTTTGGTCCTATTAGGACCCATACAGATAATTCCAACTTTGAATAAAGCAAAGGTCCCGGAGTGATTTTATGTCAATTTGTTTTATTAATAACAAAGTTAGTAATATTCAGGGGTGGATTTGGATATAAATTATTAATGGGGCTAAATTTTTTAAATATTATTGAAAAAAAAATTATTCAACTTAAAAATTCAGTTAAACAACAAATGAAAAAATTCTTTATACTAAAATATGTATATCCAAAACTATTCAAAAAAAATATGTATATAAAAAAAACACCATTAAACCAACAAATTAGAAAATTTCTATTAAAAAAAAATCAACAAAACCTAACAAACTATATCCAAAAAATCACAAAATTTATTGAATAACAGTTAAATCATGCATATTACTATTGTTTCAAGATTCTACATTGGAGCAAAATATATAGAACCTAAAATTATATTAGCTTAAAGTTTATTTTGATAAACTAATTCAATTAGTTTATAACTTATTAATTTGTATTCCAATTTTACTCATATCATCTTACTTGTAAAAATTAAACATATTATTTTATGTCATTTCATATTTATATGCTAATTCAATCGTTAATTTTATCCAAAACTAGAAATTTAATTTGTTATTCACTATTTTTTAACAAACAAAGTCAACATTAATTCTTATAAAATTAAAGTATATAACTTAAAGTAATATATTAATACTACATATAACTAGGACTTAAAATTATCAATAATAAACTCAAAAATAATATTTACATTAATAATTATATAGGTACATATATAGAATAACTTAAAATTATTTATAAAATTATTATTATTATTATTATTATTATTATTATTTAAAAAAAGATGGGATGGATAACCATGCCTCAAGCAGGCACATGTTCATTTCAACATAGTCATCAATCACCACCACCAACTGTTGGTTTAGCATGCACTATTAAATCACTCCCTTATACTACTACAAGCTAAGCTCAGCATTTTGTGATATATATTGAAAAATATAAAATGGACCACCATTGTCTAACTCTATTCTATCGTAACAACTTGAATATAGTATCTATATTGTGGCACTCCACAAGCAAATTAATTATCCGTTAATTGATACTACATCGAGTCTTTACATTTAATTGCTTCGATATACACTATTCTAAAGTAATCACATAACAGACACACATATTGTTGATATTTGTAATCACGTTTTGCTTAAAAAAATTGGACGCGACAAAATTCAGTTCTAAAGTAATTGTCGCAAGAAGTAAATCATTTTGAATGGTGTTTAAAAATTGAGTAGGCCGATTTGATTGAAAAAATTCTGATAAAATCATATTTTCAAAATCAAATATCTTGAGCTATTGTGATTTACATGGAGTTTAGATCGTCTCCATGCTCGTCCATCGACCATCAACTCTACCTCTCAAATAAACAGCTTCGTCCTTCATTTCGGGTTCCACAACCACTTCTCATTTACCCATCTCATCCACCATACTTTGACTTTGCTCAAAGATTTAAAAGAGTCTCCAATACTGCACCCTTAGAGGAGTATCCCAAATTGATGGATCAAACTGATGTTTTATAACTTCAATCCTATTAGACTTGGTTAGGTAGTTAGGAGGTGGTTACATAACTACCTTGAGTTAGTTAGTTATGGTTACTTGTGTTACAAGTAATAGATGGGTTAGGAGTTTTCCTTATAAATAAGCGTGTACCACATGCATTGTATACAACTCATTCTCTATTTTTTTTCTTATCAATAAAATCTTAACACTTTCCTCCTAGTTTTCTCTCTAGTTCTTACTTGTTATCTTCTTCCTCTTATCTTGGATTACCCTAACAAATTGGTATCCAGAGCCCTTTGGTTCTTAGTGTAGAAAGCACAAAGATTCAGTCTTGTTTGGTGTTTACATTTTCCTTCATTCAGAAACAATGTCAGGGAATGGTTTACCAAACAATCTTCCAATTCTTGAGGGCAAGAATTGGGAAAGATGGAGCAAACAGATGAAGTCTCTCTTTGGTTTTCAAGATACATGGGAAGTGGTGGTTAATGGTGTGCAAGACTTGGTGGGGAATGCCACTGAAGCTCAGAGATCAGCACACAAAGACTTAAAGAAGAAGGATTGCAAGGCAATGTATGCAATTCAAGCTGCAGTAGATTCTGCAAATTTTGACAAGATATCTAGTGCTGAATCCTCTAAGGCAGCCTGGGATATTTTGGTGAAATATTATGAAGGAGGAGAAAAGGTGAAGGGAGTGAAGTTGCAGTCTCTGAGAAGGCAATATGAGCTTCTGCAGATGGATAAGAGTGAATCCATTGGAGCCTATGTGTCGAAGGTTCAAAGCATTGTCCATACAATGAAGAGCTGTGGTGAGGTGATGACAGATAGGATGATTGTAGAGAAGGTAATGAGAACTCTAACTCCAAATTTTGATCATGTCATTGTTGCCATCCAAGAAACTGGGAATGTAGCTACATTACAGTTGGAGGATCTTGTCGGATCTTTAGAAGCACATGAGTTGATGATAAATGAAAGGAAAGGGGTTCAAGAATCTGTACAAGCCTTACAAGTTCAGGCTTACAAGAAAGCTAACAGTCACAAAGAAAAAAAACAAGATAAGGGAAAGAATGGCTCTCAGAAAAAATTTGATGGAAAATCTGAATCCTTCAAGAAAGGAGGAGGAACATCAAATTCAAAGAAAGGGAAAGGCAAGGACAAGAGTCACATTCAGTGCTATAACTGTGAGAAATGGGGACACTATGCTTCAGATTGTTGGTTCAAGAAAGGCAAAGAAAAGGGCCAAGACTCTGATGATGAAGCAAAACTTGTGCAAGAAAAGGTTGAAGACAAAGCTGTGACTTTCATGGCTGCATTATCAGAGGTAGAATCACAAGACAAAGTTGATGCTGAGACTTGGTTCTTAGACACGGGGTGTTCCAATCACATGACTGGTCACAAAAACTGGTTAGTGAAGTTTGATTCTGGAAAGAAAAGTAAAGTGAAGCTGGCCAATAGCAGTTCATTGCAGTCAGAAGGCATTGGTAACATGGTTATCAAGAGAAGCAATGGAAGCTCTGCAGTAATTGAAGATGTGATGTTTGTACCAGGTATGGACTGTAATCTTCTGAGTGTTGGACAGTTAGCAGAAAAAGGTTTTTCAGTTATCATTAAGAATGAGAAATTTGAACTTTATGATCCTGCAAATAACCTAATTCTGAGGACTCTTTTGGCCAAGAATAGAACTTTCAGAACTTTGATTCACACAAACACTGTTCAGTGTATGAAGGTAGTAACAGATGAGAAGTTGAATTGGCTATGGCACCTGAGATTTGGACATTTGAATTTCAAATATCTAAATCAGCTAGGGAGCAAAGGAATGGTACTTGGCCTACCTAAGATTGAAGCTTCAGAAAGAGTATGTGAAGGTTGCTTAGTTGGTAAACAACCTAGAAATGCTTTCAGCAAGAGTTTGCCTATGAGATCATCAAGTGTACTAGGTGTTGTGCATTCTGATGTGTGTGGTCCCTTTGATGTGAATTCACTTGGTGGTAATAGATATTTTGTTACCTTTGTTGATGAGTATAGCAGGAAGATGTGGATATACTTGATTCAAACCAAGGATGCAGTATTTGATGCCTTCAGAAATTTTAAGGCATTAGTTGAAAATCAAAGTGGAAAGAAGATCATAGCTCTCAGAACAGATGGTGGAGGTGAGTATACTTCCAAGAAGTTTGAGTCATTTTGTGTTGAACAAGGTATAGAACATGAAGTCACAGCTCCCTATACACCTCAACACAATGGCTTAGCTGAAAGAAGGAACAGGACTATTCTTGATATGGCAAGGTGTATGGTGAAGCATAGGAACCTGCCTAAAGCTTTCTGGGGTGAAGCAGTTCACACTGCTGTGTATGTGTTGAACAGGTGTCCAACCAAGAAGCTGAAAGACAAAGTACCTGAGGAAGTGTGGAGTGGTAGAAAACCTAGTGTAAGTCACTTCAGGATTTTTGGTGCTTTATGTCACAAGCATGTGCCTGAAGCAAAAAGGAAGAAGCTTGATGACAGAAGTGAAGTCATGATCTTGGTAGGATACCATGTCACAGGTGCTTACAAGCTGTATGATCCTGTCACAAAGAAAATGATCTACAGTAGAGATGTTGTAATTGATGAAGAGAAATCCTGGGATTGGATTGCTGGTTGTAGTTCAAGCAGAGCTCAATTGAATCCAATCATGAATGAAGAAGATAGTGATTCTAGTGATGAGAATGAAGCACCTGCTGCTGTGACTAGAGACAGGCCTGCCAGAACAAGGAACATTCCTGCTAGATTGCAGGATTGTGAAATTGTTAATGATAATGAGGTAAATGCAGATGGTGACTTAGTTCATATTGCATTGATGGCTGGTTCTGAGCCTATCAATTACACAGAAGCCTTGAAACACAAGAAATGGAAGAAAGCTATGGAGGAGGAGTTGGCTTCAATTGAGAGAAATCAAACTTGGGAGTTAGTTAAACTTCCATCAGATAAGAAGGCAATTGAAGTAAAATGGGTGTTCAAGCTGAAGCTAAATCCTGACAATTCTATAGCAAAATATAAGGCAAGGCTGGTGGCAAGAGGTTTTCTGCAGAGGGAAGGAATAGATTACTCAGAAATCTACTCACCTGTGGCAAGAATTGAGACTGTGAGACTTGTCATAGCTGTAGCTAATGCAAGGAAATGGCCTATGTTCCACATGGATGTTAAGTCAGCCTTTCTTAATGGTCCATTAGAAGAACTTGTCTTTGTAACTCAGCCACCTGGATTCATGATTGAAGGGAAGAAAGACATGGTCTACAGATTGAACAAAGCTCTATATGGTTTGAAACAAGCTCCAAGAGCTTGGAATAAAAGGATAGATGGATTTCTTGTGAAACAAGGTTTCAGGAAATGCAAGTCAGAATATGGAGTATATGTGCAGGAAGCAGCTTCAAGCATCATTCTGATATGTTTGTATGTTGATGATCTGCTAGTAACTGGAAGTGTCACAGCTGAGATAGAGAAATTCAAAGAAGTAATGAAAACTGAATTTGAGATGACAGATTTGGGAGAAGTGTCTTACTTCTTAGGATTTGAACTTCTGAAGAATGGTAAAGGTCTATTGTTGCATCAGAGAAAATATGCAGGAGAAATTCTAAAGAGGTTCAACATGATTGAGTGTACCTATGCTGCAACTCCTATGGAGGTGAACTTGAAGTTAGAAAAGAATGAGACAGAAGAGATTGTGGATCCTACAATTTTCAAGCAAATTGTTGGATCATTGAGATATCTTTGCAACAGCAGGCCAGATATATGCTTTGCAGTTGGGCTTGTAAGTAGATTCATGGATAAGCCCAGAAGGTCACACATGAATGCAGCTAGAAGAATACTTAGGTATATAGCAGGCACAATGGAGTTTGGAATTCTTTTTCCAAAGTCAGTTCTGAATGAGAAATTTGAGATTGTGTGCTACTCTGATGCTGATTGGTGTGGTGACAAAGTAGATAGAAGGAGTACTACTGGGTATTTCTTCAGATTTATGGAGGCTCCTGTTGCTTGGTGTTCTAAGAAACAACCAGTTGTTGCATTGTCTTCGTGTGAAGCTGAGTACATAGCAGGTGCATATGCAGCATGCCAAGCTTTGTGGATTGTGACTGTGTTGAAGGAGCTAGGAATTGAAGCAGAGAAACCTGTGGTTCTGCAGATTGATAACAAGTCTGCTATAAACTTAGCCAAGAATCCAGTTTTGCATGGTAGAAGCAAACACATAGAGGCTAGGTTTCATTTCTTGAGGGAGCAGGTGAATCAAGGTAGCTTAGATGTCAGGCATTGTGCAACAGATTCTCAGGTTGCAGATGCTCTAACTAAGAGTTTGAAAACAGACAGGTTTTTGAAGCTCAGAAGTGAACTTGGTGTGTATCAGGCGCGCGCGCCCAGCATGGCAAGTTCTGAAGCAGTTCTGAAGGACAGACAAGTTTGAAGTTCTGAAGCAGTTCTGAATCAGTTCTGAAGGACAGACAAGTTTGAAGTTCTGAAGAAGTTCTGAAGCAGTTCTGAAGGTCAGACAAGTTCTGAAGCAGTTCTGAAGGACAGACAAGTTCTGAATCAGTTCTGAAGGACAGACAAGTTTGCAGTTCTGAAGGAGTTCTGAATGACAGATAAGGATTTCTGAAGGACAGACAAGCTTGCAGTTCTGAAGGATTTCTGAAGGACAGACAAGGTTGCAGTTCTGAAGGATTTCTGAAGGACAGACAAGTTTGCTTAGGCTTGAAGTTAAGGGAGCATGATGTTTTATAACTTCAATCCTATTAGACTTGGTTAGGTAGTTAGGAGGTGGTTACATAACTACCTTGAGTTAGTTAGTTATGGTTACTTGTGTTACAAGTAATAGATGGGTTAGGAGTTTTCCTTATAAATAAGCGTGTACCACATGCATTGTATACAACTCATTCTCTATTTTTTTTCTTATCAATAAAATCTTAACACTTTCCTCCTAGTTTTCTCTCTAGTTCTTACTTGTTATCTTCTTCCTCTTATCTTGGATTACCCTAACACAAACCAAAAAGATAGTTAAGAGGCCATTCTTATGTACAAAAAAGGCACCGGACCCACCACCTTAAGTGGTCCTAAAACTGTCACATCATGATCTTCTCCATCTTCTTTTTAGTGGAGTTTTTGCCTTTCTTGAAAATCAAACCACATATTATGGGGTTTAAATACATGTTCAATCTAGTTCAATTGATAGTGAAAATGGACGGAAGACAAAAACCTCACTAGAAATGGGGATGGAGAAGATCGTGAGATCGCAGTGCTAAGACCATCTAAGATGGTGGGGCACAGGCTGTTACAATGAAAACCGCAGCAAAAAAGCAATTCCTGCAGATTATTTTCCGCAGACAAATTCATAGGAAAAACGTAGATTTCTAGTAGTGTCATATTTGTTATAAGTTTATTAAATAATTCCAAAAAATGATTCCAAAGAAAGAAAAGGTCAAGGAAAAATGTTCTCATAAAATTTATTGTAAATAGTTTTTTTTTTTGAATGAGTAAATAGTTAAATATTACGCAAACAATTCTTTTTACAGTATAAAGTTAGAATATTTAAAAAGCTTGCTTGTGCTTCAATTCAAAAGAATTAAATGTCTTATTACTATTAGTTATAAAGTCAATGCATGATATTCCGTCCAAAGTCCAAACACTATAAGGAAAACAATTACACGTACGTCATGAAGAAAACTATTAAATTCTCTAATTGCACAAAGATGACTGGACCTAAATTTATTTAGAATGTTCTATAGGAAGAGGTATTTCTTTTTTGCTTGCTTGTACAAGAATCAATCAATTGAGTATAATATAAGAAAAAACAACATATATTGGTGGAATTTATCACTCAAAAATTGCCATTTTCCGTACATGTATGTTTTTGCTTAGGACATGGTAACCAAATTGAGAGGTACTCATCTTTGAAATTTTATTCTATATGAATTATTTTAGACTAGCTAATATAGTTTCCTCTCGTCTTTAATATATATATATATATATATATATATATATATATATATATATATATATAATCAATTTTTAACTATATTGAAACATATAAATTAAATATATTAATATTTAAATGTATTTATTTTTTTTATATTAAGAATCAAAAGAAGTATATAATAAGAATTTTACTTATAAAGTTTAATTCCCCTGATAAAATATTAGCATCTTTTAAGTTGAACATCCTTCATTTAAATTTGTAATCAGAATCTCTAGCTGTTGTTTATGCATTTTTTATAATAATTGTCACTATATTTTTTAAAAAAGTAGAATGTTAACTTGTGCCCTTAAGGGCATATGTTAAGAACACCAATATGAAAAAAATTTATTACAATTTGTGTATTATTCAATTGTCTAAACATTAAATTCTCTATAACATTAAATGCACATTTCTATCTTTAGGTAGCTTATCATGTGCCTTTATGCCACATGTTAACTACCCTTAAAAAAATATGTATCTCTATAATACTCCATAGTACTAGTTCTGAGCAATTAATTATAAATGTATTCTTCTACATTTCACAACTGCAAAATTAATTATTACAAAATTAATTAGAAAAGGTCAAGCGATTCATGAGAACTGACAAGTGTCAGAACTCTGATGGGCGCATGCATGCACATGAATCACCAATATTAATTAGTGGTTTGCAAAATCCTCTTTGCTTAATTAATACTACTCCATTATAGAAATAGAAATTATATATAAATGGATGGATAACATATACAGTAAAATCTCTTTAAATTAATACTTGGTAAATTAATAAACTCTCTAAAATAATTAAGTTGTCCGGTCCCAACTTGGGTCAGTGTAAAAAATTGAAAAATTCGATAAAATAATAAGATAATAATTTTTCGGGAGATCCCTTTGTAATTTTCGGTCCCAAGAAAATCATAAATTAATAATTCATAGAAACTGAAGCCAACTTGTGAGATATAGTGTTAATACTCTATCACATTCATGTAATTTATATATGGCAAACTTGTTTAAGAATACATTGAACCTATTTATTCCTCTTGTTTACATCAAAAATCATTATTGATTTCCAATGCATATTACTAAAATCACTATTGATTTCCAATGCATATTACTAAAGTCATTATTGATTTACAAGTCATTAAAAACTCTTTAGATTAATAATTATTAATTTATCGATAAATTAATAACTCTCTAAATTAATAAATTTCTCCGGTCCTGACTCTATTAATTTATAGAGATTTTACTGTAGTAACTATTATATTACTCTCTTCTAGAAGCTCAACATAAGTAGATATTGAGAAATAAAAACTGGACCACCATGTTCTTCCATAGGGTGACAACAACAACTAGCTAGTTGATGTGTAAAATATGTGGCACTGCTCGATGAGCATATTATATTATAGTATATTGATACATTAATTTTTCATTGTCACTTTTTGTTTGCGTATAATCCGTTTTCTATGCTACATTTGGGAGGTTCCTCCAATCTAATCGGTGATTTGTCTCCTAATCTAATAGTATGATAGAATCTAATGGGTGATTTGTCTCCTAATCTAATAGATAGATATGATGGAAATGGAAACTTTGCCGTTAGAACCACATTAACTATTTTACCGACTTTTTTATCACATAAAAAGTACAAGGCTCACATGAAAGAGTTTACTTTCTAAGAACATGTTTTTAAGACAAAAATACAACATCAGGGATAATGTTGTCATTTTTGTAAAAAAGTGTTTCAATAGATTAAAACATTATCAAGGATAATGTTGTCATTTTTACAAAAATACAACATCAAGACAATATTGACAAAAAAAATTACATAATATGTTTAAAAAAATGACCGGCATCTTTTATTAAAAAATAATAATTAATAAAAATTAAACTGCCTATTTTAGCTGCTAATATAAATTTATGGACTATTCATTTTAAAGAAAAATAATTTTGGCTTAATTACAGTTTTGGTCCTCCTATTTTATAAATTTGGCGGTTTTGATCCCCTATTTTAAAATCAACCATTCTTACCTCTTTATTTTGATTGTGTTTGCACTTTTAGTCCATCACCTTAATTTTTAACTAGCTGTCATGAAAAATTCTTAGGTGGCAAATTAATGTTACATGTCACCAAATATAATTTTTTTTAATAACAAATATAATTTAACACAATTAATTAATTAAAAAACAAATAAAATAAATTAGGATTACAGGTGACTGGACCTAAATTAATTGTTTATGCAACACTGATATATAGTCAAATACTAAATGTTTATGCAACACTGATATATCTTACTTAGCCCAAATTTATTAACATAACTTGACTAATCACAGATGAATCTGTAATGGAGATTCAAGCTTCTCAATTTAGGGTTCCACCCTTCTCACTTTAGCCCAAATTTGTTTTTAATAATATATTTTTTTACTAAAAAAAGTTTATTTACTTAAAAGTTTATTTTATTTGTCTTTGGATTAATTAATTGTTTTAAATTATATTTGTTATCAAAAAGATTACATTTGGTGATGTGTAATCCTAATTTATCATATGGTATTGCCACATAAGCATTTTTCACGACAACTGGTTAAAATTTTGGATGGGGACCAAAAGTGCAAAAATAATAAAAATGAAGTGGCAAAAATGTTTGATTTTAAAATAGGGAGACCAAAATTACTGCTCTTGCAAAATAGAAGGACGAAAACAACAATTAAACCAATAGTTTTTTTATAAAATAATATTATATTATTTTTTTAGGAGAATAATATTATATGATATTACTTATTTTGATTTGTTTAAAAAAAAACTTTTCGAGCAAAGCAGACAGTTAAAAGCAAAAACAAATTTTAACTGGAAACGTATGCAACACTGGTGATATCATATTATTGACAAAATTTATATTAAAAAATGCCGACGGAAAAAAAGGAAACTATGCAACACTGATATCATATTATTGACAATTTTTTTAGTTTTACAATCCTTCAATAATTTGTAGACAAAAGAACGATCCTTCTACTTGGTCAAATCTATATTGATGTCACCTTAGAAATCCTTCAATTTCACACTACTAATTCCTCCCAAGAAGAATTCGCATTTCACTAAATTCTACACTTATTATACGTCACGGTAGACATTGTTGATATTATGTACCAAAAACAAAAAATTATTGATTTTTTTTTTGTAAAAAAATGAAGAAAATAAATTGTTGATTTTTCGTGTGTGTTGTCCAATTTAATTTTATTTTATTATTGTGATATTGGTACGAGCAATCAAGTAATTTAACTAAAGTGATTAATTAACTTTTTTAATCAAAGACAAGTCGTTCAGGAGAATTTTGATATAGTTTCTGATGAAATAAATGTTGACGAATTTATACTTAATTCTAAATCAAACACCAAATTATCAGAATTCATTCTTTTAGGAAAATTAGATGGTTAATACGGAAAATATACAAACACATTATTATTTTTATTTTTCTTACAGACTCCTTTCACTTTAGGTAAGTATGTTGTTAATTTTTTTTGAGACACATTTGTAATGTTACATGTGTTAATTAGAGTCATTATGTAATTAGATAAAGTTGTAATAATTTAATTAATAATAAGTTTGTGGTTAAAAACATAAATATCACTAAATACAATATTACATTTTATATACCATAAATTTATATATAATTTGATGAGAGGCCAAATTAAAATATTAAAAATCAAAAAATAATATTCCTAAGGTTATTTATAGAGATTATGTTTCCCATTTGTAAATAACGTGAAAACGATTCATAAGAATAATTTTCTCTTCATCCCCATCAAAAGAGATTCAATGAGCCATAAGAAACTGTACAATTAGAATATCACGTATCCAGAGATCTTCAACAATTTTCAATTGAAAACTCAGTTACACATACTTCTGCTTATGATTATATTATTTCTTGATGATTACCATGATTGATTATAGGATTTATGAATAAACTTTGATTCTAACATGTTGAACATTATATAATATGAATATTTTTAAGTCCATATTCAAGTATTAGTTCGCTATATACATTGTATTATATTTTTTGATAAATAGGTCTTTACCCCTTGTAATTTTTTTTGTTGTGATTTGCCCCTTGCAAAGTAAATTTTTTTGGTTCCCCCTTGGGTGCAAGGAATTTGCACTTTTTAAATCAGTTGAACAGATTAACCGATTTAAAAAATAACACTTTTTAAATCGGTTTGAACAAAATAACCGATTTAAAAAGTGCATCTAAGGGGTGAGTCCAAAAAATTCAACATTACAGGGGGCGAGTCACAAAAAAATAATTTACAGTGAGAAAAACAAAACACGCCTACATTACAGGGAGTATAAGCCTATTTACCCTATATTTTTTATATATTAATTTATTTTAATTTTTGATAATTTCTTTAGTTCCAATAGTTTAGTAGCTAGAATCAAACACTATAATTGACGTCCTTAGTAGCTAACAACTAAGTTACTCTTATTGAATACTTAATTAAATTTAGGGTAAATAGGTCTTTATACCCTTGCAATTTTTTTTTTGTAAGAATATCCCCTTGCAATGTTCAAATTTTTTTTTGGTAGTGAATATTACCCTCTGTCGATTTTTTTTCCCAACATAGGGGATAAAATGCACTACAATTTTTTTTTTAACATTGCAAGGGTGTATTCCTACAAAAAAAATTTGCAGGAGCAAACGCAAAACTCGCCTATTTTGCAGGGATAAAGACATATTTAGCCTAAAATTTATTAAGTTTTTTTGAAATAAATTATTTAATTAATAATAAAAAACTAACTTAATTTGCAGATTTTGATATTAAAAAACTTAATAAATTTGGACAAAAAGAAAACATACTTGTACCAAAAAAAGAAAACATACTAGTCTCTATGAGTTTAATATATACTAGACTTCGACCCGTGCGTTGCACAGATTTTGTTGAGTGATAGATATACAATTTAAATTTTTATATCTATAATAAAAATTGCAAATAAAAAAAACAAAATGATATCAAAATATAAAAATATTGAAACGTAAAATAGGCAATACAAACGGAACTAAACGGTATTAATATAATGACATAATAACCATTAAATTACATAGAAATCACATAAATAGGATAACAAATTATTAAACATTATGAAAATTTTATTTGTAAACTACATTTGCAATTGTATTTGAATTTTCACTTTCATTTGATTACTACTTTTCTTGGATAATCTACCAAAAGAACAACAATTTCCAACTAATTCCACAAAGTCAAACTACAAAAAAGTCATAAATTCATTTTGCAAAAAAAAAAAACACCGAAACAAAAAGCAAAAACTCAAAAAATAGAAAGAATCAAAAGAAAGAACAAAAAAAATTGCCTCAAGCTACAAAAAAAGGCATAGATTCGTTTTGCAAAAAAAAAACCGAAACAAAAAGCAAAAACTCGAAAAATAGAAAGAATAAAAAAAAGAACAAAAAAAAACTTGCCTCAGCAAATTGAAGATTTCGAGATTCCTAAATGCAATGGTAAAAGGGGCATAAAATCAAAGCAAAGTTGTAATTTTTCTCTCACGTAGAGTAGAAGAATAGAACTCCTATTCGACGTAGAGAATTTTCAACGTGGTGGTGACTGGAGAAGCTGCTCTGAGCTCAGAATGAAGAGGTTGATCGGTTTGTTTATCAAGAGGCGGCCAACAGTGGCCGAAAAATGGGAGAGAAGGAGGTGGTACGCGGCAAAAGGGTTGGCTACCTTGGGATTGTTTTAAAGAAGTGAAAGAAGCGTTTATTTGAGAAAAGAGAGAACGTACAGTAAAAAGAAAAGCGAGAGAGAAAAATAATGAGATACAATACAAATATAGCATTAAAGTTTTATGTTGCTCTATACAAAGAAGAAAAAAAACATATAAAAATGTGTGCATAGTGTTTGCAAATTTAGTGAGAGAAATAAGGAGGTCATAAATACAACGAAACTAAAAAAAAAATATATAAAAATGTGTGCATAGTGTTTGCAAATTTGGTGAGAGAAATAAGTTCATAAATAAGTGAGAGTTCTATTTGAAAAAAAAGAAACTTAATAAATGAAATTGAAAATTTTTCCATATTCAAAAAGCTTGAACTTGTAAAGAATCGTCAATATTTTAAAGTCCAATTGAGGAAAACTAATTAAATTTCAAGGTCTAATTGCACAAGGATGACTGGAACCAAAACTAATCAGAATCTTCAATAGGATGACTGAAGAAAGCTATCTTTTTTCAACGTTATTTGATCGATGCATTTTTTTGACCCACAATAATTCCTTGATGCTAAACATTAACCATATGTTGCTTGCTGGTATAAGCTACTAGAAGAATCAACTGGATATATCATGCATCATGCATATTTTAATATCTATGCTCACGTCTTATTAAAAAAAAAATATACATGCTCACGTATATAACAAAATTGTGGGGTCATTTTATAACTTTTATAATAATTTTTTTGACTATATTCATCAATGGTAGGATTCAAATGACTAAGAAACTTCTTTTAAACGTTTTGAGACTTTTATATATACGTTCAAGTTAGGGTTCAAATCTGATACTCTGTTAAACTAGAATGAAAAAAAAAAAAAAAATTGTATAAAAAAAGTAGGAACTAATATTAATGATATATCGTCGGAAAGATAGATAGTAACATGGTAGTTTATCAATTTTTTTATTGTGCTTAACTTTTTGTCTATAATTTTTTTTGGCATATACCATAGTCAAATAAATTTTGTTAGAAAAATTTCACGTTGATGAATTTTAGAGGTAGAATATATATTTTTGTTTTATTTTAAACAAAAATAGAAAGTGTTACTTTAACAACTAAATTTAGAGATATTAACAATGACATTCATGTAGGGACGGATTCAGAAATTTCACAAGTGTGGTTATATTATTAACAATAAAATATTTATACAAAAATATACATATAAATTCATGAGGAAAAAATTAAATTTGTTGAGCTACCAATATATATTTTTCTTTTTTTCTAAAAGAAAGAACAATTCTTTTTCAAAAGTTAAAATGCTAGATCATAATTATCGGGTTCAACAGTGAAATAATGTTCACGTTCGTAAAAAAAATAATCATATTCATATATTAGACTCTATATTACCGTATTAATTGATCTTTAGTGCTATTTTGTTGCCTATGTGGGTATATAGTTGTATTTGATGTTGGACATAATATAAAAACATGTTATTATTGGTTTAAAAAAAATTAGTCAAGTAGTGCCCCATTTACCGACGGGTGGATCCGTGCCTTCATTCATGGAAAAGTTGAGAGAAAGTTAAAAATTCTTATAATGAGTAAAAATATAAAATGAGAAAGTTAGTTACAATTTGTAAAAATAACCGGTGAAAACTTATTTATAGACTAACTAACTAGTAACTAGTAACTAGAGAGCAACTAATTATATCTTTAATAGTTTTTTGCAAGTTAGAAGGTGTTCAACACTTCTAACTTGAGATAAGGAATACAAAAGTATATCAATTCAAAAGAAAATACAATGAGAGATGCCGAAGATACACCGACCAAAATCAAAGCCATAAGACGAGATACTTAGCCATTAAGCAAAAACCATAACTCAAGGCTTAACCACATAACATAAGCAACAAAACTTAACCACCATAAAGTATTTGATAAAATTAAATTTCCTCAAGAAAATGTAGCGGAATATTTCCTTCAAGGTGAATTTTAAATATGCTCTGATATCATGTTAAGAAACCTGACATTCATGAAAAAGTTAAGAGAAACCTAAAAAATTCTTATAATGTGTAATATATCTTCTAATCAAACATAGTAGAGTAGCAAGAGAATGTGGAAGAAAGATGAAGAAAAAAAAATAATTTTATAATCAAATATAATATAATACAACTAAAATAATTTTGTTAAATTCGTTGTTTTTCAGCAAATTAAACGCGCACCTACTATATCCAAGTTTCATTTCATTTGCTAAATTCTCTTAGAAAAATGCGTAACAAATACCATTAATACATTGTTTAAAAAATAAAATAATAATGTAATTACCTAATTACAAAGTTGTTTGGTTGGGGGTGTAACAAAGAAAAAGATGGCTTGTAAGTAGAAAAATTGTATTTTTAATTTAGAACTTAGAAGTAGGTTACTTTACTAATTACTAATTTTTTTTTTGGTTAAATACTAATTACTAATTTTACTAATTAAGCAACAAAAGCAAATGGTAAATTTCTTCATCATGGTTTGAAGTAAAAGAAGAATCTTACTACTCTTTCGTTTTTTTGTTCCCATTCTCAGCTCTCAAACCCTATCATCTCTCTCTCTCTGCAACAACAATGGGTGCTTCACTGCCTCCTAAAGAAGCCAACCTCTTCAAGCTTATTGTTGTAAGTCTCTCTTTCTATACCTGATTGCTTTCACTTCTTTAAATCCTATATTTTGCTTTCTTCAATTCTTCTCACACGCTATTGTTTGTAATTGATAATCTAAGGAAATATGAGTTAAGCACAGTTTGGGATTCTAGGTTCAATTCTATTTCTTGTAATTTCTCATGTTTGGGAGTATGGAATTTAAAGTCTTTGAGGATTGCTAATTGATAATTTTGATAGTACTTTGAAGTTATAGTTCATTGGATTTACTAGGGAGGAGTTTTTAAGGAATGAAAATATGTTTGGTTAAATTAGTTTGTTTTGGGTAGTTTTAATTGAGTGTTTGAGTTATTGGATGGAGTTTTGGGGGTTTAAATGGATTTGGAATCATGGAAATTGGATGATTTAGAATTTGAATTAATGGAAGTTTGAACCGGTATCAAAATCTGTTAGAAATTGAGTTTTTTTTTTTTTTTTTTGAAGAAGATAAATTAGCCTACCCAAGTTGGCACCAGAGAGAATCGAACCTGAGACCTTAAGGAGGAGCATACTCCCAGGTCCCAAGTGGGTTAGAAATTTAGTTTATTTGATACTTAGAAATTGAGTTATAGGCTTGGGAAATAAAATGGTACTTTAGAAATTAGAATTCTAGTTAGAAAATGCTAACATGTGTCCTAAGGGCACATGTTAAGGAACTAAATGTGGAAATATTATCTTGTAAATTGTGCATTCAAATTCTTAGAAGTTCAAAAATTGATTTTTCCAATACAAAATTTATCTTTTTGAAATCCTTAACATCGGGCGCATGTTAGCATAACCCTTCTATAATACTAGTTAAAAATCTGCCGATGCAATTGGCCATGCACACCATTCAATAATACTGTATCAGAATGGCTGTGGATGTTTGATTTTACCGATGTGTGTGGGTTACTAGCTGACTTAATCACATGACACTGACTGTGAGTATTCAATAAACTTGAGAATAGCTATTACGAGGAATTAAATTAAAACTGAAAAATGAAAATGGTTTGGCATTTTTCTCTCCTTAAGGGACTGGCTGATTTGTTGCAGTGGTTTCTTTTAAAATTTAGTTTTTTAAAATGTTCATTTGTCTCTCAAAAGCTTATGCAATTGGAATTTGATCAACTTGTCCTTAGGATATTTATGTGAGTGAAATAATATTTGCTTATTGAGGTGATGAATTAATTGTATGACGAGGTCATTTGTCCTTGTTCTTATTGCTGCAGAAATCATATGAAACCAAGCAGTATAAAAAGGGTCTCAAAGCAGCTGATGCTATTTTGAAAAAATTTCCAGATCATGGAGGTATACATTTTTTTGGCAATTCCTTTTTATGCTTTTCCATATATTTAGTGGACATTAAGGTTTGTTAAGTTGGGAATTGTTTTATATTTTAATTTCATGTTTCACTTTTAAATAGGAAATTGTCTCGTTGTTTATACTTTTGTATTTGTTATTTACATAAATGACAATTTGTTTAAACTTCGTTTCTTGTTAATAAAGTTTTGTACGAGAAACTGGTGAAATAACCCATTGTCTTCTCTTTTAATTACAAAAACTGACACCTTTATTTTATTTTGTTTCCTATTTTTAAAGTTTTGTATTAGAAACGTTAAAAACATAAAAGAAAGTTTTCATTTTTTCTTATACATTATTCGTTTCCAATTTTTGAAGTTTGGTTTGGTATACGAAACAGTGAAAAAGAAAGGCTTTCTTTGTTTCCCATACAAAACTTTAGAAACAAGGTAAAACAAGGTGTTATTTTTTGTAATTAACAGTGAAAATAAGTGCTTGAAATAGAAAATGTTTTATGCTTCCTTCCCAAGTTGTTTGAATCATGCAAGAAATGTCATATTTTCAAATGTAACTTACCCAATTCTATTTTTGCTCTCAATTGCAGCATATTTGGCCTCTTTGATCATTTATATATTTTTTAATATTTATTTGTGTCTGTTCCTTTTTCTGGATGATAGAAACTTTATCAATGAAAGGTTTAACATTAAATTGCATGGATCGTAAGTCTGAAGCGTATGAACTTGTTCGTCAAGGATTGAAGGTTTGTGTGTTGTCTTTGAGTTTACTTGATTTATTGTTCTTTCAATCATTGTTTGTCAAGTGATTCGGCTTTAAAATTGTTCCGGTACAGAATGACCTTAAAAGTCATGTTTGCTGGCATGTTTTTGGTCTGCTTTATCGGTCAGACAGAGAATACAGGGAGGCAATCAAGTGCTACCGAAATGCATTGAGAATAGATCCTGACAATATTGAAATTCTGCGTGACTTATCACTCTTACAGGTACCGTCTTAATTGCATTTTACCTTTAATTACTTTTTGACAGTAGATATTAACTCAGAAAGTATTTGAACACACACATAGTGCAATGAATTTACCTTGAACATTGGTCTTTTATGTTGGCGTGTTCTTGAGTCAGATATCATACTTTCAAGAGTTTGTTTGATTTATGGATAAATCTTTGTTTTCTCTTTGCTTTATTTCTTAAGTAGATTAGGTTTTGGTCAGAAGGCATATCAAACAGATGACTGAGCAAAAAGTGACTAAGTGATGATGGGTTAGATGGAGAAGTTTCTATAGACATCTGGCTTAAGATTTGAACAAATAAATCTGATTTAGAATCCGAGCTACCTGTTGATGAACGAGAAAATGTAAAATAATAATAAGTTTGCTAGTTTAGGATCGTTAGAGGTCATAGTTCACAGTCACACATGATGGTTATCTGCTAGAACTGAAGATACACGTAGATAATTGTGGTGTGGGGGAATGACTTTGAACTGAAGATGCACATAGATAATTGATGTTATGGCTTATTAGATCTTGAACCTTTCATGCGTCAATTATACTTCCTTCTTTTGTACCAAAAGAAATGAGTTTGTTGTCATTTTAGTCTTCAAAAGAGTTGAATGTTGTCCATTATCCTAAGCAGGGTATGAAAAATATCCAACTCTTCAATAACACAAATTTGGGATGTTCTCATTGGAACATCTTACATTATAACATTATTATAAGATTTGTGTAGCTAATTTTCATACAGCTTTCCATGAACTGTGGCGCAAATAAATGAACTGCTGCTCTATTGTACTGTTTTTCCACCACTTATGAAATAAATATGCACGAGTATATAACCGGTGATTTTTTTTATAATGTAATTTGGTCTACTTATGTGATAGTTCTTTCTACTCTTCACTGACAGGCTCAAATGAGAGATTTATCTGGCTTTGTTGAGACTAGACAACAACTTTTGACTCTTAAGCCAAATCATCGCATGAACTGGATTGGCTTTTCTGTTGCCCATCATTTAAACTCTAAGTATGATATGTATTTATGTTGATTTCCCCCCCAATTGTTGACAGCTTAAACTGAAATTTGTTGTAGCATGATGGTCTTGGGAACAGTTTTCTCCTTTTATTTTTTTCTGAATCTTTGATGTCCTTGACTAAGTATATATATATATATATTTGACAGTTTGCCTCTATTGTACCAATTTTTCCTGTCCTTTTTTTCCGTTTAATGAAATATATAAGTAGCGGTTGTCTAGTAATCTGCAAGAGTTTCCTTATTTTAAGTTAATATAGGAGGCCCTAAGGATTAGAGCTAGGCGGGTGGTAAAAGGAGGGAGAGTATTGAATTGAACCCAAATATCAAGATCATCCTGATCTTGTATGACTAGGAGAGTTGCCACATGAGTTATTAGCCAGTTGATAGATACTATATTTTTCCTTTATATAACACAGATATGACCTTGAGCTTTCAACTTGGCCAAGTTAATACATAAATGTAAAAGCTTTCATTTTCACAAATAATAATTATGACATTCTGGTTAGTCTATACTTACTGTGTTATTTGTGCATTTTGTTTTTTTCATCTAGTATTGGAACATAGTGATCAGAGCATAACTCGAGGAGCTTTTTAGAGAATAATTATTTTGGAACCAAATTCTCCTTCATTTCTTTTATTTACCGAAGTCAACCCTGAACCTGTGGGTCATTTCATTAGTCTAGTTTTTAATTTTTTTTATTATAAGTAGTTGTTGAAATTTAATACAGACCTTTTGAATGTGTAACAGTGCGTCCAAGGCTGTGGAAATTTTGGAAGCATATGAAGGGACTTTAGAAAATGACCATCCTCCAGATAATGAACGGTGCGAGCATGGGGAAATGATTTTATATAAGGTTATACTTTGACAGAATGTTGCATCTGTTTCCTATTTAATGCTCAATGTTTATTTACATCTTATTTACATATTTGGTATGTGATACAACTTTCAGCTTAATTTACTTTATGTGTACACCTGAAATATCAAATTTTTTTTTTCTTCATATTATTTATAACTTCTAAAACAGTACAAAAGGATCTGTGTTAACTTGTCTTTGACCTTGAAGTCTATGGTTGAAACTGATAATGTAAAACCCGGACTGGAAATTTGGTGACCCAGTTCCCTTGCTGACTATTTAGAAGTGTTGACCATTGTTATTGTTATAATATTAGAACATATATTGCAATATCTTTATATTATCTTTGTTTATTGCGTAAGATCAATTTGTAATTGTACAGCATCTTAAATTATCTCCTAGAATTAGTTTCTATATTACAGATTAGGATTCTCGTATCCCTATTTACAGAATTACAGGGATTAACATTTAGTCTTTTGTATCAAATTTGCATCAAACGTAGAACACTATAATTATATATTGTTTTATTCTTCTCCTTTTATCTGAATTCCATTACTTAAACAACCATTTTTCTATCAAACTAAGCGATATGTATGGTTTGGGAATTTTGGGTTGATTGTTTACCAGATGGCTGAATCAGCAATTTAGTGATCTGACTGACTGGTTAAATCATTGGTTCAAAAAATTTTAAAATGAAAAGGGCACCCTGGTGCTTTACAGCTCCCGTCATGGTGGGGTGTAGAGGAGGTTCGGATCCATGCAGGCAGTCTTACTTTGTATTTGAGAGGCTGATTCTTGAACAAAAAATTATACGATAAAGTATGACTTAAGTTAAATTTCATTTGTTGAATGTGAATCTTTTTTCTTTTTTTTATTGCTTTCAGTTCTACTTGGTTATATTTGAGTATGTGAAAATTTGTACAGTTTGGATGCTGATATTATTTGATCTAATTTTTTCTTATAAAAATGTTTTTTGTGCCAAATGTTATTGCTCAGATCTCTTTGTTAGAGGAATGCGGATTTCTTGATAGTGCTCTTGAAGAGTTGCGCCAAAAAGAAACAAAAATTGTATGAATGCTATAGTTACTTTGGGTAATTTGATAATTTAACTTATTATCCATGATACACTAACTTGTTTGTGATAATGTCTTTTTAGGTTGATAAACTTGCAATTAAAGAACAAGAGGTTTCACTTCTAGTAAAGCTTGGTCATTTAGAAGAAGCAGAAACGTTATACAGGATATTACTTTCCATGAATCCTGATAATTATAGGTAACATAGAACACTTATATTTTAGGTCAAAATGTATCAATTGATAAGTCTTTTTTAGATGTTTTTCCTTTTTGTGGTTTCTCCCTGAATTTATAGTTTGTTTTTTAAGCCTGAATGGGTTATTTCACACACTTCTAGCTTATAAATAAAATTATTCTATACACCAAAAGTTTTGTTTCAATTATGCATTGTGTTTCGAATGGTGAGATGAATGCACATTGTTCAAGGTAGCTCTTATTTATACTTCTATCACGACTGTTTCTTTTACTTTCCCCACCATTTTTTTGATTACACATTGCACACAACTATATATTGTTTTACTAGTTATATTTGTTTATCGTGATTGGTTTTGTGCATCTTCCATTACCTGCTTTTGTGCTTATTTTGATGTTATTAGGCCACTTCTCCAAGCCTGTCCAGAATTTGGAAAGAACCATAATGTACAGGGTTCAATTTCTCACATCTTCTTTCTTTATCAGATTGTGCCCTCAACTACAATGGATCTTGGCTCTCATCTCGAACTTCTCTCTAGATTCAGATTCTCGGAGACAAAACCAAACCTCTGTTGAAACCACTTGACACAACCTTCCCGAAGGTTCCCATGACGTATTCTGATCCCTTTCCTTCCAGAAACCGACCATTTGAGAGATCCAGGGACATCTCGTCCCAAATCTGGTTCTCACCAGATGTTTATCTTTCCTTCTCACCGCCTATTCTTATTTATAGGCAACAAGCTTTATTTATTTCTTTGAATTATCTCAGTCTTGTTAACTAACCAAGCCTCTTCACTAAGAGACCTATCATATTGCTATTTGTATTGGTTCACCAGAAGTTCAAAAAACATAAGCAAAAAATTGTAAAATGCAGACAGTGGTGTTTTAATTGTCTAGTGTCCAGTATGACTATGACTGCAATTTTGAAGTATCTGTATGCCACTTTTGATTGGATGATCTTTGAAAAAGGGGACAAAATATTTCATTAATATCTCTTACTTTTGGAACCGAGAATTTTATCGGGTACATGTGATTGTGCATATTTGTTGTTTACTTGATTTCTTACTAGTGGAAGGGTGGGTTCTGCTTAAAGGTAGATTAGGATAAAGCTCATCTTGTCTAAGTTTTCAGAGAAATTGGTTTATTTATTTTTCATTAGCTACTAGGATTAAATTGATGGAGGTTTGATTTTGCCGCCGTTGCCTTTTTTTTTGGCTCATTGATTTGATAAACTATTTATTTTGTATTTGAATTGTTTATGACATGCTTATTTTTATTTACTAAACTTGTAGAAGCTAAACATTAGTTCTTGTTTCATATTACCAATCAGTTACTATGAGGGTCTCCAAAAGTGTGTTGGATTATATTTAGAAGATGGGAAGTACTCTGCTGATCAAATAGATCAGTTAGTTTCGTTGTATGAAACACTTGGGCAGCAATATAAGTGGTCTTCTGCAGTTAAGGTAACGCATTTCATTGTTGTTATTCTAGTCATTTATACCTTTTTGTTTACTTAATATCTTTCCGTAAAAGGTTTACAATCAACAATAATATTTTACTGTATTATCTATGCAAGACATTTCAAGTACTTGCTTTTTCTGTGGAAATAGTTTTTCTAATATATAAATATTAGTGTATTACTATGTTGCTGATAGTGTTTTTGGAGGCAGGAATTTCATTGTTTCATGCTTGATTTTAAATTTCGCCAAAACTTGAATCAAATACCTATAAGCCTAATAAGTGTGTTAATAATGTCGTAAATTTTGTTTTTGAATCGAGAATTGCAATAACTTAGGAAATTTAAATTACAGGGGTATTGAATTACAATGGTCGAATTACTTTCATTTGCAATATACTTTGTTTGGATTTTTACCCATGATATTGAATAACTTGAAGTGGCTAACTATCTTGAATTCAATTTTGTCCTGGTTCTCATCACACATGAATCTCAATATGAACGTCCATAATTGAATGTAGTATAAATTTATGTTTAGGCAGCTGTTTTATGGCGCCCAAACTGCTTTTGAATGGGTAGAATGCAGTTTCAGGGCTAGGAAACAGCCAAAAATGTGCTAAGTCTGCAAGTCGACCTACATTTAATTCCTGCATGTTTTACCCATGATTCCTACCCAGACCGTGCGACAACGCCTTTTGTCAAGGAGATAATATTTGCGGTGAAAAATAGATATATAATACTAAGAGAGGTGTGATTTTTTGGGGAGGGCGGGGAAAATTTAAGGAGCTTGGGAGATATGAAATCTCAGCAGAGAGAAATGCAATTTATCTGAATATGAGAAGTAGATACGCAACCTGTGAAATCCTGCAATTTATCTCAGACATAGGAGGTGCAGTTGGGGAGACCTTCTAGATGTTGGTGGTTGTGGAGTGGGGAAGAGGTGCTGCCATTGGAATCCCAGTCTTGAACAGATCTGAGAACGAGGTTGTCCGGGAAACAGCGAATCTCAGTTGTCACAAATCTGGTACTGTATTTGAGGGAGACGGTGTCAGTGGAGTGCATGTTCTGTTTGCCTACCAGGCACAACTTTCAAGGTCTGTTTTGCAGTACAGCACCAAACTTTTGAGTCATAGTAGTCTCATGGAGAGAAAGTAAAGGGTTTAGAAGAGGGGGATGTGAGAAAGACAGGTGGCGTAGGGCCAGTGGATGGTCCAAGAGGGTGGCAGTATACGTGGCTGGGAGAGGGACCACCTGGAAGATGCGGTAGCGGGTTGGAGGTGGAAGTGGAGAGAGCACGATGATGGGAGAAAAAGAGGTCTGTAAATAAAATATTTGAGAAAATTTAAATTTGACGGTGGTAATGTACTTATCCACTCTTTTAAACTAGTGTACTCTATACGCAGCTGCTAAAGAAGTAATCCTATTTTTGTTGACATCGTCACACTCACAAATCAATGTGTGTGCATCTTCTAGAATTTAATATAGTATGCGCAAATCAATGTATGATGTTCTAATGATGTATTTCCTATCAAGTTAGGTAGTACTATTGTAGTTCACAATGTTTTTCGATGAAATTCATCTTCAGTGGATCTTTTTGTTTGGCAGAGAATACCCCTGGATTTTTTACAAGGTGACAAATTTCGAGAAGCAGCAGAAAGTTATATTAGGCCTCTCTTAACTAAGGTATACAGAGTTCCTTTACATGTTTTATGTGCCCGGTTTAGTTATTTCAAGATTAATTGAAGTTTCTTTCTGTGTTGTTCCTAGGGAGTTCCATCTCTGTTTTCTGATCTTTCTTCTTTGTACAATCATCCTGGGAAGGTCGGTTTTATCACTTACATTTCTAATATTAAAATTGTTTTGGATTTCATGATTTATTTTTTCTGCATTATATATCATGATGATGATTGCACAAATTACTGATTCTGCGGGTTCTGATTTATTTTTCTTCATTTTATTTAAAATTTGTCCAGGCAGAAATTTTGGAACAAATTATTCTTGAGTTAGAGCATTCAATTAGGACATCACGCCAATATCCTGGGAGGTATAATACCTGTTACTCTTTTTCCTGGTAACTCATGAATTTAGTCTAATGTTCATATGATGCAAAGGTCATTTTGGATATCTCTTGGTAAACTCTTGTTATGAAGAAATCTGCAAGGGAAGCATACATGTCCAATATTTTTGTCAATCAGTAATTAAAATTCCAATGGAACAAACTTGAGCAAAACACCCAAGAGAAACCAAGGCACAACTGTATGCCATGTCAAATGGATGGCAATGATCGTTCTAGCTGTTACTTTTGTATTATATAAATAACCATCGTCTCTCTTTTATATAGTACGGAGAAAGAATCCCCTTCAACTCATTTGTGGACTTTGTTTTTCTTGGCTCAGGTTTGTATCTACAGTTTGATATTTAGATTCATTTCCCGCATCCTTTCACTAATAAATTTATATTGGTTCAGCATTATGACAGGCGTGGCCAATATGAGATTTCTCTTTCTAAAATTGACGAGGCTATAGAACACACACCTACTGTCATTGATCTATATTCTGCCAAGGTTTGTTCGGAGTTATGAATACCATTGTTCTTGTTATTGAATTATTTAATTTTTGTTGTTGTCGTCCTTCCTTTATGTTTTAAAGGTGGGTTTGACGAGGCTATAGAACACACACCTACTGTCATTGATCTATATTCTGCCAAGGTTTGTTCGGAGTTATGAATACCATTGTTCTTGTTATTGAATTATTTAATTTTTGTTGTTGTCGTCCTTCCTTTATGTTATAAAGGTGGGTATTGTTGTAGTTATCCGAATATTATTATAGATTAAATGACTCTTAACTATGATTTGGTTGATTAGCTTCTAGAATTTATGTGACACATAATTTGTGTAGAATGCAAACCATCGTTCATCGTGAGTATTAGACATTTGGTCAGCATTGTCACATACGTTATTGCCATGTGCATTGTGTGTTTCTTTGTGATGCCTTTGTGCTCAAAAGCCCTTTTTGATAAATTTTGCAGATTTTCCATGCGGTTTCTATCATGCTGCTTAACTCATTTCAGAAGGCTTAAATGCCAAATAATTTATCATTTTTTTGTTACTAGAAAAAGACAAAATATTTTTGCACAGTAAAGCTTAGTTTTTGAATATTGAACTTTTAATCAAGCACATTATCATTGTAAGTTTATAACTCGAAGTAAATAAGATGACAGTCACTTGTGGGACTTGTATATGAGAGTACAGATGGATAAAATGAATTGAAATTGAAATCTGAATTCATGGTGCCCTTGTCAACAGTTAATAACAAAATTGAAAGATTTTTTATTGTATTTTGTATAACAGAGTCGGATATTGAAGCATGGTGGTGATTTGAATGCTGCTGCTGCATTTGCAGATGAAGCAAGGCGTATGGATCTTGCCGATCGTTATGTTAATAGTGAATGTGTTAAGCGCATGCTGCAGGCTGATCAGGTTTCCGTTTTTAATTGCACTATATATATATCAGCTAACAGACTTATTGATTTGAATGATTCTCTTTTTTCGCTTTTCTGACTCTGGTGTATTTATATGTTCTGTTGCTATCAAAGGTGACTTTGGCAGAAAAAATAGCTGTGTTGTTCACAAAAGATGGGGATCAACACAACAACCTTCATGATATGCAATGCATGTGGTTAGTATACAATCATGTTTTAATATTATGCATTGCACATTCAATTTGTGGCTTAATTTCTTAATGCATGTTGTAATATCTATACTTTCAAGGTACGAGCTTGCCTCGGGTGAAAGCTTTTTCCGCCAGGGCAATCTTGGGCGGGCTCTCAAGAAATTTTTAGCTGTGGAGAAGCATCACGCGGATATTACCGAGGACCAATTTGATTTTCATTCATATTGCTTAAGGAAAATGACTTTGCGTACTTATGTTGAAATGCTTAAATTTCAAGACCAATTGCACTCACATGCATATTTTCATAAAGCTGCAGCAGGAGCTATCAGGTGAATATCATGTCTTTTGTTGGTGTGCTGTTTTAATGCATGAGTTGTTATGCTCGGTAGTGTTTGCAATGCCTTGGATAAATGGGTCTGTACATGCATGGGAGCTGAAATCCCTGCACAAATGCACACGAGACGCAATGTGTATAGGGAAAGTGAACTTGTGATTATTATTAGAACTTTCTTTTCCTTTGTTGTTTCTAACATTCTCTGCTTCACAGTTCTTTTGAGGCTAAGGGTTTGCTGACATATGCTAAGGGTTTTCCTTAAGGATTGCAATGACTGTTCCACATATAGTATAAGTTAATGATATAAGTGAAGCATTTTTCTTCTGATTTTGTATTTATGATATTGTGTTTGTATCACTTGGAACTGCAGATCTTATATTAAGTTGCACGATTTTCCTCCAAAGTCTACAGCAGAGGAAGATGAGCATATGTCAAATTTGCTCCCTTCTCAGAAAAAGAAAATGCGACAAAAGCAAAGAAAGGCAGAAGCAAGAGCTAAGAAAGTATTGTACACATGTCCACAGCTTCTAGTAACTTAAATGCAGTAAAGCCTTTAATGTTGCTCGTCCTTTTGTTCTATTTTGTGTTTAGGAGGCAGAAGAAAAGAATGAAGAGTTAAATTCTAGTGGGGTATCAAAGTCTGGGAAACGGAATGTAAAACCTGTTGATTCTGATCCACATGGGGAAAAGTTATTGCAGGTAACTTTACCGTCTTTAATGACCATTGGAATTCCTATTCAGCTCTCTTTTATTTTCTTTCACGCACAAAAAATTTCTCCTAGGTTTCATGTAGAAGATAAGTAATTGTAGGTGACCATTGTTGTGGTTGTCACCTTGCATATTGGCTTTTTGCAAGTGTAGATGGGTAGATATTATAGAGGGTTTAGATTCATTATATATGTTCTAATTTGTATATTATAAAGTACATTAGGGTAACATATATTTTACCCTTTAAGATTAGTTTCCGTATTTGTTTCATTAGTTAAGAGGTTTTTGAGTCTAGTATTAGGCTATTAGCATATGTGGGAATATGTGACCTTTAGTTAAAGGGGTTTTTGAGTCTAGTATTAGGCTATTAGCATATGTTTTCTGCAACAACATCCAACATATTATTCACATTTTTTCCTTCTAATCTGATTTTTCCAAGTGTTTATTTTTCCTCCCTCTAAACCTAAAGACTGAATCCTATAACTTCAACAATGTAAATATGAATAACAATATTCTTAGTTGTAGATAGGACTTTGCTTTCATATAAATATCATATGGAATTGACAAATTAAAATGCCATACTGAAAAATACCACGGCTTGACATATTTATCGAACTGTTGAAATCTGCATAATGCAAAAGTGTCTGGTTTATCAGACACTAGTTTTAATGTCAGAATGTTTTTTACCAAAGTCAATAGTCACTATTTTTGTTAGTCCTGATGATATAGACCTGTCTCTTGTGTGTTTTTCCATCCTTAGGTCGAGGATCCACTGTCCGAAGCTGTTAAATACTTGAAATTGCTGCAGAAGAATTCACCCGATTCATTGGAAACGCATTTGCTCTCTTTTGAATTATATACAAGAAAACGAAAAATTTTGCTTGCCTTTCAGGTATGAGGAGTCAGTAACTTATGTATCATTTTTTTTTGTTACATTGTAAATTTTTCTGGCTAGTACTACTTCTGTCCCTATTATAAGCCTCATTTTAAAAAACCCTTTATCCTCAAGTATAAGCTCCTTTCCAAAGTACTAGATGCATTAATTATTTTACAAAAATACCCACAGTATCATTGTTTAATTAAATGCACACTTGCTTCATCTCTCCCAATCATACTCTCCAATTCTCAATGTTTAAAACTTAAAACCCCTACTGGCATTGGCAAACAAGGCAGGACTCAGTCCCTCGAATTCCACTTTTGACACATCATGTCTCCTTCATTCCATTGCTTCCCCCTAAAAGTAAATTTCCCTCCTCTCTCCCAATGATTACCACATTTCCTTCCTCCACTTCTAACCTGCCACATGTCCATATTTCAGTTAGGCCTTCCCTCTCCACTTCATTCCTTTCGTCATATTCAGCCATCTATCCTATTGTTTTTTCCTCACCTGATAGACCTTGTCCTCTTGGCCAACACCCTTCACATTCTTGCTATATCTTTCCCTTCTCTCATACATGTACTTCATGGTTCAACGAGAGCTCTATTTTTTAATAAACAGTTAAATGTCACGGTAGCTCTGATTATTTAAATAATTCATTTCTTAGACTTCTTTCTTCTTCATCATTTTAGACTATGATGTTAATGCAATTTGTTTTCTTTGGAGTTGTAGGCTGTAAAGCAGTTACTGAGGTTGGATGCTGACCACCCTGATTCTCATCGTTGCTTGGTATGGTATCTCCTTTGGAAGAGCAAGTTAGTTCCATTTTATTGGGAGAAAGTATTTTTAATGATATTTTTTATAGCAAAGCTATAATACAGATTGTTCCATCTTTGCATAATAGTCATCTTTGTAAATGTATTATTCTTCAATTCAAAATTGTTTGTACATATCATGATATATTTTTAAGCATTGTGGTAGATTAGGCAATCCGAAAGACAATGTACTTTTGGATTTGCGCAAGCTATTCCTGGTCTGTTATTCAATTTCTTTATTCTCATGTATGGATACAATTTGTCATCTTTATTCTTGTGATTACTTCTTTTCTCCATCACACCCAAACAAGTAAGAAAACTCTTTCTGCTCACATTTATTTTGTCCATATGTTGCAGATTAAATTTTTCCATCAATTGGGATCTATGAGTACTCCTGTGACTGAAGGCGAGAAACTGATATGGAGTGTCTTAGAAGCTGAGCGCCCAACTATTAGGTTCTTGACGCGTCAGTTTTTAATGGCAATATTTACTCTCATTCATTTTTGGACTACAATTTAATTTTTACTTTATATGTTTATTCCTTTCTTGCAGTCAGCTGCATGAGAAATCTCTTTTTGACGCAAACAATGCTTTCCTTGACAATCATAAAGGTTGTCCCAGTGAACATTATCATCTTTGTGGCATTGCATACATTTCATGTTTCTTCATGAAGAATTTATATTGTTTCTTTATTGTTTGCAGATTCTTTGACGCATAGAGCAGCTTTTACGGAAATCTTGTACATTTTGGATTCTAACCGAAAGTGCGAGGCTGTCAAGTTGATTGAAGAGTCGGCAAATAATGTTGTGCCAAGGTAATGTTTTACAACATCTTGCCATTTGGTATAACCAACTCAACACATTTCTTGTGTCAGTTAGGTATTGGATTGTCAAAATATTATATATTTGTGGTACCACTTGACTAACGGCGGCTTGAGAAAGCTTGTCGTAATTCATGATTTCATTCCACTGGAGGGGTGGCTTACCTGTTAACCTAATTAGTGTGACGGGAGTTGAAAATCCCACATTTATTAGAAATATGACTTTGGCAGTGTTATAAGATTTGGTTACTCATTAAATTACAAGCCGGTTTGTGGTGTTGTGTTTGACCCGAAGTTCAAATTCTCAGAAGTATTGCATATTGGCTAGATAGAGATGTGGCCTAGGTAATATAAAGCTTGGACGTTCCTCGCCTTACACACTAGTTTTGTGGGGATTGACTTATGCTGCGAGCCCAAATTAAAAGAGAGGGGACTTGGTATTCTTGTCTTAAAATTTGGAGAGATTGAGAAAATACATTTGACTTCAACCTACCCTTCTGATCAGATAGATAGAGTTGAGATTCTGAGACTTTGAGTGAGTGAAGTAATGCATAACATACTACTGAATGACAAATTATATGCATCATTATATCTATCCTATAAATTTTGAGTGTATTGTCAGGGTTCATGTTTGTGTGACAGCAAGTGCTTCCCAAGCTTAAGCTCCTTTGTTTTCCTTTTAGTTTCATATTTTGCTTTCGGAACTGAGTAATGGAGACATTAAATCTTTCCTTGATTTTTTCTGCTAGAAATGGAGCAATTGGGCCAATCGGAGAATGGAAACTTAAAGACTGTATTGCAGTTCACCAGCTTCTTGGAACAGTACTTGTTGACCAAGATGCGGCATTTAGTAAGTATAACCGCAATAATTTTATGTTGCCTGAATAATAGGTTTGCCTTAAGGATGAGTGCAGATTGTAATTTTAGTAACATGATATTTTCCACAGATGGTCCTTTCCATGTACCAAAAGTTCCCGTATAGGGGGGGATTAAAAATGTACTGTTGCTTTTGACCTGTTGCTCTGAAGTGAACAAGATGGTATTATTTTTAATGGAAAACAGGATAAAGATAACAAAAATTGTTTATAAACATATAGTTAATAATTTTGCCACTATCTGCAGATCGGGCTGAGTTGCTCTCAAAATTTATAGTTTTCAAGGCTCTCTTCCTAGATATGGAATTGAGTTTCGTGTTCTTTTATTACAAATAAGGAAATTTTGGTACTTAATTTCTTCTGTTCTCGATTTTTGCAGGGTGGAAAGTGCGTTGTGCAGAGTACTTCCCTTATTCAACGTACTTTGAGGGAAGGCACAGCTCTGCCTCTCCTAACTCAGCCTTCAACCAATTACGTAAGAACTCTGATAAAGATAGTTCTAATCATTCAGTTGGTAATCAAAATGCGGTCTCCATCACATCAAACGGGAAAGCATTTGAAAATCTCACTATTTGATAAATACATTCACGAGGCTAACAGATACGTGCAAATGACTTGGTTTGGGTGCTTGAATAACCAAACTGCATTTTACACCCAGAAATGACAGTGTCACTATTTGCAGCATTTGTCACAGTTTTGGTGCCTGTTATGGCGAAATCGACACGTTCTACCTCCCATCTTTGAAATCTATTCCATTTGCAAATTATGGGTTTGCACCATTGTCTGAGGTTATGATTTTCGTCGCAGGGAGAGGCTACATAATTTTTAGGCTTCTAGTTCTGCATCCAACCAACATAAATTAGGTAGAGCTTGTTGTACCTTTCCTATTTTGCTACAAGATGCTGGAATGATAGCTTTAATTTTGGATGGATTTAGTTTAGTGCTGTTGTATTATAGATGGTGTTTTAATCTCTTCCATGCAGAACGGAATGAACTGATTTGATTCTGTTTTGGTGAATGAAATTAGAATGTACTATTTATTTCAAGTCCTGTTTGGTATGTTTTGAAGATGTAGTTTGGTTTTATCTTTTAATTTTTAATAAAAAATAGGACACAAGTAACTTATATGTTTTATAGTGTTTCTATACCTATAGCCTTGTAATGATTGATAAGGATTAAGGGCACATTCTGGAAATAGAAAGTACTAATGGATTTTTGATTTTGTTTTTAGAGATAAAGTTAATTCTTATCATTAATAACTTAACAAAGATGCTTTACAAGATAATTATAATCATAGGAAATACTACTACAAGACGAGGAAATGGCTTGAGAAGGTGATCATATGTTGTTCCAACGGTCGATGACCCTTCAATCAAATCTCTATATTCGTTGAGGTGTTGAAATACATTTTTCAAGAACCTTACTAAATTTGTCACCAATGAATGGCCCAGATTTGGATTGCCTTGAGTTGGATTTGGATTTCTTGATTTATAGCTACTAAAAGAGTCGGAATGGTTTTTTTAGACCAACTCACGTTGTTTAAGATAGCCGAACTTCTACTAGTATTCAAATATCGATATTCATTGGAAGTGGCATCCAATTCTTTCAAGAGGCTGTGAAATTCGCATATAAAATACACCTTCTTGGTGTTATTCTAGAAGGTGGGGTGCAATGCTAGTGACTGTGAACTTGGCCTATGCAACAAAAAGAAAAATATTTCGATCAATTTAAACTAACTTCAATGATAACAATCAAAGGTAATTGAAATAATTATATACCTTCTCTCCGGATTAGAGTTTAATAACCTACCCTAATCACATTTTCAACTGTATGGAAGACGATAAGGTTGAATTAGCAGAAAAGATCACTTCCGGTAACCATGAATCAAATATATGGGAAGCTATGTGGGACTCTATGAACGCTTCCCAATAAAGCCGACATTGAGAGAGCAGCTTATAGACGTTTGGAAAGCTCAAATATTTTACGTTTCTATGGTTGTAAGAAAGACAACAATCATCACACACTTGTGTTTGAAAAAGCCAATTGTAGCTTATTTGAACTGATCAGCGCGGTTAAAAACCGCTCTGTTGTTGTTTGGCATGATAATGAAAGACATAAGTGTGACAACTCTTTAGTTTACGATAACACTTAACATTATATGTTAACGTGAATAAAACTATTGTTTAAAAATGATAACATATTTTTTTTTATTATAGAAATGATAACATTTAATTGTGTGAATAAAACTAGTAATTAATTAAGTGTTTATTTTTCATACAAACTATAGAGACATTATAAATGGAGTCATCTACTTGCAATAGGCTTGTTAAACATGGTCGGGTGCGTATTTTAGAAACCATACTTCTTCCAGAAGCCATATATTACAGCTTACTTTTGTAGAAGTTTGAACTTTATTTTTTAATAACTATGGCTTTTTTGTTGCCAATGCATGTTTATGAAGATTTTGTTTAAATCATAGAAAAACACTAAATAACCCTAGCTCTCCAACAACAATGGCCCAAGATTCTGGAAGATTTTGTTTCAACCGCAACAACAACAACAACAACCATTTAAGATCATTTTTACGCACTTTCCGTTATCCCCACCAATGGCTCATTCAAATTCAAGACCTACAATGTATTCCATTTGAAAATATGAACAATGTTCAAGATACCTTGACGCATCATCGTCAATATGCTATGCAAATTATTCAAAATAATTTCCAAAACCTTGCTAACAACGAGAGGAGACTCATTTTAAATCTTCCTGGGAATTTGACTTGGAGACTTGCCATAGATCTTATGGTATCTATTGACCGTGAGGTCATTAAAAACTCAAACCTCCACCCCGCATCACATATTCATGGGAGCAAAACGTCATACCAGGAGGTGGTGAAGGAGGAAGGAGAGGAGGAGGGAGAGGGGGAGGGAGAGGAAGAGGTGGAGTCGAAGTACAAGGTAATTATAATAATGTTTACTATGAGAAGGAATGACAATTACGATAAACATCCTGAACCAATGTTGGCCCACCTCAGTGATGGGAAAGAGATTCCATTCATGTTTTTGGTAATAACAATAATGTATACCTCGGTGATGGGATGAATGTCACAATACATCATCAAAGCCAAGAAGCCAGTAATCAACAAGCTGAAGTAGAATCAATTCCTCAACTAGAAGCCAACATGGATACAGAGCAAGAAAGGATGCGTCTTTTGCCTTGCAAAAGGAGCAGGCCGATGTAAAGTTATGAACACATTCTTTTCTTAACGATCACAAAATGTACATGATTGTTGAAATGAGCTCATTTTTTTTATTCTTTTAGAGTAGGAGTGTTAAAAGTAACTGCAGAACTGAATCGAACTGCCTAACTGTACCGAACTAAACCAAAATTAACTGATATATGGTATGGTAACATGTATGCAATTTATAACATGTTGAAAGAACTAAAAAACAATTATTTGGATACTATTAGAAACAATATTATCTTAAACAACAACGTAACAGTGACTGTTGTTTATAAATATTCAAGGAAATCAATGTTATTGGAGTAAACAACGCTGTTGTTTATCGGGAGGATTCTTATAGCGTTCTTAAAGTTATTTCAATAGCGTTGATTTCCTCGAATATTATCTTATACAACATTAACGCTATTTGAGGAAATCAACGCTATATTATCTTACAACTGCTTTATCCAAATAAACGCTATATTATCTTAATCAACATGTTTCTAATAGTATCCAATATTATCTTAAACGCTATAAATCAAATCAAGAAAATCAAGCAAATCGAAATGTCTCTCCATCGGGCACAACTTTAATAAGGTTCTTACGCAATGTTCTCCATTACCTTTACCAATATAAAACTTTTGTTGGGACAAACAATATTGGCGAAGCGTGTGATTACTTTCTCCAGAATTATCTTAATCTCTTAATTGAATGTTTCAACTATGTGAAAATCCATCTGTTGCAAGATGAACAGTTCAAGTTTTTCTTTCTAATTAATAATTAAGGGAGCTGCTGCTTCTGCCTTAAGCCTTTGAAAGATTGTTTTTTGTTGGGCTAATTAATTATAGTTTAAGTTTTTGTGTTGCGACAAGGATCTTTGGAACATTATTCTACCTATAGTTTTCATTTTGCTGGGCTAGTTATTTATAGTTTAAGTTTTTGTGTTGCGACAAGCTATATGAAAGTTCTAGTTGGGAAAACAACTGTTTACACGGTGTTTAAAAAATTAAGTTAAGTGTAGTTAATTTTTTTGATTTAGTGTAAAACATAGTTAAGTTTACTATATTGTCCTTTTTATTCACCTTAAAAATCACATGCTTTTGTAAAAGTGAAGTAAATGCATAAAAAGGGTAAAATTAAATAAAGATATATTAGGAATAGTAGTATTAATTAGTTTAAAAGTTGTTAACTTTTGCTTATAATAGTGACCAAAATTTAAAGTGTTTTTTTACTTATAAATATGACCGGAGGGAGTAATTGCTTGTTGTTTGACAGCTTCATCTTAAATCGTCCCTTAAGTTCTTATAGTAAAATGTTGTAGGGAGATGTTGGGGCACAAGAGCGTGTGAGTTTTGTCATTAAAGAATTGTTCGACATGTTTTTAGGTGTTCCCTATTGTATGAAATCCATATTAGATTAATCAAATCATACTAAGAGATATCTTATTAAGGTAATTATTTTATAGTTGCAGGAATGTTGGCATGCATGAGTCTGAATTTAAATACGAAAATTTTCATCTTTTACACTTAAGGTGTACGATTAACCATTTAGGGTCCGTTTGATGGACAAGATAAAATAAATACAATATATGATATGGAGCTGAATAGAAATAAGATATGATATAAACATGATAAACACTTATATTATTATGTGTTTGATGCACACATGATAACAAATAAGATAACATTATTTTTTTAATTAAATATAATTAAATAACAAATTTCAATTGTAGGTGTTTTTAATTTTGACAAATAAGGATTTACTTTCTTAATAACACAAAGGATAATTTCTAACTCAGCCTAAACTTAGGATAGAAATTACAAAGGAGAAATATGATATGATTAATTAAAGGAATAATTTATCCTATCATATTGGTATATAAAACACAAAATTAAATTAAGATACGATTCATTTATCATATTATGTCTCCTTATCATGGCCATCAAACGTGTCCTTATAACTTAAAAAAAAAATACCGCTTAAAATTGGTATAGTATAGAACAAAGGCCCTCTTTGAGAAGGTCTATAGAAACGGGAGACAACTATCATCAAGTGTGACTATATGTGGCCCCACCTGAAAAAGGATTCTCTAATTATTTTTCTCCCTCAAATTTTCTCAATTGTTACATCTTAACGATTGACCACATTTTCTTTATTTTTCTAATTAAAATATTATCACATAGTTTTGATCCAATAATTTAGATGCAAACATTATTTGCTCAAATTTTTTTCGAATGGAGAGAATCCCCTCTAGACCCCACCTATGTAGTAAAGTTCATGCTTTGGGCAAAGTCGTGGTGGAAAATAATCTGCTCGGTTGGAAAGGAACATAATTGTTGAAATCAACAAGGGTTTGATAAATATAAGTTAGCTTCCAACATTTTGGTTTGTTACATTTATATACATATGTTATAATGTTCACCTAGCAAGGTCCATACACACCTGATCCTGGTTATATATCTTGTATATATATAGTAGCAATATATCAACATCAACCATGTGTCCCCTATATACATGCTTAAACATGACTTTTCTTATTTAATGGTTGTAGAATCAAGAATTTATAGGTTATAGTTTTCTGTCCATTTATCAGATTAGAAATCTGTCTCAATTAAAATTTAAATGCGTGGATGCTCAAAATTGTAATCTTGACTATGAATGAACCAAAGGGTTGAGATTCATTGACTTGGTGAATGCATGCCTCCTTGATATTAGACCGTAGAAATTAAACCACGAGGAATTCTAAAGTTGGTCAGAAACAAACCAAAAATTACTCGAACAATCATAATATGAATGAAAAAGAGGACATGCTCAAACAATCATGACAACTTTTTTGGCTACAAATGGAAAAACAATCATGTGAACTTGCCCAAAAAGGAAGCATAGTTTCATAGTAACTATATATATTAGATGATATTCAATCCATTTCATATCTTCTTTCGATTTTGTTTCAAAACTTTATTTTTAAAAATCCAATGTATAATTAGTTATTTTTTTCAAATTTGCTTTTAGTATATGAGAGAACATAGAATAGTGTACTACAACTAATGACATATTAGATAATGAGATATATAATTGGTCGATATTCATAATTCTATGTGAATGTAATATTGAGAAAGTTGATAACATCATGACTCTTTTTTTTTTTTTAAATAAATCAATTTAAATTTAAATTTTAGAACTATTCATTTGAAAGGGAGTTTAATCATGATATTCTAATGTTGACTTGAAGATTAATTTCATAGTGAATTTAAATGACTTAGTGAGATTATTTTGAGGTGCTTACATAGGGTAAAAAAATCCTATTCACACCGAATTAACAACAACAACAAAAATCAATACAAATATTTAATTTAATTAAATATAAAAATGTACTATTATGAATATTCAATGAATTGAATATATTAAAATAAAGCCAGTAAGAATCATTTGCTTAAAATACACGCTAATTAAGGCTCACTAGTGACCATATTAAACTGATCATATTGTTTGTGGGGATGGAGTTTTCTTTTAATTGAGTGGTGAATCTTCTTGAGTGGATGGGTTGGTTTTTGGAACGCAACGAGTTCATCATCTCTCTAGAAATTTCCCTCTGATCTCTCTCTAGAACATTTTCCAGATCGCGACCCCTTTTATCCAAATCGTCACAGTTCGATGTAGTCCATCTGGGTGGTGGTGCGATGAGCGGCGGCTTCCCTCCGCACCACCTTTTTCCTGATCGGCGCCGGAGTTTTCGCGGTGGGTTTTGTGGTCCGCTCTTCAATCGGTTCTGCCTCCATCCGTTTTCTCCTTCTCGCGGCGGTTTGGTTCTCTCAGCCACGTTTTAGCCTCAAAGGATTGTGTTTCTCCCTTTCCTATGAGTTATGTCGGTTTTTATTTTTTGTGGTGGCCGCCGGCGCCGGATTCAAGCGTTTGCTGGTTTTGGTGGTTTTGGGTTTCTCTGTTGCCGTTTTGGTGGCCCTTTCTCCCGCCTTCAACTTCAGTTGGCTCGTTTTCATCGCCGGTGTTTTCGTTGGTTTGTGTTCGTTGGTTCTGTGCCCATCGGTGTGCCGTCCGTCGATTGGTATTGTTTGTTTACGTTTTGTTCTGTTTTTGTTATGTCTGTTTGTTTTTGGTTTGTGCTTCTGGAACAGAGATTGGATGGGTCATTGGTTTTATTAACCCGTAAGGGTTTGGTCCTTTTAACCCGTAAGGGTCGTTTCTAACGCGTTGAGTTCTCGTTTTGGGCTCAATTGCGTCTTTTCTGAAACTGGCGGCGGTGGTGTTTTGCGTCTTTGTTTCTCTGATGTTCCAGGTCTGTTGAGATCTGCAGGTCTCAAGGCGTCAGGACTGCTTCTACTCCGGTACCGTTTTCTTATCCGTATAGGTTCTTGTGACTGTTCTCGAATTGTTGGTTCGAAAGAATTGTTATGCTTGCTGCTTGTTCGGGGGTTGTTGGCACGTGGTTCTGGTTCCGTGTTGACGGCCGATCCATTCGCTGAGTTTCTAACTCTTTTTAATCTTGGGGATGCTCTCACTCTTCATCTTTTTTTGTAACTTGGTTTCGCGCCCGTACGCGGGCTCGCTGGGTTGCGCTCGTGATAAGTGTTTGTATTGTTTTGATTGATTAGGGTTGTTTATCTGATTCTGTTTATTCACGATGTATTCCCATTTGGGTTGTAGCTGGGTCAGGTTTAATGTCCCCCCAGTCTCTGTAACTTTCTCTTTTTTTTTTTTGTAATATATTTTTCCTTTTGCTTAAAAAAAAAAATCTTAACACAGCTAAGCTATCAAGTAAAACAAAGGTAATAAAATTAAGGGTAAATAGGTCATTACCCTCTTGTAAAATAGGCGAGTTTTGCGTTTGTTCCCTGTAAATTTCTTTTTGTAGGAATACCCCCTTACAATGTTAAAAAATTTTTTTGGTAGGGTATTTTACCCCTCTATGTTGGGAAAAAAAATTGACAGGGAATAAAATATGCTACCAAATTTTTTTTTGAACATTGCAAGAGGATATTCCTACAAAAAAAAATTGCAGGGGACAAACGTAAAACTCACCTATTTTGTAGGAGATAAAAATCTATTTACCCTAAAATTAAAATGCTATTGTCAAAATTACGAAAGTAAATTTGAAAACAAAAAAAGTGAATTGTTTGATAGTCTTTTACAAAGATAATTTCTAAGCACAAGATAAACTTAAAAAAGTAAAAACAAAGGACACCAAATCACAATATCTATAAACAAACAAAAAATCACCATACACCTATTTCCAGCCAAAGAAGACCTAAACACCAAACCAACAACTATGACATATCCCTTATGAAATCAATGTGTTTAACACTAACACCTATTGGGTTAACTACTCAATTATGTTTTATAATTCATATATATATTTTTGTTTTAACTCTAACATTATTGTCATGATGAGGATCTTATTAATTCAACTAAATAGGTTCTCAAAAACCATACAATTTTTTTTATAAAACATATTTTCATTTTAACTCTAACATGTTACTTTGATGATCAACGGCTTTTCGGATTATCATCGACCACCTCCACCCACCAATGTGATCACCACCTTAACCACCTCCAACTATCAGTCTAACCATTGACGAAAACCAGCCCATTCACTTTTTGATTACCATGCCAATCCTACCACTAGCCACCTCTTCGACCATCACTATATTTGACTACTATTTGTAACATCTCAGATTGCGTTAAGAATTGTCGACTGACCCCATCAACCAATACTAGTCTTTTTAGGATGTTTTGTCCTCACACACTAATTTTTTGGAAACTTCTTAGAAGGCCACCTGTTCAAAAAATGCTCCAAGTCAAACACACTTAATTGTGGACTTATGAAACAAGATATCAAAAAAATGTATCTTGTTAATGTAGATAATGCATGCACATCAATTCTTATAAACCTTCCTTCAATAATGCACTCCCATGCCTACACGACATCAAGACTTCCTTCAATAAGCTACTCATATACATGTCTTGCGCACTAGTGGTCACTTCCCGCCCTCGTCAGTTGTAGACGTCACACTACCGATCACCAATCCAACCCCCCCCCCCCCCCCCCCCCCCCCCCCCCCCCCCCCCCTCCTTCCCACACACACACTATAGGTGTGGAGAAGTGGAGAATTTCAGTTTGAATTCTAACCTCTCTAATAATATATACATTACTGAATATCATAATTTATTTTTAGTATGATATACTATGAATCTAAATATTAGTAAATATTCTTTTTGCTTGGAGAGGGAGTATAATTTATAGATGGTTGTTACATGATTGATTTCTCACTTATTAGCACTAACATTTGTTGGTTTTCGATTTCCAAACTATTGTAATTTGGTTTTCCAAATTCTATTTTAAAAGAGAATATCTACCGAAGTTGTTACTAGGTTGAGTCACGATCAGGTCGCTCTCTTTAAGACGTTTCGTGGCACTACCCGAAATTGTGCAAGGTAGACTATCAACCACGCCGCCTCCAGGATAAAACAAGCCCAATTACAACTGTGCGATTAACTACTGCACCGTAGAAAAATCGTTCGAGAATTACACCTTCAATATGGTACTAAGACCACTCTTTTAATACTGAAACCACTTTAATATGGTATTGTTACCACTCTATTATGGTGCTGAGACCACTCAAATATGGTGTTACCACCATTCTAACTTTTAAGTTCTCCTATCAATATGGTACTACGACCACTCAAATATGGTGATTCCACCATTTTGACTTTTTAATTTCTCCTCAAATCAATATGGTACTACGATCACTCAAATATGGTGTTACCACCATTCTAACTTTAATTTCTCCTCAAAATAGAAAAAATATTAAAAGAATATTTATATACTATTAAGATCATTCTTGATTCCGACGGGACATTCTTGTTTCAAAAGGGACTATAATCTTAAAAATACTCTTTATTCCGAGGAGACATACATTATTAAAGGGACTATGTTTTTAAGACCTTTCTTTATTTCGAAGGGACATTATACCGAATAAGGACTAAGGTCTTAAGAACACTCTTATTTCCGAAGGGACAGAAAAAGGAGATGAGAAGAAGAATAGCTCGTCAACACAAGCTGGAGGGAGAAGAGAGAAAGAGTTCTCGACAACTCAATAGAAACTCTTTGGTGTGATTTTTGAACTGAGTGGAGTCCTCTATTTATATAGAGATTTTGTAACGGTTTTAGCAAAAATTGCTACAGCAGTTACTCTAATGGATAAGATCAAAAAGAAACTTATTCAATAATCCGTTCAATAACATTTGTGGATGAGATCAAAAGACCAACAAATCCAATAATCCGTTCAACAACATTTGTGGATGAGATCAAAAGAAACAAATTCACAATAACAGATTAATGAGGGAAAAATAGGAAATTCAGTTGGATTCTCAATCTTATCACAATAACCATAAGCTAAAATTATGGGAAGTGATATCCATGAATAGAAATAATAATTATTATTATTTTCATCATTATCGGGTATTTAAAATTAAATACTACTATTTAAACACTACTAATGTGTGTGTTCTATCTTATGTGGGACCCCCACACTCTATTTTTTCAATTCACACAATATTAGATCAAAGTTTAATTACTTAGTGTTTAATCTTCCAACCTTCTAATTTCTTTCTATCTTCACATCAATGTTCCAACAATCCCCCACTTGAATTTAAAAAATGGTTTCAATAATAACGTCAAAACGTTTCTATAAAGCTGCTAATAAACATAGGTGTCGCCAACAACTTGAACCTTTGCATAGCGGGTAAAATTCCGATTAACATGAGTGGCACGTAGCATTGAACTCAATCTCAGACATAGAACCCACACACAACCTTTTCTTAAGGTGTATTCAAAAAGCCCGTGCATTTATGGCCATGCACGTGTATCCTAGTTTTAACGAACGCTCTAGGTATTCTGCCCCAAATTCCATAAGAACCGGCCTCAGTTCCACATTCGCATAGGTGAGTCTATCAAGAGTACTCCTGTAGCTGTGTACTCCACTCCATATGGAGTATAGATCTCATTAAGAGTTTCTATTATCTCATCATCTATTCGCTGCAGGAATCATGCTTTCTTTATTTTCTCTCATAGCATGTTCTATCACTTTATGACTTGTTATTACCCATTGAACCTATTTCTTGGGATCTCCAGTCAGCTAGGTCGGGTTACCATCACTAGTGAGCTATAGGCATTAGTCTCATCTTAATAGATGTATTTAAGACTTTCTTTCTTGTTAGTCCTTTCGTCAAAGGATTAACTAATTCTTTATCAGTACGTACATGATATACTTTACCGTTCCTTTTGAGAGTAGCTAGCTCTCTATTCCTTTATGTATTCATGCCTTACTAATCGCCTCTTGCCATTGTAGTAGCGATTCTCAATTTTTGTAATAGCTGCAGTACTATCACAAATAACACTTCTGGCAACAGTTTTATCCACTAAGGGATCTCAACTAGCAATCATTTTCTGAACTTGCTTCTTCACTAGTTTTCTCTAGTGTTCTCATCTCAGATTCATTTCATATTGGACTGAGTTAATATCATTTGTTTTAACAAACAACTCCACTCGTGATGCTCATTGTGCAGTCACTGACCGCTTTAAGACTTATCTGAAGGATGTTCTATTTTGTATCTTGTACCATTTAAGTACGATAAGATACTTCTCATTTGTATCTTGTTCCATTCAAGTACAATGTGATACTTCTTATAATGTAATTCTAGAGTCATAATCTTCTTAAGGCACCATATGACTCTTTCAATAGCATGACAATGCTTCTCATCGGTCGATTAGTAATATTGAATAAGAGTCTCACGACGTGGCCAACGTCGACTCTAATACATTCAATGGCATACCTAAAGATTGCCAATGATGCTCGCATATTCCGTTTGTCTAACACCATCTCAAATGTTCTTGAAAAGTTTTACATTTGGATCATAAGGTGTGCTTGCAAGTTTACATTCAAATAATTACATTTTCTTAAGAAATTCTCAACTTTGTGAGATTCATCAGAAAAGTTCTCTTTTTCTGATCTAGTAATCTTGAAACCACGAATTACTTCAACTTGGTCTAAGTTTTTCTTATCAATGTTGTTGATAAACAATGATTTCACATAATTCATAACATGAATCTTTAAACCAAATATGAGCATGTCGTCTTCATAGAGACATATGATCGTGCAAATATTATTTCCATATTTGTGGTAAATACATTTGTCACTTTCATTCACTTTATACTCATTTGATAGCATTATAAAGTCAAATTTTTCATGTCATTCCTTATGAGTTTATTCTAGACCTCACAAACAATTATCTAACTTACAGATCTTGTTTTCTTGTCCATGAATCGCAAAACTTTCAGGTTGTTTCATATAGACTTCTTCTTCTAGTTCACCGTAAAGAGGGGACTTTCACATCCGTTGGAGTACTATCGAGTTATGAACTGCGACTATAGGGACCAGTACTCTTATGGGTATGATTCTAGTGGCTAGTAAATTATTGTCGAGGAAGTCTATATTTTTCTCTTTTGTCTAAAACCTTTTACTACAAAGAGAGCCTTGTATTCATCAACCGTACCATCAGGTTTTAGTTCTTTTCCAAAATCCAAATACAACCGATTAGTTTTCAACCATGAGACAAGTCAACTAAGTGTCATGTTTCGTTAAAATCTAGAAAATCCATTTCATCGTTTATTGCTTCTTGCCATAGTTCAGCATCTAATGAGGATACAGTTTCTTTAAGGCTTAATGAATCTTCTTCCAATGTATAAACCAAGTTCATACTCTTTAGCAATTCTTGCTTTCTTACCTCTTCGAGGTTCTATAACATCTCGCACGATGTTTTCATAACTATTTCTGATTACTGCAATGTGATCAAATATAGTGCCCCCACTAGTTCTTAATTTTTTTGAAAAAAGGAATTTATTTTGCCCCCACTAATGTCATGTTCCACTAGTGCCCCCACTATTCTTTATTTAAAGGGGTAAATATTTACATAGAAATCATCATCGTTTTATTCTATGATCACTTTAGCATTTAAGAACTATATGCTTCACTATTTATAGCATATCCAATGAATACACATTCATAGACTCTACTAGTGAGTTTAACTCTCTTGGGGTCCAGAATCCAAATATAGTTCAGACAATCCCAAGTTCAAAAATAAGACAAGTTGGGTTGTCTTTTCTTCAAAAATTTCTTAATTAGAATTTTTGTTCTTAGACTTGGGTAATCTATCCAACATGAATTTCAATTTTCGTTATAGAAATTGAACATACCAAACATAACAATTTTATTTATCAAAATTCACGGTCATCAATAAATATGATAAAATATAATTTTATCATTTCTAATTTATTTGGCATCAAGTTCGCACATATCATAATTTATTAAGTTTAGTGATTCATATTCTCTAAACACTGATTTAAATGAACTTTTGGTTCAATTATCTTGACTGCAATAAATAAAATTTTCTAATCATATAACGTTCGAATTGAGTCCATGTTACTCAAGTATAAAATCAACCGCTTCAAAGACACGGTCTTTTTCCAACAAGAATGCATGGTACAATGGTCTCTTTTTAAGTCTGAGTTAACTCAGTCTTATTCATTAGAATTCTGAAATACAGATTCTTTCGTATCTTTGTATGAAACATTTGAAACAAATTTCAATACGAAATAACAATCACACATCATTTTCTTTTCCGATCCAAATCTTATGTTTCAATGATAATTAGGTACCATTACATATATTAATTTCTTAGTGTTGTTGTTATAACAACAATCACTTCATTGTTTCAGTCGAAAGATGTACTTTTATAGCTTGATCTACCCTTAATGTATTTAGGGACAACTTAACCTTAATAAGTAACTTCTCCGGTAGACATAGCAATTCGAAACGTCTTAAAATTGTTGGTTTTCGATTTCCAACCTATTGTAATTTAGTTTTCCAAATTCTATTTTAAAAGAGAATATCTACCGAAGTTGTTACTAGGTTGAGTCACGACCAGGTCGCTCTCTTTAAGACGTTTCGTGGCACTATCCGAAATTGTGCAAGGTAGACTATCAACCACGCCGCCTCCAGGATAAAACAAGCCCAATTACAACTGTGCGATTAACTACTGCACCGTAGAAAATCGTTCGAGAATTACACCTTCAATATGGTACTAAGACCACTCTTTTAATACTGAAACCACTTTAATATGGTATTGTTACCACTCTATTATGGTGCTGAGACCACTCAAATATGGTGTTACCACCATTCTAACTTTTAAGTTCTCCTATCAATATGGTACTACGACCACTTAAATATGGTGTCAATATGGTACTACGACCACTCAAATATGGTGTTACCACCATTCTAACTTTAATTTCTCCTCAAAATAGAAAAAATTCTTATTTCCGAAGGGACAGAAAAGGAGATGAGAAGAAGAATAGCTCGTCAACACAAGCTGGAGGGAGAAGAGAGAAAGAGTTCTCGACAACTCAATAGAAACTCTTTGGTGTGATTTTTGAACTGAGTGGAGTCCTCTATTTATATAGAGATTTTGTAACGGTTTTAGCAAAAATTGCTACAGCAGTTACTCTAATGGATAAGATCAAAAAGAAACTTATTCAATAATCCGTTTAATAACATTTGTGGATGAGATCAAAAGAAACAAATCCAATAATCCGTTCAACAACATTTGTGGATGAGATCAAAAGAAACAAATCCACAATACAGATTAATGAGGGAAAGATAGGAAATTCAGTTGGATTCTCAATCTTATCACAATAACCATAAGCTAAAATTATGAGAAGTGATATCCATGAACAAAAATAATAATAATTATTATTTTCATCATTATCGGGTATTTAAAATTAAATACCACTATTTAAATACTACTAATGTGTGTGTTCTATCTTATGTGGGACCCCCACACTCTATTTTTTCAATTCACACAATATTAAATCAAAGTTTAATTACTTAGTGTTTAATCTTCCAACCTTCTAATTTCTTTCTATCTTCACATCAATGTTCCAACAACATTTAAAAAATCAATCGAATACGAATTTTCAATACGCCCACATGACATAATATCTCAATTAGTGTAAGTGGATACGGATCTTAATTAATTAATCGTAATTTATTTACTAGTATAACTGATCCATAACCGAACATCACAATAAAATACATATGTTTGCCGTTTGGGGAATTAAAGTTTATACTAAGGTTTCCTCTTTTATACATTTGTGTCTACTCCTTCTACTACATTGGTATCTCAACTAACGTATAGTGTGCTCCTAAATGGTTAACATGAATATTACAAACTATACGAAGACATGATTTGAATATAATTTACGTTAAAATAATTACGGAGGAATTATGATGAGACCCAAAGAAAATTATATGATAAATAAGAAAGCAAGAATATTTTTTTAAAATAGGCAAATGCTAACGAGTTATATAATTCTTACGGGAATGCGTAAAGTCAACGTATTGAAAATTGGATTGTTTAGTTTTTAAAATAATTTTTTTTAAATGGAATGCTTAAAGAGTGCCCCGGGAGCACTGGTTAGCAAGACCCTTTAAAATAAATATGACTTAGAAATATTTTATGGAAAATGTTAAACAGTGCATCCGGTGCACTAGTTAAACATATTAAAATAGAAATATTTTCTTGGAACTTGTGCATTTAATGTAAAAAGTTATCTTTTTAGCATTAATTTTATTTTTTTATTTCTTTTTTAAATATGTTTAACTAGTGCACCGGATGCACTGTTTAGCATGACCCATATTTTATTTATTTGTGTTTCATGTTATAATGCAGTAGTTTTAGTTTTATTTTAATTAAGTGTTGCAATACAATGTCTAAAACTCTTTCTAATTCTTGATAGTGATATAATTTGGAGAGGATGAGAGGAGATGTTTGAGAATTGAGAGGGAAACAAGAGAAGAATTCTAAAAATCTTTGAAAAGATTCCCATACTCGAGGGCTATATCTATCGAAATTAAATTTTTTCTTGTTCGTCTTTGATGAGTTATTCCCTTGAAATTTGAATTTCTAAATTACATTCAAATTTCTTACGGGTTAACTCCTTGGAAATTAAATTTTAATTTTTTTTTATTCACGTTTATAATTTTTTAGGGTTAACCTCATAAAAAATATATATAATATCTATTTTCAACGATCATAAATAACATTTATTTCCAATGAGTTAGATACTTTGGAAAATAAAGATCGAAAATGGGATATTGTTTGAATTAGGATTCTCTCATACTTTCTTTAGTTTTGTCTCTTGTGCAGTTATCGGTCATTGGATTTTATTAAATGACTCCTGACAAAAAATGATTTGACATAATTCGTGCACATATATAATAAAAAAGCAAAATACAATAGATCTATGTTATTTGCGGTGGGTTATATTGTAATGCCTAAGGGTTGATCTTTAAGAAACATAGTGATAATGATATATAGTTCTTTTAATAAAATGATAAACTAAAACGGCAAATTATATAAGTCTATAAATATGATTATATTGAAGTGCAGGGGTGGAGCCACTTGTGGGCCGAGCAGGGCCATGGTCCGCCCCAAGTATGAATATATATTTTTTTATAGGTATATGTATAATTTTTTGTTAAAACAATATATAATATATATTAGGATTTGCAAACATATAACAGAAATTTCGTAGTGGCGCAGTGTTAGGAGATGCGCCTGTTGTTTAGAGGGTGCGAGTTTGATCCTCAGTTAGGCTATGTTTACCATTTTAATTCTATTATAAACAAAAGATATTAAAAAAAAAACTCTGTTGTCTATTTTTACCATTTTAATTGTATTTTAAAACAAAATATATTACAAAAAATTAAGATGACCAAACCTGTACACTAATTAAAAAAAAAAAATTTTCAAAACATATGTAAAAAAAAATTGGTTTCACAATTAGTGTTGCCCCGCCACTGTCCATAAAAAGAAAAAATTAGTGTTGCTCCGCTACTCTCCATAATTGGTTACATATATAAAAAAATCTTATATAAAAAAAAAAAATCACGGCCCTCCCCAAATAATTAGTGTTGCTCCGCCACTGTTGAAGTGTCTACAATATATATATATATATATTGTTATGATATCTTGTTAATTTATTTGAATGAGGGATATGTAGGATCTTCTATGGTCTTGCTTGCATGAAGCTGTAGTTTTATCAAATATAGGATAGGATACGCGTTTGTAACTTTGATGAGTCTGATCATCGATCCCCAAGTGTTTCCTGGTTCTAAGGATTGTCTAGTTTGACTCATATATATGGTTTAATGTGATCCATTCACACACAGCTCACAGAGAATTTCCTTTGGGTCCTACCTAGCTACCTACTTGCCCATTTCATTTCAGTTCCTTGCAGCATAATGCATCCATGCCCATATATATCACATTGTATATGGATGGCATTAATTTGTCGTCATGGTCTAATTCACATATGGTATCATATAGTCTATATACAGACATATAGTACATATCAAATTTCATCTCTATAATATATATAATTTGTGATACATGATTAATTACATTGAAAAAAATATGATGTATTCAGTTGAATAGATGATTAATTTAATTAGAATAAAAATTATGATATTAATTTAAATACATAATTAACCATATACATATTTTCACAATATCTTTTTTATAGTTATATTTTCACAATTTAGAATGTGACGTAAATTAATATTTACTTAACTGAATTAATTAAAATTTTGTATATGATTAAGCAGGTGTCCACGTGGAGAGAAAATTAGGTGTCCATGAAATATTTTTTATAATATACTCATAATTGAAAAAAATAAAATCATATTAATCACTTGTTATTATAGTATAGATAAAAAGAAAAAAAATTAAATTTGTGGACAAATGAAGATTACTATTCTTCAATATGTTTCCTTTTGACATTTTTGTTATGTACCTACTCCGGCCATTGTGTGTCAACAAAAAAATTCCTCACATGTACTTCCTTCAACCTTAATTATAAGTAAATTTTCACATTTTAGATTTATTAGATAACTAATATATCTGACCTTAAGACTAAATATATAAGTTATCTAATAAATTTAAAAAGTAAAAATTTGTTTATAATTAATTATAGGTCATTATAAAGTTTTGAAGGAAAATAGATAATGATTTATTTATAAACTAAAATATAAGTGAAGCCTTAGTAACATTAAAATTAAACAAATACATGGGACTGTATATTAATTTACACAATAAGCACTTTCTTCATCTAACCCTCTCTTCCCTTGGTATAATTTATTGCAAAGAGACCCCTTAATCAAGCAAATCACATGGTATGTTCCCAAGTCATCTAATCAAACGGCCAGGATCAAATCTAAAATATCCACAAAGGAAGCATAAATCGTTCGATATGTCCCATATCCAACTTATTATGGTGCTGGCTTCTGTTGGGTGTTTTTTGAGGAGACAACTTTTGTCCCCACAATTGTTTCTCATGTGACCGACCATTTCCTCTTACTTGACCTGTCTTTGCTCCCACTAAGTCCTTTTCCATTCACTTTGTGTGTGTTTATATATATAACATCATAAGCACTTATTTTCTTACATATTCAAAAAAAAAAAAATTGATCCTTCATCAAATATATTCAACCCTTAAGAAAAAAAAATCTAAATGGCAAGAGAAGGTCTTGGACTTGAAATAACTGAGCTAAGGTTGGGTTTGCCATGTGGTGAGCCACAAAAGAATGAGAAGAAGAGGATGTTCTCCGAGATTGACGGTGTCGGGGAGGAAAATGGTGGTACGGATGATCGGAAAACTACCGAGAAAAAGAATCAAGTTGTCGGGTGGCCTCCGGTGTGTTCGTATCGAAAGAAGAACATGAATGAAGGTTCAAAAATGTACATGAAGGTTAGCATGGATGGAGCTCCTTACTTGCGTAAGATTGATCTTGGTTTGCATAAGGGATACTTGGAGTTGGCTTTGGCTTTGGAGAAGCTCTTTGGTTGTTGTGGAATTGGTAAGTTACATAATTTTCATTCTTTTTTCTTGTATAACTTCATCTTCAAATCTTTCTTATTATTTGTTGCACGATCTTTTGATCGTAGCTATATAGTAGAGATTAATGACACATGCAAAATATAGGGCCTTTTTTTTTTTTTTTTGACTAAATGCAAAATATAGGGCCTAACATATATATAACATCAAATTGTATTTTTTTTAACGACAAATATTAGTAAGTTAGTGGTTAATTATACGAGATTAAACGTGATCTAACTTTAAAACTCCTTCAAGTTGTATACGGATATAGTGCTTGTTCTTCAAGTCATCTAATTTCTAGTATGCAAGGTTCTTCAAGTTATTGTATTTCTTGATATTGCGAAAAATCACAGTTAATCAATTAAATTGATGTAGAAGTACTTCTTGTATTTCTCTTTTATGCATTTTTCTATTATAAAAAATAAAATAAAATCATGGTCGCATATTTTTTTAAAATTTTTTTTTTTTGCAATAAGTTTATATATATAATATTTGTATACGCATAGCTTGTCCTATGATGAGATGATGAGTTTAAGTCGAAGTGACAAAATTAAAAGGCATAAGATTCAAATTCTGAAAACTAACATAACCTACGTTTGCCTATCAATATTTTCAAAGAAATATACAGTTGATGCAAACATTATTAAATTTTCAATTCTATATTGTGATCAATACATCAATATTTTTTTTTTTATTGTGCATTAACATTTATATGAGCGCATATTTTGTTTTTTTGACAAATAAAAACTTAATTCATTTCATTATTCAATAAAGTCGAAATACAAGAAGTAATGATTCAAAAGTACAGCGGCGAGACCAAGTAATGGCCGCCAAGCGCATATTGTTTTTAAAAACTAGGCTGTTTGTATTGTATTTTCATATGTTTGTCTGATGAGAAGATTAATTAAAAGGTAAAAACCCTCCCCATATCCTAAGCCTCCCTTCCATATCTGAAAATGATTTCAATAGATTTCATTGTAATTTCAAGATTAAAAAGGTAATAAGAAGAGATAAACGATATAACTTCATTGATCCAATACTAAATATAGAAATTAAATGTTTTAACAAAAGTTGATATATGTATTTAGCCCATACAATTATATTATAAGAAAAAATATTAAATAATGTCTCTGGAACACTAGTTAAATTTAAACATATAAATAAAAAAATTTCATTTTAAAAATTATGCATTCAATTCATGTAAAAAAAAAAAGAAACTTTCAAGTTTCAACCATTAATTGTGCCTATTGTTTAGCTTGAACCTGACAAACTTTAAGGAATATTATGCTTTATGTAAGTTAAGGTATATGATCCCAGGTAGATATTATAGTGCGACAAAAAGATCAAGAAGAATCTTTAATTTTTATAAAGGTCCTAAAAAAAGGATAAAGTGGGAGACCAAGTAGAATGTACTATAATTATAATTAGACATTCTCCTTATTATGTGATGGTGGCGTGCTGCAAGTGTACGTATAAAGTTGATCAATGACAAATAATTAAGCACAAGATTATGCTACATAAAATTTAATTAATCATAACGTACACTTGATTATTCGGTTGAATAAAAAGAAGGAAACAAACCCCACAAAAAAAAAAGCAAATAATATAATAATACGAGTATTTTATATATTTATTGACCAAATAATAGGAGTATTGAAAATTAATTAATATTTGTTCACTAAAATTTGTTGGCAGAAGAAGCATTGAAGGATGCAGAGAATTGTGAACACGTTCCCATTTATGAGGACAAAGATGGTGACTGGATGCTGGTTGGAGATGTCCCATGGGAGTAAGTCTTTATTATCTCATTCCACTTTGCCATTATTTAATTTAGACTAAATTGCAATTTAAGTCTCTTAAGTTAATTTTAAATTTTATATTGGTTTCTTAAGTTTTTTTTTATTTGATTTTAATCTTTTAAGTTACGAACGTTATTTGGTACTGTAAATTTTTTTCGTTTCATCTTAGTGTCTTGAGTTATAAATATTGAACACTTTGATCATTTGAATTATAAACTTTAGACAATTTGGTTCTCCTATTAAAGACTAAAATATCTTAATATTTATAATTTAAGGTATCTTAATTAGTGTTCAACATTCTTAACTTAAGGGATCAAAATAAAACGAAAAAAATTTAAGAGATTAAATTATCTAACATTTACAGTTTAAGGGACTAAAATGAAACAAAAAACTTAAAGTACCAAAATGAAAACTGAAATTAACTTGTTTTAAGGTAACTTAAAATTAATTTAAAGGATCAAAAATATAATTTAGCCTTTAATTTTTCATAATGTTGATTTTTTTTTTACTATATGTATAAAAATAGACTAGTTATCATTACAAACAATAAATAAATTAATTAAATTAGAGATAAGAAAATAAAAAATTGATTTCTAATTCCATCTTAATTAAGTGATTTTAAATTATAGATTATATAATTTTAATTTTTTATATCTAATGTATTTTCTTAATTTTTATATGAGTATATTGTATGTTGTGATCGTATAATTAAAATTTATTGAATAATCTGATGGGCCATATGATAAAAAATTAAATATATTTAATCATGGAATATTGAATATAACCAAAATTAGGTTATGTTTAATCATTAGTTAAATAGCTCAATAATAGAGATTTTTAAAAAAAAAGTAATATATATACTCCTACTTAATAACAAATAATATTAATATATAGGAGTACATATTTTTTGGGATCCTTTCTTTTAGACAAGCATAATCGTGTAAGATACGAGTCAAGTACACAATAAACACTTTTGTCTATAGAGTCAGCTTCTCATGTTTGTGAGCCGATTAGTTTATAGTGCATTCACCACCTATGAAGCACGGACTCTGACACGGACACCGCGACACGACACGACACGGATACTTCGACACTGTTAATGTAAAAAATATACGACACCGACACCGCTACATATTTATAAAAAATATAAGTTTAGAATTAAAAATACATACATATGCATCTAAGTTGAACAAATTTTTCAATAAAAAAAGTTTTAAAAGAATATATGATAGTATATTTGACATTTCTTCATCCAACTACTATCGAAAAACTAAAAACAATGTAATCAAAATGCAATATCTTTAATTCCTCATTGATCAATATTATTATTTTGACACATCTTTAATCGTTGTATATATGTCTGAGAAAAATATAACCAAATAAAAAAAATAAAAATTTGGACACTTACCCCGACACGTTTGTAGGAGTGTCTTATAGGTGTCGAACACCGATTTAAGGAGTATCGGAATAAAGAAAATATTATTTTTTTGGACACCTCTCCGACACGTTTGTAGGAGTGTCGTACGGGTGTCATACGAGTGTCGAATACCGACACGTATCGGACACCACGACACGTCTAATCATAGAGGTGTCGGTGCTTTATAGTTCACCACTACCAACCTTGATTCCATGCATAAGTTTGAGGTAAAAAATGTGCTACAAAACTTTCGTTTACTTGACTGACTAATGACTTCTATAAAATGTAACCATAAATCAATATTTTAGTATTAATTTTCCGATTTTTAAGAAAAATAATTCCGATGATTCAAATTTTGCCTTAAAGATAAGATAAATGAATTTTACGAAAAATTATTCCTCATAAAAATTAAGCTCGGATTTTCTTTTACAAATGATTTTTCGCTTCGACGAAATTTTTATTTAGGGTAAATGAAAATTAACATATTTTGTGAGACATATTAATTGGACCCATAGAGCCGACATGCGTGATTATAATATGTTGAGCACATCAATTTGGAAGGAGAAAAATCAATGTCATCATGGCCTACCATGGAAAATTCAAAGCCATTATTGTGTTATATGGAAGCATATATCAAAATAATGTGGGAGGAATAAGCTTGCAATTCCAATAATGATCATAATGTGTCCATGAAATATATATATATGAACTTTTCTTAAAAAAATTGATTAACAAAATAATATGAAAGTCTACTTTCATTCTAAAACTTTGGTGGTTTAATATCTTCATTTTTATTTTTGATCAAGGTTTAAGATTTTCATATATAAAATATTGATTAAATTTTATTTTTGACATGTAAAAAAATAGGATGTTTATTGAGTCATGCAAGAGGCTGAGGATTATGAAGAGGTCAGATGCAAAGGGCTTTGGCCTACAACCAAAAGGATCTTTAAAGAGATTCATATAGAAGAAGGCATGGCAAAGTAAAAGATATGTTAGGCTTCTAATCAATGAAGATCATCAATTTGAAATTATGTTGTTTTTTTTATTATATTTGAGAAGTATTCCTTTATACTATAGTTTGCTATGAATGAACTAGGCTTCAATCATTATGTTTATTTTAATTTTTTATTTATAAAAAATATATAGAAACCATTTTTATTAAGATTTAAAAGATATGTATTGTCAATGTAACTGAGTGAATTCCTTCGTTAAAAGGAAGTAGTGTTTTTGTTGAAAATGAACCTGTATAAATTTCTTTTGTTCATCCAATTATCCTTCATTATTATCTTATAGTTATTGATTCACTAATAACAAGTGGAGCAATCAAGATTAATCGATATGTTTGCAATTTTTTTTATAAAGATATGTTTGAAATTAGAACTATCGAAAAAACCTTCAACTCCAAGAATTAAAATTTAGAGATCGACAATATTATATGAAATTAGAGCACACTTACTTGATAATTATAATAATAAACAATTGTTACCGGAAGTATCAATATCGAAAACATCGATATATTAGACAAGGTCTTTCTATGCCTAATCACTTGCTCCAATCTTTGAGGTCTTTGATGGGAAAAGTCACAAATGAGCGTACATAGATTTTCTGAGCGTGTGTGATGCCAAAGGGGACATAGTCAGTCAATCTTATATATAAAATATCTCAACCCTAGTATCATCCATCATGGACAATAGAGTTGAACCTACACTTTATTCCACACAAATCCGAATCAGTGTCTGAAGCCCATTATTACTGGTCACGTTTGTCGGGCTTAAGCATCATCAACCGGATCACAACAACATCAACTCGTTTTTATTAAAACTAAAACTCAAAATTGATTGCAACCCACAAAATATTAGAAAATATTCTAACAATTAAGTCTCATACTAAGCCCCTTAATCACGAGTATTGTATTGAAAGTTGCTTTTTATGCCCCATTGATTGCTCTCAGGCCTCTCAAAGTGTCGAAATTGCCCCTCAGAGCATTTCAAATTTTACAATGCAAAAATAGAGCATTTCGGAAGTTATCTTCTGAAACGAATCAACCAAAAAACATATTTTATTTTTTAATTTTATTTTTTTTGGATTTTTTGAAGTTACATTCCGAACACAGAGGATTGAAATATAACTTCCAAAACAAACAAGTATATGAATTTCCTGCATTTTTTTGTTGTCCATGTGGGTTATGCATTCTTATGTATTTGCATAGATAAAACACTTGTTGTGTTGAAGTTAATGGATCAATTTGGATTAGGTGTTGGGAGTGCGCGTAAAGTGATTTGTGTTCAATGTGAAATATTTGATGAGGATGGGAGAAAAGAATTGCATTACATTTTGGTGGAGAATAAGCCTAACAACTCCAACTTTGACTTTGAACTTCAAAATATGTAACTAAACACTGCTATTCTGGCTTTGCACTATATGCATGCATTTCAGAACGTAGGATCCAAAACATAGTGAATTCGAAATTTTTCTTCTGAAATATAAGGTAATTTCAGATTGTACAATTCGAAGCAAACTGAGACCAAATATATGGGTATTATCAAATTTTTGGAGGTCTAAAGAGCAATTTCAAATTTCTTTTGACCTGGCCCATTATGTCATTATTTTTTGTGGGCCATATAAGAGAACTTCAAGCCCTTTTTCTTTTCTTTTTTTTTTTTTTGCAAAAATGTTTCTTTTTGGATATTTTTTTTAATGACTTTTTTCATTAAATAAAATTCTAAAAAAATAAATAAAAATAAAATACCTTTTTGAAAAAACAATTTAAAAAAAGAAGTAGAGTTCTTGGGGTTAATTTTAGATTAGTGTTTTTAACCTTTAGAACTTATGTGAAAGAGAGTTCTTTAGCATTGGAGTTTTTTAAGTTTCTAAACATGGCCATATTATTGTTTCTGATAGTTACACTAGGTGGGAAGCAGACGAGACAAGCAGTACACATTTTCTGCTTTTTTTTGACTTGATAATTTGGTACTGCATCAATACATGCAATTTTAGTGAAAACACTTCGTTATTATGAAAAATGACCAGAACAATTATTTTTAATCGTTAGTGTAAGTTCAATACCTTCCCTTTTCAATACCAAAACTTTGAATCCTACTTCAATTATAATTAAAAATTTGATTTTGAAATAGTTAAAAATAAAGTAAAAAACAAGAATAAAAATGACAACTGTGAAATTCGAACCCATGACATTGGGTTTACTAACAAATGAGCTAATTAACATATTCAAAACAAAATGCGACAATAAACCATATGATAATAAATTAAAAGTGGGCAAAATTTAAGGTGCAACAGTTACTACAATAGTGATAGTACAAAAACTTAAAAATGAAATTAAATTTAAAAATAACATTAATAAACAAAAATATAATTTAGCCTAACTAATGATACTCATGACTAATAAGGTAGCTTGTGTTTAGGTAGTAATTAGGTTGTAATGATGCAATATCTGCACTTTTTACCAATATCATAACAAATTTCATACAATGAAGTAAATGCAATTGAAAAGGACATGAAACTAATCTAATAACATTTTGAAGATTAAAATGCAACAATCGCTCACATATACATTAATTTGTACGCTAATCCTTTTGAATAACTATGATTCATTTAAAAAATTGATTTCTCTTATAAATATTTTTTCACACGCATCGACTGAAACCGAAATCTGGTGCAATTAGTTAAATGACCTATGTAACGCTACATAAGGAGATGACATTTGATTGATATATACAGCAGCAAAAGTAGAAAGAAAACACTACCGGACGGTGGCTTAGACATAAGAATTTCACCTAACATGGCACAAAGATGTACTAATTTAAGTGCACAATCCCTTATTTTCTTTCCTAACATCCTAACCCTGGTCCCCCAATAGATATATTGTCTACCTCAGCATTTAAAAAAAATTAATTTCAATGATTTCATCTTATAAATATTGAACTTGTCATTGAACCAAAGATTCATTGTTTGTACCAATTTAGTGAAATCAATGGCCAAGACTAGTAGAATATGCCATCTTTTGTTAAGGTTCTTGGCATTCTCAGCCACCTTGTCAGCAGTAATTGTCATGGTTTCTAGCCATGAAAGAGCTAGCTTCTTCACTGTTTCCATTGAAGCAAAATACACAAACTCCCCTGCCCTGAAGTAAGTCATGAATTCCATATTTTATTTAAATATTATTATGAATGATAATGAACCACGGACACATATATCAGACACGACACTAACATACATGAACAAGTCGCCATTAATAATTATTGAATATAATCACATGTGTTAGTGTTGTGTCGGTCTCAGACACTCACATGTGTCTCACATCGAACATGTCTTTGATCAGAAGTGTCGGTGTTTCTAGAAATTGTTACATAGTATATAACCGATTTTGTTTTGTTAAACAAAATTTTTTCCTTAATTATTTGATAAACTGACCAAATAATTCCTAATTTCTAGATACTTTGTGATTGCAAACTCTGTTGTTACTGTCTATGGATTTTTAGTCCTCTTTCTTCCAGCAGAAAGCTTGCTATGGCGACTTGTGGTAGCCATGGATATGGTAATGTCCTAAAGTTAACCTCTCTCTATATATCATGCAATGCTTCAACGTTTGTACAAGTGTTGTTTCACAAATGATCAAAAGTTTGTAGTTTTTTTTTATTAACTCATTGATTCTCAGAGGAATGGAGCTATGGTAATCTGAGATTTGACCATGAGGTAAAGTCTGATAAAAAAATATTCCTACTAAGAATTGAACTCAGATTCTTCCGAACAATTCATTATAAAAAATATTGATTAACCACTTGAGTCTAATGTCTTCGTTTAAAAAAATTTATAACTTGTTTTAACTTATGTTATCAACAAAAACTCTATTAATTAGTGCTTTAATTAATTTTATGAGCAGGTTTTGACCATGTTACTCATCTCAAGCCTCTCTGCAGCTTTGGCTATAGCTCAAGTGGCAAAGAAAGGAAACAATGAGGCAGCTTGGCTACCAATATGTGGTTCAGTCCCCAAATTTTGCAATCATATTACAGGATCTTTAATTGCTAGTTTCATTGGAGTCATTATTTACATGATTCTTCTATTGCATTCCATTCATAGTGTCCTTGACCCTCTCCTCTTGAAAAAAACTTGAGCAGCTTTTCAAATAACTCACTTGCAACTTAGTTGTAGTTGTCACATTAATCTCTCTAGTATATCTATACATGAAGGACATACAAGATTATTTTTGTGACTTTTTTCTCATTCAATTTTATCTTTATTAAATTACAACTATATATTTATCAAAAAAAAATTACAACTATAGAAAAAAAACTTAGACTTATAAGTGTAGCTCAAATGGTAGTTTTTTTTTTTTTTGACGGTTGCTCAAATGGTAGCTACCAGAGACATTATTGGAGTGATCAAGGTTCAAACCCTAGATTCCACGTTTCTCTACATTTAAATGTGAATCTTGTCATTAGACTACTTGACAAAAAAAAAAAAAAACTTAAATTCGTTTTTCATATATAAGTATCGCATTTTGATTTTAGTGCGCTAATTTTTTAACGATTTTAACTTGCAAGTGGATATTTTAAAGGGTCATGTTAAAAAGCATACCAAAAATAAAAATAAAACATACAATTAATGTTGATAAAGACAACTTTTTCCATTTTCAATGTATTGAATGACGAATTTCAAGATAAAATTTCTTTATATATGTGGTTAACTAGTGCATCGGTGCATTATTTAACATTTTTCTATTTAAATTAGGAAAATGATAAATAGTAAGGAAATTAAGAACAATACAGCAACACCAACTCCTATAGGGCTCGTTTGCTATAACTTTTTATAAAATAGATTTTTATAGTATATTATAATTTTGTGAAAAAATAATTTACAAAGAAACTTTTGATAAAAGCTTCAAATGAAAATTTGGTTTGAATAGTTATTCTTAAAATGTTATTAATTTAAGTATTTTATCATTTTATTAGAACTTTTTTTGGATATTAAAATTTTGAAAAATCACTTAATTTTGAAGTTATTTCAAATGGATTTTCATAAAAATCATTTTTAAAATATAAGTTTTTGAAAAAATTGTGATTTTGACTATGTTTTGATCTTCAATAATATATATTTATGTTATATGATTTCAAAATTAGTACTTTAATTTATAGAAAAAAAAAAAAACGGTGGCTTCTACCGTGAAGGCACAGTTAAATTCCTCACCGGTGTACCACTAACCTTAACCATTATATTAAATCAGCCCACATGATCTAAATACACGTTTCCACACTCAATTTTAATCTCCTCTCTATCATTCCCTCTCCATACGTCTTTCATCATTTTCTTTCGGATTTTAACCTTTATTTTTCCATTCATCACAGATTCACACTTGAAATTAAGGAGAAGAAAAATTTATTTTTTATCTTTAAATTAATTTATGAATTAGATTAAACCAAGGGGGTGATGATTGATGCATGAATCGTTTAGAGAGGGGAGATTGTAATATTGTACGAAGAGCAAAGTACCCAATTTTTCTTACCACTGTTAATAATAATGCTAATACTTTTTGAAACTGCTAATAATAAGAACAACGGCAAGAATGAAACAATGAACTATCAAGGAAAAAAGCAAAAATTATCCATACAGATTTTTGAAGAAAAATAATCCCGACCAAATCTAAACAAAAATTGCCCACAGGTTAGATTTAGATAGGAAGGTTGGATTTAAATTAGAGAGGATGATGGAGATTAATATTGGAGACGTTTTCCAGAAGCAAAAGTCGAGAGGAGAGAGAAGAAACGTGAATGTAAGATCAAGTATGGTAGTGTCTAATAATACCATGTAGCATTATTTAATCTAATGGTTAGAATGAGTGGTACACTGGTGAGGGACTTAATTGAGCCCTCATCTTAGAATCCACCAAAAAAAACTTGTAATATTTTAAAAAACAATTTTAAAAAATCTATTTACAAAAATACAAAAAAAAATCAATTTTTTTAAAGTTAAAACAAACATGCTCATAATCTCAACGTGGGAAAAAGGTGAGATGTGAGAGAAGATATGTTTTTGTGTCTTTCAAAAACATAAACATACAAAAACACTTCTTCGTATTGACCATAGATTAAACGAGTTGGTCCGCAAACCTCGATCCATATTGGTGATCATTTGGTGGTTTATTCAATGGATTAGGGACCAAATTATCCTATACTACTCCAATGTTAATTATAAATAAAAGTTAACCTTTTAAATTTACTGAATAATTTGTGTATTCGATTTATTTTATAGACTAAATATATTATTTATTATCAACAATGAATTTGGTCCAAGCGGTAAGGGACTTGGTCCCTTTAAGTATGTGGTCGCGGATTTGGTTTTTGACTCATGTATATTAAGAAAATTTGATTGGAAGGAGAAAACCATCTTGTGTGCTCCACAGGTTTTCCGACGAAGATTAGTCATCGTTAATAACGGTGAAAACTTAATGTCTTGGTAACCAAAAAATAAAATAAAAATAAATACATTATTTATTAAATTAATCTAAAAAAAATCTTATAATTAACGTCAAATAGAGTAATTAGTAGTCATTTACATATAAAAAAAAATCACTATATACTCAAAATCAAAAAGAAATGTCCTCTAAAAATCAAATTTCTCTAGTTTTGAGATATTCATTGGGCTTAAGTGCTTAACTACACTTAAAGAAACTTGTTTGATAACAAAACACATCAGATTGGAGAATTACAGATTAGAAAAACATAAAACTTTCTTTTAGACACATATCCTATGAAACACGGGTACTCCATTTTAGGGAGAGTATCGGTACCGGGTACGTATCGGGTACCGGTACGCGTACGGTACTCCTTGGGTACGCACTGATGGCGTACCTATTTTTTTATTTTTTATTTTGCAACGGGTACACCCGTGGTACTCCTGTGGTACACGAATTAAAAAAAAATGCAATTTTTTTACCCTTTTTTTTATTTGTTTTTTTTTTTTTTTTAATTATAGGAAGATTTGTGTTTCTTATTTGTTTATAATATAAAAGTAGCTGCTCTACTAATAAGCAATAACAAAATAATAACTGTATTTATTTACCCATTCATTGAAAATGAATAGACTCAAACTAATTTTATCCAAACAATTCTTCATCTGCTCTCGGTAATGAGAAATAATAATACTTATGATGAAGGAGCAACAAAAATATGCGATATTAGTATAGATAAATGAGATTTATTTAATGTAGTTGGTATTCCTGATGTTGTAAGTTTTTCTCGCGAATAATCTGAACTAGACGCCACTATTTTTAACGATGATGAAGAGGGAAACACTTTAAATTTTTTTAGCTAATTGCTTTTGAATTACTTGTGTGATAGTTTTTATGTTTAATTATTTGTTTTAATAATATAGTTACATTATTTTATTTATATAATTATATTAAAAAAATATATACGGACGTACCCGTATCCTATAGTTTTTCTAAAAATATCGTACCCCGTACCAGTATCGGTATCGGATACCGGTACCGTACCCGCACCTAGACAACATAGCACATATCTTGGGACAAGTGTAAGTTGGTGGTCGATAGAGCATGTTTCGACGATTCACGTGTTCCAGCGAGTGGTGATCTTGTGTGTTTTAGAAAATGTCCACCGTATGATCTGTTCAGCTTAATATGATTTGGGTGACTCGGTCCAATTCACGAATGTGCCTTGGTATAGTTCGAAAATAATTTAAATGGTTAAGCCAGTTGAGTTAAGGGATAAGGAGTTGGAGGTCCAGGGTTCAAGTCCTGACAAGGAGAAAAACTAACATAACTATTGTAATAATATACTAACAACTAACAATTTGCCATTAAAAAAAATGATTATAAATCAATACTATTATTATTTACCTTACTCAAATCTCATAGTACATGTGTCATCCTCACGTTTATTCTCAAGGAGAAAATTCATATGTGGCATTATTTTAATAACGTGGCGCCTACGTGGCTTTTTTTTTACGATCTAAAGGTACACGGTTCAATTCTCATTAACGACAAAACAATAATTTTATTTCATGATTTTTTTCCCTTTTTTGCCTTGCTTTTTGTTTATTGTTTATTGTTTATTAAATCTATTGTGAAGAAAAATTAATAGGATTACCATCAATTCTATATGATAAGTAACATAAAAATAATTTTTTGTTAAAAAAAAGGATTGCCTTGAATATTTTATAGGATAAGTAACATACAAATGATCTGACTTAAGATTGGCATCATAAATTCAATATTACCATCACTCATAAAAAAACAAACAATTTATAAATTTAAATTTCTCTTAACTCCAAAAAAAAAAAAAAAGATTGGCATCATAAATTCAATATTGCCATCACTCACAAAAAAATAAACAATTTATAAATTTAAATTCCTCTTAACTCCAAAAAAAAAAATAGAACAATTTATAAATTTAAATTTCTCTTAACTCCAAAAAAAAATAGATTGGCATCATAAATTCAATATTGCCATCACTCACAAAAAAACAAAGAATTTATAAATTTAAATTCCTCTTAACTCCAAAAAAAATAGATTGGCATCATAAATTCAATATTGCCATCACTCACAAAAAAACAAACAATTTATAAATTTAAATTTCTCTTAACTCCAAAAAAATATATTGGCATCACAAAAAAAAAAAACAATTGTCTATTGCTAAGGATTAGCATAACTTCCGTCAAAAAAAACAAAAGGATTAGCATAATTCATTTGTTACATATTTTAGATTGTTTGGGTTTCTTTTCCTTTATATATACATGTTGATTTTAATAATTTTATTTGTCTATTTATCTCACACAAATATTTTTCTTTCATATAGAAAATATACAAATTTGTTTCTTCCATTTAAGAAATCATCATGGCACAAAAATACAATAAGATTTCTGAAATCAATTCCGAGAAAGAGTCATGGACTATAGCTGTGCGAATCATTCGTATTTGGTTCGTTCGAGATGTGAACCATGTTAACCGTGGCGACACACAACCTTTCTCTCTTGACATGATTCTAATGGATGCTTCGGTGTGTATTTTTTATTTAATATTTAGTTTTTGCGTGTCTCTTTTTTATGTATGTTCTTATTTATTTTTTTGTTCCAGGGTAACAAAATTCATGCTGCCATCCGAAAGACACTAATATACAAGTTTGAGAAAGACTTGAAAGAGGGTAAGGTGTATCATTTCACTAACTTTGGTGTTGCCGCAAACCTCGGATCCTATAGAACAACACGTCACGAATATAAAATCAATTTTCAATTCAACACAAAGGTCAAAGTTTGTGACGCTAAGAAGGTTCCTGAGAATGTTTATCCTTTGTCGAATCCAATAGACATATTTACTCCCGGATACAACACTGACTACTTAGTCGGTATGTTATTTATTATTTTAGTATTAGTAAATTATTTTTGTCAATTACATCCTTACTAAAGTGTTTATTGTATTACAGATGTTGTAGGGGTATTGTCTGGAGTTGGTGTTGAAAAAGAGTATGAACGCAATGGAATGAAAACTAAAAGACTTGCCATTGAGTTGGATTATGATGGGTTAGTATATAGTGTTTATGTTTATTGTTTTATGATAATAATATGTATAGATATTCACATAAAATATTATAAAAATTCTTAATATATTTTAATTTTCTTATACTATTACAGTTTCAAATACAACGTTACTTTATTTGGTCAATATGCCGAAGAAATTATTTCTTTAGTTGCTGCTGGAGAGACCAAAAATCTCATTGTAGTTGTGCTATTGGCTAAGGTGAAAATTTGGAAAGGTATATTAATTATTTATTATTTAAACTTTATTATTTTTAGTTATGTCGATTTTTAATACATGACAATCACATATCTGTCGATTCTATATTATTTTGGAAAGGTAGTTGTGCTATGGATCTATATTATATCTCCACATGTGTTTTCAAGTTCATTCTAAATACACGACAATAACATATCTATCTCTTTCCTTTAATTCCAATTTTATTTATTTATTTCTTTGTTTGTGCCAACATCTGTTCAATTTTATTTAGTTAAAGAGAATGACAATCTAATAAAGCATTATATGTTCATACATTTTTTTTAGAATCTGCTACAATACAGAATACAATTTATGCGACAAAGTTGCTTTTCAATCCTAATTTTGCTGCAGCTACTGACTTGAAGAAAATGTGAATTCTCTAAATATTAAATATTTATTTTACTTCGAGTTAATGATTAATAATATGATAATATGATAATTTATATTTTGATATCATTGTGTATGACGTAGGATGTCTGAAAAGAACCACACCCCAACTTCTGAAATATCTTTGATACAAGATGTGTCAAAGGTAAGTGATGAAGATGATTTCTTAAAGCTTACGTCGAAGAATACCATCGAAGGTTTCAAAGAATGTACCAAGGTTAGGATATTAATGATCATATGTACTTCAAAATTTTTTGCAAATAATAATTTTAATTTACAAATTTCGCTTTGCATCTAGGACTCATGTTTTGCTGTTTTGGCCACTGTCAAATTTGTCGTAGATGCGGATAATTGGTGGTATACAGCATGCTCATACTGCAATAAGAAAGTAATACCTGATGAGCGCATCTATTATTGTTCGAAATGCAACAAACATGTGATGCATGTTACTCCAAGGTAACACTTTATTTAGGTTTAAATTTAAATATTTATTTATATATTTATCTATAATATCTATAATATCATTCACAATTAACACAACTTTGAATGTTTAGGTATATGATAAAGGTCCGCGTAGTTGACAACACTGACTCAACTACGTTTGTGATTTTTGATCGCAACGCTTCTATGTTGTTCCAAAAATCTGCTGCTGAAATGATCGAGAGTGTTCAGGTATTGCATTTTTTTTTATAAGAGTTATAATCCTTCCAAATTATTATGTTTATAAATATAATATAGATATAGATTCATTAATTTATAATTTTTTAATTTATTTATTTTATTCTGCATATTGATTCTGCATATTGATTTTAAATATTTTAACATAAGTTCTTATGTGAACTTTTTACTTCAAAGTTTCAACAGTTTTTTATTTCCCAAATATACTAATTTTTTATAATCTTTCATGTAGGATGATGTTTCATCGGGTTCTGTGCCGAAAGAAATTTCTTCTTTAGTTGATTTGATTTACCTATTTAAGGTTGAATCTAACACTAGCGTGGATACTAGATTCGAAAAGTCATATAGAGTGTGCAAGATTTCTAGCGATGCTGAATTGATAGCAAAGTTCAATGAAATCCCTTTTGTATGTTATATGTTAAATTTGTTTATATACATATTTAATTCTTGGTATATAATAATAGTATATATATATATATATATATATATATATATATATATATATATATTTGGTATATATTTATTTAATAAACAATCTCATATTATATATTATTCAAAAAGTTATTTATTTGTTTGACAGAAATCACTGGTGGAAGATTGCTCACTTGACATTAATAACAAAGGCAACATGATTGATAATGTGAGTCAGATAATATATAGTATTGAATTGTACTCACCGATCCTGATTTTTTTTATTGTTTGTTCTTTTAGAATACTGTTATAATAAGTTCAATCATGTGTTCTTTGTTTTGCGTTTATTCGTAAAAAATTATTTATATTGTTGTTTTGATATTGTAGGACCTCCTCAATAGTGATACCATCGCAAATGGATCTAAAGTTGAATGTGCTTTAAAAACTATTGCTGATACATCTAAAGATGTTAGTTCTTCAAATACTGCTGTTGTAGATCTGTCAAAGGATTTAATTGATATCACTCCCGCTAAGCGAGAGTGTCCTTCTAACGATAATGATGAAGACAACAATGCACCCACATCATTTAAATTATTGAAAAATATCAAGATTGAGAAAGACTAAAGATAGTGATTAGTTCAAATATTATTAGTTTGATTTAATTTTATTTTAGGTTGAATGCTTTTGCTTTAATTTATTTTAAACTTATATTTGAATTAGATTATTTTGGTTTAATATATTTCATAATAATTTCAAATAATTACGGTTCAATGTTTGTTGATTTTTTTATTATTATTATTGGTGGTTTGTTGATTTAGTACCTATTATTATTATTGTTATCATTTTTCGTTACAATCTCTTATTATCAATTTAGTATATGAGTATATCTAAGTGACGTTTGGATTATACACACTATCTTTATTATCATTTGAGTATATAGTTTGTCAAAAAAAATTCATTATACATACTATTTTTATACTCAAAATTAAGTTAAATTCAAATATACCCTTTGCTTTGTTTGCGAGTTTGGAAGGTTATTTTTTCTTCATAACACAAAAACCCTCAAATTTGGGTGAACTCAAAAATTGTATTGGATGTGGATTTGGAGGGTTTATATGAATTCTTCAAATTTAATTAATGTTGTTATAATATTTTTTAATTCATAATATATTAATCATTAATCATAAGTATTTATTTGCTATTTTCTATAAAAAATATTTGCTCAAAAATTGAAAAAGATTTCTCTAATTTTCTCTCGATTTCCCTCCCTTAAAAGTGTTCCCCTCCCCTCCAAACTCGCAAACAAAGCCTAAGTCAACTCCTCTTTTTTTCTCTAAATATTTCAAATTCTATTTCTATCCTCATTTTATAATTTCAATTGTCGAAGTTCACCTCTATTGCCATCAATTGTACAATTTAAATACTGTTTATACATCTCAATCATATTTGGATTCTAAGAGGAATCCCCATGTAGTTAAATATGTTGATTTTTTTTCTTCAATTTGTCAATAATATGTCGATTTTCATTGTTGGTTTAAATATTTATTATTTTATTTCAATTTTAAATTAGAATTAACATTTGAATGTTTATGAAGGGACTATTCAGTTTCAAATTTAAATTATAAATTTAATTATTTATTTTAATGAATGACAAATATTAATATAGATTACTTCATTACTTGATTTAATGCATTAATGTGTGTTGAACGGATGAATATAAATCTTTGTTTGGTTTTGATATATTAAACGTTTATTTTTAATTTAAGAAAACCTGAACTTTCAGCAAATAATTGTTTTTGAAGAAAATATTTGTTTTTTTATTTTAAAAACTGGATTAATCCAAATTCAGCAAATAATTGTTTTTGAAGAAAATATTTGTTTTTTATTTTAAATCTGGATTAATCCAAACAAGTTAATATTCTTAGAGGTTTTTTTTTTCTAATTCAAAAATTACTTTAATGATATCTTTTTTCACGCACTTATTTTAGGTATATATGAAAAACTAAATCTCAATTGATTTCTATTTTTCTCTCACTCATCAGTTATCTTAGCACTTTCTTATAACTAATTGTTGAGGGCTAAGAAACTAACCCTTTAAGTGATATATATAGATATTGAGTCTCTTGATCTCTTTATAGTTATTTAGAGTTCAAAGTATGACTCTTGATTATCACTCGATCATTGACATAAACGACAAAAGAAAAAAATGGATTTTTTTTGCAAGAATTATCAGACTGTGGAAAACATCAAATTCAAAGAATTCTGTGTTACCTTTGACCATCGACTTGGTCCTGGTAGATTGTTACGTGAGTTTTTTAAAATATCTGTTCAATTCGCTATTGCGGTTTTTATTAAGTGATTCATGATTTTTTTGTTTTCATATAATTTTTTTTATGAAGGGGCATAAAATAGATGCAAATATTTGCAAAGAGCTTATTTCGAAATTTCATAATTCTGTGCGAGAAGATAAAGTGTACATTATGTCCAATTTTAATATTTCACTTAATCATCTGGATGTCAAGACAGCAGATCACAAATATTATCTCAACTTTATGAACCGCACTAAGATCAAAATGATTGACGATGACTTATTGCCTATATACTCATATTTTTTTACTCACCCTGCTTCATTCCTAGCACAAAATTACAGATCAGAAAATTTGGTTGGTGAGTTTCAATTTCTGTATTTAAATTATTTCAATTTAATTATTTAAATTATATAAATTATTTTGTATGTTTAATAATTGTGTAATTGTTTAAGATGTAATTGGGATGCTGATTAAAGTTGAAGTGGAAGACGATGTTCTCATTGACGGCGAACTTATCAAAGTTGTCTCAATGGATCTGGCAAATAATGGGTTTGTTTTTAGCTTCAATTATTTATAAATAAATTTAGATGTGGTATATAAAATAACTTTTTAAATTTTTAAATATGTGCTTTTTTTTTAGCTATCGTTTTAAGTGTGTTCTCCATGGTCGTTTCGTTGATCAACTGAGTAGTTTTTTAATGTCTCAATCATCCTAAAGTGCATGTGTTGCATTATATTTTGGGAAGATGAACTACTGGAAATGTATTAAAAAACCATATCTCCTATGTAATCTTTAAGGAAATGTTTAACTAATTTCCATAACATATACAAAACTCAGGTATACCTACTGTACAGAATTTTGGTCACTATACTAGGTTGCTATTCAATCCAAATTTTGATGCCGTCATAGATTTGAAACAAAGGTTTAAATTTTTCTATTTACTTTATTTATTTAGTCATCTTGCAATTCGTGTTTTAATATAATAACTTAAAATATTTATCTCATATTTACAGAATGTTGGACAAAACAATTTCCGCATCTGAGGAAGTATATGCAATGAATGTCAATGAAATTAGAAAATTGCATAACTGGGTGTACACAAAAACGAGATATACCATAGATTCGCTATATAGATGTGAACTGGTAATCGGTCACTGTCAATGATTTATATTTGTTTATTTTTAAATATTTAAAGAAGTCTTATTTTTGCACCCCTCGATTCTAAATTTTATCTTTTTAGGGAGCCATGTTCGTTATATTGGGCAAGGTAGAACTAATTGAACCTGGCTATGATTGGTACTATTTATCATGTGTATGCAATAGTAAAGTGATTCCTGATGGCCATATGTATTACTGTGAGAGATGTAGTAAATATGTGTTAATGGTCAATCGAAGGTAATTTTTTTTTACATGCTAAAAGCAAACGTGGTTGTTTTTTTTTTTTTAATAAATACAAACTAAATGGTAGTTATAACATACACAAACATTTGTAATAGGTATATCATAAGGCTTCGTGTGAGTGATAGCACAGGATCAACTACATTTATAATATGTGATCGAATGGCATCTGAGTTTTTTGGAGTCTCATGCAATAAAATGTTCGAATACGTTGGAAAGGTATTAAGAAATAACTTTTTTTCTCCATTTTTCACTAAAAATGTATATATATTCAAATAGAATCTAATTAAGTTACTTTTTTAAAATATATCTATGTATAGAGGATGCAGTGTCTGCCTACATCCCTGATCCAATTTTAACTATGATGGGCAAGTATTATTTATTTATGGTTTATTCCAAAGTTTGTGGAATAGATGATGCTGTTAAGAGTTATCCAGTTTCAAAAATCATGGATGATGATGCATTAATTCAATCATTCAAACGTCATCATTCCATAAAATAGTTAATAGTTATGGTCATTGTGAAGTTGTCCACAATGGTGAAATTCAAACTTGAGTTCCTAAATAAATATTTATGTTTTTCCCCCTTATTTGTGAGGGTGTTATTGCCGTCATTATTATTATCATTTTTTTAATACCATCATTATCAATCTCTTATTTTCGATGGTTGTGTTTTTTTTTTTTTGACGGATTTTCATGGTTGTGTTGAGCGTTCTAATAACAATGTTTGTTTTATTGTTTAATCTCACAATTCAGTCATCAGATTAGCGAGGACAAGGTCTATGTACTAATGAATTTCAGTGTATCCGTGAATGACGATGTATCTAAAACATCTTCTCATAAGTTTAAATTGAATTTCACTCATAATACTAAAATCAGACCTGTTGATGAATTGGTGGTCCCCAAAAATACTTATCTATTTGACCATCCTTCTAATTTTTTAAGGCTTTCCTACCCATCTGATTTGTTAGTCGGTGAGTTTTATTTTAAATTCGCCTACAAGCATGTTTTATAAAATTTTTATCTTATTGACTTTTGTTTAATACATTGTTTAGGTTTTATTGGTATGTTGGATACGATCGATGCTGAACAAAATATAGAAGTTGAAGGACGTATGGTTGCTGTAGTCCCTATTCATTTAAATCAAGATGGGTAAATGCTATTATTAATTTTTTGAATTTATCTTTGTATCAAATTTTGAAATAATAATAATTTTTTTTTTGCAGCATCCATATTAAGTGTTTTCTCAACGGGCACTATATTAATGAGTTGATGAATTTTTTGTCTTCTGGTATGTCTAATAATTCATGTGTGATGGTGATGTTTGCCAAGGTGTATATATGCAAAGGCATATATTGAACTAATTTTTTTTAGATTTTTTCACCATATTGGAAATATAATATTCACATAAAACTTCATTTGATTTTATTTTTCGTTTTTAGGTCTTCCTACTGTCCTTAGCGTAGAAAATGCCACCAAAATAGAGTTCAATCCTGAAATAAGCGATGTTGTGGAACTCAAGAATAGGTTAATATCTTTGTTACAAAATAATCCATGTTAATATCCTACATTAATAAAATCCTATATTCTTCAATACGTGATCAAAATTTTGTTTAGTTTTTAAGAATAAATATTTACTAACTTTTATACGATGTCTCTTATTTAAAATCTTTAGAATGTCGCACCGAAACTTTAACCCTTCGCAATCAATTGCTTTTGTTGAGAGAACAAGAAGGAATCTTCAAATACATGATTGGATCTCATCAACATGTGTATTTTCTGTTTCTGAATTGATGAAGTCTCCTGTAGTAAGTAATTATTTTTATTGTTCAATTTTTTTTTTTATATTTTTGTCCAATTTTTTTTAATGTCACATGATATATTATTCATCTTTTTCTTTTTTAATGTAAACGAGAATGTAAAACATATTATGTAAGGACAAGTTTAATGAACCTAATATATAATCTTTTATCTCAAGAGCAATACATTACATTTCAATTTGCAAACAAATCGGAAGTCCTTAACATATCCCTAACAATTATTTTTTCTACAGGATTCACTGAATGTTTTGCATGCAACTGTTAAGCTTACTGACATTGGGTCTGATTGGTGGTATGTGTCTTGCATCATATGCCATAGAAAGATTAGACCGAGTGGCGGTATGTATTTATGCTATGGTTGCAATAGACATGTATTGAAAGTCAACTCCAGGTTTGTTAAACATACTATATAAGTCAATACAAATTTAGAATATTGTTTTGGCTGGAAAAAATTAATACAATGTTTGGATATGCATTTAACAGCTACAAAGTAAATCTTCGTGTGACAGACGCATCTGCAAATGCATCATTTGTATTGTATGATCAAGTTGCTGCTGCATTCTTCGGAATGTCATGCGCTGATATGATTCAATCAAATGGATTGGTACGTTAATATTTTAATTTTAAAATAATGACTAAAATTATGCAATGTTTATATTTGCCATCTGTATTTTAACCATGGCCATCAAATAGAGTCTCAATGCAAAAATTGCTCTCTATTATTTTTAATAAATTTTATATTTTAGTAAATTGTTAACAATTTGTTTATAATAATTGTTATAGAGTTCCACTATCCCAAAAGAGATCCGTGAAATGACCGACAAGAGTTTTCTTTTTAAAGTTATTGCAATATCTCACGGTTTAGAGAAAGAATTTCGAGTGACAAACATTACAAGTGATGATGAGATAATTGAAAAGTTTCTTGACCTTCACCAGAACTTAGAGGTTTTTATATAATAGTTTATAGTTTATATTTTGTATATCTTTCTTTAATTTATTCGACTAATGTGCTGAATTTTATAGTCTTATCTAAATTCCTTTTTAATATCATACATGTACTAATTATTTCAAATTTTAAATTGTCAATTTTAGGATCAGGTCGAAGGATGATTGTTGACATTAAGAATAGCCCTCGCCTCGCCATTGAAGAATTAAATTAGAATAGCATGTTTTTCGTATATTGAATTTGATATACCCATGTTTTGATTATTTTGGATTTTTTTAAATAAGCCTTTAGTGGCTTTTCAAGATTGATTAAGTTGTAATTTCGACGACTTATACTTATTTATTTATCATTCAAGGATACCTTATGAAGCACCTTTTACCTATATTTTTATAATTGCCATATATTCAGGGTGTTGTAATTATAATTATGGTATATTGGAGTTTAGTTCAAATCATAATTTTTTAGGCAAATTTAAATATAATAATGATAATATGATTATAATATAAAATACCGTTTTCAATCGAAAGATTTCGAATCCACCTTCCTTAAGAAGAAAAAAGCAAAGGAGAATAATATAGATTTTTTTTTATTGGTACTAGCACGTGCCCGCCAATTCATCTTTTTTGTTTTGTTATCGTTTTGTGTCCCTTAGTGTGCGAGTGAATTTATTTTTTTTGAAAAATTGTGCGAGTGATTTGATTAGAAAAAATACTTCATCCGTTCTTTTTTGTTTATTGTTTGAGAAAAAAATAGACCAAATTAAAACGTGTATTTTTGCACTTTATTTTTCTATTATACCGTTTTTTTGCAATATATTATACTTTAATTTTATTGCACAAAAAGTTCATTTTTTTTGCATACATTTTATCTTTTCAAAAAACTCCAATATATAGTAAAAAAAATACTATGAAAAGATTATATGAAAAAGTTTAGTAAAAAAAATACAATAAAAATATTATATAAAATTTAGTCAATAAAACAAAATTAGGAAAGAGGGTATAATTGACAAAATATAACCTTAAATTATCTAAACAAGAAACAATTCAAAACAATTTTTTTTTCTAAAACAACAAACATAAAGAAACGGTGTCAGTATTAATTTTTTTTTATCATTTTTTTTACTAGAGAAAGGAGATTAGTTTTTTTTTTTTTTTTTGAGAAAAAAATCAGATTAATTGTTTCAACATTAATTTTAAATTTTTTATTTTAATGAGATGTCACAGTGCAATTGGATATACACAACATAGATGTGTTAGGTTCCACTTCATCTAAGATTTTATATCCCTTTTATTCCTTTACACATTAAGTCAGATTGACTAAATTTCTAGATGATAAATATTTAATTTAAAAATTTAGATAATCTATACAAAATAGGAAATCTTTTTTCTTTTTATAATAGGAATACAATTTTATTTTTTTGTTACTTTTTATAATGGAATAGAAATTTGTTGAAATTAGTTTTGGATATGCATAAATATAAAGTGTAACTTTTCAGATTAATAGATAAAGTCAAATTTGTTACTCCATAATACTATTATTACTATTGTTAGTATATATATTAGTATTATATATATTAGTATTAGTATTATATATTAGCAGTAGTATTATATTAGTAGATCAAACATATATCTTCTCTCACGTCTACCCTCCCTATTTATTACTCTGAAAATTCAACACAACAACCACTATAAGCATCGACATAGAAATTCAACAATATAACTATTTAATGGAACATTCAGTTGCTAAAGAATCTCGAGCAAAAAGAAAGTTCATATTACAACAAAAACGTCTGCATTCAGGTACATCAACCAATTTATGTTTTTTTTGCTTTGATTTATCTAATAAATTGGTCATTCCATTGTATATTTTTAATGTTTTATATCTATAGCTGAAAATATATCGATCAATCCATTTGACATAAATTCAGCTACACCAGCGGATCATAGTGACGTCAGGAATAGTATATTGAGTCCTTCAGTTGGTTAGTGAATATGTTTATAACATTATAAGAATTACAATGTATTTTTCAATATTATTAAATATTGTTAAATGGTGATTGATTTATCATATGATGAACTATTCAATTCAGATACATAAACTTCAGATGCAAACAATAACATATCACGGAAATCAAACCGTCGTAAATATACCAACGTACAAGATCCATTGTTGTTGAGTAGAAAACGAAAGAGAGACCAAACTCAAACTACACCAGAATCCAACACAACAAATATACGGAGTTCGGCAGGTTGTTTACAAACTTTGTTATTTAATCTAAGAGTTAGGATCAGTGGACAACAAATGGCAACGAATCCTAAATCTTTATTTTATATACGAAATATAATATTAAAAAATATTTATATAAATATGAATGTTTTGTTAGATGCGTTTTATTCGACTCCAAATTGTGAAATAATTGATGAAAGTAGCACCACTGGCACCCATAACAACCACTCCGCTCACACATCTTATAGCGCTAATTTATTGCCATCAACTATTCTTGACTTTGACAATTTATCGGACGATGAACTTCCGCCCAATCCTGAACATTCTAAAGGTATGTGTGTATTCTCTTTTATATGTGTATAATAGTAAATGACATGATCAACATCATATGTCAACTTCTTTGTGTGTTGTGTTTTATACAAAACTACATATTTTTTATTACATAAACATGACTTCTCGACTCAATATATGATTATTTTAGCAGGTGGTTCGAAATACAATGCGAAGTCAATATTGTACGAAATGGCTGAATGCGAGTGTATGGTTTTTATTATTTACTTTTTCAAATAAATAATAGAATTATGTCATATAATTTATAGTTTATTATTATTTTTAGGTATTTTAAGATTAATGTTAATATTGGTTTTGACAAGTTTAATATTTACAGTGTTGTTCAATGTTGGCGACCCTACTTTTCGTTGTAGTCATTGTGATGCCAATATGTGGTTCAAAGAATGTGCTAATGAAAATGATGCCGAATTTTTATTGTGTTGTATGAAGGGAAAGATTGTTCTTCCCCATCTCAAGAAGCCCCCTGAATTATTGTACAATTTATTACATGGTCACCATCCAAAGAGTAAACACTACTTGGAAAATAATCGAGCGTACAATAGCATGTTTGCATTCACATCAATGGGAGGTAAAATTGAACGCGCATTAAACGACGGCGGTGGACCTCCTTCATTCATTCTTAGTGGTCAGAACTATCATCGCATGGGCAGTTTGATGCCGTAATCTGGATCTACACCAAAGTTTGCACAATTGTATATTTATGATACACAAAATGAGTGTAAAAATAGGATGAAGCATTTCAGGTACAAATTTTCAACTTTTCTTTTGGTCAATTTTATACTTGCAAATTAAATTAATTTCAAGCGCATATTTTTTCATACAGCAAAAATATGGACTCTAATGAAATCGACGCGTCTTTGGTTGAGAGCTTAAAAGAAATGCTTGACTCGCATAACGAGTTGGCGAAAAAATTTCGTCAAGTTAGGGATCATGTCATTCAAGGTGGCTCGACAAAATTCTATATCAGACTATTTGGGAGCCGCACAAAGGATTCCAGAGTGCATAATTTACCTACATGTGATGAAGTTGCAGCTCTAATAATCGGAGATGATAATGAAATTGAAAAAGGTAGAGACATCATTGTGAAAAATTTGAACGGCAGGTTAGAACGTATTTACGAGACATCAGTGTCATTTCTGCCACTTCAATATCCAATATTGTTTCCTTTTGGTGAAGATGGTTTCCATTTAAATATTAAAATTAGATCAGAGAATCACGGAAATGTTCAGCGAAAAAGATTAAATGTTACCATGAGGGAGTTTATTTCATACAGGATTCAAGATAGACAGGTTGAGTATGGCAACATTGTGCACTCGAGAAGACTTTTTCAACAATTTGTAGTTGATTGCTTCACGATGTTGGAAACACAGAAACTTTCATACATACGAAACAATCAACAGACGATACGATGTGACATATTAAATGATGTCCAAGAGGCTTTGACAAGCGGTGAGACAAATGCAAAAGATATCGGTCGTAAAATAGTTCTCCCGGCGTCGTTTGTAGGAGGTCCGAGATATATGTTTAATAACTGTCAGGATGCTATGGCTATTTGTAAGAAATTTGGTTATTCGGACATGTTCATCACCATTACATCTAACTCAAATTGGAGAGAGATTCAAGATTTTATCAAAATCCATGGCCTGAAAGCGCACGAGAGACCTGATATTATTTGCAGAGTCTTCAAAATGAAGCTTGATCAATTGATGGATGATTTGAAGAAGAATGAGCTATTTGGGAAAGTTGATTCAGGCATGTCTTTATTAATTAATTAATTAATAATTTATTATTTATTTATTTTGATTTATTAATATTTATTTACATTAACTAAATATTAATCGTTCTCTTCAGGAATGTACACGGTTGAGTTCCAAAAAAGAGGCCTTCCACATGCTCATATTTTAGTGTGGTTAAGTGGTGATAATAAACTTCGTACAAGTAATGATATTGATAAGATCATTTCGGCGGAACTTCCTGATCCTAAATTGTATCCAAAATTGTTTGAAGCAGTAACATCGTTTATGATACATGGCCCTTACGGTGAGATTAATCAGGGGTCACCTTGCATGAAAAATTTTAGATGTTCCAAATTCTACCCTAAACCATTTAGATCGTCAACTAAAATTGATGAAGATGGTTACCCTAGATATCGAAGACGTGACAATGGAGTGTCATTTCAAAAAAATGGTGCTACCATTGATAATCGATCTGTTGTACCTTATAATCCATATCTTTTAGTCCGTTATGGAGGTCATATAAATGTTGAATACTGCAACAAATCAAATTCGATCAAATATTTGTTCAAGTATGTTAATAAAGGTCCTGATCGAGCAACAATTGGGGTTTCAAAGAACGCCGATACTGCTGATAAAGATAAACCAGTTGATGAGATACAACAATACTATGATTGCAGATATGTTTCCCCATGTGAATCTACTTGGCGAATTTTTGCATTTGAAATTCATTTGAAATGGCCGTCGGTCTTGAAATTGACATTTCATTTGGCAAATGAACAACTTTTATTATTTAAAGACCATGAGAATATTCAGACAGTGGTTGATAGGGGTGAAAGTTCGAGCACAATGTTTCTGGCATGGTTTAAAGCTAATAGCATGTATGCTGAAGGTAGGGATTTATTATATTCAGAATTCCCATCGAGATTTCGGTACATAAAAGATGAAAAAAGGTGGCAACTTCGACAGAGGGGGGATCAAATTGGAAGACTGCAGTACACACCACCTGGTGTTGGAAACCTATTTTATCTAAGGTTATTGTTGACAAAACAAAGAGGTTGCATGGGGTACAAATGCTTAAAAACTGTTGATGGAAAAACTTATGAGACTTATCAAGAGGCGTGTCAAGCACTTCGATTGTTAGGGGATGATAATGAATTCATTGAGTTGATAAAGGAAGTAAGTGAACTGCATTATGGTCACCAATTACGGAGAATGTTTGTTTATTTGCTGGTAATTACTTCCATGGCAAATCCACGTGATGTTTGGAATGCAACATGGCATTTGTTGTCGGATGGAATTTTATACAACCGGAGGCGTGAATTAAAAATTCCAGGTAATTTATAGTTTTATTATTAATCATAAATAATTGATATTCCTAATTATGTATTTGTAGATCACTGAAACTGTTATTTTTAGATTTACAAATTCCAGATGATGACTTGAAGAACTTATGTCTAATTGAGATTGAGAAGTTGTTGAGAGGAAACGGAAAATCACTCGAAAATTTCAAGAAAATGCCTCAGCCTGATTATACAAATGTTGCTCGATTTGGTAACAGGTTCATTGCAGATGAATTAAGTTATAATAGGGATGAAATGGCCAGGATACATGATCAACTATCTAGCATGCTTTCACCAGAGCAGAAATCTGTTTACAATCAAATTGTGGACTCTGTTGAATCTGGATCTGGGGTTTTTTTTCTTTTTATAATGGATATGGAGGAACAGGAAAAACATTTATTTGGAGAACATTGTCTTCTGGACTACGTGCTAAAGGATACATTGTACTTAATGCAGCTTCCAGTGGCATAGCATCCTTATTATTACCAGGTGGTCGTACAGCGCATTCATTGTTTGAAATTCCATTGCAAATTAATGACAGATCGATATGTAGTTTTAAAAAAAAAGCGACAAGGCAGAATTGTTGAGAAGAACCAAATTGATCATTTGGGACGAAGCACCTATGATGCATCATTCGTGCTTTGAGGCTTTGGACAGGTCATTACGTGATATAATGTCTTACGATGGTGTGGACAACAGCGATAAACCATTTGGTGGTATACCAGTTGTTTTGGGGGGTGATTTTAGACAGATTTTACCGGTTATTAGGAAAGGATGTCGACAGGACACAGTCGAAGCCACCATCAATTCCTCCAAGTTGTGGGATCATTGCAAAGTTTTGGAGCTTACAACAAATATGCGTTTAACCGCTTCGACCGATCCTGCTGAGCAACTTGAAATAAAAGCGTTCGCTGAATGGATTCTTTCAATTGGTAATGGAAATGGGACTGCAAATGAGAGTGGAGAAATTATTTTGAATATTCCTGATGATCTGTTAATAAAAGATTCAACTGATCCATTACGTTCCCTTATTGATTTTGTGTATCCTGATTTTTTACAAAATATGAAGAATTCCGATTTTTTTCAAGATCGTGGTCTACTTGCCCCAACTTTGGATGCAGTCGAGCATGTTAATGATTATCTTCTATCGTTGGTCCCTGGAAGTGAGCAAGAATATTATAGCTCTGATTCGGTTTGTAAATCAGATGCAAATAGTGAGATACATAGTGAATGGTTCACAACTGAATTCTTAAATGATATTAAGTGTTCCGGCATTCCAAATCACAAATTAACATTTAAAGTTGGATGTCCAGTGATGTTGATGAGAAATATTGATCAAGCTGCTGGGTTGTGCAATGAGACTAGATTAATCATCGATATTCTTGGAATAAATTATATTGGTGCAACTGTTATTACTGGAAAAAATGTCGGTGATAAAATCATTATTCCAAGATTGAATTTGATACCAAGTGACCCTGAATTACCTTTCAAGTTTACTAGAAGACAATTCCCATTGACCTTATGTTTTGCAATGACAATAAATAAGAGTTAGGGCCAATCACTTCCTCATGTCGGCGTGTATCTTGCTAAACCTGTATTCACTCATGGACAATTATATGTCGCTTTGTCTAGAGTCACATCAAGGAAGGGTCTGAAGATGTTGATATTAGATGAAGAAAAGCGAGTGTGTAGTGAGACCGTTAATGTAGTTTATCGTGAGGTTTTTAACAATGTAAAATAATGTTTTTATTCATTATAATAAAATTGACTGTCAAATGAGTTATTAGATTTCTCTCATATTCATCCATTTTTATTTATATTTTACATTTTCAAAATATTCAACTGAATTCTTCTAAATCGGCTAAAATATTATATTCAGTATAAAACCTACAAATATTGTATGTTTTGTCTAAATGTTATTTTTCTATAATTACAAATATAATACTAATAGTATATGACTTTAATTAATACTTTATAGATAAATATAATATAATATGTGATGAATTCAAATATTTTTATATAACTAATTTTAACAAAATTCTAGCCCGTGCTTGGCACGGGTGCACATACTAGTTCAGTATATATATATATGAGGAGGGATATATTGACTCCAAGAGTAAGTTTAATATCTTACTCCCAATCTTGGCCTTTAATTTTAATTTTAATTAATGGTTAAGATTGATTGATAATAATTATTAATATGAGACTAATTTGTGTGCTACACTCAATAATAAGAGTTTTAAAACTTACTTCAAATAGAATAACTAATAATTATGGTCATTGATACACCTTTCTCTCTCTTTTTTTTTTTAATTAACTTTCTCTCCTTTTTTTTTAACCAATTATCTCTTCCTCCTTAATATGTTTTTTACGGATATTTTTTTTTTTGCAAAACATAGCTTTATGACAATGGTTGGAACAACAACATACTGATGATTTTGTTGGATTTTCACAGCTTTTTTATTTTGAACTTTTAGCAATGTTATGTTCATGGCAAGAGATAATATTGGCTATTTATTTTATGTTGGATTCATGTAATTCTTTTGTGTTGTTATTTGTTAATTTGAACTCTTTTTTTGTTAGGTAATGTTATGTTGAACTCTTTAAAAACTAAGGCTGCTAATGAAAGACGGTCCATTGATGGAGATGATGATTAGTGTATGTTACAAATGTTATGATGATTAGACTAAAAAAAAGGAGAGAAAGTTAATTAAAAAGAAAAAGAGAGAGAGAAAGGTGTATCAATGACTAGGGGTGTTCATGGGCACGGGTCAATCCGCGAACCTGCCGATCCAATCCAACCCAACCCACTATTTTATCCGAACCCGTTCATATACGGGTAGAACCCGGCCCAACCCATCACACCCGCATATAATTGGTTCGGGTATTGAATCTAACTTTTTGAACCCGTTGACCCGTATACCCAACCCGTGTATCCTTATATCTAAAATTTTGATTCTACTACTGTACTACACTACTAGTACTATTGTACTACTATTGTTGACTCTCTTAATTTCATGAGACAATTTCTCAATTTCTTTCCTTATTCATATTTGTGTAATCAACTTCCCACAAATCACTCAAACAAGCTTCAAAATTTCTCACAATGATTCTTTCTTTTATAGCACTCCTCACTCTAAAACCTAATTTCTATCTTCACCAATCCTCATCGTTTTTCATCAAATCGATGTTTTAACCATCATTTTTTTTTATTTTATGTACAACCCGCGAACCCAATCTAACCTAACCCGTTAACAATCGGATTGGTTCGGTTCGGATTTAACAATGAAAGTGCGAATTTGGTGATGAATCCAATCTAATGTTTATTGAACGGGTTGGGTAACGGGTTAGGCCAAATCCGGCCCAACCCAGCCCGCGTACACCCCTATCAATGACCATAATTATTAGTTTCAAAACTCACTTCAAATAGAATAACTAATATGAGACTAATTTGTGTGCTCAACTGGTAAAAATTACCGAAATTGCAAGGCATGGACGTCATGACCGGGGTTCGAACCCCAGTTCTCTCACTTGTGTGAGAATTTCTTATATTTACTTTGTCAATTCTTCTATGTACCAAAAAAAAAAATATATAAGTATATTTCATATTTAATTTATGTAAAATATAAATAATTAATCAAATATGAACTTATTATTAAAATTAGTTATGAAACTAAAATATAAATTGTCAGCATATAGAAATTTAATCTAGTGGTGTGGAAGATACAGAAAGGATGAGAGAGAGAGAGAGGGTAGAGAGAGAAAGACAAAAAGGGAGAAGAGTCCGCTCCAGAGCTAGGTCTTCACGTCGTAGCCTCCACGGTTACATCCATAACGTGGACCAAGCTGCTATATCCTTCTTTGTCACCAACTTTCCATCGGAATGCTCATCGGAGGTGCTGTGGGAAGCCTTTGCGAGGTTTGGTCGAGTTGGTGATGTTTATATTCCGAAGAAGTTGGACAAATGGGGAAGAAGATTCGGGTTTGTGAAGTATATGGAGGTTAGGGATGAGGAGGAGTTGAGTCAGAGGTTACAGGAAGTTTGGATTGATACTTTCAAGTTGAGAGTAAATAGATCATACTTCCATAGGAATGAGGATAGTAAAAATGCTGACAATCGCTCATTGCAACAGAAGGTTAGAACAAGAGAAGAGGGCGAAGGAAGTGTGCAACAAGGCAAATCTTTCAAAACGGCGCTGATTAATTCTAAAGAAGGGAGGTTGGTGAGGAACGAGGTGGTGGAGAAAGAGCTGGATGTACTGAATGTGGAGGTAGACGAGATCGTGCTCAATGACTTGAGGAAAAGCTATGTAGGGGTGCTGGCTCTTCAAGTAGAAGTGAGACGTATCAGAACTACCTTGTATATGGAGGGTCTCCCTCATATTGTTGTCACTGATATGGGAAGAAACAAGGTGTTGTTACACAGCCCTAAAAATGGAGAGCTAGAAAAGCTTTTCAAGGACAAAGCTGACTGGCTTTGCTATTACTTCAAAGAGGTGAGGCCTTGGCAACCGTCGTCGTTTGTAGACAGGAGAGAAATCTGGGTTAAAGTCCTAGGTATACCTTTACATGCTTGGGGTGAAAATCCTTCAAACAAATAGGAGGTAAGTACGGCGAATTCCTGGACTATGATGAAAGTACTGCCTCTAGGTCTAAGTTGGATGTGGCAAGGATCAAGGTGGCAACTGGCTTTAGAGATTTCATTGATGAATCTTTAAAAATTAAGGCACTGGGGGTGATCTATACCTTATGGATCGTTGAAGAAAAAGGGACACAACACTTATTGTCACCTAACTTCAGAGAGGAAGAACCAAAGTTCAGTTGGGTTGAGTCTTCCAATTTCCCGGCGGAGGCGGCGGTGTTTGGAGGTGGTTGTAGTGGTGGCTCGGCGGAGGATCATGAAGAGGAAGTTGGAGTTGACATCGATGACAGTCAACCTCCTATGGGTGGGAAGAGGCTAGTTGAAGATGGTGATTTGACATCACACAAGAAAGGTAGTTCCCATAATTCTCTTTGTGTGTCAGGAAAGGTTTTGGAGGCTGCAGATGGAAACAAATTTCAAATTCTTGTACGGCCGGTATTGGGCGTGGGTAATGAAGGTGATTGTAGCGGGTCCCAAGGTGAAAAGGAGGAAAGTGGAAGTATTGTTGAGAAAAATCTGCTGGATTTGGATGAGACGTGTCAAGAAGTGGGAAAGGCTATGAATAATAGTGTGGGGCGGTTGGGTGCAGAGGAGGCAATTAATGCTGAGATGGGTCGGGTTACCGGATCTACAGCCCGATCCACTTCCCTTCCTCCAACCCGATCTCATGATACCCAGCTGGAAGTGGGCCGTCCTAGTCATGGGTCCACGTGTGATGAGTTTAACGACTCTATTTCCTTGGTGGAATTTAGAGGAGGTGCAGTGAGTAATTTTGAACAACAAGAGATCTCTAATTCTTCTTCTCAGCTTAGCCAATCCATTAATGAAATTCCACCTAAACCTCAAAGGGGAAGACCCAGAAAACGGGGGGGAAGAACACGATCATCAAAAGCTAGCGCCCCAAAGTTCATTCAATTGGCGGAAGCGTGCAAAGCCGGTGGGTCGAAACAGAGTAGAAGAAGCAAAGTGGCAACATCGGCAACGGGGGTCCCTGCTCAATCTCCTAACGGCGGTGGGTCGGCTATAGGGATGTTAGCGGTTGGTTTTTCTGAGGCTGTGGAGGTGGCGACAGAGGCGGTTGTTGGTCTGAATTTAGAGGTGGTTCTGCCCGGGCTCCATCAAAATTCAGGGTCAGGAATTAATCTCCTCCTTAACAGTGACATTGATCCAATTGAGGTTTCAAGGTCCCTTTATGATCTGGAGGCTTCTAAACTCCTGGCTATCCAGAAAGAAATTGGTTTCTGTTATGAAGAAGAAGATGCAGAGGTGGTTACAGCTCTAGCTAAAGATGAAGCTTGTGATAGAATGAAAAAGGCAGCATGGGAGCAACGAATGGGTTCCCAATGATTGTTGTCTCTTATAATATAAGAGGATTGGGTGGGAGAGTGAAGAGGAGAAGGATCCGCGACATGGTGAGGGACCAAAATGTGGATTTTTTGGCACTCCAAGAAACAAAATTGGAGGAGGTCTCTGATAGGTTATGCCACAGCCTATGGGGATCTGCAGATTGCAATTGGAACTTCTTGCCGTCTCAAGGGGCCAGTGGAGGAATTCTTTCAATATGGAGTAAGTCCAACACTAATCTTCTTTTCTCTTTTAATGGAGAGGGTTATGTTGGTGTTTGTATTGAATGGGGCGTCTTGAAGACTATTAGTTTTATAGTAAATGTGTACTCAAAATGTGATTTGCCTTCGAAAAAGAGACTTTGGAATAGCTTACTTTTGTCTAAACGTCATTATGGGAATGGTAATTGGCGTATTGTCGGTGATTTTAATGCGGTTCTATCGCCGGATGAAAGAAAGGGGTTGTCTTTGGATTCTCATTTTGGTGCGGAGATGAGAGATTTTGGTATCTTTATTGAGGAGTCGGAGTTAATTGATCTTCCTATTTTGGGTCGCCGCTTCACTTGGTATAACTCGAATGGGAGGTCTATGAGCCGTATTGATCGAATTCTTGTTTCTCCGGAGTGGATGCGATTGTGGGGTGGGTATTCGGTGTGGGTGGGTGCTAGGGATATCTCCGATCATTGTCCTATTATTATGAAAAATCCTTCGAACGATTGGGGTCCCAAACCTTTTCGTTTCAATAACTTTTGGTTGTCCCACAAGGATTTCACCAAGGTGGTCAAGGAGGGTTGGATGGAGCAAGAGGTTGGTGGATGGATGGCTTTCGTGTTAAAAGAAAAGTTGCGTGGCTTAAAATTTAAACTTAAAGAGTGGAGTGTTGGTGTCTTTGGGGATGTGGAAGGTAGAGTGAAGAAGCTTGTGGAAGACATTAAAGTGTTGGATATTAAAGGTGAGACCTTGGGCCTTAACCCACAAGAGGTCGACTTGCGGAAATCTTTGTTTGGGGAGTTTTGGAACTTAAAAAATTCACCGAGGCCAATATTTTTCAAAGATCGAGATCAACGTGGCTCTCTCAAGGAGATGCAAATTCAAAAATTTTTCATAGTCGTATGGTGTTGAGATCAAAGAGGAATTCTATTGTGGCGATTAAAGAGGGTCATGATTGGCTTGAATCTCCTTCTTGTATCCGTGAGGCGGTGGTGAGACATTTTACTAATCATTTCAAGGCTTCTAACTCTATCCGGCCTAATTTGGATGGGATTACGTTTCCTTCCCTATCCCCGGAGGAGAATCTCCTTCTAGTGGCTCCGTTCTCTATGGAAGAAATACATTTGGTGATTAAGGATAGTGATGGAAATAAGAGCCCGGGTCCGGACGGGTTTAACTTCTCATTTTTCAAGAATTGTTGGGATGTTGTCAAAGGTGAAATCCGTATTATGTTCGATCAATTTCATGGGATAGGGAGTCTCCCAAAGTGCCTCTTGTCCTACTTCGTGACTTTAATTCCCAAGGTCCCTCTCCCGTTCCAATTAGGGGATTTCCGTCCGATTTCTCTCCTTGGAAGTTTATACAAGATCATAGCCAAAGTCTTGACAAATAGATTGGTTAAAGTGATAGGTTCATTGGTTGCGCCTACTCAATCGGCTTTCATAAAGGGTAGGAATCTTGTTGATAGTGTTTTGGTGGTGAATGAGGTAGTTGACTATGCTAAGAGAGCCCGGAAGGAGTGCCTTATTTTTAAAGTGGATTTCGAAAAAGCTTACGACTCGGTTGAGTGGGGTTTTTTGGAATATATGCTTAGGAGGTTCGGCTTTGATGAATTGTGGATCGGGTGGATGAAGGCTTGTATTTTTGGAGGTAATCTCTCGGTGTTAGTGAATGGGTCTCCGACGGGGGAAATTAATATTCAAAGAGGACTAAAGCAAGGTGACCCCCTTGCTCCTTTTTTATTCCTTTTGGTGGCGGAGGGTTTTGGGGGAGCAATGTCGAAGGCGGTGAACATCAATCTTTTCAAAGGCTTTAGGTGTAGTTCTAATGGTCCTAGTATATCCCATCTCCAATATGCGGATGATACTATTTGTGTGGGGGAAGCATCCTTTGAGAACCTTTGGACTTTGAAGGCAATCCTTAAAGGGTTTGAATTTGCATCCGGGCTCAAAGTTAATTTTTTGAAGAGTTGTCTCATGGGAATAAATGTGTGTGATAATTTCATGGACCTTGCGTGTTCTTTCCTTAATTGTATTAGAGGATCGGTGCCTTTTAATTATCTTGGCCTCCCCGTGGGGGCAAATCCTAGAAGAGTATCTACTTGAGAGCCTCTAGTTTCAAGCCTCCGAAAGAAGTTGTCATCTTGGGGGAATAAACACATAAGCCTTGGAGGTAGAATTGTTTTAATTAACTCCGTGCTTAACTCTCTCCCAATTTATTTCTTATCATTCATGAAGATGCCGGTGCAAGTTATTAAGAAAGTGACCCGGATTCAAAGGGATTTTCTTTGGGGAGGAGTGAGGGGGGGAAGGAAGCTTTGTTGGATAAAGTGGAGGGTTGTGTGCCAAACAAAGAATAAAGGAGGTTTAGGTATACGAGATCTTCTCTCGGTGAATCTTAGCCTTCTTATGAAGTGGAGATGGAGACTACTCCAAAATGAAGAGGTGGGGATATGGAAGGATGTCTTGGTGGCCAAATACGGGGACCATATTGTTAATAATTCGGTTTGGTCAAATAGGCCAAGTCCGAGCTTTGCATCTCTTTGGTGGAAAGATATTAGCGGTCTAGAAGATTGTGTGGTCTCTAAGAATTGGGTGGATGAGTCGGTCTCCCGTCGTGTTGGTAATGGTGCCCGTACTTGTTTTTGGGTTGATTCTTGGATTGGAGGTATGGCCCTTAGTTTGAGGTTCCCTCGGCTCTTCTCTCTTTCTTCCTCTAAATATGCTACTATAAGGGATTTGGCTGGTTTAGACGAGGATCATATAACGTGGAATCTTGATTGGAGGCGCTCCCTCTTTATTTGGGAAGAGGAGTTACTTTCCGATCTCTTGGAGTCTCTTGAGGATGTGAGGATCTCTAACTTTGAAGATGGGTGGAAGTGGAGGTTGAATCCGGAAGGGATTTTCTCGGTTAATTCGGCCTTTGAAGCTTTATCTAAGGATCTAGTGTTGGGTCCTAACCTTACTCCCTTTGAGGAAACCGTTTTCAAGAATCTTTGGTTTAGCCCGGCGCCTTCTAAGGTGATTGCCTTTTCTTGGCAAGCACTTTACGATCGGTTACCTACTAAAGAAAATCTTAGGTTGAGAGGAGTGCTCCCCATTGATATTGGTAATAGGTGTGTTTGGTGTGGTGATGTGCCGGAAACTATGTCCCATTTGTTCCTCCATTGTAAGACGGCTCTTATTGTGTGGTATAACATTTTCAAGTGGCTTGGTGTGGTTGTGATTGTGCCGCCGAATCTATTCTCTCTTTATGCTTGTTTGAGTAGTGCGGCTAGTAGCAAGAAGGTGAGAAAAGGGTTCCGGTTGGTTTGGCACTCGGCGATTTGGTCAATATGGTTAGCCCGTAATAACCATATTTTTAAAAACGTGAGAAAGGATCCTTTGGAGTTGTTTGAGGATATTAAAGTCCTCTCTTGGAGATGGAGTTCGGAAAGATTGAAGATTAATCCGTGTCTTTATTACGAATGGTCGTGGGATCCGGGAGATTGCTTTATCCGTTAAGTTAAGTTGTTGGGTTTCCGCTTTGGGTGTGAGAAGTGTTTTTGGTCCTGTCGGGGGCCCTCTATTTTCCTCCTGTTTTGCTGTGTTTTCTCGGTGCTGCAGTGAGCTGCACCTGCTGCTGTTCTGGTTGGTGGTGCTGGCTCCTTGTGTTTGGTTTTGGTTTTGTGCTTGTTGCTACAGTCGTGTGATTTAGGAGGTGGTGCCCCTGGTTTATTTTGCTGTTGCTTTTTTAGATTTTCTGTTTGTTGTATGGCCTGCTGTCTTGCGCCTCTTTGGCCTGATAGCTTGCCTCTTTGTATTTCTCACACTTGGTATGCCTTATACCTTGATTGTGTTCTTTTAATAAAAGTTTGGCTTTTCAAAAAAAAATAAAATTGTCAGCATATAATGATGTAGAATATTATTTTAATATCCCTTTCACAATTTTTTAAGAAGAAAATCATTCTTGATTCTTAAAAAAAGAAGAAAATCATTCGGCGTCAAAAAAATAAAAGAAAAAAGAAAATCATTTGTTATAAAGTTATTCTATTGACTACTTTAGTTTTTATGAATTTGACTCTTATTAATGCTTTCATATTGATATACTAATTTTAATTAATAGTCAAGTGAGATTTATTTATATTCTATAAAGAAAAAAAAGATTTTATAACATCAATAAACTTTCTATGTCTATATAATGGAAATATTGTTAGGCTTACTCTTCACAAGAAGTGAAATATAATTTGAAACTCTTGGTAAAAAAAACCAAACTGAAATTCTACAAAATGGCCTTTCACAACAATCAATCTTTCATTTTTGGTGTTTTATGCCTTCTTTTGATCATCGGTTCAGGTAATAACAAACAGTAGTTCTATCATTTAAATTGTAGTTTTTATTTGAAAGCTATATTGCATTCATAGTCTTAATATTCAAAATTAAAGAAAAATGCTTTGTTTATAAAATAGTCATGACTCAATAAATCCAACATATCTATAATGATTTGTTTATAGCAATTTAGTCAATGCACGATTCAAATAAAAATTTGGTTATAATTATTTTTTGAAATGGATGCAACATCACATACAATTTTTTTTTTAAATCTGTGGCTTGTTTCAGGATGCGTAACTAGTTTGCAAGCTCCCCCCGGAGCTAAATGTACACCGCCATGCACCGCTACTTGCGCTAGCGATTGTCGTGCCCAGGGATTTAGAAGTGCATATTGTGGTGCTCGACTTCTGACGCAGACTTGTTGTTGTATTCCTTAATGAGTTATTATGTATTATTGCAACTAAAATAAATAAATAAATAAACGCATTTTAATTTAGCTTTGAAATTTACAATTTGCTACAATTTAATGTAAATTTGTAAAAGCTATGAACATGATTAATAACAAGTGTAATTCAAAATGAAATATAATTTAAATGTGTTTTTTTTTTATTTTGTTGCAATTTGTTTGCAAAATATTTCAATTTTAAAGTAGCTTCAAATTCACAACTCAAAATTTGTAATTTTGCAAATACAAATTTTCATATTCGAACAAAACTTACAAATATGTTAATTGTAAGAAAATGATATGTGGTTGTAGAACATAATATTGTGTTCAGATTGATTTAAATTATTTTGAAAGTTTTAATTAACAAGGAATGCTTGGCTCTTTCATGATAGTCTTTTTAAGATAACTATATGCGGAAAAATTAGATCTAATTGTAAGAACTATAAAATCCTCAGAAAACACAACCTCAAACAATCACGAGTATCTCACCATCTTAATAAGACAGTTATACCTTCTTTCATATTCGCTTGCCCTTGAAAGATCAACTTGAAAATTTCCTTGTTTGGACTGGCTTTATGTAAATTGCATTTCCTCAGCCACTACATTTTCCCAATATTGTAAAAATGTGAGATCAACCTCCATTGTTAGCATAATGTGAAGCTCACAAAGAGTACTATGCGCGTGGATTGAGCCTAAGGAAGAAGAAGAACTCAAAAGAGAAAGCAAATCATAGAGAGAAAAATGAGAAAGTTTATTCACCAAAAAACTGGAGATTACAATGTGTGATGTTATTCTTATATACTGTGCATCACACTCTAACTAACTAATGGTGGTTACAACTAACAAAACAGAAACGGTTAGTGGCTACAAGGATTGGTTAGTTGGTTAGCTTGAGCTTGAAGTAATCTTCTAGCTTTAACATCCCCCCTCAAGCTTGGCATATATGTTGATCATTCCAAGCTTGCTAAGCAAAGTGTTCCTAGAAATTGTTACATAGTAATAGTACATAGCCGATTTTGTTTTGTTAAGCAAAATTGTTTCCTTAAATATTTGATAAACTGACCAAATAATTCCTAATTTCTAGGTACTTTGTGATTGCAAACTCTGTTGTTGCTGTCTATGGATTTTTAGTCCTCTTTCTTCCAGGAGAAAGCTTGCTATGGCGACTTGTGGTAGCCTTGGATATGGTAATGTCCTAAAGTTAACCTCTCTATATATCATGCAATGCTACAACTTTTGTACAAGTGTTGTTTCACAAATGATCAAAAATTTGTATTTTTCTTTTATTAACTCATTAGTTCTCTGAGGAACGGAGCTCCAGGAATCTGGGGATTGGCCATGAGATAATGGCTGCCCAAAAAAATTTCCTATCAAAAATCAAACTCGGATTCTTTCGAACAATTCATTCTAAAAGAAATTCATTAACCACTTGAGTATAATAGCTTCGTTTTTAACTTATGTCACTACAACAAATATGGGATTTAGTACCATTTTTTAAATGTTATTAATTCCAAAAAATGTTACTATTTAGCTTTAGTAACATTTCTACAAAGATTACATAAAGCCTATGTTACTAAAAGCTTTTAGTAACATCTTAGGATATTATTAGTAACATTGAAAAAATGTGACCTATTAAGTAGCTATTTCGTAGCTAATCCCTAGCAACTAAGTTTAGTTAAAAGTTATGCAATGATTGAGGGATAAATTGGCAATGAAATATTTTCCTAGCTAATTCATAGTTAACCTTGAAACAGTCATAGCTAACATACAACTAATTCATGACAAAAATTGTTCAAAAATCAACAAAAACTCTATTAATTAGTGCTTTAATTAATTTTATGAGCAGGTTTTGACCATGTTACTCATATCAAGCCTCTCTGCAGCTTTGGCTATAGCTCAAGTGGCAAAGAAAGGAAACAATGAGGCAGCTTGGCTACCAATATGTGGTTCAGTCCCCAAATTTTGCAATCATATTACAGGATCTTTAATTGCTAGTTTCATTGGAGTCATTATTTACATGATTCTTCTATTGCATTCCATTCATAGTGTCCTTGACCCTCTCCTCTTGAAAAAAACTTGAGCAGCTTTTCAAATAACTCACTTGCAACTTAGTTGTAGTTGTCACATTAATCTCTCTAGTATATCTATACATGAAGGGCATACAAGATTTTGTTGTGACTTGTTTCTCTTTCAATTTTATCTTTATTAAATTACAACTATATATTCATCAACAATAAATAAATAAATTACAATTATAGAAAAAAAAAAGTTTAATCTCATAAGTGTAGCTCAAATGATAATTATCAGAAATATTGTTGGAATGGTCAAGGTTCGAATCTCAAATTCCATGTTTCTCTCTATTTAAATGCATGAATCTTGGCTATTTATACGTGTTTTTGTATCTTCCATAAACTGGGGATTTTGATATCATAACCATTGAATTATTTAATTAACATGTGTCATTTATCAGTAGTAGAGAATACTGGGTAAACGGACTACTACCGAAATGGTGGGGCGTACGTAGCCAGACTCATTGGGGTGATAATCATGATGAACTTGCAGAAGAACTTAAGCACCTAATTGTGTGTCATATATTTTTTTAACTGCAAAATATATTATTAATCAAGTCTCTGCACAAGATTAACAAAGATCGATAAAAAAGAGCTACATAATATAAGTGTCGTATATATGCGGAACATCCAAAGAAAAAAACTCTTAAACAAACCCGGCCTAATCAAGATCCAGCTCCTAATCTCAAATCAAAAAGGCACCCCTAAGATTCCAGACTATCAGAGCAGTCACCAACCCAGCTCAAAAAGTTACCACCGTTAGACGCTAACTCCCGAACTCGAAGCAAAAGGAATCGGTTCATCAGAATTCAAAATCAACTCCATCAAATAAACCGTTAATCAAACAAAAGTAGAACGAGAACTCAAACATATAAATCTCGATAACGACAGCTATTGTCTAATTGTGTCTCATACTCTCATGTCTCTACGGAAGATTAAATTTAACTTGCTGATGTATTGATAAAACCTCTATAGCTATTGCCTAATTTCATGGCATAACTTCCAAGATCAAGGTCACTTCACGAGTACGGGTGGCCCGTTTAATCCCGTGTGTTAGATATTAGATATATTTAGGTTTTAAGTATTGGACTTTATAGGTTAGTAGTTTAATAGTCCAATAAGTATTATTATAAATTCTCTTGTAATTCTTATTTTGTCAAGCAATGTTATTCAGATATTATTAGAACCCTAGTTGTCTTTATATTTCTCCCTATTGCACTTCTTCTGATTGCATTGCAGTTCTCCTTATTGCACTTCTTCTGATTGATTGCACTTCTCCCTTTTGGTTCTTCAGATTGCATTGCACTTCTCCCTATTGCACTTCTTCCTATTGCACTTCTTCTGATTGCATCGCACTTCTCCCTATTGATTCTTCTTATTGCATTGCACTTCTCCCTATTGATTCTTCGGATCGGTTGCACTTCTTCCTATTGGTTTCTCCTTCTATTGGATGCTTCTATATGATGATTTCTCTCTCTGGCAGCTACTTCTCTCAGTTGGTTACGCTAGTAGTTGGGTTGGTTTATTTTCAGGGTTAATTTGTAACAAGCGTAAAGCTTAGTAAGTTTTAGCTTGAGGGGTAGTATTAGATATAAAATGTTGAATTTATATTATTAAGTATTATTATGTTTTTCGTATTTTGTTTGACAAACTCTCGATGATTATTCGTTAATGCATCGTGAGTTTGAGGGGAAGTGTTAGATATTAGATATATTTAGGTTTTAAGTATTGGGCTTTATAGGTTAGTAGTTTAATAGTCCAATAAGTATTATTATAAATTCTCTTGTAATCCTTATTTTGTCAAGCAATGTTATTCAGATATTATTAGAACCCTAGCCGTCTTTATATTTCTCTTAATTTGTATTGTTGATTCTAACACCGTGAACCAACTAATCAACCCCTATTTTACCTAAATCCGTTCAGGTGCGGGTCCAATTTGATTTTTTTTTTTGAAGTAGAAACCAATTTATGTTCATTAAAAAATTGATATAATAAATAATATAATTGACAAATTATACCCGTAAAATACAAATGAATGAAAGATAAACAGATAACAAATTGCGTTGCTACAAAATTAATTCTCTTACAAACAACATGTATAGCTCTAGGGGACACAATATTGATGTTCATAACCTTTTAAACTCTTTACATAAGACTCACAACATCTAGTGCCAAAAAATAAAAAGTGTCAAATGCAAATAGTATGAAGACATGTTGATTGTTAGAATATATTTTCTCCAGCTTAATCCTCAATCCAACAACTGGCAAAAGTTCAGTCAAATTCACACATGCATGTTTTCTCCCTACCCACTCATACACACCATAACATCTGGTGCCCATAAACAATAACATATGTCGGGCTGAGAGTCCACCGTCCTTCTTGTGGGTCGGTCAAAAAGTTCACATGCGCCTCTTTTTTCACATATATTCATGCGCACCTAAAAATATCATAAAGAACATTTCGGACAAAGTCATGTCTATATTTAAAGTCTGTAAACTCTCTACAATATATTACACCTTACGACAAACAAGGCAACCTCATCAATAGGAAATAAAGGAATCATGAAGTGATAATCAATGATAGTATGATACTCCACCAGTGGCATATGTTAGACTATTTCATCAATAAGAATAGAAAGAAGAAAATCTTTAGCATATGTTGCTTGTAAACACCCAAAAATTGTTTTATGTCTTGTGATCATATTAAACTTAAAGGGGTTTGCTTCGGGTAACAGGTTTATAATTCTAAACCCAAGAACTTGCGAATCCGACCCCTTTGAAAAAATGTTATATTTTTTATAATGTAGCTTAAGTTTTGTATATGTTAAAATCTTAAGTTTTTATACTATATTTAACATGTTTCATGTAATTTCAAGTATTTAAATTTTAAAATTATCGCGAAGTAGAATGTCATTTAACTATATATATTATTTTGAAAAATATTTACAATTTTTAAAAATTATCTCGTTGACCTAACTCACTCACCATGAGGTTGGGTGTTTAGGTTTGACATGAAATATACAGATTGTACACTCAATCCAACCCAATTAACTTTGGTTGGGTAGGATAGCAGTTTGACTAAAGTCAGTCAAACTCAAACGGCGAACACTCCTAGCAAAAGATCGGACAATGTCATTTTCCTTACCTATTAGTAGATGAGAATATGTGAATTGACCCTCTCTATCTCTCTGTTTGCTTAAACTCATATATTAAATAGATAAGACTGACCCATTCACAAATGATAATGGGTTGTGATACGGTAGTCTGAGTTCGGCCCATTTACATCCACGGGTTAAATGGGTTGATCCATGCACAATAAAGAGAAAACCAATCACTCTTTTTGTAAAGGAAAAAATGGTATTACAAAAATCCATTTTTTTAAAAAAAGCTACTAAATTCCCAATTTTTTTCAATGGAAAAGTGACATGTGCGGTGAGCAATGAAGCCCGAATACGTGACACGATACGGATACGATACGATATCGATACGTGAAATTTTTTAAAATTCTCGATACGATACGGTCGCGATATGTTGTTTAAAAATAAATTTCAAATTAAATATACAAATACACAATATATAAACATAACAAAAATTGAGAAAAATAATAAACTAACATTCAAATTACTCAAAAAAAAAATCCTAATTCAAAAATAATAACATCTTATGAGAGAGAAAGAAGAGAGAAGTGCTCCCTTTAGGGCAAATGGAGCTGTTCGTCTCACTGAGTATGAGACAGACCGGAAAAACAGCTTCCTCAACAGGTTAGAGAAGGAAACAACTTCGTTTTTCTTCACTAACATCCCAATAGACACTCAGGCGACAGAGCTATGGTCATTATTCGCAAAACAAGGACGGGTTGGCGAAGTGTATATTCCGAACAAGAAAGACAAATGGGGTAATAGGTTTGGTTTTGTGAAGTTTAAAGAGGTTAAGAATGTGGAGGCTCTTAGCAAAAGGCTTGAAGATGTGTGGGTCGGTACTTTCAAATTGAGGGTTAACTTATCAAGGTTTGCTCGCAAACAATCTCCTAACCATGATGTTCCGGCGAAGGTTACCTCTCCAGCGGGTGTGTCAACAAACCCTGTGAACGCTCCTCACCCGTTCAAACAGGCTCTCATTCATGGGAGGAAGGATCACCCAGTTTCAGCGGTGGCGACAGTAGAATCGGGAGTGGCGCTTGATTTCATTAAGACTTTGGAAGGAAGCTATGTAGGAAGACTAGGAGCAGGGGTTGAACTGAGGGCTCTCCAAACAAAGCTCTGGTTGGCGGGAATGAAGTCAGAGAATGTGGTGGATATGGGAGGTGATTTAGTTCTCATATGTCATAATTCTGGGGAGGAGGTTCGAGGTCCGTTGAGTAAAAAGGGGTGGTGGGGAGGTCTTCTCTTTGATATTAGGAGATGGACTCCAAATATGGTTTGCTCGACTCGGACGATTTGGGTAAATATGTTTGGCATTCCTCTCCATTCATGGAGTGTTGATACCTTCATGTTGCTTGCAAATAGATTTGGGAGATTTCTATCTTTAGATGCGAAAACGAAGGGTAGGTACCGGTTTGATGTGGCAAGGGTTAAGATGGAAGTTCCTATTTGTGGTCGTATTGATGGTACGATGAAGCTGGTGGTGCAAGGGGCGGCGTTTTGGGTGAGGATTGTGGAGGAAGGTGGTCGTGTTTTTGACACAGATGATGCTGAAGACCAACTCCATGAGTATGAGGTTGCGTCGTCGTGTGCTTCCGGTGGCCAGGCGGCGGCGATGGCGGTGCGGGAGAGGGTGGAAATAGATGATACAGATAGCGATGAGTCTGATGAAAGCCAGCACGAGGTCCCCATAGGTGTTCAGGTTGTTTGTAGGTCAAAGGGAGAAAAATCTGTTATGGAGAAAGAAGGTTGACAAACAAACCGGTCTCAAATCAAGGTGGTACCTCATTGGATGTGGTGAAGGAAAAGCGACCTGACAAAGGTGGGCAAAATATACCTTTATCAATCCCTATTGATACGAGGTTGATAGAGCAACAATCCCAAGAGCACGTGGTTAGTGAACCGGTTCTTGCTCCTCCTGGTGGACCCAGTCTTTCGGGTCAAGCTTTTGGATCGAGTTGTGATTTGGGCTTACACCGCCCCCCAGATCCAACATTGAAAGCAAATGCAGTTGGGCCTATTCCCTATAAGCAAGGCGTAACTACCACAGCAGGCCCAATGGTGGAGGCATTAGACAATCTTGTAATTCAGGCACGTGGGAAGGGGACTCATATTGTAGCTTGCTCTGACTTATCTGAGGAAGACTCAGTTGGTTTCTCATCCAATTCTCTTCAAGCTCAATTGAAACTTAAGCCTCCTCCTGGAAATTCAAAGTCTCACAAACATACAAAATCCCAGGTTCCTCTAACAACCCTCCTTGGTCCGAAATGTTTGAGATTCGCTGGGTTGGTGAGTAGTTGTAGTGGGTTGATCAGAAAACGGCGTAATGGTGAGGAACGTGAATCTGATGGCAATTTAGAATCAGATGGTGTTATTCAAGAGGAGGGGTATAACTCAGAGGTGGGGGCAGATAAAACTCAGTCACAGGAGGAACGTCTTGCGTCTCAAAGCTCTAAAGGGCCAGAAATTCAAATAATTTTACCCTTCCAAAATGGTGGAATTGAACAATCTGGGGTGAATCTGCTACTGAATGAGGATTCAGTCCATGATGTGGAGGCTTTTTCTGCTGCTAGGGACGATCCAAATGCTATTTTCTTGGAGGCTCAGAAGTTACTACAAGAACAAAAGAAAGTGGGGTTTAATTTTGATAATCAAGACACAACAGCAATTAGTAAAATGGTAGACATGGAGGTGAGGGACAGAGAAGAAGTTTTGAAGCGTCAGGAGTCGTCCCACCCCCAATGATTATTGCTTCTATCAATATCAGAGGGTTGGGGGGGGGGGGGGGGCAGTGAAGAAGAATTTTGTGAAGGAATTGGTCAGGAAAGAGCATGTTGATTTCCTAGCAATTCAGGAGACAAAATTAGAATCTTTGCCGGATTCTTTATGTCATTATTTGTGGGGTGGAGATGATTGTCAGTGGGCTTATCTTCCGTCCTCCGGAAATAGTGGTGGAATCTTGTCGATCTGGAACAAATCATTGGGCGTGCTGAAATTCTCCTTCATCAGCGATGGTTTTGTTGGAGTTTGTTTGGAATGGGGAGCTCTTAAGAAGACTTGCTTTGTGGTTAATGTGTACTCTAGTTGTGAGTTGAATGCAAAGCGTCGTCTTTGGGCAACTTTAGTAGCAACAAAATTGCATTTTGGTAGAGGAGCTTGGAGTTTGGTTGGAGACTTCAATGCGGTACTGCATAGAGATGAAAGAAAAGGTCAGAACTTGCTTAATTCTTTTTCTGTGAGTTCTGAAATTGCTGGGTTTTCAGATTTTGTTCATGATATGGATCTCATTGACTTGCCTCTGTTAGGAAGGAAATTTACATGGTTTCACTCTAACGGTATATCTATGAGTAGAATAGATAGGTTTATGGTTACGGAAGAGTGGCTTGATTGTTGGATTAATCCCTCTGTGTGGGTTCAACCTCGGTCGGTGTCGGATCATTGTGTGCTTTTAATCCGTTATGTGGGGTTTGACTGGGGCCCAAAGCCATTCCGGTTTAATTGTCATTGGCTTCTCCATAAGGATTTCTATGGAATGGTGGAAGAGTTTTGGAGAAATAATAATTTCTCTGGCTGGATGGCTTGTATTTTAAAGGATAAACTAAAGGGGCTCAAGAATCATCTGCGTATTTGGAATAGAGAGATGTATGGGCAGATAGATTCTAAGATTTCAAAACTGGTTGAGGACATCAATGTCCTAGATTTGAGGAGTGAAACGTCTGGTCTGTCACAGGGTGAGGTTCTTTTGCGAAAACAAATGTTTGCGGATATGTGGCATCTTCGTATTAGCAAGGAATCTGTGGTTAGACAATGTTCAAGGCAATTGTGGCTTCGAGATGGTGATTCCAATACGAGATTTTTCCATGCTTCTGTCAAATCAAGAGGCAAGAGAATTCTTATTGTGGCGCTGAAAGTAGGTGAGGATTGGTTTGAAACACCTTCAGATATTCGTCAGGTAACGATGGAGTATTTTAAAGCCAAGTTCAGTTCTGATGTGTGGCACCGTCCGAATCTGAATGGTATTTCCTTCCCTGCTCTTTCGGATGAAGAAAATTACAGACTTATTAGGCCCTTTGAAATAGGAGAAATTGAGTATGTGGTGAAGGATAGTGATGGGAATAAGAGTCCGGGGCCCGACGGATTCAACTTCGCTTTTATTAAATCCTTGTGGGATGTTTTCAAGAGTGAAATTCGGATTATGTTTGACCAATTTCACGGGATTGGCTCTCTTCCAAAAAGCTTCTCTTCTTACTTCGTAACGTTGATTCCGAAAATCAACTCCCCTTTCTCCCTAGGGGATTTCCGGCCAATCTCACTTCTTGGGTGTCTTTACAAATTGATAGCCAAGGTGTTGACGGCAAGGTTAGCTCGGGTGATGGATCGTTTAGTGGCTCAAACTCAATCGGCGTTTCTTAAAGGCCGACATCTTGTGGATGGGGTGGTTGTTATTAATGAAGTGGTTGATGTTGCGAAAAGGAAAGGTCAAAGTTGCTTAATATTTAAAGTAGATTTCGAAAAAGCATATGATTCGGTTGAATGGAGCTTCTTAGATTATATGCTTGATCGGTTTGGCTTTTGCTCTAAGTGGAAAAGTTGGATTCGTGCGTGTGTGTTTTCCGGTAACATGTCGGTGCTTGTGAATGGAAGTCCTACGGAAGAGATAAATATCCAAAAAGGGTTGAAACAAGGAGACCCTCTTGCCCCGTTTTTATTTTTGCTTGTGGCGGAAGGATTAGGTGGAATTATGAAGAGAGCGGTGGAAGTAAACCGTTTCCGTGGGTTTAAGGTGGGGAATAATGAGGTGGAGATATCTCACCTTCAATACGCCGATGACACTCTTTGTGTGGGAGAAGCCTCTATTAGGAACCTTTGGTCTTTAAAGGCCATCCTTAGGGGATTTGAGATGGTTTCGGGTCTTAAGGTGAATTATTGGAAGAGTAGTCTTTTGGGTATTAATGTTCCTCATGAATTTATGACTATGGCATCTTCTTTCCTTAATTGTTCCATAGGGGGGTTGCCGTTCAAATATCTTGGGTTACCGGTAGGGGCGAATCCGCGGCTTTCGGTTACTTGGGAGCCTCTTCTTGAATCTCTCCGGAAGCGTCTTAGTTCTTGGAAGAATAAATATGTGAGCCTTGGAGGTCGAATTGTCCTTCTAAATTCGGTTCTCAATGCAATCCCAATATTCTACCTCTCCTATTTTAAAGTGCCTATGATTGTTTGGAAGAAGATTCGTCGGATTCAACGTGATTTCTTATGGGGTGGTTGTAGAGGTAGTAAGAAGATAAGTTGGACCAAGTGGGAAACGGTTTGCCTTCCAAAAAAGATGGGTGGTCTCGGAGTGCGGGATGTTCGGGTGGTTAATATTAGTCTCCTAACCAAATGGCGATGGAGATTAATAGATCATTCTCAAGGGTTGTGGAAGGAAGTGATTGCTAGCAAATATGGTGAGTCTGCTGTTGGGAGAGTGGATTTGGGGGCTGACTGCCAGCCGTGGTTTGCTTCGCTTTGGTGGCGAGATATTTGTTCTATCGGTACAAACCTTGGAATAAATTGGTTCTCTTGTAATGTGTATAAGAAGTTGGGTAATGGTTTCAGTACTAGCTTCTGGTGGGATCCGTGGATAGATGATCAACCGCTTAAGGATCGTTTTCCCCGTTTATTTTCAATTTCTAATCATCAACAGGCCTCAGCTGCTGACCTGGTGAATTTGGTGACAGGGACTGATAGTGGGAGTCCTCTTTGGCGTAGAAGACTGTTTGTGTGGGAAGAAGAACTCTTGACTGAGATGAGGGAAGTTCTTCGAAATGTAAGGTTCTCAGATGATGAGGATATATGGTGTTGGCGACCTGATAAGGACAGGATTTTCTCTGTGAAATCTACTTATATTCTTGTCTTTAATTTGGGTAATCCGAATCTGGTGTTGGACAATTGGAGAGCATCGGTATTTAATTTCATTTGGAAAACCACATCTCCCTCAAAGGTAATTGGCTTCGTTTGGCAACTTCTTCATAATCGTATCCCGACTAGAAGTAATTTGGTGGTTCGGCAAATTTTAAGGGAGGGGGAAGATAGTTTATGTCCTCTTTGTGGAAAGGAAGCTGAAACAGATATGCATTTGTTTATTTACTGCGCAACAACAATGAAGGTTTGGAAGGAAATTTTCATTTGGCTAAAAATCCCTTTCTGTCTCCCGCAAAACTTATTTTCAATATTGAGTTGCTTCCATTGGGCTGGAAATTTGAAAGCTGCAAAAGGAAGAAGTTTGATTTGTTGTGCTGTGATTTGGTCCCTATGGAAATACAGAAATTCTGTGGTATTCGAAAATGGAACTAGGTCGATCCAGGAATTGGTGGATGCAGTGAAACTTACCTCCTGGAAGTGGTGGTTGGTAGGGAGAAAGTCGGGTCACTGTCTGTTGTATGAATGGTTAGCTGAACCAGGAGTGTGTTTGTTATACTAGGATTAGTGGTGTGCAGTAGTGGGAGCCCGCCTCTTTAGCCTTTCTTTTAGTGTTTTTTGTTGCTGCAGGTTTAGTTTCTTTGGCAAGTTGTAGAAGGCTCTTTGTCTTTGCCTTTTTTTCTTTGTAATTGTTTTCTGTTAGTAGCCTTTGGGTACTCCTTGTGCTCTTGGTGCCTTAATAAAAGTTTTTGCTGATTCAAAAAAAAAAAAACATTCAAATTACTCAAACTTAGCAAAAGAGTGACAATTATATACGGGTCAGTATATTTAAACTATATAATCGATAATTTAAAGTTTAAACACTTCAATTCAAATGGATGATGAATCACAATATAAAAGAACAAAAGAAATTTGTGTTGACCGTAGATTAAACGAGTTGGTCCGTAAACCTAAAACCCAAATTGGTGATCATTTGGTAGTTTATTCAAATAGATTAGGGACCAAATTAAATTACTGTATACGTACTACTCTAAAAATCAAATTTCTTTAATCTTGAGATATTTATTATATTGTGCTTAACATTTGATAAAAATAAATAAAATTAGAATCATGAATGATTATTAAGTTATTTTAGTTTGTTTTGTTAAAATATTTTAAAGGATTTTGGCACATGTCGGTCATACTTGACCTAACCCAAAAGATAGGTTTATATAAATGGCTTAAACATCATTTTAGCTCTCGTAAGTTCGCAATTTTTTGGTTTTAGTCTCTGTATCTTTTTTTGTTACAAATTAGTCCCTGTATGAGCAAACCATTTTGATTTTAGTCCCTAAAGCTAAAATCCGCAGGAAAATCTGCAGGAAAATTTGTTGCTTTCCTGCGGATTTTCCTACGGATTTTGATTTTAAGGACTAAAACCAAAATATTTGAACATACAGGGACTAATTTGCAATAAAAAAAGATACAGGAACTAAAACAAAAAATTGCGAACTTACAAGAACTAAAATGATATTTAAGCCTATATAAATGGTGTAAGTTGGTGGTCAATACAACATGTTTTGACAGATCATGTGTTTCAACGAGTGGTGATCTTTTGTGTTTTAGGACATGTCCACCGTATCTGATAAGTTTAATGTGGTTTGAGTGACTCGGTACAAAAATATAAATTCACGAATTCGCCTTGGTACAGTCCAAAAATAATTTAAATGATTATAAACTCAAGCTATATATATATATATATATATATATACATATTTAACACTTTAAATTAAATAGATATATAAGTATGTTTTATATTTAATTGATGTAAAATATAAATAATTAATCAAATATGAACTTATAGTTATGAAACTAAAATATAAATTATCAGCATATAATGAGGTAGAATGTTATTTTGTATCCCTTTCACAATTTTTTAAAATGAAAATCATTCTTGATCATAAAAAAAGAAGAAAATCATTCCGAGTCAAAAAATAAAAGGAAAAAGTAAATCATTTGTTATAAAGTTATTATATTGACTACTTTAGTTTTTATGAATTTGACTCTTTTTTTTTTTTTTGGTAATTTGAATTTGACTCTTATTAATGCTTTCATATTGATATACTAATTTTAATTAGTAGTCAAGTGAGATTTATTTATATTCTATAAAAGAAAAAAAAGATTTTATAACATCAATAAACTTTCTATGTCTATATAATGGAAATATTGTTAGGCTTACTCTTCACAAGAAGTGAAATATAATTTGAAACTCTTGGTAAAAAAAAAAAAAAAAACTGAAATTCTACAAAATGGCCTTTCACAACAATCAATCTTTCATTTTTGGTGTTTTATGCATTCTTTTGATCATCGGTTCAGGTAATACCAAAGAGTAGTTCTATCATTTAAATTGTAGTTTTTATTTGAAAGCTATATTGCATTCATAGTCTTAATATTCAAAATTAAAGAAAAATGCTTTGTTTATAAAATAGTTATGACTCAATAAATCCAACATATCTATAATGATTTGTTTATAGCAATTTAGTCAATGCACGATTCAAATAAAAATTTTGTTATAATTATTTTTTGAAATGGATGCAACATCACATACAAATGTTTTTTTTAATATGTGGCTTGTTTCAGGATGCGTAACTGGTTTGCAAGCTCCCCCCGGAGCAAAATGTACACTGCCATGCACCGCTACTTGCGATAGGGATTGTCGTGCCCAAGGATTTCAGAAAGGTGGAATTTGTGGTGCTCGACTTCTGAAGACAGCTTGTTGTTGTATTCCTTGATGAGTTATTATGTATTATTGCAACTAAAATAAATAAATAAACGCATTTTAATTTAGCTTTGAAATTTACAATTTGCTACAATTTGGTGTAAATTTGTAAAAGCTATGAACATGATTAATAACAAGTGCAATTCAAAATGAAATATAATTTACATGTGTTTTTTTTTTTTTTTTTGGTGCAATTTGTTTGCAAAATATTTCAATTTTAAAGTAGCTTCAAATTCACAACTCAAAATTTGTAATTTTGCAAATACAAATTTTCATATTCGAACAAAACTTACAAATATGTTAATTGTAAGAAAATGATATGTGGTTGTAGAACATAATATTGTGTCCAGATTGATTTAAATTATTTTGAAAGTTTTAATTAAAAAGGAATGCTTGGCTCTTTCATGATAGTCTTTTTAAGATAACTATATGCGGAAAAATTAGATCTAATTGTAAGAACTATAAAATCCTCAGAAAACACAACCTCAAACAATCACGAGTATCTCACCATCTTAATAAGATGGTTCTACCTTCTTTCTCTTGCCCTTGAATGATCAACTTGAAAATTTCCTTGTTTGGACCGGCTTTATGTAAATTGCATTTCCTCGGCCACTACATTTTCCCAATATTGTAAAAATGTGAGATCAACCTCCATTGTTAGCATAATGTGAAGCTCACAAAGAGTACTATGCGCGTGGATTGAGCCTAAGAAAGAAGAATAACTCAAAAGAGAAAGCAAAGCATAGAGAGAAAAATGAGAAAGTTTATTCACCAAAAAACTGGAGATTACAATGTGTGATGTTATTCTTATATAGTGTGCATCACACTCTAACTAACTAATGGTGGTTATAAGTAACAAAACTAAAACGGTTAGTGGCTACAAGGATTGGGGTTGGTTAGCTTGAGCTTGAAGTAATCTTCTAGCTTTAACATCCCCCCTCAAGCTTGGCATATATGTTGATCATTCCAAGCTTGCTAAGCAAAGTGTTCCTAGAAATTGTTACATAGTAATAGTATATAGCCGATTTTGTTTTGTTAAACAAAATTGTTTCCTTAAATATTTGATAAACTGACCAAATAATTCCTAATTTCTAGGTACTTTGTGATTGCAAACTCTGTTGTTACTGTCTATGGATTTTTAGTCCTCTTTCTTCCAGGAGAAAGCTTGCTATGGCGACTTGTGGTAGCCTTGGATATGGTAATGTCCTAAAGTTAACCTCTCTATATATCATGCAATGCTACAACTTTTGTACAAGTGTTGTTTCACAAATGATCAAAAATTTGTAATTTTCTTTTATTAACTCATTAGTTCTCCGAGGAACGGAGCTCCAGCAATCTGGGGATTGGCCACGAGATAATGGCTGCCCAAAAAAATTTCCTATCAAAAATCAAACTCGGATTCTTTCGAACAATTCATTCTAAAAGAAATTCATTAACCACTTGAGTATAATATCTTCGTTTTTAACTTATGTCACTACAACAAATATGGGATTTAGTAACATTTTTTAAATGTTATTAATTCCAAAAAATGTTACTATTTAGCTTTAGTAACATTTCTACAAAGATTACATAAAGCCTATGTTACTAAAAGCTTTTAGTAACATCTTAGGATATTATTAGTAACATTGAAAAAATGTGACCTATTAAGTAGCTATTTCGTAGCTAATCCCTAGCAACTAAGTTTAGTTAAAAGTTATGCAATGATTGAGGGATAAATTGGCAATGAAATATTTTCCTAGCTAATTCATAGTTAACCTTGAAACAGTCATAGCTAACATACAACTAATTCATGACAAAAATTGTTCAAAAATCAACAAAAACTCTATTAATTAGTGCTTTAATTAATTTTATGAGCAGGTTTTGACCATGTTACTCATATCAAGCCTCTCTGCAGCTTTGGCTATAGCTCAAGTGGCAAAGAAAGGAAACAATGAGGCAGCTTGGCTACCAATATGTGGTTCAGTCCCCAAATTTTGCAATCATATTACAGGATCTTTAATTGCTAGTTTCATTGGAGTCATTATTTACATGATTCTTCTATTGCATTCCATTCATAGTGTCCTTGACCCTCTCCTCTTGAAAAAAAACTTGAGCAGCTTTTCAAATAACTCACTTGCAACTTAGTTGTAGTTGTCACATTAATCTCTCTAGTATATCTATACATGAAGGGCATACAAGATTTTGTTGTGACTTGTTTCTCTTTCAATTTTATCTTTATTAAATTACAACTATATATTCATCAACAATAAATAAATAAATTACAATTATAGAAAAAAAAAAGTTTAATCTCATAAGTGTAGCTCAAATGATAATTATCAGAAATATTGTTGGAATGGTCAAGGTTCGAATCTCAAATTCCATGTTTCTCTCTATTTAAATGCATGAATCTTGGCTATTTATACGTGTTTTTGTATCTTCCATAAACTGGGGATTTTGATATCATAACCATTGAATTATTTAATTAACATGTGTCATTTATCAGTAGTAGAGAATACTGGGTAAACGGACTACTGCCGAAATGGTGGGGCGTACGTAGCCAAACTCATTGGGGTGATAATCATGATGAACTTGCAGAAGAACTTAAGCACCTAATTGTGTCTCATATATTTTAACTTGCTGAAGAACTTAAGCACCTAATTGTGTCTCATATATTTTAACTTGCTGAAGAACTTAAGCACCTAATTGTGTCTCATATATTTTTTTAACTGCAAAATATATTATTAATCAAGTCTCTGCACAAGATTAACAAAGATCGATAAAAAAGAGCTACATAATATAAGTGTCGTATATATGCGGAACATCCAAAGAAAAAAACTCTTAAACAATCCCGGCCTAATCAAGATCCAACTCCTAATCTCAAATCAGAAAGGCACCCTTAAGATTCCAGACTATCAGAGCAGTCACCAACCCAGCTCAGAAAGTTACCACTGGTAGACGCTAACTCCCGAACTCGAAGCAAAAGCGATCGGTTCATCAGAATTCAAAATCAACTCCATCAAATAAACCGTTAATCAAACAAAAGTAGAACGAGAACTCAAACATATAAATCTCGATAACGACAGCTATTGTCTAATTGTGTCTCATACTCTCATGTCTCTACGGAAGATTAAATTTAACTTGCTGATGTATTGATAAAACCTCTATAGCTATTGCCTAATTTCATGGCATAACTTCCAAGATCAAGGTCACTTCACTCATCATGAGGGTGCGTATTCATTAACACGTCATCATAAACCAAGATCAAGGTCACTTCACGAGTACGGGTGGCCCGTTTAATCCCGTGTGTTAGATATTAGATATATTTAGGTTTTAAGTATTGGGCTTTATAGGTTAGTAGTTTAATAGTCCAATAAGTATTATTATAAATTCTCTTGTAATTCTTATTTTGTCAAGCAATATTATTCAGATATTATTAGAACCCTAGTCGTCTTTATATTTCTCTTAATTTGTATTGTTGATTCTAACATGGTATCTCGAGCTTGGTTTAATTTTGAGATGTAGTGTAATGTGAAGTAACAATCTGATTTGTTGGTACGGTGCCGATTTGTTGCTATTGGGAAGATTTGGAGGTTGCTGCTTCTTTTGTTGGTACGGTGCCAATTTGTTGCTATTGGGAAGATTTTGGAGGTTTGCCGTTTGCTTTATTTAGTGCCTTTTATTAATTGGTTGATTCTTATAGTATACCTTTCATTCACTTGCTACTGTTTTAGTGGGTGAAATTTTGATTTTTCTTATAGTATACCTTTCATTCACTTGCTACTGATAGGTATGTAGAAACTTTGAAAACATGGAATAAAAATAATTCAAAAGTTATTACTTGGATAAATAATTCAGTCTCTCAGTCGATAGGTATGCAACTAGCAAAATTTGATACTGCTCAGGAGGTTTGGGAGCATCTGAAACGTTTGTATGAGCAGTCTAATTTTGCAAAACGGTATAAGTTGGAGAGTGATATTAGGGAGCTTAAGCAGAATGATATGACGATTCATCAATTCTATTCGGCCATGACTAATTTATGGGATCAATTATTGGCTCTTATGGAGTCACCTGAATTGAAAATTATCAAAGCATACACTGACCATAGAGAAGAACAACGTTTGGATCAGCTTCTTATGGCTCTTCGTGATGATTTTGAGGGACTTCGTGGAGCTATTTTGCATCGTATTCCTCTTCCTAGGGTTGATTCCCTGGTAAGTGAATTGTTGGCAGAAGAAACTAGGCTTAAATCTCAGTCTAATCAACATCAAGCGAGAGGAATTGTCTCGAATCCTCCATTTGTTTTTGCTGCTCCTTTTCACAAAGGAAAACCTCAAGGGAGGGCTGCTATTGGTTTTGATGAATGTTCATTTTGTAGGGAAAAAGGTCATTGGAAAGCACAATGTCCAAAATTGTTGAAGGCGAGTAGAACCAATTTTAGGTCTCCATCATCCAATGTTGCTGATATTGCGCATACTATGGTGGGTTCTAGCATCGGTCCTGAGACTACTTCACAATCATCTGATCTTGTTGAGCAATTTCAAAAGTTTCTCTCTACTCAGCCTCGTGCTATGTCCGCCTCCTCTGTAACAGGTTTGACTCTCCCAAATTCCTCAGGATCCACAATTCAGGAGGCTAATTGGGACATGCTGTAGACAGGAGGACTTTATCTTTTAGATGAGTCAAGGAGTTCTGTTTATTGTGATTTGAATTTTTTACTGGTTTGATTCTTCTGACTGCATCGCACTTCTCCCTATTGCACTTCTTCTGATTGCATTGCAGTTCTCCTTATTGCACTTCTTCTGATTGATTGCACTTCTCCCTTTTGGTTCTTCAGATTGCATTGCACTTCTCCCTATTGCACTTCTTCCTATTGCACTTCTTCTGATTGCATCGCACTTCTCCCTATTGATTCTTCTTATTGCATTGCACTTTCTCCCTATTGATTCTTCGGATCGGTTGCACTTCTTCCTATTGGTTTCTCCTTCTATTGGATGCTTCTATATGATGATTTCTCTCTCTGGCAGCTACTTCTCTCAGTTGGTTACGCTAGTAGTTGGGTTGGTTTATTTTCAGGGTTAATTTGTAATAAGCGTAAAGCTTAGTAAGTTTTAGCTTGAGGGGTAGTATTAGATATAAAATGTTGAATTTATATTATTAAGTATTATTATGTTTTTCGTATTTTGTTTGACAAACTCTCGATGATTATTCGTTAATGCATCGTGAGTTTGAGGGGAAGTGTTAGATATTAGATATATTTAGGTTTTAAGTATTGGGCTTTATAGGTTAGTAGTTTAATAGTCCAATAAGTATTATTATAAATTCTCTTGTAATCCTTATTTTGTCAAGCAATGTTATTCAGATATTATTAGAACCCTAGCCGTCTTTATATTTCTTTTAATTTGTATTGTTGATTCTAACACCGTGAACCAACTAATCAACCCCTATTTTACCTAAATCCGTTCAGGTGCGGGTCCAATTTGATTTTTTTTTTTTGAAGTAGAAACCAATTTATGTTCATTAAAAAATTGATATAATAAATAATATAATTGACAAATTATACCCGTAAAATACAAATGAATGAAAGATAAACAGATAACAAATTGCGTTGCTACAAAATTAATTCTCTTACAAACAACATGTATAGCTCTAGGGGACACAATATTGATGTTCATAACCTTTTAAACTCTTTACATAAGACTCACAACATCTAGTGCCAAAAAATAAAAAGTGTCAAATGCAAATAGTATGAAGACATGTTGATTGTTAGAATATATTTTCTCCAGCTTAATCCTCAATCCAACAACTGGCAAAAGTTCAGTCAAATTCACACATGCATGTTTTCTCCCTACCCACTCATACACACCATAACATCTGGTGCCCATAAACAATAACATATGTCGGACTGAGAGTCCACCGTCCTTCTTGTGGGTCGGTCAAAAAGTTCACATGCGCCTCTTTTTTCACATATATTCATGCGCACCTAAAAATATCAAAAAGAACATTTCGGACAAAGTCATGTCTATATTTAAAGTATGTAAACTCTCTACAATATATTACACCTTACGACAAACAAGGCAACCTCATCAATAGGAAATAAAGGAATCATGAAGTGATAATCAATGATAGTATGATACTCCACCAGTGACATATGTTAGACTATTTCATCAATAAGAATAGAAAGAAGAAAATCTTGAGCATATGTTGCTTGTAAACACCCAAAAATTGTTTTATGTCTTGTAATCATATTAAACTTAAAGGGGTTTGCTTCGGGTAACAGGTTTTTAATTCTAAACCCAAGAACTTGCGAATCCGACCCCTTTGAAAAAATGTTATATTTTTTATAATGTAGCTTAAGTTTTGTATATGTTAAAATCTTAAGTTTTTATACTATATTTAACATGTTTCATGTAATTTCAAGTATTTAAATTTTAAAATTATCGCGAAGTAGAATGTCATTTAACTATATATATTATTTTGAAAAATATTTACAATTTTTAAAAATTATCTCGTTGACCTAACTCACTCACCATGAGGTTGGGTGTTTAGGTTTGACATGAAATATACAGATTGTACACTCAATCCAACCCAATTAACTTTGGTTGGGTAGGATAGCAGTGTGACTAAAGTCAGTCAAACTCAAACGGCGAACACTCCTAGCAAAAGATCGGACAATGTCATTTTCCTTACCTATTAGTAGATGAGAATATGTGAATTGACCCTCTCTATCTCTCTGTTTGCTTAAACTCATATATTAAATAGATAAGACTGACCCATTCACAAATGATAATGGGTTGTGATACGGTAGTCTGAGTTCGGCCCATTTACATCCACGGGTTAAATGGGTTGATCCATGCACAATAAAGAGAAAACCAATCACTCTTTTTGTAAAGGAAAAAATGGTATTACAAAAATCCATTTTTTAAAAAAAAAAGGCTACTAAATTCCCAATTTTTTTCAATGGAAAAGTGACATGTGCGGTGAGCAATGAAGCCCGAATACGTGACACGATACGGATACGATACGATATCGATACGTGAAATTTTTTAAAATTCTAGATACGATACGGTCGCGATACGTTGTTCAAAAATAAATTTAAAATTAAATATACAAATACACAATATATAAACATAACAAAAATCGAGAAAAATAATAAACTAACATTCAAATTACTCAAACTTAGTGATGTAGTATCAAAGTAAGTATTTAAATATCGTCTCCACAGGGATTAGTGTGAAATTAAAAACCGTTCAACAAGTAACATCATTTTAAGGTTCGGTTTATCAATTGTTTTGTTGTAACATAAACTTGTAAACATAAAAGTGCAAGTAAAATACGAGTTGTAATTCAAGGAGAAAAGGTTGTCTGGATTAGACTTCACGCATTCATTCGTATGTATATTTCTAAATCAGTCACATATATTTTAGCTAATCATCAACATATCACGTATTGCTCACGTATGTTTCCGTATCTGGATAACGACGAGAATCACGTTATACCTATTAACCTTCGATATCTCGAATGATTAATCAATATAACGGCTAACTTGTATTATTCAAATTCCGATATCTCGAATAATTTGAACAACACAAGAGAATTAAGTTCCAATAAAAAGTGAATATTAAAAACCTAAATCTTTGTCTAGAATTTAGAGTTTTAACAAGTGTTTATCTCAATTCATTGATTCAAACATTATATGTCTATAAATTCAAATCAAAAGATAAAACATTAAGATTAAAGATAACACTCATATTGATGAATAAACTAAAACATATATTAACAAGATTAAGAGTTATACATAATCATAAATGGGCTACATCTAATCCCAACAACAAAAGGATTTAGTTACCCATAGTCATGGGATTCTTACAATGAGTGAAGAAGAAGAAATGAAACAACATCAAGCTTTGATGTCTCAAACTTGAGTAGATCCACCTCTTTTCCCTTTAGCAAGCCTTTGTTCTGAATTTCTCTCTGCTCAATTCTTTTCTCTCAGTGAAATTACAAGATCCTTTTAAATAATGACTGAAGACCCCTTTATATAGTGTTCTGTTCTGATGAACTCGCCTTGGCGAGTTGATTACTCGCCATGGCGAGTGGCTGTTACTTTGCCATTGGGTTTCTGCCACGTCAGTGCTGACGTTCTTTGACCGCCTGCGCTCGCCTCGCGAGTAATACACTCGCCATGGCGAGCTGCCTCGCCTTCCACTCGCCATGGCGTGTTGATGGCGAGTAAATTTTGATGCTCTCTGACTTGTGCTCGCCTTGAGCTCGCCTTGTGCTCGCCATGGCGAGTTGGTCTTTGTATTTTTTCTTTGTTTTTCTTCTTTGCTTTGTGTTTTGACATTAGATTCCTGCACAAATGGATAGAGTAAGATATAAAAAGCGTAATAGGGCAATTATACAATTTCTCTCAGCTTTTCCCTTAATAACTTGCAAAACAAGTAACAAAAGTGCCTTAAATGTAAAGTGAATTTAACTACTTTTTGACACTTATCACTTAGCAAACAAGTGACAATTATATACGGGTCAGTATATTTAAACTATATAATCGATAATTTAAAGTTTAAACACTTCAATTCAAATGGATGATGAATCACAATATAAAAGAACAAAAGAAATTTGTGTTGACCGTAGATTAAACGAGTTGGTCCGTAAACCTTAAACCCAAATTGGTGATCATTTGGTAGTTTATTCAAATAGATTAGGGACCAAATTAAATTACTGTATACGTACTACTCTAAAAATCAAATTTCTTTAATCTTGAGATATTTATTATATTGTGCTTAACATTTGAAAAAAATAAATAAAATTAGAATCATGAATGATTATTAAGTTATTTTAGTTTGTTTTGTTAAAATATTTTAAAGGATTTTGGCACATGTCGGTCATACTTGACCTAACCCAAAAGATAGGTTTATATAAATGGCTTAAACATCATTTTAGTTCTCGTAAGTTCGCAATTTTTTGGTTTTAGTCTCTGTATCTTTTTTTGTTGCAAATTAGTCCCTGTATGAGCAAACCATTTTGATTTTAGTCCCTAAAGCTAAAATCTGCAGAAAAATCTGCAGGAAAATTTGTTGCTTTCCTGCGGATTTTCTTACGGATTTTGATTTTAAAGACTAAAACCAAAATATTTGAACATACAGGGACTAATTTGCAACAAAAAAAAATACAGGAACTAAAACAAAAAAATTGCGAACTTACAAGAACTAAAATGATATTTAAGCCTATATAAATGGTGTAAGTTGGTGGTCAATACAACATGTTTTGACAGATCATGTGTTTCAACGAGTGGTGATCTTTTGTGTTTTAGGACATGTCCACCGTATCTGATAAGTTTAATGTGGTTTGAGTGACTCGGTACAAAAATATAAATTCACGAATTCGCCTTGGTACGGTCCAAAAATAATTTAAATGATTATAAACTCAAGCTATATATATATATATATATATACATATTTAAACACTTTAAATTAAATAGATATATAAGTATGTTTTATATTTAATTGATGTAAAATATAAATAATTAATAAAATATGAACTTATCATTAAAATTAGTTATGAAACTAAAATATAAATTATCAGCATATAATGAGGTAGAATGTTATTTTGTATCCCTTTCACAATTTTTTAAAAAGAAAATCATTCTTGATCATAAAAAAAGAAGAAAATCATTCCGAGTCAAAAAAATAAAAGGAAAAAGTAAATCATTTGTTATAAAGTTATTATGTTGACTACTTTAGTTTTTATGAATTTGACTCTTTTTTTTTTTTTTTTTTTTGGTAATTTGAATTTGACTCTTATTAATGCTTTCATATTGATATACTAATTTTAATTAGTAGTCAAGTGAGATTTATTTATATTCTATAAAAGAAAAAAAAGATTTTATAACATCAATAAACTTTCTATGTCTATATAATGGAAATATTGTTAGGCTTACTCTTCACAAGAAGTGAAATATAATTTGAAACTCTTGGTAAAAAAAAAAAAACTGAAATTCTACAAAATGGCCTTTCACAACAATCAATCTTTCATTTTTGGTGTTTTATGCATTCTTTTGATCATCGGTTCAGGTAATACCAAAGAGTAGTTCTATCATTTAAATTGTAGTTTTTATTTGAAAGCTATATTGCATTCATAGTCTTAATATTCAAAATTAAAGAAAAATGCTTTGTTTATAAAATAGTTATGACTCAATAAATCCAACATATCTATAATGATTTGTTTATAGCAATTTAGTCAATGCACGATTCAAATAAAAATTTTGTTATAATTATTTTTTGAAATGGATGCAACATCACATACAAATGTTTTTTTTAATATGTGGCTTGTTTCAGGATGCGTAACTGGTTTGCAAGCTCCCCCCGGAGCAAAATGTACACCGCCATGCACCGCTACTTGCGATAGGGATTGTCGTGCCCAAGGATTTCAGAAAGGTGGAATTTGTGGTGCTCGACTTCTGAAGACAGCTTGTTGTTGTATTCCTTGATGAGTTATTATGTATTATTGCAACTAAAATAAATAAATAAACGCATTTTAATTTAGCTTTGAAATTTAAAATTTGCTACAATTTGGTGTAAATTTGTAAAAGCTATGAACATGATTAATAACAAGTGCAATTCAAAGTGAAATATAATTTACATGTGTTTTTTTTTTTTTGGTGCAATTTGTTTGCAAAATATTTCAATTTTAAAGTAGCTTCAAATTCACAACTCAAAATTTGTAATTTTGCAAATACAAATTTTCATATTCGAACAAAACTTACAAATATGTTAATTGTAAGAAAATGATATGTGGGCTCTTTCATGATAGTCTTTTTAAGATAACTATATGCGGAAAAATTAGATCTAATTGTAAGAACTATAAAATCCTCAGAAAACACAACCTCAAACAATCACGAGTATCTCACCATCTTAATAAGATGGTTCTACCTTCTTTCTCTTGCCCTTGAATGATCAACTTGAAAATTTCCTTGTTTGGACCGGCTTTATGTAAATTGCATTTCCTCAGCCACTACATTTTCCCAATATTGTAAAAATGTGAGATCAACCTCCATTGTTAGCATAATGTGAAGCTCACAAAGAGTACTATGCGCGTGGATTGAGCCTAAGAAAGAAGAATAACTCAAAAGAGAAAGCAAAGCATAGAGAGAAAAATGAGAAAGTTTATTCACCAAAAAACTGGAGATTACAATGTGTGATGTTATTCTTATATAGTGTGCATCACACTCTAACTAGCTAATGGTGGTTATAAGTAACAAAACTAAAACGGTTAGTGGCTACAAGGATTGGGGTTGGTTAGCTTGAGCTTGAAGTAATCTTCTAGCTTTAACATCCCCCCTCAAGCTTGGCATATATGTTGATCATTCCAAGCTTGCTAAGCAAAGTGTTCCTAGAAATTGTTACATAGTAATAGTATATAGCCGATTTTGTTTTGTTAAACAAAATTGTTTCCTTAAATATTTGATAAACTGACCAAATAATTCCTAATTTCTAGGTACTTTGTGATTGCAAACTCTGTTGTTACTGTCTATGGATTTTTAGTCCTCTTTCTTCCAGGAGAAAGCTTGCTATGGCGACTTGTGTTAGCCTTGGATATGGTAATGTCCTAAAGTTAACCTCTCTATATATCATGCAATGCTACAACTTTTGTACAAGTGTTGTTTCACAAATGATCAAAAATTTGTAATTTTCTTTTATTAACTCATTAGTTCTCTGAGGAACGGAGCTCCAGCAATCTGGGGATTGGCCACGAGATAATGGCTGCCCAAAAAAATTTCCTATCAAAAATCAAACTTGGATTCTTTCGAACAATTCGTTCTAAAAGAAATTCATTAACCACTTGAGTATAATATCTTCGTTTTTAACTTATGTCACTACAACAAATATGGGATTTAGTAACATTTTTTAAATGTTATTAATTCCAAAAAATGTTACTATTTAGCTTTAGTAACATTTCTACAAAGATTACATAAAGCCTATGTTTTTTTTTTTTTTTTTGGAAAAGGCTAATTTTATTGAACATAAGTACAAGAAGTACTATTAGAATGAATACAAAGAGAAAGGTACATCACACAGTGAAGCCAACTCCTAGACTACACACCAAACAAAGGCTCCCCCTCCTACATAAAATAAAAACCGCCCTCTAAAACCTGTAACAAAACACAGAGAGGAACCATACCAACACAGACTTGGAAAAATCATTACCAAATCTCCTAGTCACACCTACCGAACTACCGAGCTAGACGACTTAAACAAAGGCCTGGATCCCAACACCATTCATAGAACAAACATATAGGAATTTTATGCCTACTTAATCCCCAACGCCAAGACAACAATTTTGCTGCGTCCACCACCTCCTCCGGATCGATCAGACCATTTGAGAAAATAACTCTATTTCTAGCTGTCCATATAGCCCAGATCGTTGCGTGCCAGATCAGAAAACAACCAGTCCTCCCCTTTCTATTACTAGCAGCCGACGTGAAAACCTCCCAAAGCGCAAAACAGTTCGACGGTATTAAAATCACCAACCCGAGCCAACGGAAAATAGATTTCCACACCTGCATAGCAAAATCACAGAGTAGGAAAAGATGGGCTGCATCTTCCTCCCTCCGATTACAGAGAACACAGTTCAAATTTCCACCACTGTTAGGAACCAATTTAATCAAACAGTAATTTTGTAAAGAAAAGAGAATGAAGATGTATAAGAGCTTTATTATGATATGAAATAAGGATGATTACAGTAGGGAAATACAACCAGAGCTCAGCTCCGTAGGTCAGGTATCACCTGCCTAATCATTCCTAAAAACTCTGTAAATGAAAGATCCCATTCCCCAGTACTCTCTGCTCCTTTTATTTTGGAAAAACGGTTGTAGCTCTTGCATCCATCCAATCCCCTCTCTCCACGTCAGCAAGCTCTCTAACTGTCATGAGCTTTGGCAATATCTTTCTTCTTTCTAGAATATACGTACCACACCTTGGGACCCACAGTAGAGTGATGGTGAGCCAATGCCTCACGTGATCCTTCCTCTTGCACAAGGGACCTATCAATACTCCCTCCAAAAGGTACTGCCTTGTCCTCAAGGCAGAAACTAGGAAATTGACTTCTCATAGCAATCACATCTTCCCAAGTAGCTTCCTCTATCATTTGTCCTTTCCACCTTATCAATACTTGGTTAACCTTTTCTCCTTGTATTTGCACAGACCTGCTAGCAAGTACCTCTTCTGGCTCAATTAATACTCCACCTTCCCCCTCTAATTCGGGTAAAGCTTCCTCCTCATGGTACTTACCCACAGCTTTCTTTAGTAAAGACACATGAAAAATTGGGTGTACTCTAGACCCAGCGGGTAATTTAAGCCGGTAGGCCACTGCCCCCACGCGAGCCATGATAGGGTAAGGCCCAAAATATCTAGCTGCTAGCTTAGCATGTATCCTGCTTACTACAGACTGCTGACGGTGGGCCCTTAGTTTGACAAATACCCACTCCCCTGTTTCAAAACTTCTATCACACCTCTTCTTATCCGCCAGCTGCTTCATCCTGTCTTGTGCTTTCAGCAACTGTTCCCTAAGCTGCTTTAATGCCTCATCACGGTCAATTAACTCTCTTTGTACCGCTTCTACCCTTATTTCTCCTTGTACCCAGCGTGTAATGGTAGGAGGGACCCTGCCATATACCACTTCATAAGGAGTTCTGCCTGTGCTTGCATTAAAACTAGTATTGAACCAATATTCTGCCCAAGCCATCCATATACTCCATGTTTTGGGCTGATCAGCAATGAAACACCTCAAATACGTTTCTAAGCAACGATTGACCACCTCCGTTTGCCTATCTGTCTCTGGGTGGTAAGCAGTACTAACCTTCAACTTAGTACCTTGAAGCTTGAACAATTCTTGCCAGAAGTTACTCATAAATATGGGGTCTCTATCACTTACAATAGATATAGGAATTCCATGTAGTCTCACTACCTCCTTGACAAACACCTCTGCTATTACTCTTGCTGTATAAGGATGCTTTAAGGGAACAAAATGAGCATACTTAGACAGCCTATCAACCACGACCAATATCGCTTCGTAGCCCTTGGATTTAGGCAGCCCGGTTATGAAATCCATAGATAAATCTTCCCAAATACGATCTGGGATTGGCAAGGGTTGGAGTAGTCCTCCTGGTGAGCTTGCCATGTACTTCTGCCTCTGACAAATATCACATTCCTTCACAAAATCTTGAACCGTGTTTTTCATTCCCACCCAATATAAATTGGCTGCTAACCTTCTGTATGTTCTGTAAAATCCAGAGTGGCCCCCTTGTGGAGTGGTGTGAAACTCCTCTAACATTCTAGGAATTAGTGTAGAATGTTTTGATAACACTAACCTCCCTTCATACAACAATACCCCCTGCGTCCATTCATAACCAGGCCTAGATGTTTCATCAGCTTGTAAGTCTTTTATCACTTGTTGGAGATGAGGGTCTGCTGCTACCTCCTTCCTCACTATCTCCTCTTCCTCCCATTGAATTCTTGTGTGTATCTGACATAGCTTGCCATCCTCGTTCACTCTTGATAATGCATCAGCTCCTCTATTAAGGGTTCCAGGCTTGTACACAATCTCAAAATCATAGCCCAACAATTTTGCAGCCCAATTTTGTTGTTCAGCAGTTACCACCCGTTGTTGCAGCAATTGTTTCAAACTTTTTTGATCCGTAGAGACAACAAATTTCCTGCCTAGAAGGTAAGGTCTCCAGTGTTGTATGGCAAGGACCACAGCCATCAATTCTTTTTCATATGCGGACTTGGTGAGGTTTCGAACTCCCAAAGCCTTACTGAAATAGGCTATGGGTCTCTTTTCCTGCATGAGAATAGCTCCAATTCCATGCCCTGATGCATCACATTCAATCACAAAATCCTTGTTAAAATCTGGGAGTGCTAGTACTGGGGCAGAAGTGAGACAAGTTTTGAGTTTATCCATGGCCAGCTGTGCTTCTTCACTCCAAACAAAAGCATCTTTCTTGGTAAGTTCAGTCAAAGGCTTGGCTATTTTACCATAATCCTTTATGAACTTTCTGTAGTATCCTGTTAATCCCAAGAATCCTCTTACTCCCTTCACATTCTTTGGGCTAGGCCAATTTGTCACACTCACTATCTTGTTGGGGTCCACAGCTACTCCTTCTCCAGAAATCAAGTGGCCTAAATACTCTACTGAATTTTGACCAAACAAGCACTTCTTTTTATTAGCCACTAGTCCATGTTGCTGCAATAATTTCAACACCTCCTCTAAGTGTTGTAAGTGAGTTTGCCAGTCATTACTATAGACCAATATATCGTCAAAAAAGACTAACACAAATTTTCTCAACCATGGTCTAAAAACTTCATTCATTAAACTTTGAAACGTTGAAGGGGCGTTCATCAATCCGAACGGCATTACCATGAACTCATAATGGCCTTCATGAGTACGGAAAGCCGTCTTGTGTATATCTTCCTCCTTGACCCTTACCTGGTGATATCCAGATTTAAGGTCCAGCTTTGAGAAAAACTTAGCTCCATGCAATTCATCCAGCAGCTCCTCTATTACCGGTATTGGGAACTTATCCGGTATAGTAGCTTTGTTCAAAGCCCTATAGTCTATGCACATTCTCCATGACCCATCTTTCTTTTTAACAAGTATGACTGGACTAGAAAAAGAACTAGTGCTAGGGCGTATGATGCCCATCTCCAGCATCTCCTTCACTTGTCTTTCAATCTCATTTTTGTGGTGATGTGGGTATCGATATGGTCTTACATTGACGGGTCCTTCCCCTTCCTTCAAGGTAATCACGTGCTCCTTCTTCCTCTTGGGTGGCAATCCTTTAGGCTCTTGAAACACATCTGCACACATATTCAACAAGTGTTCCAATTTCCTTGACTGCTCCACCTCTAAGGCATGAAGAGAGACACCATCTCCCTTACTCCCAACTTCTCTCCCCCAAACCTCCTGACTTCTCTTTGGTTTGCTAATGACACTCTGCAAAGTCTCCATCCCCTTCATATTGCCATCCACTCCTTGCAAAGTAACCCATCTCTTTTCAAACCAAAAGCTCATGGTGTGTTGCTTCCAATTGATTATCATATCTCCAAGGGTACGCAGCCACTCTATTCCCAATACTACATCCATTCCTCCTAGTTCAAACAACTGAACATCAACCTTTATTTGCAAGCCTTCTAAATCAACCTCTAAATTTTCGCAAACTCCCATGGTTCTGGACAAGGACCCATCACCTAATCTGATGTTGAGAGGTGAGGTGTTGGTGGTAACTAAATTCATTTTTTGGACCAACTGCTGCGAGATAAAGTTATGTGTAGCTCCACTATCAATTAAAATCACCACTGGTACCTCATGGATTGTACCCTTCAGCTTAATTGATTGAGGTTTGGCTTGTTGTGTTTGACTGAGTTGGTGGAAACTCATCAAACTCATCTCTCCTTCGACCTCCTCATCTCCTTCTTCTACTTCCACCGCCAGCAGTTCACTCTCCTCTCCTCCTCCGTCGTCGGTGATTAACAGCCGCAAATTCTTGTCCGGACATTGATGTGTTGAGCTGAACGGACCAGCGCATTTGAAACATTGATTTTTTCTTCGTCTCTCCATGATTTCGTTGTAAGAGAGATGGGTGAATCCCCTATCTCGGGGTCCGTTTCGTCTCTCGGTTTGACCCGGCCTTTCTCCACGAGGCCCAAGCCCATTTGTCCTGGGTGCTACTTCCTTACTCCCCTTTACCAACACCCAATCAGCAGATCCACTCTTATTGGGCCCAAAAGATCCAAATCTGGTTGACCCATGGCCCGATTTGTTAGATCTAGCCAAATTCGACCCATCACGCGTCGTCTCCCTTTCTACCGCCCTTGCCACCTGTAAAAGCTTGGCACGAGACAAATTCCCCATGACTGACATGCTTCGTACCTTCCCTTTTATCTCTTCTTTCAACCCATGCAGAAAGTATCCTTGGAACTGCTTCTCTGGTAGTCTAGGGATTTGAGCTGTGAGGTACTCAAATTCAGTGATATAATCATCCACACTACCCTTCTGTCTCAGCTCCGTCAACTGTTCGTAAATATCACCGTCACCGTGTCCTCCGTATCTCTCCAACAATGCCTCTTTCAACTGTTCCCATGTCAATTCCTCCTCGTCATTGATTAACGAGTTGAAAAAATGAATGGTTGCTCCTTCCATGCAGAGATGTGCTAGACAAACCTTCACCTCCGGCCTTGTTCCTTGGACGCGAAAATACACTTCCGCGCGAGAAATCCACCCGGCGGGATCATCACCGTCGAACATGGGTAGCTCGACTTTCTTCACTGCTTGTCGAAACTCCAACAAAGCATCATCGTCGTTCGTATCAGAGGTCGTCGCTTGTGGTTTCGACCCCTTCTTCGAACCAGATCCCTGCTGTCCGCCAACGAACACAACCTCCTCCTCTGTCCTCTTGCCGATGCTCTTTTCAAACATGGCTATGAGGTGTGCTTGACCCTCCTCCAATGACGACAGAGAGATCTTCATTCCGGCGATCTCGCTTTCTAAAGCTGCAACTCGTCCGTCCATTCTTCGTATTAAGGTAAGCTGGGTTTGTTTGGGTGGCATTCACTGGTTTCCGTCTCGATAATCCGGCAGGTCGGACCAAATTGTTAGGAACCAATTTAATCAAACAGTAATTTTGTAAAGAAAAGAGAATGAAGATGTATAAGAGCTTTATTATGATATGAAATAAGGATGATTACAGTAGGGAAATACAACCAGAGCTCAGCTCCGTAGGTCAGGTATCACCTGCCTAATCATTCCTAAAAACTCTGTAAATGAAAGATCCCATTCCCCAGTACTCTCTGCTCCTTTTATTTTGGAAAAACGGCTGTAGCTCTTGCATCCATCCAATCCCCTCTCTCCACGTCAGCAAGCTCTCTAACTGTCATGAGCTTTGGCAATATCTTTCTTCTTTCTAGAATATACGTACCACACCTTGGGACCCACAGTAGAGTGATGGTGAGCCAATGCCTCACGTGATCCTTCCTCTTGCACAAGGGACCTATCAACCACCAACACCAATTCCCCGGTGCGATAAATTAACCTTCGTAGGTATACGATTCCTCAAAAGCTTCCACACAAATGCTATCACCTTAGAAGGAGCCGGAGTTTTCCAAATGTTATTCAAGACCCGCAGCTGCTCTTCATTAAACGTAGACTCCGAATTAAAGACATCATCGAGCATCAAATACACGGACTTGACCGTGAAGCTCCCATTACCATCCAGCTTCCACTTCCAATCATCCTCCACTTCGGACAGCACTATATTAGGCAATAAGGCTGAGAGGTCGGTTAGCAACTCTTGTTCCCACACAAACAATCTTCTCCTCCATCCCCACACACCCAAGCACCACCTATCCTTCTCCACTAAGAACTCCTTCACCATACCCTCCTTAAAGGAGGAGGTAGAATAAAGACGTGGGAACCTCTCACAAAGAGGAGTATTTCCCAACCAACAATCACACCAAAACTTCGTCCAAAGGCCATTACCAATCCCTCTAGAAATATTAGGAGCGAACCAACTCTCTCCATCTTTGACATCAATACGACAAATATCTTTCCACCATAACGAGGCACGGGTAGGAACTTCATTACCAATCCAATGGACCTTAGTACGCACTTGGGACCCATATTTCGCTACCAAGACCTCTTTCCAAAACGCATCACCATTAAGAAATAACCTCCACTTAATTAAGAGACTTAGGTTCACCTTCCCTACCTCTCTCACCCCTAGACCCCCTTTGCTTCTCGGCTTGCACACTTCTTTCCAACACACCCAACTAATCTTCCTACCTCCTTTAATTCCGCCCCACAAAAATTCTCTTTGGATCCTAATAATTTCCTTCAACACCACCGCCGGCACTTTCAAAAAAGATAGATAGAAAATTGGTATCGCATTGAGAACCGAGTTAATAATCACAATTCGCCCACCTAGGCTCACATATCTATTACCCCAAGACCTAAGCCTCTTCTTGAGATTATCAATCAAAGGTATCCATGTGGAATAACGACGGGGATTAGCTCCCACCGGAAGGCCTAAATAGGAGAAAGGAATCGACCCAAGCTTGCACTTAAGGAAATTGCAAGCCGTATTTAAAAATAGAGACGAGACATTAACACCCATTAAACAACTTTTCCAAAAATTCACCTTAAGCCCCGAAGCCAACTCAAAGCCACACAAAATTGCTTTCAAAGCCCATAAATTCTCCATAGACGCTTCTCCAATACAAATTGTGTCATCGGCGTATTGTAAGTGAGAAACCACAACACCATTAGCTCCAATATCAAACCCCTTGAAAATGTTCTTCTCCACGGCACTTCTCATCAACCCCGCAAATCCCTCCGCTACTAAGAGGAAGAGAAACGAGGCCAAAGGATCCCCTTGCTTCAAACCTCTTTGAATGTTAATCTCCTTAGACGGGCTACCGTTGACAAGAACCGACAAGTTACCGGCGAACACACAAGCTTTAATCCACTCTATCCATTTATTACCAAATCTAAACCTTCTTAACATATACTCAAGAAAACTCCAATCAACGGAATCATATGCTTTCTCAAAATCAACTTTTAGAACTAAGCAAGCTCTTCCGGACTTCTTTGCAAGATCAATTACTTCATTCACTACCAACACTCCATCCACCAAATTTCTCCCTCTAATAAATGCCGATTGTGTCGTGGCAACTAACGAGTCCATCACTTTAGCAAGTCTCGCCGCAAGCACCTTAGCAATAATTTTATAACGACAACCCAAAAGGGAAATAGGGCGGAAATCACCAATTGAGGCCGGGCACATCACCTTAGGGATAAGCGTTATGAAGTAAGACACCAAACCCCTTGGAAGACTAGCATTCCCATGAAATTGATCCATCATAATTCTAATATCCCCTTTGAGCAACGGCCAAAATGATTTAACAAAAGAGAAATTAAACCCGTCCGGCCCCGGGCTTTTGTTACCATCAGTATTTTGAACCACCTCTTCTATCTCTCCCAACACAAACGGAGCCTCTAACATGAGACTATCCTCTTCCGAAACACACGGAAAATTCACACCATTAATCTTAGGCCTCAACCAATGCCTTGAAGAAAAATGAATATTAAAGTACCGTTCCACTTCTTCAACAATTTCCACCGAAGAATCAAGCCACCTATCTCCAACCTTCAAACAAGAGATTGTATTCCTCCTTTCTCTAGATTTTAGGCACCCATGGAAATACTTGGAATTAGTATCACCCTCTTTAAGCCATTTAACTCTCGATTTTTGAGCCAACAACACATCCCTACTCTTAAGCATCCTCCATAAATCATTAAAAAGCTTCCTTCTCTCTTCCACTTCAAAGGTTGATAAGAGACCTTGCTCACCTCTCAAATCCTTCTCTCTAATATTAAAAATTAGAGATTTAATAGTTTCTTCCACTTTCCCATACTCCACTTTATTCCACTCTTTGATATGAAACTTCAAGAACTTCAACTTTTCTTTTAAAACATAACCCATCCACCCCTCCACATTAAGAGAACTCCAAAATGTTTCTACAAGCTCCTTGAAACCATGATGAAGAAGCCAATGATTACAAAAGCGAAACAGTTTCGGTCGCCAATCCAAAGTGCTACCTTTAATCAACAACGGACAATGGTCCGAGACATCCCTTGGAAGTACTCTAGTAAAGTGAGATCCCCACACGAACAACCACTCCTCCGAAACCAACACCCTATCAATTCTACTCATGGTTACACCATTGGAGTGGAACCAAGTAAAGTTCCCCCCCACCATATGTAGATCCTCCAACTTCATAAAATTAATAAAACGGTCAAATTCCCTCATCTCCACCGACAAGGAAGATGAAGACAAGATACCAACCCCTCTCCTCTCCTCCCTCCTTCTAACGGCATTAAAATCACCGACCACGCACCACACCCCATCTCCAAACCCATTCTTAGACATAACTAGGTTATCCCATAGTCTCCGTTTAGCATTTAAGTCACATTTTGCATAAACATTAACCATGGAACAAACAATCTTAGTCGGACCCCATTCCATACAAACGCCAACAAATCCTTCTCCAATGAAAGTGAAAATAAGAGAAGAATTTACCTTCCTCCAAATTGAAAGGATGCCTCCACTATTACCTTCCGCCGGAAGAAACGCCCACTCACAATCCGTTTCCCCCCCCCCCCCATAAGCTAAAACATAAGTTCTCCGAGATATCCTCCATTTTAGTTTCTTGTATCGCCAAAAAATCTATTTTTTCCTGAATTACAAGTTGTTTAATCCTCCTCCTCTTCACTGAACCCCCAAGTCCTCTAATATTAAAGGAACACACTATCATGGATCACCTCTTCTTTGCTCCCTTTCAACATTATTCACTGTATCAAAGTCATCAAGCTCCACAAGCTTCCTCTGTATAACCTCATCCTCAACCTCAAAATTGAAGCCAACTTCCTTTTGTATACAAATTAATTTTCTAGCTTCTTCCTCCTTTGACATTTCTTCACCTCCAACACCTCCAGATGCTACCGAGACCGACCTCCCTTCTTCATTGAGAATAAGATTAATACCTGAGGTTGGTATTGGTAGTTCAACATGTAAATCAAATTCTGGTGGTTCTTCATCTCTGTTCTCTAAGGACAGGAGAGGCGAGAGAAACTCCTCCCTATGTGCATCGCCATCTGAAGCTTGTTTATTGAGGCAAACTTCTTTCCGTCTTCTTCCCGTTGCTATCACCGACATTTGTAATTGACGAAATTTGGGAATCCCAACTGTTGGTAATGGAGGGCGCCCTTGATGGTGAGATCCTTTCTTTGAATTTCGTTTCCTACTCACTACCGTCCACCCCTGGTTTGTATCGTTAGAAGGATCTGTGAGTTGAGAAACTCTCTCCACATCATTCCTATCCTCACTTGCCACGTCATCCTCCCTAGGTGCCACATCGTAGTCAACTTGTTCTCTCAAAATATTTCCCTGATTTCCACCGCCTTGAGTACTACTAGAACCATCATGGACTTGATCTTCAATATCCACAAAAGGATTCCAATGTGAACCCATTGGCCCATTAGGCCCACTATCCAAACCCGTTTCCACTCCACACACTTCCTTCATCACGTGACTTCCTTCCAACAACTCCCCCTCTTTTGTTGGATTATTTGAATTAAAGTTTGATGACCCCACCCTACCACCTCGAACCATATTTTCCTCAACCGCCAAATCACAACTTGGGATTAAGATTTGACCTTCCCCCCTAGCTTCCACGCATGTAATACCCATTGGTTCTTCTGGCCACTTTTCCTTAACAATATCCTCTGCAAAATTTTGATCCTGAAGATCGTTGTCCCATTTTCCTTCAATATCCACTGCCATCGCCACTGACCCCTGTCTACTCCCCTCTTGCAGCCCTACCAACACCTCATAGGATTCTGCCCTTTCACTATCACTCCTGCCATCAGAAAAAGCATCTCTGTCATCACCCCTCCATCCCTGTCCACCGGCGTTACTGTTTGGTCTATCAAAACTCCGGCGACCTTCCACCACCTCATAACTACAATCCTCTCCACTCCTGCACCTCTCCTCCACCACCCAAACGTCATAAGCTACACCCAAAACTTTTAGTTGTAAAACTGTATCAAGCATTCCCCTCCTGAAAGTTCTAAGTTTTACTCTAGCAATATCAAATCTCTGCTTTGCCACAGTTGGTTCATCGAAATCCAGAAAAACACCAAATCGGCTTGCCACCATTTTGAAACTACCCTCATCCCAAGCATGAAGAGGCATACCATGAATTTGGATCCAAGTTTCTCTACTCTCTGACAGAATATTGGGTTTCCAAGGGATGATTTTCAAGAAACAAAGATCCCACCATTGTTTGTTAATCTTCATCACTTCATCCATCTCTCCTTCACATGAACACTGAAGCAATACCATATTACCCCCCATATAAGTCGCTTTCACCTCAGTTTGTCCCTCCAACAACAATCTGTCATTGAAGGAATGATAATCCATAGTTTCCTTTAAAAAACCAACCCTGCTAAGCTTTAGGGCATTCAAGGAAATTTCATTCACTGGTATTTCAAGGGGATAATGTCGCCCATAGTCAACGCCCTAAAATTCTTCCTGCCTCCCACCGCATTCTCCACCTTAGCCTCCTCTCCCAGCAGTGACGACTTATACGATACTTCCTCACTAACCATAGCTCCATTAAGCACCAGCTTCCTCTGTTGTTGAGAAGGAGGTTTGTAACCCTCCTTCAAGTCTTCTTTCCGGAACAAAGCTCTATTTACCCTAAGCTTGTAGGTATTCCACCATACATCTTCTAGGTCCTTACTCAACATCTCAACATCCTTCACCTCTTTGAACTTTACAAACCCAAACTTTCTCCCCCATTTATCCACCTTTTTTGGAATGAACACATCACACACACTCCCAAACTTTGCAAATAATCTCCACAAATCACCCCAAGTCACCTCTTCTGGAAAGTTAGTAACAAAGAAGGATGTTGAGATCATATCCATCCTATGTACATAGCCTCCCTTTTTGTTTTTCTTCTGCTGACCCTCTCTTTCTCTCTCATCTTTCTCACTCATCTTTTCAAAATTCTACTTTTACATAAAGCCTATGTTACTAAAAGCTTTTAGTAACATCTTAGGATATTATTAGTAACATTGAAAAAATGTGACCTATTAAGTAGCTATTTCGTAGCTAATCCCTAGCAACTAAGTTTAGTTAAAAGTTATGCAATGATTGAGGGATAAATTGGCAATGAAATATTTTCCTAGCTAATTCATAGTTAACCTTGAAACAGTCATAGCTAACATACAACTAATTCATGACAAAAATTGTTCAAAAATCAACAAAAACTCTATTAATTAGTGCTTTAATTAATTTTATGAGCAGGTTTTGACCATGTTACTCATATCAAGCCTCTCTGCAGCTTTGGCTATAGCTCAAGTGGCAAAGAAAGGAAACAATGAGGCAGCTTGGCTACCAATATGTGGTTCAGTCCCCAAATTTTGCAATCATATTACAGGATCTTTAATTGCTAGTTTCATTGGAGTCATTATTTACATGATTCTTCTATTGCATTCCATTCATAGTGTCCTTGACCCTCTCCTCTTGAAAAAAACTTGAGCAGCTTTTCAAATAACTCACTTGCAACTTAGTTGTAGTTGTCACATTAATCTCTCTAGTATATCTATACATGAAGGGCATACAAGATTTTGTTGTGACTTGTTTCTCTTTCAATTTTATCTTTATTAAATTACAACTATATATTCATCAACAATAAATAAATAAATTACAATTATAGAAAAAAAAAAAGTTTAATCTCATAAGTGTAGCTCAAATGATAATTATCAGAAATATTGTTGGAATGGTCAAGGTTCGAATCTCAAATTCCATGTTTCTCTCTATTTAAATGCATGAATCTTGGCTATTTATACGTGTTTTTGTATCTTCCATAAACTGGGGATTTTGATATCATAACCATTGAATTATTTAATTAACATGTGTCATTTATCAGTAGTAGAGAATACTGGGTAAACGGACTACTACCGAAATGGTGGGGCGTACGTAGCCAGACTCATTGGGGTGATAATCATGATGAACTTGCAGAAGAACTTAAGCACCTAATTGTGTGTCATATATTTTTTTAACTGCAAAATATATTATTAATCAAGTCTCTGCACAAGATTAACAAAGATCGATAAAAAAGAGCTACATAATATAAGTGTCGTATATATGCGGAACATCCAAAGAAAAAAACTCTTAAACAAACCCGGCCTAATCAAGATCCAGCTCCTAATCTCAAATCAAAAAGGCACCCCTAAGATTCCAGACTATCAGAGCAGTCACCAACCCAGCTCAGAAAGTTACCACCGTTAGACGCTAACTCCCGAACTCGAAGCAAAAGCAATCGGTTCATCAGAATTCAAAATCAACTCCATCAAATAAACCGTTAATCAAACAAAAGTAGAACGAGAACTCAAACATATAAATCTCGATAACGACAGCTATTGTCTAATTGTGTCTCATACTCTCATGTCTCTACGGAAGATTAAAGTTAACTTGCTGATGTATTGATAAAACCTCTATAGCTATTGCCTAATTTCATGGCATAACTTCCAAGATCAAGGTCACTTCACTCATCATGAGGGTGCGTATTCATTAACACGTCATCATAAACCAAGATCAAGGTCACTTCACGAGTACGGGTGGCCCGTTTAATCCCGTGTGTTAGATATTAGATATATTTAGGTTTTAAGTATTGGGCTTTATAGGTTAGTAGTTTAATAGTCCAATAAGTATTATTATAAATTCTCTTGTAATTCTTATTTTGTCAAGCAATGTTATTCAGATATTATTAGAATCCTAATCGTCTTTATATTTCTCTTAATTTGTATTGTTGATTCTAACATGATATCTAGAACTTGGTTTAATTTTGAGATGTAGTGTAATGTGAAGTAACAATCTGATTTGTTGGTACGGTGCCAATTTGTTGCTATTGGGAAGATTTGGAGGTTGCTGCTTCTTTTGTTGGTACGGTGCCAATTTGTTGCTATTGGGAAGATTTTGGAGGTTTGCCGTTTGCTTTATTTAGTGCCTTTTATTAATTGGTTGATTCTTATAGTATACCTTTCATTCACTTGCTACTGTTTTAGTGGGTGAAATTTTGATTTTTCTTATAGTATACCTTTCATTCACTTGCTACTGATAGGTATGTAGAAACTTTGAAAACATGGAATAAAAATAATTCAAAACTTATTACTTGGATAAATAATTCAGTCTCTCAGTCGATAGGTATGTAACTAGCAAAATTTAATACTACTCAGAAGGTTTGGGAGCATCTGAAACGTTTGTATGAGCAGTCTAATTTTGCAAAACGGTATAAGTTGGAGAGTGATATTAGGGAGCTTAAGCAGAATGATATGACGATTCATGAATTCTATTCGGCCATGACTAATTTATGGGATCAATTATTGGCTCTTATGGAGTCACCTGAATTGAAAATTATCAAAGCATACACTGACCATAGAGAAGAACAACGTTTGGATCAGCTTCTTATGGCTCTTCCTGATGATTTTGAGGGACTTCGTGGAGCTATTTTGCATCGTATTCCTCTTCCTAGGGTTGATTCAGTGGTTAGTGAATTGTTGGTAGAAGAAACTAGGCTTAAATCTCAGTCTAATCAACATCAAGCGAGAGGAATTGTCTCGAATCCTCCATCTGGTTTTGCTGCTCCTTTTCACAAAGGAAAACCTCAAGGGAGGGCTGCTATTGGTTTTGATGAATGTTCATTTTGTAGGGAAAAAGGTCATTGGAAAGCACAATGTCCAAAATTGTTGAAGGCGAGTAGAACCAATTTTAGGTCTCCATCATCCAATGTTGCTGATATTGCGCATACTATGGTGGGTTCTAGCATCGGTCCTGAGACTACTTCACAATCATCTGATCTTGTTGAGCAATTTCAAAAGTTTCTCTCTACTCAGCCTCGTGCTATGTCTGCCTCCTCTGTAACAGGTTTGACTCTCCCAAATTCCTCAGGATCCACAATTCAGGAGGCTAATTGGGACATGCCGTAGACAGGAGGACTTTATCTTTTAGATGAGTCAAGGAGTTCTGTTTATTGTGATTTGAATTTCTTACTGGTTTGATTCTTCTGACTGCATCGCACTTCTCCCTATTGCACTTCTTCTGATTGCATTGCACTTCTCCTTATTGCACTTCTTCTGATTGATTGCACTTCTCCCTTTTGGTTCTTCTGATTGCATCGCACTTCTCCCTATTGCACTTCTTCCTATTGCACTTCTTCTGATTGCATCGCACTTCTCCCTATTGATTCTTCTTATTGCATTGCACTTCTCCCTATTGATTCTTCGGATCGGTTGCACTTCTTCCTATTGGTTTCTCCTTCTATTGGATGCTTCTATATGATGATTTCTCTCTCTGGCAGCTACTTCTCTCAGTTGGTTACGCTAGTAGTTGGGTTAGTTTATTTTCAGGGTTAATTTGTAACAAGCGTAAAGCTTAGTAAGTTTTAGCTTGAGGGGTAGTATTAGAAATAAAATGTTGAATTTATATTATTAAGTATTATTATGTTTTTCGTATTTTGTTTGACAAACTCTCGATGATTATTCGTTAATGCATCGTGAGTTTGAGGGGAAGTGTTAGATATTAGATATATTTAGGTTTTAAGTATTGGGCTTTCTAGGTTAGTAGTTTAATAGTCCAATAAGTATTATCATAAATTCTCTTGTAATCCTTATTTTGTCAAGCAATGTTATTCAGATATTATTAGAACCCTAGCCGTCTTTATATTTCTCTTAATTTGTATTGTTGATTCTAACACCGTGAACCAACTAATCAACCCCTATTTTACCTAAATCCGTTCAGGTGCGGGTCCAATTTGATTTTTTTTTTGAAGTAGAAACCAATTTATGTTCATTAAAAAATTGATATAATAAATAATATAATTGACAAATTATACCCGTAAAATACAAATGAATGAAAGATAAACAGATAACAAATTGCGTTGCTACAAAATTAATTCTCTTACAAACAACATGTATAGCTCTAGGGGACACAATATTGATGTTCATAACCTTTTAAACTCTTTACATATGACTCACAACATATAGTGCCAAAAAATAAAAAGTGTCAAATGCAAATAGTATGAAGACATGTTGATTGTTAGAATATATTTTCTCCAGCTTAATCCTCAATCCAACAACTGGCAAAAGTTCAGTCAAATTCACACATGCATGTTTTCTCCCTACCCACTCATACACACCATAACATCTGGTGCCCATAAACAATAGCATATGTCGGGCTGAGAGTCCACCGTCCTTCTTGTGGGTCGGTCAAAAAGTTCACATGCGCCTCTTTTTTCACATATATTCATGCGCACCTAAAAATATCAAAAAGAACATTTCGGACAAAGTCATGTCTATATTTAAAGTCTGTAAACTCTCTACAATATATTACACCTTACGACAAACAAGGCAACCTCATCAATAGGAAATAAATGAATCATGAAGTGATAATCAATGATAGTATAATACTCCACCAGTGACATATGTTAGACTATTTCATCAATAAGAATAGAAAGAAAAAAATCTTGAGCATATGTTGCTTGTAAACACCCAAAAATTGTTTTATGTCTTGTGATCATATTAAACTTAAAGGGGTTTGCTTCGGGTAACAGGTTTATAATTCTAAACCCAAGAACTTGCGAATCCGACCCCTTTGAAAAAATGTTATATTTTTTATAATGTAGCTTAAGTTTTGTATATGTTAAAATCTTAAGTTTTTATACTATATTTAACATGTTTCATGTAATTTCAAGTATTTAAATTTTAAAATTATCGCGAAGTAGAATGTCACTTAACTATATATATTATTTTGAAAAATATTTACAATTTTTAAAAATTATCTCGTTGACCTAACTCACTCACCATGAGGTTGGGTGTTTAGGTTTGACATGAAATATACAGATTGTACACTCAATCCAACCCAATTAACTTTGGTTGGGTAGGATAGCAGTGTGACTAAAGTCAGTCAAACTCAAACGGCGAACACTCCTAGCAAAAGATCGGACAATGTCATTTTCCTTACCTATTAGTAGATGAGAATATGTGAATTGATCCTTACTAGAGAATATGTGAATTGATCCTTACTAGAGAATATGTGAATCCTCTCTATCTCTCTGTTTGCTTAAACTCATATATTAAATAGATAAGACTGACCCATTCACAAATCATAATGGGTTGTGATACGGTAGTCTGAGTTCGGCCCATTTACATCCACGGGTTAAATGGGTTGATCCATGAACAATAAAAAGAAAACCAATCACTCTTTTTGTAAAGGAAAAAATGGTATTACAAAAATCCATTTTTTTAAAAAAAAGCTACTAAATTCCCAATTTTTTTCAATGGAAAAGTGACATGTGCGGTGAGCAATGAAGCCCGAATACGTGACACGATACGGATATGATACGATATCGATACGTGAAATTTTTTAAAATTCTCGATACGATACGGTCGCGATACGTTGTTTAAAAATAAATTTAAAATTAAATATACAAATACACAATATATAAACATAACAAAAATCGAGAAAAATAATAAACTAACATTCAAATTACTCAAACTTAGCAAACAAGTGACAATTATATACGGGTCAGTATATTTAAACTATATAATCGATAATTTAAAGTTTAAACACTTCAATTCAAATGGATGATGAATCACAATATAAAAGAACAAAAGAAATTTGTGTTGACCGTAGATTAAACGAGTTGGTCCGTAAACCTTAAACCCAAATTGGTGATCATTTGGTAGTTTATTCAAATAGATTAGGGACCAAATTAAATTACTGTATACGTACTACTCTAAAAATCAAATTTCTTTAATCTTGAGATATTTATTATATTGTGCTTAACATTTGAAAAAAATAAATAAAATTAGAAAATCATGAATGATTATTAAGTTATTTTAATTTGTTTTGTTAAAATATTTTAAAGGATTTTGGCACATGTAGGTCATACTTGACCTAACCCAAAAGATAGGTTTATATAAATGGCTTAAACATCATTTTAGTTCTCGTAAGTTTGTGATTTTTTGGTTTTAGTTCTTGTATCTTTTTTTGTTGCAAATTAGTCCATGTATGTACAAATCATTTTGATTTTAGGCCCTAAAGCTAAAATCCGCAGGAAAATCTGCAGGAAAATTTGTTGGTTTACTGCGGATTTTCCTAAGGATTTTGATTTGAAGGACTAAAACCAAAATATTTAAATATACAGGAACTAATTTGCAACAAAAAAAGATACACGGACTAAAACAAAAAAATTGTGAACTTACAAGGACTAAAATGATATTTAAACCTATATAAATGGTGTAAGTTGGTGGTCAATACAACATGTTTTGACAGATCATGTGTTTCAACGAGTGGGATCTTTTGTGTTTTAGGACATGTCCACCGTATCTGATAAGTTTAATGTGGTTTGAGTGACTCGGTACAAAAATATAAATTCACGAATTCGCCTTGGTGCGGTCCAAAAATACTTTAAATGATTATAAACTCAAGCTATATATATATATATATATATATATATATATATATATATATATATTATATATATATAACACTTTAAATTAAATAGATATATAAGTATGTTTTATATTTAATTGATGTAAAATATAAATAATTAATCAAATATGAACTTATCATTAAAATTAGTTATGAAACTAAAATATAAATTATCAGCATATAATGAGGTGGAATGTTATTTTGTATCCCTTTCACAATTTTTTAAAAAGAAAATCATTCTTGATCATAAAAAAAGAAGAAAATCATTCCGAGTCAAAAAAATAAAAGGAAGAAGAAAATCATTTGTTATAAAGTTATTATATTGACTACTTTAGTTTTTATGAATTTGACTCTTTTTTTTTTTTTGGTAATTTGAATTTGACTCTTATTAATGCTTTCATATTGATATACTAATTTTAATTAGTAGTCAAGTGAGATTTATTTATATTCTATAAAAGAAAAAAAAGATTTTATAACATCAATAAACTTTCTATGTCTATATAATGGAAATATTGTTAGGCTTACTCTTCACAAGAAGTGAAATATAATTTGAAACTCTTGGTATTAAAAAAAACTGAAATTCTACAAAATGGCCTTTCACAACAATCGATCTTTCATTTTTGGTGTTTTATGCATTCTTTTGATCATCGGTTCAGGTAATACCAAAGAGTAGTTCTATCATTTAAATTGTAGTTTTTATTTGAAAGCTATATTGCATTAATAGTCTTAATATTCAAAATTAAAGAAAAATGCTTTGTTTATAAAATAGTTATGACTCAATAAATCCAACATATCTATAATGATTTGTTTAAAGCAATTTAGTCAATGCACGATTCAAATAAAAATTTTGTTATAATTATTTTTTGAAATGGATGCAACATCACATACAAATATTTTTTTTTAATCTGTGGCTTGTTTCAGGATGCGTAACTGGTTTGCAAGCTCCCCCCGGAGCAAAATGTACACCGCCATGCACCGCTACTTGCGATAGGGATTGTCGTGCCCAAGGATTTCAGAAAGGTGGAATTTGTGGTGCTCGACTTCTGAAGACAGCTTGTTGTTGTATTCCTTGATGAGTTATTATGTATTATTGCAACTAAAATAAATAAATAAACACATTTTAATTTAGCTTTGAAATTTACAATTTGCTACAATTTGGTGTAAATTTGTAAAAGCTATGAACATGATTAATAACAAGTGCAATTCAAAATGAAATATAATTTACATGTGTTTTTTTTTGTTTGTTGCAATTTGTTTGCAAAATATTTCAATTTTAAAGTAGCTTCAAATTCACAACTCAAAATTTGTAATTTTGCAAATACAAATTTTCATATTCGAACAAAACTTACAAATATGTTAATTGTAAGAAAATGATATGTGGTTGTAGAACATAATATTGTGTCCAGATTGATTTAAATTATTTTGAAAGTTTTAATTAACAAGGAATGCTTGGCTCTTTCATGATAGTCTTTTTAAGATAACTATATGCGGAAAAATTAGATCTAATTGTAAGAACTATAAAATCCTCAGAAAACACAACCTCAAACAATCACGAGTATCTCACCATCTTAATAAGATGGTTCTACCTTCTTTCTCTTGCCCTTGAAAGATCAACTTGAAAATTTCCTTGTTTGGACCGGCTTTATGTAAATTGCATTTCCTCAGCCACTACATTTTCCCAATATTGTAAAAATGTGAGATCAACCTCCATTGTTAGCATAATGTGAAGCTCACAAAGAGTACTATGCGCGTGGATTGAGCCTAAGAAAGAAGAATAACTCAAAAGAGAAAGCAAAGCATAGAGAGAAAAATGAGAAAGTTTATTCACCAAAAAACTGGAGATTACAATGTGTGATGTTATTCTTATATAGTGTGCATCACACTCTAACTAACTAATGGTGGTTATAACTAACAAAAATAAAACGGTTAGTGGCTACAAGGATTGGTTAGTTGGTTAGCTCCAGCTTGAAGTAATCTTCTAGTTTTAACAAATATATGAAAGGAGCACTAGTAAATCTTAACAAAGGAGCACTAGTGTGGACATTTGCGAGTACCAATTAGATTTTTATCAACCGGCGAATTATAGATCGTCAATGCGAAGACAAATCGATGTATCATCAACTCCCAACAACAGACGACAACACGGATTGATGACTTTTTCTGTCAACTTAGTGTTCCACTGTCTGCTAGCCTGTTTCAATCCATACAAAGATCTTTGCAGTTTACATACCAAGTTGGGGCTAGCCAGATCAAGGCCAGGTGGAGGTTTCATATATACTTCTTCATTGAGATCACCCTGAAGAAATGCTGTATTTAGATCTAGCTGGTATAGGGTCAACCTTGTGAAGCATCTAGAGCCATAAGCACTCTAAAAGTAGTCATCTTAACTACAGTGCTAAAAGTATCTATGTAATCTAGACCTTCAGTTTGAGTATAGCCCTTGGCCACTAACCTTGCTTTATATCTCTCAACTGACCCATCTGCATGTAACTTGAGCTTAAAAACCCATTTACAGCCAATTGTCTTCTTATGTGGAGGCAAATTAACAAGGATCCAAGTGTTGTTTTTGACCAAAGCATTCAATTCAGCCTTGACAGCACCCTGCCATTGCTCATGACACATTGCTTCCTCATAAGAGGTAGGTTCAGCTATAGTGGATAAATTTAGAGTATAATGTTTATGTGCAGAAGAGAGATTGTGATAAGAAACAAAAGATGATAAAGGATACGTACAGTCAGAGGAAGATGAAGGAGTAACTGTGGATGAATCATGAATTGTAGTGGATAGGAGCTGACAATGGTAATCCTTTAAGTATGTAGGTGGATGTATATTTCTAGTTGGTTTTCTAGTAGGGATTGGTGGTATGGAATTATGGGAAGGTGTGAGCTGAGAATCATAAATGTGTGTGGGCAAAGTGGTATCATTGGAAAGATGTGGATTGGCTGGTGTGGAAGTTAATGGTTGAGCGATAGGTGTAGGATTTGAATGCCGAGGCATAGGAGTTGTAGATGATATAGGTAGATTAATATCCAGATTATCATAGTATGTTGGAATGTAATTAGGGGTACAAGCATTTTTGGACACATTATCAGTTTTTGAATGATAAGGAAATATGTGTTCAAAGAAAACAACATATTTAGAGATAAAAATTTCTCCAGACTTGAGATAAAAAAGAATGTATCCTTTAACACCATTTTTAAAACCAAGATAAATGTACTTTCTAGATCTTGAATCTAATTTCTTTCTGTGAGTATGAAGAGTAGAAGCAAAACATAAAGAACCAAAATTTTTAAGAAAGCTTATATCAGGAACAACACTGTAAAGAATTTGATAAGGGGAATTAAGAGAAAGAAAAGGAGAAGGCAATCTGTTGATAATGAATACAGCATGACCTAGAATGTGTTGATGCTTCCTTTCCACTAGCATGACCTAGAATGTGTTGATGCTTCCTTTCAACCATAATGTGAAACTCACAAAGAGTACTATGCGCGCGGATTGAGCCTAAGGAAGAAGAAGAACTCAAAAGAGAAAGCAAAGCATAGAGAGAAAAATGAGAAAGTTTATTAACCAAAAAACTGAAGATTACAGTGTGTGATGTTATTCTTATATAGTGTGCATCACACTCTAACTAACTAATGGTGGTTACAACTAACAAAACTGAAACGGTTAGTGCCTACAAGGATTGGTTAGTTGGTTAGCTTAAGCTTGAAGTAATCTTCAAGCTTTAACAAATATATGAAAGGAGCACTAGTGTGGACATTTGCGAGTACCAATTAGATTTTTATCAACCGGCGAATCATAGATCGTCAATGCGGAGACAAATCGATGTATCATCAACTCCCAACAACAGACGACAACACGCATTGATGACTTTTTCGAGTCAAATAATCCAAAGCCAAATAAAATGGATGACGAGGATATCATCACAATCCGAATCAATCACAAGGACTGAGATGTATAATAAGATGACATCAGAATAAAACCTGTAACCTTGAAACCTACAAATCTCAAGAGATTTTCAAAAGTTAATGTATCATCTTTTAAATGATATTTTTTATAAACATGTCATTATTAAGATATTATTAATTACTTTGATTATTATGATAGGCAGGAGCAAGAAAGTCACTTTTTATTATATCAAAAACCCGTATATTGAAGCGCATGAATTGTTGGCGAGAGCGAGCGTTGTCAAAGATTGGTAAAGAGGTTATGATCAAGTCGGTACTTCAGGCTATTCCTCATACGCCATGAGTGGCTCATACCGTAGGCAAAGCGATTAAGTGTGAGAATATTTGATTATATTGTGACCCCTCCCAAGTTTCTGCAGACTAAAAGAGTATTTGATATGATGAAAATCTTTCTTCCTTTGTCTTTTATTGGAGATATTGAAAAAATGTTAAATGCATTTTGGTGGCGAAACAAGCATGGAACATTGTTCCAAGTCCGGACTCATTGGTTGCCAAAGTAATTAAAGCAAGGTATTTTCCACACTCTTCTTTATTAGAAGCCTCTTTGGGTTATAATCCGAGTTTTGCTTAGCGTAGTATTTGGAAGCTCGTCAAATTCTATTGATTGGATGTAGGTGGAGTATAGGTGGTGGTGTTGATAAAATCAATATCATGAAGGATCCATGGTTGCGTGGTAGTGCTGAATGTTGGGTTTCTTCTCCACAAGAGAATGGTGTGTGCCACTTGGCTATAAAAGACTTGTTATCAGATAATTATAAAGAATGAGATATTGCTAAAATCCGAACTCTATTTTCAGGTCCAACGGCAAACTTAATTATTAAAACACCGCTCATCGTGTCAGTTCATGAAGATAAACTATAGTATGGGATGAAGAAAGAAATAGTTGCTACTCTATTAAATTCGGGTACAATTTAGTTATACATAATTTTTTTCGTAGTCATAAGTTCCATGTGGAGGGTAATTAGAATGATGATATTTGGAAATCTCAAGCGCCCCACAAAGCACGATATTTACTTTGGCGTTTATGTCTGAGTTGTCTCCCGACACGAGTTTCATAACAGCTCAAACCCCTTCTCTTACATAGCAGGTGACCTGACATTGTATGTACTTCATAATCTTCTCCACTCCCCTCTCTGTAGAGTTTTGACCTTCTGTAAAAGTCGAATCATTTATCCTGAACTTCAATTACATATCTAATCAATTTCCACTATCAATTGAGTTATTGAGCTAGTCAAGTATAATGTTTATTTTTTACTAAATCAGCTATCATGTTTATGATACAACATAATTACAAAAAAACTAATTATGTCAAAACATTATACTTTATAATGTTTGAAAAAAAAAATTATAGAATTAAAATTAAGATTTGATGCGGTAATATTTATAAGAACGAAAAACATATTTAAAGTGTACTAGTAATGTGTTAGAAAGTTAAATATTAGTCTGTCTATCGAAAAATCATTTGGTTGAAAAACTCGATTCGAGACCTGACATCGAGAGTAGGGTTGCTCGCGGTTCGGTTTGGATCGGTTTTGGGGCAAAAATTCATCCGATCCAAAAATAAATTTATTTGCGGTTTGGTTCGGTTTTGGATGACAAATAAAAAAAAACCGATCCAATTTTATGCGGTTTAATTTGGATCGGTTTTTGGATATCCAAATTATAAATTATAATTTTTTTATTAAATATTAATATTACAAAAAAAAAAAGTATAAAATAATTGATTTGACTTTTTTGACGAAATAAATATTAAGTTTGATGTAAAATATAACATATAATATAGTAATAATTAATATTTGAAATGATAATTATCAATTATATTTAAAACATGTCGAAAAATAAAAAATAGATTAAAAAATAGGTTGATGCAATATATATTCATATTAATAAAATGATAAATAAATATTAAAATATATATATGCGGTTTAGTTCGGTTTAGATTGGTTTTAAAAAATCAATCCGAAATCCAATCCGATCCAGCGGTTTTCACAAAAGGGACATTCAAACACATCCAAAAATATTCAATTTTTTGCGATTTTCGATTTTTTTGTATTAGTTTGCGGCTTTTATTTGGATTTGATTGAATTTGAGCACCCTAATGAAGAGAAAGTTAAATATTAGGCTTCTAGCCAAGCCTTGGATAAGAAAGGCAGTGAGTGACTCAACTAAAGAGTAGACATGACAGATAGACAGACAAGCACAGTGAATCATCGTTTTGTGGTGGTCCTCTGTGTCGTTTTGTCTGCAGACTCATCACACTGAAAACCAAGACAATGACAAAGACAAATTTCACATAAACCCACTTTCTTAGGAGCTCCGATTTCAGTGAAAACCCAATCACTTTTTTTTCTTCTTTTCATTTTTCACAGATTTTGTTCATATTAGAATAAACAATTTTTCAAAGATACAAAATTTATTATTTATTGGCGTCAAACAAACGCTAAGAGGAAAGAGAAATAAAGTACAAAAAAAGTTTCATTTTTTAATTTTATTTTATGTTTTTACTAAATTAATAACATTAAAAAGGGTTTCGTCTTTTTGGATTTGGTAGTACTATATAGTTTAATGGTGGATGGGTTGGTGAAGTGTATCGTTGCAAAGTTGAATACTTTTTGTTAGGTTGACGTTTTCTTCTTCAACAAGACTACTTCATTGCGTTTGTTTTTTTGGTTTTTCACTTCAAATCACAAATTTGAAACTTGGGTCTTGTGTGTTCTGTGAAATTAGAGATGGGTTCTTATGGAAATCTAGCTAAGAGGGTTGTGGAAACTGAGATGCCTATTATGGTTAAGGTAATTAATCAAGAAAACATTTTTATATGTTCTTGTTTGGATTGATGATCTGGAATTTGGGGATGTGTTTTTGTGTTTCTAGATGCAGGAATTGCTTCGAGGAGCTAAGAATGCTGTGTCTTTGGCACAGGTTTGTTTTTCAATTTTGTTCTTTTCCCAATGTTTGATTTTGTTAATATGTAGTAATAATAAATTTGTGTTTGTGTGTTTTCAATGTTGAATATAAATTAGTCTAGCATGTTTATGTTGTGAGTTTGTGTTACCAATGTTTGAATTATAAATTAATCTATCTTCTTGGTTGTGTTGTGTGGGTGTGTTTTTCTGGTTTCAAATGTTTTAATTTATAAATTAGCTTAGATTGGTTGTTGATTTTGTTATGTGTGTTTGTTTTCTGTTTTTCAATGTTTGTATTATAAATTAGTCTAGCTTGCTTGTTGTTGTGTGTGTGTGTTGAGTTCTGAGTTGAATTGGCTGTGAGATGGACTAAATCACGGTGAGTCCTGTGATTTTGGCAAAAACTACACCGGAGCTTCCACCGTGATTTTGTCGAACTCACCGCTCATTCAGACATATACTTCAACGATATGTAGGACCTGTTCGGATCCATTTTATGGCTGCAATCTATTGCAAGTAGGTATAATGATATATATATATCTAGAAATGGGATTGATGTACTTGGGGTGACGACCTTAGAAATGTCGAAAAAACCCAAAAAAATTGAAAAATTTTAGAAAAATCAGAAGTTGTTTTCTGCAATTCCCTATTACATTTACATGAAATCATTGCTATCAAATATCCCAAACTGAAAAGGCATATAAAAAAAATAATAGAAACAGACAGCAGCGGAGCCAAGGCCCGAACACTTGCCCGGGCTCGGCCGAAATTTTTTGGTATTTTAGGGGTTAGTTTAGGATAAAAAAGAAATTTTTAGGGATTAATTTAGGGCAAAACTGAATTTTTTTGTTTAAAACTGAGATTTTTCAGTGTAAAATTGAAATTTTGCCCATGCTTTGAAATTTTTTGTCTCCGCCACTGGAAACAGATGTATAAAGTCCGAAAGTGAGAACTATTTTCGTAATTGTCTAGTATGGCTTGCATTGTATAATGCTATGGCTATCAATTAACTAATTTTTTGTGCATTATTTGCTCCTTCTTAGTTCTGTTTGAAATGCAATTTTGATTGATTGATTTGTTGAAACCTTTTCTCTTTAGGGGGTGGTTTATTGGCAACCTCCAAAGCAAGCGTTGGATAAGGTGAAAGAACTTGTGTATGAACCTTCTATCAGTCGTTATGGTAGTGATGAAGGTATTCCTGAACTCAGAGCGGCGTTGGTGAACAAGGTAAACAATCTAATTTCTTGTTAATTGTTATTGCTAATGCTAACCCTTTAACCTATAGGGAAGTGTGATCCTTGACATTTGTGATTCATCAATTAACTCATTTGCTTTTATCATGCAGTTGCGTAATGAAAATAATTTGCACAAATCCTCGGTAATGGTTACCGCAGGTGCCAATCAGGTGATCAATCCCCCATCTATATAATTTTCATTATTTTGTCATAAATTGAAAAGGAAAAACATAGTTCTGAAAAAAAGTGACACATATAGACATTTCAGCATTCATTCGACTCATTTCTAAGCATCTGCAGTACAGGCGTTCGTGAATCTAGTTCTTACTCTGTGTGATGCGGGGGATTCTGTGGTTATGTTTGCTCCTTACTACTTCAATGCATACATGTCCTTCCAGATGACCGGCATTACCAATATACTAGTTGGTCCCGGTAACCCGGAAACACTTTATCCAGATGCAGGTAAGACACTGTATGATCTTATCACTAGTAACTTCTTTTCTACCATTATACTAAGAACAATAGAAAACGATAATTGTTCCATTTTTTGTGTGTTTTGAATCCATCATATACTTCATCTTCTGATTTCGTATATTGTAAAATCAAACATCCTATAGTAGCATATTATGATGAATAGGTTTCTATGCATGTCAATCACAATAAATCAAAAATCTTAGAAGACTATTTGATGTCCTCCTAAGGTGTATCTGCTGATTTCTTTGACTAAATATATATCTGAATTTTCTTGATTTTCAGACTGGTTGGAAAAAGTGTTATCAGAAAGTAAACCTGTGCCGAAGCTAGTAACTGTTGTAAATCCTGGCAACCCAACTGGAACCTACATTCCAGAGCCTCTTTTGAAGGTCTCTCCCTCAATCTCTTCTAAGACTTTTCCATTCAAGTTTTTTTTCTATGGTTTTGTTTGAATCAGCTTATGTGGTAAAATATGTCGATATTTGACCTTGTAAGATAATATTGTGAATGAATATGTTGGATTGATTTAAACAAAATAGTTTTCTGAAGAATGTTTTTTGAAATTCCTAACCAAGTGTTTTTTCTTAATTGGCCAGAGGATTGCAAATCTCTGTGAGAAAGCTGGCTCTTGGCTTGTCGTGGACAATACATATGAGTAAGTCTTCACCATCCTAATGGAAATTCCTTCACTTGGCTTATAATATTTACATTATTGACTTCTCTAGTTATCTTTTGTTTGTTGCTTCTGTAGGGTTGTTGGATATGCAACAACCTTTGCTGCATTCTTTGCTTTTTCAGCACACATTCTCATTTGTAGATCATGTATCTGAGGATCTCTTATTGTCCTATATGTATGCAGGTACTTTATGTTCGATGATCTGAAACACACTTGTGTGGAAGGAAATCATATTGTGAATATTTTTTCTTTCTCAAAAGCTTATGGAATGATGGGATGGCGTGTTGGATACGTAAGTAAACACTCATACTTATTATATCTTGGTCTTCATCAGTGTTCAAGCAATGCCCTGAACTTTATATATCCACTTGATTTTTTTACGGAACATTGAATTTGTCAACCGTGCTATACAACTATAGAAGTCTTCAACATGTAGTGATGCACTGTTAGATTTGTGGTATTATTGATAAGAAAAATTGCACTACGGTCCTTTAATATACTAACATTTGCACCGCGAATCTGAACTAAGTCTTTGATTTTTGCAGATAGCATACCCTTCTGAAGTAGAAGGACTTGCTTCTCAACTTCTCAAAGTCCAAGACAACATTCCAATTTGTGCTTCAATATTTTCTCAACACCTTGCACTCTACTCCTTAGAACTGGGTCCTGAATGGGTTACCGAGCGAGTAAAAACTCTCGAGAAGAACAGACAAATTGTCATGGAGGCTCTTTCCAATCTCGGAGAAGGTTCAATTAAAGGAGGTGAAGGAGCTATATACCTTTGGGTGAAGATCCCAAGTGGACAAGGTTACAATGATGATGATGTTGTTAACTGGCTGGCTAATAGGCACGGGATTGCTGTTATCCCCGGAAGTGCATGCGGTGCTTCCGGTAATCTTAGAATTTCGTTTGGAGGCTTGACGGAAAATGATTGTAGAGCAGCAGCAGAAAGGCTTAAGAATGGTTTGGAAGAATTGGTTGCACATGGTTTGGTACAAGACTAGTAACAAATTAGTTCATCTCAAAAGAAATTTATAGAAAGAAAAATCCATTTGCCAGTGGAGAAAATTTGCAGCTGGTGATGTATTTGAATAAATATTAGGATTTATTTTCAGCCTTGTTAAGTTTGATGCTACTAGCAAGGTTTAATAATTTTCATTATAATAAATGGCATCATAAACTTTTTTTTCTTTCATATCTTTCTAAGTTTTTGGCTCGTGATGGATATATATATATATATATATATATATATATATATATATATATAAGCATGCACAATCGTTGCTGAATAATTTTTATACAAACTTTACTTACCTCTCGCCCAAATTCCGCATAATTAAGAACCCTCCTGAGAACTTAAGGGTTTACCACATAATCAGGAACCCTCTAGAGAATTTAGGGGCTTAGAAAGAAAGACGTGTATGCACACACGAGTGCGCACACACACAATGAATATAATGTTATTGGAGTATGAACAAGCAAGAGTACTCCTTCACAATGGTAACAACTTTTCAACCGAGTTCTTAGACTCTTTTCCTAGTAATCTATCAAAATGACTTATCACTATTTACATTATGTTTATATGTGCGCCGAATACGTGCTGAATGCGCTGTTATCAAACTCTTAGCATCTTTCGAATTTTGTTGTGTCGTCGTGCTTTTATTAACCATGTCTCATTATCTCAATTTTTTTGGTTGTTTTTTTACTTCTCTAGATTTATGTGTGCAATTGATTGATTTTAGAAAATGTAATATTGTTTTCCCTTTATTTTTGGTCTAGTTAGTTTTATAAAGCAGTGAAAATATGGACTTGTTTGATTACATATTTTTAAAAATATTTTCTTTTTAAAATAATTTATACAAAATATTATTACTAGTCAAAAGAAAAGAGAAAAGTTTTCTTAGGCTTACTTTTGTTCCCACTTTTTATTCTCTCAAATAGATTGATGATTGATGAAAGTAAACTTTGTGATAGACAATATGACTGCAATACTCTATTTGCAATTCTTAAAGATCCTAAAACTGTGGACTATCCTACATGTGCCAAAATAATAGGTTCTTTAATAATTTCGGACTTTTATTATTATTAATGAAAATAATTCACCAATTTCTTCAATGTAACACAAGAACAAAGCTACTTTAGTACAATACATCTTTAAAGTGCTAGACTTAATAGATTACTAACAACGCGGTATAAATGATATGAGAGAGGATCCTCTCAATTGTAAAAATAATTGAGTAAATAATGTGAAATGATAAATCATTAAGATTATAGATGGAAGGTAGAATTGGAATTTGTAAAAAAGAGAAAAAGTTAGTTAATGGTTGAGATGTAAAAATTGAGAGAAAAAATAAATTGAGAGGATTCATTTTCAAATGATACGCCATCCGTCCTATATTTTAAGCAAAAAAAATAAAATTGCACTTATTAAGTAAAAGTAAAACTTAAAAATGATGAAAGTGAGTTGTTTTTGCTTATAATTTGTGACAAGAAAAAATGAATTTTTTTTTTATAATATGGGACGGAGGAATATATATATATATATAAGTCTTTTAATTACTTAGTTCGAGATTTGACCTCTCATCAGTGGAAAGATTAATCTATTGTGCGTGAAATGTAGGAGAATGGATTCTCTCCATTACTTTAGGAAAATAGTTGAATCTGAGCCATTGGTTTGTGAGGAGAGAGAAAAGAAAAAGAGGAAAAAAGTGAATTAAAGGGTAAAGATTGAAGAAATTGAAGAAATTTAAATTGAGAGAATCATCTCTCGAAATGTAGGTTAATTTGATCTCTAATTCTTAATTTATATGTATTTAGCATGACCTTTCTTTAATTTTAAAAAAATGTTAGTAGATTAGATTAATCAAGGAGGGGTCAACTCATCCTTATATGTTCCATCAATTATCATATGCACATGGCATGCTCAATTGTAGAAAAACCAACAATGATCATTGATCACAAATAGCATGATTAGCCAAATTCACCCACACATCGAGTTCAAATCAAAAAGAGGATAAAGTAAAGCAACGGGAAAAATGTAGTGCAGTAGGAGTATTGTAATATATTTGTTTCATAATAATATTATAATGAAAAGGGCTTAAGTCGGAAAAAAAGTATTAATGATTCAAAGAACGACTTATATTGGTTAATATATTATACATGTTAATATATCCGTATTAAAATATAAATTGTTTTGTCCATATTATATATATTAAAAAATATAATTATTGTTGTATTGAAAAAAAATTATAAGTTAGTTTATAAAATTGTTCGTTATTAATGGTATGAGAAAGATAAATTGAAGAAATGAAAGAAGAAAAAGAAATAAATAGTTAAAAGTATAATAAGAAAAAGAACATTAAATGTTTTATTGATAATGTAAAATGACTTATAATTTGGTACAAATTTTTTTATTTAAAATGACTTATTTTTTTTTTTTTTTTTTTTCGGTTTTTCACCACCAGTTGAATCTGGTTCGGGGGTCAGTTCTGGCATCAAGTGGTTCCAGCCCCCTCCCGATCGCAGTTGCGGGGGATCGAACCGTGGTCCTCCCTACCAAGTTCAGCGCCAATCACCACTGAACCAACTAACGATTTGTAAAATGACTTATATTTTAATAAAGAGGGAGTATCTCCCAATTTAAATTCAACAATTTACTAATATTGTTCGCTTGTCCTAAAATCCTTTTAGACAATCCTATCTTGATAAACCTTAGCGGCCACAATTGAATCACAACATTTAACTCAACTTCATCAAATCCAGACTCTTAGCATACTTCAACTCTATAAAAAAAAAACTCTTCACAATTCAGCTACATAAGCTCCACATACCTAATAATTTAGCAAAACTACCAATTGATTATCCCTCACTTCCTTTAATAATACCACGACACCCAGCTATATAAGCACTATTTTTTTATTACATAGAAGTAATGTTATTGTTGTAAATGAAATAATATTTACACTTTAATTCGTCTCATTTATGATTTTCATTATTTGATTTGTTAAATGTATGCAGACTTCGCTCCGCACCTTTAGGTAAAGATCTCTTCCAATCTTTCTTTAATGGAGATATTTTTAAATATAACTTTCGGTAAGAAAGGGGATAGTTTATCGAAAATAAGATGTGGGCTTCTTCTTGATGTGGCAAACTGCCTCTTTCTTACTTTTTCTCTACGAATATATTTGAAGGCTGGGTTTTGATATTTTGGGCTGTTATGGGTCAACTCAATTGATGGCGTGTCAATGTCTAAGTAGATTTACACTTAATAACTGATAATCACACAAATAGCTAAATGTCTAGGTTGATTTTCAATCAACAACTTGTTGTTATTCATCAACTCAATTGCGACAAAGCATCTCATTTTTTGTCAATATCTTTAAAACCATACCAGAGATTGTAGTAGTGAAACATATGATTCGTGATTTAATTGGTTCAATCCATTCAACTATGTTTAAACCGGATGAGGAATAAAAAAAAAGTTTAAATCATTGGCAGTTGTCAGACAACAATATAACGACAATCAAAATTAATCAATGAACTTGACAATTTTTAATTCAATCGATTGAATCACCGAATCGACCAAACACTAGTATAACCATAATCAAGTTAATGAGTTAACCGGCTAGATTTTAGTTCAATCGATTGAACCAATAGATTTCTTTTGATTTTAAAAAACATTGCTTGTTACATCATAAAAATAATTTCTATGCATATAATTAGTGTTAACTTTTTATACAGTCAATCAATCACAACAGTTATATTTTTTTTGGTTTAAACCGAATATCTTTCTTGTGCAATTGTACAGACTAATCTATCGAATTTTTCAGAACTTTAATGAACTGCAAATTCTTCGTAAGAGTTTATCTAAGTACAAAATCAAACTTCTATAATTTTAGTTAAATTAGAAGAGACGCATCTTACTTCATCTAAGCGTTCTTGAGTATACTTAAATACAAAATGAAGTAAAATAAAAAAGAATCAAAACTTTAGTTAACTCAATTTTAAAAAAGCAAAAGAAAAAAAAAAGAAACGTTAGTTAGATGAAAAAGCAAAAACGGGTGAGTTTGGTAGTTTTGAAATTCAAAATCAGAAAAAAGCCCATGGGCCCACTGGATTCTTCAATTTCAAAAAACCGAAAAAGCCCATCAAAACCAAACCAACGAACCAACCAAACACATCTCACACTCAGAACAACAACCAGTTCGGTGAACGGAGAGAAACAGACAGAGAAGAGAATGGCCGCTGCTGGTGGCGGTGGTGGTAGTTCATTGGCAGGGTTGCAAGATCATGTGAAGTTAGCAAGAGATTATGCTCTTGAAGGTCTCTATGATACTTCTATCATCTTCTTTGATGGTGCTGTTGCACAAATCAACAGGTTACTACTCTCTCTTTCTCCCATTTTTTAGTAAAGTTTATTCTTTTCTTTCATTATCTTTCATGGGTTTCAATTATTTTTGAATTTTTACACTACCCATTTATTATTTTGATATGTGTTTCCCATTTTCACTGTAAAGTTTGTTTTTTGTTTCATTATTGTTAATGGGTTTCAATTGTTTTTGAATTTTGACATTACCCATTTAAATTCTTTTTTTAATGTTGTATACTAAATATACATTGGAACTTGAAAGAGGGGAAATGATTGAAAATTGGTGTGATTCATGAATTAGATGTTAGAGTTCTTTTTGTGTTGAATTGAAGTTTTAAGTGGATGTGATGGATCTTTGGCTCTTTGATTATAATTAGTAACATAACATTTCTTGATATGGATTAATTAGAGTTTTAAGTAGGAAAAAAAAACTTGGGTGCATTTTCTTAGGTGCTTTTGTCTTAACTTAAAAGTACTTTTTTTTTTTTTTTTGTTATAGTGAATTTTGAGAAAATTATTGATTTGAAGAAATCGTGATGGTTAAGTTAAGACTTAAGAATCATACCAAAAGCACTTAGGCTTTGTTTGTGAGTTTGGAGGGGAAAGAAAGGGAAGGAAAGACTAAAAAGGAAGAAACAAGTGAAAGAAGTAGAGAAGTTTGGGAGGAAAGGAGTTTGGATAGTTATTTTTTCTTCATAACACAAAAACCCTCCAATTTGGGGGAACTCAAAAATTGTATTGGATGGGGGTTTGGAGGGGAGTTTGAAGGGTTTATATGAATTCTTCAAATTTAATTAATGTTGTTATAATATTCTTAAATTCATAATATATTAATCATAAGTATTTATTTGTCATTCTCTATAAAAAATACTTTCTCAAAAAATGTAAAAGATTTCTCTAATTTTCTCTCTATTTCCCTCCCTCCAAAGCCCTCCCCTCCCCTCCCCTCCAAACTCGCAAACAAATCCTTAAGGAAATGCACCAAGTTTGAAGTTTTTAAGTGTTGTGTTGCAGTAGTTAGTTGGTTTGGTTAATTGTAACCTAGATTTGTGTTATAGTTAATTAAAGAAGTTTGAATCTTGTGTGATTTCAGGCATCTAAACAGTGTTGATGACCCTTTAATTCGTGCGAAATGGATGAATGTTAAGAAAGCTCTTTCTGAGGAAACTGAAGTTGTTAAAAACCTAGATGCAGATAAAAGGGCGTTTAAAGATAACCCTATTGGAAGACGTCCTCCGTCACCTCCAATTTCTACTAAATCTTCATTTGTTTTTCAGCCATCAGATGAGTATCCTACTTCATCTGGTTCTTCCTTTGATGATCCCGATGTGTGGAGGCCACCTAGTAGAGATACTAGAAGACCTGCAAGGGGTGGTCAAGTGGGTAATCGGATATCTCAACAAGATAGTAAATGGGCTCGAGGTGCTACAACAAAGTCAGGTGCAGCTGGCCGTGGTGCAAAGGCTGGTGGTGGTGTTAAAAGCAAGGTTAACTCAGGGCGGACATCAACTCCCGTAAAGAAATCCGGTGTTTCTGGGAAATCTAGCAAGACAGACGCAACTGTAAGTTTCAATTTCTATGAAGCATTCTGTTGGACTACATTTTCTGTATAACATTGTATTGTTCCAAAAATTTATTCCTAGGGATTATTTATTCGGTGGACTCGGCCAAATATTAATCGTGTGCTTGATCCTATAGTATAGTACCATAATTTGATAAGTTCTTATGAGCATCATAGTTAGTTCTCCAAGTGTTCATTTAGTATTGGTAGATCCATGGCAAATAGGCAAAATTCTTTTTTATTTTTTTTTTCTTTCTTTTACTTTATTCAGTTTACTTTTTTGTATAAAAATTATGGGACTCGTGAGTGGTTTTGGTATCCGAATTTTTGACACTGTAGCATCTCTGAATATAAGCTTATCCTTTGCTTATGGCATCTTTGAGACTACTGTTTGGGTAGTTTGAAAAATATCAAACTTATGTGCTTATAATTTTGAATGTTATTGGTAGAATGGTGATGCTGAAGATGGGAAGTCAAATAGGGTACAATATGAAGGTCCTGACCCTGAATTGGCCGAAATGCTTGAAAGGGATGTGTTGGAAACCTCTCCCGGAGTGAGATGGGATGATGTTGCAGGTCTTACCGAAGCAAAAAGGCTTTTAGAAGAAGCTGTTGTGCTGCCTTTATTGATGCCTGAATATTTCCAGGTAACCTTGAATAATTCTCACTCTGAAGTTTAGAATTCTGCTAATTGTAGTTTAATTATGCGACTCTGTAATTGTTATCATGATCGTTAATTTTAATGTTTAGACACTTGTTTGGCTATTTGATGAACTAATCTTGCAATTATTTAGTTTGCAACTAAAACCCATTTATGAAATTATTATTGCCAATATGTCTGTTCTTTTAAACAAGTTCTTATCATGCAAATTCATTTGAATCGTACTACTGAATGAAATGTCTATGGAAATATTAAGATTTTCTCTGTTTAGCTCATTATTTCTGTTTTTTCAGGGAATTAGGAGACCATGGAAAGGTGTCCTTATGTTTGGTCCTCCAGGAACTGGAAAGACACTTCTTGCTAAGGCAGTTGCTAGTGAATGTGGGACCACTTTCTTTAACGTTTCTTCTTCTACTTTAGCTTCTAAATGGCGCGGAGAGAGTGAACGCATGGTGCGGTGTTTGTTTGATCTTGCAAGAGCATATGCACCAAGTACGATTTTCATTGATGAAATCGATTCGCTATGCAATGCTAGAGGGTATGTCGTTTTTCTCAAAAGTAACAGATATATCGTTTTTCATCTCTCTTGACTAGTTGGGATCACTCTTCATTTGTACTCTATTTGTCACAATCTGATTGAATTCATTTCAATTTCATAAGGGCTTCTGGAGAGCATGAATCATCTCGAAGGGTAAAGTCTGAACTTCTAGTTCAGGTCGATGGTGTAAGCAACACTGCAACAAATGAAGATGGTAGCCGAAAACTAGTAATGGTCTTGGCAGCTACTAACTTCCCATGGGACATAGATGAGGCACTAAGGTTTGTATTTGGTTTTCTATATTCTTTTCTAAACTATTTACATTGCAAGTGATAAAAACTTTTGATTAGTCATCAATGTCTGAGATATCTTTGAAAGTACTTGTTTACACTTTACACCTTCTGATCCAATTTCATAATTAATGTAATGCAGGAGAAGGCTGGAAAAGAGAATATATATTCCTCTTCCGAATTTTGAGAGTCGTAAAGAATTGATCCGGATAAATTTGAAGACCGTTGAGGTAAGTTGTAGTTTTTCATTACTGCCTTGGCTTATATAGGATTTAATAGGTCAAAATGTGTTATTTTCCACAACTACTGTTAGAATTATTGATATCATAAGAGAGAGAAAAAGAACGTGTTTCCCAATCGTAAATTATTAGCGTCATGTAAATCTCGAAAGAGGTCTTATAATAAAGGACGGATATGGTAACAATATTCTTTTATGAATGTTTTTTTATTGGAGTTGTTCATCAGTCACTAAACTTACTATAAGTGCAGTTTATTCATTATTTCACTTATGCTAAACCAGTAAAACTTGATTATTATATTTATAGCTGATGGTACTGTCTTGCATCAGGTGGCCGCTGATGTCAACATAGATGAAGTGGCTCGCAGAACTGATGGCTATAGTGGAGACGATTTGACAAACGTCTGCCGTGATGCTTCCTTAAACGGAATGAGGCGGAAGATAGCGGGAAAGACTCGTGATGAAATCAAGAATATGTCTAAGGATGAAATTTCAAAAGATCCCGTTGCCATGTGTGATTTTGAAGAAGCTTTAGCAAAGGTCCAACGAAGTGTTTCTCCGGCCGATATTGAACGCCATGAGAAATGGTTTCATGAATTTGGATCAGCATAAAGAAATACCAATGGTAGTATCTTTTTATTATACTACCACTTAGGTTTTGTATTATCAATTGGATTGTTTGTGTTGTTTGTTGATATTTGACTTGTTTTTTCGACGGGTTTCATTGTTGTTTTCTGTTGTTAATTTGTATCTGTGACCATTGAATATTGATGTAATGTAATTTAATATGATTTTAAAGTTGTTATTCTCTCTTAATGTACTAAACCTTAATATTTGAACTTCCAAATTAGTTATCTTTCTGGATAATGCTTGTTGTCATGTAAATGTTGATGGCTCCATGCAACTTCTGTTGTTTTTTGCAATTTCTCTGGTGTATAATATATCTTTTAGGCACAAATCATAAAAAGTTGATTGAATAACCAAACAATGAATATGGATTTATTGTATTAAAAAAATGACAGTCACTGCTGTCAGTAAATCATCATAGTTATTACTCTCTTAGAAATTACGGCGAGTTTGTTGAAATCATGGTATACTATTGTGATTTTAACAAAAACTATTGTTTAAATTTATAACTAATAATATTGTCACCGTAATTTTGTCAAACTTATTAATTTTTATTTTAATGAAAAAACTCACTAAATTTTGACAAATAAGGGAAATATTGATCATTTTGGCTTTTTATTTATGTTTTTGGTAAAGGCATTTTGGCTTCTTTTTTTTTTTTTTTGTATAGAAAAATATTATTGTGTAGTGCCAAATTATTTGGTTGTGATTTTGCATAATTAACCACGTACCATCTCATTTAAGTACAAAATTAGTCTTTGTAATTAGTATAGGGCATTAAACCTATCCCTCTCAACTACCTATTTCTTAAGCTTAATAAACTCTTAACATTGCATAGGACTCATCACTTCTTATAGTTAACTATTTTAAGAAAAAATAATAAAAAAATTGGAAACGGTAATGGAATATGTAAACTCAAGAATCTCAACTTAAGGTAGGCTATATATATGTATTATGAGCTTATAATTACATCTTCATCTTCTTCAAACTATAATTATTTCTCTCCATTCTTTCAAATGGAAATGTTCAAATGGAGAAGTTGCATCTTTGTATCCTTTTATTTCCTCTATCTCTTCACTTGTTACAACGTTTCAGCTACTTCTACACAAATATTGTCCAACACAGAGCCAGGTATGATTAATCTTTGGTATGTCTAATTCTCTACTATGGGTTCGTCTGTCGCGGAATATACAAAAAAGAAGTTGACATTCGATAATTTAGAGATTATTTTTATTATTTTTTTAAAAAAGTATAGCAGTTATTTTGTGTTTGTCAATAGATAAATCTCACTTTTTATAAAAAAAATAAATAAATTTCTATTGAAGATAATTTTCATGAGAAGCTACTAAAACCAGCTTCTCAATGCAATATTTTAGTGTTTTTTATTTTTATTTTTTTTATTTTAGATTCTGAGCTTTTAATAGTTGTATCGATAGATGTACGAAAACTTTTAAAAGTTGTATTTTTTAAGTATAAAAACTAAAACAGATCAATGTCAAAATTAAAAATTAATTACATTTTTTCAATAAATTTTCATCAATCATCAACTTTTATGTTAGTAATTTTTGTAGCTAATACATAATATTTATAGAGGTATGCTTATATCTATCTATTTTCTACTTTTTACTTTATACATTTTACACATTTAAAAAATACAAATAAAAATGACATGTTAGTAATAGTAAACATAATTTCTCATGTTTATATCATGGTGTGGTGTATTTGTGCAGATGGTATTGATGATCTTATTAACATATGCAATATAGTATATTGTGGAAAAGGAAAATGCCATCAACAACCAGGATTATTCAATTTTTCATGTGATTGTGACTCTGGTTGGAAGAAATTAAAAATTGGTTCCTTTGAATTCCCCACTTGTGCTCTTCCTAATTGTGAGTAATTTTTCATATTCATTTTCTCTATTAATTTAGTGATTATAAATTGATATAACATCTGAACATTTTGTACATTGGGACCAATTATATGTCTCACCATTTTTCTCTAATTTCTTATTTGATTAGATAGTCTATAAAAAAGTTAATGGTGATTTAACTAATTTTGTAGCTAGCTGAAAATATACATAGATTTCTAATTTAATATGTTTTTAGTCTTAATTTAGTCATTTTGAATTTTTATCTTTAAAGTTCAATCTCGATCAAACGTTATTGTTTTTCATTCTGATATCATACGTGACCCAATATCATACGTTATAAAAATGTTATAATTGCAAAATAAATAAAAAATGGAAAGGAAATCAAACCTATTGTAAGTTAGAGCTATAAAAAAAATTGTGATTTAGGTATCATTTTTGCCGGCTTAGTTTCATTTTTAATTAATTTATAAAATGTTGTGTTTTTCACCATGCTTTTTGTTTTTTTGAATATTCTTGTTTGTTTTTTCACCATCCTCCTTCCAATATAGGATCTAACTTGCATTCGGCAGAATATGGTGTATATATGTATACTTCCTCATGTACATAATATTAATTTGATGGTAAATTAGAATGGAGAAAAAAAGTTGTATATATCTTGAAAACACAACATGATTCAGCAAATTTATATGTTTAATGAAGAAATGTTTCAAACTTAGGTAATTTTTAAATAAAATTATTTTTTTAGTGGACTAAATTTTGGATAATACTATGTTTAATATTTTGATAGGATATGAATTATGAATAATAGAGAAAAAAAAAATAGGCACTCACACTGTAAAATAATTTTACACTGTCAACCAATCACAACTATATTTTTTGTCATATCACTTAATTTAACCTCACTTTCTTAATATGACATAACACGTTGAATCATTTTTATTGACTATCAGTATAAAATTAATTTACGCTTACTTTACATGTCCTTTAAACTCTTGTGAATATATATTGAGATGTGCAGGTACTCTTGATTTGGAGTGTGGTAATGGAATACTGCCAACCATACCAACCCAACCTCCAACTCAGCCAGACCGTAAGCTCATCACCATCATAAATTTCCTTCTTAATTTTACAACAAATAAATGCACACATCACATTATAAAATGTTCCCTATAGTTTTTCTTAAAAAAAAAAATTTAATCTAAAATTGAATGTGCAAAATTTTCAACCAAGGACTAATCACTATTGCAGTGCATGACTGTCCAGTGGCCTAATTTTTTAGACACTACAAGAAATCAAACTTGGGAGCATCAAATATAGTTTTGTATTGTATAATTAATGTTATGCAAAATAAAATGTGAAAGAAATTAAGTACTTAAGCTAATTTCATTGTTTTATATATATACACAGCTTGTTTGTTCAATTTGTGTGGAGATGGAACATGTGTCAAAAATGGCAATGACTTTAAGTGTCAATGCAATGAAGGCTCAGCCAATGTTGGTAATGATCCTAAGATGTTTTGCTTGAAAAAATGTAAGTTGTTTATTCTTAATTAATTATCCTTTTTATCACTTTTCACTCCGATGTTTACTGTATGTTTGGATTGACAGTAAGGTTGATAAAATCACGATAAATGACTACAATTTTGACCCAAAAAAAAAAATTCGAAATTTTAACAAAATCACAATGTCACTGAGATATCATCAACCTCGCCATAAATCCTAACATGCACTAACATTGTCTTATTATATTAAGCCTAAAACTTTGGTATATATTCACATGAATATTAGAGTAATGTGTAACTTTTGAGTAGGTGGCATAGGAGGAGACTGTAATGGTTTAGATTTTGGGTTCACCCCAGAAGCAGCTGCATCTCCACCACCTCCACCACCTGCAACTCCAAATTCTGGACATGGTAAGTACTCTCTTCATGAAATGACTTAAATTCTATATCTATTATACAACATATTTAAAAGTACTTTTGATCAACATCAATCAAACAAATTTGAAGTTTTCTCTTCCAGCCTCCACGTTTCTTTTTTACCCCGCAAAAATCCGATTTTACCCTTATTAAAAAATTTGGTTTGCAGAAACCGGAATTTTTCTAGTTCAAATTTCAAGAAATTTCAGTTTCTAGAAACCAAAGTTGTATTTAAACGCAAAAAAAAAAATTTCGGTTTATAGAAACCGAAGTTTTTATTGAAGAGCAAAATAGGAAATTCGAAGGGTGAAAAAGAAACGTGGGGAGGTGGAAGGGAAATCATCAACAAATTTTGTGTCTAAACATATACTTTTGAAAATAATAAAAAATTCGTCTATAATGTGAGCTCAGTGGTAAGAGTTTGAGAATTATGCTAATGTCACTTAATTTATGTGCTTATCATTAAATCAAATAAACTTGTGTATATGACAGGGTCAGGTGAAATGCTGAACTGCACAAAGAAACTTTATATGCTGACTATGATGATATTAGCAATAACATTTCAAAACTGGATTTGAAAGGGAACATTCATGTGTCACACATGATATTTATCAATTTTTATTACAGTTAATTTCATTTTTTTTTTCCTTTTCATTTTTCAATATCAGTATCTTCTTTTCATTTTAATGTAGTTTTCTGCTCAGCTGAAAATTGTGATATTTATATATATGCTAATAATATGAGATGATAAGTTTTATAAAACAATGTGATTGTTTATGACTTTATGTGGTAGTGACTTTTTAACATTGTATTATTTTTCACTCATGAGCTATGAAGCATCGATAAAAACATTGACACTAAAAAGAAAACTGAGTCTGACACATAAATACCGATAATAATTTAATAAAATAGTATAATTAAATATAACCATATGTGTCGTAACCGACACATATTGGACAACAGATACGATTTTAAACTGTTGTTAATGAAACTTTGAAATTGTTTTATTCATGATGACAAAGTAGTGTAATTAATATTTTCAAATTTTTCATATTGGGTTCTTCACACCAACAGCTGCATCTCCAAATTCAGGGCCTGGCTCCTCTGGAACTGGTAAGTACTTTATTCAAAATCTCAAATTAATTTGCTTGACTCCCTATTTTTTTTCTTCATAAAATATGAAAAATGAAGGGTCTTAAATTCTACCCTTTGATCTTAAAACTCAAACTATATCTGTTATACCAATCAAACAAATTTAATTTTGTTCAAACATATTATTGAATCAATTTATATATGAGAGTGTCATTGAATCAATTAAATTTGTGTATATGACAGGGTTAGGTGAAATGCTGAACTGCACAAAAAAACTTTATATCCTGAGTATAATGATATTAGCAATGACATTTCAAAACTGGATTTGAAAAAGAACATTGATGTGTCAAGTGTCATAGACTATAAGCTGGACTTATATTGATGTTAATTTTTTAATTTTATTTTTTTTTCATTTTTGTTTCAATTTTTCATATTAGTATCCTCTTTTCATTTTAATAATAATAATATAGCAATTCTGATATGTGACCAACCATTAAGTAATTTTTAGTATTGATTATTATCTATGTAGATTTTACAAAATGAATGTGAATAGCTGACAACAATACTATATAGATTTACTAATATTATGTCTAGATAGACAAAGTTACATTAAATTATCCTCATGAATTTTAAAATGCTACACTGTAAAAAAAACAAATTCCCTCCTAAAGATAAGGTTAAACTTATTGTATTTGAGAAAATCCAGAATAAAGGCTTTTATATAAATAATAATTACTACAATTGATTATTTAAGATTTTCACCATCTTAAAACTGGTTTCAAAAAATCGACTTTTGGCCAGTAAATAATGATAAAATGGTATGTTTACTGTTCTGGAACCACCAGCTTCTTAAGCTCTTTTTTATTTACCTGAAATTTCAAACGGAGAAGAATTAACTTAAATTTTGAAGAATATTTTGCGATGAAATGAAAAAGGAAAACGATGTGTGATTAAGACGTGATACAAGCAAAAGTAACTTACCTTTCCCATTGCATTGCGGGGGAGTGTCTCCCACACGATTAGTCGAGATGGTATCTGACAAAGATATAAACAAATTATTAGAAGAAATCAATGATCACAAATAATAGTGTGTTCCAATTCTGCTACGCCACAATGTTATGGCATTGCTATTTGACAACACTTTGCTCCTCATGCACTCACTCGATACGCTCCACATATATATAAAACGTACAAACAATGGCCATGCTACCATACCTTGTATGGTGCAAGTTTATTTTTCGCCCAAGTGGATACTTCTTCAAGGCTTAGAGCAGACTTTGACTCTTCATTCTGTTTTGTCGCTGGCACGACAATTGCACAAACAATTTCTCCGTAGTCTTTGTCCGGTATACCCAAAACACAACATTCTGAGACAATTGGATGCTGCAAAAAGGTTCTGATTATGAATAGGAATTGTTAACTTAAACCATAGGATGAAAAAATGATAGCCAATTACCTCTACTATTACTGATTCAATTTCTAATGCAGACAGCTTATAGCCACCATTCTTGATTATATCTGCGTTATTACCTGATAAAAAGTAGAAAAATATAAACGATAGTTTTTACTTCCATCACAATGTAACTTCTTCTACTTTGTTGCCAATAAGATTGTAATAAGATTCAAACGAAACCACATGTCCTAGTTTTTCGCAATTTAGGTTGTTTCTTTGACAAATTTCTGATAACACTTTGAGCATGGTTTTCACTTTTGTTAGAAAATTTATTTTGAAAAAATGGAAAGATCCGGCTCAAGGATAATGTCGCAAGAATGAAAATTTGGTTACATAATTATGCCCGTGAGGCATACATCGTGCTTAGAGAAATATAAATTTCCTTACGTCCTAGAATGATGAAATATCCATCTTTATCTGTAGTGACTGCATCTCCAGTCTTAAAGAATCCATCATTTGTAAATGAATCCTTTGTTACCTAAATGGAAAAATACAAACATTTTTAAAGAGGTAACAGAAATTGATATAGTATTTCTATCCTTAGAACAACTTTTGTTCCTCAAGTAACTAACAAGATGTGCAATGTTATGATCGTAACACACATGCATCATAACATCAGTAAGAGGAATTGCTTACATCACTTAAAAAGATCAAAAGAACAGATAATAATTCTAACTAAATGATGATTTCAGAATCAATAAATGCAAGAAATTAACATTCTGAAGTACCTCAGGAAGTTTCCAATATTCTTTAAACAGTGAAGGGCTTTTAACACAAAGCTCACCGGTTCCAGATCCTTCACTCTCATGCTCCTCGTCTGCAAGAATCTTGACCTGCCATGCATACAGAAAGCCAAGATATCTTCTTTCACACTGAGCATCAACAATATTTGAGGCAACTACTAAAAAAAATCCATATTTCCACATTTTTCAAGTTTGTATAGTACTTTCTTAAATGTTGTTAAAAGTTAGAACATTATATTTGGTTTTTTCAACCTAAAATTGAAACTCATGCTGGGATTATTAGTTAAAAATCTTCGACACTATTGTTTAGATGATTTGACCACATAAACAGATTGCACAACAGTGGAATGAGAGATAAAAAAGTCCATTTTCTATTGTTAGCAGAAAATTGAAAAGTGCAAGCTCAACTAACCTGAACACCAGGAAATGGTTTGCCGACAGTGCCTGCTTTACGTTCACCTTTCAATGGATTTGATATTGCCATGACAAACTAGAAACATTGATACAATAATGTAAGGTTGATCTAAGAAATCATTACAAACTAATAAGAATTGTGTATATGATTAGTAGAAGAACTTATGATAAAATGATTTGCGAATAAGTTGAAGAACTTAGCATAAGTTTACTTACTTCAGTCATGCCATATCGCTCCAATAAGCGATGTCCAGTGATGGATTCCCATTCTTGCATAACAGGTTGAGGAAGTGCAGAGGATCCACACATCTGAATAACAGAATCATAATATGCGTACTTTTTAGATTGAGAATGTTAGTCATCACACATAACATAAATAAATTGCAGTAACAGTAACTTACCATTAGACGCAAGTTCCTTGCGCCAGATGCTGATGAGGCTTGCAGCTCAGAATCCATGGCATGATAACCTTGTATTAATCGGGTGTACATAGTTGGAACCTTCATTTACAAAATTATTTAATCAAAATGATGTTGTCACCCAAGACATGTTTTCCGATAAATGCCGCCTTCGTAGTTTGTACGATAAATATCAGCAAAGATAATTCATATTAAGCTAGGCTTAGACTATATACGCAAACCAAGGTGTTGTGAGAATGAACCATATCATAGATTTTCTCAATGCTGATAAATTGATAGTAATCATACTTACTCCAGTGAATACGGTTATAGCATCCTCAGACTTAGATCCTTCGTTTGGATATGACTCGCGCCATCTCTTCCAAATTCCACTGACACTAAATTTCGGCAAAAACTCAACCTTCAACAAGAAAATTAGATTCTTAGCAACAAAAAAATTATATAATCAGAATTGAATCTATTTTGAGACCACTTATACATAATTAACATTTTATTTTCTAAATGTATTTTCTTTGTAAGAAGTGAAAAGGGTAAATTACCGTGGAACCTGCGTAGAGTGGGGCCAGCAAACCATTGAAAAGCCCATGGACATGTACTTCATATATGTTAAGGATTGACATCACAAAGATATCTCAAATCACATCTTCAGAAAAGATACTAAATATGATATGTTTTTTCTAATTGCAAAATTATCGAATAATGATTATTGCAGACAAAAAAAAGTTTCATGGATATGATGTAGTGGTAGACAATGCAAAAACTGATCCGCAGATGTGTATCCCCATGCTTTCGTCAAGGTTTGGACCTAAAATCAAGACAAATTGTAAGCGGAAGTTAAAGAAAAAGAATAATAAAATAGGAATGAATTGACATGTATAGGTCAAACAAGTATTAAAGTGCATTATGATTGAAATTAACTAGATATAAACCATAGACATAGAGTATACCTGAGCAATGATGCTTCTGTGTGTATGAACAACTCCCTTAGGTTTACCTGTTGTCCCGCTAGTATACAAAATCAGTGCCGGATCTTCACCTAAGCCAAAAGATATGAAAAACAAAAGATGAGAACAAACTTTCAGAAAATTGCTACTAAGATATTCTACTTTATCCATTTTTAAAAGCTGAAAATGCGATAATATTCTTTCTTACTTGATCTTTCAATATTTTCAAGGAAAATTCTGTCCGCATCACTTTCACCATTTTGTGAATCTTTGCTCTTCTCTGAGGACTTGTAAGGAACAGGTGGAATATGAAAAAACTGAGAAGAGGTTTTACTGGCAATGCTTTGCATTAGTTCACTATGATCTTCAGTGCTCAGTATGGCAGACACATCCTATAACCAAATTATTACAACTTTCAGATAACAGGTATCAAGATAATGTCAATGGAAAATTGATTGAGTCCTGAATTTTTAATATTAACGAGTTTCCAAAGCATACTGAATTATTCATCACATAGAGGAGCTCTACTTCTGGATAGCTGAGTGCAAGTGGAACAGCAACACCTCCACTAAACCAAGTCGCAAGTACTCCAGCAACAAATTCAGCAGACGGTTTGGCTACAATCCCTATTCGAGCTCCACCAAGATTTCCCTGGAAAATAGCATAAAATGTTTTTAGCATAAGTGCTTATCATATATGTGCTAATGTATAAGCTATTTCTAGAATTAAAGATAAAGCCAAATTTTCATTTAAGCTATAAGCTATCCTGGAGAGATTTATGAAAATAAGCTTAAAATAACTTATGTACATGTCATAAGTTTTTTCTATAAGTCCTGCCAAACAGTTTCATAAGTACTTATGTCAGTAAGTAAGCTCAAATAAGTCAATCTAAAAAGACCCTAAGTTTATAGGAACTTCCATATATCGTATTGGTAAATGCTGACAAATAGAAATCTCGCAAAGATAATAGTAAAAGAAATCCAAGGCGTAACTCACTACCTTCACGTCATTTCCACACAAGAGATTAGATATCTTATGCACCGATGAGATAAGCTGCTTGTAAGTATAACTCTTCTGATCAGCTCTGATAGCAACACTGCCATGAGCTGCAAGTTCTTGCTTAGAAACTGCTTTGAAGACCTCCATAAATGTAGCAGGTTGAGATGCTGTATAAGAGGAAGAAACAATCAAATAACCTTACAAATAGACTTATTAGATACTATTATTACTAAACAATGTGTAAACTATGCTGATGGAACAAGAAGGGTATTTATTTGGTATTTTTCTCAAGAGCAATAAATTGATAACTGCTCAAAACCAAGATGGCCCTTCTTTCCAGCTTAATAATTTTCATAATCATCAGAATAACAACTCAATATAGTAAACCTCATCCCTAACAAAGAGTGTAATTCATTAAGTTTCGATAAACTGAGTGCTTAACTCTACTACAGCATTTAGGAATGAATCATTGCAGGTATATTTATTTAGTCCATTGTCTACCTATAGGAACCAAGTGATCATTTTACCCTCGTAATTTTCCTAGGCTGTGAAATGTCAAAAGTTGAAGCCTTAGGTGCACAAAACAATAGCAGAACACTAATTATCGACGTTGCATATACAAATAATTGTTCCAAACAACTAAGATTTGCATGATAAGCAATGTATTGGGAGTTCAAGTAAGTTTTGAACCCCAAACCTGCTAAGGATAAGCTAGATAAAGATAAAAAATAAGAATTCTCATCTACACTTAGGAGAAAGACACTCTCTAAGTAAATCCGAGTTCAGTTTCTGAAAGTGCATAACATTGTTAGGCTAGTCCCAACCAAAAATAAGAGAAATTACAAACAAACAAAAATCCCATAAGTTGCAGACTATCTGTCATCTTAATCCATACAAGACTAATATAACAATCATAACTACAATTTTATGAACCAATTTGATTTCAAGTATTCAATTTTATGGACTAATTTGAAATATTCACAAACTTTTTTTTTTTGGTATTAACCCTCTGGTTTCTGGGAGAAGGGGACCCCGAAAATTCAGAGTTCGGCCGTGAGGTAAGTAAACTCTGGCCAAGAATTTTCCCACCAGAAATCGAACCCGGGTTCTGAATTTGTCTTAGGGGAGCTCATTAACCATTAGAATGACCCACAATTCTCAATTTGCATGGCTTTTTTCAAAACCTGCTATGTTCCTACAAGCCTTACAATTTCATGCACCACGTCCACACCACTTAGATAATTGAGACACCCCAACAACATATTAAATCAAATTCAACACCAAGATTAAATTTTTCATAACCCCATTAAAACAATTGAACAAAAATCACTAACCCAAGAAAAAAAATCCAATTTTTATTCATTTTTTCTTAAAAAAAAAAAAAAAAAAAGACAGCACAAAACAGAACATAGACACACATGTTGTTCAATCCCATCAAAAAACAAAACTATCATTATGAGCAACAAAACAAATAAGAGATAAAGATAGAGACTTACATGAGAGTGATGATGATGGTGATGAATGGAATAGAGAGGAAGAGATTTTGGGGGTGTAAGAGTAATTAAGTGTGAAAGAAGGAGAGTGATGATGAGAGAGTTTATGATGATGATGAAAAGTAAAAAGAGGGAATTGTTTGTTGAATGTCTTAAATGAGCAACTCATTTAGGTGACTGTCTTTGGCACACAAATTGATGACGAATACCAAAAAAGAACAGCAATTTGAGGTGGAAGTAGGTGGGAACGTGGGTTAACAAAATAACAACTACTGCATCAAAGTTTTCTTGTCAAATGAAATATAACAACATGGATTGCGTTTGAGATTTTGTGTGTTGTTTTGGTTTTCCTAATTGATGAATTTGTTATTAGATTGATTAGATTAGATTAGATATTTCAATTGAATAGTACGTTGTAGGATTGTTCTTTTTTGTTTGTCCCCATGCATCATTATTATTGCACTTTGCACCACCACAAATTAAAACAAGGAAAGTCTTCTTGCCTTGTTGCACTAGCTTTTATTTTTATATAAAAATATAAATTATAAAATAAAATTTGGGGACCAATTGGGATTTGGATTAAGTACACGTTTTCATTGTTGATAAATCCTATTCAAATTTAACATTGCAAAGCATTGATCTCGATACAACTTAATTTTATTTTTTATTGACCTTCTGTGATCGCGAGGAAGTGGGAGTTCAACTATACAAAATATAATTAATACACCATTGTTCCAAAATATAAGTCGTTTTAACGATATTACACAGATTAAAAAATATAATCATTGTTGTATAGAAAAGAGAAATTATAAATAAATTTACAAAATTATTCTTCATTAATTGTATGGAAAAGATAAATGAAAGAATGAAAATAAGAGAAAGAAATAAAAAGTTATGGGTATAATAGAAAAAAGAAAAATGTTAAACAGTGCACCTGGTGCACTAGTTACAGGTGCACTAGTTAAGCAAATTATTATGGAAATTTTCTCTTGGAGATCGTGCATTTAATGTTTTGAAAGTTTAAAATGTCATCTTATCACCATTACTTTTGTTTTTTATTTTCTATTTTAGTATGCTAGCAAGTGCACCGGGTGCACTGTTTAGCATGACCCTAAAAAAAATATTAAATATTTCATTAAAATTGTAAAGCGATTTATATTTTGTAATAAATTTTTTCTTCAACACAACTTATATTTTGGAAGAGAGAGTACTTATTCTTACAAATAATTAAACTCGGATTTCAATGTAACTTTTATTTTATGGACCCATTGGTTTTGAAGAGAGAGGCCCGCAATCCAAAATTCAGTCATGAAATCTAAGAATAATTTCCACAAAAAATTAAACTTGAATTCTCATAAACAATTCGTCTTAGAAAAAATCAATAAATTGATTAACTTGAATATCTTGGTTACCTTAATTTTTATAAACTAGTCTAGTATATATATATATAGCATTTGTTATTCTTAGAAACTTTTGGGGAGTCAGATAGAGCTCGAGAGAAAGATCGGTTCAAATACGAGATACCACATCTCCACTCAAAAGATCAAAGCATAAGGTTAATGAATCGTTTCTCTTTAACATTTTTCTCATTTATAATCAATGTGAAAGTTGACCACTCGCACTTAAAATCCAAGAGAAACATATCTCATTAGAACCATGGATTGATGGACAGATCCAGAAACTTATCAAATGGTGGGTCAGATACTAAAATAGTAAATAAATTATTTATTTTTTGTTAAATAGTTTAGTGTTAAATTTACACACCTTAAGTGCGGTGCAAAGAACCTGAGGTTTAAATGCCGACTTTTTCATAAAATATTTGTAGCTATATATCAACTGAGTTGTATTAATGAAATAATAAATAAATACACAATAGTTAAACATATACAATAAAATAAATAATACGTTACATTGTTAATCTAAAGGGAAAAAATTTTAGTAAGAAAATTTAAGGAGAAAAATTGCAAGAATAGATTTCCATCATTGTTTATATCCACTACCACTACCTATAATTTTCACTAAAGAAAAAAATTAAAAGACATAAACCTTTAAGATTTTGTCCTATATTATTCTTGTCTTTCTTATATAAGTAATTATTAATAAATAGCAATCTTCTAATTTAAATAGTATTCGTCTAACTTCATCTTATAAAATCCATCGATTAAATTAAATTTTTGGAATCTACCAATATCTTAGTATGATAACAGCCCTTGGTTTCCACTCTCCATATCCGTCCTTGATTAGAACAGAAGCACATTTCATTAGAATTTTCTCAACAATAAAATGCAACGTGCGACAAAAATAAAAGAGTGGAACATTAATTATGTATCAAAAATTTTAATAATACAAAAAGTTTAATATTTAAAAGTAAATACATAAATTCCTGGAGAATATTTAAAACAAAGATTTAACTTTTATATTGTAAATTTAAAATTTATGAATATAAATATGAGTTTTCTGATAATATTAAATGACCGTGTAGGACGCCAATAACGTGAATGTGAAATATAGAAGAGTAAATTCTTTAGTACATAATTATTTAAATATGTATCGGTATACTTGCTGAGATGTACAATTATAATATGTTCATAAATAGTATTTAGTAAGTTTTTAAAATTGAATATTATTTATAAACTTATTAAAATTGTCTGCTTCAGCGGGATACAGATATATATATCTAAGATGTGTATGTATAATGGGTATTCAATGTATAGAAAATGAGGTTTTTTATGACTTTATGATGATAGCCATTTTGACCAATTGTTCTTGTTTGTCCGTGGCAAGTTTTCCTAAAAGAGACTGATTTTGAATATTCTCTCCACTTTTGAGTATAGAAAAACTTACAAAGAATACATCAACTTGATTTTGTTAATGTACTCACTCTCCTATCTCCAATAATTCAAAGAGAGGACAAGTTGTATTTTTCCCACTTTGCTCTTCGACCACTACCCGTAGCTTACTTCAAAAAAGACCAATTTTGCTTCTTTTATTTTACTTCATTCACACTTTCCTTTCATCAGGTAGTAACAATAAGAAGAAAAGACAAAATACCTTTTTTTGGTACATAAAAGACAAAATACTTTACTTACTCCTCCCTTTCCTTTTATATTTAGGGTCTTGTTAACTTGTACCCTAAGGACACATGATAAGATATCTTTATATGAAAATATTGCATTTAATAAGCTAAGAAATTTAATGCATCAAAAGTAAAAATATACAAAATTCCAAAACATAATTTCTATATTTATCTTGTTATCATGTGCTTTAAGGGCACAAGTTAACATTCTCCTTTTATTTAATCAACTAAATGTTTCTTTAGTTTGTCTGCTCTCTCTGCCTCATTTCTTTCTCCTCATGAGAGTTTTATGATGTGTTTGGTTTGATGCCAACAAAAAAATGGAATAAGAATTACAAAATAGGAAAGAAATGTATTTAATATTTAATATTTAGAAACATAATAATATTATTTTTATTTTAATATAGTCATATGAAACGCACTATGTACATTAATGATTTTTTATTATAAAAAGTTCAATTATAGTATTCTCTCTTCCATTTCTCGCCAAAACTGGAGAAAAAAAAAGATTAAATATATTTTTAGTCCTTATATCTTGCACTATAATTAAGAATAGTCCTTATATTTTTTTGTGGTGAAAAAAAAACCTTATAATTTTTTCCGTCATCAATTTGGTCCTCAATGTCAATTTATTAATATAATGATGACGTGACAGATTGTGGATCCTATCATTAAATATTACATTTAACTACTTGACACTACTAATTTTTATTAGTTGAAAATAAATAATTTAGATTTTTTTATTTAAATTTTTTTAGCCAAATAAAGTGGGGCCCACCGTCTGCCACGTCATCATTATGTTAATAAATTGACGGTGAGGACCAAAATTGATGATGGAAAAAATGTATAAACTATTCTTAATTATAGTGGAAAAATATAGGGACTAAAAATGTATAAACTATTCTTACCTATATATATATATATATATATATATATATATATATATATATATGATTATATGCATTAGTTTAAACTGCTACAAAGATTTGTTGTTACTGACATACACAGTGATTATTTATAAAACTTTATGCTCAAGGAGTGGGAATCAATTCCTGCGTAATTGAGAAAAAATTTCAAGGGAGCAATAAGATAACAATTCTATATTCCGAGCCATGAAACCATGCTTGAAAATTAGTCGTCACCACCACCTCTATGTTTTCAGAGTTGTGTTCATTAAATTCCTAATGGATCCAATAATATGATTTATTATATTATAAATCATAGAATCATAGGGATAAAGGTCATAGTGATCGGCAAGAAAGAGTGCATAAGAGTATTCGTGTGGAAGATACTCATAGAGATTCATAGTGAAATGAATATAGATTGATAAAAGATGGATAATTGTGTACAAAGTAGTCCTATTTATAGGATCTAATTACCTCAACTAATGAATAACCAACTATAACTACTTTCTAACTAACTAACTAACATCAACTAACTAACTAACTATCATTATTCTTAATACATTAAATTATTAGTCGTGACCATTGATTATAGATCAGACGGTTTAAATAAGGAGAATTCTATCGTGGAGTCGCTAGTTTGCCTCCATCTATGGAGTCACGTTTTTGTCCAATCAGAAAGCAATGTTGACTTTGTCAATGCCACCTCAGATTACTATGGTACATGAGTAATAGTCACTTACCATGTATTCTTATATACTTTTTAATTTGCTACTAAGTTCTTAACATAATAAAAGTTACAATATTAACCCAATGACAATTAAAAAAATAAATTAAAACAACATTAAAAAAACATTGGAATCAAATTAAAACAAAATAAAATTGAAACATTAACAACACAATTGATTCTTCGTGTTCTTATCATTGTTCCCAAACTGAAACCCTAATTTCATCAACAACATTGGAATCAAATTCAACATACTTCGTCTGAGCTTATCAGTGACAACTCAACCTTATCCTCTGCTTCGTCCGAGTTTGTCGTTGGCAACTCGACAATAACTTTAGAACCAGAACCAACCGTAGTCAGGTAAACACGAAGAATTTCGTTAGCTTTATATTGTAATTAGTTAATAATTTTGAATTATGTTGAATTTCAAATTGAGTTATTGGTAATTAGGGTTTGATTAAAATTGGGAATTATGATGAATTTGATTTAGTGACTTTTGATGAAATCAGGGAAATAGAAGGTTTTGGTATTGATTGGTATGTTTTGTTGTGTTAATTTCACCTGTTGTATTGATGTTGAAACAGGTTTACTATGGAAAACGAGGATTCTGTAGATATTGATTCAAACGAAAATGTATACACTGATAGTTATACGGCTGATGTTCAATTGAATGATTATGAGGATGAGAGTTATTCCGATTGTAGTGAATACTCAGATGATGGTCATAATGGTGGTGATGCTGATAAAGACGATGGTGATGATACTGATGACGACGATGATGATGTTGATGATGATTCTGCTGATAAACACGATGGCGAGTTCCCGGTTGAAGTAGATGCAGGCGATAGAATGGTACGTATCGATTCCATTACTTCTGATGAAATCCGTGCTTTGGAATTTAGTACTGTTGAGGAAGCATATGAGTTTTATTATCGTTATGGAAAATGTAAAGGATTTGCTATTAGGAAAAGTGAGTTACGGAGGGGAGGGTCTAAAGGTAATAAAAGAATAGTGATGAGGCAGTTTGTATGCAATAGGCACGGTGAAAGAGAGCAAAAACACTTGTATAGGATAGATAGGAAAAGAGAACACCGACGTATGACCCGTACTAATTGCAGAGCTAGACTTCGTGTGCACTACAAATCCAACAAAGATAGATATGTGGTGTCAATTTTTGAAGAGGGTCATAACCATGAATTAACCCCGTCTAAGTTTGTGCACTTACACCCAGTTTACCGTAACATTTCTGAAGCAGATAAAGCTCAAATTGACGGTCTTCAGTCACACGGTATTAGAACCTGTCATATAATGGGGTACATGGTTGCTCAAAAGGGTGGATACGGTGGGGTTGGGTTTACTAAAAAAGATTTGTACAATTACTTTGATAAAAAAATGCGTGACGTTATTAAAGACGGTGATGTTGAAGCTTCTCTAAATTATTTAAAGGTAAAGTCAGGAAGTGATCCCATGTTGTATGCTGAATATGGTGTTGACAGCAGCAATGGACGAATGAAGTGTCTTTTTTGGGCTGATGGGATTAGTAGGTCTGATTATTTTTGTTTTGGTGATGTGGTTGCGTTTGACACCACATATAAGAAGAACAAATACAACTACCCTTTGGTTATCTTTTCTGGGTGTAACCACCACGCTCAGACAGTTATTTTTGCTGCTGCAGTGATCTCAGATGAAACCACAGATACCTATAAGTGGGTGTTGAACTGTTTTTTGGAGTGCATGCAAAATAAACACCCACAAGCATTGATGACAGATGAAGATGGGGCAATGAGGGAGGCTATAAAACACGTCTTTCCGCAATCGACCCATAGATTATGTGCTTGGCATTTGAATAGGAATGCATGTAAAAAAGTAAGCAATTCAGTATTTTTGACTGGATTTCAAAAAGCTATTTACGGAAATTTTACTAAGGATGAATTTGAAGATTATTGGGCAGATCTGGTTAAAAAAAGTGGAGTTGAAAATAGTTCTTGGGTTGCCAAAACGTATCACAACAAGTCACTATGGGCAACTGCATACTTACGTGATAGGTTTTTTGGACGCATAAGGACTACGTCTCAATGCGAAGCTATAAATGCAATAATCAAGTCCTATGTAAGGAAGAAAAGTTGCATTTATGAATTTTTGCACAGTTATGATGAGGCGGTGAGAGTCTATAGGAACAATGAAGTGGTAGCTGATTTTAAATCAAAGTATACTGATCCTGTGTTGACAACTCAGTTGCCTTTGATTGAGTCTCATGCCGCTAAAATATATACAGCGGATGTTTTCAAAGATGTTAAGCTAGAAATTATAAAAGCGGGTGCACTGATTGTTAAGGACAAACTTCATCTTGGGGATACAAAAATTTATAAATTGACAAAATATCTTAAGGAATTTTATGAAAGACAAGTTGTTTACGATGGTTTGACATTCCAATGTTCGTGTAGGGTATTTGAGTCACGCGGCCTTCCATGTTCGCATATGTTTTATGTCATGAAGGAAGAACATGTTGATCACATTCCCCACACATTGATTTTGTCGCGATGGACGAAGGATGCCAAATCTGAATATTTGAACATGGATTTTAATGGTACAGGTGATTCGAATTTGATAGAGCAAGCTCGCTTTGGTTCATATTCTGGTGCTTTTACTATATTTTGTAGAGAAGCTTCAAAAAAGAAGGGTGTGTATGGGCAAATAATGGAGGACATATTGAATATGCAAAAAAAATATTGCAGTAATGAAGATGATGTTGTGACACAAAATCCAGCTGTAGGTGATCCGGAGGTAGTGATTGGTAAAGGTGCTCCAAAGAAAAAAAAGAATGAAACCAGATCTGTCAAGTGCTGTACAATATGCAAGAGTACAACTCATAATGCGAGGACTTGTGCGGTGAGTATCTAAAAAACTTAATATGTTATAATTAGAATCCCTATTTTTTTTAATTAAACATAATAGTTGTAGTGATATTTTGCAGGGCAAAAGAAATGTTGAATCCGATGCGGTGTCGTTAGGTGATTCTTTAAGTCACACTGACAAACATGATAAGGTATATAAAATTTATTTGTGTGAGAAAATTCAGAACCATGTTTTATTGTTGTCCTTCCAATCATTTTTGTGTTTTGACATAATGATTTTGTTATATGCATTTGTCCCTGCACGTTCAACAGACCCCTGATGGTTCTTCTATTGATATGAGACCACCATTAACTGCTGTACGGCAATCTCCAGTGATTACACCGGCTGATAGTTCTAGTCTCAGTAAGGTACCATAAATTACATTACATTGTATTTGTAGATGTGATGGTGTTATTGTTTGTAATAAGCTAATAATTTAATTTTTTAAACAGCGAGTTAAAAGGAAAAAAAGATGTGATAATGGGACAACTGTGCAAGAGAAATGTTCGGTTGCGCCGCAAAAACGTGGTGTTACCACAACATCAAATATGAATGTTCCAGCCGGACCAATCCCTCCAACGCATGTGTTTCCACCTGTGATGCACTCAGTAGGTACTTCGATGCAAGTACAACCCATATACCCAATATATGGAATGCCCGTTGCTAATTCCAATTCATGCTTCGGTCTATTACAACAAGTGATGAAATCTGCTGGTCGTCAATGAATAATTTACATTTTGAACTAATGTTATGAAGTACCTATATTTTTTGTGGATAATATTTTGGATGTAATGTTTGTTGGTAGTCTTTGCTGATGAATATTGTTGGCATGATGAATATTGTTGGCATCAAGCATTATTTAAATTTTATTAAGAATTGACCATATTAGTACTTAAATTGAATATTGTTTCCCTGTCTAATTAATTCAATGAATATGAAAAAAATATGTTACAATAAAATATTTTACAACCCTTTATAAAATAAAATAAATGTAGGTTTTTCTTTTAAAAAAAATTACAGCCCTAACTAAACATTAGGTGTTCAATAAATACAAACATAACTTAAAAGAGAAATACAAAATTGGGTAAAAAAAGGTCTGGGGCGAGGGGGATTCGAACCCCAGACCTCTAGGTTATAGGCGCAAGTTTTTACCACTGGGGTGGCTGTTACATCCATTCATTTCTATGCATCAACAAATATAAGTATAAACGTTATTTGACAAAAGATGAAAAAAATTGGGTCTGGGGCGAGGGGGATTCGAACCCCAGACCTGTAGGTTATAGGCGCAAGTTTCATTCCACTGGGGTGGCTGTTACATCCGTTCATTTAAGCGCAGAAACAAATATAAATATAAACGTTATTTGAAATAATTGGATAAAACAATTTTAAATACAAATGTATAACTCAAATTATTAAGTAAATTTTTAACTAAAATGTTAAAAACTAAAATTTTTAACTCAATTAATTAAAAAAAAACCACTGAAACAAAACCATTGAAACAATTAATTAAAAAAAAAACGCAAAAGTGACAATTAGATTTTCTCCTTACAAAAGGAATACAATATCAGTAACATCAATTAATCTTCCAAAATATGTCAATTACTATCCCAACAGCAAAATTATCCCTAAGCTTATAATCCTAAACATACTTAACCAAACATTTTTAAATAAGCAAATACAACAAACCAAGATAAAAAAAAACAAATTCCTAATCATGTTGGATGTGTTCCTTGCAATGTGCAGTTTCATCTTCATGTTCTCTTCACTGCTAGCTTGGATTTCCTTAAGAATTGTGACAATTTCTGCCATGTGGTTGGAGCAGTTGCAGTTTGCAAAATTTGCCCCGGATGATGTTCCTTCATATCTTGGTTCATGTTGTCTTGGACGAACATATGGAGGGTGGCCTGGGATTTTTTCATCCCAAGTGAAACGACCACAACTGTTAATTTCCTGAAGGAAAATAAAAATTTAAAAACAACTAAGTGTTCATCAAAAGTATAAAAAACCAAATTAAAATTAAATTAACTTGTATAGGGTTATCATGAGAGTGGGAGACGTAAAATCTCATTGGCCTCTTGCAGCCACAGTGTGGTATCTCATATGAGTACTCATTTGCGACTGATGAGGACGACATTCAGTAGTGTATAACTGAGACGAATTGATTTGAAGGAGTTTGAGAATTTCCACTGATTTGGGATTTGGGAATTTAGGGTTCTGGATGAGAAAAAATGAGGCGTTTGCGATTGAAGCTCGTGTTATTATAAGAAGGATGTGTTGGGAGTCTAATTAGATACATATGTTGAGAAAGGAGGAGATCCGTACTGACCGTCCATTCAAAATGAATGGTTAAGATATATTGGAGTAAAAAGTAATCACATCCGTCCAATGTGAAGCAATGGACATGATGTAATGGTACTGGGAAACTATAAATTTATTTACTGTAGCAGATCGTTCAATTTATTTGCTTTAGAGTTTAAATTGATTAAATATAAATAGCGTTTATTTTTAAAAATATGAATCTTAATTAATGAAATTGACATCGATGAAATCGTAGAGGTCGCACTTTAATTAGTTATATATATTTCCAAATATCATTTTTGATTTGAATCGTATATTAGGCTTCTTAGTACACGTCAATTGACATCGATGAAATCGTTTAGGTCGCACTTTAATTAAATATATATATTTCCAAATATCATTTGTGATTTTAATATTAAAAATCATTATCTAATAACAAATTTACGGTAGTACCGTCTAAATCGTAGATTAGGGTTCTTAGTACTAGTCAATTGAAATCGATGATCACGTTTAGGTCGCACTTTAATTAATTCAATATATTTCCAAATATCATTTTTTATTTTAATATAAAAATTCCATTATCTAATAACAAATTTACGGTACTACCGTCTAAATCGTAGATTAGGGTTCTTAGTACTCGTCAATTGAAGTGCGACCTAAACATTAGGTTTCAATAAATATGAAAAAAATATTCATTATCAAATTATTCATTATCAATTTTTAACTCAATTTTTCGAAACTCAATATTTTAAACCAAATTATTAAAGGTTGTAGAATAAAAATATATCCTTATTTGCTAATTAAATATCAAAATTAAATTTTAATTATATTTATCAATTATAACAAGGGAACATAACATAATAATACAACCATATCGAATATAAAATGAAGTCAATTATAAATTCAACAATAATTAACATGAACACATAACAAACTGTAATCATTATTTAATGTAGTGCGATATGATACCATATTCATATCTAATGAACTCTAAATCTGACATAAAAAAAGTCGTCCAACTCGTGATCCCATCGACAGTTTTCGCACGAACTTAAGTCATCGTCTTCATCGTCCAACATTACCCATCTGCCTTTCTTCAATCTCCACCCTCCGCAGCTAGGCCTTGATTTGCACACGAGAGTTTTATTACGAACCATGATCCCATTATTTCTCCAAAAATATCGATCGAATTGTCGTATCTTTTGTCTACATTGCATGATACATTTAGCTATCCTCAAACAACGGAGGTGCTTTATTCCTTCTTTCCTGGACTCGTCATTTTCAGAACACAACATTATCAGACCATACACGTATTTTGCCAATATGTGACCGTATTCAACAACAACCTTTAGTTTCTCCAGACCGGCAATATTTCCAACCGGGTAGTTAAATATTTCACGTAAGCCCTGACTAAATATATTTATTTCCAAATATCATTTTTTGATTTTAAATTAAATATTCATTATCTACTAACAAATTCACGGTAGTACCGTCTAAATCGTATATTGGGGTTCTTATTAGACGTCAATTGACATCGATGAAATCGTTTAGGTCGCACTTTAATTAAATATATTTATTTCCAAATATCATTTTTTGATTTTAAATTAAATATTCATTATCTACTAACAAATTCACGGTAGTACCGTCTAAATCGTATATTGGGGTTCTTATTAGACGTCAATTGACATCGATGAAATCGTTTAGGTCGCACTTTAATTAAATATATTTATTTCCAAATATCATTTTTTATTTTAAAGGACTAATAGGTTTGAGACAAAATAAAAAGTTACATTCAGTGTGCACACAAAATAAATTATTTAAGTTTTTCAAATATAATTGTGACCAAAAAAAACTTCTCCCACCCACAAAAAAAACTAAAACTGAAACGGTTGAAATGGAACAAATTTGTACACACAGATAGATAGGCGCGTAAACCTAAACACTCAATTATACCTTGGAAACCGTGCGCTCTCCATTTTCAATAGAAGCAATTGATAGCTTCTTTAACATCATTTCCTTTGTGACGTGAACACTCTCAGTCACTCCCAACATCACCTTCTCCATTTTCCTTTCAAAACTCAAAAAGTCGTCAGATCAATGGCGAAATCAAAGGAAGATAACAGGTGAACATTCATCCATTAACCTTCTCAGATCATGCAATTTGTTATTTCTGCTGTTTTTTTTTTTTTATTTTGTACATAAATGTGTTCATCGTTAAGTTGTTAGGTTTTTTTAAAAGTTTTTAACTTCGATTGTTAGAATAATACCATTTGACTGTGTTATGGTTAGAAACCTAATATCTGGTGTTGTGTGTTCTACAAATTTATCTGATCATGCAATAAAAAGTTTTTTTTTTTGATTTAGGTACAAAAATCTCAGACAACTTAAAAGTGAACCTGTTGAACTAGTTGTCTTACCTTCAGATGATGAGGGTGATGTGAAACGTACTGGTAAGGTGGTTCACACTCCTAAGCCTAACCCCAACCCTAAGCAGAAGGCAGCTCCTAAGCCTTACCCTGCTTCCAAGTTTGGTCAAACTCCTAAGCCTAATCCCACTTCTAAGCATAAGCCTAACCCCACTACTAAGGTGGCTTCTCCTAAGATGGTTAGCCCTCCTTCTGTCAATTTGCAGCGGCCACTTCTCTGTCAATGGAGGCATCCAGTTACCAAAGCTATGGAGAATTTGAAGGCCAAACAGACAATGGTAATTATTTCTAAATTGATTAAATTTTTCTGACTTGTAGTGTACATAACTTTTAGTATTTGCGTTTATGGTGTTTTGGTAGGCTTTGTTGTGTTGTTTTCAGTGTTGTTTCAATGTTTAATTTTTTCTTTTTCAAATTTGTACAGCATATTCCTGCTTGGGTGGTGGATGTTTGTCTAAAGAAGATCACTTCTATGACTGTGTGCTCTGCTGTGTATTTCAAAACATATGAATGCAATGTTGTCAATCCAAAGCGAGGCCCCCTTGTGAGATACCTTGCTAAAGGATGGTATGAGTTCCTGGCTGATCACAAGCCCAAAGTTGGGGATGTTCTGCACTTTTTTCTGAAAACCCCCAATGTGATGGTTGTTGAAATTATCCCTCGTCCAAAAAAGCGCTCCGGTTGAATTTCTGTTATGCAATTAGTCCTCTGTTTATGGCTTCCTTTTGTTATGACTTGGTCTGTTTTGTAAAACTTATGGTTTATGTAAATTAACTCTGTTTATGGCTTCCTTCATTTTGATGTGTAACAATGACTTCAGTTTACATTAGTTCACAATCACTTGTGTGAACACATTTTGAATGCAATCACTGGTGCAATTGGTTTAAGATATATTGCTTTTAGTAGCTTGTAGTTGTTGAAATTATTTTGTGTGTGTTCCCTTTAAGATATTGCACTTTTTTTTTTGAATTACTAAGAGATGGAACCAAAACCCTTGCAACAAGTCAAGTACCATAACTACAAAAACAACAAATTGGGTTCCAAGTCCATTCAAAGAATAAACATGGGGACTTGCCTATCCTAAAAATAAACCATGTTTAATTAAGCATTTGCTATGCAAGTGATAAAAATATGTTGGTTACCTTAATAGGCAAAAGACCAACCCCATGAGGTTATTTCTGTTAATATTCTTAGTGAAATTGTGTATCAATCACAATTAATTATTTTTTTTAACCCTATAACATACACATATAAACACCTCTACCAAATGTGCTACCATTAATTAATTAAGAGTCTCGCGCTAATATATATGCATAATAGCTTATAAAAAATTAACTAACGTAATTAATTAAATGAATATGAAAATAAAATCTATGTAGGTTTTTCTTTAAATTTTTTTTTTACAGCCCTAAACATTAGGTGTTCAAAAAATACAAACATGATCATAGAGGGAAATACAAAATTGGGTAAAAAAAAAGGTCTGGGGCGAGGGGAATTCGAACCCCAGACCTTTAGGTTTTAGGCGCAAGTTTGTACCACTGGGGTGGCTATTACATCCATTCATTTCTATGCATCGACAAATATAAGTATAAACGTTATATTTGATTTTATATTGTTACATATATTTTAGTTCAGGAAAACATGCAACCTTACATGCAATCAACACATATGAAAGCCACCAAACTTTTTAATTTATTTAGGACCTAATTGACCATCATGTGCATGCATCATGAAGTGTTGGATGCCTTAATCAATAACAATTTGGATAAAACAAAAGGTCTGGGGCGAGGGGGATTCGAACCCCAGACCTCTAGGTTATAGGCGCAAGTTTGTACCACTGGGGTGGCTGTTACATCCATTCATTTCCATGCATCAATAAATATAAGTATAAACGTTAAATTTGATTTAGCTGATGTCATATCTAACTGAATGCATTTTGGTGAAACTTTTTAACTCAACTTATTAAATAAATTCTTAACTCAAATTTTGAAAACTAAATTTTGTAACTAAATATTTCAAAACTCAAATTTTTACGAACCGGTGTAATACTAGCGTTAAGAACTCTAAATTACGAATTAGACGTTACGATTGTAGATCAAATAATAAATAATCGTATTGGTTGCACTTTAATTAATTATATATTTTTCCAAATATCATTTTTTCATTTTAATATAAAAAATCATGATCTAATAACAAATTTACGATCGTACCGTCTAAATCGTAGATTACGGTTGTTAGTACTCGTCAATTGACATCGACGAAATCCTATAGGTCGCACTTTAATTAATTATATATTTTTCCAAATATCATTTTTCATTTTAATATAATCATTCATTAGCTAATAACAAATTTAATCGACTAATGGACCCTAAAATATTAACTACGGGAAACTTCGATTGAGTTTTGAAAATATTAAAAGGGAGTAATAGGTTTGAGACAAAATAAAAGGTTACATTAAGTGTTAACACACAAAAAAAAAAACGTAATGTTTCCATAAAAAAAAAAGTAAAGTAATTTGAGACAAAATAGTCTCTACACCTTTGCCATCCTTCTACATTGCCTCTTTACCCGTGTTAACCACAATTAATGAAGACAACAATTAAATTGAAAAAAAAAAAAAATCATCATTACACTACTACTTGCACGCCCTACAATACCATACCAAGTCTTTCTAGCTTCTGCTAGTGTCCCTCCCTTAGTAACTTCATTACACTATCTTTCTCTCTTCTGCTAGTCTTTTCAACTAAATCTCTTTCCCTTCTATTAGCTTCAATCTCCATTCACCAAACAGAAACATGAGAAGACCATCTCCACTCAGGCCAAAAAGAAGCACAAAATGCAGTAACCCTGATTCACAATCAACCAGCAATAAGACAAAAGGAGCATGTAACACAACAACTCACTCAATAAAGCTTACCAACCGTTCCACTGAGACTCGTAAAAAGACTACTGAAACTGAGTTTGTGGTGATATCATCTAGGTAATAACCATTTACTGTTTTCTTTGTGATTTTAAACATATTTTGAATATTTCCTATAACATAACAAATCTCTATGTGTGTCATTTTTATGATGTTGTGAATATTTCCTATGACTTTAATATGTGAATAAAGTGTGTGTCAAAGTGTGTCAATCTCTACTTTTTGTTAATGTTCTTCACAATATACTACTTCAAAGTGTGTCATTATAGATTTCTAAAGTAACGACGTGATTTTTAAAGGCAAAACTTAGTTTAAATTGATTCATTGGTATAGGTAACTTCTGTGTATGCATGTGTCTGACTCTGTTATCAGTTACATTTGTTATGATTCCATCATGGCTATGCATGTGTTTGTGTTTAGGGTTTAGGGTTTAGAACATACTATGGCTATGTGGTGTATGTGTTTGTATACCGATCATAAATAATTTTCATCAACTTATACCTTAAATCTTTTGCACAGTCACCACACTGGTAACTCAGGCTCCAGTGAAACTGAAGAATCAACTGCTTCCACCCCCCCCAAAGGCAAAGGTAATAAGGTGGGCAAAAAATTATCTGCAACAGAGCGAAAACCAACAAAGTCAAAAATTGCTGGGAAGGTGGGGTCAACATCAGAGCCACCGAAACCGACAGAGTCGAAACAGTGGACTGGAACACTGGATGGAAATCAATATGCAAGGATTAAAAGGAATTTATTCTGTCAGCCAGAGGAAGAAGACGACTGCGATTTTTATCTTAACTATCATCCGTCAAGTATCATTGGATATGAAGGTTTTGACGATATGGGTACTACTATTCCAGAAGTAAGTGTGGATTAATTATTATTTGGGTAGATTATTATTTGAATAGATTTTTAAAATAGTTAAAAAATACCTTCACATTTTTTCATGACAGTGGATGCCAATGACATTTCGACCCACTCGGGCTATGTCTTTGAATCGAATATGCGCTTCCACAGCCGCATACATCTTCATGTGTGATAATGATGGGCAACATGGGTTCGTAAATCTATTGTATTTCTCTACTAAATTTATATACTATATTTGCATCTGATAACAACTAACAGTTCGTACATCTACTGTTTGTAGTCACGAGGTCTTGGTTAGAAGCACATCGGGTGTATATGGCGATAGAGCAGCACTGAAGTCCCTAATGCCTACAGAACCTATGGACCAACAGGTCAATTTATATAATATCATGTTAATTAACAAAGTACCATATCAAAGTTGATTAATATTTTGATATATTGTTGTTTTCGACTATTGCTTATACAGGTTATCAATCTCGTGGTGGCAAGATGTAATTGGTTTATAGAGAAATCAAGATGCAAGAGTGTGTGGTATTTCCCTGCAGAATTTGCGGTAGATACTACTGCCACTAATAATCCAACTTTCACATTTTATGGTCACAGTTAACATTATTGACTTAAACTACAATTTGTGAAGCAATATGCTTTGGACGGAAACTACTCAGCTGAGTATGTGACGACAATATACAAAGATAAGTTCATGAAAACATCTATTGTTGGAAAGGTGATTTTCTCTTAACTTAGTGCTACATTGTCAAAAGTCAGTTCATGCATATTAATATAAGTCATATCCTTTTAGATTTTTATTCCTATGAACGATGAAGGCCAACACTGGTATCTAGTAGCTGTTGATTTTAATGAACGAAAAGTTTATTGGTTGGACTCTCTGCCTTGTGATGCAAGATATCATTTCAGGCGTCATGCAATTTTAAGAGTGGTATGCATGTTACTTATACTCTGTTTTAAATGCCAAATTTGTTTATATACATTTTTATATTTTTTTTTAATATTCTGGCAGATGATATTTCTTGAGGGACTGTTGCTTGGCGACTCATTTGTTAATCTCGTACCAAATATTCGTCACAATCTCATCACAAACTTCCCCATTGTTCAGCCACACCGACTCAAAAGGCAGCGACACGGATCGTAAGTCAATGCCAACATTATTATCATGTTATTGACATAAGTTATTAATTTCATATACTAATGGTTTTTAATGACTAACCTTAGGAATGATTGTGGTGTGTGGGTGGCCAAATGGATGATCGAGTGTCCATTCAACGATCTTTACGACACTGTTACTGTAAGTTGGTTATTAATTGCTAAACATTACCCCTTTTATTACATTTATATGTGCTAATGTGTTTATTGCTATATGCAGGTTGTGACTGCAACCAGGATGAAACTTGCTATTTTCCTATGTCAATCCTGGAATAATTGTATCGTGAATGATCTTGTGACAAAGGCTGCACATTATTGGGATGATAAGAACAAGCAGAGGAAGGCGTTGATTAAAGTTTGAAGAATTGTTCTGATTTACTTATTTTGGTTCCATGGCTGTTTTAAGGCTTCCATTTTGTTTAAACTTGCGTAACTTTGGATTTGTTCTATGGTTGTTTTGTTTTGAATTTGGTTTAACCTGGTGTTTTGAATTTGGTTTAAGGTTTTGTTTTGAATTTGGTTTAAGCTACTGTCACAAACAGCTGGTGTTTTCTAAAACACATTTTGGTTTTATTTTGAATTGTATCGTGAATTAATTTGTTGTCTAATGCATGTTGTTGTGTTAAGCTGTTTCAAATTGGATTATACTACTTTGGTAATTATCATTTGGATGCTATGCACATTGTCTACTACATTTCTAAGTCAATTGGAAAATTCCAAAAATATTTTACATCTAAACGTACACATACCTCAAAATCTTCATATACTATATGCCTTGCCATTTTGACTTTATCTCTAATCACCATCAATCAAATTCATGTCACCTGTTTGAAATTGCAATGGAACTTAAGTTAAAAACGTAAGTGAACCTCACACAAAAGTTTATATTGGCAATGAACACAGTCACCAAATTTTTTGCTAGTAATGTTTGAAGGCAAATGTACGAATTTGTAAGTTAGAACAATTTGTACTTAAAATTTTGAGAACTATTTTTTGACGAATACTAAAGATAAATTTGAACTTAGAATTTTTTTTTAAATAACTCTTTTCAACTTAATCCTTCCTATAACTTTTGAATCAATACTTTACCTAAATTACTGATAAATCCTAGTTTAGGTCAACATGGTACACATACTAGTGTTCACAGCATATATCAGGTGACTACAATTACAATTGGTCTAGAAATGTAATGTCAAGTGGTACTTTGCAACAAAAGCTGAATCAATGAATAACAGAACTGAAACTTTTATATTGAATTGAACAAAAACATTTTACATTAGGATACATGGTTTATACATGGTAAGTCATGTACTTCTCAACTTAGATACTTAGCTTTGATACTTTGCTACTTGCATCCAACATGGTAAGTCATGTTTCTTCAATCCAACTTAGATAAATCACTTAGCTTTCATACTTGCATCCAACACAGGGAAAGCAATTACATTTAAATACTGCTCAAACTCATGCCAAAATGCACACCCCTGTGAAAAAAAATATTGGAAACAACGATAAAGCAGTTAGATTTGAAGACTTCTGAACTCATGTAGTTCAAAATTTATTTGTGCAACAATGAAATTGGTCGGTGCTGGGTAACAATTCACCCCAATTTTATAAGCAAACCTAATCCCGAAATAATAATTCACATCAATTTTAATTTAGAAAACATAATAACTGAAATTTGTTCCTCTGTAATAACTTATTGAATTGGATATGAACAAGTACCTGTGAATGAACACGAACACGACAACGTTGACCTATCAAATTCAAACATGGAAACGATTTTCATGACCGATGACGACGATTTCATGAACGATTGAGCACGAAGAAGAATACGATGACAACAAACTATTAAGTGGGATTTAGATCGCAACGAAGGACTTACTATCGCTCAATTTGAAGGACAGCTCAATTTGAAGGACAGCTCAATTTGAAGGAAGAAGACGATGGAGGACCAAAATCAAATTGGGATTTAGGGTTTCCAAAACGATGACGACGATTTGATGGACGACTGAGAACGAAGAAGAATACGATGGAGGGCACCTAATAAGTGGGATTTAGATCGCAAACGAAGAGCTTACTATCGATCAATTTGAACGAAAGCTCAATTTGAAGGAAGAAGAAGACGATGGAGGACGAAGATCAATTTGGGATTTAGGGTTTGTCAATTGGGAAATTTTGTCACATGATTTATTTTTGACGGAACAAATAATAAAAAAAACTATAAAGTTAATAATTTTAAATCAAATAATAAAAACTATATAATTTAAAGTCAAATAAAAGTTATTTATTTTTATAAATTTGTAAATGATTATTAAGTTAATGAGGGGCTGATATATAATAACTAAAACTTTCATAAACAAAGGTTCACCATAGACTTACATACACTATATAATTTGATGTGGGAATGGACTAAGTCAATGCTTCTTTTCTATTGGCCACAGTGGCGACACCATCAAAGGAGTCAATTTCATGACTCCACGATAGAAGCTCCCTTTAAATAAATGCAGTAATAAAATCAATTAAAATGATCTAGGCCATACAATTTAGATCGGACATTTCCGACTCATAGGCCCCAATAAGACACTATTAGGTAATTCAACGATGTAAACATTAACTCTCCTATCTCAATGTTTTGATCTATCTCAATTTACAATGGAAATAGGAGTTCATTTTTCACAATTTAATAAATGTTTCCTAGAATTATTTAGATACGTGTTTTTCAAGTAAGTTGAAGTGACTAAAAACTTATTTTTGTACGATAGATCGCAACTAGTTTTGATAACTGAAGCTTCCATTGACACTATGGTTGAGGTGTTTTTAGCATGTACACTACTCTAGAATATTTAGCAAAACCAAAGACTAAGAGGTACTACTAGGATATGAGTGCGAAGGCTATTTCAGGTGTAACAGCAAATTCTTCTCTTAATTAATGGATGCTCTTGATGAGATATAAGGCATTTCAAATTATGCCTATTGAAAAGCTTTGGAAAAATGTAAGAATACTTGGAGGAAAATGTTTATCCCCGTGTCTAATGAGACCAAACATGAATGAATAAAGTTTATAACTAGAATTGATATTGATAAAAATAATGATTCTACTTGTAATACAAGTGAAGATGAATTTGCATTCTTTTTAATACTATGATTTATGACAATGATAAAATATACTTGAATTATTAACAATGCAATATTTTTGTTGACAGAAACCTAATTACTTCATTTCATTCATAACTACAATCATAATACAAGATATCATATGATCATGAATTTGGAAACTAACATACAATAATGATGTCTTTACTAACAAATGAGCGACACTATTTGTATCTCTCTAGATAAAACTTGTTTTAAGTTTGGTAATGAACTAAATTTAATCAAAGATGTATTTTTCTTTAGTAGTTGTTACGATTAGAGTTGGGATTAGTGAATCAACACAAAAGATGAATAATACGAGTGGATTGTATTGATAGTCAATGAAACAATACAATCAACTTTTCTAGAAATTTAAAAGACAATGGATTATGTGATGGAAGTACCAAAAGAGTTTATCATATATGGAGGCAGCAGAAGTTTGTTACCACATAACCAATCCTTTCTAACACCGGAAAAGGTCCAAAATATCGTAAATCCAAATTCCGGTTTTGATGCAGAGAAAATATAATTTTGCTTATATGGTTGAAGCTTCTTCACCAAGTTAAGATTTAAGTAGCTGCAAAGTTAGATTAGGAAGAAATTTTCATAATAATTGTACTAAAACTGATCTTCAATAAATTTAGCTTCTCTTTAGCTTTTTCCGGTTCCCAGTTGGTCTTCAATGGAAGAAATGAGAAAGCAATTCTCTCCAATACCTTAGCATTCTCCATCACAAATTTAACAAAACTTAACTCGCGCTCCCCACCAAAAAAATTATAAAATTTTACCACTTTAAGAGTTGATAAAAAACAGTCGGGTACAGTTACAAAATCCATCGATTCTTCTTCATCATCCTCCATTTGATAATCAGCCAAAAATATAATATAATACAAGTTTATTTTGAATGACAAGATCCAAATAAGATCATGGAAAAACAAACAATGAAGTCTCACTTTCACTTATCAAAGACGTGACCGTTGGAGAGACATATTGATTTCCTTGTTTTGCTTGATTTCCTTGATTTGCATGATTTGCTTGATTTCCTTGATTTGCATGATTTGCTTGATTTGATTCATATTGTTTGAAAAGCATCACATCGACCTCTCTCCGCCAATCCTTGTTGTCTAAGATAGTCTTGTTTCTAACAGTATTCAAATGTCTATGTGCATGGGAATAGCTTTTTAATTCTTTCAACTTGTTATGAAGTTCAAGCATAAAATATCCTCTCTTGAATTTATTCCAAAAGATTGGAAGATCCAATCCTAGTTGCTCTAGACTCAACCTATGCAATAAAAAAAATTAATCAATTTAAACAAAAATTTGAACAATATATATATTAATTCACATTTTAGACAAAAAAAAGGTAATTGTAAAAAATTATATACCTGTCCGCCGGCTTAACATGTAATAACTCAGTGATCAGATAAATAGCTTCTGGAAGAAGTTTAGTTTGACATACACAGCACACCAAGTTTAACAAGATTATTGCATTCATCAAGATTTTATATCTCTCCATCGTCTTTAAATTTTCCGAACATGTGCTCTCCTGTTATACAAAAATGCAAAATATGTCCAAGCACATATTTGTCGGAATACATGTCTCCGTGCTTTCTGTCCAGTTGTTCAGGTGCCTGCCACCCAGGAGTTCCGGTGCCACAAGAGCAACAAAAGTGAGATAATTTGGCCCGCAGGCCGTAATCCCACTTATTCTTAAAAATAAGAATGTTGTGTGGATTTAAGTCTACGCAATTACTAATTTATAAACACACAATTACTTATAATTGACACAAAATTTAGAATCGACACAATTATTAGTTTATAAACACACAATTACTTATAATTGACACAATTACTAGTTTATAAACACACAATTACTAATAATTGACACAAAATTTACAATCGACACAATTACTAGTCTATAAATACACAATTATTTATAATTGACACAATTACTAGTCTATAAACACACAATTACTAGTATATAAACACACAATTATTTATAATCGACACAATTACTAGTCTATGAACACACAATTAATTATAATTGAAAAAAATTTTAGAAGTTTAACCTTATAATAGCAAGAAGAGTGGGTGATGGAACTCGTGATGGACGAGGGTATGTTCCAACTGATTTTGAAATGGGCACCCAGAGCTTAACATTTCTTTTGGCCTCTGTAAGAAAATTGCTACGGTTTTGATTCTTATGCCAAAGAAAGTTTTTGTCTACCACTTTTATAAGTTCATATAAAGTGCAGTACGCTTTCTGCAATAGAAGTTTATGGTGACTAGCTTCCCTTTTGCACGAATAGCAGCGAACAATGGTTTGGTCTTCAAGGCACTCATATGCCGCTGCCTCTACCTTGGCTTTGCTCGCTTCCGGGATGATTTTTAAGGCAACCTCCCTGGAACCCCACTTAGCTTCTCATATCTCGGATCTCTGGCTACCATCCGCGATCTTTTCTCCTTGGATAAGTTCGTCGGCTGAGCGGTTGACATTGGAAGCAGGTATACTTCCAAAGAAAATGTTTTCCATAAACACCCACCAACCAAACATAAATACTCTAATTTTATTTTATTTTTGTTGATTACAAGTCAACAACATTGTAGTAATAATCGTTTCACCGCAAATACTCTGATGATTAACAAAAATTAACAATAATGAAACATTTTGATTAAACGTCAACAGCGATATAAGTACAAGTGGTATTAAACTTTATGAAGTACAATTATTCAATAATTCAATAATATAATATTGAGACATTAGAAATACATTTAATTTGTCCACAAATTTTAGCTTAATCGATAGAATGTCAAAATTGTTGATCTATCTCTAAATTTAGTTGTTAAAGTAAAACTTTCTATTTTTGTCTAAAATAAGAGAAAAATAGATATTCAGCTTCTAAAATTCATCGACTGTGAAATTTTTCTTCTAGTAGATGATTAAAATCAATAAGGGCCTATTTGAAACAAAATTTATTTTTTAGTTTTTAAAATGTGTTTTATAAATTAGATTTTCAAAACAGTTTTTAAGAAATGAAATGAAAATGTTATACCTTCTCATTGTATGAGCGTTTTTCTCCTTCCCACCACTCTTGGAGAGGAAATTGAGCGCATGATGAATTCTTTTTATTGAGGTTTAATGTTCAATCACAAATGATGCACAATATAGAATCAAGTCAACTTATCACACTCCAAAAGCAAAGATTTTATCCATATCATGAAATACAACTCTATGCTTAGAACAATGGAACTACTCATAACTGTTGCATGCATGCCAAAAACTATTTTTTATTTTTTTACTTTTTGTTTTTATTATAAAGTTAAAATTTAAAAACAACTAAACTACTAAAATGTTCCCCCCACACTTAAATCAGACATTGTCCGCAATGTAACAATAAAGCATAAAAAGTGAGAATAAGGAAGGAACACACCCGAAGGCTAAATAAAGTGGGGCCCACAGTCTGCCACGTCATCATTATGTTAATAAATTGACGGTGAGGACCAAAATTGATGATGGAAAAAATTGTAAGGTTTTTTTCACCACAAAAAAAATATAGGAACTATTCTTAATTATAGTGGAAAATATAAGGATTAAAAATATATTTAACAATAAAAAACAACATGAAACCCCTCGAATATTCTTCTCTTTTCTCAATTTCTCTCCTTACCACATAAGAGAAATTTCCAACTTCTTTTCTCTTTCTCTGTTCTCTATCTCTTCTAGTTCTCTCCTACCAAATAAAAGCTTAGTGAAGAATATGATGTTAATTTAATTTGTAAATGGAGATTTTTGTGGGATTGTTCCGTTGAAGATTTGATGATGAGAAACTTTTCCCGCGGAAATGGAAGAAAAAAGAGGAAAAAGTTCCTTCAAATGAGGTTTGAGAATAAGGATGAAACTTGTGCATTCATTATATTAAAGATGTAAAAAGATATTTTTGTAACATTAATTTTGTCATTTTAGTTTATTTTTTATATTCTTAACTGGTTAATCTTAATAATTATTAATAATTACTATTTAGTATTTACTACTACATGATTTGAACTTGTTAATCTTTTGAGTTATTTTCTATTATGCATTGTTGAATAATTTTTTTTCATAAAAAAATCTAAATCATATAATAAATCTATAAGTAGAAACTAAAAATAATAAAAAATGTCAAACCGGCCCACCAACTTGTTAATAAACGAGACATACTGTTTTTAGGTGACTTAAATCCGACGGGCCGTCCACTTTGTTATCCCTACCTTATATGATGGTTCTCCTATATTTAAATCTATCTTCATATAAAAGAAAGGGAAATAATTATTTATGTGCATAATTTTTATAGTGAAGAAAGATAATAATGATTTCTAGCCATTGATTTATAACCACCCACCCCATGATTTCGAGTTATTTATTTATATTGTTCCATCTGTTTATTTTTGCCTTTCATTTATGCATTCGTCGTAATATTTAACAAAATTCTAAAAGAAAATAGTTTATTTTACATTAATTAGCTTAGATTTTTTTTCTTCTATAAATATGATAATTATCGTGAGATAAAAAAGTAATCAATAATATTTTTTGAGTTTAATTGTGGTGTACTTACAGTGTAAAATATATTACACCATCAGCACATCATAATCATTCATGCCCACTACTTTATAAGTAGTTTTCAATTAAGTCAAATGTTTGTGAACATCGAATGATTATGATTCACTGTCAGTTTAAAAACTCTTTACACTGACAGTGTATATAAATTAAATCCATATTTTTTTTGGTTACTAAAGCATATTTGTTAAATATTAACAATTTTTTTCTTCGATATGTGAACGAATGATTCAGCAATGATTATTAAAACTCTCGTGCCCGTCCGTCCGCCTTTTTTTGTTTTGTTATTGTTCGTGTCTGTTAGTCCACTGTTTTTTGTTTAGTAGGTCAAATGGGCACGTTTCATCCCCGTTTGTGTGATACGCATTTTCTATTATGCTAATGTATATGTTGAAGTTACTTATAAATTTTTCGAACATCAATTGGCTCCTGGAAAACATCAAATTTGGTGACATAGAGACGTTGAATCAAATGTAAGAAATCATTAAGGGAAAATGCACACATCTCAATGAAGGAACTATTCGAGATATACAAATTAGCATAATAGAAAATGCGGATAAAATATAATAACTTATACAAAATAAATAAAAACATGAAAAGTATGATATCGATTAAAAAGTATGGCAATTGATTCTATTTATTAATTAAGCTTATCACTTTATGCTTATTTATGTTGAATATTATTCTAAATCTTTCTTACATCTATTACAAATTTTATATATATTTGGCTTAAAAATAAAATAAAGTGAATTTTACATAGCAGTACAGTAATTGTAAAGATTGCTTATTATTAAATAATGGGATATGTCTTTTGTCCGTAAAGGTGAATTATTTTCTTAATATGTTGAAGATTATTGTGAAGGAAAAAAATCAACTAAAAATACATCTAAAAATCACTTATTGTTTGTCATTTTTCTCACTGTTTTGGGCGTGGTGTAATAAGGAAATCTAATTGAAGTTGCTATTATTTATGTTTTTTTAAGGTGTTACTTTACATATGATGATCTGGATCAATACACATAAATTATAATTTTTATTTTAAGAAAAATTAAAAATACACAAATTAGTTTAAATAAAAATCAAGTATATAATAAATCGTTGTTTACAATTTATATACATTAGCAGAATATAAAACGCGGATCACACAAATAGGCACAGACAATAGGTTTTTATGAATAAGTTTGAGTCTCGTTCTTCTGCTAATTTATGTTCAAGATTATTTTCAAACTTTTCATACATCTATTTTTTATGAGTAGTTGGCTTTTATAAAACAACAAATTAAGTCATATAGAGATGTTGAATTAAATGTAAAAAATA